>CP141136.1:19844925-22344925 GCA_035236585.1 Warburgia ugandensis | reverse complement strand
TTACAAGGTGTAGGAAAACATAAGATAAAGAGCATGAGTGGAAGTGTACTTATTAGTGTTATCAATTTCGAAAATAAGTAACTAGATTCACAAATAATAGAAGAGAAATTGAAGAATTATTCCTGATGTTGAATTTGGGAAATTAGGCTTTAATAATAATAAAAATGGGTAATTTTTAATTGCACACACTTCTTTAAGTTTGATTGGATTGTAAATGTGAATCTAATGGCTGTTTGCTTGGCAGGAAATGGACAAAATTCATTTCCACAGAAAAAAAGAATTCTGTGTGATTTACACCTTGTTTAAAGCATCGTGTGAAAACCTTTGGGTCTTTGACATAATTTAATTTCAATGTGTCAAACTACTTGCTATGAAAAATCCCTTTTTTCCATGAAAATTGATTCCCGTCAATTTCCTACCAATCAAACAGTCACTAATGCCTTTGAACCTAGAGTTTCCTTAATAAGAAGCTAACCTGTTTTTTTGTCAATTTCAACCAACTGACAGTTCAAAATAGACTCTAACCAATTCCTATACTTGTTGATTGTGTGAATTCATGTACTAAAGTTGGTAATAGATGAATTAGTCGTATATCTGTATAGGTTTTTGTAGTCCCGAAATCTACACAAGTAAACAGTGAGAAAGGAGGACAAGAAATAGCATTAGCAATAAACAGGATTAAGTTTTTTTATCTCCATGTTTAGGATGAGAATTGAGCTTATCTCCTGCTGTCTGATGTCTCTCTATATATTGGTTCTTTCTCTTGAGTGGTGATCAGCTTGATCATCCTCACCCACTTGTATCTCTCCTCTGATTAATACAACTCAACACATTCAAAAAACCAAAAGCATTGCAGTCGGGCCTTTAAAGTAGATCATGTCAGTTGTAGATGCTTTTGGACATTGGACAAAACTTGTCAGGCTATAGATTAACAATTGAAGGAATACGTATGTATGTGCGTGTAAATGTACATATATGTGTGTGTGTAGAGAGAGAGAGAGAGAGAGAGAGAGAGAGAGAGAGAGAGAGAGAGAGAGAGCGAGAGAGAGTCTTGTGGTTATAATTAATAATAAGGTTATTGGTAACTCTCGTGGTTCTAGATATATTATATATTAAGTAAATAGCTAGGTTTTTTTGAACCCTATTGAATCTTATTTCTCCTTGAGCTACGAAGGAATTCTCTCTGAACCCTATTTCTCCTTTCTGTGACCATCTACACTACATTTTTAGCTGTTTTTCTTTAGTTTTGAGATACACAAAGATGTAAAGAGGTGGCCACTACCGTATAAGAAAGGATAATAAGAAATGGATATTATGAGAAGTTTCTAAGCAGAGATGTAAATTATTTACAACTCTTTCCCTATCTAACGCCCTCTTTCCCTATAGAAAATTCTAGTTTTGTGGTTCCTTGTCTAATTATCTAGCCAACACCTAGACAAGACTCTCGATTTTCTAGTTCTCTGGAGATCTTACACCTTAACCATTTTTTGCAATATTTGTAGGTTAAAATATTGGGTAAGGAGATAAGCTTCATTCCGTTATAGGCAATGGACCCAATCTTAGTGAGACATGTAATAACAAGGTAAGATCTAATTTCTAGTAACCTTGTTTCTTGATGCTTCTTTTTTATTACTAGGAGTTTTTATATTTTCTTTCAAAGGCAAAATTGTTCAAAGAGAAACAAAAAAAATACACTGTTGGGTAGATATTTTCATATATACATCACATCCCTACAAACTCCTACTTTGCTAAAGAATCCACAAGGGAGTTAGCAAATCTACAAAATTAGAACATCAACTGGGATAGCAAATGGTTCATATGATAGCTTTTGGGAACTTAATTCCTTGATGAACAATGTTCCATTAAGGGGTTTAAAAGAAAAGAAAGAAAGGGAACTATCAATAGTATACAACTTAATTGCATTATGAATATAAGTGTGGTCTTTAGTTCCATGTTCTGAGTCTCTTTCTATGATTCTCTTTAACTCACTAAAGTGTCCCTAATTTCAAACCCACTATTAATATAATAGACCTTTATCGAGGCTTAAGGTCGATATTCCTATTTTACACTATATGTTAAAAAAAGTGGGCCCTACAAAATCCAACTGATAGATGTTTAACACCCACTAGTTCTGGTAAGAATGTAAACAATTAAGTATTCCAATTGATCAACTCTTTGACTTGATAGGGATTAAGGTTAGTGTTCAGTCAACAATTATATATTTTAGAAGTTTTTGGCATTAGAAGCACCTCTATTGCACCAAAGCAAAATGTATCCAACACTATGTAATGCTTAATTATGCATATAGATAGTTCTGATGTGTATAGCATACTTTGTCTCTTGAAATAGCTAAACTACATTAGGGTGACCTAGTAGCAGATCTCCTTGGTCCCTACTCCAACAAAGAATTGGATCCTAGCCTAGTAGCTTGTGTTGGACCTAAAACAACTATATGCAATATAAGTAACAACAAGAAGAAATTACTTTGTGACTTTAAAGTTAATAAGACATTGTAATAATTCAATTTTTTATAATATAAAATTTTTATTTTGCATTAGATTGACAACAAAATTCTAGTTGGCTCTGTTGGCAAGGTGAACATAAATACTTTAGAACTAGAGTTTAAGTCTTTAAATTAGTCATAAGATAGTTTTTTTGGAGAAAATTCCTTACCCAAAGCTAGGGGATGCCTATATGATATAACACAAAAGTGTAAAGCGGGGAGACAACTAAAATTGGTTAGGTGGAGAAAGAAGAATAGAATACGTGAAACACAAAGATTTGGATCATCCACTCTTTGCGTTTTGGATAAGAAGATTATAGAAGATTGTTTTGCATCTAAGAGGTAAGGGGGTGTGGGAATTTCTAGGTTAGATCTATTTTAATTACAAGTTTGATCCCATCCGTGTTATATGCATTCTAGTAAGTATTTGGGCTGAATTTTTATTAGTTGATTTATGCACATCCTAGCCATGATCTAAGATTGAATTTCACTCAATAATAACACATACACATAAGCCATGTTTTACATCTAATCTCGTTCATTGCTTCATGTTATGGTAATCATACATTAGTTTTAATCTTTTCACTCTATTATACATCCTAGCCATGATTGGTTTTGGATTGTAAATGTGAATTCCATGAACATCATGCACACTATACCTATTGCCTCAAACAAGATCACGTCCATTGATTTCAAGCATGCGCACCCTAACTCATGATGATTGTGGGTTTTGTTCATTATTTCATATCCAATGAACATGCACACCATGGCTTATGCACATCCTAGCCATGATCTAAGATTGAATTTCACTCAATAATAACACGTACACATAAGCCATGTTTTACATCTAATCTCGTTCATTGCTTCGTGTTATGGTATGCATACATTAGTTTTAATCTTTTTGCTCTATTATACATCCTAGCCATGATTGGTTTTGGATTGTAAATGTGAATTCCATGAACATCATGCACACTATACCTATTGCCTCAAACAAGATCACATCCATTGATTTCAAGCATGCGCACCCTAACTCATGATGATTGTGGGTTTTGTTCATTATTTCATATCCAATGAACATGCACACCTATGTATCATGTAGAAGTTGTTAGATGCACATAAGTTTACTTCTTATTGTAGATTTCAAGTTCCATGCACGATTTGTCAACTAAGAATTAGGCACTCAATAATCTTCAAAGTGCTCATAGTAGTTAGCAAGTGGTATGCACATTCATATCTTATACAAGTGGGCAAGCCATGGATCATGCACCCTGTAATTCAGCCCTTTCCTATTAAAAATGCACAGAGATACTAACCTATCTTTCCAGTAAAATACACAAATACCTTCTTGTAAAACTATGAATAGCACCTAGGTTTAGTAATCTAAGGTGCCATGTGCACCTATGGTTTTATAATTGACGTCATGAGCACCTATATTTTGATCTAATGCCAACCGCATTATCCATAGATTAACCTAACTTTGTTTGTTAATCCATATGGATATAAACGCACGTGCTAGATCATTTTCATGCCATTGATTTGACTCGCACCTTGATTTGATTTCAGATTTCATCAATGGAGATCTCACATTTATAGTACGTGCAGTCTCGTTGCTTAATTAGTTTAAAAGCATGGCATATGACTTATCTAAAGCATGCTCTCCTTGGATCTTTGTTTTGATCCATGCGCACAAGTTCCTCCATGATTTGTTGATCTTAGTTTAGAAACATGAGCACACCATTCCTTAATTGATTTAAAACATGCAGACATATTTTATCAGAAGCATGCACACCCTAGATCCTCGTTTTGATTCATGCACGTGCGTGCCTTCATGATTTGTTGATATCGTATTTATAAAAGCATGCGCAGTCTTTGATCCATCCCAACACTTGCATTTTGTTCACTGATCTCAGAGTCTCATACATGCCATTTATTCTTGGGTTGGATCAATTGCATGCACAACTTTGTCCCTCGCTAAATCTGTCACGTGCACATGTTCACCCAACTAACACCTCATGTGCATTGATATTCTTCAGTTATAGACGCATGCACACCATTCATGTTATGCACCCATGTTCATCCATTTGATTTGTCATGGACACTGTTCATGTGCATTAGCTTACTGTTTAATCTAAGTCATGCGCACAAGTTTAGTGTATGGTCTACTTCTTGTGCATAGGTTATTACTAATTTCATATCATTCCTAAAACTTCGGTTTCTCAATCCTAACCATTGGCACAAACATTGCGCTCAAGTCTACTTCACTAAATCTAAGTCATGCTTGCGGGTCTACTTGTTTGAACCAAGGTCATGCACACAATGGACTATTTGATCTTTTTCCTAACCATGATTGATATTAGATGCATGTGTTCTGAATCTATCACATGCACATTTATCTTTTTGAATTGTTTATCGCATGCACCATTGATTTACATGTAATAGATACATGCGTGCTATTGATTGCATCTCTTATTGCACTTGGACTTTCAATCTATAGCTATTGAAGTGTGTGTGCTATTCATTCCATGACCCATTGCATGCGTGTCATTTGAGTTACCTTCTATTTATGTGCACACCCCCATTTTGTGCACCATACATAAAGTTGATATCCTGTGAAAGTCCATTTTTGGATGATGGAAGCTATGGATTTTAGCAAAATAATTTTAAAATAAAGCTAGTACTTCTCTTAATATTTGTCAAGTATTTGTCTAAGGGTGTGTGAAATTGATTTCACATGGAACATGGAGTTGAAGTGCTTTATACATTGTTTGTCTCAAAGGATTAATTGAGATTTGAGATTTTGCTCTAAGGAGCATCTGCTTGATTGTATAATAAGAGTGTAGCAATACTATTTAAGGGACTCTTTGGAGTTGTGTGTGAGGGGTGATTGAACATGACTCCATATAAATTTTCATGAAAAATGTGAAATGTTTTAATGAATGAAAATTAGGGAACTCTGGAGAGCTATACCTAGCCTAAAATTAGGTGACTCATAAGAGTTGAGCCTAACTTGGGACAAGTTGTAAGATCCCTTCAATTGCTATGCTAGGAGTGCAGTTGGCCACTGGCACTCTAAAAAGGAAATTTGATACCCACTTGAAGTAAAGGCTTTTGTGTGTTTTGAAAGGGTCGTGGGACCTTTCATTCAGTGTGATCCATTCTCTCCCATGATGACCAGTGTAGGTCGTGCGGTATCCAAGATCAAACATAGGTAGGAGACGTTGGTTCTCTCTACATGCATAGCTGCTCAATTATGATATGGACATTGATGGTATGTCCATTAATCTCAAGGGATTTAGACCATTCACCTTTATGAATTCAATAGAACGCTGTTGTTTGATCAGTTTGATGCTATGCAATATGTTCTAGATATTGAGTACAACTTCTAATGCCGTATACTTTTGGATTGAGATTTGTAATATTCTATGCAATTTACTATGGCTTTTGAGGTTTAATCATTATCGAGTTTTGATACTCAATCGCGATTAATGTTAGCATTTTATTATCTATATGCATCCACATATTTCTCTACATGTTTTGTCTAGCTTAGAATTTTCCACTGAGTGGCCGTACTCGCCGCCACCAACAATTTCAGGTCAATCTTCTAGGTGGGAGTAAAGGGTTGAGGCAGAATAGGAACTTTGAAGCAGAAGAGTGAAATATGACAACAAATTAGTTACTTATTTTGTTACTTATAAAATCCTTCAACATTTATGACAATGATGTAATGGGGCAGTTAACTTTGTTATGAATGTAAGGATTTGGTTTAATTTGAGCCATGGTTTTATCTAAGGTTGTTTGGGATATGACCAATGGGTCATGCTAGTACTTATTCTTGTAAAATTATTTTGGCTATACATGGAGTTTAATGAGATATCAGGGCTCGGAAGCGTAATTTTGAAAAATATTATATATTATAGTTTGAAAATGTTTTATAAAAAAAATTCTACTCAAGATCCTAATCAATTCCAAATAAATTTTTGGAAAAAAAATTATTTCTAAAAACCGAGGTGTCGTAGATATATAAATAAAATAGTAATTACATAACTATATTGTTTGATCCTCCAGGCATTTTAGGTGCCTAAGTTGTGCATGAAATAAGTTTACTAGAAAAATGATTATATATCAAAATTGTAGTTGATATATTTCTAGCTAGTTGATTCTTTCTTCTTTCTCTTCATTGACAAGAGAAAGCTAGAGGGATGGCAAATAGAAGCTTGAGCACTAAACTTGACTGCTAGAGTCGTTAAGGCTTGGAACAAAGATGATCATAAAAGAATAATTAAAGAGAACAAGAAAGAGGGGGTTTTCTTCCCTAAGTACATGTCTAGAAGATTTTTAATATGCTAGGGCAAAAAGGAGCGTTAGATGCTAAGTAGATCTTAGATATGTCGGTGGATCACACACGCATGTTTAGATCATGAGATAACCAATCCATGTTGTCTCCAACAAACAGTTACCAAGAATTAATCCATGTCTCGTAATAATTGGATTGGAACCTTAGAACCAATTCAAATACATCAATAGCATCGGCAGTTAGTATGAGCATCAGGTGATATTTGTAGTCGACAAATTTTTTGGAATTAATCATCTTAATCCACTTAAAGCTTCTATGTTTTCAAGCTCAAGAATGTTTATTAGAAATCTTGACATAAGCAAATAATAATCACATGACGACCTACTCCTTAAAAGCTGTTAGCTTTTTGGATTATGAAATGGTGTTAGCTTATGAGGTATGTTATCCGACCACATGAAGCTGTAGTAACTAGTCACTTCGCAGCTTCCTATGCTAGATTCATGAAAAGAAGCACAATCAAAGGGATTGCTTTGTCTCATATAAAGACAATATGTACATTTCCCTCTTTGTCTTCCATGTGAACATAGCTGTTGCCATGGGCCACAAATAGAAAATAAGAACTTATTCTACAGATCTTGCCATTTCCTACTTGTCTTGTGCTCTTTCAGCAGCCTTCTGTCAAACGAGAAAAGCTTCTCTATTTTGTCCTGGAGCTCTTCCTTTGGACCACAAAATATATCCTAACAAGCTCATTTACTTTACACCCCTAACAAGTGGAAACTAGCCCTTTTATTCATCAAACTTACTAGGTAACCAAGCTGTGGCAAAGACCGAGTTATGACCCTTCCATGTGAGGACCAACATATCATCTTCTCTCTTCATTCCCCACCCACTTGCATGCTCATCCAGTAAGAACTTCACTTCACCAAGAGTATCCTCACAAAAGGGAACACTGATAAAATCAGCTTTCTTCATGCGTTGCACCAATCGAACACCAGATTCCAACCTCTCAATCCTTTGTAACCCTTCGAAACCTATGACATTCTCAATTTTGTGACCAATATCAGCTTCATACTCCATCCTTTGAGAACTATCCTTCGGCAAGAAAGTCTCTAATGCATCAAAAGGTATCCATAGGTAGTTAAAACATGCTGCAATTCTCGATGTTAAGCTCAGATAATCTAAATCCGAGTCCTCATCAACCATGATAACAATATGGGGATTAAGACTGCTAATCATCTCTAAGAACCCGTCTCTAAAAGTTGGCTTTTGAGGGTTCCCATCTGGATCATCGGGCAAATACCTTAGCCAGTTTTGGCAGTTGACAATCAGAACCTCATTATCTTTGATATCAAGCAAAGAAGGATTCCATTGTTCCAATAGCAATTCATGATGGTAGCTGGAGGATTCAAGTAAAACATCGGTTGACCTAGAGGAAGATCCCTCAATTACCCGCAACTCAAAAGGAACATTCCTCGATTTGGCAAATTTCGCTAGACGTAGGCCGACTTCTTCATTTGACACGTTGAGGAAGGGAGGGACTGGAGGACGAGTCGAAGGCACCGTAATTCGAAGCGATGGAGGACCTTCTGGTCTCTTAGCTAGGACGTCAATGAGTGTAGGCCATTGCATCAAATGTGTGATGCTAAAGTCCAAGATGTGAACTCTCGATTGTCCCTGGGTTGCTTTGTAGATGGCACCATTTGAAGCACAAAATCCAAACCTATGCCATGGAAGGAGGTCAACGTACCCGGCTAGCTCGGTAACTGTCATCGATCTGGTGCTAGTCCTCTGGAGGGTAGGGTTACCATGGAAATTCATGGCAGAAGGACAAAGTCTAGAAGTCCTGGAGATAAGTGCCCTTAAGAACCAAGCTGTGAGCCTCTGATTGGGGTCACCTTGAGCGGAAGCAACATTATTGAGCACCCACATCACTTGCTGAGCTAGGGTTACATCATTGTTTTCTAAGGCACTTGCACAGTGTAGGAGGAGCTTCTCTATGCAAGCTCCATCCAGGCTTCCAAGGCCTCCTCTGAGTGCACCAGATAGAGAATCCTGAGGGTTATTTAAAAGGTCGGAACTAGGGAGGGGGATTGGTCTTTGGGTTCTTCCAAGTTCAGCCTTCATTTCTCTTTTTCAGGAGAGGAGGAAGAATTGATTTTAGGTTTTACCTTTTACGTGCATGTATGGATTCAGAAGGTGGATGGTATGGTGGTGACTGTTAGACACGCGGCCGATGAGGATTGGTCAGATGGGATTGAGGAGCTAGGGTTTTATCTTGTGGAAGATGTGGGTTTGCAAGGTGTCTGTGGTGAGGGTATGAAGAATCTCTGCAGGGCTGGTGTTTTAAATGTGTGAGTATGAGAGAAACGAATTTGAAGGTCTTACTTGGCTGTAGGTACTATATATATACTGGCAATTCCCTTTCTTTTGTAATATCTTACGATAAAAAATGCCAAAAGTATAGTTGAAAGGAACTTCGGTTATGGTGAAATGACAAGAATGCCAAAGTGTATTTTTCCCTTATTTTATGTGAGGAAACATAGCTAGAGCAAAGAATACAATATGCACGGGCAAAACTTAAATGTGGGATCGGATGATTGATGATCCAAGCTATACAACTATCGGGCCAGAATCTAGACAGATGAACCACAAAAATCTTTGCCATCAGATCATTCTAAGGTTTTGATACCTTCGAGATTGGGGACTTATCAATGTGTAACTCATTTCTTTTTTGCATGTTCTTAGATCTGCTAATGATCTTGTAAATTCGCTCACTAAGTGAGGTCTTCTTAGCTCCGTATACAGGGCGCGAGTCTCTCCGGAGTTAATACATTGCTTCCATTGACAATTCCCACACACACAAAAATCCTAGCAGTGTACTTTTCAAATCCAAAATAATAGTGTTCGCAACCATGCAATGAGAATATTTTTGATGAATGACTTATCTTAGATCAGAAGACAATCGACTTTTTTTCTTTGAGAAGCCAGTAGATGAGCAACGTGGATGACCAACATTGCAAGTTTGCATGCAGTTCTAGAATGCATGTGAGAAACGGTACATGAAACAAAATCGTAAAGCGTCCACTAAAATTTTACATGAAACAAGAAACATAGAAATAATATAAAAAATATTTGAAAAACTTAAAGCAAATATAATAGAAAAATAAGAGAGATAAAAGTGAAATGAGAGAGAGAGAGAGAGAGAGAGAGAGAGAGAGAGAGAGAGAGAGAGAGAGAGAGAGAGAGAGAGAGAGAGAGAGAGAGAGAGAGAGCTGAAAGTTATCGTTCAAAGTTTTAGATGAGTTTTTTACTAGTATTTTAGGAGTTCTCTAAATGTATCGATGAGTTTCTCATAAGTTTCACATTATGCTAGAGATAGCTTAGTATTGGTATGTGAAACGAGACATGCACTATGAAGGTATTTGGTAATTATGGTTTTTTCACACACAAAGGAAAAACACTAACGTATTATGTGAAAAGCATGCAAAGATCTACGGAGGCAGACACAATATACATGAAGGGCCAAGAAGAAGAAGTCAAAACAAACATGGTATATCGAGGATGTTAGTGTCTTCTCCTATGATAAGTAATGTTAGTTCACCCAGCTGACACATGTTGTCAAGGTTCAAGGATAAAGGGAAAGGACGCTTTAAAATGAGCTTGTATCCATAATTTTCCTTCAAGGTTAGTCTAGTCATTTTCCCTTTATCTTCTCCAATTTCCAATTTCATGACAATTGAAAATAGTTTTCTTTGATGAATAGAAGGTTGCAAGTAGGTTAAAGAGGCTGCCTTTGCCGGCCACTATTTTGTCGAATGCATGCTCAAGAGATGCCATTACATGACAAAGCAACTTGTTATTTTAACTAATCATGTTTCTGCTTTGAACTTAGGGATTGATGGGTACCTCTCATTGCCATGCTCTCATATGCATCACAATAGAGTCATAATAGAAGAACTTTGTTTCTTGTGCCATGCAAATCCAATACAAACGACAAGGAGAGCGCTTTCCAAAAGGACACCGGATAATTCATGATAAAGTCACTTCATACTCTTTGGAAAGTATAGACTGGGAGTTAAAAAGCCTTCCCATTTGAGGATTTGGAAGAGGAATCACCCGAGTTTCCCAACTCCTGTAATTTCCAAAATTTACTCTAGTCTTTTTAATCAAGGTTCCCCGATTTAACCATTTATTACCAAACATGTTGAGGTGAAGTTGACAACTCAAGAAGACCCATCTCTTTCAAACTACTATGAACATTGCCCAAAATATATTCTGTAACCATTCATTCTATCACATGTAAGAGTCCACAAAATCAACGTTCTGTCCAGTTTTTTAGTTCTCAAGTGAAAAGGAGATTTTTCAGGTTTTAAACAAAACTAAGCTACCGGACACCAGTCTCAATCGCAGGTCGGCAAGTGGTTACGTAGCAAATCAAGTTGTAAACTTGTATTATCCGTACTTGCAACTCTTTCCTCTTGGGATGGGCCAAGCCCTGTCAAGTATAATTTGCTTGGTTACAAAGATTGTTGTGGTTACCACTTTGCCCAGTTTCATGTGGTTAAAACATAGGAAACGGTTACAAGAACTGAAGTAGAGACAAGATTAGAAGTAAAATAGCAAAAAAGTAGATACCCTCCTGCAAGACAATTGGTGATAATGATGAAAGCTAACAGTTCTTATCTATTTAATATCATGTACTCCTTTGCTAGACTACTATAACGAGCTAAGTTACTAGGGTTCAATAGAAGTCGAAAGTAATTGATCAGGTAATAAAATATCTCATGTGAGCCAATAATAAGGTATTTACTTGTATCTACTAGTTCCGTGCCTTGTATTCAATCATTAATCCAACTGGATGGGAAGCACAATAAAAATAAAGACCTACACTATAGTGTTCTGTTTTATTATGGATTACATTGATGTTTAGAGCTTATGCTTGTCAGATCTATGGAAATAATTGAGATTGTCATTAAGAACAATTGCGCATGAAACAATAAGAGATCCAATGCTTGCTCCTCAGAATATTATTTAGGCTAAACATAGTAATTTTCACCCTCATATTGGTTTAGAGATTGTATAACCTTTGTTTTTGTCGTAAGTTAGATATTAAAGAGGAAAATTACAGACAGTACTCGTGCTACTCACGCCAGAAAAAAGATAAAAAAACAAGAAAAAAACTAGCAGTTCAGACGTGACTTGCAATCTTAAGTGAAATTTCTTTTGCATTTTTTTTCCTCATTGAACTAACTGAAACGAAATGACTTGACGATAACTCAAGTTAAGTACTGCTTGTGGCACGAGTAATCAAGAGATTTATTTAGCATGCTATCCACGTTGGTGCATTTAATAACTTGAAGAAGACAAAATATGAGTCCCTCAGTGGCAACCTTGGATTATAGGAAGTGTTATAGTGCGCATAATATCACACTATTTTGATGCTGCTATGGGTTATGCAGTTATCCATTTGGAGGGCCCAAGGCCTTCAAGTTGCTCATCCAATGATTCTGAAACACCATGAGAGAGTAGGCGCGAGAAAAAACATTTTGAGATGATCAATTCGATTCAATATGAGCCAAGTATACCGCATGGTTGAGATCTATTTTCTCAATGTGCCCCAATTAGAAAATCTGATAATCCTTCAGGTCACGTTCACACTTTTTTTTTACCCCTCTAAATCCATTTCCATCTAAAATCTTAATGCAAGCGTGGCAGATAATAAAATTACAGCATAAACGCACCAATCAAAGGATCGAATAGGTTTTTGGCTGCCAAGTCATAATCCAATTCTGAGTAAAGGTTTCTCTCCAAATATTCATATGCATGTCAACGGATGGAACACATGCACTCTGTTGGGGCTTTCTCAACATTTACAATTTTCTCATCCTTAAGCGCAACATGTGGGCCTACTACCCATCGAAATGTAATGGGTCCACCAGTTCCACCAATGTAAGCAAGTGAAGTTTTATTTCCGGTCCCGAAGCATCACTCAACTGGTCAGGATATCTTACCGCTGGATACAAGCATTCCACAAACAGTCAGGCAGCCACCCTAGACCATAATAGTGGTTATGTAATAAGGTCACCCACCAAAAAGCTAGAATGTAGACAAGGCTGATCAACAAAAAGTTATGAATTTTCGTAGGTACATGGTTTCAAAATACTGCAGTCATGTTTGAATGAGGACTGAGTGTATCTTATAGCTCCCGAGAAGGAATCTAAGGAACTGTGAAACTAGCAATGCCATTAAGAATGAGAAACAAGTAGCTTATGTACCTTGAATGAATTGACATGCCTTTTGTAGGCTTTCAAAAGTAGTTAGCTTTCCTACTTTTTTTGAAGCACGACTTACACCACTCTAACGACTTACACCACTCTTCACGTGCACTACAAAATAGCAACTAAGCACAAAAGTAGAAACTAAACAACTAAATAGAAAACAACAAATCATATCAACCCATAAGCTAAAGACTTACTTAACCCTAATAATTAAAAAGACTATTTTGAATCATTCTTCAACAGTTCCCCTTGATTCAAAATTGCAAACCCCCATGCATAATCTGAAGTGTCATGCCTAGCCTGAGAGAGTGACTTGGTCAAAATATATGCAACTTGCTCATTTGTATTACATGCCTTCAATGTAATTGTCTCATTCGTTACCAGACTTCGAATGAAGTGATAATGGATGCCAATGACACACCCCACCCACCGTGGGGTCCACAGTAACAATATTGTCCGCTTTGGGCCGGGGCCCGCACAACTTTGTTCTCACCCTGGCTTCCCAGGATAAAACGCGTTGTTATTGTGAGGAGTGTTCCCACTCCTTATCACCTAGCCCAGCTCCCCCTCCAGGCGGTATGGGACTAACTCTCAACCGTCACCCCCACGGTGGGTGGGGTGTGTCAAATGGTATCAGAGCTGGAACCCGATACAGCGAACCATTCCAAGATGGCTTGAGGGTTGGCCTTGTGAGGGGACCCAAGATAGTCTGAGGAGGAACACGGGAGGTACTGCTAGGGGGAAGGTGATGGGCCAGGAGAGTGCCCGAGACTTCAGTCTCTCACAATAACAACGCGTTTACCCTGGGAAGCCAGGGTGAGAACAAAGCCGTGCGGGCCCCGGCCCAAAGCCGACAATATTGTTACTGTGAACCCCACGGTGGGTGGGGTATGTTAAATGGTATCAGAGCTGGAACCCGACACGGCGAACCGTGCCAAGATGGCTTGAGGGTTGGCCTTATGAGGGGACCCAAGATAGTCTGAGGAGGAACACGGGAGGTACCGCTAGGGGGAAGGTGATGGGCCAGGAGAGTGCCCGAGACTTCAGTCTCTCACAGTAACAACGCGTTTTACCCTGGAAAGCCAGGGTGAGAACAAAGCCGTGCGGGCCCCGGCCCAAAGCGAACAATATTGTTACTGTGAACCCCACGGTGGGTGGGGTGTGTCAAATGGTATCAGAGCTGGAACCCAACACGGCGAACCATGCCAAGATGACTTGAGGGTTGGCCTTGTGAGGGGACCCAAGATAGTCTGAGGAGGAACACGGGAGGTACCGCTAAGGGAAGGTGATGGGCCAGGAGAGTGCCCGAGACTTCGGTCTCTCACAGTAACAACACGTTTTACCCTAGGAAGCCAAGGTGAGAACAAAGCCGTACGAGCCCCGGCCCAAAGCGGACAATATTGATACTATGGACCCCACGGTGGGTGGGGTGTATCAAATGGTATCATAGCCAGTCTCCTCGTGGTGATGGGTGGCTAACCGCATGCGTACCTCGGTCACATGAGGGCGTGTCCCCTAAGGGGGAGAGATCTAGCCTTGCCAGTTCAGGCACCGTGAGGTACCATGGCCTTGTGAGGGGTGGCGAAGCGGAGAAGGCTGAGGGGGTGACGGTTGAGAGTTAGTCCCATACCGCCTGGAGAGGGGAGTCACTAGTGATAAGAAGTGGGAACACTCCTCACGGTAACAACGCGTTTTACCCCCGGGAAGCCGGGGTGAGAACAAAGCCGCAGTGGGCCTAGGCCCAAAGCGGACAATATTGTGTGCGTGGACCCCACGGTGGGTGGGGTGTGTCAAATGGTATTAGAGCTGGAACCCAACACGGCGAACCGTGCCAAGATGGCTTGAGGGTTGGCCTTGTGAGGGGACCCAAGATAGTCTGAGGAGGAACACATGAGGTACCGCTAGGGGGAAGGTGATGGGCCAGGAGAGTGCCCGAGATTTCGGGCCTCGCGCAACAATGCGTTTTACCCTGGGAAGCCAGGGTGAGAACAAAGCCGTGCGGGACCCGGCCCAAAGCGGACAATATTGTTACTGTGGACCCCACGGTGGGTGGGGTGTGTCAAATGGTATCAGAGCCAGTCTCCTCGTGGTGATGGGTGGCTAACCGCATGCGTGCCTCGTTCACATGAGGGCGTATGTCCCATAAGGGGGAGAGATCTAGCTTTGCCGGCTCAGGCACCGTGAGGTACCATGGCCTTGTGAGGGGTGGCGAAGCGGAGAAGGCTGAGGGGGTGACGGTTGAGAGTTAGTCCCATACCGCCTGGAGAGGGGAGCTGGGCTAGGTGATAAGAAGTGGGAACACTCCTCACAGTAACAACGCGTTTTACCCTGGGAAGCCAGGGTGAGAACAAAGCCGTGTGGGCCCCGGCCCAAAGCGGACAATATTGTTACTGTGGACCCCACGGTGGGTGGGGTGTGTCAAATGGTATTAGAGCTGGAACCCAACACGGCGAACCGTGCCAAGATGGCTTGAGGGTTGGCCTTGTGAGGGGACCCAAGATAGTCTGAGGAGGAACACATGAGGTACCGCTAGGGGGAAGGTGATGGGCCAGGAGAGTGCCCGAGATTTCAGTCTCTCACAGTAACAATGCGTTTTACCCTGGGAAGCCAGGGTGAGAACAAAGTCGTGCGGGCCCCGGCCCAAAGCGGACAATATTGTTACTGTGGACCCCACAGTGGGTGGGGTGTGTCAGCCAATGTGCTTGGTTCTACTGTGGAAAGTTAGATTCTTTGTCATTCTAACAGCTGTTCTATTGTTGCAAAAAAATTCTGTTGCACCACCTTGTTCTTTGTGAAAATCATCAAGTAACCTCCTTAAACAAACTGCTTAACAAGCTGATAAAGTTGCTCCAATGTATTCTACCTCTGAAGTTGATAATGCTACAACTTCTTGCTTCTTTAAACTCTAAGAAATTGCTCCAAAACCAAGGTGGATTAAGTTTCCTAAAGTTCTTTTTCTGTCATCTAAACAACCTATCTAATCGCTATTAGTAAAACCAGTCGGTGTAAAATCTGATCTTTTGAATACCAAATTCCAAACTCAATTCTCCTTGCAACAGATCTCAATATTCTCTTAGCAGCCCCAAGGTGATGCTTGGTTGGATTATGCATAAATCTGAATACCACACCAATAGAAATAGTAAATGTTTAGCCTTGTATGAGATAAATAATTCAAGCCACCTATAAGAATTCTAAAATATCATGTTTTAGTAATTCCAGTACCATTATCAAGATTTAACTTTTCATTCACATTCATGGGTGTGGCTGTCATTTTGCAATTCACCATATTAAATCTTTTCAAAAGATCCATTGCATATTTTCTTTGTGAGACAAAAATTCCATCTATAACTTGTTTCACCTCAAGAGAGAAAATAATGAAGCTAACCCAAATCTGATATCTCAAATTTCTTCATCATACAAGATTTAAATTCATCAACAATAGACTCATGTCATCCCATATATATCATATCATCAACACAAAGACAAACCACCAAAAAATCATTTTTACCTTCCTTCTTAAAAGAAAGAGTTAGAACATTGTCACTCCCCTCAAATCCATTTTCTAAAAGATAAGAAATAAATTTTACCATGCCATGCCCATGGAGCTTGCTTCAATTCATAAAGTACCTTTTTCAACCTGTATATTTTATCTTCATTGCCAATAAATATAAAACCTTTAGGCTATGAGACATAAATTTTCTCTTCCAATTCACCATTCAAAAAGCATATTTAATATCAAATCAGTAGATAGGCCAACTAAATTGAGCAGCCAAGGCTAAAATAGTTCTCACCGTTTCAAATCATGCTATTGGGGAGAAAGTTTCTTCAAAATCAATCCCTTGTAGTTGGGAATATCCCTTTGCAACTAGCCAAGCCTTGTACTTTTGTATGCTCTCATCTGCATGATATTTTGTTTGGTATATACCTATTTAAGCCCAATGACATTTTTTCCTTCAGGCAAGACCACCAAATCTCAAGTTTAAATTTTCACCATTCTTGCTCTTTTGCAGCTTCTTCAAAATATACAAGATTAGAGGCAAACAAAGCAAATGTACAAGTTTCACAAATCACCCTCAAGGATACGAATTTCCTAGGTGGAGTTTCACTACAAGAGCCAAAAGATAGAAACCACTACTTCTTGGAGTAGATGGGTTGCTGTTACTATAAGTGGATTTGAATTAGTATTTGTTGGTATTGGATCTATAGGTGGAACTCTTTATCTTTTGCAATTTGAATATATATTTTTTAATCTTCACACCATTGCCATTTTGCATCTTCATTAAATACCGCATTCATGCTAATAATCAACTTGCCACTAACATAATTATATAACCTATATTTTGATTGAGAACTATAACCAACAAAAATGCATTTCATAAATTTCTCATCAAGTTTTTGAGATTGTATTTTACCAAAGCATAGGCTACACAACCAAAAACTTTTAAGTGGCTTACTAATGGCTTTCTATGTAACATCTCACGAAAAAAAACAAAACAAAACAAAAAGCCTAAATAAAAGGGGGGCCATATTTGATACTGGCACCCCCTCCCATTAAGTGAACCTGACAAACATCGGGTCTGTCTTTCCCTCACTTAACAGACCAGGAAAAAAAACCCCAACAAAAAGGGAAACCCGATGGGAAAGGAAGAGGAGGAGAGGAGAAGAAGGGGAACAAGAGGAGAAGGAAGAAGGAGAAGAAGGAGAGAAGAGAGGGGGAGAATGCTAGGCTACTAGAGAAGACTGGCCGCAGGCAAAGGAGGAGAAATACTGAGTTTTAGGGTTCACCAAAGTTGCAGCGCTTCACTGGAGAAGATGACTGCTTAGATTGACGATCCGAGCCGGTCGATTTGTTCAGCTTAGAGAGGCGAGCAAAACCCCTAAGTTTAAGGGGAAATCCAAGATGATTTGGACTGCGGATCGAAGAGGAGATTGTCGCACGCCTAGGTTTGGAAGATTTTTGACAAATCAAAGCCAATCCAACTCATTCCAAAGGGGGAGAAACACAAAAATGCGTCTTGAAGGTAAGATCTACAAAACCCAACTTTGAATTTGTGGAATTTTGTTAAATCCATGCGTTTTATGCTACATTTAAGATTTGGTGATGATCTAGCCGTTAATTCTTCAATCCATGCTTAGATAAGCATAATATAGGTATGAACTATCTTTGATTTAGTAGAAAATTATTAATTTTGGTTATAAACTGATCAGACAATCTCAGCCATCCGATCAGGTATTGTTCACATAGTAACATCATGATGTCTGACCGACAATTAGACACGATAGATGAGTTTTCCGTCCTTAAAAATGATAGGATGACTAGAATTATATGAATTTGAAGTGAAACAGATTAGATGATATAGGCTGTCCGATCTACCACTATTTAAACAAACACCTTGTGATGTCAGATCAATGATTAGTGGTTACAGATGGATTCTTGAACTTTGAATTAGCTTATATATGATATAAAGTATGAAATTTTGATAAACTTATATAAAAAATTGGGTGACATGAACTGCTCATAATGCTCATTATAGCAGTCTGATTTAGGAATGTAATTATAGGTTGTATTGAAGATTGTAGCATAGAAAACAACACCCATCTCCAACCCAAGAGTTGATCTAGATAGGAATAAAGGGTTAAGACCACTGAACAGTGAAAGTGACTTGCAATTACTTAATAAAAGTAGTGGATAGTCAATCCAAGGCCAATGGCGTGGATTAGAAATCCAATAACTACTTGTCATTCAACTAACTATCAACCAATAGCTAATGAAACACTTTTAGCATAGAAATAAGTACTGTCATTTTGCCTTGTGACGATTAGTGTTAGGGACTAATGTAGAGGGAACTTTCATACTGGAAAAGCTAAGAGGAGTCCTAGAATTGTATATCTAAATGCGTATTTGTATTGTTACAGAGGTGTGATTAATTGGGAGTGCGTATATAGACTAAAGAGATTATTTGCTACAGAGAACCTGAAAATCTCCATTTCAGGTAGGTGGAATTAAGATTGCTACGATTTTCGCTATATATGTATGTGTATATGAATTTCAAGCACTGAAATGAATCTTTTCTGTTTATATGAAAGATAAGATGAATGTGCATGCTGAAATTGAATCATGATTAAATTTTTATGCATAAGCTATGAATTCTTATGAACCATGTGAGAGAAATATAAGACTAATACTAGGAAATTGTTAAATGGTTTGTATGAGTGAAAGGGGTCATTATAATGTGGGTGGGCCATGAAGTCATTATGATGTGGGCAAGCCTTCAAGCTAGACAAGCTACCATTCCCTGAGCCCCATTGTTTGGGGAGTTTGAGGCATTCTGAGGGGTTGTTATGATATAGGTAGGCCACAGAGTCGTTATGATGTGGGCGAGCCTTCGGGCTGGACAAGTTACCGGTCTCTCAAGAGTAAAACCTTGAGGTGTGTCTTTGGGTTTAACCCACTTCACCAAAGAGGATAATATTGTTTGTTGTGTACTTGATACACACAACAACACATTGGTATTTGATATGTGAAATGGCTCGTAAGAGCAAAGACTGGTATCATGAAATGTAAATGAGTTGTAAGTTTGACATGTGACTGCATACTTTGCATTTCCAAGAATGTGTTTTGTACTGATGCATTGGTATTCCTTCCATTTTGGCATGGATTCATGATTTTGATAAATGTTGAATGATTTCAAGTTAAATGATAATTGAATTGTTATTTGCATGATTCAACATGGCTAAATTGATCTATATATAATTATCATGATTTCTGTTTATATTTAAAAAAAATTGCGTCTTATTCCACCCACACAAGTGATTGCTTGTTGAAGCATTGATTTGGTTTGCAATGCCTCAGATATAGAGAATAGTAGCAAGATTAGCATGTTGATAGTGTCTCAAAATAGGGGGCTTCCAAAAAAAAAATTAGGAGTAGCATACTGACAAGAGCACATCAACAGATGCTTTGGAAGAGGACAAGTAAGAATTGGTCTTTGAATTGAAGTTATCGTATTAGGAATGAGAAAAGACTGCATTGTATGTAATTATGGGAATTTGAAAGAATTATGTGACTAGGTTGTGTTGTGGAGGTTCTATGTGTGTTGTGTTAATGTAAATTATTTTTATTTTATTAGATGTATGAAAAGGAGACTGAGTCTCCATTTATATTTAAAAATTGTCAACAAATGTTTATCAGGTACTTTGCAATAACATGTGTTAAATGTCATATATCTGAAAAACAGAGGAAACTCTGGCAGATTTTTGGTAGAAATGAACCGTCATTTCACCTAGAGTCCTTGTTTTTTAGAAAAGAAAAATGACACTCGGGCTTTTTCAAAGTCAATTTAAAAGAAAAGAATTTTTTGCTGCATTGCATTATTTTTACAAAAATTATTTCAAATTGGATCGATCCTTCATTAGAAATTAGTTTGTATTTAAAATTACATTTGAAAACCCAGGTCATCACATTTTATCTCTCCAAGCCCCATATGGTATTTGATTCGTAGGAGAAATGCTGAGTATGTACACAGCAATTGCAACTGCTTGTGCCAAAAACTAATTTGGAAGACCTTTCTCTTTAATCATGCTTCTTCCCATTACAACTACTATTCTATTCTTCCGTTCAACAACACTATTTTGCTCTGATGTGTATGGTGCCGTAAATTCCCTGCAAATTTCATTTTTTCACAAAAAACATTAAATTCAATTGAAAGAAATTCCCTTCCTATATCCGTATGAAGTGTCTTTATGCAGCTCCCACTTTATTCCTTAATAAGAGCTTTAAAGTTTTTGAAATTAGAAAAAGCTTCATAATTATACTTAAAGAAGTAAACCCAACTCATATGGCTGAAATCATAAGTAAGAAGCAAAAATATTAACTACCACCAAAAGTCTCAATACTCATAGGCCCACACAAGTCAACATACAATAATTCAAGACAATTAGATGATCTTCAAGACTTGCCTGCTGGAAAAGATTTTTTAGTTTTGCTTTCCATAAACACAGCCTTAACAAAACCCAAGTATATCAAATTTAGGCAGGCCAAAGACCATTACTTTTTATCTCAAAAGCCTCAAACCGTTAATATTTAAATGACCATAATGCAAATGCCACAATTCAGCCTCACTACATCCTTTAGCAATCAAAGCAGAATCTTCAGCAATTGAAACTTCATATGGAAACATGTTATTACTAGCCATTTTAATAGTATTAGTAGTTTAGCCTAATTTTTTTACCCTTAATAATAGATGACCCATTATCAAACAAAATACAACATCCACTAGCCATTAACTGCCAAATACTTAACAGGTTATGAGTCAAATTCGGAACAAACAATACTTCAGGCAATAGTTTGACTTTACCGTAGCTAGTGATAGAAATTGTACCTTTTCCTTCAACTTGAATATGCTTGTTGTCTCCTAACATCACTTTTCACTTCTATGACTCATCAAGTTCCTTGAACAATGATCTTGTACCTAGCATATGATTAAAACATACACTGTCCAAGAACCAAACATTATCAGAGACTACATTATCATAAAAATGGCCATGAAAAGTTTACTTTTTTCAATTGCTTTGCTGTGAACTTGCTTGTTTGTTTTCCTATTTTGGTTTAGCCAAACAATCAGTGTCCTTGGCCAAATTTCTTGCAATAGTGGCACTGAATTGAGCTCTTCTATTGATGGTTTTTACTATATTATCCTCTTCCTCTACCTCCGCCACGGCCTCGACCATGAAAACCACCTCTACCTTGCATTTTTCCAACTAAATATTCTACTTTGCCTTTTTTAGATGACTCTCCCTTTACCTGGAATGCTTTTTCTCATTCTTTTCATGTGTCACAGTCAACCTTTCTTCATATAAGCTTGTAAAGAACTCTTTAGTTCATCAAAAGAATAATTAGATAAATCATGTGCTTCTTCAATTACAGCAACTACAAGTTCAAACTTTGAAGAGATACTTCTCAAAAATTTTGCAACAACTATTTCATCAATAATTTGTTCACCATTTGACTTCATTTGATTAACAAGAGCAGAGACTCTAGATAAATAATCTTGCATAGATTCATTGCTTTTCATAGACAAATTTTCAAATTCACAACTGTAAGTTTGCAATTTTATTTTAACCACCTTTGTTGAACCTTGAAACCCCTTCAAAATTTACCAAGCCTCTGTTGGAGTATTTACTGCTGCAACTCTTGAGAATATTGTCTCATGCACTACTTGTTGAATGAAGAACAAAGCTCTAACATCCTTCTTCTTGGTTTTTCTTAATCATTCGTCCTTCGCTAGACTAGGCTCTTCCACATCAACATATATGCATTCAACCAAGTCCCATAGTTTCTTGAGACTTGAACAACATTTTGAGACTCCAATACTCATACTTTTCACCATTGAAGATGGGTATTTGAGGTTATGAGGAGATTGAAATTCTATTTGTTACCATTTGAATACACTCACTTTCATGTTTCACTTCCTTACATGTTTCACTCTTTCTTTTTTGCCTAGTCAAAGACTAAAAAGAGCCTATGATACCACAAATGTTGTTTTCGGTGAAAAAAAATAAAGGCAATTAAACAAAGTAAGAGCTAAAGGACAAAAAACTAATTAAATTATATATTGACAATGAGATTTTTCAAAGAGAAGTTGCATTGCTCGATGCATTCTTTATTGAATGAATTGATGCGCCTTTTATAGGTTTCAATAGTAGTTAGCTTTCCTAGTTTTTCCGGAGCATGACTTACACCACTCTTCACGTGCACTACAAAATAGCAACTAAGCATAAAAGTAGAAACCAAACAACTAAATAAAAAATAACACATTACAGACTCTTTCAACGCATAAGCTAAAGACTTATTTAACCTCTAATAACTAAAAAGACTATTTTGAATCATTTGTATCACATGCCTTCAATGCAATTACCTCATTTATTACCAAACTTCAAATGAAGTGATAATGGATGTTAAGGTGCCTAGTTCTGCTGTAAAAGGTCAAATTCTTTGTCATTGCAATAATTGCTCTATTGTACACAAAAATTATGTGGCACTAGCTTGTTTTTGATAAAATTAGCAAGTAACCTCCTTAACCAAACTGCTTGACAAGCCAATGAAGTTGATGCAATGTATTCTACCTCTGAATTTGATAATACCACAACTTCTTGCTTCTTTGAACTCTAAAAAATTGATCCAAAACCAAGGCAAAATAAGTTTCCTAAAGTGCTTATTCTTTCACCTAAACAACATGTCCATCACTATCAATAAAACCAATTAATGTGAATATGATACTTTTGAGTACCAAATTTCAAACTCAATTGTCCCTACAACATATCTCAATATTCTCTTGGAAGCCCCAAGATGATGCTTTATTCGATCATGCATAAATCTGAACACTACACCAACAGAAAATGTAATGTCTGGCCTTGTATGAGATAAATAATTCTAACCACCAATATGACTTGTAAAATATCTTGTATTATCCATTTTAGTACCATTATCAAGATTCAACTTTTCATTCACATTCATGGGTGTGGCACTACTTTGCAATTCACCATATTAAATCTTTTCAAAAGATCCATTGCATATTTTCTTTGTGAAACAAAAATTCCATCTACAACTTGTTTCATCTCAAGACCAAGAAAATAGTGCAGCATACCCAAATTTGACATCTAAAATTTCTTTAAATAAGATTTAAATTCATCAACACTAGACTCACATGATCCCATATATATCATATCATCAACATAAAGACAAACCACAAAAAAATCATTTTTACCTTCCTTCTTAAAATAGAAAGTTGGCTCATTGTCACTCTCTTCAAATCCATTTTCTTGAAGATAAGAAACAATTTCACCATACCATGCCTATAGAGCTTGCTTCAATCCATAAGGTACCTTTCTCAACTTGTATACTTTATCTTCATTGTCATTAACTATAACAGCTTTGGGCTATGAGACATAAACTTCCTCTTCTAGTTCACCATTCAAAAAGGCAATTTTAACATCAAATTGGTAGACAAGCCAACAAAATTGAGCATTCAAGGCCAAAAAAGTTCTCACTATTTCAAATTGTGCTATTGGGAAGAAAGTTTCTTCAAAATTAATCCCTTGATGTTAGGAATATCCCTTTGCAACCAGTTGTGCCTTGTGTGCTCTATTTGTAAGATATTTTGTTTGGTATATACCCATTTAAGCCCAATGACATTGTTTCCTTTAGGAAAGTCCACAACATCCCAAGTTTGAATTTTCTAAAGTGCCAATAATTCCTCTCTCATTAGATCGCAACATTCCTGCTCTTTTATAGCTTCTTCAAAATATACAAGATTAGAAACAAAGCAAATGTAAAAGTTTCATAAATCTCCCTCAAGGATGAAAATTTCCTTAGTGGAGTTTCACTAAAAGAGCAAAAAGATGAGGAACCATTACTTCTTGGAGTAGATGGGTTGCTGCTGCTAGAGGAGGATGAATTAGAATTTGTTGGCGTTGGATCCATAGGTGGAATCACTTCATCTTCTAAAATTTTAATATACTGTTTTATATCTTCACTTCATTCCTATTTTGCATCTTCATTAAACACCACGTCCATCCTAATAATCAACTTGCCACTAACTGTGTCATATAACCTATATACCTTGGATTGACAACTATGAGCATCAAAAATGCATTTCATAACTTTCTCATCAAGTTTTCAAGATTGTGATTTTACCAAATCATAAGCTATACAACCAAAAACTTTTAAGTGGCTTACCGATGGCTTTCTATATCTCCAAACCTCATATGGTGTTTGATTCAAGACAACCTTTGTAGGAGAAATGTTGAATATGTACACATCAATTGCAAGTGCTTGTGCCCAAAACTGATTTGGATGATCTTTCTATTTAATCATGCTTCTTGCCATTTCAACTACTATTATATTCTTCCATTCAGCTACACCATTTTGTTCTGATGTGTATGGTGTAGTGAGTTCCCCGCAAATTCCATTTTCCTCGCAAAAAACATTAAATACAGTTGAAAGTAATTCCCTTCCTCTATCCATACGAAGTGTCTTTATGCAATGCCCACTTTGCTCTTCAATAAGATTTTTAAATTTTTTGAAATTAGAAAAAGCTTTAGAATTACATTTGAAGAAGTAAACCCAACTCATATGGCTGAAATCATTAGTAACAAGCAAAAAATGTTGAATACCACCTAAAGTCTCAATACTCATAGGCCCACACAAGTCAGCATGCACTAATTCAAGACAACTAGATGATCTTCAAGACTTGCCTACTGGAAAAGATTTTTTAGTTTTGCTTTCCATAGACACAACCTTCACAAAACCTAAGTATATCAAGTTTAGGCAAGCCAAAAACCATTTCCTTTTGGTCAAAAGCCTCAACCCATTAATTTTTAAATGACCATAATACAAATGCCACAAGTGCATGGGCTATTGTAGTATAGTTGATGCAAGTATGAGTCGATCCTACAAGTGCTCAACCTAAAAAGATAGAGTTTGAATAAAATTTAATTGTCTAAAACTTAAAAGAAATAAAAAAAGTTAATTAACAATGAAATAAAAATTCATATCTATTTAACTGATGAAAATTATAGAATTCCATATTCAAAAAGACAAAAAATTAAGTAAAAAAACACATAAAATCTACCTCCCTAGCTTGATCACATCCAATGTCTTCAAATCTGATATCATCAATGCTGATTGGCCTTCATCAATTTCTCCAACATCTCCTTAATTAAAGATCCAATGGCCGGATTAGGCAGATTTTATAAATTTTTGATGATTTGGACTAAATAATAATTTTGGATTTTGGATGGTTTAGATCAATTTTTGGATTTAAGATTGAAGATCAGAGATGATGAACCAACTAGGAGATGTTCTAAGAACAAAATATAAAAATTAATTTGAATTTTGACAAGAAACAGATAAGAAAATAGAAAAAAAATTATTTGTTAAGGCTAACTGTTAATTAGGTTAAGCATTAATCAAATTAGCTTGGATTGCACAATTCCTATATAGCAGAATAATAATAAAGAAAAATAGGGAAACCAAAAGGATGCAAATGGAATTAAATCATAACCTCAAGGGCAAAAGTGAAATTTTTTCATTTTTCTAGCTTTCTAATAGAAACGAAGGGAAATCTGACTAAAGAAGATGATGAACTAAGGGATGAGAAAACTAGGGAAAAGAGTGGAATTTTTGGAAAACCCAAGTTGGGTTTTCTCCTTTGGTGATGGGGAAGATACTAGGGAACAAGAAAGAGAAGAGGAACAAGAGAGAGGAGCTCCTGCTAGTGAGAGGAAGAGGAACGGAGAAGCAGAGAGGGAGAACGAAAGAGAGAACAAAGAAGAGAAGGGGAAGAAGTGAAGCCTACAGTGGTTGCTGCTGCTACCTCTATGTAGGGTGCACGGGATTGTCCAAACAACAGAGATCTATTGGCTAGTGCAATGGTGATGGCAGACAAGTGGAGCGAGGGAGAGGAGAAGAATAGGCGGTGGTGCTGCGGGTCTAATAGAGGGATATTTGGGTGAGAAGGAAGTTGTGACCATGATGGAGGGTGGTAGTAGAAGAGGGCTAGCGATGAAGAAGAGGCGAGAGGTTGTGGAGCCAGTGAACAGAGAGAAGAGAGAAGAGAAGAGGAGCACTACGGTGGAGAGACAGGCAAAGGGATAGAGAATGAGAGAGGCAAAGATGGGGAATGCGATAGAGAAGGGGAAGAGAGAAGAGAGAAGAGGGGTGGCGATGGACAGACTAGTTGGTGCAGCTGTGAGGAACAAAGAGAGAGAGAGAGAGAGAGAGAGAGAGAGAGAGAGAGAGAGAGAGAGAGAGAGAGAGAGAGAGAGAGAGAGAGAGAGAGAGAGAGAGAGAGAAGGGTGGTCGGTTTCCTTATGGGTTTCCTCCTATGGTCTAGGGGGAGAGGAGATGGTCTTTGGCTGCCTTCTACCTTCTTATACTTCTCCTCCTTCTAATTTTGTTTGTTTCTTTCTCTCCTTGGTTTTCTCTTTAATTTGTTTCCCTTTTCTCTTTGGATGTCCTTTTCCTATATTTTCTATTATTTCTTGCCTTTGTAAGTGATTTGGTTCATTCAATGCCTTTTAAGATGATCTGCACCATTGAATTTCAATCTAAGCCATCCAAGACTATTTTGGTGATATGCAAAATATAAAACTAGATTAGAATCATCTAAACCGTACATTAATCCTCTGATTAGATTTGATAATAGTTAGATGATTAATTGGAACTAAAATTACAAATTTGATTGGTTAGATTATCTAATTAAAAGCTCAATTAGGGGTATTTTGACCAAAATTAAACACTTAACATCAATAGTTGAAACTTCTTATGGAAACATGTTATTACTAGCCATTTTAATAATACCAATAGTTTGGCCTAATGCTTTATCCTTATCAAACAAAATACAACACCCACTAACCATTAATTGCCAAATACTTAACAAGTTATGAGTCAAATTAGGAGCAAACAATACTTTAGGCAATAGTTTAACTTTACCATGGCTAGTGATGGAAATTGTACCTTTTCCTTCAACTTTAATATGATTGTTGTCTCCTAACCTCACTTCTGACTACCGTGTCTCATCAAGTTCCTTAACCAATGATCTTGTACCCAACATATGATTAGAACATCCATTGTCTAAGATCCAAACATCATCAGAGACTACATTATCACAAAAATGGCCATGAAAAGCTTACCTTTTTCATTTGTTTTTCAACAAAACTTGCTTAATTCTTTTTCTATTTTGGTTCAGCCCAACAATCAGCTTCCTTGTGGCCAAATTTCTTACAATAGTGGCACTGAATTGAGCTCTTATATTGCTTGTTTTTACCATATATATTGTCCCCTTCCTCTACCTCTACCATGGCCTCGACCATGAAAACCACCTCTACCTTATGTCTTTTCAACTGAATATTTTGCCTTGCCTTTTTTAGATGCCTCCCCCTTTACCTGGAAAGCTTTTTTCTCATTCTTTTCATGTGGTGTGGTCAATCTTCTTCATGAGCTTGCAAAGAACTCATTAGTTTATTAAAAGAATAATCAGATAAATCATGTGCTTCCTCAATTGCAGCAATTACATGTTCAAACTTTGAAATAAGACTTCCTAAAATTTTTGCAAGAACTATCTCACACAAGGCTAGACATTACATTTTCTGTTGGTGTTGTGTCTAGATTTATGCTTAATCTAACCAAGCATCATCTTAGGATTGTCAAGAGGGACAATTGATTTTGGAATTTGGCACTCAAAAGTATAAGATTTCATATTGACTGGTTTTACTAATAGTGATTGGGTTGGTAGTTTGGATGATAGAAAAAGCAGCTCAAGAAACTTATTCAGCTTTTGTTCTAGAGCTATTCCTTAACATTATCAACTTCAGAGGGATAATACATTGCGTCAACTTCATTAGCTTGTCAAGCAGTTTGTTTAAGGAGGTTACTTGCTAATTGTCATCAAAAACAAGCTGATGCAACATAAATTTTTTGTGACAATAGAGCAACTATTGCAATGACAAAGAATCTAGCCTTCCATAGTAGAACCAAGCACATTCACATCTGTTATCACTCCATTTGAAGTTTGGTAACAAATGAGACAATTACATTGAAGGCGTGTGATATAAATGAGCAAGTTGCATGCATTTTGACCAAGTCACTCCCTTAGGGCAAGTATGATTACTTCAGATTGCACATGGGGGTTTGCAATTTTGAATCGAGAGGGAGTATTGAAGAATGATTCAAAATAGTCTTTTTAGCTATTGGGGTTAAATAAGTCTTTAGCTTATCAGTTGAAAGAGTATATGATGTGCTGCTTTCTATTTAGTTGTTCAGTTTCTACTTTTATGTCATGTTGCTATTTTACAGTGCACTTGAAGAGTGGTGTAAGTCATGCTTTAGAAAAACTAAGAAAGTTATCTACCCTTGAAAGCCTATAAAAGGTACATCAATTCATGCAATAAAGAATACATCAAGCAGTGCAACTTCTCTCTTAAAAAATCCCATTGTCTATGTCTTTTTATTAGTTTTTGTCCTCTAGCTCTTACTTTCTTTAAGTGCCTTTGTCTTTCTCCACCGAATACAACAAGGCAGCCACCCTAGATCATAATAGTGATTATATTACAAGGTCACCCATCAGAAAGCTAATATATGGACAACGATGATCAACAAAAAGTTATGAATTTTTGTAGGTACTTGGTTTCATAATACTATGGTGTGACACCCCGGGTGGGTTTTTCTAAACCTTTTTCCTAAGACATAATAATAATAATAATAATAATAATAATATGTTTTTAAGAAAAATAGACAGGATCCCTAAAAATGAAAAGTTGACTTATAAATTTTATGCAGTGTTAAAAGAATTAACCCAAACGAAAACCTCAGGGGTCAACCACATCCCAAAACTACGATAATAAATAAAATCAAATACAAATACTCTGAGCATGCTCAATTCAAAACCATGATAAATACACAAGCTGAGAAAAGACAATGATAGTATAAGTCCAAAAGCCTCCAGGTTCCATCCATGATCACCACATCAACTACATCTGTAAATAAATGTACACTATACAATAGTGTGGGTCCAATCCATCCAAATATCTAACCTCCAATGTCACACCCATGTCCCAAAGAGTGGATTAAAATGTAAATTAGCATTTTAATCTTCCCAAATACGGTGAAACAGGACAACTAGTGAAAATTTTATGAAAATTCAAGTAATTAAAAAGTAAAATCAAGAACATTGAAAATTAATGATGAAAGGTCGTTCATTAGACTATGCTCAATGAGAGCTTTTTAACGACACTAAGAACGCATGAAAAAGAGGTCGGGAACCATAGATTAAAGGGTTTTACCACTTATGTGAAGGGGGTCCAAATTAATAATGGCACCCCCTATAGTGAGCATGACTCAGAGAGTCACATGGAAACGGCTCTACACACAGGAGTGGAACTCAACGTGTGGAGCTCTACCTCCCATGCGTCTATAATCAGGAAAGGAGGAAAGCTAGGCAACCCCCCTTTCATTCCTCCCTTCCCGGCAATTCTCCCATTCCTCAAGTTTCCCCCCTCTTCCGATCACTCCCCCATATGCACACGAACTCAACAATTCCTGTTTCACCAGCGAAACAGAACCACAACGACTACAACCCTTCCCCTCTCTCTACCAGATCTCCACTCCACAAGCGATGTCTGACACTAACGGAGATCAGGTAAGCCTCCAACTCTCCCTTTTCCTCTCCATTTCTCTGTTTCTTTTCCATGTGTATACCATTTTTTTCAATGAACTAGGGCGGTGAAAAACCCGTCAGATATAGTGAGAACGATGGAAAGAACAGTGTTGGATCAATGGTTCAAACCATTCATCTTGTTCATTAGAAACCCCTTTGGTTTCATGAAGATCCGTCAAGAAACGACACTGCATTCTGTAAAAAACTGCAATGAGGGTAAGTTCTAAAAACCCTTAAAAATTCAGCAAAAATAAATGGTTATTAAGTAGAAATTGAAGAGAAAAGACACTGAAAAACAAAAATTCAGTAAATTTCAAACATTCCCATAAAAAATCTCTCAAAACCAAGGTTGCCTAGGTGGACAGTACCGAAATCTGGTCACCTTCTCCGACAACAGTGACATTTTTCGGCAAACCTAAAAAAATGTAAAAACATTGAAATTTTTGTATTTTTGATAAATCAAAATTGATCTCTTCATCTGCGAAGATAGATAGTCAATTAGGAATCAATATGTCCTTGAAATTGTGATCGAAAACTTATTAGTGCATAGGAAAAGACTTAGATCTTAGCATCCGACCATTAAAAATATGATTAGAAGATAGATCTAGGCAAAATGTAACTCTAATTACACATCAGTAATGAATTATGACTAAAATGACGAGTAAATTATGGACAAATTGATGGGAGATCCTATCTGACTGCCCATTACTTAATCAGTGATGATCGAAGGTTAAGAAAGGAGATCAGACCATGAATTATGGTTAAAAGCATTGAAGTGTAGAATAACCTACCTTAAATGTTGGAAATTGAGACTTTTAGGGGTACGCACTCAATCTAGATCGTTGATTTAAGACCAATGGTGCTAATCTAATTAGATAGCGACTGATTGGTGTACAAATCATTGATCTAGATATAGGAGGTTAGATCATTGACATTAGGAATAGAGAACTAGAAGTAATTATAGCAAATTGCATGGAATCCTAAAATTTACTTAGAACTTGTATTTGTCGCAGAGGTTTGAGTGCGGGGTGAACAACGTTGGCAGTTGTATACGCAAGTAAGGACCCTAAACCCTTCTTTATCCTTAAATTCTTGTTAATCTGTTCACTTGAAATTAATACAATGAATGTTTATAATCAATAGATTGCCATATTAGATGAATGCATGATATGAATTTCAAGTACTTACTGAAACTACGTCATGATATCCTCATTTACTATGCTTAATTGTTATGATGACATAAATTGTGATAGAATAGTTAATCCCAAGATAGTAAGCCTGAAGGCCACCCAGTAAGCTATGATAAAGCCTTCCAAGATGGTAAACCCCAAGGGAAAGGGCTACCTAGTCACTTACGACTATGGTGGAGCCGCCCAAGACGGTAAACCCTGAGGAACGGATTGTCGGTTATTAAGCCTCCCAAGATGATAAGCCTTAAGGGAAAGGGCTGCTTGGTTCTTTGGAATCACAGGAGCTTCCCAAGATGGTAAATCCTAAGGGATGAGCTATCAGGTATTGAGCCTCCCAAGATGGTAAACTCTGAGGGAAAGGGCTACCTGGTCCTTTGGGATCACGGTGAAGCCGCCCAAGATGGTAAACCCTGAGAGATGAGCTAGCAAACTTGAGTCTCCAAGATGGTAAGCCCTGAGGGAAAAGGGCTGCCTGATTGGTTACAACTATGGTGGAGCTGCCCAAGATGGTAAACCCTGAGGGAACCTGACTTTGGCACCACCCAAGATGGTAAACCCTGAGGGTTTGGTTGCCTTATTTATGATACTCGTAGTGGGCCGCCCAAGATGGTAAACTTAGAGGGAGATGACTACTGGATCATGGTGATAATGTCATGCATGTTTACTATGGCTTAGAAAACCATTAAATGAATATGCATCTTTATTGGATGTTAGGCTTATGGTTTGCATTTTAATCTAGAATGAAGTTCATAACTTAATTACTCATCTATTGAAACAGAAGTGAATGTCCTATGGTTGGACCTGAATGAGGAATTGACATTGGATGTGCTTGTTTGCGTGCTATGGCTATTGCTTCATATCTGAATTTGGAATAAATTGCAATTTTGTTCTAATACCCATATGTTTTACTTGATAATACATGCTAGCTACCTTGTAGATGATCAGTTAAAATGGAAATGAATGCTCCATGGTTGGGTTTGAATGTGCATTTGAGCATAGCTCGACAAGAATGGTAAGATATGCATGGGTTCAGTTCTTTTCCCTTACTAGGCTTCGCAGCTCACCTTATTATTTTGCAAGTACCAGTCAAGTTGATAAAGGGAAGATTGTTGATTGAAGCCTAACTAAAGATGAAAAATTTTGTACTGTATATGTATGTTAACACTGAGTATGAGTTATGTCTTTTTATTTGACAATTAACCTCATGCATTCTATATATTTTATGTTGATGGGGCATGTATGAGACTCACTTGAACTCCTAGTTAGTAAGCAGGTGTTAGTAATATATTATGATAGATAGTATGGAGAATGAGTCTCCCTTAAGGGATTTATAACTGTTATATTGTCTAATAGGTAAACCACATTGCATGCATTAAATGCATAAGTCCGAAATACGGTAGAGACTCTACCAAAATTTTGGTAGAATTTAGTAGTTAAAGGAGAAAAAGATTTTATTAGTTAAACCATGACTTGCACAGGACAAGAGCACTTAGCTCTCTCAATGCTTCTGCTGGGATATATATATATATATATATATCAATGAAGGCCACGTAGGTCTTGCTAGGCCCAATCACTACGCTTGATTAAGTTAAATTGTGGCCTCATGGGCTGGGCTTGCGACATCTAAGTACAATCCTAAAAAGGTCTAAGAGACATACGCTAATCAATCTCTAAACACAAAAAGGTATATGGTCCTCGCTTAGTCAACGCTGCTCCACCTGCATACCCTTAGCGTTATCACGCTCCAAATCTGAGGCATTGCAAAACAAAGCAATGCCTCAACAAGCTATGCTTGTGTAGGTGATTTACATTCAATAACAAAATGATAGAAAATCACATGGCGCAAGGTATCAAGATCATGGTAAATCTTGTAAGTTGAATATATATGTATATGAAACACAAAACATCATATATCCGTGATGAACAATACACAAAATCCATGATATAAACAAAGCGATATCAATCATGGGCATCATGACATACAAAACATGAGAAAAATATTTAGATACATGTATGCCAAAACAATGAAAATCTATATCCATAGAACAACATGAATGTATATCAAAACCAACAAAACATCATACACGGTCCAACCCTATGAGTGTCTCAAGTACAATCACGCCAATGTGGGCCCAACTCTTAGTACTTTCCGCCTTCACCCTTTCACCCACGATGGGGCACTCAAGCACTCAGGCACTCATGGAAAGACGCATTCCAATCCTACTTTCACCCACACCGGGAACTCAAGCACTCATGAAAAGACGCGTTCCAATCCTGTTTTCACCCTTTCACCCACACGGGGCATTCAAGCACTCATGGGGGGACGCATCCCATCACAAGCTCAATTATCCCAATTGACAAAGCATAGAAACTCCCATGTGTAAAAATATCAATAAGATCTGGTCAAAGACATAGTAGTGTACCATCAGCCATATATTCAAATATATGACTAAATCATGTAGAATAAAGGAATTTTCATGAAAACATGATAATGCATAATCATTCTCGATAAAACCAAATCGAGTGAGTAATTCAATATATCAACATCATGCATAAAAAATCAGTGTATAACAATAATCAAGTTAATGCAACTGAAATATACTAAAAACAGTGCATAAATCATGGACAAAAGAAGTAGCAAGTATATTGACAATACATGTTGAAAAATGATCTCATGCGACATGATAGAGCATAAAACCTACTCCTCAAAGTTTCAAATACTATGTCATGGTTTAACAAATCATGGAAAAATCACAAATGTAATCACCTACCTCGATAAACGTGATACTCCAATTAGACACGTAGGCAATGTCATGTCATGCACTCTGACATACCTGTCACATCGTAAGTCATCTATCACTTGGTGTTCTCATATCTCAAAGTAAACAAATCCAAGTGATAACTTCATTGACTTAGTCATTAATCCTAAATTAATGGCCTAGATTGTCTGATTTACCCTCTATTGGGTCAATCCTGTACTAAATGTAGGTTTTCCTAACATCTAGACAAACATTTGTCGTCTTTAATTATCAATCTATGTCAAGATCCACTTAATTTATATCCCTTAATTAATAAAGGGTTAGTCCTAACATCTCATGAAGTTTGGAGACGCTCCATAACACTCATAATTGACATTTGATTATCAATTCTAGCTATTCTTATCATGATCTCTCTAATATCAGTGTTTATTTAGTGATTTATACATGTCTCTATGATTATACCTCGATCTGAGGGTCAGATCGCTCTCTGTTCATCCAATCCCAAGGTATCTAATCAGATGAATTGTCAATATCACTTTTCTTAACAATCACATGCAGTGACGTTAAGAACGAGAAACAAGTAGTTTATGTACCTTAAAATAAAGGGGCAAATACATTCACTACACACTTATCTATACTAAATGCCACAAATTCTTAAATCTATAGAGTTTATGTTCTCTATCCAGCTGTCCCATAGTAAGGAGAGATTTTTAACTGTGCAATGGCAGGTCTAATGCAAATGAATAGGCCATCCTTGCTCTTAACTAGCCACTTGACACAAAAGTTGTGACACCACACTTGGCTCAGGATTGAGATCCCCTTCTTGGGTCAAAGCCTCTTTTTTTGGTATTTACACAAAGGAAATTGGATTCAATGAGTCCTTAGAATGATTTGTGTTCTTCATCCTCAACCTTACTTTTAAATAAGTGATGTTTCATCTATATTGTTTGCCCCAAAATCTTCTAAAAGTGCAATCCCTCCAAATATGTTCTTTAATTTGGTAAATATTTTGCCCTTCTAAAAAAACAAGCTAGTATCTCTAGCAATTGGAAGTACCTAACCATGGATAAAATAGCCCAAACCTGTGGAAAACTATTTTTAAATTATTTTTTACATTCTAAGAGTTGCCAATAGCAGGGGATAATATCGCTATCCATGGCTAACTATTATCAACAATTTGGTATTCTGAGCCAGACAAACACCTTTTCTCATTTAGAGCTGAGCAAGCCCCAATGTCTTGTTTCATTAATCCAAATAACATTTCACTTAAACCTTTCTTTGATTCTTCTTCATAGGTGAATTCTAACCTTCTAACTAAAGCAAGTTAGTTTGTGTTCAACAAGCATAATATGGGCCTAGCATAACCTTACTTGTTTTTGTAACCATCACTAGATGAATGTAAAATCATTTAGCACATACGGCTAATATATGTTTAAGAGAAAAATCATCAGGGAAGTCACATGCTAAATCCACCCAAAGTTCGCACTGATTTATATAGTAAACATAACCAAGTTGTAAAACGACTAGAACATTGCTTTGCATTTTAGTTTTAACCATTCAATGATATGAAATTAATTAAACAACTACCAAGTTTAAATCAGCAAATCTTTGGTTATCATTGCTCCAATGCCTTCTAGCACACTGGCTCAAGGAGCAATCTCTCACCTTGGTGACTACGATTTGTAGCTATGCATGGATGAATGTGTGTTTCAAAAAGAAAAAAAAAATTGAATTATCAAGGACCACAATGCATCTTCCTACTTATGTTATCTCTTGTAAGCTTAGATGCTCGATTTTCCATTTATCTACATGCGATCAACCACCAAAACACTCATGATTACATATCATGTCTCTAGTAAGCTTACTTGTCTTGAGGTTGCCTAGTTTTATTTTCCTTAGAGAAGCTTACATATACATCATCCATCTTAATATCCAAGCATATGAGTGCTCGACCAAGTTTATCCCATTCTTCTTTACTATAACATGTTAGTAGTTATAGTGATATGATGTACCTTCTTGCAAGAATGGCATAGTATTTTGCCTTTGCTTCTAGATGCTATGTCCCTAAGATATATTTTGTTGCAATCATTTCCATGACAACATCTCTCTTCATTCACTCTATTGATGATATTGCAGAACATGATATGCTGATCCTAAATATCAAGATCAAGGAATCCTGCATTCTAGTTCTCATTTTGTCCTTATTGTTATTGTTGTGAGTGGCTTCAACTTCTAAAAGTACTCATTGATATGCAAACTCCATGGCTTTTATCGGGTAAAGCCTTCTTAGAGTAGTAAAGGTTTAAGCCATCATTGAAAATGTCATCTAAAGGTCTTTTTCATGCATTTATCTCCCAGAAAAGAATCCTATTGCTATTCACATCGCTATGTGTACATGCTTTGAACACATCCTATATTATGCAACATATACATAATCATATGGTTAATATATTATATAGCTTTAGTACAAATTTGATATTCTCTTACTTGAAAAAAGTTTTTGAAAAAAAGCAGGCTACTATGCAAAATTAAGCTTCATTATAGATCTTCAATTAGACAAAAACATTTAGCTGGAGTAAAATATCCGATGGATCACTTGATCCTTGCTAAACTAGTTTAATTTTTAGAATAATTACCAATGACTTCAAAAGGTAACTTTGGTAGATCAAAATTACTAACATGTACATTCACGTGATTTTCAAAAAGAATGGTCATCAGTTTATATCTTGATGAATATTTGGTACTTAGCCATGATAATGAAAATAATCCAATGTGGAGCAACTTCAATGGTAATATTAATGTTTCAATAGAAGTCCATTTCCACAATCTCAAAACTCCCATTGAGCATATAATCAAAGAATAAAGCTTAAAGATCATTGTTGTTGAAATTATTGCTTGAGCAAGAAGTAATTATCTTAACAAGATTACAGTGTCAAGTATTTCTTGGAGCTTCACACTTAGCATTGAAGCTTTCAAAAGATCCATGTTATTGAAGATTGAGTACGTTTGCTACAAAATAATTTCCATTTTAATTTTTAGGGTTCCTTTACACATAAAATCATTAGCTTTTAATATCAATCAAAATTTTCAAAAGGAATCCATTAGTTGCTCTAAAGAGCTCTCCATAAGAAATCTTAATAGGTGGTCATCTCAAAAGACATAGAAGAAAGCTTGTTCCTTGCCTTTCTCCTCCAATGAAACGTGATAATGAAAAGTAAGGTTATGATAGACATAAGCAACCCAAACTATAGAAATTATCACCTTTAGAGAATAAGACTTTCCATGTTTCATATGGACTGGCCTAGACATGCAGGTAGCTGTAATTTTGAGATACCTCTAGAAAGCTCAATGTTATCTTCAATTGAAATTGTATTTTCATTTTCAAATATCCCTTTTTTGGCTACTCATCCTCAAGATCATTAATAGAAGATTCAAAGATTCTAGAACATGAAATTCCTCTAAATACTTTGGAATGTGGCCAAACAAGTTATTTTATGAAAGATCTAATTCTCAAATACCTTTCAAACTGCTCAACGAGGAGGAATGGTTCCTTGAAGGAAGTTGTGTTCCACATAAAGGTAATTCCAATCGAAGACTTTTGTTAAAGAATTAGGGATCTCGTCCAAAAATTTATTATAAAGGAAAACCAACACATTGAGATTGATCAAGCTGCCTACTTTGAAAGGAATAGAGCCTGTGAAGGAATTACATGACAAGTAGACCAATATTGAGAGAGAAGCTAGGTTAAAATTTTAAGTATAGACCCACTAAGGTAATTTGCATAAGAGACACTACTTGCAGATTTTTTGTAATACTGAAGGAATGTTCTCGTGTAGATTGTTTCAAAATAAGCTGAGAATAATCAATTGAGTGAGATTTCCATGGGAAGGTGGGATTCATCCAAAACATTCCTTTGTGCTCACGATCACCACACCAATTTGTTAAGCTTTTCAATTCTAATTGGAATATTACTAGTTTCAAAATTTTCATCCATGCCCAACTTTATTAAGTCTACAAGATTTTCAATTCCCAAAATGATCCTTTTAGAAAATTTGGCTTCTTCCTAAAGTTAGAATAGTCAATGGGATTGAGAGATTAGCCATTGTATAGGGTAATGCGTTCATAAAGTTATTCTTTTCAAGAGATAATATTTCTAAACCAAAGTAGTTAATTAAAGAATTGATAAATGCCAAGTCATTGATTTTGATCCTACTTCTTAGTTGATATATCCTCAAACCAAGAAACTTGAGACCCTAAAGGCTTCCTAAATTCGTAGGCACAGAGCTATTGAAGTTGTTCCCACCACAAGAAAGTTTTGCAAGATGTGAAGCAATGGTAATGAAATTGGTATGGACCTTGTCATCAGATGGACACCTATATAAAGCCTTTGTAAGTTTGAGAAAGTCAAGCAAAGGTTGAGTGGAAGGATTCTATGTAGTTGGTTGTTTGCCACAATTAGAGATAATATTCTCATATTTATATCAGAGATTATTCTTGTAAATCCACATGATAGATTGTATCATTAACTATATCAATAATATACACAATCCCCCAAATCATTAAGAGAGATCCATTTTAACATGTATTAAAGCCTAGGGATCTTTGATCCTTTTTTGTTCATCCAACCTTTCTTCATGATCTTGTCACCCACCCTTCTCTTCCCCTCCCCACTCCAATTTTCACTACGTAATGTCTTCCATTCAATCCTTGTCCAACACTAACAATGAACTATTCTTCTCTCTACTAGTGACAATAATATTTTACTCTCTTCATTAACATTTAATCCTAGAACTATTCATCATTATTTCACATTAAGTTAATGCTCTGTTGGATTACTATTTGACTAAAGCCTTTTGGTTGAATAAAAGGGCAGCCCGATGCATTAAGCTCTAGCATATGTGATGTCTGGGGAAGGGGTGGACCACAAAGGATGACTTAAGCCTTTAGGTTGAATAATAATCCAAGATTGTATCAAAGCCTTACTAATAAAAAGGTCATGATTTTGAATCTTGAGATTCCATATATTAATTTCCTCACAAGGCAGATGAGTCTACACTATGATCCACATGCAAGACCTTAAAAAATGGGCCTTCTACATGAGGGAGTGCGTTAGAAATGTATATATGTTAGCCCATATCCTATTAGCTTAAGCTTTTAAGTCATTATATCAGAGTCTTATAGACTGAGATGTCATGAGTTTGGATCCTAAGACCCCTCATTTATCAAATCCATGTTTAAGAGCCCAAAAATGGCCTTCCATGTGAGGGAGTTTATTTAGATATATTAATATAGATGGCTAACTTGCTATCAGTTTAAGCTTTTAGGTTGAATGGTAACCCAATATATATGTTATATATGTAAATATATTGGCTCACTATCTACGAGCTTAAGCTTTAGATCAACCATTAATCCAACATGGTATCAAAACCTTATGGACCAAGAGGCCATGAGTTTGAATCATGAAAACCTCATATTAATTTTTGAACCAAGGTAAATGATCTTGTACTTAGGTAAACATGCAAGAGCCCAATATAAGGGACCTTTCACTTGAGGGGATGCATTCAAAATATAAGTATTTGTTCCCATTTCTAATCAGCTTAATATTTTAGTTTAAATAATAATCCAAATAGAAATCATGGTAAGAACAACTTCAACAACTCCAAAGTAAGCAATGAAAAAAGCAACCCAATGGACAAAGCTCCTACGCATGCCGGATCTTGGATTTATAGGACACAACATTACCTTGCATTTTTTCAAGAGGCTATTTTCACACCTCAAACCCATGACCTCTAGGTCACAGGTCAACAACTCCAAAGGCAACAATTAAAATTATAATTTCAATTTCTCTCAACAACAATCTTAGGAACTAAAATTAGAATAGTAGTTTAAGATTGGCACATTGTTGGAACAATTTAGCCACTTATGGCCCACTCCAAAGTCCCATTCAAATTTTGCCCCCGGCCTTTGAAACTACTGTACGCTTGATTAATCAAATGCCAACCCAAAGTTTGATTACAAAATTTTCTTTTAAAATCCTATTTCATCAATCTCTATATTACAAATTGTTAAAAATCTTTGGATGTGTATGTTATCTATTCATACGACCATATAATACTTATGAGTTTGATTTTCGAACTATTCCATTCATTTTTCAGGACTATAGTTCCAATCGTCATGCTTACAAATATTTTGAGAAATCCAAAAAGGGCAGTGCCGGTGCACCAAGCTTCCGCCTATGCGGGTCCAAGGAAGGGGCGGACCACAAGGGCCTAAAGTACACAGCCTTACCTTACATTTTGCAAGACGCTGTTTTCACGCCTTGAACCCGTGACCTCAAGGTCACATGATGACAACTTTTATAGTTGCGCCAAAGCTCCCCTTCATTATAGGCCCGATATATTTAGCTTGTCACATCCGATTTGATGAGCATGCATTTCCCTTCTCTATTCCATTTTAAGTGCCTCACCATCCATGGTTGCCTCTCAACCTTGGTCAAACGTGCACATGTCCTAATTCATCCAACTTTCCTTCTTTATCTTATCCAAAATTACATTCAAATGCTCAATTTTCTAGTTGAAATACTATTCTCTCATTTTAATGCCTTATCCATTCTTTGACATCCATTGCATCCCACCCAAGTCAACCATCATCTTTGCCTCTATTCTTAAGTCATGAACAATGAATTCTCTGTCTTCCTAATTTACCTATCCATCTTATTCCCCTCACAGCCCATTTGAAATTCAAATCAACCAAGTCAACTGCTACCTTCATAACTATCTGTGTGAATCAACAACAGCAACAAAATCTCTCTCATCCAGATCTGGTTGCTCAGCCCTTATCCAACTCATTGCCCATTATTTCAAATTCAATTATTGTGGCATATCGCATCATCAACTCCCATCTCTCTCTCTCTCTCTCTCTCTCTCTCTCTCTCTCTCTCTCTCTCTCTCTCTCTCTCTCTCTCTCTCCAACTGTTGACTTGATAGGAAAAAAATACATCAGGCCCACCACTAATTACTACTTTGCATGCTTCGCCGCAATGGGAATGCATCATATGATTCCGCGTTAAATGTCCTTTGCCAAGTGCCTTTGTTGCAATGATGTCATAATTGGATGAGCTCGACCTTCTTTGGTGATGCTAACAAATATATGGAATGGAGAGAAGTTATGATCACTGAGATCAATGCATTAATACTGAATGGAACTTGGTCATTTATGCATAGAAAGAGGTACATGAATATTTTCGAAAGTAAATGAGTGTTCCAACTAAAATTCAAGGCTAATGGAACTATAAACAGGTACAAAGTTCGTCTCGTAGCTAAAGGCTATGGATTAACCTATCCTGAGACATGCAGTCCTGTGGTACAGTTTACCACATTTTGTTCAGTTCTCTGTATAGATCACACAAGTGGATGGACACATAGTAAGCAGCACGTTCTTGCATGGAGACTTAACGAAAGAAGTGTATACAACTCAGTCACCTCGGTTCATTGATGAGTCACGACCAGATTGTGTGTGCAGGTTGCACAATCAATATGTGGGCTCAAGCAAGCCCCCAGGACGTGGTTTTCCAAACTTAGTGCCATGATAACTCACTTTCGTTTTGTTGAGAGCTCTTCTTTTATCTATAAGCGCTGCCACATCATTCTTTATCTTCTTGTATATTTTAACGATGTAATACTCACGGGTATTGAAGTTTTATGATGCCCTCTAGGTATTGTTCTATCACAGTACAAGCGCATCCTTGATCCACTTTTCTATTCAAACATGCTGGAATCGAAGCCACTAGCCACGCCCACGTCCTCTACTATCAAGCTATCCAAGCTAGTGGTACGCCTCTCACTGATCGATCCTCAGAAAAATCGAAGCATTGTCAACGTATTGCAATATGTTATCCTAACCTGCCCTGAAATAGACTATGATGTTAATAGAATATGTCACTGCATGCACTAACCCAATTGAAGACCACTGGCAGGCAGTCAAACATATCTTTTGCTATGGCCTACTTGTCTCATGGCCAAAATTATTTGAATTAGAGGTTTACAAGCAGACACGGATTGGGTGGGCTGCTGATGATCGTAAATCCATTGGATCGGATTTGCCATTTTGCAGGAGATAACCTCACTTCTTCGTTATCTAAAAAGCAAGCGGCAATTGCTAGGTCGTCCGCGGCGCAGGTGTGATAATCTCGGGTCAACTTATGCGACAGCAAGTCCAGTTTTCCATGCTAGAACTAAGCACGTAGAGGTCGGCTTCCACTTTGTCTGTGACTTAGTCTCTAAGGCTCTTCTGAAAGTGTTAGATTTATCTCAACCAAAGACCGGATTGTTACATTAGAGGTTATTCTTGTAAATTCAAACGATATGTTGTAACCCAAGATTGTATCATTCGCTCATATAAATGATACATACGATCTCTCAAATCACTGACACAGATACATTTTAATAGCCACCATGAGCCAAACAATTGAGGAGAGACTGTAAAGTGTCAAAGAATGGTACAGATAGTCCAGGTGAACTGATCAGAACAGATTGCAGCCTTACTAGTCATCTAAGACGTATGCGATGCTCCCATGCAATCTGCTACCCCATTGGTCAACTGCAGTGTGAGAGATGAAAAGGCTGCCTAAGGTAGGTGGGATGCTCCCTGTGAGATTGTTATGATCGAGACGCAATGCATGGAGCCTCGAGAGTAAGTGGAGAACATCAGGAATGACCCCCACAAGCCCATTGTAGACTAAATTAATCAGCTGGAGCTGGGTAGTCAGATTGGGTGGAATATCTCTTGCATACGAATTATGCCTCAGATTGAGACATCGCAGTCGAGAAAAAGGGTTAATGGAATGGGAAACTTGGCCGTGGAAACTGTTGTTTCCAAGGTTAATTTCCCTGAGAAAAGATCGAGGTTGGCTACTTGAGGAGATGTGCACCCAACCAAGCGTGGATCGGCAAGGTTCAAGATGGTGACCCTTTGAGGTGCGCTGACGGCTACAGGTGACTCCCTTCCACTGTAGAAAATGGAGACTGTCGTTCGATGAGGTGAAGACACCATTCGGATCATCAGTTATTTCACCATCGAAGGCAAGAAAAGCGAATCGATCGGCTTCATTTCCTATGATATCAGATTGTACAAGTATCAAGAAGAAGAAAAGGAAACTGATAGACGAGAAGAGAAGGGTGAGACGGAAGAGAAACGGTGAGCACAAAAGCGGACAATTCGTTCCATGGAGAAGCTCCACGGAGACTTTAGAGATGGAAGAAAGAGAGATGAAGAGTATTGTTTAGCGCTCAAGTACGTAAGTTACAGGCAAGAGATGCAAATGGGTCCCGCTTTTTCCCGTAATCATCGGAGCAGGTCATCAATCAGCTCTTTCACGTTTCTTGGATTCAAGCTTGGGTGGGAGCCACAGCCAAGCATGAAGCGTGGTTTAGATCCAAAACATTAACGAATATCTGGTGATTTAGTCCGGTCATGGCATCAAAGAATCATATGCAAAATGTTTATGCCATTTGAACAGTTCTAAGCGTTTGATTATGGAGGATTTGATGTGATGAATGTATATAGTCGTTTTTTTTATCTGCAGCCTTCTGTCTGAAGGTTAATGTCCACAAATCAGAGTTGTTTAATTCTCAGATAACTTGATAGTTTGGATCATATGATCAGGATTCAGGGTTCGGGTGCATCGTCATGATTGAGCACTGGTTTCATATGACGCTAATTAGACTGGTGATTTGTGTTAGATTGTTAAATCATCTGATCTTTGTGATTTTTTCAGACAAATAAACTGCAAGATAGTAGCTTGTACGAGGATAGAGGACCATCTCTGAAGTCATTAAACATAGGTGGTCCTCCATCACATTTGATTATTGCTTTCAATCATCTTCATGCAGGACCCATTTCCTCGGATTGGCTAAGATCGCCGTGTAGAAGAGAACTGATGGACTTGATTATTGAAACAGCCTCATAGACCATATATTCAGGGCAGACAACGAGTTATCCACATTTGAGAACTTCTAATTATGGTAAGAAGCATTCATAAGCTTGTCCCACCTTATAGATATTCCTCACTTCACAAGTGTCACCTCTGATGGTCCTAATCCTTAGTTTCCATATTGAAAATGGACGGCCAATTAGGTTTTTACAACTTTTTTTAATGGTCGGTCAACTAGTATTTGTGTGTGTAAAAGGTCCAAGATATAATGGTTAAATGGGAACTTCCTCCGTCATGCACTTTGGGATTACTTGGAATCAATTACGTTGCCCCGAATTGAATGCCCGAGTAATGGTTAGCATCTTATGTGTACTTAAAAATTTAATCTTCAAGGACTGGTTGATCATGGTAAAATCAAACGCAATTATTTTAGAATAAGGAGATCAAGATCAACTGAATTTCCTTGCTTGATATGATGGTATGCCCCCGTTTCGTCTTTGTTATAGGCAAGGAAGAAGTGCAGGTGGACATCCAAGGAGAGAGTGACTATGCAATGTGATAATCACTAAAAGGCTTGTTTGATTGGCAGAAAATAGAGGAAACTAAATTCCAATGGAAAATAAATTCTCTAGTGTTTTATGACTTGAAACTGAATGGACCCAAAAAGTCTTTAAGTCATGAAAGAATTAGGTTGGTGCAAAATAGACATAAATTGATTTTCATGGAAAAGAAATTCTCCATGACAAGTGTTTTATGGCTTGAAATTGAAATACACCAAAAAGCCAAAAAGTTTAAGCCATGAAAGAATTATGAGTAATTACAAAAAGTTTAAGCCATGAAAGAATTATGAGTAATTAGTGTAATTCAATTTCAAGCATAAAACACTTTCCAAAAAAGAAGTCCTTGGTGACAATCAATTTCCATTCATTTCCTGGCTACCGTACAAGCTCTAAGAACTCATAATTAAGAGGAATGCTAGAGTAGATGCGGCCATATGGTAAGTTGTTGTGTGGCATTCATTTCTTGACCTGTTCACCTGATTTCTCTTACTTTGAATATCTGCTAACCAAAATTTCATGCACATTAAATTACTCTAGCATCCGAAAATTGTGTGCTTTTTTCTACCATAGCAGATGAGAGGAATGCTGAACTGATCACAAAGGAAAGTGTGTCCAACTATCACAATTAAATTTTCTAGAGCTCACCTTGGCATGATCCAATTCGTTCATCTCCTTGCTCCACCTTTGAATATCTAATGTATCAAAAAGCAACATACAGTTTCATGAATTAGATAAACGACACTCTAAATTTTTAAACTAGAACCAACCAATCATTTGTTTTTTTATCCATTAGATATCCAAAGGCGCGGCAAAGAAGTAGAAGTGTGGGATTGTGCGAAGGTGGGCTTTAGAAAATATAAGTGTGGTCGGTCGGCGCATCACCCGGTGCTGTCAGTCTAGCATTAAGTCCGCATTAGATGATGGCTACCACCAACAAAAGGTGGGGAACCACACGGCAACTTACCTTCCAGTAACACCCTCCGGTGGCATTCCTCCATGATTTATCATCCATCTATTCTTTTCTATGAACAGAAATGATATCTTCACTGCTCACTGCTTCCCTCATGGATCAGTGGTGGTCCATAAAGCCCATCTTCATTCCGGCTGCGACAATCACAACCATTCCCTGGAGTTTTTGAAGTCAAATTCGTGTCTCTTACCTCTGTGTCCAACCAAGTTAAGTGGGACGTTGCAAAGCGGGTCTGCCCATATCCAATATGCTGGCAAGTTGATTGGAGTCATAGGTTTGCTCCCACTAGACCAAGTTCAAATCAACATCTACAGCGATTAGTCCTGCCCCATCCTGTGACATCAAAAGAAAAGAAATAAAAGAAGTGATTAAAGTTTTCTATTAGAAGTGACTGAAGTTTTTGTAAGAACACAAAAACAAATTTTTGGGTTGAATAATCGATCTTTAGAGGTTGTTAAGGGCACTATTTGTCGGCAAAAACGTTTGTATTATGCATATTAACATAAGTAGCATTTAGAAACTTTGGAACAATTGCTCTAAAATTTCAGAATAAGTCATAATTATGGATGACTAACACGAAGTTACTTTATAGAAATGCAACTTCCTATCAAATCATAAAGTCTCAGCAAGTTCTTTAATTAAGTTTTGTGTCGACCATATAAGCGGGCACCAAGAGACGTCTAGAAACATTTTTTCATCCGACTAGTTCATCTTGGTTCCTCAGACCTTGCATATCTCGTAAAGAAAGTTATGATTTGATGATGTTAACATCCAAAGCGCGGTGATCTCCTCTCGTTGAATAATGGAACCTCCCTTGATACAAAGTTTCTAACCGTCCATTTGCTGTAATCAAAGGTACATTTTTTCAAATGTGGTGTCACCACTATAATCTGTAGCATTCTTCTTCTAATCCCTCCTACTTTTACGTAAAAAAGCCTAATATTAGAGCCCTACATAGGGGAATGGATGAAGATGGAGAAAGTCTCTTCCTCGTACGGTAAAAGAGAAAGCAATAATGATATGTTGCCGGCGATTGCATCTTTTTGTCGGGAGCTAGCCCTGGTTGGACTTTCTGCCTCTGCCTTATCTGTTCTATTTTTCCTCTTGGAATGGAAGGCTTGTTGGTATGGGTCAATTATCAAGATCCTCCTCGGCCCATTGTTTCATACACTTCAAGTCAACCATCAATTATCCTGAGTCAATCCTTTTGGCCGACCAAATTCCGTTTCTTCCTACTGTGTGCTTCATATGAATTAATAAAGCGAGTCAGTCATATAAACAGTGGAGCAGGCAAGCCAAGTCAGTCTTCTTCTGTTGCTTGTGTTCTAACCTATGTTGTGTTTTACAGCTAAATTCTCTATGACTCGCCTGGATTCAGAGTTATCTTTGAATTATGAATTTAAGAACCAAATTTTTTGTTCAGTATTCAGTTTACCGTCATCAACGAATCTGAAGTTCAGCAACCGATGAATTATGTTCTTCTTTGGGAAGAAAATGTGTTTTAGGTGAAGATTTATTAAGAAACAAAGTAATTGTTTCTGGTAAGTATGAAAGTGCATCAGCAGCCTATATGACCTATTAAGCTGCATTATGTAGGGCACATCAGCTGATAAAGTCTTGTCTCATATCACTCACGGCCTGACAATGCGATAAAGATGCGTCGATAGTGAGCCTGATTGTCACAAACCATGGATATTATGAGAGGGCCATGGTAGATCTTCAAGGGCCCAAAATTGACGTAGGCTCAACAAACCCAACATCGAATTAAATGGTTTCCTCCATGAATATTTAACGCCTTATGTATTTTCTGCTTTTCTAAGGTATTGATCGTCGCAAGTTACTTACGCATCGGCCAAAATCTGGCAACCAAAAACACATTTCGAAGAGAGTAAGCTTGTTCCAAAGACATTAATGTGAACCATTGGAGATCCGAAGTTACTACTATCCAATGAACCATCGGAATCAATCACGTGCTGATTACGTGCTGTCTCTCTCGTTGTACTACAGTGATGCAACTGTTGTGACAGATTTGCTATGGTTTGGCAAATCTGACAATCAGATCATAGATTTATAAGGATAAGCACACATACGAAGAGTACTAAAAAGGTTTACGTAGTTTGACTATCATAGATGAGGAGGCTAAAAGCCCCCTTCAACCCTCTATTTATCTCCGTCTCAATCTCTCTCACAAGAATTCTCTCTCATCCCGACAGTAACATCGTAACGAAGCATATCTAGGCAGATATCATCCAAAAACAAAACAAAGCATGTTAGCTACAACGGAAGCGAACGATGTGGCTCCTGAAGCGTCTGGGCTCCATCACAAACCGCTGCGTGTTTGATTTCTCAATCTGGCCAAGAATGTGACCAAAAATGTGCATAAACTATCAAGTTCTATCTTTGTCAGCATTGTTCTGCTTTAATGGCGCGCATAGGTGACCCAAATGGCTAAACTTCGTGCTGCCTTGACACCTCAATATGACTCAGCCCGCTATCACTGCGTCGTTATACCGTTCGGCAATTCAGCTGGTTAGGATGGACAAAATAGGCTATAGGCCTAATGCCGCGTCGAAACGAATAAATGGACTGTAGCCTCTTTGGTAGAAAGTACATCTCATTGTGCTCAACATCTGGCGAAATGTGAACCAGTTATAGCGATGTTATTTCACGGTCTTGTCCAGAGTCACAGCAGGATGGCCTTTCATCGAGGGCACCTGAAAAGATTTATTGCCATGAAAACAGCTTGACTATGGATACTTTGAGCCCACAAGGCAAGTCATCCACTTAGACAGTGAGTGATTCAATACAGGTGGAGGGTGAACATGTTACATCTATATGGTTGGATATTTGCAATAAGGACTTGTTACATTCCAAGTAGATGGAATTGATGCTAGAAAATGAAATGACGTCTTAGATTCGAAAAGGTTGGATAATTTTCAGAAAAATGAATTCCTGGGCCATTGGAATTGATGGGTTGTTGTCCATTAAGGAGCTCTTTTCCTTGTACGCTTTGATGGGTAGGAAGAATTCAATTCCTTCCACGTCCTGGTTGTACGATAATGAAGGGAGATAACAAGATATTCTATAAGTAGGAAGCAATGTATGTGGAGGACGTGAATTCACTTTTAGCTTCATGGAAGAACATCATTATTTTGGTTAATTTTCCATACTTGGTATGATACTCAAATGTTGGTGGACTAAGATCTGAGGAAAGAAATCAGTCCACCCAAATCATGTGCTACAAAAATGATTAGTTCTTCATAGTAAACGAAGAAGGACTAGTTCCGTCGGCAACGATGAATGATGAGTCGACCGATCGATTTGAATGAGTATTTGTTGACTAAGCCAATTTTGCCATTTACTTGGTCCCTGTTTGATCGGGTAATTAATTATTTTAAGTTCCTAATTAAGTAATAAGATAAGGAAATGTGGGAAGCATGTGGTTAATTGGGGCTAGTTAGAGTAATTCAACGTATAGAATTTACTGTAAAGTGATCATTCAAGCTGTACATACATTGGTGAATGCACCACTTAATAAAATGATTTATGATAGCTAATCAAGTCCACTCAATTTCTAACATTTTAAGAAGTGGAACGTTTTAGTTCCTCATTTTTTTACCAAAAAAAAAAAAGAAAAGATGAAAACAAATATATAAGTATCCAATTCAGAGAGAGCATCCATGTTTTTTATCTTTCATCTTAGTGGGCATGTAATTATTGGAAGTTAGTTTGAAAATATGCCATATATCCTCTTTGCACTGAGCCTTCAAGCACAGTGGTACTCGAAGATTTCTCTCACTGAGATAACTAAGGTTTGAGATTGTACATGAGTGTACGTGTGTCTCTAAATTAGAAAAAACAAGTAAAAATAGCTTGTCGGTCCTTTTTTTGTAATGCAATGTAATATAAATTTGGAAAATTTACCCATTTATGGATACATTTAATGAATTATTTAAAACACCATGATATTTCACTATCTTTAGGATCAATTTTGGTGAAGCAAGGTGCAGGTTATAATTATTAAGAAGCTCATAAAAGCTAGAGTGAAGAAATCTATGGTGGTGTAGTCCAGGTTTATTCTCATTACCTTAAGAGTATTGAACTCAAGTAAAACAGGACTTCTAAAGTTCCATTATTACGATTGAGAATCATCCCATAATGCAACCTACAAATAATATAGCAATTGCACAAACTATCTTTAATCTACAGCCCATGACCCTGAATTGAAGTATGCATGTCTCAACAACCACAACAAGTTGCTAATTGTCATTAATTAACTTATGTTTTTATGTGATGACCCAAGTTTTTATGAAAGAATTTTCTTTTAAAACATTTGAAATATACAATACATAATTATTTTCTCAATTCCACCCTTCAACCCAGTGTCATTCAAAAACCTTCACATATAATAGCAGAATAAAAGCATACAATTCCAGGGTTCCTTGGTCACAGCCCAAACAATTAGAATTTAAATCCAAACCATAATTCAATATTAAAATTTCACCTATCTTATTATATTTATCCTCAAGTGTTCATTGTTTCAAAATCAAAATAATTAAAATGTCCAAATAACTACTTATTCATACTTCTCTGCTCTAATTCTCCTTATTCAATTCCTTCTAGCCAACTACTTAGTCCTCTTATGCTTCACATGAAATGTTTTATAGGGGTGAGTGCAAAAACTTAATAGGAATAAGCGTAAACCAACCGTTTTGAAATCATAGCTTAAATTATAAGGACTATATAAGTACTATAAACATTTATGCTTTTACAAAAAATATGGTATGTATTTCTAAAAACATTTAATATTTTATAAAATCTCACATAAACAAGTGTTAAGTGTTCAATTTTGTCTAAAATAACCTTAAATTAGCATTTGATTAGATCATTCAACTAACTAATTTTATAATTTTAAATCAATTTTAGTTCTAATTGATCATCCAACTGTTATTTAAAAATTTAACGATTAAATTATCATTAAACTAATTAAATAGGTAATTAATGGTATATATGATTCTAAGCTAGTTTTCTATGTTGCAAATTGATCAAAATGAACTTTGAACAACTCAGATCGACCTTATAAGTGTCGTATTTGAAAAATATATGATGGGTCTCACTTTAATATGAGGAGGTTGCATGTTGCCAGCACAAGGCTCACATCACGAGAAATCATGGCAAACAATGCATGCTAATATGCAGACAACATCAAGCATGCCAACCACCGTATGGCCGCATGCCCACCAGGTGCATGGGAGACAATATAGCATGGGCAGACTACACACCACTATGAGCAGTTATGGGGAACCCAATAAAGAAAGAAGCAAATCGGGCCCCTCTTATAAGATGTCATTTACCACCGGAGGGCTCTTCTACTTCTTTTCCTTCTTGACACTTTTCTCCTCACAGTCAGGGGGGAAAGACTCTTCCTCTCCCATCTCTCTCGTGTTCTCCTTTTCTCTCTATTTCCTACTCTCCTTTCCTCTGTTCTTCACCTCTCCTCTCCTCTCTCGTTTCTCTCGCTTCTCATCCCCTTCTAGCCGGCACTGGTGCATTACACACTTTCACCAGCTAGACAATCACCCTTAACCAGCTCCCTCTCTTTCCCTGCTCTCTCGGTTCCTCTCTCTCTCTCACCTTTGTTCTCTCCATAACTCCCCATCTCACCCTCTCCTCTATAACCCCATCTGCTCCTTTCTTCTTCACCTATCTCCCGCACCCATTATCTCCTGCTCCTACTCTCTTTTTTTGTTCAACCTTTCTCTACCATTCTTCTTCATCGTGAGAAGCCAAGACTCGCCACTCATCTATCCCGTTCCTTTCTTCCCTACCTCCAGTTCTCCCTCATCTCACCGTCTTTCTTACTCTTTAGAGTTTCCCTAGCACAAATCCCAATCACCCAGATCCACATCTCTACCAGTTAACCAAGATTGCCTAGCTTCCAGCACCGGCTTCCTCTTTCATTCTCTCCCTTCGTGGAAGACAGCCCGGAAAGGCTCTCTCTCTACCCCACACGAACCACTATGCCCAGAGGAGAAAACACATATCGGTTTTCCCCACTAGCTTCTTTTTCCCCATCTTTCTCCGTCAGCATCATGAACAGTATTTTTACTATTTAAATAATAGTAATTTTACGTTAAAACTTTAGTTTTTTTTCATTAAATTCCATTTCTGCTCATTGTCTCTCTATTTTAATTCCAGATGTATCAATTTTATCTTATTTGTCTTATTCTTATCTCTCTTTTTTTATTTCTATTTTATCCTATTCTCAATTAACTCCTGAATTATGAAGTTGAGGTCCTTCGTTGTGTGACAATATAATCAAGACATAAGCTGCATTTGAATTATTGTTGTATTTAATTTTATTTAAATTTAAAACAATGTACTCATAAGTTGGTTAATAAAATTATATTTTATTTATGCTAATTTCTAATTAAAATTTGTGTAAATTCCAACATTTAAGTTGAGTCCCTGTGGAATTTACCTGGACTTGCACTAGCAAAACTACAACAGTCGTGCACTTGAGGAAAACGTCAACAACAAGCCCGTTAGAACTTCTATCAAAGAATGTCACAATCTATTGTATTTCTGAGTGGTAGTATTACACCACAAACCCATATAGAAAATGGTCAATATTCTCGAGGATGACCAACATATCAATTTATATATAATAACTGTATGGTATACTATGCACGTAGATGACCCACATCCAACTACGTTAAGCCGCAAATATTACATGGGCTACCATTCCTCATTGGGGCACTGGATTACAAGAGAGCAGTCTCCCCATGACACAATACTCTTTATAATAGGCCTCTTATGGCTGGTATCTCATTTCAGAAACTAGTAGCCAACTAAACTTCTTAGCATAACAACCAAACAGGTCTCAAAATTAGCCTCAGACTAAGCTCAACTCTTATGAGTCACCTAATTGTAGTCTAGGCACAACTCTCTAGAATCACCTATTTTTTATTTATTAGATCATTTCACGTTGCTTAATACATTATATGAAAGCATTCACAACATTTCTCATCAAGCCATATTCTAATAAGCATAAATCATCAACTAGCTTATTCTGGTCTTAGCATATATAATTGTATATTCCTAATCAACATTTTCAAAATCATATATTGTACCATATTAAATATCAACAGCTATAATCGATGAATCTTATACAAAACATATAGGTTGAATATTCATATTTCGTCTAGTTTTCCAAAATGAATCAAAATTACTAAGCATCATTTGTCACATACATAGAGTAATAGATTATGGAAAATTTCATTTTTGCAGGAAAATAACAATCCAACGCTATATGCATAAGCCATCCATCCACTTAGAAAACCATGTAAATCAAATGGAAGATCAATGGCTGAGATTAGCTTAAAATGGACTATGAGTAGACATCAAATACAGATAGAAATTCAATGGCCAAATCATGTATAGATCATGCCAAAGAAACATGCTATGCATTAAGGAATATCTATTTAAATATTTAGCTTCCAAGTTTAAAGAAATCAATGGTCAAGATCAATTGGATCCACTCTAGATATGTGTGCCTTTTTTCAAAGGATTAAAGGTTGGATTCTTATAATTTTGGGAGGATCTATAAAAAGCTTTGCCAACTCTAGTAGGTATCATAAATAGATGGCATAGCTACCCCAGCATGTCTCAAACCATAGAAAACCCAACGATTCTAGCATTGATCAAAACCGATCGTTTCTTGAGTTATTTGGCATGAATTAAAACACTAAAGATTTATACAATTAGATCATGTAAATATACATCAAATACAATATCTAACCATTATTTTCTTAAGGATAATATAAGTTCAGAAAGAAAAAAAAAAAGCAAGAAAACCTATGGCTTAGATCATGCACCTTCTAACCATTATTTTCACCCGTCATGCGTGATCGTGCAGGTTCATTAGCTTTGAAAATAAAGATTAATTAAAACTATCCAAGGATTGTACATAAGGATGAGAGTGCGTGTTGTGCATGCATGCATAAAAGAAAGTTAGATGATAATTAACTATTTTATTTCATGAATTTACTTAAAGATGATTCTAATACAACCTAACGTCTGCATGCTTAAAAATAATTAACTATTTTGGAAGCAGACCAGACAAGATTTTCATGCAAATTGTAGTATGCAATAAATGTCTCATGCATCAACCAAATGTGCTGCCCAAGCTGGGCGTCATTGCAAGCTGCCTATGCCCTGCCTAACCCGAGTCATCATGCACGCCGTTGATGGGAACTTTTTAACTTTAAGTCTAAAGTAATCATGTGCATGCATAATTAGGAAAGAAAGACTAACATCAAATCCAAAGGCAATTTAGTGATCCATGCGCCACTAATCAAGGTAGGCCTTAGCGCAACGGTTAAGTTGTCGTTATATGATCATCCTCTTGCAAAATGCAAGGTAAAGCTGGATAGATAAAAGGGTTTAAATTTCATCTAGAAAATATGAGGTTATCATGTAGGCGTATGCTTAGTTATCCAAACCATAATTTCAATGGGCTCTAAAAAATCAATTTAAAATCCACATGCATGCCATGCTCATAAGGCTATATACTTTAGGCCCTTGTGGTCCGCCCTTTCCCCAGACCCTACATAGGCAGGAGCAGTGAGAGCTTCAATGGCTGTCCTTTTTTATGCATGCCATGCTCATAAGTATTGTATTGAAATTACATCACCGTCCTGTACTATCTTCTTGCTTATTTACATGATCCTCATCTAAATGCATGTTATTCCATTTAAACAATATCAATCCTCAAAAGTCGATGTCACGCACTCAATTCAAAGTAACGCCTTATCAAAATTTTAAATAAATAAATAAAAGTAGTAAAATCACTTATCATATCATATATGCAAATCAATAAATTAGAACTAAATCCTAATGGACCAAATCAAGTAAAACCATGCAAGCCTCATGGAGAGAATAATCATTCTTTCATCAAACAAGGAAACATGGATCACAATATAGCAATGATTTTATATTTTGATGAAATAAAACTTTGCATTAGTTAGAAATGCAACTAGCTCGGACAAGTTCCTAAATCACAATCCCCTACACGACCGTTCTTCCACACTTCTTGTCCAAAAATGCAGTAGTTGGAGGGAAAAAACTCTTGCTGCAGTCTCTTTATCTCTGGCCAGATTTCTTGATTTTCCCCAGATTACACTTAATTCCCTTAAAAAAGTAAGTTAACATGTCATTTTATTTATTTGAACTCTAAACTTGAGCCATTAAAATTCAAGTTGTTACATTTTATTAGCTTAATCCTACCCTCTATCCCACTGGCACTAAGAATCTCACTAAAATAAATATATAGTTGACATAAAATTAGTGCTACATTGTTGCCTAAGCATGTCTACAACTTCTGACTAAGGGATCAATTACAATGTTCACTTATCAGCAGATATGTTGAGATCCAATGGCTTGGAGACAGATCATTGTTTAATTGAATCGGATTAGGATGAGATTAGTGCACGCTAAGTCTTATCGCACGACCGTCTATTCTAATCACCCGCCGAGGCGACATTTACGGTGGAGATTAGCACGTGCAACATGAATTGCTGTTCATCTAGTATGATCTTCTGAGTTAATGATCAGAATTATTAGTAGAACCATGGCCCACCTGCTCTAAAATGTGGACAATTATCTCTAAGCAAGTACATCAATTTCACCTTATTTTACATGTATTTTATACCTTTAAAGGCGCATATTGACCTTGTCTTTGTCATTAACCGGACTCCACCACCATTTGGCAACTATATATTAATTAATTTTCTGTCCACCACATTGGTTGGCTGTGCTGGTAAGCCTGCCTGAGTCTCTGAGCATGTCCACCCAATGAGAGTGTACACGACGCTTGTACACGTCCTTATCATGCTTAGTATATAGCCCACTGAAATACCACTAAATATGCTTTTAAATACTTAATATGTTTTAAAATATTCAGAAATTTGGGGCCTGCTCTAGGTTTAGAATTTGACACCCTATTTCCTCTTTTTATTTAAATATATATTATATACTATTTAAATGTATGGCTAAGAATTTAATAAGTGTTAATCCTCATATGTAATGGTCCATTAGCATTAACCTAGTGGGCCCTACTATGGATTGCAAATGTCACATAATTTGCTCATTGGCTATGGTTTTTTATTATTATTTTACAGTTTAGGTCACGTACTATAGGCCTTTGTGGTCTGCTCCTTTTCCAAACCCTGCATAGACAAGAGCTTCGTGAACCGAGACTGCCCATTTTAGATGCTATTTAGGGTTTGTTTGGTTCAAGAAATGCATGAAATGAATATTGGTTCAAACATGATTTTTACTACTAGGTTCAACCTCCAAATCTAGTTTCAACTGGAAATCAACACCGTTATTTTTTTGGATGATCCATCTTCCCGTTTAAACAAATCCAATTTCTGTTGAAGTTAAAGGAAATGTTGCAAAAGAAAAAAAAAAAGAAAAAAAATACATTTGCGGTACACTCACGAAATTCTCTGAATAACTGCATTTTTTTAATTACTATGTTTAAGGCACCGATTTTTCTCAAATAATTTTAAAGCTTTATCTTTTCTGAACTCAAAACAAATTTTAAAAATTTAACATAAATTTACCAAATAAAATTAAGATTTCATAAATAATTTGTCAAATTTTTAAATAGTATTTATAAATATAGTCAAAAACTCATTTTTAAATTTTTTTTATCTATTTTTCATAAACAAATATAAAACTTATCAAATGCTAGAATTGGTTGAGACATCCAAAGCTGGAACAATCAGATGAACAAGTTTGATCATCGAAAGGTGAGGGCCCTTCAAGCCAAGTGCATCTACAGGCCCCTGCTATACAAAACAGGCTTAACGTAAACCACGATAATAACTTCAGTAAGATCTATGGCGTAGGCAATATGAAATTGTACAAATAGAAGGATCTTAATTGGACGGCTGGGATTATTTTATTCGATAAGATTCCGATTTTAGTTAATTAAACAGTTACATTACAAAACCCAACCAACAGGATCCGTCAAGCCTGCCTGTATATCCCCTCTCCAGCGTCCATAGCGGTCGTTCTAATTTACCAAAATACCCCTCTAGATCCAACATTCTAATGGACATAATAGTAATTTTAACCAATATGATGTTATAATCCAAGCCTTCACAAGACCACAAATTCCTTAAATACAGCCCCAAAATTAGTGAAAAACCAGTATAAATCAAACGTTTCAGTAGTCATCCAGATCCCCAGCATTCCGGGAATTGGGTGCATTTCATCAATGAAAGGGGTGTAGTTATCAATTTCGAGCGGATGTTTCTTGCTCCTCCTCCTCTCTGAAAAGAAGAGAGAGAATCATGCGCTTCTTCAAGTTCGTCATCTGCTGCCGGCAGTCGGTACAGCCGGCTGAGGTTCCGGCCACCACCGGGCGCAGGGAAGAAACGCGGGCTCTCGTGCCGCTACCGTGCGCTGAGGGGAGTACGTTCACGAGAAGGAACCACCGGCAGAAGAGTGGACGGAATTCGGTGACGTGGCAGCCATCGCTCGTCGCGATCTCTGAGGACGGTGTGCTTTGTGGGGCTGCCCCGAAAGGGGATCGGACTGTCGGATCTGCGAAGAATAATGCGGGAAAGGCTGGATCGAGGGCCAAGATCCGATCTCATGAGGACAAGGATCGTTTCGGGTAAGTTCTCGATCCTTTTCCAGTTCCCCCGCGTAATTCTGCGGAGTTGATATTTTATGCCTTCTCTTTCGATAGTGGCACACCCCCTCTTCGGTTTTAGAGTTTCAAACTACTCGGAGTCAGCTGATGGATAATTGAGAGGCCGTGCCTGCGAGGAATTGCAGCATCCCGAGGACAACAGTGGAAAGAGAGGGGTGCTCATTATCAAATTAGAGAGCTGGGGAATATGGATCTCTTCCATGAGTTTTTTTTGCATGACGAAAATACCCTCAAATCGCTAGTTATTGGTTTGGAGTGTATTATGGGTCTCGAATCGTGTTAAGGAGGTTTTATCATGGTGTTTCATTTTCTAATTTGATTGAAGAAAATGGTCAGATCATGTCTATCTGCTTTCGGTCCCACCTAGATCGTACCATCTTGGTTAGAGCCTTTTAGTGGGGCCTAGCTAGCTAGGACTCATTGTTGCCTAAAGTCTGCAAATATACAAATATTTAAGTGATAAATGAAGACTTTTTATTAAGCGTGTTTGGGCGAGAGTAATACTAAATGAGATCATCTTCCAAGTAGTTTCCACCCATCACTCAAGGATTGGAGCGCTCAGTGACTAATTGAGAATGATTATATAATCCGGTTTATTAGATTTTGCAGGATAATTTGACACAATCTTGTAAACCGGATAAATTAGCACTGGACAATAAGCCTAGTCAAGTTGGTTAAGTACCTTGTCTCGCAACCTCGAGTCTATCAATCTTAGGCCCTAATTCCAATTTCCTAATCTGATACTCATCAACTTCGTCCATTTTGGGTATAGTAGGATTTTTTAAGGATACTTTTGTCATTTTGAAAGTATTGGCTTTTGTTTTTAACATTTTGTGCTCTATTTATTGGCCGACAAATAAGAATAATTTCCATGTTTGACTATTTTGCACCCACGGGGTGTTACACGAGTACTAGGCTTTTTTTGCCCTTTATTCTTTGTTGTCAACGGGCCGAATCTTAGTCCGACAAGATCCATTCCACTATTGTCAAGTAATGGAGCAGAGAATCCAGACCCGGTCCCGGTCCGATTCGGCTTCACGTACAACCTCCTTTGGTTCGGATCATGGGTGACATTACATGGTAAAGTTTGGTCGTGGCGCCCACTTTCGGTTGATCCAAACCGTTCACTGATCTTTCCAACTTGCATTTTATCATTATTTAGAAGCCGTGACAAGAGAATCTAGACCCAATTCCTATCCGATTTTGGGTTGTCTCTTGAGGAATTCTATACTTTTATTTGATCCATACTTTTCATCTCATCTCTCTATCATTAGATCATACAATTTTTGGGGACGCTAGAACCGTCGGATTGTCGTAATTTTGGTCTATGAGGACAGATTGCATTAATCAAATGTTGGTTCTTTCAATTGGGGCTCCTTACCGTGTGGGTGAAGGCCTGTTGTAGCTTTCCACTTGTGTCTTCATCACCTTTAATTGTTGTAACAACTAAGTGGAAAAGTGTAAGTAAAGAAAGGAGTGGAAATATCATTTTCACTGCCTTTTTAAAGTGAAACTTTCTTACTTAACTTGACCCAGCCCATCCAATCGTATCGTAAGAAAAACCAAGCTTTCTTGCAAAAAATTGGAATCAAGAGAATACGATGTACCCTAGTGTACAGCATGAGCCCCACCACTACATGTATGGTAGCGATCGGGGACTGCCCCTTGACCAAGGACAGTGAAGAAGGACCCTTCTACATCTCTCTATGTTATTATAATATTACAGAGGGATCTCGCTGGGACCCACTAGATTCGCATTACGGTTAACGGTCCAGATCAAGATGGTAACATTCATCTAGAGAACAAATTGAGCCAAATTGAATTTGATTTGATAAACTGGAGAAAGACGGAAGACCGTTCAAAAAAATATTAAACAACGATAGGAAACGTTAAAAGGGACAAATTTTATATACAAAATAATAATTTATAAAAGATATCAAATCTAATTAGATATTTCGGATCCTTAGACAAAGATCCAGATTCTCGCTCAAGTTAATTAATTGAATTCTTAATTTGGACCCGAAATTTCCTGAAGTCTTTGTTACCTAGCTTCAATTGGAAAAGCACCATAATTTTTTAAGAAATGTCTTTTTTCCATTGTTTTATCATATTCATGTTCTCATATATGTCAGTTATCGGACATTTTGAGTCCATCCAAACGGATGAGTACAAGCTCGATTAGAAATATGGATGGTTAGGATTGTATCCTTTGGCTACGGCCCACATTTTCCAGTTTTTTTTTTTTTTTTAATTCTATGTTATTTGGTTTAGCTTGGTACTGACCCATCTATTCCGACATCATCTTATTGTTTCAGACACGGGACGGTTCCGATGGTTCATCCAGCATTCGCACCGACGCCTTTCTTGTTTTAAGGAATTTCGATTTGCTTTGCTCTATAATCTTGTTTATACTGTAAGAAGTATGTAGATGGTGGAATGTATTTGCAAGAATCTTACCATTGCATGTATCCAACTGCAGCAGATTAAGAGAGAGAGAGAGAGAGAGAGAGAGAGAGAGAGAGGGAGTTGCCACTGGTAATAGACACTGCAAGGATTGGCACTAAAAAGATGTCCAAATAATGAACTTGGGGAATAATAAAGGTTAAGATTTGCTCTAGCACTTAAATATTTAAGCCATGGCACTCAGAAGAAGATTAGACCATAGATTGAACCCATCGGAAGTTAAGACTAGATTGTCCATCTCATACTGCTATTGATCATGCTTTCTACCAGTTCTCCAAGTCTGACACTGATAATAAGCAGAAACTGTAATGTATTCTCCCGAATGAGCGGTTTCCTGCAAAATCAGCCTTTGACGTACTCCGATTTAAGGATTGCTGAATGTAGTTGGAGATGCTAGTCTAGTCTTCATCCAGATTCACTGGTGTATCACATCAGCCATTTTCACCTTTTGTTAATATCAGCAATTCCTTAAGAAGCTAATGGCTGAATTTGGTGCCATGGCGATACAGGAAGGGCCGAGTTCAGACCAAGACATGATTATACTTCAAGCGAAAAGCATCCTGAGCACCCACCAGACAATCAAAAGAGATAGAAATAGCATTTTTTAGAAGTTATTTTCTCCTCGATCTAGAAGTACAGGTAAATAATTGTAGCAGTGCTGGTTAACCAGCAATAAAAATCTCTGTTCAAGCTCTATTACATCAAAAGAAAAAGAAGATAGTGACAATAAGCAATTGAAACAATGCCAGCCAACTTTCCAACCAGTTGTGACCGGAAGAAAAAACTCCGGAAGCACATTTCTTAAGATAACTACCTTCAGTAACCATTGATCTGCCTTGGAGTAGCACCGGAATAGAACTCGCGAGTATCTGTCAGCCGGGAGAATGGTACCTGATTTCGACCAGGCAAGCTCCTCTGACTGGTAAATCGGTCCGCTGTTCGGGTGTCAGAAATTGTCCTCGAGAATGCTTGGGCTAGCTCCAAGGCAGAAGCTGCCCTCCCATAACGAGGCCCAGACGCATCCGATGGCTGCTGTTTCGGCGGGTCAGTGGGCTTGCGCCAGCTATCAGGTTCTGGCCGCCGTTGTTCTTGATGTTTCTCAAACTCCTTACCATTCCTCCTGTTCTCATTTCGCCAGGAACTCCTCTGCACATCCGTTTTCTCCGCATCAGGTCGGTAATCCTTCCTCTCTAGGTCCCTTGCTGCTCTCTGGTCACGTGGGAAATTTTGGGGCCTTTCACCATGTCGACCAGTTTGGAGGGCAGATTCAGGCTTTGAGTCAACCTTAGGGGCATCATGTTTCACCCTGCACAGCCAATATCTGTGGCGTTAGCACTCAGCCATGAAAAAAAGAAAGCATTTGCAAGAAAAAGGACCACCCATCAAACAGTATAACCTAAACTAATAAAATCATATTGAGGCCTCCCACTATAGGTGTGACCTACTACGCATGAAAGGAAAGGTTTGAGGCATCCACAGGTCAAATATGGCTGCATGCTCCGAAACCAACCACGTCCAGATAACAAGGCTTGAATTTGAAAGTTCTAATGTAGGTTAATCACGTAAAATCAAGACTGGAAAAGCTACAGTCAACGTTGGCCAAGTCATTCCCCACAAAACAACGCTGGAAAAACTACAAATGAAGTTGGACAAGTTTCTTTGCAGAAATCTAGACAAACAGGGAGGTATTTTGGAAGATATTCTTTTGCAGAAAGTATTTGAGTATCACAACATACCGCAGAAGTTAATAGTTTCAATTATTAAGAATCTCAGACGTAAAGGATAGCAGTTTCAGTAAATAAAAAGGGCAGCCCTGGTGTACGAAGCTCCTGCCTATGAGAGGTTCAGGGAAGGGGCGGACCACAAGGGCCTAAAGTACACAGCCTTATCTTGCATTTTGTAAGAGGCTGTTTCCACGCCTTGAACCCATGACCTCAAGGTCACACGACAACTTTTACCATTGCGCCAAGGCTATAGCAGCTTCAGTAAATCTAGAACCAAATCAGAAGAGAAAAAAGACAAGGATTGGATAAACTACCTGTCTGAATCAAGGTTTTGGAGGACAACATCATCAAGCCCGCGCTCCTTCAAGACCTGCAAAGCGATAAAATATCAGTAAGGTGACACATAAGATGGCATCCAGGAGAAAATGAAAGAGATAATAGGGAGAAGGGAGAAGCGGAATAATAAATCCAAGTATGCACCTATGTAGTTAGAGGCGCACCTAGGAGCTAAGCGCACGTACTGCACACGAATTTTATAAAGTTGCAGGGGTTTCAGGTGCCAGGGCCTAGGCAAATGCCTGGGGTGGCCTAGAGCCTATGTTTAGGTGCGCCTCCGATGCCTAAGCGCAGGTGGCAAGTTGTTAAAACCCCAAATTCAAAAAAAAAAAATTTCATTTTTTCATCTTCCAACCCTATTTTCTCTTCTCTTGAGTTCTTCTACTGTGAAAACGACCATTCATCTTCAAGCTTTTACAGATCTAAGAAAAGAAAAGGTATGTATTCATGAATCTTCCACCTAAAACCTTATGTTTCTGTAAAAAATATAAAGTTCAGTACCATTTGTTTTATTTTTACATTTTTTTAATTACTTTTTTCTTTTATAAATCTTGATGGTTTCTCATTCTATAGGTAGAAACAAACATTCCACTTGATTTTCTTGTTTGTTTGCTATAGATTTAACTTCTTTTAGGTTTTTTTCAGATTTTTATTTTATTTTTTGAAAAATGGCTATAGAATTTTGAAATAACTTTCATTTTTTACATTTATTCCTTGAAACAAAATTTCATTCACATATATAGCTTCTATAGAAATTAGCATGGTTAAGTAATAATTTATCATAGAATTATGTTTCTATGTTTTTCTTACTTTTTTTAGATTTTTTGAATTTTTATAACTCTTAATATTTATTTTTGTGCCACATGATTCAAGCATGCACCTAGGCCCTCCAGGCTCCAAGCGCACCCCTTGCACCTAGTTGTGTATATAACCACATAGGTATACACTTGGATCTTACCTAGTCCAACTGTGCCTTACCCCTTGCTTGCTTCTTTTGTAGATTAAGTCATTCACCTAGACTAATTACCAAATTTCATCCCCATGAGATAATTTATCCTATGTTTCTTTAAGTTGAAAATTACAAGCCATACTTTATCCTACGTCTCTTCGTGCTGAAAATTACAGCCAAAGAAGTATAGGACAAATTATCTAATGGGCATGAAATTTAGTATTCAGCCTATCAAAGCCATTCCAACATAGTGAATGGCTTAGATCTATAAAACAAGAGGGCAATTAAAGCACATATGGACTAAGTTAGATTCAGTTCCATTTCGGATAAAATCACCAAAAAAAATTAATTTTGGGATAAAAAAACAGAACAAAATGTAGCCTAAAACTTTTTGGTCTATATTCCACAGTATTCTAGTCTTATTTGCCCACTTTAGGCATTCCAATCCAAAACGACCATTCCAACGTAAATCTAACAACAGTTGAAAAAACTGAAAAAAATATGGAAAGAAAGACCATGTTTACTTGATTAGCTGAAATTTCATATAGCTTGCAATAAAAGAAGTCTGAATTTAAATCATGATAGAAACCCTGTTAAGAGTTTCTGCAAATCCTCTGGTTCAAAACGCTTTTTCATGGAGGTTCCTACCAACAACCCCCTTTGTTTCTGTTTCACAGCAGAAATCATGGAAGAAACACTATGTTCAATGATTGGGCCAGGTTTCAATCATGAAAGAAGCCCTCATTAAGGGGTCTTGCAAACTTTTCTCTTGAAATGCTCTTTCCTGGACAACACCAAGAGCCCTTTGGCTTTCTTCTTGTTGGGCCTGAAAACCCTTTGTGCCTTCTGTTTTTCTATTTCACGGTAGCACTAAAAAGAATCATAAAGATAAGGTGTGGAATCAGCCTCTTGCAAAAATGCAAGGTAAGGCTGCCTACTATAGGCCCTTGTAGTCCACCCCTTCCCCGCATAGGCGGGAGCTTCATGCACCGTGGCTACCCTTTTTTTTAAAGATAGATGTTTTATGTGCCATCCTTAATATTTGATAAAGGCACACCTTTTTTGCTTTTCTTTCCTCTCCACAGTATCTTCTTTTAACTCTTATGTTAACAAATATAATTAACATTATTTTATTAAAAATTTTAAATTTGTCCATTCACCTAATTAAAAGTAACACAGATTGAGTAATTTTGAATAATTCAAGTCAAAATAGATACAAGCAAGTTACAAAGGATTATTTTCCTTACAGCTAACTAATTTATGACTAACTATGGGTAAAAGACAAACATACATACACACATACACACACATATATATGTATGTATATTGTGCCTTTTTTGAGATGAAAGACCTAAACAAGCAAAAATATAATGTTCCGTTCCAACAGGCAAAACAAAACAGCCACCTACACTTGGATTTACCATTCCTCAAGGAAGAAAATAACAGACTTCCAGATCAGTAAAATAATAGAATAATGGAAATGGACATTGCCCTAGATACAAATCACCCTTAATTTCCTTATGTTAACAAAATTACTTAGTGGAGAGCAGAACTACACCACCAAAAAGAATTATTTTGATAAACGGTTGCAAAGGATATTAAAACTGGTTTGCTCAATTTCAAGAAGAAATTCATTGTCAGCTCTTAAAATGTGTAGTTTAGAATTTATGTTGCCGAGTATGAAGTACTTAGCCCAAAAGAAAATTATAATTGCAGTGGGAAACAGAGTTTACCAGTTCTCTCGGACGCGCACCACCAAACAATGTGTTCCTACAGTAACAAATGACGACAGAAATAAGGAAATCAATTATGATCTCAAGAAAGAGCACATTCTTCCAGGATACAAATAGGTCGCATTAGTTGGACAGCAACCACAGTTTCCTTTTGTAATTCCAAGTCAAGATTAACAGACAAAAAGTTGAATAAGGTGTTACACTTCTCACTTTAGCAAGCACTGATGGAGGTTCATGCTCTTTAACCTTCAATATTTTACACACAGGCGCAAGCAAACAGAAAACACCATGAATCAGGGCTCAGCCAACAGAAATAATGAACATATGTCGTGTGCTGATCTCAAGTTAAAAAATATTAGTAACCTCTTCGACCACTTGATTTTGGAGCTATGCTATGCCCTATCACATCAAGAACGAAGGTAGAATGGTTCTGTAGGATTTCACTTTTAAAACACTATATATTCAAGGCCTAAAAGTTCAACTTGGTCCTGCTTCAATGGGCCTGAATATTACCATCTTACATGAAAATAACATCAGAAAACTGTAGACAAAGTCCTTGTAGAAGTATATCCAATCCGCTGGTTTCCAGAAGGAACTAGCACTCTCTCTTCACCCAAAAATGGAAAGCAAGTCTTCTGTATCAAGAATCACATATGGGAAAAGCAGGTACCCACATGGTATGTAAATTCAGTGAGAAGTAGATTTTCTTTTATACATATGCATGTGTGGAAAGGGGAGCCTTGGTGCAACGGTAAAAGTTATCGTCATGTGACCTTGAGGTCACGGGTTCAAGGCGTGGAATCAGCCTCTCGCAAAAATGCAAGGTAAGGCTGCCTACTTTAGGCTATTGTGGCCTACCCCTTCCCCGGACCTTGCATGGGCGGGAGCTTCATGCACTGGGGCTGCCCTTTTACATATGCATGTGTGCGTGTATAAACCTGGCTTCTTGAATATTCATACAAAATTTTAACTAAAAGAAGATACAAAATAAGGAATCCTGAAATAACCAAGATCTTTTGATTGCGTGTATAAAGCTGGCTTCTTGAATATTCATGCAAAATTTTAACTAAAAGAACATAAAAAAAATAAGTACTCCTGAAATAACCAAGATCTTTTGATATACCACCCATAACTAAGGTTTAGTCTCATATGCCTCAGCAGGGTCATATTAGAGTGAATTCGAGAACAGGGAGAACATGAATAATTCTCGGGATTGAGGAAGGAATGACGACACATGAAAGCAAGATGACAAATTCTAGAAGCAAAAACCATTACTATGGTATTGGCAGAATATGAGCTGGATGGTGGGAAAGCTGAAACGAAAAAAGATGGTATTGGCTGAAATCTGAGATTAGGAGTCCTCTAACTTCTCGAATTGCTACACTGGGTTTTGCTATTTTTTCAGTATTGTTCTTTTGTATTTCATTTGTTTTTGCTGGGAAAAATCTTATGTTTTGAGTTTTGTAATTTTCTGGTGTGATAATATTCAAGCTCAAAGCATTATTACAAAATTCCCATTTGTAAAAGAAGTTTGCTGGTATCATTCATTTAACTTGTAGATATGCTCCCAAAGATGCCTCTAGTGTTCACTGTCACTCTCTCTTGTCCCCAGGACAAGGAAAACTGTGAGCTAGGACAACTGCAGGAGAGATATGACCATGTAATTTAAGTCAACATGAAATGGAAGTGTCAACGCCCATGATGGCAGGGTTGATGCACTATGAATCCACAATATGACCTAGTAAATTTCCGTTGCTATACTTTCTAATGTTCATAAGAATGCTGTCATCAATGATAGAAGATTCAGAACATCAAGTACATTATGATTTGTCACAATTGGCCACACATGAAGTAACTGCTGGTTTATAAAGAGATTAAAGTTAAAACTAAACACCAGACACACTTCAGAACTTGTACTCAAGATTACTTTTACTTCATCATATGCCCCAAAAGTTTGGGTTTCTTTTTAATAACACTCCCCACAGAAATTGTGCTTTAGATATGAACCGCAAGAAAGAATAAATGGGTCCCTAATACTTCTTTTTTTCCCTTTGACAGCAAAGGACTCTGAAGCAAACAGCCTAGAACTTACTACCCTGATTACTAAATCGACTTGAAATCTCCCCTAGAAAAGGGAAAGATCTACATTGAACCTCCCACCAAGTGTAACAAGGAAAGGTGCTTTGTTGGCTGCAACCAACCACACTAGATGGCTTTTGGCACCTAATACTTTGATGCATACTATTCTTTTTACTTAATATGTTATTAGGCAATTAGACATGAACCACAGTACTACTTTATTGCACAAATAGGTCCCCAGAAATTATGCTTTAGATATGAACCACAATAAAGAATAAATAGGTCCATAATATTTAATAAGAAGATACAGAATAGAAATTTTTCTTATACCAAGGCCTCCATATAGGTATTAGTCTTTTTATTATAAGGCATGTAACCTAGCTTTGTTCAGCGATTGACTATATTTACAGCATTGTTCAGCAATAACCTAACGCTCAACACCTACTAGCAATTATTATGTCTGATGTTACTTGCAATGTCAATGTTTAGCTGGCTGAGTAGCAAGACAAGAAAAACTCAAATTAGAAATGAAAACGTTAAAGGAAACTTAGGAGTACCACCAATAGGTAACAAGATGAGGAGGATTAGACTTAGATGGTTTAGACATGTGCAATGGCAATCGAAAACAGCCCCAGTTAGAAGAAGTGAGGAGATCCAAGTCGAATGTTCTAAAAGGGCATGGGGAAGGCCCAGAATAGCGTGGATAGAAGTGGTGAGAAAACATTTAAAAACTTTGGGACTAAATGAAGCCATGACACTTAATAGAGGGGAATGGAGAAATAGAATCCATGTGGCCAACTCCTAATCAGGATAAGGTCTTGATGATGATATTAGTTGGCAATTACTGAAAGGATGGACATTTAACAGCAACTAGCTTCCCAGGGATGACTCTTCCACTTCATTCATACCTAGCTAACAACAAGACAGGAGAGGGTTACATTTGCACCTTTATTAGATGCATGCATTTACCATCTGATATTTTCTCATTTTAAAGCATATGGGAGAGTTATCGGTTATTTTTGCAGTCTCCATAAAAACGATTTATCATCAACTCTTTTACAGTAATTTTGTGGCATTCTGTCTGCCCAAGATAGGAACTGATTAGTAGCATCATATTGGCTGCTGATAAATAACTGCATCTTCATTCAGTGGTCCAGCTGTTTCTGAGGAGACACAAATGACAAAAACACTTCTTTCCTTTCTGGCTGGTTATTCACTAAAAAAATATAAAATATGCACTCAGCAACCTATCACATCTGGAACTCCAACCAAATTACGTCCAAATCTAAGAAATGGGTTTCAGTTTTCATTTAAAGATCAGTCTGTACTTATCTCAGGTGCATCTTCTAAGAAACAACTACACCACTACAAAGGAAATTTTCTAATAAATACAGTATCATAAGTCAAGATAGCAACCCCCATTAAGTAATGCAAAAGCCACTAAGTACCTCCAAATTGTGTCTCTTTTGTCTTTTGCATAGATCTTCAGCCTTTAACATCGTACTCAAACAAGCAACTGGTTGCAAGAACCCATAAAGACCAGGCCTACCAACCATATGTTTGTCCTGAAACTCTTCAAGACATGAAATGAACTGTAATTCAATTCGTCAATCAACTCTGTTATTATGAGATGTACTTATTTCATATTTATCCCTTAACCCCACTTACCTCCAACAAGGATTAATCCAGTCATATAAATCATTAGTTTGAACAATTGATGCTATATTGGCACTTTATAGCCCAAACATTGCATTACCAAATGACCAACCTTACTAAAAAAATGGCATGCTTATCACTTCTACCTCACCTCCAACAAGGATTAATCTAGTAACATGAATTATTATTTTGAATGATTGATACTACAGTGGCATTTTATAGCCCAAGCATGGGTTGCAAAATCATCAATCCTCACTAGAAAAACAAAATGGCAGGTATCAGGTATCTGAAAACAACACTAGCCAATGTATTCACTACCTCAGGAATCTGAAAGCTTATACCCACATCAAAAGCTAAACTGACACAAATCAATGAGGCATACCAGCCTCCCAAATACACAAATACAAGCTGGGAGCGCTGATGAAGCAATCCATGATATGTCATCATATGTAAATCTGTGCCTTCTCTAGACGTCAAGATGCCAACAAAAGGGTAGAATAGTCACCTAGTTTAATTAATGTGGAAGTACCTACAGGTTGCTCTTGAGGAATTATACCATGCAACCAGCCGCATTGTGGTTGCATGGAAGGTGTACAAAAAATTGGAATTTGCGCCCATTTTATTTTTTTTTTTGTCTTTCCAGTGATCCAGACTCTCATCTGCTTCACCCATCTCAGATGGCTTAGGTATCATTATTCGATATCTCTAAGGTATAATAGCAACCTTTTGAATTTGAAAAATAGACAGTATTCCATGATTTGGGCTTTATACCATCTGTTTTGTAACTTCAAAAGGTGCAATGATCAAAGCCTTACAGATGCCAAATAGATGTCATTTTCTATGCCTAGGCCATCTAAAAAGAGCCAAATCAAAATGAACAGCATGGGCCACTGAAAGGCCTAGATTCAATTTTTTGCATGCCTCTCAGGCAACCACAAAGCAACAGTTGCATAATTCCTTGTTGCTATTACATTGTATTTTATTTACTATGAATCAAATTTTATCATTAGACCGCAATCAACAAATTTCTTTCCTGAAAATTGATCATGCCTGAAACAATGAAAGTCAACAACGTACTAGCATTGCTCAACAATTTCAACTGAAAACCATACAACATACAGCAATTACTCCCACCATTTCAATCATTGGGACTGTTACATAACAGTGTGGCAATGTTTTGGTCAGCAGCATTACAGAATAAAAGAAATGTAGTTGACCTAGTCTTTTGTAAGGACATACGGTAATTAGCGTAGTCCTTTTCACTACAGAATGCAATTTTCTTTTCAACATGAACCTTAAGTTGGACACTCACAGCTTTCTTAAATTCATTGATTTTCTATTTAACAAGAAGACTGTCAGATTACAAGATGAGTGGATTGACATCCTTTTGTTAGAAACAACATACTGCTTCATCATAATTACCAATGCATAATAGCAGTACAAGCAACTTTTGGTTCAAAATTAACAGAAAGCACTCGCACATTATACAAAGATAAATGATACCAAATTAATCCAATAGATTTGGAAACCATTCATGGATAAGCTAGAAAACCCATCCAAAACCTCCAATACAAAGATTACTATATTATCTACAAGGACTTAGCATAAATTACAGCCAAATTTATGATGGAAAATATAGATATGCAATGACTATATCAAAATGATGCAAATAAGTCCACCTACTATTTTAACTCAGTAAAAATTCAAAAGAAAATCCCAAGAAAAATTATTTAAAAAGGAAATAGAAAGAAAGGCAATTTTTCTTTTTTTGAGAAGCAGAAAGCACATGAGATAAATAACACCCACAAGACTACAGTAAAAAAGTACAAACCTCTCCCTTTCGCCACTGCCATCTAATTGTTCAACGGGTTGTGAGCGGGGCTTTAAATTCAATTTTGGTCGTTCTAATGGCCAATTACCTCCTTCGTTACCAGCCGAACCTGGTTTGGGAAGGTTCATGTTGCCATATAATTCATTGACAACTTCTACTTGACCCAAGTCTGCAGGTGGATGGTATCCCTAAAATCAACCAAAACAACAAACAACTAAATTATATCAATGCTTAAACAAATTAAATACACAAGATTCATCTATCAATAAATACAATACCTGCTTGTAGTCTAAGATACTTGCTTCTGATGGTTCCACCAGCTTTGTCCTAGGACGAAGCTTCAATTTTGGTCTCTCAGATGCTTCCACAGGTATTTGCAACTGGGAGTGGGTTCCACCCAATTTACCTTCGGTCGAAGCTGGACGAACCCCATCATGGTAGAAGTTCCTTTCCCTTGCTTCTGGGTACATAGGAGACCTCAACCTCTCATAATCTGTAAGCTCCTTCCCGCCACCCCGTCCCCCATCTTCAACAACCCTGCCCTTTTCATACCTTCCCCTTGCCACATCAACACCACCTATATCATTCATCTGATCAGCAGTGCCATACATGTTATGATCCTTCAGACCAGTATCACTCTCAGTCTCAGTGTACCTAATCACTTCGACATCTGGCTGATTATATATCGAAGGCTTAGATTGCCACCTCCCTGACTGAATCTTCTCAAGTGCACTTGCTTGCGCAAACTTTGATACAGTACTCTGTCCTGACCAGCTTGTAGAAGAAGGTGCCGGCTCAGGAGCACTGGCCACTTCTTTCCTCACTGCCCAAGCATTTGGAGCTGGACCCCCAACAGTCTGACCACTATTACCACCAACAAACTGAGAACTGGCTACCGAACTCGCAACTACAGGCAATTTTGTCGGCACCGAAGCACCAAGCGAATGTGGAATGGGGTTTGACGCCGGGTGGGCCAAGAACTTTCCAGAATCCGGTTTAGGATCCGGACGACTCAACGGTGGGGCATCATCACTAACAGTGCGTCTGGGTACAGGCGCACCATCAAACGGCTTCCTTTCATCCTCATCAAAATGGCGGCCAATATGAGGAGGGTGTGAAAGGAAAGACGACTTCTCATCAAAAGTACGACTTGCGCCAGCAGATCCGGGCCGTGAACGGTGATCTTGTCGGCCCATAGGATTGCCCCAAGCATTCGGGATCTGACGATCAAAACTAGGTCGATCTGAAGACCTTACCACGCTGAAAATCAAAATAATAACAAAAAATATCAATTCGCTAAAAGCTACAACCGTAATAACAAATAATCAATCCTTTACTCATCGATAATATTTACTAATCAGTTTACAGATCTAGGGTTTCCAATTCTATTCAAAAATAGATCGAGAAAATTTGGAGAATAAGAAGAAAATAACGTAAATTGCAGGTTTTCCACTCTTAGATCTAGGGTTTTCTTCAAACTTTCAGATTCTACTGTATATTACAAACGGGAAATCAAAAAGATTTCATTTTTCTTCAAGAAAATCGATCAGGAGAAAAGGAACAACTTTTCTGCAAAATTAAGAACAATTTCCTCACTTTCTGAGATTGCAGTGACATCCTAAAGCAGGAAATCAAATGAAAAATTGTTTTCTCCGGAATAAAAAATTTTAAAAGAAAATTTATCTCAGAAATGATCAAAGAGAGGAAAAAAGGAAATGAAGAAAAATCAATGAGAAAAAGGACTTACACGCCAGGGGCTGAAGGAAGAGGGAGATCGGAAGGGATGGAACCGCCATGGAAATCTTTCAGCGTCATGGTAGAGCCGCTGAAAGCTTTCTTCTTCGACATTTCCCGGATTTTCTTGTCCCGGTTTTTCCTTATCCTTGGATTTCTCTCTCTTATCCTGGCTTTTTTTCCTCTTCTTCCCCCTGCTTCAGTTAGAGAGAAATCCAGAAAGAAGGGAAGGGAATTTCGATTGTTCGCTCAGCTTAAGACACTCCATTTTATTATATAGCTAGGAGAGGAATAGAGAATGCCCTTACTTTTAAACTTAATTACAGAAGTACCTTTTCCTTTGTAGGGTCCACACTGCACGTGGTACTAGTCAGGTGAGCGGCTTTTGAGGAATTCTAGAAGACGCCCTCAATGAGGCGCTTCCATTACAAGTGCACCTCTTTTGCGAGAGGGGACGGAGCCGTTTATCGGAGTGATCGAACTTTGGATGCCCACCAAATCAGAAAAAGCAAAATTTGAATTATTCTACTCTTGTGAAAATGTGCATTGGAGCACTGGAAATGGATAGATTAGATGCATTATGTAAACAACAGTCTAAATTCAACTTCACTTCTTTGCTTAAGAGAATGAACAGGTCAAATCACCCAAAAGTAGTCAATTTAACTGTTAACCTTGCATAGATAAAGTATAGACATTTATGCATTGAAGGCCATTAATCCATAGATACCTATTAGATAGAATACTACACAATATGAGGTGCAGTCTAACGACCACATCTATTAGAGCCTTACCTTGGCATAATTGGGCTAGTGCATCTCATTGCTCCAATTTTAGATTTCTAATCGGATTTCTAATGGGCTTTTTGTGGTCCACCCCTTCCCCATACCCTATATATGTGGGAGCTTCATCCACCAGAGCTGCCCTTTTTTGCCTTTTTAAAGGGTGCTAGATTAGTCATTAGCATTTTGTAGACTTTGATCTATAAAGAGACCAAGCAAAATGAGATTTCATTCGCAGAACTTTTTGAACTCCTTAACTGTAACAACTTGCACCTCTTGTGGAAGTTTAACATATGCTAAAGCGATGTGCCATGCATTCACGGGAATCACCTTTTGTCTATGAAAGTGAACAAATATGTATTCCCCATTGCACTCCTAACATCGCTGTGCATGGTGTTTATGTACACAAGCTATACAGAAATTAAGGCTATAATCTCTCCATAATCTTTGATAGTCCCAGTAGTCATTGCATGATTATCGGCAATCCGGGTAATCACTCTAACATCTCTCCTCAAACTGAAAGTGGTTATGATGATAACAATTGAAGTTTGGAACAGAGAAAGTGAAAGCAATGAGTTGGAAGAGCTTTGGTAAAGAGATTTGCAATTTGATCAACTGTGAAAATATAGGGGAGATGCTGACAAGTGACATGACAGTCTATTTCAATATGTTTAGTGCCTTCATGGAAGACTACATTATGAGCAATTTGAATGGCACTTTTGTTGTCACAATGAAGTTGAGTGGGTTGAGATTGTGGGATACCAAAATCGGAGAGTAGTCAACGAAGCCAAATTATCTCACAAGTAGTATCAACAAGTGCACGATATTTTGACTTCGTACTAGTTGTTGATAAAGAGTTGGATTGGTCAAAGGTTCACCATCCGATAGGCGAAGTTTGATGTTTATGGCAAGTGGAGTGTCACATGTTTTGTTATCTGAAAAATGTGGAAGGCTAAGAATCTAGGATGTGTACTTGGCTTGGGAAAGAAAATAGTCGCGTTGACTACGTTGAACTTTGATGCCAAGAAAATAGCTAAAAAAGCCGAAGTCAATCATTTCAAAAGTGCAAGAAAGAAAAGACTTTGTGTCATGAACCCCAATAGCATCGCTTCTAGTAATGATCATATCATCAACATATAGTAAGATAAAGGCATCACCATGCTCGTTGTGACATATGAATAAGGTTGAATCATTATCACTTTGTCAGAACCCAAAGTGAGTTATAGTAGAAGAGAATTTCTCAAACCATGCTCGAGGGGCTTGCTTGAGTCCATAGAGAGCGCGGCAAAGATGACATACTTGTCCTTGTTTGTGAGGAAGGCCAGGAGGTGGCTTCATATAAATTTCTTCATGAACATCCCCATGAAGGAATGCATTCTTGACATCCATCTGATGAAAAGGCCAAGAATGGATGGAGGCGACAACAATTAAAGTATGAACAATAGTCATACGAGCAACATGAGTAAATGTTTCTTCATAATCAAGGCCATACTCCTGAGTGAAGCCTTTTGCAACAAGTCTTGCCTTATAGCGTTCAATCAAACCATCATCTTTAGTTTTAATCTTATAGATCCACCTGCAATCAATAACTGATTTGTCTAATGGCAAGGAAATGAGATCCTAAGTGTTGGTCTTAATGAGTGCCTGCAATCTGTCTGCATAGCATGAACCCATTCAGGCTGTGTGCTCGCTTCCTTATAGGTTTGTGGCTGATGAAGGTCAAATACATTAGTGGCATAACAATAGTAATCATTAAGTTTTGCTGAAAGGTGATGGATGCGAGGAGGATACCTGGGCATGTTCTCAACAGGATCAACATACGAGGATTCCATGGGAGTGGGAGAAGAAGGTGGGGATGATGGTGGGGGATTCAGACAATCAATTGGAGTGGATGGTGAAAAAGTTTCAGCAAAGGGATCAATGAATGTGGTATGAGAACTGAAGGAATTGCATGGAAGTGTCATAAAAGGAATGTGCTCCCAAAATATGACATTCTAGGATACACAGATACAATGAGTATTAGGGTCATAGCATTTGTATCCCTTTTGTTCTCATCCGTACCCTACAAAGATATACAAAACTGATCTAGAGGAAAGTTTTGTATGTTCTTTGTGAGGTAAGAGTACAAAACATGTGGATCCAAATTTTTTGAGATGATTATATGATGGTGGTGATCCATGTAAAATTTCATATGGTGTTCTATGATTTAATAAGGGAGTGGGTGTTCGATTAATGAGATAGACTAAGGTTAATGCCGCTTCTTCCCAAAATGATGGTGAGAGTTGGCAAGAAAGAAGAAGGCTGTGAATGGTTTTAACAATATGTCTATGTTTGCGTTCAGAGACCCCATTTTGTTGTGATGTATCAAGACATAAAAGTTGAGGCATGGAACCATGTGAGGCAAGAAGATTTAAAAATGGTGTCAAGCGAAATTCCCCACCAGAGTCTAATCTAAATTGTTTGATTCTTTTTGAATATTGTGCGAAGATCATATTGATGAAATTTTCATAATGTTGATAAACCTTAGATTTTGAGTGCATGATATAAATCCATGTGAAATGCGTAAAATCATCAATAAACAGAACATAATATCAAGCACCAGTATAATTGTCAATAGATGAGGACCGAACATCACTATGAATTATATCAAAAGGAGCAGTAGTTTTAATATGACTATGAGTAAAGGGAAGAACACGTTGTTTGCCAAACATACAGTATTCACAATGAAAATGCTGAATATGAGATACTTTGCCTAAATATCCATTGGATATAAGTTTTTGTAGGCAAGGTAGAGAAGGGTGTCCCAAGCGACCATGCCATAGTTCAATTCGAGTGGAGGCAGTAGTGTGAGTGATGATAGGCATATGAAGTGATTGAGGGCAGTAAAGGCGTCCACTTCTAATCCTAGTCCCACAAGTTTTCTCTATTTGTGGATCCCTGCACAACACATGTATTGTTATTAAAAAGAACACGATATCCTTGATCACATAATTGGCTAATTGAGATCAAATTCATGGTGAGATGAGGAACTAGTAAAACATTATGTAAGGTCAGGTTACAAGTTTTAACTATTCCAGTGTGTTTGACAAATAATGAAGTATTATTGGCAGTTTGAATAGAAATATGTTTGTTCAATGGAAAAAGGTATGAGAAGACATGTGGAGTATATGCCATATGATTTGATGCTCCTAAGTCCAGAAACCAAGTAGCATTATGAGAAATACTTGGTGGGATAGAGGCAGAGGCAACAGAATGAGGAGCATTACCAGATATAGCATTACCAGATGTAATTGGACTAAACATATCATGGAAAACTTCACGGACCTTGGAAAGCAAAATTCCTGTATTAGGTGTAGAGGATGTGTGGTTCATTAGATAATTGAGTAGCTATAGTAGCACGAGAAGAGCCTTTATTTTGACATTGAAGAAGAAAGCAAGTATTCTTCCAATGACCTTTCTTTTTGCAGTAAATACAGATGGGATTCTTGCCACTTGTAGAGGATTTAGGAAATTTTGAACGATGAACAGTGGCTAGCACAAGATCTGATTGTGACTCAGTAGGAAGTCCTTCGCGAGTTTGTTCAGCACTTAATTATGGAAGAACACTCTGAACTGGAGGTAAAGGAGAATGATGAAGAACAGAACTGTGTAATGCTTCAAATTCATCAATAAGTGCAATAAGAAACTGAAAGAGATGAGTTTTTTACGCAGTTGTTGATATTCTCTATGAGTCCATGATGTTTCAGTGAGTGCTATTTGTTCCCATAGAATCTACATTTGTGCATGAAATTCAGAAATGCACTGCCCAGGTTGTTGTCGCACACGACGAATTTCTAATTCCAATTGATATCATCTGGCAAAATCAGTTTGAAGATAAGTTGATCTGAGATTGTTTCACACATCTTGAGCAAGATCAGAATCAATGATCGTCATAGAAATTGCATGAGTGTAATTTAACCAAATTAAAGCAATGATGCAGTGGTTTTTCTGTTCCCATTCTGCAAGTTTTTTTTGGATTAGACGGCTGCGGTGATTCCACTGTAATGATAGTCCATAGTCCTTTACTTTTGAGGACAGATATAATAGCTTTGGACCAATATAGCCAGTTGTTACCATCTAAATCAATATTAATAGATTTTAGTTCAAACATATGTGAATTCATGATAGTAAGAGGGAAATAATAACGTGTGGATATATGCAAAAAGGTCAAAATAGGAGAGGCACCTATAGTAAAGTTGTGGGATGGCTAAAAGGAATTATAGCAAATGAAACAAACCAGTGGGTAAAGAAACAAATATACCGGATTTGATTTGATGTTGGCAATACTCACATTGGGTTTCAGATGCTGAAATGAGTATTCAAGGTTGACGAAGCCGCTTGGGATAAACCAAGATATTGAAGACTCTGGCGATAAACCAAGATCCAACAGAGGAAAGATTATGATGAAAGAGTCTTACTAGAAGAGTCTTGAGAAGATAAGATGTTGCGGGATAACATCAAGCATGAAGCAAGGTGTTGGGATCAAAACTGTTATATTCATAATGAGAAAATGTGGCTATCTTCAATTGGACAAGTTGGGTGATAACGTGTCTACGCTTTCTGTTGGTGGCTTCTTCAATGCATGATCATACAGTGGCAGATAAGTAGCAGTGTTTCGGATTGAGTTTATGATAGGCCTGGTGCCTGGCAAGAAGAGACCTTGACTCACATCCCCATCAGATTTCTTAATGTGAATGCAGATCTGTTTCCAGCACCTCTAATATCAGTTTTTATTTTTTATTTTTTACATCCATTCAGAGAGAGAGAGAGAGAGAGAGAGAGAGAGAGAGAGAGAGAGAGAGAGAGAGAGAGAGAGAGAGAGAGAGAGAGAGGATTTGGTGTTAAGACTTTCTTCATAAATGGACGAATTACGCCAAGGTTTCCATGTCAATGGCTCCTCTGCCAATGTCTCTATAGATTAGGGATTGAAGGATAGATCACCCGCGGATTCCACTACAAGAGCTTGCTTCTTTGCAGGGATGGTGTAGCTTCCATAGATAAAGTTGCATAATTTGGCTCACTTTCATCTCTTCCAATCAAATTCTAAGAACGAGCTCTTTCTCTAGTTAATGAACTTGTTGATCTATAGGATACACGTAGAGTTGAAGAGAAAAATGAGCTGATCTTTGAAGATGGTTTCAAGGAGAAGATCTGAGATCTATTTTAGAAGGATTTTGGAGCGTCCACTTCTGTGACTACAAAACTATCATCTGGGAAGAATAGCTCGATGATTACTTTGATACTAATGAAGAGGAAGTTCCGATGCTGGTGAAGAAAAATGAAACGCCTTAGCCCAAGGAGAAGTAGTCCAAATCTGCTTCACAGAAAGTTAATGCTGTGAAACCTGAACCAGCTGCTAAAAAAGAAAAAGAAAAGGTTAAAGTAGTGGAAACCAAGTAGGAAGAGGATGAAGATGAATCAGTTGATGATAACGAAGATGGATATGAATCAGAGGAAGATGAATGTGATGATTTGGATATGCTTAATGCTATGGCCAAAAGTGATGAAGATGATGAGGACAACGACGAAAAGTGCATTGAAACCATGTGAAAGTGAACAAAATATGTATTCTCCATTGCACTCCTAACATCGTTATACATGGTGTTTATATACACAAGCTATACAGAAATTAAAGCTGTAATCTCTACGTAATCTTCGGTAGTCCCAGTAGTTGTTGCATGATTATTGGTAATCCCGGTAATCACTTGTTGAGTGTTTAATTTTGCTTAAAATAACCTTAGATTAACGTTTTATTAAATTATTTAATCAAGTAATTTTGTAATTTTAAGTTATTTTTAGCTCTAATCGATTATCCAACCGTTAATTTGAAAAGTTAACGATCGGATGATCATTATAGCTAATTACATACATAAGTTAGGTAATCTTAATTTTGTATTTTGTTTTGCAGATAATCCAAAGTAATTTAGATGATCCAGATGGACTTGATTGGATTAGATCATTAAAGGCTTGGACCCTACCTTACAAGAAAGCTTTGAAGATGTTAAATAATGGATCTCATCTTTTAAGGAAGTGGGCTGGCCATAAGTGGACAGCACAAAGCTATGTTAGGAGGAGAAGGGAGCTTGAGTGGGAGACAATGAGTCGGCTGTCATGACGAGCTACTCTTCATATAAGTGTGTTTTCACCGAAAAAAGGGTTACTCTCTTTTCCCCTCTCAATCCATTCCAACCCACTCCTGCTCCCTCTTTCTCTATCCTCTTCTCTTCCTTCTCACGCTCCTCTCTTTCTCTGTCACCCATCCTTGTCTCTCTGTTGTCACCATCCCCCTCTTCCTCCTACTCTCTTTTCCTCCTTTCCCCTTCTTCTCCATCACACCGGCAATCCAGCATAACCCAATCCAGCACCGCACCAGGGCCGGACCTCCTCTTTTCCTCCTTTTATTCTTCTTTTCTCATAACCCCTTCTCTTTCTCAATCCCTGTTTCCCACTTCACCTCCTCCGATCACCATTAGCACCATTGTCTATCATTGCTCCATTGGAAACCCCTTTCACCACCGGCCTACCATCATCCCTTGTGTGTCACTGCCTGACCCAACCTAGACCACCGGCGCCTCTTGTCTCTCAGATAGTCACCGCACCCATCTCCTTCTCTCCATCTCCATCTCCATCTCCAACCAACAATCACCGTTGTCTGCCCCTCCTCCAACACCAGAGTCTACTCCTTCTCATCTCCCCAGCTTGCCTCTTCTCTGTCTAGAATGACCCAACCTCCATCAGACAGACCTATAGTCCGGCATCGTCAATCCCTCATCACCGAAGTCGTCGCCACTAACTATGCTCCATTCATCTTCCAACCAGCCCAGCACCGACATCGTTTTCTGTCGTTGGTTGGCCCAGAGGTGAAAACCCAGATTGGGTTTTTCTTCTCTGCCTTCTTCTTACCCCTCCTTCACTTCTTTCCTCCTCCTTCTTCCCTCGTCGCTGGCTGGCAGTTGCGTTTCTAGCACCACTCCCGTCTCCACCCCTCTCTCTGTGTCGTTCCTCTGCTCCGGTGTTCTTCCCCGTCTCTAGCCATCCAAGAGGCAAAACTCAAGTCCGGTTTTCCTCTTTCACTCCCTTTTCTCCTTCTTCCCCTTCTCCTCTGGCTTCACTCTCTTTCTATCAAGTTTCTAGTTTTCCCTTTTAAAACCAGAAATCTAAACAAAATTCCAAAATTGTCCTTAGTACAAAAATTGGAATTCCATTTACATCCCTATTTTGTCTTTTCCCTATTATGTCTTTTCTTCTATCCTTGTTTTACTTTATCCAGATTATGTTATCTGTGTTCTATTCGGACAGTAATCCAGGGACAGTGCTTATCCAAGGACAATGCTATCCAGGGATAGTGCTTTTTAAGACTGATTATTTAGTTTTATTTTCTATTTTCTAGAATTAGAATATCTGTAAATTGCATCAGTGAAATAAATCTAGTTTTTTATTTTATTGTTAGTTTAATTTTGTTATTATTATTATTTTTTAATTAAAATTTGTGTAAACTCCATCCTTTCAAGTCGAGTCCCCGTGGAATCGGCCCGTATTTGCATAGCCATACTACAATAGCCTGTGCACTTGCGAAAAACATCAACATCACTCTAACATTGTCCCCTTGTTTCAAGAAAAAGGAGAAGTAGATGTCTAAGGTGGAAATGCAAGTTCCATGAAAATTCCAAGGGGAAGCCCAAGGCATACACAGATAACAAAGTTTGGACCTTTCTTGATTATCTAACATAGTTACAATCTCCTCCATCACATCATGATTAACAATAGAAGATAAGAACCTCAAACTGGAAGTGTTCATTAAGCATATCGAGATGATACTTCTCTTAGAACTTAGAAGCAGAGAAAAATGGTAGTCCGGTGCTCAAAGTTCCCTCGTATGGAAAGTCTAAGGAAGGGGCAGATTACAAAGGGTGTATAGTATACATAGACCTACCTTGCATTGTAAGAGGTTGCTTCCATGCCTTGAACCCTTGACCTTAAGGTCACACAATGACAACTCTACCATTGTGCTAAGGCTCCTCCTCACTTACTTGCTCCCGCTGTTTGTGGTATCTGGATCAGCCACTCCACTTCTGTAGTGTTTTACTATAGGTGCTGTAGCAATTTGATCTCATGATTTTATATTACACTGCTTGAATACCATTGTTTTGGAATTCAGTAGGAGTATAGTTAAGCTTAAGAGAGGAGTATAGGGAGATTGCAATATATGCCATTTTCCATAGCTCCAACATTTCTGTGACTTGTGATAAAGAGTAATGGTCTACTTAACTCTATACTTATGTTAAACACTAGGATGCGGTGAAATATCTCCACTTGACCTCAACAAACACTCAAGAAAATTATGATGTTATTGTGACAACCCGGGTTTTTGAAACACATTTTATAATATATTTTTCAAAGGCAAGGGCGTCCCCTCAGTAAAAAAATTTCGCAAAACAAAGCAGCGGAAATTCTTTTCTTTTTAAACTTATTTTGAAAACCCAAGTCATCACTTCATACATAACATAAGTACAATTTGTGTACAAAATAAAATTCCATTGAAGGAATATGATTTTATTAAACTTCCAAGATCCATTCAGTGGTTCACAATACAGCACAGTATCAGTACAATACCTGTTCAAATTACATAATCCAAAATATACAAACCTCACATACATTAAAACTCTTAATACAATACAATTCCCTCAAATAAAATACATGTCTTCAAGAGGAGGTATCTTGTTTGATTATTCATCCACATCTTCTTAAGTCTTCTATAGTCTTGAGCTTCTAACTCTCCTTCTCTGTATCTGAGGTATTATAAACATTGGAAACATGTACAATACCTCAGCAAGCTATACTTGGTAGGGGAATACAAAAACACACTACTTCATCAACATAAGAGTATATACCTCAGTCCTTATTTCATCATAGTTATCCATTTATAAGATATCTCCACATAGGGTACATACATTATTTATGTAGTACATGACAAATTAGTTAATATAGTGAAGATTGCTCAAAACTTGTTACTTTCCCTGGCTATACTCCCACTTAGGAGAGCAATACCTGGCGAAAGATTATTCAACACTTGTTCCTTCCCCTGGCTATACTCTTACATAGGAGAGCAATACCTAGCCAATCCTCATACGGGGTTTTCATTCTAGTAACTCATGTAATAGCATATCATCATGCCATACTTGTTCCTTCCCCTGGTTATACTCCCACTTAGGAGAGCAATACCTAGCCAATTATCATATCATTTTAGGAACTCATGTAATGGCATATCATCATGCCATGGCATCATACTATGCCTATCATATGTGCATTATAATGCAACATACATTAGGACTATTATGCTTACAACCTCAATCTGTACAGCGCCTGAATAACTGTATAATCCTCCACTGACACCAACTATGGAATAATTAATCCATGTCCTCATGGGGTGGACCATGGCTGTTACAGTGGGGCCTTCCCATTATTGCCCCGCCCAACATTTAGCCTCTTTTTGGGCATGGTATCCATCATATAAATTTCAGGAAGTGGGTGGCCAAACCCTCATAACTTCCCTAGCATAGCATCCCCAGTCTCTATCTTTGTGTAAATCAAAATCCACAAGTCTCCATGCTTGTATGGAAAATATATTGTACATATTAGATGGTCTGTCTGTTTAATTAAAGCCGGAATATTATACATACCCTATTCTTAGGGTTTCCTTAGTCTTCATATCTTAGTACTTTCACCTCATTATACTTAATCATAAAATTAGATCAAGTGGATTAGATTATGAGGTTAGATCTCTTTGTTTGATTGTTTGGTTAGATCCCATGTTTTGGATCACTTTATTTGATCATATGTTTTGGACCACTTAATTGGATCATATGTTTTGGATCCCTCAATTGGTTCATATGTTTTGGATCCCTTAATTGGATCATATGTTTTGGATCCCTTAATTGGATCATATGTTTTGGATCCCTTAATTGGATCATATGTTTTGGATACCTTAATTGGATTGTATGTTTTGGATCCTTCATTGGATCGTATGTTTTGGATCCCTTAATTGATTCATATGTTTTGGATGCCTTAGTTTGATCATATGTTTTTGGATCACTTAGTTGGATCATGTATTTTGGATCATAAGTTTTGAACCACTTGTTTGGATCATGACTATGCTAAGGTACTGTGAAGCCTTGGCCGATGAGGGCGGGCCAAGAGGGCTGGCAGGCTTCTAGGCAAGGTGAAAGACTGAGAGTTAGTCCCACATCGCTAGGGGGAAAGTTACTGGGCTCTTGATAAGAGTGATGAGGACTTCCCTTGCAACGAGGCCTCCTGAGGGGTGAAACCCAAGAGGGGTGAGGGACCTAAGGGAACAAAACCTTGAGGGGTGAAGCTCAGAGTGGCGAGGGACCCAAAGAGGACAATATCGTATCCGCTGTGCACTCTGATACACGGAACGAGGCCTTTTCCCACGAGCAAGCGGGAAGAACAAAGCCGTGCGGGGTGTATGGGCACTCGGCACGGACAATATCGTTGCGGGGTGTGGGCCCTCGGGCCGTTACAAGTGGTATCGAGCCGGACCCGACCGGTGTGGGTGGCTAGCCGCACGTGGGCGCTCGTGTGTGGTAAGACACGCGGGGACGCGTGTCCCCTAAGGGGGAGAGGTTGTGAAGCCTTGGCCGATGAGGGCGGGCCAAGAGGGCTGGCAGGCTTCTAGGCAAGGTGAAAGACTGAGAGTTAGTCCCACATCGCTAGGGGGAAAGTTACTGGGCTCTTGATAAGAGTGATGAGGACTTCCCTTGCAACGAGGCCTCCTGAGGGGTGAAACCCAAGAGGGGTGAGGGACCTAAGGGAACAAAACCTTGAGGGGTGAAGCTCAGAGTGGCGAGGGACCCAAAGAGGACAATATCGTATCCGCTGTGCACTCTGATACACGGAACGAGGCCTTTTCCCTGAGCAACTAGGGAAGAACAAAACCGTGCGGGGTGTATGGGCACTCCGGCACAGACAATATCGTTGCAGGGTGTGGGCCCTCGGGCTGTTACAGGTACTAAGCATACTGATATAATGAAGGTCTATATTTTTAGACAGATGATCATGTATATCTATACATGAATCTCTAATATATCATTGTATATCCACCTAGCTCAAAGTAGTATCTTGATTCATACATCTCCAGTGTATTCTTCCACAATGTCCATCATGGTCTGGATCCATCCATCTGTCATACCATATGTACAAGGTTATCTCCCTATTCAAGTATGTATTCCTATAGATGATATCCTAATTTTCCTTGAATCAAATTTGATCAAGGGTTTGGGATTCTCTATCTATGTTGTTCTACATACGCATACATACTATACAATACTACATTAGTATTTGTTTTTGATCATCCAAGATCCTATGAATCTTGTTTGATCATCTTTATCTTGATTTCCAATTTTTATCAAGATTAGATGATTTACTACATTTTATGCTCTCATTATTATTACTCAACCAATTAATATTTTATTGGTTGAGGGTAGCTTATTTCATTCTAAGTCTAGATTGCTCCTCTTATGTTAAATTGATTAAGGCTTACTAGTTGAATGGTTGAACACAAAGTGGCTACTTCAATCCTCATGTAAGGAGGCGTTTAAACCTCACAAAAGTCAACGGAAGGTGGGGGGAGAGCGTGGCTCTATTAGATAACCCCTTTAACCACTATGTCCATCATTCACTAGCTTGACCCTAACTCAACCTTTCATAAGGTTCCTATGAGTATTTAATCCTAAGTATTTTTTCTAATTGTTTTTAATTAAATCCATGAATTAAAATGTCATTCATGGAGATTTATTATTTTCCTAAGTTGGACCAAGGAATTTATATTCCTTATATTATCCTACTAACTATGGTCCTTACTATTATTAAGTCCATATCATACATTCCATGTGAATGTCCATTCCTTCTAATTTCATTTAATTACTATTTCAATGAAATTACAATTACTTAAGCATTGAAGCATAAGTTTAAAGCATAAATAACAAGTAACTAAACAATTAAATAACCAATTAAATAAATAATTCAACTAAGAAATGAAAGACAATTATCATAATGTTCAATAATTGAAATAGAAATCTAACATGTTATCATGATCCAAGGGTCTTAATTGATCCATAGTCATCCTTCATCTTTTTAAGGTTTAGATCTTGATCATTCATTTCATTTTAGATCCAACATATTATATTGATGCAATTTAATTATTAAATCATGGATTTATCTCATCCATTGATTTGATCTTCCTTGATCTACCCGATCAAGGAGATCTTATGTTACTTTGTACCATTTAAGGGCATAGATCTTGATCTAGCCCAAATCCACATCATCCATTCATTAAATCTGTATGATATTATCTCAAGATCATTATCAAAATACATCCATGCTATCCAATCATCCTGGATCATCTTGATCTAGGAGATACTATTCATTTTTAGGGATTTTCGTAACTCTTAAGATCTGCCTAATCAATACCATTTAATCCACTAATATTATTGATTATATTATAAAATCATCATCCAACAATGTATTAGTGGTCTGATCATCCTAGATCTTGTAGATCAAGGATGTTAGTTACTTATCTACTTAATTACAGAAATTTTAATTAATTAAAATTAAATTTTTATAAGTTCAGTCCATTTGGATTATAACAAGGAATCCATCACAACTTTCTGATCTCAATTTGGATCTCAATTGAGATCGGAATTGAAATTTTAAGATTTTAGCCCTTTTTAAGGGCTGAATTTAACCTTACAGTTTTGGGTTAATTGGACTGACATAGAGACATAAAAATTCTACTATGAATATGTATATTAAGGTTTTTGGACTTTCTGAACACATCTATCGATTCAGATTTCATGTTTGGGGTTATGTGGGCCATGATCCATGATCAATGGCACGGATTTCATAAAATAGATAATGTAAATACTAATTAAAAACATGATCTAAAATGTTCAGTGAATTTTTAACATCAATATCAATCTTAGGAAAGTTTCAGATCTAAATTTAAAGGTCAATTACCATCAGAATTAAGATTTTAAGGTTTTAGCCAATTTTAATGGCTGAATTCCATCTTTACTGTTTTTGATCAATTCATTCATATATAAGAACGTAAATCAAACTTTGAACATGATCCTAAGGTATTAGAGTGTCTCTTAAGACATGCATCGGTTTAGATTTGTCTTTTAAAGTCATTTGATCCATGATCCATGATCATGGATACTGATTTTCCAAAATAACATCTATAATCACAACTTGAAACATGGATATAAGATATTCAATATCTAGATAAAGTGATAAGGAATCTGTAGAAACTTTCTGATCTAAAATCAGAGCTCTATAGGGCTCTGAATTGAAGAAATAAAATTTTCAGTCAACTGAATGGACGGCTCACATCATATCTGGGTTCGGGTACGGGATGACCAGCGTCCTGTGCCTGTTACCGCCTATCCCAGGTAGCTAGGTAGAGGTGACCTGCTACAGGCGAGATGGTTCGATCTGGCCCGTCAGATCGCCTGTGGCTGGATCTCCTTCATCCAGTAACATATGATGCCCAGATTTCATATCCTGGGGTTTTTGGTCCCCAGGAATCCATCCAACTGCTCAGAAGTTATATCTGAGCTGTGGATGGATGGGATCTCAACCATCCAAGCCAGATCCATCATTTTCGACGGATCAACTGCAGGGAGATCACTCCTTTGCCGGAAAACCCAAGATACCTACCGGAAATGAAAGAGGGGGAGCCAGTGCACCTACCTATGCCGGTCTGGAGGGGAGGAGCTCACCGGAGATTGAAAAACCAGCCGGAGAAGAAAAGGAAAACCCTAGACGCCGGATAATGCATACAGGCGAAAAATTCTCCGTTGCCGTTGCCGGAGATTGTGAGGTACCATGGGGTTTTTGAAGATCCCACAGTACTGAAGATTTTAAATGGTGAAAGATCACCAATCATCGGCCAGATTTTTCGAAATACAAGGAAAATCCTGCCGGAGACGGTACCCAGTACTGTTTTCACTTTCATCTTAATTTTTCTAGAAATCTAAGAGTTGGATCATCATCAAATCAAGGGGCTTTTGTAAATAGCCCTTTTCCGAACATATCTAATGGTGGAGATGGTATTTAAACTGGTAAAAATCAATGTCTAATTGAAATAGGGTTTCCTGAGCGAAAACCCAGTTCAATAGGGGACGACGCATCCTGGGACGCGCTCGACTTCTCCACTCAGTCTGGAGAGCCTGGTGCGTTTGTGGACACACCATGATAGAAAAATAAGAGAAGAAGGAGAAGAAAATTGGGGGAGTTTGGGGAGGTTTCTGAAGCTGGTATTTTAGACCAAGCTAGAGGACCTCGTGAGGATCACTAGGAAAATTTTTGGAATTTTTCTGAACTATTTATAGAGGTATTTGGAAATTTTCATGATTACTTGAAATCATAACTTTGATTTCTTTTGAATTTTTAATTGTCATTGGATTCCCACTACCACCTCCTTCTCCACTAGCACGTGGTAGTGGTTTGACTAATGATTGCTGTGTTTTTCTAGATGTTGGAACCCTTTGTGGGTCCCTTGTGGGCCCCACATGAGTGTGAAAAGACAAAATTGCCCTTTTATGGAGAAAAATCCATTTTATTTTCTCGAGCTCGGAATTGAGTGTACTTAATGGCGTTGGATTCGTATTTCCGAGTACATTCTAAATTTGGATGTCTCAGGTCTTGGTTATTTGTAAAATTATCATTTTGCCCTTTCATTCATTAAAATGAAGAAAAATACAGATTTTTCATCCGTCTTCAAAAATTGTCGTGCTTACAGTCATTTTGAAGTGTTCGTCGCATATGTTTTCAATTATACATCTCTCATGCCTTGATTCCACTTCTATGAGAAGTGCATATTTTATAACCCTAATATTCCAGCTTGATTTTCATTGAAATTCTCAATTTCAATATTTATTTAATTTCATTATAAAAAAATTAAGGGTGTTAGAGTTATGGTGTCAAGAGCCCAAACGAGATTGCATTATGTTTATTTTGGGTTAAGAAGGGCTAAAACATGTGTCCTTTTGACTTGAATGTCAATGAGTTTTCTACTTGTGCTAACAAGTATATTTTGTGAAGGAGAGCCTTGGCACGATGGTAAAAGTTGTTATCATGCGACCTCGAGGTAATGGGTTTAAGGCTTGAAAATAACCTCTTGCAAAAATGCAAAGTAAAGCTGCATACTATAGACCCTTGTTATCTGCCCCTTTCTTGGACCTCACATACGCAAGAGCTTCGTGCACCGGGACTGCCCTTTTACTAACAAGTATATTTTGTATTTGCTATTAGCAATGTTAGACGCATCTACAAAGACTTATTATTTGTTGGGGGAACAATCAAATCCTCCTTTTTTCTGCCTTAAGGAAACATATTGAATTGGCCTTTCTAATCCACTAAAAAAATAATAGAAAGTCATGTGTATGAAAATTAGGAGCTAGATTGATGAGACCTATATAATCTGCCTTGTTGGTTTTGTGCTAGATTATTTCATGTAAATTTACACTGGTGGTGCTTAATAGGCAAAAAGTTGCAAATTAGCAAAGATTTATACCTCCATAATCGACAATGATTTCCTCCTTTTTCGTTTCAAAGGTATGAGCATGCCAAAAGGTCATACTTAGTGCGCAAAATAAACCATCACAACATAGCAAGTTACTATAAACCCTTGTGGTCCACCCCTTCCCCAGACCCCGCATAGGCAGAAGCTTCGTGCATTGAGCTGCCCTTTACTTGTGCTAATGGCTCAAAGGTTGCAACATTGCACGAGGCCTTGACTACCTCCTAGTTGTTTCAAGGATAAAAAAATACGCTACTATAGTCCCTCACTCAACAATTTGATCCATCCTTCACAAATAAGCCATCCAAAGGCCTCAAGGTCTAAAGTGGATAACTTTGAGCTTAAGGGTTCAAACATGAAACTCACCCATTGACAATAAGAATACATGAAACTCCAGCATATGCAAGGTTTAGGGAAGGGGTGGATCCCAAAAGGTTTATGGTACACAATTTTACTTTGCATTTTGCAAGAGGCTATTTCCACACCTTGAACCTGTGACCTCTAAGTCACATGTTAACAACTCAACTGTTACACTGAGGCTACCCTTTTGATCATACTATTATTTAAGTTTATAAGTTCATTACAAAAATTTCTTAAAGAGATGAGAACTTTCTTCCTTGAGGAAGCAAATATTTTCAGGGCTCACATGTTTCATGCAAGCATTATCGAATATGTTAATATGATAATTGATGAAAAAGTACACTAATTTTATCTTTAATTGGACGCTTCTAAGCCCTTCTTTTATAAGCCCTATTTTCTTTTACTCAGAAACTATGGACTGCTCGTCTTTGTTGGATAATGTCTGGTAGATGAGATATCCACTTTGGCATGGGACCAAAACCTTTAAGTCTTTTACTGGTTATCTCACTTTGAATGGTCCATGCTGACTACGTGGAACCAGGGAGTAAATGGTAGAAATTGAATATAGAAAAAGAAAGTTTAGAAACTTTGTAAATAATACATAATTTTTAATAGATAGAATCATCCAACTCATATGCATTTTGATCTATAAGACATCTAAGTATTGACCAATAAAATGAACGAATCAGATCATTCAAAGGCCCTCTCTTTCCCTCCTAGACAAGAAAAACATATTTCCAATCAAAGCCGACCTACTTACGAAAATTACCAAACCGCCCTAAAGTTAATCTCCCCACCAAATAATAACACCGAAATGATCAAATTATCCTTCTCACAACACTCCATCTCTTCCCCAACTGAGCCCATTTCAGTAAATTCAATTAACAAACCCAACCCAAGGAAATATCCTGCCACAGATCCAGCTTGTGTTATCTCAAGAACCGGCAACCTGACCGTACACACATTTCCATTATATTTCTTCTGTATTTCTCTCCTGCCCCGCCGCCCACTGCCCGCTTTCGGATCCTACAACCAGCTAATCTCGGATTAAATTATTCGAGGATTGTGAAGTTTTCACAACTTGTTGGGTACTTAAAATGTATATAAAATCATTCAAACAAGATAAAATGGGCCAGAAGCTGGGGCCGTTGGCTATTTGCTCTGATTTCAGCTGTATGTCTGGAGAAAACGAATAAAAATATTCAGTGTCCCGGAATAACATAATCCAAGGTTAGTGATTCTGGGATACGGACTTCCGTTTCCCGGTTCCGTTGGGCAATAAATAGCAGAGGGGCAAAGTGGAAAAGGAGAAGAGGAAGCCTCATTTTCGTTCCTCGGAGCGAAAGAATGCAAACGAGATAACAGAGAGAGGGAAAAGCTTCTTCGAAACCCTTTAATGGCGGATTTCGATCCGTATATCAGGTTGTAATATGCCGTATACAGTTGCAGAAGAAGCTTCTGAATCTCGTCCGCGATCGCTCCGTGAGTTATTTGCTTCGCTTGTGAGTGTCCTCGTTTTTCCCTTCGATTTTTTTCAGTGATCTTAGGGATTCAATTGGCAAGTTTTGGTTTTTGTTTCGGCTCTGAGTTTGCTTTCGTGCTTTCGGAATCCTACATTTGGTTTGAGTTTGGTGTTCGCATTAATTCGGTTGTGGTATGTGTTGATTTTGTGGAAATTAGGGTTTCATTTTCTGTGATCTGGTTGGAGAAGGTGCGGACAGCATGAGCATCGACAGCCCCGAAGGAGGGGAGAATTAGGGTTTTTCCTCCGAGGAATTTGGAAATTCCATGGGCGATGGAGGAGTCGCCTGTGTACCTTCGCAGCATGTTATGGAAAGATTTCCGATTTCTGAGACGTTTTGCGGAGGAAATAATGGTGCTTTCAGTTCAAAGTCTATGCAATTCAAAGATTCGCAGCTTCAGCGAAAGCAGGAGAAGAAGATGGAAGTAGATAAGGAAGAATTCAGTTCCAAGAAAGGGGATTTGGGTTCGGAGGAAGTGTGCAAAGGGCAATTCGAGAGAGTCCGGAAAGGAGAGGTGGAGAAGGGAGAAATTGCATTGTACAAACGGAAGAAAGTGGAGTTAGAGAAGGGGGAGATTGTTTCGAAAAAATGGCAGAAAGGCGAAGTGGGAAAGGGGCAAAGTGGTTCGGGGAAATGGCGGAAAGGAGAGATAGGGAATGGGGAGTTCTTTCCAGATAAATGGAGAAAAGGAGAAGAAGTAGAGAAGGGAGAGTTTTTTCCGGACAAATGGTTAAAAGGAGCAACAGAGAAGGAGCGAAGAGGGGAAATAGAGAAGGGAGAATTCATTCCGGATAAGTGGAGAAGAGGGGAAGTAGATAAGTTGGAGTTCCGTTCAGGAAGAGGGCAGAAAGCTGAGGTGCAAAAGGGGGAGATAGTACGAGATAAATGGAATAAAGGGGAAGTAGAGAAGGGAGAGTTTATACCAGATAAGTGGCGAAGAGGGGAGGAATTTTATTCAGGGAGGAGGGAAAGGCTGGAAGTAGAGAATGTGGAAATTGTTGCAGAGAAGGGACCTAAGGGTGGTCGTGAATGCTCGCCGCGAAAAGAAAGTAACAGCAAAGAGGAGTTCTCTTCAGGTAGGCTTGGAACAAGAAATCTGCAATCTTTAGTGAAATTTGCGGAGGACGATTCTCCTCAGAAAAAAGATGTCAGTAGAAGTGGCACTGACTGCAGAAAGAGGTCCTCAAGGTGGGAGACTGCCCGAGAAAGGAACTCCAAGAGCAGTTCCTGGTTTCCAGATGAGGAATTGGGATCATACAGGAATGAGTACAGTGATGGGAAGAACAGTAAGGAGTATAGTAGATCAAGTACTTGGATGAAACGGCATGCAACTGAATCAGAGAGTAGCAGTTGCAAATATCTTACTGATTTTAGTGACCATTCTGGGTCAAAAAGTCGGAGGACAGCTGATGATGGCAACCGCTCTAGCTATTCAGACAAGCTGCATTCACGCAGTTCTGTGGAGCGGCCTTACAGAAATTCTTCTTCATCAAAGGTTTCCTCATCAAGTAGGTATTCTTCCAGGCATTATGAGTCATCTTTATCATCTAGAGGAGCCCATGATAGGCATTGCAGAAGTCCCTGTCATTCAGAGCGGTCCCCACGTGACCGGGCCCGCCATTATAGTCACAGGGATAGGAGCCCTGCTGCTCATCCAGGTAACTTAGACCGCTCCCCACGTGACCGGGGCCGGTACCATGATCATAGGGATCGAAGCCCAGCTTATTTACAGAGATCCCCGCATGATCGTGTCAAGCACCATGATCAAAGGGATCGGACGCCTCATTACTCAGAACGGTCCCCACATGATCATAGCCGGACCCATGACCACCGGGAAGCAAACCGGAAAAATGGAGACAGTGACAGACATCACAGTCGGTTTGTAAACCAAGGGCATGAAGAGAGGCCTGGGAGGAGGGACACCTCCAGTGGTAGAGATTCTCATAAGCTTTCATCCAGTACTAAACCATCAAACAATGATAATAGCCTCAGTAATAGCAGCACCAACTGTGATGACAAAAATGTCGAGGAGCAGTCTCACAAAAAGGAGCCACAGAACCTGACTGCCGTTGGCCGTGAGCTTCCTTCTCAGGTTAATGAGGCTCCTGAAGAGTTGCCATCCATGGAAGAGGATATGGATATATGTGATACCCCACCTCACGTGCCAGTGTTGTTAGAGATGAATTTGGGAAAATGGTTTTATCTTGATCATTTTGGCATAGAACAAGGGCCCTCTAGATTGTCTGATCTCAGGAAGCTAGTGGAAGATGGAGTTCTTCAGCTGGATCATTTGATAAAGCATTCGGACAGTGACCGGTGGGTAACTGTTGAAAATGCAGCTTCTCCATTGGTGCATGTTAACTTACCATCCATTGTTTCAGATACTGTAACGCAGCTGGTTAACCCTCCCGAGGCTCCTGGGAATTTATTGATGGATATTGGAGACATTGAGCATCCTGCTAATCAGAATGGCCAGGAGTCGTCTGTATCTTCCTTGCAACCGGAGCTGCACCAGGATGAGAGTTCTGTTGCATCAGAGTCTTTTGAGGATCTCCAGATTGATGAAAGGGTTGGGGCTCTGTTGAAAGGTTATATTGTTATTCCTGGGAGAGAACTTGAGACAATTCGAGGTATCTTGCCTTCTCTGTCTATCTTGTGTAGCTTATCTGCTATGAAGTTTGTTTTCATCAGTTTAATTTATCAATTGCATATTTGATATTGATTCTTTTTATGTCTCGTGGGATTATGTCCTTGCAGAAGTTCTGCAAATGAAGTTTGAGTATGCTGAATGGGACAGCTGGTGTAGTTCTGAAGGTATGATATATCACTACTGTTCGTATGTTTTATGTAATTGGAAGTGTCCCCATCTTTATCTGAACTGTTGCACATTTTGGTTTTGTTGGTCTATCATTTGACACTTGCTGCTCTGTACTTGACCATAAAGAAATTTTGTATTCCATTGCATATTTATCATGCCTATTGGAAAACATAAATATCTCCAGGTAATAAACACATTTATAATAAGTATAGTACACGCTTCTATTTATTGCCGTTTTCCTTCTTTCTTGAAAACTTATTGTGTGGATATGCAGGATTTACAAGGTTTCGAGGTAGCCCTGCTGAGCCATCTCTACATTCAAGAGACGATGAATTTGGTAGAAGATTTGAAAGCATGCCAAAAGAAACTCTTGAAACCAGATTGGTTGCACCCTCAGGAAAGGAGGGACTCTTTCTCAGTAGTGAATCTGGTGGTTGGTTTGCCAGCCTTTGGTCCTGCAAAGGTGGTGATTGGAAGAGGAATGATGAGACGGCACAAGATAGGTTTCCTAAAAAGAAACTCGTTCTTAATGAAGGCTTCCCCCTTTGTCAGATGCCAAAGTCTGGGTATGAGGACCCTCGCTGGCATGGGAAAGATGATCTGTACCATCCTTCATGCAGCAGGAGGCTTGATTTGCCATATTGGGCTTTCTCTTGGTCAGAAGAGAGGAGCGAGAGCAATTGTGATGTTAACAAAAATATTGTGGCGAGCAGATCAAGTCAACTTAAATCATTGGTTTCAAGAGGAGTGAAAGGTACTATGTTACCAGTGATCAGGATAAATGCATGTGTGGTGAAGGACTATGGTTCTTTGGTCTGTGACTCGTGTACAAGAGCTAAAGGTAATGAAAGGCATTCTTCAAGGTCCATTCGGTCCTTCGCTGCTAGAACTAATGGTAAAAGTTCATCTACTGAAGGCATTGTTGGATTCAAGAAGGTTAGTGAAGGTGATACACAAGCCTTGGTCAAGTTGGGAGCTGTTATTAATACTCCAAAGGATCGTGTTTGCAAGGTAGAAGAATTGCAGTTAGATTTGGGAGATTGGTATTACCTAGATGGTGCTGGTCATGAAAATGGTCCCTCATCATTTTTGGAGCTGCAGGCTTTAGCTGCTAAAGGTACTATCCAGAAGCATAGCAGTGTCTTCAGAAAAATTGATAACATCTGGGTTCCGATTACTTTTACCAAGATGGCTTCTGTAGCTTCCCACACTGAAGAAGAAAAAGGGGTATCAAATGCTGCTCCTTTCCCTCAGTCTCAGGTTGCTCAAAGTGCGATTGACATGGCCTCAAGCTCATTCCACGGCTTGCATCCACAATTCATTGGCTATACATGTGGCAAGTTACATGAATTAGTCATGAAATCATACAAGAGCCGAGAGTTTGCTGCAGCCATTAATGAGGTCTTGGATCCATGGATCAGTGTAAGACAGCCAAAGAAGGAAGCGGACAAATGCTTTGCATTTAACTCATCAAACACAAGAACTGCTGTTCTTTCTCATGATTTATCCATTAACAGATTCTGGAAATCAGGTAAGAAGTTCTTACAGGAAAATTTTCCTCCCTGGAATAACTTGTCCATTTCTGTATATGAAAAAAACTTGAAACAGTATGTTCTCCATTTCTTTTCTTATGCATACATTTGAGTTTTGAGAGTCTGAGATATGGTTCACTGTTGTGGTCTACAGAGGATGATCATGCACATGTTGGAAAAAGAGTTAGGTTGCTGTTTGATGAAAGTGAAGAAGAATATGAAACAGACGAGGACTTACAGATAAGTCAGATGAATGACATTTCGTTTGAGGAGTTATGTGCAGAAGCTGTTTTTGGTGAAGAGAATAGTATGGCCCCTCAAACTGAGGTGGAGAGCTGGGGTTTGCTGAATGGTCACATATTAGCAAGCGTTTTCCATTTTCTGAGAACTGACTTGAAGTCCCTTGTCTTTTCTGCTGCCACTTGTAAGCACTGGAACGCTGTATTCAAATTTTACAGGGATATTTCGAGGCAGGTTGACTTATCCTCTGCCGGCCCCAGCTGTGATGATTCCACTTTCCTGGATATCATGGTAAGTTTCTTTTCTGATTTCTATTTAATGGGCATTTCTCTCTCATTGTTTTCAGTTTTTAATATATATCACATGTGCCCCTGCAGAATGGTTATGACAGATCAAAGATAACGTCTGTTGTATTATTGGGCTGCACAAATATTAGTGCTAGTGCACTTGAAGAAGTTCTTCAATCATTCCCGTGCATATTGTCTATAGACATCAGAGGCTGTAGCCAGTTCAGAGAATTGATACACACTTTTAAGAATGTGAAATGGATAAGAAGTCCTGGTTCCAGCAGCAACAAGATTCAGGAAGAGTCGAATTCCAAGATAAAAAGCCTTAAACTAATAAGTGAAAGAAGCTACTTGAATTCTCGGTCTCTCAGAGGGTTCAATAGTCATTTGGATGACTCTGGTGAATTGGCAGATTGTACTGATCACTATAGCAATTATGATAAGGACCCTACAAGTCATGCTTCCTGGCAGAGTTGTTATAAGCGCACAAAACTACTTGGTGCTAGAAAGTCGTCATCAATTTTATCAAGGGATGCCCTGATGAGTCTATGGCTTCGCAGGAAGTCTGAGAATGAATATAAGAGGATTGAAGACTTTCTTGCTGACAGTCTGAAGGACATCATGAAGAAGAACAGCTTTGAATTCTTTATACCAAAGGTATGTCTCAACTGTTAGTATTGTTTTACAGAAATTACTAATATTCCTGTTAAAATTCTTTTTTCCCCCCTCCCTTGTATTCTTATCATCTTTATCTGATCAGGTTTTAGAAATTGAAGATAGGATGAAAAATGGTTATTATATTGGTCACGGGTTGAAATCTGTCAAGGAGGATATAACTCGGATGTGCCGGGATGCATTAAAGTAAGTTTGCTTGCTTAGTTTGGTGCTTTAAAATTAGAAGTATTATGGGAATGTACCTTTTGTTGAATGAAGCCAGCACAAATTCAGAATTTTCAAAACTGCACCAGGAATGATGAAAGCTTGCCCATCAAGGTTTTTCTGTAATGCATAAATTCAGAATTTTCCAAACCGTAACAGAATGATGAAAGCTTACCCTTTGAGGTTTTTCTGTAAATGTTTGGACCTGCTTCCACATGGTTGAAGGAGTTCTTTCAGTTTTTAGTGGCTTTCTTCCAAATTGGCACTATGGTTTAAGTCTTATCAAAGTATGCATCTGTCTTCTGCTATTGATGCAGGGTAAAAAATCGAGATATGAAACACATCATCATGTTGTTCTTCCAACTGGTCTCACGCTTGGAAGAGAACTCTAAGCGATTGCATGGGAGGGCTGACATAATAAAGACATTGAAAGATGGCCCAGTTTCAGGGTTTTGTTCAGCATCCTCTAAGTATAAAAAGAAACAGAATAAAATCATGGGTGAAAAGAGAGGCATGATTAGGAGTAATGGCACTTCTTATGTCAATGTTGGCCTTGAATATGGAGACTATGCATCAGATCGGGAAATTAGAAGACGTTTGTCCAGATTAAATAAAAGGTCTATGGACTCGGAAAGTGAAACTTCAGATGACCATGAAATTTCAGAAGAAGATGGTAGAGGTGATAGCATGACTACTGATTCGGAGACAGAAAGTGAGCCTGATATCTGCTTAGAAGGCGGTGCAAGAGATCTACAAGATGGATTTCCCTATGTAGAAGATGAAGCCTTGGACTCTATGGCTGATGACCGTGAATGGGGTGCTCGCATGACAAAAGCAAGCCTGGTACCTCCAGTTACTCGGAAATATGAAGTCATTGATGAGTATGTCATCATAGCGGATGAGGAAGAAGTGCGGCGAAAGATGCGGGTTGCTTTACCTGATGATTATGATGAGAAGCTCAGAGCACAGAATAATGGTGCCGAGGAGGATATGGAAATTCCTGAAGTAAAGGATTACAAACCTAGAAAGAAGCTTGGAGATGAGGTCCTAGAACAGGAGGTCTATGGTATAGATCCTTATACTCATAATCTTCTTCTTGACTCCATGCCAGATGATTCAGATTGGTCACTGCTGGACAAGCATTTGTTCATTGAAGAGGTAAGCCTGTTCTTCTGTAATAGAGATTAGCTTGTGTGTATGTTTATGTGCATGTCAATCTTTTCTCTCTATTCATTTAGTAACTGGAATATGAATCTAAGAACTGGAGTTGTTTCTCATAGGTTCTTTTGCGAACTTTGAATAAGCAAGTTAGACACTTCACTGGTGCTGGAAACACCCCTATGGTGTATCAATTACAACCCGTTGTGGAAGAAATCCATGGTACTGCTGAGAGAGGTGGTGACACACGCACTGTGAAAATGTGCCAGAGTATCTTAAAGGCCATGCAAAATCGTCCTGATGATAATTATGTCGCTTACAGAAAGGTGTGTACAGTGTTAAAACTAAGTGTCAATTTCTGGTCTTGATGATGATGATGATTTCATATAGTATTGCTTGCATTGATCTCAATGCTACTCCCTCTACTTTTCTTCCTTGTTACAATATCCCTATTTGATTTGGCTGCCAGGGGCTTGGAGTGGTTTGCAACAAAGATAATGGTTTTGGCGAAGATGATTTTGTTGTGGAGTTCTTGGGAGAGGTATGTGTAATCACAATTTCAGTAGTCTTAGCCATGAGGGCTCATGATTATCTTTAGAGTTGAAAATCTTCTCTGATAAAAAGAAAATTAATAGATCTGTAAATTTGGTCTGTCTAATGTGATATTCCACGATGTACAATGGAATTGGTCTTCAATGATTATTCAAAAGAAGAGAAAGGTCTTTAGTTAGTTTTATGTAAGCATTGAACTTGTGACTTTCATATTCGACTTTTTTTTGTAATTCTTGTGTAGGTACTAACCTGAGGTAATTCTTATCTTGTTTGTGTAACCAGATATGCTAGTAGTATATTTCTAGGTACTTGTTCAGATATTGCAGTAGTATAATCTAGGTGCCTGTTCTTTCTTTTTAGATGTGCTAATATTGTGAAAGGGGAGTGTGTTATTTTTCCTCTCACTTGTGTTTTTCCTCTAGGCAATTTCCTAAAATGATAAGGAAGTTAAGCTTTAGCAGTTCTACAACATTCAAGTTTAAGCAACTTTGACAAGGTTCTAGTCATAAACAATTTGAAAACAATTTTCCATTAAAAAAAAAAAAGAAAGAAAGAGGAAAAGTAAGCTAGAAGTCCTTGAAGGTTTTGGATATGAAATGATAACTTGTACGACAATAACAGTTGTTAATTCCTAAATCCTAACATTTAATTTTTGATAGCTGTGCCCATTCAAACAGATAAATGGGAGGGAGAGACTATAAATCATGTAGTGTACACCAAATGCCTAAGTTTTCATAGAGTGTGAGGAAGATATAGCACTGTCTTGAAGGTGTAAGCCCCAAAATTTTATGGAAGCCAAGTTAGAAATTTGGTTGACATAGAAAACTTAAAGTTGGGTGAGCTACAGGTTTGCCTGTACCTCTTGAATAATGTAGTCTATCCAAATGATTTCTCTAACTAACACATTGCTTGATGATGCTTGAACAGCTGTAGTCTGTGCAAATGATTCTCTACTAATGTACATGGCTTAGTGATGCTTGAAAGGCATATAGGTGTATGTGATTGTGAAAGATGGCTGTGTTCCTTGTTGTCACTAAGTTATAGTTGTTTCTCAGTGAGGTTGCAACTCAATTTATTACAAGTGGGATTTGTGTTATTACTTGGCTTGAAGTCATGGGTTTAATGCATCAAAATAAGAAGGAAAGTGGCAATGGGAGGCAATAAGTCGTTCATGCATATGAGATTTAAGAATTCTCCAACATGTAAAGTTCCGTCGATATTTCTTTGTACATATGTTTCTTTTCCCTTTTTCTGTGATTCATGAATCAATTTTCTGCATCATATAAATTTTTGCCTTTTGGTCTTGTTGTTAGTTATATGTACTAGGTTTCCTTTTTTGCTTTCTGTTTGCCATTCTAACAAAGAGGTTTGCTATGAGGAATTTGTGTTCGAGTATGAAAATGACCTTTGCTTTCCTTCGATATTTATAGGTTTACCCCGCATGGAAATGGTTTGAGAAGCAGGACGGCATTAGATCTTTGCAAAAGAATAATAAAGATCCAGCACCTGAGTTCTATAACATATATTTGGAGAGGCCAAAGGTGTTTTTCTTAGCTCTTCTATTTATAATCTAAATGGTTGCTTCTGCATGCTTAACTAAACAAATTCGTATGATATATTTATCGCAGGGTGACCGTGATGGGTATGATTTGGTCGTTGTTGACGCTATGCACAAGGCAAACTATGCAAGCCGAATTTGCCACTCATGTCGACCTAATTGTGAAGCAAAGTAAGTTATAGTCACATTACAAAATCAGATTTCAACTTATGTGGGATTGGCAATTCCATTTCTGTGGTAAATTAATCTGTGTTGTGAAGATAGAAGTTAACATCTCATCAACTGGCTTCAACACCACCATTGGAGTCCCACCAATGCACTTATCTTGAAATCTTTCCAGGAAGAAAAACTTTTGGGAGTCTCTGCCAAGAAGGAATAAATAGTCTGTGACTCTTTTCTGTTTCTCCATAATCAGAAGTTACAACAAGACTTCTCCTTTTATAGAATGGAGAAGCAAACATCCATTTTTTGTTTTTTTGGGTTTTTTGGGACTTAAGCAATCTCCTTTCGGACTCCTGTGATTCACCTTTCCTAGTAGAACTTTTTGCAAAAGAACCTACCCAATCTTTCCTTTTAAATCCTATCCTAGAAGTTGACTCCATCTTTTAGATCCTTTTCTATAAATGACTCACACCATGAAAAGTAATAAAATAAATGCAATGGATCACCATGTAAAACACTAAAATATAAGCTAAAGTCCTTTTGAAATTTTATACCCCTTACCTACACACACAAGTTCTAAAAGAGGCATGCGATTTCCCCCATCGATAGGTCTCATAACATAATCATAGTGTAAGCCATTTTGTAATAGCATTAAATATTTTATTTATGAGAGGGATGAATTTTTGATAAAATTCACGGGGCTTTGATGTTGTCCATGCTATGCTTGTCCTTGCTTTTGCAACTTGTTGTGGTCGTGCTAGTATTACTCAAAATTTTGTTGTACCGAGTCACATTCTGCATGTGCAGCCATGCCCTTGTTTTTTATTTCCATTTTCAATTTATATAAAGTGAATCTTAATCTTTGATGTTCTTGAAGTTCTTATAGTCTTCTATGATTTTTGGTTCTCATCTGTCTATTTCATTTGAACAGAGTTACTGCCGTAGACGGTCAGTACCAGATCGGAATTTACACTGTACGGCCAATTGGTTATGGCGAGGAGATCACCTTTGATTATAATTCCGTAACAGAGGTTTGTACATTTTTAGAAAGGAGCCTCTTTTATGAGAAATAATGAAGGATACTGTCTTATGGCCATATACTGATTGATTTCTTCTACAGAGTAAGGAAGAATACGAAGCATCTGTTTGTTTATGTGGCAGTCAAGTTTGCAGGGGAAGCTATTTAAACCTGACTGGTGAAGGAGCTTTTCAAAAGGTCAAACATGAAAGCACTTGTCTTTTCCACTGCTTGCCTTTTGAGTAATTTTGAAACTGAACTGACATTAACCTTTCTATCTCCTTGGCATCCCAAAGGCATCAAATGTTAAATTCAAATTAATGATTCTGCCTTCATACCATGTCTCAGTTTCATGTTTTACATGTTATTTGATGTTCATTAGGTATTGAAGGAATGCCATGGAATGCTAGACCGACATCTTCTGATGCTAGAGGCTTGTGAAGTTAATTCTGTTTCTCAGGATGATCATATTGATTTGACAAGAGCTGGTCTGGGAACTTGCTTGCTTGCTGGTTTGCCTGATTGGCTAATTTCATATTCCGCCAGTCTGGTACGTATACTAGTAGCTTTGTATCATTTCACTTGTTTGGCAAGATCTATATTGTTTTCATCTGACACATTGTATTTTGGATGAAGGTGAGGTTTATAAATTTTGAGAGAAGGAAACTTCCTGAGGAGATATTAAATCATAATTTGGAAGAGAAAAGAAAATTTTTCTCCGATATTTGCCTCGAGGTTGAGAAGGGTGATGCCGAAATTCAGGTGAATGCCAATTACTGCAGTTTGATGATCTCTCTCTCTCTCTCTCTCTCTCTCTCTCTCTCTCTCTATATATATATATATATATATATATATATATATATCTCTGTGTTTGTGTGTGAGTCTCTCTATTCATTTGCAAGCTTGGTATCTTAATCCTGTTTTCACTCCTGTGAGACAGGCTGAAGGAGTCTACAACCAAAGACTTCAAAATTTGGCCCTTACACTCGACAAGGTGATTGGCTTTATATAATCTGCTCTTGTAACTTTCAGCAATAATTTTGACTTGCATTCAAGTAACATAGAAGGGGAGGCTTGGTGCAATGGTAGAGTTGTTGTTGTGTCACCTTGAGGTCATAGGTTCAAAAAGGAGAGTGCTTTTTGGGGAGAGCCAAAAGGCTGTTCAGTCTCCATTCTCCATACTGTTAAAAAACAAAAATGGGAAACAGCCTCTTGCCAAAAAGCAAGGTAAGGCTGTATACTATAGACCGTTGTGGTCTGCCTGTTCCTCAGACCCCTCATATGGGGAGCTTGGTGCACTGGGCTGCCCCTTATTTAAGTAATATAGATATTTATGTGTATCAGATTTTGTCTATGCGGAGGGTTTCTAGCCTCTAAGTTTGTCTTTACAATTATAACAATATCTGTACTATCTAGTATGTTAGTTGTCTTTCTGTTGGTAAGCATTTAGTATACTAGTTTGTCTCTGCAAGAGTTGCCCTCTTATGACAGCAAGCCGTGCTACAGGTGAGATATGTCATGAGATGTGTTTTCGGGGATCCGAGAAAAGCTCCACCCCCGTTAGAGAAGCTTAGCCCCGAAGCTTTGATTTTTGTTCTCTGGAAAGGGGAGGGTTCACTAGTCGAGGAACTGCTTCAGTCTATGGCTCCTCATGTGGAGGTAGACTTGTTAAATGAACTGAAGTTCAAGATTCAAGCTCACGACCCCTCTGGTTCTGATGACATCCAGAGAGAGCTTCGGAAGTCTTTATTATGGTGAGATCCTCTTGTAGGTTGTGCACCACGTTACATTTGGTCTGTTTGTGACTTATTAGAAGCATTGTCACTCAATTGCTAATCTGTTTCTATTGTTACAGGTTGAGGGATGAGATTCGGAATCTTCCTTGTACATACAAATGTCGGCACGATGCTGCCGCTGACTTAATTCACATGTATGCATATACAAAATGCTTCTTCGAAGTCCGGGTAAGTTTCTCCTGTCTAATGGCAAAATCTAAAATGAAGAGGGCATTATAATTGTTCGGTGGTTGAATTTGCTTTGTCATGTTTGCAGGATTATAAAACTGTTACATCTCCACCCGTTTATATTAGTCCCCTCGATTTGGGTCCCAAGTATGCAGATAAATTGGGGTCCGGTTTCCAAGAGTACTGCAAAACATATGGTGAAAACTACTGCTTAGGGCAGTTGATCTATTGGCACATCCAGACCAACGCCGAGCCTGATTGTAACTTGGCTAGAGCAAGAAGAGGTTGCTTGTCATTACCTGATGTTGCATCCTTCTATGCGAAGTCTCAGAAGCCATCACGGAAGCACGTATACGGGCCAAGAACTGTTAAATTTATGCTAGCCAGAATGGTATGATCCTTTATGATCCAAAATTCCTTTGTGTAATTAGCTTATTATTTTTGTATTTCTCACAGACAAGTCCAATCTCACATACTTAGTCATATAATTAAACCTTGGGGAATTACAGGTGATTTAGATGCTTATAGGACCTTGTTATTTCTTACAGGAGAAACAGCCTCAGAGACCATGGCCAAAAGACCGTATATGGGCGTTCAAAAGCCCCGCAAGGATACTTGGCAGTCCGATGCTAGATGCTGTCCTGAATAAATCACCTTTGGACAGAGAGATGATTCAATGGCTGGAGAGCAGACCTTCTGTATTCCAGGCTACGTGGTACCGATGATGGGATCAATGCATTTGTTTTGGAATGATTATTTCATTTTATTGTACAGCTCTCCTTTGCATGGTGGGGGAGCTGATAATCATTTCAAAACATCCTTGTGCTCCCTTCAATTCCACCAGTGTACAGGTTTTGTAGTTTGTATTCATTATTAAGTTAGTGCATTGATTTAGTTAGTTTCAAGGAAGATGCCATAGTGTTTCCTCCTTGGGTCTCATTCTTGTATCGATTCATTCGGCTGCAATCCTCTTTGCAGCATCCGAGCAGCTAAAAAGAGTCCCTTTTGCAAGCATATATACTCACGATATCATGTTTTGAGTTTTGAAATGTTAGATGGCGATTCACTATTGATAAAGAGGTGATTCAGAAAAGTTTAGTACAGCTGAAATCTAGGGTTATCCTGAATTATTTCTCCTTTTTTTCTCTCTTAATGTGATCTTACCCGGGTGTTACCATTCGGAAAATAGAGGGCACAACTGTAAATGGGCTTATTGTTGTTATGATCCAAGCCGTTTATTTAGTAGGAGAGCCCACTACAAAAGTCCTTTGCCCGCAGATGATTCTTGGCCTGTCATTTGTATTTGTTGAGCCCCTCATTATTCCTATATCCAAAACATTTATCTAACAATCTGTGTTTGTAGTTCAGACTAAGAGGCAGGGATGATGCTGGTCAGGAAAGGAGTCTTTCTAATCTTTAAAATCCCAGCCCTCTGGGATTTACCTTAGCTAGCTGTAAATAAAGTGTTGAAAGAAAAAGTCACCCGCTAATCCAAAATTAAGCTGCAAAATACAGCTCAGCTCATTAGTTCTAAAAGCAGATCGCAGAGAAACCAGCCAACTGCTGCTGCATTAAGGCTGGAAAGAATGTGTTTGGTAGCTTCGAATGAGATGATGAATGCTCACTTGTGTTCTAGTGTCAAACGTTTGCCATTCCATTTATGAAACTCTTCCAAAATGCTAGAAAGACAACTATTGTTGCTGTTGTTGTGATTTCCAAAATTGCCTACGCCGTTGTTTGCCAACAGACTAGTTTCTTCATCAATGTTGGTGTTGTTTGTCATTGGACTACTGCAATTCAACATTAATTTGTTCTCCCCAACAATCAAGCAGTTGTGCTTGTTCAACGACCATTGTGCAATCTCCTGACTCATAAGCTATCATAAGCAATCACCATTGATACCCGATCTGAGCAGTCACTTGTCATAACAGATACATGTGGTTAAACTCGTGTAAATAGATATTCTCATGCTTCAAGACCACTCTGATGATCTTTAACATAATAATCGCACATAAAAGCAAGTTGTATATTCTTGCCCAAAATGTTTTAGAATGTGAATCTGCAAAAGTTTTTCGGTAAATGAAGATGTTTCTGGTGTGCGAAACCGCCAAGTAGCATCTATGGCAATCTTTCTATCAATTGCATCCTAAGCTGGGTAGCCTTCATCAAAGTCTCTAACATGAAAGCTTTTTATATCTTACCAGATTTGACAAGAGTATTAAGATACAACCTATAACTAGACTGACCGAGTTGTTTATACAAATTGACCAAAGTCGATTGAATGTTTGATATCCTATCTTCAAACCTTGTATAAAATCTGGTAGTTGAGAGTGACTCCTTACATTTTCCCTCCATTTTATTCTCTTCATGAATTGACTGCCATAGCCTCTCTTTTTAGCTTCTATTTTGCAACTAACCGGCAGTTGATAGGATCATACAATGGATGAGAATTGGACAATTTACAACTTCAGAGATCTTGGCCCAACTTAAAGCCGTATGTACTATTTAGTAAGGGGCTCATGGATAATATATAATTCTCTGGCTTCTACTTGTTTTTATTGAGGTATGTCTCGTTCTTTCTCTACATTAGTATCTGTTTCTCTGATTTTAGGATCTTATCTTCAGGGTAGTTTCCTTCTATTCTTTTGCCTTCATGGTTATTTTGCCAATCTTCAGCACATCTTCTAGGGACTTCAAAAACTTGAATTATGTTGGGGAAATGAAATCCGAATCTCTTGCCAGTAGAATAAAACCTACATGAGGCAGAAATAGTTTCCCATTGCGTTTCTTTTGTTGATTACATCAAAAGATGCCACATCTTTGAGGAAATCAAATCAATTTTCTACTGTATATTAAGAATGATCTAAAGGAAGTTCTGGATAATGGGTTTTATTCCTCTTAAAGAAAGGGGTCTCCTTCAGTTTCGTGGTTCTTCTCGTTCCACTCCCCATATTGGTTAATAGAATTCGCTTTTATCAGCCTCAGTTACTAGGGTGGCCGCTTGATTCCAGCCAACGAAATGGAAATTTTATTGCTTTTTCAACATTATTAAAGAAAGGTACTATACAGAATTCAATTATGTAGATTATCAGCTGAATTTCGGCTAAGACATATACCGGATAGAAGGGCAACAGAATGGTATCGATTATGTTTACGTCCCTGTGCTAATGTGGGAGTAGCGAGTACAATGTAAACATGTAGACCAGTTGTTTATTTTGCCGAGAATAGATCTTAGATCTTGCCTAATTACTCATTGTTGCAAAAAGGATGCTTCCTTCTCCTTCACTGTCCAGATGATAATTCAGTTGCATAATTCGGCTTCTGACTCAAGTAGGTGTCGTTTACATAATGCATTATATATATATATATATATATATATATATATATATATATATATATATATATATAACTCGGTCAATATGTTTATATTTCTCACTAACAGAATTATGCAACTGAATTATGATCTGACTGATGATATATATATATATATATATATATATATATATATATATATATATATATATAAAATTCAGTTGCATAATTCTGTTAGTGAGCAATGTAAACATATTGACCGAGTTCTTTATTTGTATGAGAATGGAACTTCGACTTACCCTAATTACTCCACATTGTTGCTGAAAGCATGCCACCTTCTTTTGTGCATATAATAATTCACTTGCATTATATACAAGATAGATACTAATAACATGCAAGGATGGAGAAAAGAAGTCTGACTGATGACACTTATTGAGTACATAACTTAAGGATGTCTGTTTCAGTTACAAACACAATAATGCAACAAAACAGTGTAGATCCCATCCTGGTGCTTCTAGCACAGTGGCTCAAAGGAGTCTCTCACGAGGCTGAATGGGTGTGTCTAACTCTCAGAAGAAAAGGAAAAGAACAAAAAAAAGAAGGAAAAAGTCTTAGGCTTTTAGCACAAAGATGGAGACAGTCTCTTTGAACAATCTAGTGTCAATCCGTCATGTTATGGCAACAATCTAATGGCTTAATGGAACCAGTTGTGGAGTCTCCACAATTGAAAAGCAGCATCAGCGTGCAAATTTGCTCAGTCCCATAATGCACAGGTCCTTCCCCATAAAACTCCCAATGTGGATGAGCTTAACCCTCCGAGTTTCAAGGTCTTGATGCTTATATGGCAATATAAATCAAACACTTCACAGGTACACATTTTGGTGTGGAAGATCTCCATCACTTGAAGGTTTAGTGTCTCGTTAAGAGGGGAAAATTTTCGGTCATGATCCATCCAGATTGGGTCTAGGCTGTTTGTTGCATATCTTAGCTGTTTTTTAAGGACAAGAATGCAGATAAAACACCTGAAATTTTTACTGGAGAGTTCAGTGGATATTTCTGAAGTTTTTATCACCATCCTTTTAAATCTGTACAATAAATTGCTCAATGAACTAATGGAATCCGTGCCATATTCATATTTATACAACAAGGCTTCTTTCTCACTCGTTCACCTCTCTTTTAGTAGCTGGTAGTGGATACTCCAACTTCAATTGGACTATTTCAGAAGGCGACAAAGTATATACAACCATTGAAAGCATAAGAAAGTGAGTATAGATTAACAAGTAAGCAACTTAAAAGGGCAGCCAGTGCACGAAGCTCCTGTGTATGTGGGGTGGTCTGGGGAAGGGGCAGACCAGAAGCAACTATGTAGTCAAAACGAGGGAGTGTCATATGATATCCTCTGTCCCCCTGCAATCGCCAAACCTAAATTTTCTTATAGAGATACAAAGAAGTATACCTTGACTCATTTTCTTTACCTGAATTTTCAGTTTCTTTGTTCTTAACATTGGAAACGGAATCCTTCACTTGTTAAAGCTTCTGTACGGACTATCCTTCATTTAGTTGCTCTGTATTGTCAGGATAAGTGAATTCTGAATTTTGAATTTTAGTTTTCTCTTGATTGCAAATATACAAATCACCAGGAGGTATTTCCAGTATCTATACATTTTTTTTGGTTGCTTCTTAATATACATGGAAATGGAGTTCTGTCGCCATGCAATTAGTCTCATCTGATAAATGCTTCCATCTGTCAACCCCAAAGCAAGCTGTGAATAGTCCTCGTCTGGCAACCTCTCTTCCATGCTTAATATAGATTTTCAGCGTACTAGACTCCAAAGTAAACCATCAACATGTTTTCAACTTAGATTTTTTCTTTTTCCTTTTTATTGATGAGGAAATGATGTAACTGGTTTCCAAGTCATGTTTCATGATTAAATTCCTTTCAGTAATTGGTTCGTTTAGTTTTATCGCTTGAATAGAGGATAATTGGATTTCTTTTAATGGCTCAGGATCAAACTCTCAAGAGATTTATAATTGTGTGCCTAATTATCTTTCTTGTTCGTAAAGAGGCTGATTCAGAATGTTTTTCATTCTAGGATGTCTGATATCTTCTTGTAATCTTTCTAGTTGATTAATTCATGGTGTGATCCGCTGCTATCATTTGAGTAAGATTTGGTACAAAATGTTAGAAATCAGTTTCTAAATGTTTTGAAACTTGTTTGATCTGCAATATGACTTCATCTAGGTGTAGTACAATTTTCTAGTCTTATCAAATTCTCACAATTTGCTCACATTAACCATTCAAAAGAAGATCTCTTTGGAAATCTGTATGGAGATACTGATTCAGTATTGGTTAGGTTTCAATCAAGGGAGTCAAGAAACAAGATGTCGGATTTAGCAGACAGGGCAGTTGGGTTCTTGTTATCTTTTATCAGTTTATCAATATTTTCTTATTACACCTTTTGGGTGATTATTTTGGTGAGTTCGGTGATGTTTCATTTTGAGTTTTAACTTCATATTTACCAACTACTCTTGGAATTCAAGTTTCTTACTTGGATTTTCTCGGTCATTTGTGGGCAGAGATCATTTCATACACAGTTACTTCCTAGCCCAGGAATATGCGATCATGATACCACTTTGTGCTGGTGTTGGACTTCTTAGTCTCTTGTGCATGTTTATTGGGTATGTGATGCTCAAATCGAAAAAGAAATCTGCTTGAAACAAGTTCTGTAATTTTCATTTCTTTTCAAGTTAATAGAAACTGATCACACAATTTTCACTTTTTCCAAAGCATTATATGGTCTGAATCAGCTTTCTTCAGTTACCACTGCATGGTAATCAACGTTCCATTTACTGTAGTCTCATTATGCTAGTTATTTGTTGCCTTGAATCTAAACAAGATACCATAATACAAAGAACCCCAGGAAGAAGGGGTCTTATAAAATCAACTAGCATATCACATGACCAGGTGTACTAAATGTAGAAATCTAACCAGCTATAAAACTGTAGCATCCTTGGACACAATAAACTTGGTGCCCACTTATGCACGGCTTACTAGTGAATTCTGTTTTCGGTTAAAATTTTCTGTTTGTTATCTTTCCATGAGCAGTCTTCTGCATTAATTTTTCCATCTTCCTGCTCTCAACAACTCAATATCTACATATAAATTCTTGAACAAAACCATCCATGTCTTACTCTAAAATACTTTGTGAAATGGAAACGTGACCTGCTCCTGTGAACCAGCCTGTTTAGAGAAGGGCACGCTTGGGTTTCTTTTAGGAAGGGCATATGACACCTAACAGTCGATGTAGACTAGCAAAAGAAGTTATTTATGATCAAGCAAGTTTCAACAAGATTAAGCTTCTTGGAGTCATAGCATGACCAGGTCCTGAGGCATGTTTTCATAGCTCTAAAATCATTAAGACTCAAAAAACTAAGTATATGAATGTGAATCGAATGTGGAGTTCTATTATCAAATATGGGAGTGTGAACATCATTCCCACCTTATCTTTCAGAAAAAAATTGCATTCCCCTCTCAACTATCTCTTACATTTTAGTTAGCAGGAAAATAGATGGAAATTGAAATCCTTCTCCACATGGAAAGCCAAATCCAGCTAAAAATTTAGGTCCACATGGAAGTCATTAGCTGTCATCTTAATCGTTAGGAAGCTATTATCATTCAAGTTCTCATACCAATTAACCAAGTACTTCCTAGGAAAGTGGCGGGCAAGGAAATTGATTCCCTGAAAAATGCATCCCATAGAAATCACTTTCTTGCCAACTAAACGGTGCCCTTGATCAAATCTTTCGTTTACATGTTTGGCTGCAAGGAAACTGGTGTCCTCAGCAAGTCTATTCTCTTTCTTTGGTTGCATGGGGCCTTAGGTAGACATCACCGACTGTAATTCAGCCAAAGTATACTGGGAAATAAAGCACAATATTCAGTCTTTACACCATTCAGGAAACAAAAGAAAGAATTCATCCTTTGCTTTGGATAATTATCTCAAGTGGAGTCATCACTTCCACAGAGTTGCATGAAAGGCTAAACTTCATTCTTTTCCTCTCCATTTTCGTTCAACTATGCTTCAGGACTGAGAACAACACAGTGTGGAAAACAAGTTCCAACCTTTGAACTATCCCAAAAAGAGAGAAAGAAAGAGGAGCATCCCCTTACAATCTGCAACCTATCAAACAGTTACTCTCTCATTCTCCTCCATTCCAGCCAGTGTGTCGTATAACGGCCTATTCAAAGTCTCCGGCAAGTAAAAGGCCAGAATTCCTCCTGCAATCCCACAGGCTCCAAAGATTGCAAATGGTATTCCCCCACCCAAAACCACCACCAGGGGTGCCAGAATCGCCCCCATTTGATTAGCTTGAGTAGCACAACCAAGCGCTGCATTCCGAACAACGGTCGGAAACAACTCCGCCGTATAAATAAACAGCAAATTATAAGTTCCTGCCATCCCAAATATACCCAGAATCCCACAAATCATCCGAATTATCTTCAAAGTTCCCACATTCTTCAATAAGCTCCCCATCACGCAAAACACCCCACTAAACCACATTGTTCCAATTGTTAGAGGTTTCCTCCCAAACCTGTCTAACAACAATGCCGTCAACACAAATGCCGGCATTTCAGCAATGGCATTGAGAGCGACGTTGAGATAGAGATTTGTTCCAAGATTGACAACATTTAAGCTTAACCCATAGTATGTTACTGAGGTCAGGAAATTGATTAAGATCATCAGGACTAGACGAATTCTTGTGACGTCCGATCGGAGCACGTCGATCAGAGAACCCGAAACTGCTTCTTCAGCTGTTGAATCGTCACGTTTTTGTGAACTGTTATCGTCGAGAGCTAGTGAAACATTTTCCGGGAGATGAGTCCTGTTCGTATTAGCCATTGATTGCATAACTTTCATGGCTTTGGAGATCTTACCACGCACAAGATACCAGCGTGGTGACTCGGATATGCACAGGATGAGAATCACGAGGAAGATCACATTGGGGATGGAACTGACGACGTAGAGTTCACGCCATGATTGGAAAATGTAAGCAACTCCGGCAAGTATCGCAATTCCGGTGGAGAAGAAGTAGAAGGATGACATGCCAACAATGCCACGTTTTGATGGGCCGACTGGCTCTGTGGACAGGACGAAGGCGCAGAGGCCGACACCGCCTGTGCTAAATCCGGTGAGAAACCGGAGGAGAACATAGATCCAGTAGGATGGTGCACCTGCTGTTAAGCAACCAAAAACTAGATTTGAGATGCAAACCACTGTTAATGATCCTTTTCTTCCTAGGAAGGAGTCTGAGAGATGGCCGAATACTCCTGCACCTGAAAAGCCAACATCAAATAGTTCATTATTCTGCCTAGCACAAAGAGAAAACAAAAAAGGGTTAAATTCTAGAAAATTGAAAAAATGCATATAAGTAATTTTAGATGACGATATTCCAAAATATGAAAATATTTTGGTAATTAAATCGAGAACAATATAGGTTTTTCGGCGATTAAACTAGGCCTTATTTGCCAACAACACAACTTGGCGCCTCTGGAATATACTTGGTTGCAGGTTAAAATAGCTACCTGAGTTAAATTTAGGATAATGTATGAGCAATTTAATTTGAAATATATGATACAATGTTTTGTAATTCGTTTGATCGACCTAAAGAACACGAGGTCGCACTAGATCCTGATGGTACCATGCCGTTAGTCATCCTCGTTTAATGCCGTTTCAGCTATGGTTTGCACGCAGAGGCCATTAATCATTGTTACGGGAGCAACATAATCATTTGCACAAGGATCCTCAATCTGGGAAGTTCCTCTTAGTGGCCCTCTAGATAGGCATCATTTCCGGAAATTCTTCTCGACTGGATGATCTATATTACAAGTCAAGGGCAGTCTCGGTGCACAAAGCTCTCGCCTATGCAGGGTCTCAGGAAGGAACGGACCACAAAAGTCTATCACAAGGGTATATCACAAGTCATCTGAGGTGAAAATGGACGAGCCAAGAAAGCTCAAAATCAGTCAGAATGTTAGGATATTTGAGACATGGTCTAATCTTAGATGCGGTCCAACAGATGAACGGTTTTTATTCAGCAAACCAAGGGCCCAACCACTCATTCACCAGTCTATCCAAGCTAGATCTCCCTCTCACCACATGGAGGAGGGAAGTCGACAGAACAAGTATAACATTGACTTCGAGACAAATCCTGCAATACAAAAGCCAAACCGATGTGACTAGAAAATGCTGGAGGCTGAGATCAAATTAAGCCATCTCGACTCACATGACAACAGCTTAGAAAAGGCCAAAAGGGCCGTAGCTGTCTTTCTTTCTTTCAGCCACAAGATGTGTGAAGGGATGGGTTCCCAAACTCCTAATCTTTGCCTCCAAAAACGACTTTTTAGTGAAAATGATATAATGAGGAATCACTTGATTAATGAAATGACATTTAGGCATTAATGATTTTGTTGAGGAAAATGATATCTTGACTTCTAAAGGGAAAAGAAAGCTGGTGTTCGTTTACCGAGAATACAAGCATATGGCATATGCTTCATCATTATCATCAAGACCTTATCCCAATTAGGGGTCGGCCACATGAATCTTATTCCTCCATTCCACTCTATTAAATACCATGGCTTCATTTAGTCCCAAAGTTTTTAAATCTTTCCTCACCACTTCTATCCATGTTCTTTTGGGCCTTCCCCTTGCCCTTTTAGAACCTTCAACTTGTATTGCCTCACTCCTTCTAACTGGTGCCGTTGTTGGCCTCCTTTGAACATGTCCAAACCATCTAAGTCTAATCTCCCTCATCTTGTTACCTATTGGTGCTATCCCTAAATTTCTTCTAATATTTTCATTTCTAATTCTATCCTTTCTTGTCTTACCACTCATCCATTTCAATATCCTCATTTCTGCAACACTCAGCCTATGAGTATGATGTTCCTTAACTGCCCAACACTCTGATCCATAGAGCATGGCTGGCCTTATAGCCATCCTATAGAATTTTTCCTTTAGTTTGAGTGGCACCCGCTGATCACATAAAACCCTCGATGCACATCTCCATTTGTTCCAACCCGCTTGGATTCTCTGGGTAACCTCCCTCTCAATTTCTCCACTCTCACGGATCAATGATCCTAAGTATCGGAAGTGGTCTCTCATGGGGACCTCTTGGTTATCAATCGTGAGTGGTGCTCCACTCCTACTCTCCTTGCTAAAATTACATTCCATATATTCTGTCTTAGTTCGGCTAATTTTAAATCCTTTCGATTCTAATGCTTCTCTCCATAGCTCTAGCTTTATGTTGACACCCTCCCTTGTCTCATCAAGTAGGACTATATCGTCTGCAAATAGAATGCACCAGGGAATCTCCTCATGCAGATGTTTTGTTAACTCATCTATAACTAATGTGAAAAGGTATGGCGCAATGCTGATCCTTGGTGCAATCCGACAGTGACAGGAAAATCACCAGTCACGCCACTAGTGGTCTTAACATTTGTTACTGCTCTCTCATACATATCTTTAATTATGTCTATATACCCCTGAGAAACCCCTTTAACACCTAACACCCTCCATATTAACTCTCTAGGGACTCTATCATAAGCCTTCTCTAAGTCAATAAAGACCATGTGTAGGTCTTTTCTCCTCTCCCTATATTTCTCTACTAATTGTCTTAGTAAGAAAATATCTTCTATGGTAGACCTCCCAGGCATGAAACCGAACTGATTCTCCGATACACTTGTTTCATGTCGTAGCCTCTTCTCAATGACTCTTTCAAAAAGTTTCATGGTGTGGCTCATAAGTTTGATCCCTCAATAATTAGTGCAACCGAACGTCTCCCTTTATTCTTATAGATTGGTACAATAGAGCTTTTCCTCCACTCATCGCATTTTCTTTGATTTTATAATCTTGTTAAACAACTTCGTCCAACCAAACTACCCCAATATCTCCCATATGCTTCCAAACCTCTATTGGTATACTATCGGGCCCCATGGCCTTTCCCCGATTTCATCTTTCTCAAGGCCGCTTTTACTTCAAGCATTCTAATCCTATGTTCTATATCTATAATATCCAAGGTGTTATTTAGATTTATAGTATTTTCAATTCCTATATTCTCGTGGCCATTGTCATTTAACAATTTTTTGAAGTATATTTCCCACCTTTGTTTGATCTCGCCGTCTTTGACTAATACCCTTTGATCATCGCTTCTAATGCACCTAACATGCTACAAGTCCTTACTCTTTTCCGTTTCTCTTACCTTTGCCGCTTTAAACACATCTTTCTCACATTCTCTGTTCCTACCATTATGTAGCTCATCATATGCTTTAAGTTTAGCCTCACTTACTATTCTCTTTGAAGAACGTTTTAGCATTCTTATATTGTTCATAGTTTTCATTATTTCTAATCTTCTCGCCATGCTTTAAAATGTATTCGCTTTTTCTTTAATACCTTTTGCAGATCAAGCTTCATTCCACCACCACGTTTCCTTTGCTAATAGCCTTTACCTTTAGATACACCTAAGACATCTTTTGCCACTTTCTTAATGGACTCAGCCATATTAGTCCACATGGTATTTACTTCTATTTCATAATTCCAATTTCCTTCTGCCATCAACTTATTTTTGAATGAGGTTATTTTCTCTCCTTTTAAGTTCCACCACTTAGTTTTTGGATGTGTATTAAGTTCAATTCTTTTACTCCATCTTTTGATATGAATATCCATAACCATTAACCTATGTTGTGAGGTTAAACTCTCACCTGCATCACCTTACAATCCTTACATATAGATCGTTCATTATTCCTAAGTAGAAAAAAGTTTATTTGGCTTTTATGAAGTCCACTTTTAAAGGTTATTAAGTGTTCATCCCTCTTCTTAAAGAGTGTATTTGCAATGGATAAGTTATATGACAAAGCAAAATCGAGCATATGCTTCCATCCATATAAAATGGCCCTTTCATGTATGAGTCTTAGCTATTCCATCCCATTGTCCATTGAGAGCCTGCAATAAATAATCCCTTTTCTCTCATGTGTAATTATGAAAAGCTAATTTTTCAAGAATTTTAGGCTAAGCTTCTAATAAACTCAGATTTTCAACTAGTCTGGCACTAACTCTTCGATATATTTCTTGCTGGAAGTATACCTGATTCCACTGATGATGAGTGGAATCAAGTAATTTGATGGGTATAGCTGCTGAACCATACGAGTAATTGCATTGGCCAATTTCTAACCCTCTGATGTTCATCCATAAGTGGAGAAATCCTGCGATCATCTTTCTTTTAAGAGCACGCTCTATCTATTGTGTTGACCAACAGATGGTGGTGTGAATCATTGCAAAACTGCTGCTCACCTATAGTTGGACCACAAAACCAGCTAAAACAGCAAAACGGGGTCAGATGCTTGATGATCAGAACCACTAATCTTCCTGTGTAATCTTAGATCGGCTATGAACCGTAAATCTTCTTCAATGGATGATCGTAAGTCCTAACCACTATTATTCTAGTGAGAAATAGATCATTATAAAGGTTAAGAGATCCTTCAGCTAAATCTTAACTAAATGGGGAGTTAAAAATCTCGTGATGGAGCTGGAGTTAGCTGGGGTTATCACCTATATAGAATGTAGCTCTGAAGATGAGCGGTTAGATCATCAAACATCTGGCCCTGACCTCCACTACACGGCATCTAATTTCTAATAATATATGTGCACATGTTCCCCTAGCTACTGTTCCTCACTCATTCATGACTATAACTTGGTTCTCATCATCAGCCGAGTCCCACTGAGATTTTGACGGCAATTTCACGTTTCTCCAACGGATTAACGAATGGTTAGGACCATCCGAGCAGGTTGGTTTTCTTGCACGAATGATTCATGTTAGGCCAGTGCTGGCAATGGTCCATGTGCTATTGACCAGCCACGCGAGGCAGAAACAAGCCAATGGTGGGAACCATTCAACGCTGCAAGGAGAGAGAGAGATGTAATAAACTAAAGAAGGACAGGTCCACAGAGGGCTCAAACACTGAAAGGAGAGAGAGAGAGAGAGAGAGAGAGAGAGAGAGAGAGAGAGAGAGAGAGAGAGAGAGAGAGAGAGAGAGAGAGAGAGATCAAAACCATTTATCTTCTTGGTCCTGGGTCCCATATCTCATGCATCAGATTATCTTAGTCCTTAAAAAATAGACGGTAAGGATCCGCTTTGAAACTTCAAAGAACTCTCTAAAAGAAGGCTAATATAATCCAATGGATGAAAAAGTATTGGCCCCAGAGGATGAATGGTTTTGGCTTGGGTATGTCTATGTGGAGAGAGAGAGAGAGAGAGAGAGAGAGAGAGAGAGAGAGAGAGAGAGAGAGAGAGAGACTTACCGACCATGCAACCGGCGAAGAAAGCCGACTGAACCAACCCAACCTTGTACTTGTCCCCACAAATTAGTCCCCACTCAGACACCGTAGAAACACCGGACCCTCCGATCCACTCCCACATCCCAGGCTCAAGTTCACAAACCGTCCGATCACAGGCCGGCCCATCTCCAACCGTACATCTCCAGGCCGGTTCCCGATCCGCAAAAATCATAACCATGGTATGAAAAGCCTCCAAAGCCCAAGCCAAACTGGTTAACACGAAGTGTCTCAACTGCCATACACCGAAGTCTCCTGCATATCTCTGCAGCATCTCATCGATGCCCACCTTTTCCTTGTACTCATCATTCTTCAGGAGGGCCGTCGACAGGTCTAGGTCGTCGGATTTCGATGGTACCACCATCTTTTCCCCGCCAAAGATTACAGACCGTCGGAAAGGTTCCCTAGAGAAAAAGGAAACCGAGAGAGAGAGAGACACTACGAGTCTACAGCTAATATATGCGGGGAAGCGGCGGTAGGAGCTATTGAGAAACGTGGCATGCTTAGATGCCGTTAATTGTGATACATGAACGTAGAGAGCGTGAGTTTCTTTGGAAAGGTTGCTTGGAGGACGCAGTAGGGATGAGCTTTCTAACGGAATCCTTTTCCTCCTCATCTACTTATAGGATTATGAACTGGGAATTTGATTTTGGATATACTACTAATGCTGATAATTAAGTGGGAAGCTTAGAGTATTTGAGGATTTTCGGGTTCGATTGATCCAAACCGTTCTTAAATTTGGTCAGATTTAAGATTGGCCTCGAATTGTTTAAGAACTTGAGCAGTTAGACGGTCGAGATTGTATCACATATCACATTTTAGGGCATGACACATTCAAGTGAGTTCGGATTGTGATATAATCTAGGTGGAGCCAGATTCATTAATATCCAATCCATGATATAATGGAATCCATCTTATAAATCGATGGCCCACACAACAGACAATCCTAACATTCCTGTTGGACCTTTTTTCAGGCAAGTCCAACTTGGTAGCTCTGATCCATTGTCTAGTGGGCCCCATCTTCATTCCTGTCACCCCCAAACATCACCCTGACTGGATGAACCTGGCCATCCCCAATCGAGAGCCTGATTGGACTCTTAGATGATTCGCATTCATCATCGAAGAAACTCAATTTGACTACGGTTATGATTTCAGGCCATATGTTATACAAGATGGGGCCCATCAATGTTGGTGGAAATCCTGATTAGACACTGAAGTGTCAAAGATGTGACCTTGCATCGACTAAGACTTCCTCTTGTAGATGGGCGAAAAGAAATGTCTTTCTGCGGTGTTGGGACATTAAATTAAAGATACAAGGATGCTAAATTGATGCTCTGTGAGAGAGTTTGGCACTACTTTTTCTAGATCCACCATGACTTGATTCAGCTCATTCATATGAATGTTCAAGCTTAAGATGTCTAATAAATCAAACATCTTGTTGATTGGATGATTCTATCATCACCGTCGATTAACATACTTTATAATCAGTCTATTTTCAATTGCAACCTGTTATATGCTCGAATCCTAAAATTTACATTCCTTCCGATCTATTACATGTCTATGAGTCTGGTCTTGAACAGGTTGGCTCCAGAAAAAAGCGGTACACAAACGCTCTCGTATGGAGCGTCTAGATAGCATTCCTCGCATGTAGTAAGGCATATTCCTTGATTCCCACTCATTCCAGGATGGTGAACAGGAAGCGTAAGGCTCTTTCCAGCCTTGGAAGCTGTCAAAAGGCGATCTTAACGTTTAGTGGGGGATGATAATAAAGAAAGAAAAGAGGGAGACTTTTCTTTGCAAAAGAAGGGAAGTTGGCTGGCCAAAATAAAGTGAAAGCAGACGAGATTTGGCTGAGTCTGGGACTCCTCTCAATTTGATTTTCCTTTGAAAATAGTTGTTCCAAAGTGTGCTCACTGGCTCTTATCCCCTTCATGATCTTCAGATGAAAAGTGATATTTCCATGCATCTGCTTTTTTAAGTGATCCATTCCGTTCATTGAATTCGGTCACCTAACATGAGTGTATCCATCGGCTACCCCTAAAGTGATCCACCTCTCCTTGAAGTGTCGATGGTGTTAATGAAAATGGTGTCACTGTTGAGTAAAGTCCACACTCAAGGGGAGGGGCCATCTTAGAGGAACCTGTTGGCTGAGATTTCTAGTAACCTCAATCTTGGGAGAGGGCAAATTCAATGAACAGAATGGATCATGCCAGCACACTAGAAAATGTCCCACCTCATCCTTTACCCAGAAACCCTTTGCTTATCATGGCAACATATTTCCTAATTGATCTGGACCATTTACTGTTATTGCCTCTGTGAACATAGTAGCTAAATAATACCAACGTGTTATATACGGCAGATATTGTATAATTGTTCGATTTTTTGCAATTTTTTTCATATCTCTGTGTAAATAACCCAATATGGGTTCACAGTCAATAACATCTTCACCATTTAAGGATTATTCAGTTATCTTATGAACCTCACGGTATGAACTACATGCATACTTGCCATCTTATTGAATACAAATTGCCTGTCCTCAGCGGTCCCTTCATTGGGGCCCATATCAAGGATTCCGGCCTGAAAACCTGCCATTTTCCATCCATCTCTGTTCTATCTGGTGAGCTCAAGTAAGATAGAAATTCATCTAACATCTAGTAACATCTCCTCGCTGCAGATAAGCGAACCGAAATGTCAAATGCCCATGTGGATTTGGCCTCAAATTGTCTTCTTATTATTCTGCAACCAATAACTTTAGATGAATAGTGAAACTGGTTCACGATCAGACATCAATTCGTGGGCAGATAATTAAAGGATAGAGATCTTACCGTTCAACAATAATAATTGATAATAATAATACTAAGTAATGAGGTCATTTGCCATCGATTGGAAAGCCATGGGCAGATAATTTCATTCAGTACCATAATATGTAGACAAGAAACAATGGTCCAAACCATGAAAACAACAGTTCACAGTTTATCAACGATGACGACGGAGAAGCCCAACAGATGAGAAGGTCAAAGTTAGCCCTTTCGCGATCACAATAACATATTGATTTTCAGAAACCAAGGGGGGGCAGGGTCTTACGCATCTTCCCAGCGCGATAACTTTAAAATGAATATCCTAGGAGTATCTCAGAGGGTTGGTTGGTTCGAGTCCTCAAGCCAGCTTGCAGGCATTCTTTAATCAATATTTGTCATCTACGTAAATATTTGTTTTCCATGATTTGCAGTTATCGAGTTTAGGTACGGTTTCACTTTGAGATACAAGTAAGAGACATACCCAGGTCTGATCGGAGTGGCAATAGACAGAAAGCGGGCAAGGAAGTTACCGTCCTTGATAGATCCAGCAAAGAAAATTTTAACTCAGCCATCTAATTCAAAATATGCTAGTAGCTGGACATGAAAGGAACCAGATAATGTATGTAGGTAGATCCGGAGATTTTATCTGGTTCCTCTAGCTTCAAGTCATAGACTGTCATAGATGTGCTTCTTCTTGGTTCTCCATTAGAGCTTGTAGCAGGAAGTTCACTTGCAGACCACTTCAATTTCCATATTCCCAATGGGCATGCAGGCCGAGACATGCTTATCTGTGACAACCAAATACCAAGGCCTGAATGCGGATCAAATGGTCGCTTGACCAGGCGCCAGGAATATCAAAATACTGTACCAAAAGTTGATTTGGTTCCCATCCCTTGAGTCTAGTTACTTATCCCAATGCTGGAGTAGTTCTCACTCTTAACACGTTCCCTTTGAAGTAGAGATATTTCCACTTCTTTTCATATTTCTTTAATTTGTACTTGCTTTTGTTTATCATCTTTGCCCAACTCCTGGAATGCATTTCTTATTATTCTGACTTTGTCTTCATCGGGTTTGACTCCTAACTCCAGGTCTGCAAATACCTGATATTATTTGAAGAGGAGAAAATAGATGATAGAATATGAGATAAAGCTTTGAGATGAAGACATTTGTCTGAAACTAGTGATTAAATTAATGAGAACCCGAGATGTTTTCGTGATGGTGAGGAAGACAACTAGTAATATTCTTTCTACAGCTATTTTTATCATAATTATTATATTAACAAGTGGATAGGAATGACCTAATGAAGTTCCAAGATAAACAAAGATGACATTCTTATGTTTTAGGTTGTTTAAGGTGTAAGGTATTTTGTTCACCACAAGAAGGGCAAGCACAATGACCTTCAAGTTTTTCTGAACCCGATTGAAAAAACTTAATAAGCAAATCCAGCGGTATTACATGCCTTTAGCAAAGAATCAATTAGAAGCAGCCAAAACCAATATCACCAATACTAAACCAATAATGACTAAAGCAAAGACTCATTTTCATATGAGCATACCTCTAAAACTTTATTTGGCAAGTGATAATGATCATACAAGGAGATCATTTGAGAAAACAGGTGCTTTGAGACGTAATGTGTATATGCTTGCAAATCCATATTCCAAACAGATTCTGCTTCCTCTACCCTTCCATCCATATCAACTGGCATTAGTAGAGTGTCAAATGTTCCCATAGTAAATGCTTGGCCTTTGCTTAACAACCACTTTGAAATCTGGAAACTAATGCACTTCTGCACGCAGAATATATGCTTTATAGCTCCCGACGACCTGAATCACAAACCTGTCTGGAATTTATCACTTAAGTAGAAAGGAGCTAACTTCTGTAACTTTATTATACACAAGTAACTGAATTAAAGGAAAATTGATACTAAAGTAAATTCAGTTTCACTACTAGTGAATATGGTTGGAAGATGAAATCTGCAGATACTATGCTAAAACAAACGAGTTGTCAATGACCATTCAATTCACAATCCAACAAGCACGGAAGATAAAACACATCTAAGTCGAATCTCCTTAAAGATATGAAAGCAATGTAGAGAAGCACAAATGTCAAGATTTCAATAATGGAGTTTTTGCTTAGAGAGACTTTTTCCTCTTTTGAAAAGAAAAAAAGGTCATACAGCCTTATCATTAGCTCCCAAGCCCCTTTCATGGGTATCATATTGGATGTGACACAATCATTCTTAAAAATGGTGGTTGGCTATCAGTGGGGTCCCAAGAAGCATCTAGGAGTTCAAGTGTAATAACCCTAAATTTTGTGTAATTATTAAGAAAAATTAATAAAGTTTGATTTTTTAGAAATTCCAGGCTGGAACATTAGGTTATTAGAAATTCTCTTTTTAAAAAGATTAAACCATGATTTAAAACATGAATATTTAGAATGTACTTGGAAAACTATTCGAAATAACATTAAGTACATTCAATTCCGAGTTAAAATGAAAAATTCCTAATTTTCTAAACAAAAGGGTAAAATTACAATTTCACTCATAACCAAGAATTAAGACATGAATATTTTGAAAATTTGATCAAAATGACTCTAAGTACACTAAATTCCAAGTTCGAACAAATAATGCCTATTTTTCTCCAATTTTGGGAATAAAAGGGCAAAATGGTCATTTTACATTTAAAGTGGGGCCCACAACATGGTCCAACTTTTTGGATGCAGCCATTGGTGGTCAAACCACTACCAGTTGGTAGTGGAGACAGAGGTGGAGTGGCAGCTCCACTCCCCATTAAATTTAATCAAAAGTAAAAATACTATAATTATAAAAAATTCATTAAAAATTCCAGAACGTGCTTATAAATACCTCAAAAAAATCTCCAAAATTTTCTAAAAATCCATTACAAAGTTCCCTAGATCCTCCAAAATATTAGCTCCAAATTCCTTCCCTATCTCCCCTAAATACTCTCTTTTTTTTCTTTTTTTTTCCTTTTTTTTTTTCTTATTAAAGTATCCATAGACGCACTTGGCCTCCACACCCAGTGGAGACATTGGGCGTGTCAATTGACGCGTCGTCCCCGTAGTTAGGGTTTTCGATGGAAAAACCCTAATTCAATTAGGCATCTAATTACAAAGAGGATTTCCAAATTTTAAACTATTAGATCTGTGCAGGCTAGCCTGATAAACAAAAGCCCTAAGGTAGTTTTGTGATCCAACGGTGCAATTGTTGGAAGATTTCATATCAAAATTAGTACTGGGTACAGTCTTCAGCAATAAATCCCAATTATTTCAAAAAATCTTACCATTGGAAGTTCATCTTGAACCATTAAAAGGCTTCAGCACTAGGGGATCTTCAAAACCCCTAAAGTTTCTCTTTTCCTCCAACAACGACATCGGAGTTATCAACCCCTATATATTTTTCGATGCACCGTTATATATCTGGAAGTTCTTTCTCTTCTCCGATGACTCCTTCACTCCAGCAACTGAGGTAGGTGGCTTCCCCTATTTCCCATTTCATTCCATGAAGTCCAAATGTAATCTCCGGCCTCCCAGGGATCTCCTCAGTTGTTGTTCTGTCGGAAATGACGGTTCTAGCATGAATGGTTGAGATCCCATCTTACACAGCTCAGATGAAAACTCTTAGCTGATGGATGAGAAGCTGAGACCCAAAAACCCTAGATAGGTGAATCCTAGCCATAGATGATGGCAGATCAGGGATGATTCGGAGATAGGTAATCCGACGGTCCCGATCAGGATGTCTCACCTATCACCAGTCACCGCCTCAGGTTGACCTGAGATCACAGGTAGCAAACACGCAACTACTCTGCCCTACCAATCTGATCCAGTTGTTCCTCTAGGCCCAGATCAAATTTGGACCCTTGGAATGATTGTGAACTTAAAATCTTGATTCTGGAGTCATGTGAACTCTAAATCAAGATCGGAAAGAGGCTATAAAAATCATATGAATTTTATTTTCTTATAAAATCATAAAATTTAAGAAATATGAAAAGAAACTTTCTGTTAAGAGAAATTAAGTTTCCTATTCCCAAGATCTTTAAGATCTGGGATGATCAAACCTTAGGGATTTGATCTAATAATGATCTAATGTTAAGAAAATATGAATTAAGGGTTTAATATGACAGATCTGTAAGGATTTGAGAGATCTACTTTTAATGATAGAAATACCTTAAAAATACAAAGGGACCCACTTGATCAACAAGATCAAGCATGATTAGACCCTATGGATATGTTAGATGAATGATATTATGATGGAATCAATGGAGAAGATGGATTAAATGTGACAAAAACTTGTGAATATGACATTTGGACCTTAATGACGTAAAAACCCTTAATGTAATAAAATTGTTGATCTAAGGATGTACATAAAATCAGATGGTTGGATCATGATTAAAAGTATTTAATAATCTAATTTAATTAGTTTAACTATCTTTTATTTGATAATAGAATTGTAAATATGATTTATGTTATAACTTAGGAAGCACGATAGTGTAATTATTCAATTATAGTATGCTATGCTCTAATATTCTTAGGTTGTTATAATAGGTTGGTAACTTTAATTATCTTAAGGTCATGAGATTTTAGCATGATTCCATTAGACTACTAGTAAAATTTCATGTATTTCATAACCTAGGATCCATGTTAGTATATTAGAGTATAAATGTCCTTAGAATAATATAGATGTACACTGCTATTTAAAGTGCATGGTTATTTGATTGTCAAAGTATAGTATACGCATCTTAATTGTCTTTAAGTTAGTAGATATAATTGTTTAATTAGTGTTTATACTTCAATATTCATAAATCACCAAAAATGTAATCTAATGAAATATAGAGATTCATAGACAATTAAGATGAATGAATGAATGAATGACTTTGACTTAATATTAGTAAGGGTTATCATTAGTAAGACAATATAAGGAATGATTTACTATTTCCTTGGGCCAAAGTAAGAGAATAATGAACATCCCTGGATGACATTGTGCATATCCATGAAAATTAATTAAAATCAATTAGAGAAGGGACTTAAGGTAAAGAGCTCATAGGAACCTTGTTAATGGTTGAGCTAGTGCCACTCTAGTGGACTTTGAACACTGTGGTTATAAGGGAGTATACAAGAGCCAAGTGCTTTTCCCTCGCCTCCGTTGACGTGAGGTCTAAACACCTCCTTACATGAGGGTTGTATTAACCACTCTTTGAGTAGACTTTAACTAGTAAGCACTAGTCATCTTGAAATAAGGAGGAGCTATCTAGTATTAGGAAGAAATAAATTATCTTCAACTAGTAAGACATTAACTGGTTGAATAATAATAATAATAATAACATAAAAAGATAGCCAATTATCTAACTCTAATAAAAATGGTAAGTAAGACAAGAATGATCAAACAAGATGAGATTTTGAATGATCAAAAACACTAAAGAAAAAGAAACACTAATATAGATTAGATTGTTTATGTATGACATAGATAGTATTTGCATAGAAGATCTGAACCCTTGGTCATATGTGATTCAAGGAAGAAAGATTCAGATCATCCTACATAAGGATGATCAAAAGACCATGTAGTATGTGCCCTTGACTAGAAAGATGACATTATATGTATGATTTGACAAATATGCGTTGATCAAGACTATGACAGACTTTAAGGAGTAAGAATACCCTATTGAGGTAGGTGGATTTTAAGAAATCCTTTACATGAAGATACATGTTTTATACATGATCTAATGTTTAGAAGTATTAACATGTACAATACTAATATATTGTAGCAAATACCTCAAAAATAAATATGATCCAACCAAATGATGAGGAAAATAAGTATGAAATGGTTAAGTTGAGAATTAAGGACAACCCTAAGTGAATAGGGGAGTAGAAAATATTCTAACCCTAGATAAATAAACAAATAGTCTGATATGTATAAATATTGTTTTACATACAAGCATGGAGGCTTGTAGTTTTGTTTTAAACAGGTGTAAGCCTGGGGATGCTATACTAGGAGAGTTAGAGGGTTTGGCCACCCGCTCTCCAAAACTTGATGATATTGAATACCAAGCCTAAAAAAGGCTGAAAGTCGGGTGGGGCAATTATGGGAAAGTCACCACTGTGACAGTCATGGTCCCCCCCATGTTGACATATATATATATTGTAATTTTCACTAATAATGGTATAAGGGAATTATAGAGCAATTATGCAGGCGCGCTGTACAAATCAGACTGCAAGAATGGTAGTCTTTGATTATTTTGCATTATGATGCATATGAAATTGACATAGTGAAATTCCTTATGATGTGGCATAGTGAAATACCTTATGATTTGGCATAGTAAAATGCCTTATTGTAATGACTCCAATTTTTTAATATTGAAATTCCAAGTTTAGCAATGAAAAGTTCAGTTTTAAAGAAAAGGGCATTTTGGTCATTTCACTAGTTGCCTTGACTAAACCCAAGAATCCTAAAAGTGGTTTGATTAGATGCGTCTCGGAAAAAGGAATCCAAGGAGACCAAAATCACCCAAAACGGAGTTAAAATGAGTAAGATATGGCCCTTTGAAGTTCAGGGGCAAAATTGTAAATTTCACAAAAACGACTTAACTTGAAAAACACAGGTACCCGTTTTGATATGGGCACCCTGTCGTCTTCAAGCTCCTAGAGGCTTCTGGAACGGCGGTGTTTCAAGGAAAAACCACCACCATTCTGGAGGTTTCCCCACTGCCATTCAAAGGTGGTTAGAACCCCTCCAGAACCCTCTTTAAAGGCTCTATAAATAGAGCTCTTGGGTGCCTCTAATGGCAGCCCAAAACCTTGGAGAAAATCCATCGCGGAGCAGTGACCAAGAGGGGAAAATGTGGAGAGAAAATCACCCACAAAGCAGGTATGCTCAAAAACTCCCCAAACCCATCTCACCTATAATCTTAGGCTCAATTCCCCTAAGTTTTTGCATGAAAAACCATGCAAAATGGAGCCTGGGAGCGCCACCAAGGACCCTGGGACGTCCCCAGGGCCGCCTTCAGTTCGACGTGTCGAACTAGGGTGTTTGAGAACGACAGGTCCTTGTGCGGGGCGGGACGATCCAATAGGAATGTCCCACGTCGACGCCTGTTTGAAAAACTAAACGGGCGCGTCCAGGGACGTGCCTGCTAAAGGGACAGACGAGCGGAGGTATAGAGCGCGTCTGCAGATGTGCCCGCTGAGGTGCACGCTAGCATGCGTCGTTTTTTTTGGTTACTTAAGGAAGCTGGGCGCACGTCGCAGACGTGCAGCGCCCTAGCATTCCTCCTTTTTTGTCTTTAAGACTTTATGTACATACAATATTAAAACGCTTATAACTTGAGATCTAGAGCTCCGATTGAGACGCCGCAAAAGGCGTTGTGTCCGTATCGACGACGCGGATACATCCAAACCATAAAATCTCTGATCAAGGCCCAATAAAAGTAGGGCATGACCCTTAGAATAGGATGGTGGCTCGTGGCTACTAGAACTTTGAAAAACTGAGGATACCAAGGCCTAAGTAGGACCTTAGGACACCCATAGGCATAGGAATGGACCCCTAATGCCTAAGTAATAAGACCCAACTACTCTAAACCCATCAAAGATAGGTTAAACTAACCTTGAGTCCCCAAACCATGTTCAGGAGCGTACGAGGACAAAGGGGTTAACGCGACCTAGTCAGGTAGGTGCTCTATCACTATTAGATTCTTTTAAAAGAACTATTGATATTTGAGAACATTTGTTTTAGATATATGACTTGATTTGTATGTGATTTGCATGAATTAATTCAGCATGCATGTTAAATGTTTTGTGCATAGACATGTTTCGTAAAAGATTGCATATACATTATGCACACATATGTTTTGTAAACAAGTGCACACATTGCATGATTTAAGTACTTGCAAAGATTGCATGTCCTTGAGGGTTGTCAAAAGACGCTAGAGTGCGGAGGGCCAGGCAGTTGTGAGGGACCCAAAGAGGACTGATTTTGAACAGAGGTTTTTGGCTTATTTGATCGTACATGATTTGGGCTTGTAAGCTCGTGGGTGCTATGCCAAGGGGTGTGGGTTGGCCACATAGCCCCTACCACTATTAGGTGGATGGAGTGCAGGCCCAAAAGGGCATGTCCACCTTCGCATTGCATGTGGTACAGGGGCTGCAGTGTGTCACGGCACTGGGTCGAAGTGTCATATGCCCCGTGGAGGTATATAATCCTGTGTCCCTAGGTACCTGGGGACTACACGGCGGTGAGGTCGTGGGCATAGTAGGACCCTATGGTTTGATGAGTTATGTGCATTTCATATAGCATGATATGAGGTTCGTCGACCATACCATCCTAGAGGTCCATGAGTTGGACTCCATGAAGCATCTATTGCATATCATGATGTCATCATATATATATATATATATATATATGATACTTTCAGTTTTGGATTATGTGATCTTTTAAGTTATGAGAATTTCAGTTAATTATGGATTCTTATACTGATGTTGAACTCGAGTATTCAAACATACGCATATTTTGAATTTCAGTTGATTATGGATTCCTATACTGATATCGAACTCGAGTATTCAAACATACGCATGTTTTGAATGAGCATATGATTTTGAAACATCTCATGCATTTATAAAACTAGTAGTGATAGGCTCCTACTGAGTATATTATATACTCACCCAATCCTCAACATTTTTCAGATACAAAGTAAATACTTAAGGGCAAGGGACAGTTGTACTAGGAGACACAGGCTAAGTATAAGTAAGTAAACCCCTATCTTATCTTTCAATGTTACTTGATTGTAGTTACTCTCTAATAGTAAATTTGTGACTAACACTTTCTTCGGAACAATATTGATTTAAAACTTTGCCATGGCTAAATAGATTGAGAATGTGTTTTCACACTCGGGGTTTTTATGAAAGGTTGTTTTCCAAATGAAAGAGATTTTCATGCATTTCATATTTATAAAACAAGAGATCTCGCCTTTTTATCAACATTGCATCATATAAAAAACCCGAGTCGTGACACTTATGTTGAGGCATAGTCAAATGCCTTAAGTGATAGCATGATGAAATGCCAGGTAATTGTATATTACTAGCATGATTATTTTTTTAGTATGTATAAAGATGAACACAAATGACAAAGTAATGAGATGTCTAAATCAATGATATTGGTCTATGAATGTGTTTATTATAGAATGAATCATGAGATAATTGAATATTGAGATTATACTGTCAATATATTACATTTTTATCCCCTACCAAGCATAACTAGTTGAGATATTATAAATGTTTGAATATTTACAATATCTCAGATACAGAGAAGGAGACTTAGGAGCTCAAGACTTGAAGAACTATTTAAGAATAAGTAATAATGGTATATCCCTTAAAACATTATATTGAGAGCTTGCATTGTATTTATAGCTTTGTAATTTGGATTGTGTATTTAGACAAGTATTGTAAGGATACAATGGGCAGTGTACTGTGAACCACTGGATGGATCTAGAAGTTTAGTAAAAGTATATTCCTTTAATGGAATTTTATCTTGTATAGACTTTACTTGTGTTATGTATGAAGTGGTAACTTGGGTTTTACAAAATAAGTTCTGAAGAAAGGAATTTTCACAGCTTTGTTTTGTGAAATTTTTTACTACTAAAGGCCCTTTCTTTACAAAATATATTATAAAATGTATTATAAAAACCTGGGTCTTCACATCAAGAAAGCTAGGGATTGATGGTTTGGGATGTTCAGGAAGAAAAAAAAAAAAAACCCTCCTCTGATGGAAGGAGATTACATTCAAGATAGTGTTTAAGTGATTTGCTTTGTAATTCTTTATTTTATTATATAAAATGGAAAATGATTGGGTATGCTAAATCAGAGTCATTGTTGCATCAAAACACCATGCCAGTTCTCATTTAGGCTGGTGCAATAATTCTGAGCTCTAGAGAGGCAATACAACATATATATATATATATATATATATGAAGGTCCATGACATCAATATGATATTATTACCTAGCCTGCCCACAAGTGCAATAATTTTTTAATAGTAAAGATTGCTAGAAATAAAAGATAGTGAAAGGCACATTACACTAAACATTTAGATAGGGAACATTTTGGAAGACTTCAGCCGTAGTATTGGATTTTCAAAGATGCCAGTATCCACATTCACATGAATACTAGGAATGTGAAGATGATAGTGCATGAGTAAGGTGACTTGAAATGAGATGGGCATATCACACTTAGTGGTGTTTGAGACGAGATGAAGTGGTATCATCTCACTATTACTTGTGCCTAGGTTGAGATGAAAAGCATCTCATCTTAATTAATATCAAGTTGAATTTTCTGTCATCTCATGCTAAATTTTGGTAACCTCAAGCTAGCTTGTTTCATCCCAAGCACCACTAACACCATGCAGAAAATCTCAAAATTGAAATGGTCACTAATGTAACATATCTATCTATTATATGTTAAGGTAATGATATTTTCTTTAAGCACTTGAAGCCTATATTTTCCTTGTGCCATGTAGGTACTTTTTAAAAAATTTAATTATTTTATGTATATCTTATATATTAGTTAGATGAATGGTTCCAAAGAATTTGCTCAATACATTCTCTCTTTTTCCATCACATGCATGGTATTCTAGTTGAATGCCTCCTCTACCAGCAATCTATAGAATTTCTCTATCTAACCTTTCATATTTGAAAAACTTGCTACATACACGGCCCTCGCTCACTAACACATTAAACCCTCATTTTTCCTTGTGTCACATCAGTATATTTGAAATGTTATCGTATATCAATAGTTGGAAGAATGGGCCCCCAAATGATATATATATATATATATATATATATATATATATTCAACCATGTGGTGCCTTTTTTATCTCAATTCTCTCAACTTCTAATTCTAACTACTAACGTAACCTGTGCACAGTAACAAATATTGTAAATGTAAAAGAACTTAAAATTTTCATTGTTAATTTTGTCCAAAGAGTGCAATGGATAATGTCAATAAATTAAAGTCATTTTCTATGAATGGATTTAACATGTGTTAAATCTTTGACATGATGTTGCCTCCAAATCAACTTCCTATCACTGATAGATCAGAAATCCAAGGTTTGATCATGTCAGATTTGACTGCTCTTGGGAATTAGTGCCTCTTTTTCTAATTTATAAAATTTTATAGTGAATAAAATATAAATTTTATATCTTCACTAGATTCTACTCTTCACGAAGAATTCGTAGCTTCTTTCTGATCTTGATTTGGAGTTAAAATGAGCTCTGAATTGAGGTTTTAAGATTTTAGATCAAAATAAGGTCGTAGATTCAATCTGGGTCACAGATCGATGGATCGATAAGTGGCCCACCCCCACCGCACTCTACCGATGATAGCCAATGTACGTGGAGCTGTGACTTGGGATAGCTAAGACGGTCTGATCTGGACCGTCAGATCAGCCTTTCCCAGATCAATGGCTAGATCTAATTGAAATCAAACTTTTGTTAGTAAATTAAGTAATGCATTATAGAAAATGAAGTTAACGATATAAGATTCCATCATTTAAAATTTCAAATGGAGGTAATTGCTGGTTTCTGTTTACTCTGTTGCTCTTTATAAGTCTTTTTATGTTTTACTATTTGATCCAATTTTCATATTTTATTACTATTATTCTAAGTAGAAATTCCAAAGCTCTACTATTAGTTTCCAAAGCAATATCCATCAAATAATGTGGACTGTCTATCTAGTGGGGTTTGCTATAAATTTTGATTTATCCAGTGGTTAGTGTTTCACTATTAAAATCTGAATTGCTCATCTTCACATCTTGCACACTATGAAACATCATATACATTTGGTCATGTATATTCACTGTCTTCATAAATGGTCAATCTTCCAAAAGATAAGGGTGGTCGCCAAGGTCTTTGCCAAGCCCACGTGTAAAGTGAGGACCTGATCTCATTTGATAATCTCTGACCCTTCATCAATAGCAAAGAATATGAATGGAGAAACAACTTCGTGGGATGATCCTAACTATTAGTCACTCTATAAGAGAAAATGAATGGTTTAGAAAATTCAAAAAGATATTTTATCTACGTTTTGTGCAATTTTAGGGGCCTTTATTATTATTATTTTCTATTTTTAGGTTCATTCGGGTAAAGAATAAAGGCGAGTTTAGTCATGAGATCTTGATTTTAGCCGTTGTTGTTGACAGCCATATGGTGCGTGGGACATAATCACTGATTTAGGATTTCTCTTCCCAAGTGAAAAGGATGAAGGTTTGAGTCTGTTCAACCATCAACTCTCAAACAAATAAGGTCTAGATGTTGGTTAGACATTTGTTATCGAATTGAAAAGACAAATCAGTCTAATATTTATGGGATATATGCATGTAAATTGAAGGATGTACACTTGCAGCTAAAAGTGCTCGATTGGCATTGAAGTTCTATTATTCATTTGCTACAAATAATCAAAATTGTTGAACTTATGGGTCCATAGATAGTTGTAAAATAAGCTGCAACCACCAATTTGAAACTTTTTGGTAGTCTTTAGGGAACCATCTAAACACACATGGTTGGTGATCTGTACTGTTAATCTTCTGGCCATATATAATATATGGGATACCCGTATTTAGGACTTCTACCCATATGGGCCCACATGTACGTTCAACACATGTATGCACATTTTATTCCATCACCAACATCCTTAACATTAAATTTGTAGTAAGGCAAAAGTAGCCAATGGACCAGCAAGCGTGGTTTATTATTTTTGGATGATAAAATTACAATTTAGAAATTGAAATTGATAATAATGAGGGTGCACTTACTCTACTATGGAAAATTTCTCTCAGTACTTTGTAACTTAATCTATGTTTCTAGCTTGAAGATAAAGATTACCAGCCTGTAATCTAAGCAATGAAGAAAATTACACATCATATGATTACTTCGTATGGGCCTCATGATAAAGATAATATATGACTATTATTTTAAATAAGAAAAAAAAGAAGTAAAAAGTTAATCTGATTTTGCATTTTGGGTTGATATTGAACAAAGAGATTCTTATAGGAGCAATAAGGAGTGGAAGCTCTAGCCATGAGGTAGATCAACTCATATTGGGTTTACGGATAATCAGGCTTGAACTGATGACTTCCATTACGTGAAGGTGACACTCTACTACTGAGTTATATCCCTTCCCCACCCGCGTGGAGGAGGGAGAGATGGTGGTTAACGAATCTTTTGATGAAAGAGAGGTTAAGAAAGAAAAAGTGAGACGAATGAATGATGAAAAAGTTATAGAGATGTTACTCAGGACATATGCAAATGATTTAAGATAGTTGTGTGATAGTGTACTCCTTGAAAATTGGGGCAACAAGTGGAGCTTTTCGTATAAGGAATTATCTCTTTCCACTAAGAAAGAGATTTGTAAGAAAGATAAATTGAATGAATTTGCTTTCTTTTGTGTTTGGTTTTTTTGGCCTCATTGATAACTTTGACTTCCTTGAGATGAGGGGTTATCGTATGGAAATGTTATAGACAGTTGTCATTTTTGCACTCAATTAAGAATCATGGAGAAGAATAAAGTCGCCATTAACTCTTTTTTATTATATCTAATCTAAATAGTTGTTAAAAAGACAAAATTGTAGATATGCCACTTGGCTCCTATGTAGTAGCTAAAGCCAAGGAGAGAACAAGAAAATCAACTATTGTTTATACTACAATATAGATTACATATTTCCTCTAGTTGCTGAATTAGCGCCTTGGATTAATAAACAAATGGGGTCAGGTAGTACATTGGACGGGGTAAATATACTAATAAAACTTCAAGAGGAAACTCCATCTATCCATCCTAGAATTTCTCTCTTTCTTTTTCTTTTAGATATTAACCTAAATAACAATTACAAGTTCTAAATTCACTTACTAATTTTTTAAGTAGGCCCTGATTGAAGTAGTGCTTGATTTTCAAAGAAATAAGCTAGCCTACTTAGATTAGTGATTTGGATGAATGAACAAATAGGTCATCCCAGACATATACTAGCTGTTGCATATGAAATCTCCTATCTTTAGTGTCTTTCAAAGTCTTCTAGTTCTAAACGTTTAGTTCAATGTGGGTCCTATTTTGCTCCATTGGTGACTTGTGATAATGCCCGTTTACTATCATATGAATAATAAGGGAGGATTCGGGTGTTGCAAAAGTTATCTTTTGTTGGGATGCTCATGCATATCTTTGACCTGGTAGACCCTTGCGTGTTGTACCCGATCCTAAATCATGCATCTTGAGATGATAAAATCATATATCGACTGCCAGAGACCGAATAGCGATTGAGATCCAAACCATCCAATCAAAATGCCTTTTGATCAAAGTAGATTTTCTAATAATGTTGGCTTATATTGCATGACTCAGTTTTGTTCTCTAAGTATCAAAAGAAAAAGATGTATAGTAGGAGGATTAAAATTTAAGGATGGCCATGGATTGGGTCAGGCTAGATTTTTAGCCAATCCTAACCCTGACCTTAATATTTTTCTCTTCCTCCTAACCAAACCCTAGCCCTACTCAGGTGAAAGGTTTTTTTTTACCCCAGTTGTACTTGGGTTAAAAAATCTATCCTTAGTCCTACCCTTATGAGTCAATCGGGTTGGATGTCCTAATTAATCCTAACTTACTATAAAATTCCAAAACATTTTCTAGGTCTACATCATAATATACTTCTATAATGTTTGAAATATTTTTTAAATTTACACCATAATGTATGTCAAGCCTTTGAAATTTTGAAAGACTTTTTGTTATTATATTGTTACAATTACCATAACACGCTTATAGTTGTATTTTGAAACAATTCTATATGGGACCATGTTTATCATTTAAAATAAGTTATATAAATATGTCAGTCTCTTAATTTTTTACCACTGAACTTGGCCCAACATTAGCCCTTATTAGGTCATAAAAATTCTGCCCCTAACCTTGATCCTTACAAGTCATTAGGGTCTTGCCCCTTAATTGGCCATCGCAGATAAATGGTCAGCTCATAGAATAAGTACAAACCTACTCTATATTTAGAGTGATCAAGAGATGTGGCCTACTTATCCACTCAGACTGTCTTTGCATCTCGGTGGTCCAATGGATCCTCACAAAGATATGATCCAATGGACCATAGCCTTGTATGGATGTGATCCAATTAAAATAGGATATGGACCTTCAGTTATAATCCAAATGGATCCTTACAGTAGGATTTAACTCTTAATGAATTTAATTTGAATTTTTTTTTTTTCAAACAAAAAAATCATAAAGCAAACCACTCGCACATTCTCCAAAATCTAATCTACATTAAAAGAAAAGTAAGAACTCAAACCTAGATCCAATTATATTCCTAAGAGATGCTAAATCATTGACTACCTACATTAGACTTTATTGGCCAATTTAATTGAATATGATCACAAGAATAAAGAGCTATTTAGGATTACAGGACTTTGCCAAGCCCTGAAATTCAAATCTATAAGGGAATTGAAGCCCGACAATTCTGAGGGTAGTTAATAGCATATATTAGCACGTACTCTCATGGTTTCCTGTCTTTAATGCACAGGTCCTTGTTCTAAAACAAGATACAAAATTTACTGTGGCTTGAGAAGAAGTCTTCTCACACTTGGGTGGTGACCAAGATTGGAGGCTACGTACAAGAGAGGGAAGCAAAAAAAAAAAAATGCTCATGTCAATTAGCTACTTCAAAAATATTATCCTTTCACAGTCCGACTATAAGAAATGCTATCTGGATCCTAAACCCCACTATGCAAAACCCCATCTTTGAATGATCTGATCCAATCATCTTCTACAATGTCTCTTATTTAGGCTACTAACAAAAAATCATTCCTATTGAATGCTTCTAACTACTAGTTTTTTTCCTTGAAAAAGTTGATAGTTATTGTTTTAACATAAAAAATGCATAGCTAAAATCATTCAACATACATGAATTTTGATGTTTACCGTATCTAAGGGAGACCAAACAATGTGACCAGGTTAGATCATCCAAATTTGGGACTTAGCTAGCAGGGTTTTGGAGTTAGTCTTGGAACTCATTCTAGATAGCATTCTCACTCTATTATCGCCACAGCTTCACCCTCCAATCTTTCCTCCCTTCTCCAAAATGGTAAAAAGAGCAAGGTAAACTCACAGCTCAATAATTAGATTAATCATGATTCAAGAAAGTTCATCATTTTCAATAAATCATTATATTAGAAACATTATTTTGTATCCAAGATTTGAGTATAAAGCATTATAAACACTTGAAAACGAGACTGCTTTAATGTAGGATAATATCAAATGCAAATATTAGAATCAGAAATGCGAATTGCCAACATTAAAAAAAATGAATTTAGAACACTTGGAGATATAGCTGTAACTAATTCACACAAGGAGATTAATCCGAAAACACGAAACCAGTAATTAGTTCACTCCAATTAGATAAATGTGGTTCATGTATTCAAACATGATCTCACTAAAAAATTTAAAAGGCCACTATTCAATTGGTCAGATCAAATGAAGCCACTAATAGACAAAAATTAACTTCCACATAAAAAGAAATTGTTTATAAATTTAAAATTAAATTATGCCAAACACCCAAAAATCTTTCACGGAGAAAGATTTTATAAGAGAAAAATATGCATCAATCATATAGCTTCCCATGATTCTAATCCCACGGTTTGGTGACTTCTAAGTACATGATCGACTTCATTAAGAAAGCCTGCACAATCAACAGTAGGATAGTTCGGCTCGTTGATATTCTTATATAAAGCTTGAGCATTTTTTCACCCAGAAGTTGTAACCGATTTGAATGATCTAAATCCTTTGAAAAAGTGAGGAGCCTGCTTAATTTGGTGAGGCATAAATAAAACTTCTCGCGACTTGTTGTTGAATGTTTATATACGTGCCTCAAATCTAAAATATTCCTGTACCACCACCACTATTATAACTTAAACACCCTTTATATCTTAAATAAATTCGTACAATTAAGCAACAACTAGATGTAAAATGACATAAGAAACAAAACATTGAACATTGAACATACAATATTTTCGTTAAAAAAAAAGGGACTATTATTATATGTTATACAAATAAAAAAGAGAAAAGAAACGGAGTTATATATATAAATAATAATTTAGACTAAAATAATAAATAAATAAGGGTTCAAAGGAAAAGGAAAGACTAATAGGGGAGGTGGACTGATCCGACAGAGAGGGCAATCAGACGGTCCCTTTGCATTTGGATCATGTTTCTTCTCTTTTTGCTCTTGTTTCATCCTCTCTCCTTTTTTGTCTTTGTTCTTCTCTTTCCTGTTCGTCCTCATCCCTTGCGAGAGAGATTACGAAAACTATGTTCAGCAGCTTTTTCTTCCTTCGAATGGTCTTTCTTCTTTTAGCAATAGTTGGGACTGTGCTCTTTAGTTCAGTTGGCAATGCCAAATTTTTTTACCCAGTTCTTTAGATCCATCCATCTATCTAACTGATTGAAAAAGCCTTTCTCCTATGCTCTTCGCTACAAAATTGGGTTAGTTGCAGACATATAAACACTGACGTTCAAATTGCCTAAAATTAGTTTAATAGTCACAACTCCCGCAGTTAAAATTCATTAACGGATATCTCTTCAATCACAAGAGAGAGAGAGATGACCTTTTCACGTCAACAAAACAACCCATATAAGTTGTTCTTAATGGTTTAGTAACGTTATAACTTAAAATGGTCTAAATCGACCTTTTCTAGTATATTTACGGCCTACATTGGTACTAATAAAACTTTTGGAGGTTAATTGAAATATTATAAATAGTTCGGGGCTATTTTAGCTCTGTGGCATAGTTTTTCAATGATTGGCATGTATACATATGTGCACAGCCTCAAACCTTGAGCACCTAGGTGAGAGACTCTGTCTTGCTTGCTTCTCTAATTCTCGTTCTATTTAATAAAGCAGATCTCAATGCTTGGAGTGTCGGGACACTTCACTATATATCCACAAGAAGATCATTTTCTTTTTTTCTTTTTTTTTGGTATAAGTGAAGAATTATAGAGCAATTCATTCACACTCCATCTTCTAAATCTAATCACCATGAGAGATCCTTGTTATCCACGACCAGTTGTGGTAAACATTATGGATGATCGTTTGGTTTTGAGAATTGCTATTTAGACTTAGTTCCAAGATTGATTCAAAACCCCCTCTTATCTAAGCTCCACTATTGGATGATACCCACCCCATCATCTTGTTCGGATGTGTCCTATTTAGGCTCTCAGGTAAACATCAAAGCCCATTGACGTTTTTAGCTACTATTTTTTACTTGAAAAGTCTAATGGTTGTTATTTAAAAACTAAAAATGCATAGTTAAAATATCCGATGGATATAAATCTTGGTGTAGTCAATCTAAGGGAGGCCAAACAAAATGGACATGTCAGATCAGCCAAAAGTGGGGCTTACTAGACAGGGTTTTTGAGTCAATCCCGGAACTCAATTTGATAACATTTCTGTTTTGGTATTAACAATCTCTTGAAAACTGATACTCCTTTCTCACACTTTTTTTTTACAAGCAAAAAATTATAAGGCAAATCACTCAAATACTCTCATTCACTCGCTCTTAATTCTAATCTTGGGCCAAAGTGGAAAGTTGCAACTCAAACTTGCAACCAAAGGTACTTCAAAGATATACCAGAGTTATCTGCTACCAACTATGCTAGATATTTCTGGGTTAGCATTATACATCTAGTTTACAAGGCAGATTTATTAGAACAAAGAAGGGTGCCAGAACCCCAGACCGTTTCAGCACTAATACAATCTTTATGACAAACAAAAAGGAAACAAGCGATAGCACATTGCAGGACGCTTTAATATGTTCCCTTTTATTCTCGTTAGATTAGACTCAAACTTTGCTATTCCGATCTAATTGAATTGAAGAGGCAATCCATAGCTGAGCTTCTTTCATCACTGCTGATGGTGTGTATGACTTGAGTAATCCTTGAATGCTCAAACACTAACCGCCCACAAGAACGAAGCACTGGGCTAGGCTTTAAATACTCCTGCGTCAATGATTCGAAGCCCTTATCAATCATCTTGTTTAAATGAGAAAGAGCGTCTTCTATGGTACATTCTTCTTCTTTCATGTAGTAATTTACTATAGAATGAGTGGAGTGAGTACTATTATTAGGCTGAAAAACAGAGAGAAGAATCATTTCCCAAGATCAACTTGGTAAACTTGGTTAGATCATATCCAGATGGCCGTCCAAATACAAGGATCCTAAGCTGAAAGCTTTGATGTCTATGAAGAATTTTAGGAAAAACCGATAACTAGTCCTGCGTCTTCGATCTGTAGTCTAGTCATTGAAGGACATTATCGTGCAAATGATCTCCCATTAGTGACCCGGCAGGAACTAGAATCTTGTGAAAGAGAAGTCAATGGTTACATATAATCCAACTATAATATCTGCAGATTTTATTCTTATGTAGTACATAACTTGTAATTTAGTGTACTTAGAGTCATTTTTTGTCCATTTTGTCCTTTTATTTTCAAAATAGGAGAAAAATAGGCATTATTTGTCTGAACTCGGAATTTAGTATACTTAGAGTCATTTTGATTGATTTTTCAAAATATTCATGTCTTCATTCCTTGTTATGAGTGAAATTATAATTTTACCCTTTTGTTTAGAAAATTAAGAATTTTTCATTTTAACTCGGAATTGAATGTACTTAATGTTATTTCGAACGGTTTTCCCAGTACATTTCAAATATTCATGTTTTAAATCATGGTTTAATCTTTTTAAAAAGAGAATTTCCAATAACCCAATATTCCAGCCTAGAATTTTTAAAAATTCAAACTTTATTAATTTTCCTTAATAATTACACAAAATTTGGGGTTATTACTAGGGGTGGCAATTCGGGTTGGCGGGTCGTGTTTGCGGCGACACGAACACGACACGATTAGAGTTATGGGTCAACACGAACACGACACGATTAATAGTCGTGTCAAAAACCTATGACTCGTACACGACCCGATTCTTAAAAAAATAACATGACACGACCTGTGTAACACGATTAATTGACTGAGTTGTGTTGGATATACGGCACGACATGAAATGACTCGATTTCCCTTTTACGATTTAGTAAAAAAACTGCTCCCAAGTGAATGGAGCCAAACCAACCACAAAACATAGGACGGTTATTTCACAACCGTCCTATATTTTATGGGTTTTATAGGACGGTTGTGAAATAACCGTCCTATATGTTATGTTTTATAGGACGGTTAAATCAGAACCGTCCACCGTCCTATATGTTATGTTTTATAGGACGGTTATATCAGAACCGTCCTATATGTTATGGGTTTTATAGGACGGTTATGAAATAACCGTCCTATATGTTATGTTTTATAGGACGGTTATGTCATAACCGTCCTATATGCTATGTTTTATAGGACGGTTAACGACTAACCGTCCTATTTTTACACATATGGATATGGTTTATTAGTACTTTACCAATCTATGAGCGTGACTGTGATGTGTCAGACTTCCAGTGACTAGTCTGCCTATGTCGGCAAACGGCCTAGCCTTGGCGCCGGCCTGCCTGACAGGGACAGATAGTTTTCTTTCCTCCAATTCCAAACTGGCAAGTGGCAACTAGAGTTAATGAAACTTACACTTCAATCATTTGTCAAATATTTTGAGTCCTTAATGTTAGATCCGACGTGTGGGCCCCCCTTGTAGTGGCGGGAAAACAAAATGAAAACTGAAAACATAAAGGTTTAACTAATTAATAATTATCTAGGTCTACAAAGTCAATCTAGTCTAAGACAATTGTTTTGTCTTTTTGTATGTAAGTAAGCCTAATTCCCATATCCAATTATCCAATTAAATTTGAAGTCTTATGCTAAAGCTAAGCTGCTAAAGCACCCTAGCCTAGCTGGTGGTTGTTTGCTATAAGCCTATAACTATAAGTTATAACCTAAGACTTAGCTAACGTACACACTGTCTCTAATTTTCTTATCAAACATTTTAAGATTAGCTACACATTGTCAGTTACAAACTTACAAGTTACACTTAGTACAAAATTAGTTAACCAAGTTTTGTAACTTGTACAAGTACAAGTGAAGTGAGAGACTAACTAACTATCATATATTGTATAAATTTATAAATACTAATGATTTTCTTATGTTAATTTCACATGTCATCACCAATTGATCTAATATATCTCTTTTTCATCAAATTCATGAATATCATGTATCTAACTTATATAACTCAATATTTGTTTCTCTTTTCTAACTCCTAATTGATGATAATAGATTAGGAATAACTCATTCATCCATGATCCATCATTCATGCAGAGTAAAATTTAGTAACTCCCTTAGTAATATCATTTAACATGTGTTTTTTCTCTCATGATTATTATTCATTTTACCATCAATGCCACTTCTTTTCAATTTTCACTATAGAGTATAGGCCACAATCCATAATTAATTTTAGTTTCACCAAAGTTATCATATCAATATCCTTCTAATTCTCTCTTGATAAGCTTTTATGTTAATTCAATACATAACTCATATTCTCTGATCTCATTCTCACCTCAAATAATGAATTAATTACATAGCTAATAACTATTCCCTTCATATACTCATTATCCACCAATGAGATAATTACATAACTCTTTATATACAATTCTCAAGGCAATTGTTTTGTCTTTTTGTATGTAAGTAAGTAAGCTCAATCCAATTATCCAATTGAATTAGAAGTCTTAAGCAAAAGCCCCTGCCCTAGTCGGTTGTTTGCTATAACTATAAGTTATAACCTAAGACTTAGCTACACCTATACACTGTCTCTAATTTTCTTATCAAACATTTTAAGATTAGTTACACATTATCAATTACAAACTTACAAGTCACACTTAGTACAAAATTAGTTAACCAAGTTTTGTAACTTGTACAAGGACAAGTGAAGTGAGAGACTAACTAATTGTCAAATATTGTATAAAATTATAAATGCTAATTATTTTCTTATGTTAATTTCACATGTCATCACCAATTGATCTAATATATATCTTTTTAATCAAATTCATGAATATCATGTATCCAACTCATATAAGTCAATATTTGTTTCTCATTTCTAGCTCCCAATTGATGATAATATATTAGGAATAACTCATTCATCCATAATCCATTGATCCATCATTCATGTAGAGTAAAATTTAGTAACTCCCTTAGTAATATCATTCAACATTTGTGTTAATTCAACACATAACTCCTATTCTCTGACCTCATTCTTACCTCACCTAATGAGTTAATTACATAACTAATAACTATTCCCTTCGGACCCTTCCTATACTCATTATCCACCAATGAGATAATTACATAACTCTTTCTATACTCATTCTCAACTCTCAAGCTACTAAGTTAATTACATAATTGTTTCTATTCTCATTCAGTCATTCTTACCTAATGAGTTAATTACATGACTCTTTCTTTACTTATCTCAACAACTTTTTAATTGAGTATGAGTTACTTACATAACTTTGCTTTTTTAAGCTGATCCTCAATCGAGATCGGATGAGTTAAATACATAACACTTACTTTACTCATCCTCAACCTCAACAACTATTGAATTGAGTATGACAAGATGAGTTATTTACATAACTTTGTTTTTAAGTTGATACTCAATTGAGATGAGTTAATTACATATATGCTCTATCTTTTGAAGCTCATCCTTCAGAAAATTAAGATGAGTTAATTACATAACTCTTTCTTTACTCTATACTTAATAATTATTTTTATTTAAATACATCCTCAACTAAGATTAATTAAATACATAACTCTTATAGTTTATATGACGGTTATGCAACAACATGTTAACAACCGTCTTATAACTTTATAATAAATAAAATAACCATCCTATATAATTTATAGGACGGTTATAAAAAAATCATCATATATTTCATTATATATATTATAGGACGGTTATTTAAAAACCGTCATATATTGTTCTATATATCATTTTTCACCTTGATCAACCCTAATTTCAAATTTCCAATCTTCCAGTGGTCCAAACTACTGAGAAAGTGAAAATGACCATTCCTCTTCGATGTTTCACAGATCTAAGCAAAATAAGGTATGTATTTACGAATTTTACAATCTGTATACAGTTCTATAAAAAACATAAAAGCCAGTACCATTTTTTTCAATTTTTTTGTTTTTTGTTAACTATTTTCCATAGATCTTGATGGGTTTTAGTCTGAGAAGGTGAAAACGACCATTCCTCTTCGATCTTTCATAGATTTAAGCAAAAAAGGTATGTATTTACAAATTTTATAATCTGCATTTATTTTTTTTGTTTTTCGTTAACTATTTTTCATAGATCTTGATGGGTTTTAGTTCTATGTGTATGAGAAGCATTCCATTTGAGTTTTATATTTCTTTGCTCTAGATTTGAGTTTGTTTTTAGGTTTCTACTGTTTTTTTGAAAAAATCAGTTACGAAAATTTTAAAAAAAGTCGTTGTTTTTTCATATTTCTTCATTGAAAAGTATTTCTATCCACATATAGAGCTTTCCCATGTTGTGTATTCATGTGTGATAATGTTTTCATCTCTCTTTTTTTTGTAATTTAGTTTTTTTTTTAATTTTTCCAAAAAAAATAAGTTACGAAAATTAGGAAAATTTTGTTATTTTTTATATTTATTAGTTAATACCTATTCTTATCCACATATATAGCTTACTCATGCTTGAATCTTCATGTATTAATGATTTTTAGCTAATTTTTAGCATTTAGTCTAATTTTTAGTAATATAGGACGGTTCTTCAAGAACCGTCCTATATAACTAGCAATATAGGACGGTTATTCTGGAACCGTCCTATATAACTCGCAATATAGGACGGTTCTTATATAACTAGCAATATAGGACGGTTATTCTGGAACCGTCCTATATTTTCAACCATTCCATAGGTTAGAATCATGTCAAGGTGATGAGTAAATAGGTCGCGTGTCAAACAGGTCGACACGACGGGTTAAATTGATTGACTCGAACACGACACGATTTTTGGCGTGTCATTTTTGGGTAACCCGAAAATGACACGAACACGATGAGACTCAACCCGAACCCGCTAAATTCGTGTCGGGTTCGTGTCGTGTTATCGTGTCGTGTCATATTTTGCCGCCCCTAGTTATTACACTTGAACTCCTAGATGCTTCTTGAGACCCCACTGATAGCCAACCACCATTTTTAAGAATGATTGTGTCACATCCAATATGATACCCATCAAAGGGGCCTTGGGAGCTAATGATAAGGCTCTATGACCTTTTTTTCTTTTCAAAAGAGGAAAAAGTCTCTCTAAGCAAAAACTCCATTATTGAAATCCTGACATTTGTGCTTCTCTACATTGCTTTCATATCTTCAAGGAGATTCGACTTAGAAGAGACATAATTACTTTCCTTGTTTTTATCTGTAGCTCTTATCTCTTAACTCTATTGTGCAGCCTTTCCCTTGACACATGAGAATGCTGATGTATAAAAGCATAGTTTCTGAAAGTGCCCAACAATGGAGTTTTTCTATAAGTATTAAGATTACCTATTTTTTGGAAGTTTAATACTCCATGTGGCTTACTCTTGCATCATTCTTATGGTACATCTACTGATTGATATTCATTGCATGCTCTTTTATGATCATCATTCATGGAAACACCATCCTCATGACCCTCATTCTTTTGATTAATTTCCATAAAGGGATTGTTGATTTAAGCTAATCTTTTTTCGAGAGATTATGATTCTTCCCTCTTTCATTCTTAACAATTATCCCTCGCTCACTTACTCTGACCAGATTCCAAACTCCCAATGGTCATGAGTACTCGTCTAAAGACCACAATCTCACCCCTATATGGGTTACAAAATAGAAGGTGCATGGACTACTATACTCACAACCAAATCACTGAATTGTGTCTCTTTGGTATCTAGAAAATAGCCACTGCAGCCTCCACGATGATTATAGATACATCTCAAAAGGGTGCCGTGACTACCTCTAATGGTTGTTTCTACCACAACAGTTGAGAAAAACGATACCACTTTAGGCATGGATACCTACCACCTTTGTTGGTTAGAGGCTGGAAGCCAGCTTGTACAACCTCTTAGCATAACATCCAATAGGTCTATTAGCCCAAACAAATATAAATTTTATATAGATTTTTTAATTCAAACATCTACCATATTAAGCATATTTCAATTATTCCATTTCTGAAATTAGTCTCAAAACATAAAATAAATGCACACATCAAGTTGTCATTTTTTAATCCCAAAATAACAATGAAACATGAGATATAGCTATGGAAGGGCATTTCAATTGGTAATATGAGTCATGAAGATTAGTTTTCATGCTAGTTGCAAAATAGTTTATGCACAATTGTTTTTAAAGCATCCCAACGCCAATTTATAATATAATCATGCATGCTAACATTGTAAATACAAACATTTTCACATAAATACATTCTATACTCGAAAATCTCACCAATGACGGTCTCAACTTGAAATTCATTTGAAAACTTAGTAGTGTCAGATCACCTACCTCTTATGAAGATTCTCCTTTCTCTCAAGCCTTCACAGTCTTTCTCAATGACCAAATTGACTGCACCTTACTCTACTCAACACCTAATCCCAAGGTTTTAATGATTAGTTCTCATTTCCATACAATCCACATACACATAAATTAAGATTTCATCCTTTTCAATTTCGAATTAGTAATACGCCTAGTTACAAGTCATTGTCCACGAAACTAGTGTTTTACAACATTCAAATATTTGCTTTTGCTGTAGCTTAATTCAAATAATCTAAACACTTCCTCACCTAACTTAATTTGGTCTGTTAATCTTCTGTTCTCTTCGAGATCTAAGGATCTCTTTTATTTGCACATACTAATTAAGTTTTATGGTTGATCATTAGTTAACCATTGAGAACAGTATTAGGTCCTCTGATTTATTGTTCACCCTCTTCACTAGACACCTAAAGGTCTAGCGTGGCCTAATTCTAATTCTCCTTTATCATTACATGCTTTTAAATGATGGGATTTGAGTCAATTTTCATGGTTAGTTGTCTATGATGAATTTTCATCAATTTGGATAATCAAATTAGCCTTTTTAAAAATGCTCCTATGGTTGACATTGATTGAAAATGATTGGTTCTATTTATTTCATATGATCCAACATTATGAATTCATTAGATTTGATGTTCCTAAGGTTATACACGTGCAATCTACGTTCTAATCTATCCTAGATCCTACAATTTTTTACAGAATTTACAATTTAGGGTTTAATAGTTGAATTCGTTTACAACTTAATGGTTAGATATTCACCATCTGATCTCAGATGGTTGATTTAAGTCCCTGTTCATCTTTGTCCAGTAACATGGGCAAGATTGACAGCTGGATTTCTCTAAAAAATCGATCTAGAGCTCAGATCATCCCTATCTAATCTCAAATGGGTGATCTAATTGCTGTCAATCTTTGTCCACAATCATGGACGAGATTAACCGTTGAATTCTCAATGGATTAAGGTTTAGGGGTCAGATTCACTACTGTCCGAGCTCTGATCAGATGATCAAAACCTCAGACAGGGTGATCAACGGCCCTAACGTCCTCTGGTCTCCAAGCAGGGATGAGATTCATACATGAATCCCCTCTGTGGGTTGATTCAAGGCTCGGATCATCCCTGTCCGAGTTCCAGATGGAAGATCATAGCTCAGACAGGATGATCAACATTACCTTTGATCATGTCCTCTGATTAGGGACGTGGTTTTTCATTTGATCCAACCATTAGGGTACAATTTTCCTATATTACAGTCTAAAAAACTAGTTTTCTTTCTCTACAAACATAATAAACACAAAAAATAGAGTCATCGTGTGATGGCTAACCTTTAAGGATGCTCCACGACCTCCAATCATTGTCGGAGAAGATGGATTTGTAGATTTTTCGACAACAATCCCTGCATGTCATTTTTCTCCCTTAAATTCGGCCTCGTTCCTTCTCTGATGGTGTTGGAACCAAAGGGGTTTTGCACCTCAACTCCTGAAGAACAAATCGAATGGTTGGATCTCCAATTAGGATCACCGTTGTCATTGGCAATAATGGATTTCCTCTCCACTTGTGAAAAATTGGATTTCTAACTCTGGCACACCCTTTCCCCTTTCCCCTCTCCTCTCCTCTCCTTCTCTCCCTCTTTCTCCCTTCTCCTTCTTGTCATTCTCCTTCCCCGGCGTCGGGTTTCTCCTCCCCAATGCTTTTATCTTTCCGTCATTTCTCATTGGTAGGGCTCGAGAGTTATAAAGTCTGTTTCCATTTTGAAAAGAGGTGGGGTGGGGGTACCAATATCAATTTGGTCCCCTCCCATTTTTGCTTTAATCAATTTTTTTTTTCTTTTCCTTTTATACATTAAGCATCTTATAATGATGTCTCTTTCCATCATTATGCTCACACTATCCTAGTCAACACACATGATCCCCACTCATGGTGTTTCCTAAACACCTCGTTAGCATTGGACCCAGATTTCTATAGGTAGGGTCCATTAATAAAATTACAAAAATACCTTTCACGAGAAAAATCACTATTTATTCGTTTGATTTGGATTTCAGCATAATCAGTGTCATTGCGATTGTTTTTCTAAGTACAATCTAATTATAGAGGTTTTAATACTGAATTTGATACTCCTCAAAACTTTTACTTCTAAAACTCAAAATTTCAAATTTGCGCATTTCTATTTCATTCAAATTTTCAAAAATACAATAAGAAAGCTTAAAATTTTAAGTTGTTATAATATCATATATATTAAAATCATTAAAAGCCGTACAAAGTTATGAACATAATTCATATGTTTTATAACCTACCTTCCCAAGTCATACTAGGTCTCATAAATATAACCCTTACCATATGTCATCACAAAAGGCATCTCATCATGCCATTATCATATAAGGCATCTCATCAGGCCATCATCATATAAGGCATCCCATCATCCCATCATATAAGCATCTCATCATGCTATCATATATGGACTATAGTGCATAAAATACAAGGACTACTTTATCGCAGTCTAAATCCATACAGTGCATCCAGATAACTACATAATAATGTAATGCCCGAGCAATTTACACTATTTTAAACAAAAATTGAACATTCTATAGGAAATAAACTGAGTTAAATGTTTCACTTTATTTAAAATAGTAAACGAAGGAATTTATGAGGGAACTTAGTATCATTAGATTCTACTCGAAAAATGGAATACAACGCCTCAAAAATCACCCAAAACGGAGTTCGTATGAAGAAGTTACAGACATTTAAAGAAAGGGGTATTTCTGAAAATTAAACAGAAAAACGAAAAAAGGACGAAAAACGCAGGGGGCCGTTTTAATAACGGCACCCCCTATCGTCTTCAACCTCTAGACCCTCCCAGAAACTAGTTTTTCCTGATTTCTCTAGAATACACCAGGGGAAATGGTGGCACCACCATTAAGGGGCACCACCTTTCACTCCTCTATAAAAACCCCATCTCCCCCCTCTTCAAATCATGTTTTTCCAGTTGTTTGAGACTGGGGTTTCCGGAAAAAATCGGAAACCCATCTTTTTGCATTTTCCGGCAACGGCCAGGCCCAAGTCAGGCCAGCCATTGCCATTTTTCTCCATGCCCTTTCTCCTTTCCGGTTTGGCAATAGGGTTTTTCCCCTTTCTTTAAGTTTTCCGGCGAGCAGGAGGTTTGGAATGAGAAGGGGTTCCACCACCGGCGATGGGCGTCCCTAGGCGACCCAGGTAAGCCAATTTTCTCCACTCCCTATCCGTTTTGCTTTCCCCAGGTTAGATCCACGTCGGATCTGGACCTTTCCCAGCCGTTTCCAGCCAGGTTCCTGGCCGAAAAACGCCCCAAGACCGGTTCTAGCCTGCTGTGCACGAACACGACGTCCCAGGGACGCCATGCTGTATGTGCACCTGGGATTGGGTCCTTAGGACGGGTTCTAGGTGTACGACAGTGCGTACACTATCTCAGGAGCAGCCTTCGGGTGCGTGCGCGACATGGGCACGGGTCCTGGCTCGACCAGGGTGCACAAGGTGCCCTAGGAGCTGAGACGCACCATGCTACAAGGTACGTTCGTGCGATGATGCGCGTCATAGCGCGTCACTTGAGCATACATGTGCGCGTGCAAAACGCGGTCCCTGGCACAGCCTTTAGGCGCGCGCACACGTGAGATGGTCGCGGTCCAACCAGGATGCACGAGTGTCCTGGGAACTGGGACAGGCAGACCCAATAAGACTTTAAAAATTAAGATTAAAGGATAAATTACAGTGTTTAACTATTGGAAAGTAGATCCATATCATAGGATCTAGCTTGGCAATAAATTATGCAAGGACCATTGACTCTAAACAGCAGATTTAGTGGTCTAATGTCTAAATAGATTAAAATTAATAAGGACTGCTTGTATCCATTCATACCCAGGAGTTTATAAAAGAGACCCAAGGACGGGTTGAGTGATAAAGGACGCGACTCTAGGAGACTTTGAGGTAGGTGCTCTATCGCTACTAGACTTTTAAAAAGAGCCATGATTGTTTTGGAACTGCATGTTTTAAGTATACGTATATGACTTGTTTAGCATGACTTATTTGATGACTTGTTTAGCACATAAATGAATTCAGCATGCATAGGATAAAAATATTATGCATAGACATGCTTTGCAAATAATTGCATATATTGCATAATTTGTGAGCATTGAGTTCTTGCAAAATTGCATGTCCTTGAGGGTTACCAAAAGACGCTGGAGTGCCCAAAAGATGTTGGGTAGGCGGTTGTGAGGGCCAGGCAGTTGTGAGGGACCCAAAGAGGACAGGTTTTGAAAAAGAGGTTTTTGGGTTGTTTGATCGTACATGATTTGGGCTAATAAGCTCGTGGGCGCTATGCTGAGAGGTTTGGGGTGGCCTCTCGGCCTCTACCACTATTAGGTGGATGGGTACCACGCCCAAAAAGGGCATGTCCTTGCCTTGACTGCATGTGGTATAGGGGGTTACCACTGGTGTCACGACACTGGATTGAAGTGTCATATGCCCCGTGGAGGTATATGACCCTGTGTTCCTAGGTCCCCGGGGACCACACGGCGGTGAGGTCGTGGGTATAGTTGGACCCTATGGTTTGAGAATTTATTTGTATTGCATATGACATGACATGAGGTTGGTTGACCATACCATATATTCATGAGTTGGATTTAGTTGAGCATCGTATGCATATCATGATGTTTATGATATATGATACTTTCGACTTGGATTATGCTATTTCTTTAAGTCGTCAGTATTCCGATTTGACACTGGTTTTTAATATTGATATTGAACATGATTGTTCGAACATGCACATGTTTTAAGAGCATATGATTTTAAGCATAGCATGCATTGCAAAACTAGTAGTGATAGACTCCTACTAAGTATAGTATATACTTACCCTATCCTTAACATTTTTCAGGATTGTTCCACTCACAAATAGAAGACGTCTTAGGAGATATTAGTGCTACGAGCAGGTGAATCAAATAAGAGACAATTATACATGTAAGTAAACTCTCAACCCTTTGGACATGTATTTGTATTTATTTACAATTGGGCTGTGTGTTGTGACTGGATAGACCAGGAGAAAAACATTTATGATTTCTGAAGTTTTTCAAAAACTACTTTGAGTATTGTGAAAGCAAATGACACTCGGGGTTTTCACAATGAGTTTAAAACTAAAGGTTTTCCGCTGCATTGCATGGTTTTCATAAAATGGTTTTCAAATAGGGATGCATCCCGCCTTAGGAATTAGATATTGCATTTAAAAATGCATGAGAAAACCCGGGTCGCCACAAATAATCCATTGAAAACTGAGGGAAAAATAGCAAAATCCATGTCCGTATGGGCGAGGACCATGGCTGTCACAATAGTAGCCTTTCCATGATTGGCCCACCTGACTTTTAGCCTCCCTTCGGGCTTAGTATTTATATTATTACAATTTCAAAGAGCAGGTAGCCAAACCCTCACAACTCTCCTAGCATAGCATCCCTAGGCCTATGCCTGTCTAAATTAAAACTCTCAGGCCATCATGCCTGGATGTAAAATAATAATACACAGGTGACTTGCCTGTCTATAATATATATGAATATCTCATTATAATCATAATATTCTCACTTATTAGGTGATCGTCCACCAAGGATGTACTTTAATATTCTAGACTCATACATCACATATGGATGTACTTTAAGATCCTAGACTCATACATCACATATGATGTAATGGTACCCATATACCATAAATGTCTTTTTTATCACAATAATAGCTATGATACTTTTAAGAAGAAATTGTGTATTTAATAATATAACTAGTAGGCATCAATTATAAGCATGTTATTCATGTAGCATTTCAAGTCATTAAATCTTATCATAATAATTAAGCATTTTCAATCTCATATATCATATGGAATACATACTTGAATGCTATGATACCATCATAATAGATAAGATCATGTTCACAACATAAATCTTGCTTTTAAAATATGCATATTAAATCTCCACTTACCTCGTGTGGTGAGTCTCTAAGATCTACGTTGGTCTAATTCTCATTCTTCACATAGATCCACCAATTAGAGTAACCATGAATTATTCTAATCAATTAATTCTTTTTAAACAACTTTAATGGTATGGATCATAAGATTACATCTTATTATATACCTGGTTTCTTCGATTGATCTTACTCAATGATCTAAATTGATGAGATCAACCTACGATTGGTTTTTGATCCTAGATATCTATTAGTGTTCTTTATCTGTACTTTTTAAGGGTCAAAATGGTCCATTTGGTTTATATAAATGAAGTTAGATCAGCATAGATTATGAAATCTGCCCTTTGATCAAAGGTTTAGTAAATTTAATGGTTGGAGCTTCCCTGATCCAACTTACATCTAGTCATTATTAATTTGATTAGCTTTAACTGGTCAGATTTAGTGATTTTGATCAATCTCTATACAAATTTTGATTTAATTCACTATTCAAGAAAGATCTGACCATTAACTATATGAAATCATCAAAGCTGCAACCTAATTCATCATAATTAAACTAATTATTAATAATTCTGGAAATTTAATTGTTTATCTACAGTGCATGGTTTGATTTGACGACCAGATCTAACATTTTAAGCCTAATTTGAGTCTTAGATTATTAATATCAATTTGTTAATATGATTTAAAGCTCTAGGATAGCTAAATAAGCTTTAATATATCATATGTTATCAATTTATAGGACCTGATCACCTTTAATTTGGTTTATCTATTCAATTTTGGTACTTTTTAAAGTGGATCAGTCAATTAGAATTTAAATTCTTTAATTGATTCCATATCCTAGTATTTTCCATGCTCTAGAATCCATCCGTGGTGTCTGATTGGCTATTAGACATCAAAAAGTTACTGTATGAACTGGAACCGATCAGACAACTAAAATCATTCGATCTGTTCGTAGTTAATTTACATCTAAATTCATCAATTTATCCTATATCGTAGTAATTTCAAGGCAGTATGATCCATCTATGGTGATTAGACACCAAAATTTCACTATATGAATAGTACTTGATTGGACGATTGAGATCATCTGATTGATTTTATAGCGTAGATCAGAAATCTAGGTTGATTTTAAGGTTTATCAGGTGGGTATTTACCTATCCTTAGGTTTATATTAAGAAATGGACGGTTACATTGCCCATAAATCTAGATATAGCATAAAACTATACAGTTTTAACAAATTTCGCCAAATTAAGAATAGGGTTTTGTAGATCTCACCTCCTGGGAGCTCCACTATGTTTTTTCTCAGCTCAGGCATGCTAGATCGGCTCCAATCTGCCGCAAAACTCCATATCCTTGCCATGTGCATACTGTTCATCCTCCGATCTGCTTTTGTTTCTTTTCCAATCGTAGCAAAACCAGAGGGGTTTTACTCGTGGATTTATGCTGAAGAGGATGGACGGCTTAGATCATCAATCCAAGTCGTCATTTTCTCCGGCGACTGCTGCAAACTTTGGCCAGACCAAAATCCCCAAAAATCTAAGTTTCTTCTCCTTCTCAGGCGTATGCATTTGGGTTTTTGGGTAAAAAAGCAAGGACTTCCTCCGTATTTCTTCGCACTGTTCGACTATTTTTGTTCTACATAACGTTACAAGTGGATATCCACTCCACATCTTCACAATTGGGGTTGCCCCACCCCCACTCCACTTCACTGCTTAATTTTCTGTGTTTGTATTGTCCCAAACACTTGTTTGCAAAGACGTCCTCTGTATTTCTTCCTAGTCTACCATCATTTGGAAAAAGAACAAACAGCCCATGATATACAGGATAGAGCTTCTTACCTATGTCTTCAAAATCCATGTTTTGGGCTCCAATAGCAACGGCTAAGTTAGTGTGGATGGATAATATTTTGTTATCCCTGCGACCAACAGCCTTGCAGTGTTGGAAAGGCTAACCTAGCAATTTCGGAAGCTTTATGTGTGAATCTACAAAACCTAATAGAAGCTACAATCTTTGAGCTTCTAGTGGGCTGAATAATTGAGCTTAGAACTGGATTTAGAATGTGGATTAAGAGGACTTCAACATCATAGCCTAGGGCGATAATTTATGTGTCACAACCACGAACAGTTCATTAAAGGGAAATAATAGTTTGATAGGTACCCTTGATCTACCTGAGTAAACACGAAATGCTCGCAAGTTGACTGGAAAACTCGTCCAAGTTATTTGACTCGGCAGCAAATTGAATAGCTTGTCAAGTTGACTCCTGTACGTTCAAAAAGCCTCATATAAACCTAAGACTTCAAGGACAAATTTACATTCGTCTTTGAATTACTTGTCAAGTTGACTCACTGTACATTCAAAAAGCTTCATATAGACCTGAGACTTCAAGGACAACATTAGAACCTTCTAACCTGATTTATACATGTAAAGTGAAATTTTTATATATAATTTAAAATAGAAAAAATGTTACCAATTTCACTGGAGTATTTTTGAGTCACTTATAAATTGCTTCAAGTTAATTTAACTTGCTTCACTGTCAAGTCAAGTCGAAGTTTTAAGTTTTTAAACTATGGGCTTCATTGGGTCCATGACCAAAAATAGCTGCAAGCGGAAGGGAAGAATGAGAGGAATCTAATTTTCAAACCAAAACTATAGACGTTAATAATAGATATGTGATTTGCCGGTCACATTGGGCCCATGCCATCGGTGACCTGCTCAAAAAATCATCAGGATTTGGTTGTCCCAATGGTTGGGATTGAAAATTACTGATTGTGCTTGAATTGCGTCTTGCTATATCACGAAATGTGGCAAGCATAAGTTAATATCGCTAGTCGACAAAGAATTCCATCAATTTTGCCCCCATTCACCATTTCCTTAATTTCCTTTAAACAACTTTTACTACGTCCTATGCCCTCCAAATTTGTCCTTTCCGTTCTTCATAGGCACACACCCATGGTCCTAGGGTATGGCCCAAGTTTACTATGAATGAAAACCCATAAAAGTACGTGATTCAACCCAATGGGACTGTTTCATCCTTTTTCTCCATGTCCAGCCCAGAAGAATCTAACGATCTCAATCAACATCCTGTCACCCACCTTTTATCAGCACCATTTGTTGGAAAGAAAGCCCTAATCTTAACGCTCTAATTATCGTCCCCTGAAGACATAAAAGCCTACTGATGGAGCCAATAAAAATAAGATATTCTCTCTTTCTCATGTTTAGCTCCAAAATATCCCATGTCTTCTGTAAATGCATGTTCTTGGCCTCCAACTCAAGCAACCCAAACGTTCTTCTCTCTCTCTCTCCCCTTGATCTAGTAAATTTTACACACCTATGTTTCAAATTACTGTGGCGGCTCTATTTCATAATGCCTAATTTTGCTAAGTGGTCGAGAAACACACATGTACCAGGGCTATCTTCACCTTACTTCAATTTCCACTAATAAAATGAACTCGTTCTGTTATTGCTTTATGTATTTGCATGTTTTGCAGTGACAACATTGCACGCGTTGGTAAAATGAGTGGTGTCGGCGAAAGAAAGCAAAGGTTGAAGACGCCTTCCGACTCTTTCCAGGATCATTTTACTCTCCTCAAATTCCTTATCAAAACCCACCAAACTTCAATCCCATCCCAATCCTTAGATCCATGAACACTTAGCAACAGAAGCGGCTAACTGACAAAACCATTGTGCCAGAAAAAGCTCTCCTCATACGAAAATACTCTCTGAACAAAAACAAAAACAAAAAACATTTGCTTGTTGGTTTTAAGAAGTATCCTTCTATTTTGAAAGGAAAAGGAACAATAGAATCTCCAAAATATCCCCGTTTAAAAGGCCTCTGGCGAGTTTTTCCAGCAAAAGTGGCTACTTTACTACTAATATTTTCAACCGAGGGGCGTGATATATGTGCCCCTTATTTTTCCACGTGAGCCCTTTAATGGCATGAACAGCTATAACTTCAGATGAGTCAAGAATTTGAAAGATTTGAACCGTTAATAACATTTCCCTTGACTTACATGGGACGACAGATAAAATTCTCATCATAAGATCATTGTTGCAACTGCTGTTTTCAGATGAACGATGGAGCCTTTTGCTACTCATTTTGCTACTTAAAAAAGATGTGAAGGACAATATCATGGATGGTTGGGATTCAAAAATCTGGAACCAGCTAGAGTTATAGCTGTTTGTAAAATATAGAGAGGGGCTCATGAGTAAAAATAAGTGGCGCAGATATCACTACTCTTTTATATATACCTCTCTTGATATTTGGTGCATGTTTTTGGCTCTAATAGCGACAGATAATATCGGATGGATGGATAATATTTTGATATTTCTATGCCGGACAACCTTAAGGGGTTGGCCAGGCTAGCTACTTCCGAGTCTGTTTTTTATTTGGGGGTCAATTTTAATGTAAACCGAATAGAAAAATGGGCTGTGTATCTAGAAACCTGATAGAAAAATAGGCTATAATATGTGGGCTTCACGTCATAGCCTAAGGCCATATAATTTGTTATTCACATTGAATTGGACTAAAAAATTGATCGATTGCAGCCCGCCCTTCATGAATGCTGGTGCTGAGTATGAACTGAGTAATCCTCGCATGTTCAAACACCAATCTCCTGCAGCAACGAGGTATTTGACCATGCTTTAGATTCTCCTTCGTTAGCTTTTCAAAGCCATCATGAATGATCTTAAGTGACAATTAAAGATTTTCTATTTGAATGAGAAAAGAACTTCAAATTTAATACCAAGCTGGTTCAAAAACATTGATTGAGAAGCTAAAACCATAACACTTTCGTAACAAAGTTTAGAACAAAAGATCTACCTGTTTCAAGTGAAACAAAAGCCCTCATGATTCCCGCAAATGCAATAGTAAAGAAGAATGAAAAGAAAGTAGAGTGGACCAAATAGTTTATAACCCCCAAAAGCTGAAGGACAAACAGATTACAAGCACCACCCAAATATTTGACTAAAAAAACAAAGCCAACGAAGAGGGGTTGAAAATGAAAGAATTCTAGCATCTAGAACTGTAAATGCCTTTACAAAAACCAGATTAAAGCAATACAAAATACATCATTTGGGATAAACTTACCATTGAGAGGATTAGCAAAAGCAGGTGTAAGCAACAATCAGAGGAAAAATGGAACCAATGACATTGTTGTTCGTGATAGAAAACAAAATCCCAAGGAAAAGAGGAGAGAAGAAAGGAATTTGTTGACAGCATAGAATCGCCTCCCCGAAATCCCAATAACCCAACTACAAACACTAGTAAATCATCAAAAAAAGCCAAAGAGATAATAGTTTCACACCAATATGCCATCAAAAAAGGTTATACTTGAAATCGAGAGAGAGAGAGAGAGAGAGAGAGAGAGGGGGGGGGGACAAAGATGATCTGGGGATGATCTGCTGGAAACATCGAGAGGGGTGGGACAAAGACGATCTGCTGAAGACGTCGAGAGGGGTGAGACACAGTAGATCTCTGGAGATGTCGAAAGTGGGATAAATATGATCTACCGAACATGTTGAGAGGGGTGGGATAAAGACGATTTGCTGAAGACATTCAATGGTGAAGATGGGATCTATTGGAGATGAAGAAGGAAGGTGATGAACAGTGATGCTAGGGCTGCATTTTCGGGTGAGGTAAGGACAATGGAGAAGGTGCACTTTTCTTCTCTCACTAGAAAACAACCATTTCAATTTAAATTTTCTCACTCTAAAATGGATGAGATTTTACACTGCAGAATGATTTGGCATATCTTCAAAACGCCAAACATATCAACTGACAAAAATATTAAATAAACCTGATATGTACCGTATGCCAAATATAACACTGTTAAATAAACTTGATATCTTATATATGTCGAGGACAAAGACGATCTGCTGAAGACGTCGAGAGGGGTGAGACACAGTAGATCTCTGGAGATGTCGAAAGTGGGATAAATATGATCTACCGAACATGTTGAGAGGGGTGGGATAAAGACGATTTGCTGAAGACATTCAATGGTGAAGATGGGATCTATTGGAGATGAAGAAGGAAGGTGATGAACAGTGATGCTAGGGCTGCATTTTCGGGTGAGGTAAGGACAATGGAGAAGATGCACTTTTCTTCTCTCACTAGAAAACAACCATTTCAATTTAAATTTTCTCACTCTAAAATGGATGAGATTTTACACTGCAGAATGATTTGGCATATCTTCAAAACGCCAAACATATCAACTGACAAAAATGTTAAATAAACCTGATATGTACCGTATGCCAAATATAACACTGTTAAATAAACTTGATATCTTATATATGTCGAGGATATTGCAGTTAAATAAATCTGATGTTTTACATATGCAAAAGATATCGTTGTTAAATAAATTGCATTTGTGAAATATGCTATCATATCTTAGAAACGCCAAATATATGACATTAAATAAACCTCCTTTACATTCCCTGGCATTTAATGCATCTAGAACTTTGGCCTCCCAAATGCCCACTGCTACAATGAGAGCCAAAATCAACACTGAAATCCTCATATTTTCCCCCCAAAAATATATACACACAAACCGCACATATATAGACGACGTTTATACAAGGCAATATGCTTTGAAATGTCTTCGGGGAGTTAGTGAACTCGTAAATCTATTCATTGTCAAAGATGCCTTTCTGCCCAACCTTTTCCTAGTCTCTAGCTCATCATGGCTGTTTCTTGTCAAAGACGCCTTTCTGCCCCAAGTTTTCATCTGTCTATACTAGTCTGGTTGGGTCACAGAAAAGAATTCATTAAATACAAAATTAAGCTTCTGCCTATAAGATGGTTCGAGAAACACTTTCATAGAGCGCAGCCATGTAATTAAATTTAGGAGTGCGTGTGACAGAGGGTACGTGACTTCGCTTGTACCAAAAAAGTACAGGTCAAGTCGTCACCTAATTCGCTTCTGGATGTTTCCTAATCTAAAAATCGTGCGTATTGGATTATAGCAGAATCTGAAAATTTTGTACATTTTATTTTTATCACAGGAAGGGAAATTACATCAGTCTATATGCTCAATGATGGCAAACACAGTTTTAGGATGCTAGAATCGTCCATTTATTACGATCTTTTGGCTTACGAGATTTCCAAAGACGGTGCAATGAGATGAGGGGGTCGAACCATCCTAAGATATGCTCCTTCGTGCAAAAGTTGGAGCCCTACGGTAGTAGTCCATGACGGTTTTGGGTCCAGATTATTTGGAGACTAAGGTTTGTGAGCTCATGTTTACTGTTATGAATTCTTGATGAGTTAAACTATGCAGAGATGGGGATATTCTACGTATGCAAATACGAGTGCCGGATGTCATATATGTGGACTAAAACGGCATCAACTATGACCCGCTTGACCGTTTGATTTGCCTAGCCAATCTTAATCTAGTACCATTGAGGTTTGTTTTTTTTTGAAAGGTAAATAAAATTTTTATTCAATGGATCAAGAAGATCTACTTTGAACATCCAAGAAAGGCCAAGTTGAGACGAATTTGTATATAGAACTAGAAGTCAAACATGGCGCCTAATATGAAGGCCTTCAAGCAGTATCCCCGTCTCGCTAGCTCATCCAATCGAATGTTCTCACCACGGATCTTCAGCTTGATTATATCTATGATGGACCAGAAACGCCAGGGAGGGTCACTGCTTGCTTGGACAGAGAAGCTTTAAATTAAAGTGATCCGCCCTCCGTAGGATAAGCATGAGGGGCAGTCCCACGAAGCGAGTTTTCTCTAAAATCTATCCATAATCGGTTGCCAGTGGGAAACTTAGGCTGGCCAAGTATGAGGGCAGTCCCAAGTAAGAAGGGAGAGTTCCTTCTCTAAAACCCGAGTGGTTCGCAACCTGTTGGATTCGATCCTCATGTATCTTTACACCTTATATTTCTAATTTCAGGAGATTTGTTCCTTGGTGAATAGAGATCTCAAAAGGCCTAAGAGTAACCTCTATTCTCGTTCCTTGTTCGTGATCAATTTCCCCCACTAAGCAAGATGTTATCCGCTTATTGAAGGTGGCATATAGATAGGTTAGAGCTGGGCACTTTCAACTTAAGAGGTTATTTGCGACCACTTTCTCCATGATTTTGTTGAAAACCTCCCCTGTATGCAAGAATAAATAGGGAGAAAGCGGATCGCCCTGGCAAATACCCCTAGAGCTTTGAAAAAACCTTCAGGCGAGCTGTTAATAAGAATTGAGAACCGGGCCGATATGAGGCAATTGCTGATCCAAGATCTCCAATTAGAAATGAAATTCATCTTATCAAGCACCTTGTCAACTGTTTACATAGCAGACCTCCTGCGCCTGATTTATGCATTATGTCTCCACATTCATTGGCTATGAGCCCCAGTCCATGATATTGTGGTCTGTAACGAAGGCCGCTTGAGGAGATGAAATGGTGACTTGCAGAGCTACCTTAAGGCGTTTAGTTGGAACATTGGCGACAATTTTATCGCTGCTGCCTATTAAACTTATCGGCCCGAAATCCTTGATAGAATAAGCCCCCGATTTCTTTGGAAGTAAGGCAATGAAGAATGCTCCCTTATTGTTTGATAATTTGGTCTCCATTGTAAAAACCCATGATGAAGTTGATGACTTCTTCTTCTTGGTAGAATTTGAAGCAATCCCATTTGGATCCATGCTTTACACCCATCACTTTCAAAAATTGCTTTCTCAATCTCCTTGATAGCGAAGTACTTTCCAAGGTCAATCTAATGTTGTTGTCAAACCTTTTAAATTCCAATTTCTCCAAAAATATAAAGGCTTTATCTTCCGACGTGCATAGCTCTTTATAAAATTTCACAATTTGGGCCCAAATTAGATTGGGATCATCAACCTTCCCGTTAATATTGAGACAAGAAATCCAATTAGAGCCTGTTCTAGCATTCGCAATCAAATGGAAGTATGATCTGTTGCATCCAATGGTTTGAGCCATTTACACGCGACTTTTGTCACCACTTGAGCCCCTCTTGGAAATCTAAGTTGTTGATTTTGGGCTCCGCTTCAAATTTTTGTAGCCATTCATCATAGCATTCTTCTTTACAGCTTAGCATGTCGATAATATTTTGAAAGAAACTGAACTAGTCTCCTCTAGCAAGAGCACGCTCATTTGTCCGAAGTTTCGGCATATCTTTGATAAATATTAGTTTTAAGTGCTAGAATTGTTCCAGCTGAACCCGCAAAAGTTTTCTTACTCCCCACAATTTGATCAGTTTCAAATGATCTTGGTCCTCCAACCACTCGATCTCAAATCAAAATGTAATTGAGCCCCAATATGTCATCACGGATTTGAGAATTACAGGTATGTGATCAGAGTAAGATTTATGAATGATAGAAGAGCAGGACTCTGAAAATAAAGATAGCCATTCAAGGTTAACGAAAAACCTGTCAAGCTTGCTTAAAATTGGAGGATTCGGAGGATACTGCCTGTTGCTCTAGGTAAACTTTCCACCTTCAAGAGGCAGATCAATAAGTTGGGATCATCAAGGAATTGGTTAAAGACATGAGAGGCATGTGGCAAGCAGCTGGCCACGTTCCTTTCCCATGCAGAGCGATTGGGGTCGAAATCTCCCCCACAACGCCACTCTCTTAGCAAACTTTTTGAAATGGAATCAAGCTCTCTCCATAGCATCTCCTTTTCAATGTCATTCGAAGGGCCACGAACTCTAGATATAGATCCGGACACTCCATTAGACAGCAGCTTGAAATGTGAGGATATAATGTCAATGCCAACAATTGATTCAGTTCACTATGATCTTAGAAGAATTCCTTGCCAAAAGATGCCATCTGATGCTCCAATACAGTCAAGGTGAGCCCACTCGTAGTCCTTAGAAACGCCAACAGACTTGGCTTAAAAAATTATTCAGTTCTCTTTTTTTGTTTCGGGGAATAAAATTATCCATGGTTTCTGTTCATGGATTACTTCATATACCCGGGCTCTTTTCTTGAACTTGCCCAGTCTCCAGACAGTACAACTTAGAATAAAAGGACAGTTCTGGTGCAAGAAGCTCCCACGTATGCAGGGTCTGGAGAAGGGGGTGTCAGAGGGGTCAACAATATGCAGCTTCACCTTGTATTTTGTAGGAGACTGTGTTCATGCCTTTATCCCATAACCTCAAAGTCACACAATGACAACTTTACCGTTGAGCAAGTCTCTCCTTCTACATTAGAACTTGGAATAATCATCTTAATTATGGTGTCCTTTGTGTTCTGCCAGAGGGAACACCTGGGCTAGGGAGTAGCAGATCACAATTTGATTGAAGAGAATTCTCTTCCAGAATAGGCTGAGTACCTCGAGATGGTCCTAATAATTCGGAACCATTTTGAGAATAATGCACTTTAGCTTCCTCATCGCTGCCAGAAATACTCCAATTGCCTTGTTTAACTGAAGAAATTGGTGTTGCTCCTTGTTTTTATTGTAAATCAGAAGGTTAAAGTGCACGGTTAAACGTTGCCGAGGTGAAAACTATCTTCTTCCAAGAATGTTCTTGCGTTAATCCATTCGCCATTATCACCTTCTATCATGATTCTTCTCTTCCGGCAGCCTCTCTGATTTTGGACAGCATTAAGAATTTGCCACAGTTGGGGTCCTTAGTCTTCCTTAATTAGTCTGGATTGAGAAATGACCCTGGACCGTCTCCTCCCACCCTTCCGGGATGTCCGGATCCACAGATGAAATAGGATTATCATGTTCTCGGGAATTACTGAAAATTTTTTAATTTTGCATGGGAGACTCCGCCATATAGCTTCGACTATTGGAATTCTCCTGGGAACATCACCGAATGGGCTGCCCTTGGTCTTCTCTTTCTCCGACGAAGTCTGAGTGGGTTTAGCCATATTTTCCGGCGAGACTTTTGGAGATGAAATTGTAATAGGATCTTCTCCATTCATTCAAGTAGATACTACGACCCAAAAGTCTCTCCCTTTAATTCCTATTCTCAGCTTTGAGGATGCCGGGCACCACCCAAAAGCTTGTGTAGTAATTCAAACTTCGCTTTTTGAAGAGCCAAAAAAGCTGGCTGCTTCCGTTGAAAGAAACTCACCGAAGTGATCGCCAATCTTTCTGAAAATTTCTTTTTCCCATATGGATGAGGGTGAATCCCTTTAATTGTAATCCTGAATAGCCCAAAGAAACATAGTCCCCGCTCCACCAGCTGTAAAGGCATCAGAAAGGACCTGAGCGATTTTCCCACCATTCTTTCATAAATTTGTGGGACATGAACTTCCTTGGAAGGGAGAATCACTAAGGTCTCCTTCTTATCTTCCAAAACCCATATTTCCACATTATCCCAAATATTCCACTTGGATTCAAGCCAGTGAGAAATATCCGATTTACTGGTTCCTTTTGCTATTCTTCTCCCGACGATTGTTTGATCCAAGATTTCCATGTTTACATCTGCCAGAGCGTCTGAAACTTCGATACCGAGAAATCACTAATAATGAAAGTTTCTGCCTTGTTTGTTAGGACTTGGAATTCGATCTGGACTGGCTGGATCTTGGACAAGTATCTCCGGAGTTAGGGATTTCTGCTTCCATCGCCCTCTTCTACTCGAAATTTCTCCTGCGCTTTCCCCGTCACTTCTCTTCTGGAGTTTTGGTTAGATTAGTACCCTTGATGTTATTGTCCATTACTTCATGGGATTAGTCAAGAAGGCTGACACAAAAATTAACACCAAGTGAAACTACTCTTTTTTTTTTTTTTTTTCAATTAAACATAACCGAAAGTGCGACCTCGAACCTCTGAACATTTGCTAGACTGCTTTTGGCCTAAAATGACCTTGCTAGCAGAAATATAACAGCAAGATTAAGTTCATCTGGATTTTGAGGATCAGGACCATATAGATCACACTCACAACAGTCAACAGAGGGAATGGCCATCCTTGTTCTGATAAGATTGAAGGTCGCAGGTCACAAACATATATTTGACAGTAAAAAATGGGGTAAAAGGGAAAATAGACCTTTATTTTATCGGAGATTATCAGGCGTACAAGAATGTAGTACATATGAAAGTCTCTCTCTCTTTCACACACACACACACACACACACTCACCCGACTCTCACAATATCTGATACATAAATTCACGCAAAACACATGGATAAGTCACACAGAGGAGGAACTAAAGATCAAAGTCTTCGGAATAATCATCTGTCGAAGCTTGTCTTCTTCATGGAGTAGTAATACCTGCAAGCAAGAGATCACAAGTCAATTAATTTATCAAAGCTAGTTAGATAATTGTGAAACGCTCGTTAAAAGCCTGTGTTTGTGCATCAAAGCCTTCTAATGACACAAGGAGTCTCTTACCTGGGAGACTCGGGTTCGAGGCTGTGCAGTGGTTGTGAAAAAAGGCTTGTATTTGAAGTGAGACCTGAGTCAGGTTTACTTGAAGTCATATAGATTAGGAAGATCCTATGCTAGACTTAACTTTTGCCAAAGAGGAGTAATATATCTACAGAATAAAGACCTTGGAAAAGATAGTAGATGGCCATAGATCCATAGGAAGTGATCCTATTCAATGTTATCATTCGTTGGCCATGATTAAATTGGAAGGACGATCAGTTTTGTTACATCATTTCCGTTTCCTTCCAGCATACCAGATGAAACAGTCCTGATCGCTACAAATATAAAACAGTGAGAAATGGATCCGAAATCTTTTGAAATCTCACAAAATCGGTTAGTGTGGAAGGGGATTTTAAATTTGGACAGATTTATAGTTTGTAGTGTGGAAGGGGATTGTCAATTTGAACACATTTATGGTTTTTGTCCTCATATCATAACAGAGAGAGAGAGAGAGAGAGAGAGAGAGAGAGAGAGAGAGAGAGAGAGAGAGAGAGAGAGAGAGCTAGCTTACTTCCACACTTGAAGTGGCGAGGTACCCTTCTTCCGCACCCTTGAACGATCCTGACAGCTCGGTTGACGTCGATAAGTGCTGCCAACTTGGGCGTAACAACGGGGCAAACACACTCCACATGCCCAGTCCTTATTCGTTGGCAACACTCAGCTGAGGGACTTCTCCCATAAACTACTGGCTTACATGCATTGACCAGCCCCCTCCTCTCCAGCATACACTCACTGGCACTCAATGCATCTGCAACTCTCGCCTCCCACATCCCCCCTACCACAATAAGCACCAAAAACAGTACTGGAAGCCTCATCTTTTCCCACACTGAAACCATACACGAAGCCGACGTTTATATAGGCAACATGCTTTGAAATGTATGTGTAGTTGGTGGAGTCGTATCGTAACTTTACTTAGTCAAAGATGCCTTTCTGCACCACGCAGCCTCCCTGCCTTTTTCTTGGTCTTTAAATCCTCATGCCTATCCAAGTTTGATTGGGTCACTTGAAAGAATAATTAAATACAATGTATATATCTACTATCAGTAAATAATCATGCATCTTCTTTTTAGAAGATCATCTCGAGTAGAACTAATTAGAGTGCGACCACCTGGCAAGTTGGCATGTAACGCCCACTTTTGCATGAACATTCCGACCTTCGGATGATCCAACCGTTCATCAGATTGCTCATCTTTTGGTCGTTACAAAATGGAGAAATCATGTCGACGTTGGATGATTATAGAATGTACTTTTGATTATAGGAAGTGGAAGTTAGAAACTTTGAACAAACGGCACTTAACATTCAATTTCCACAAACACAGATTAAGTTTAGGAAAGTATAATCGTCCAAAATTGTTGTCTTTTTGGGTTAAACAGGGTTATGTACGGACGAGACATCCAAAGTTAGAGCAATGAGATGAGGGATTGGATCATCCAAAGTTGGGTCTCTTCATGTAAAATGTAAAATGGGAAGAAACTTGCTAGGTCGCGCCCTAGGATAGCATTCCGCAATGGCTTAAGGTCCTGGCAGCTTCGAGAAAAAAGTTTGTTTGCTCATGTTTGCTTCTTATACGTATGCAAAAACGCGTTCAAGATTTGAAAGGGCAGTCAATGGTTACCCACAATGCGCTGGAATGTCTTACATGGACTAAAACCGCGCCAACTGTGATATGATTTCCCTCCCTCAATCTTAAAATATTCCGTTGATACTATTGCTCTCATTTCGTAGGCTTAGACTTGGGATCTGCCACATTGTTATTTATACCAACTAAAGACTAGTCTTTTTCAGTTGATTAAGTTGACTTCATGAAGTCACCATGTACTAAGATTTATTATTGAGTTGATTAATTTGAGGTGATCAAGCTTAACCAATAAGACATTATACTAACATTTATGATTGCCCGATTTAGATGCTACCCAATATTTAAGATACTATGGGGAACTTCTTGGAAATCAATAAAAATGTCAAAAATGTTAAGAGAAACTTCTTGGAATAAGCAAAAAATCGTTAACAATGAAATAGCTACGACCGCAATTTTAGGGCACAACAAGGTGGTAAGTTGCCGGGTGGCAACCCACTTTTGTATGCATAGCCCCACCATCGATTGATTTCAGCCATATGATATCTGCAACACATTCGATATCTTGTGAAACAAAATTTATGGATTCTTGATGATTGGACGACTCCAACATTAATGAATAATTAATTAGAAATGTTTTTGGTTGATGAATGTGGACTTTGTTTATCTAAAGTTCCCCCAAGTCCAGACCATTCATTTCCTGTGATCAAAACACATTCTTGGACTAATGCATGCGATTTCAGAAAGATAAGGTGAACTGTTTAGATCATCCCAAAGTAGGCCTCTTTATGCAAAAGTGTGGGTTCTCGTGGCAACTTAACTTTTCGTGCACCCTAAATTCTTATTCCTCTGCATAATCTACAGCATGATGTACCAGGTTGCTTCTCGGAGCTAGAATGGGGTCTAGGGCTACTTCTTGGAAGTGGAATGCGGTTTGGTGTTGACATTAGATGTAATGCTCTTCTTCAGGATAGACTTGAGCTTCAGTAAAGCTGATCAGGGATGCAAACAAACAATACCAACAAAAGGGTTGTTGGGACTACTATCCATCTTATCTATGTAAATCCTTAAGCTGATCCAACAAAATAAAATATAAATTAAATGAATGAAAAACGTAGCAAACTTGGACTGGGCTGTAGGTTTTGAATAAGATCTTGCTAAATGGTTAGAAATGGTTTATTTATGTAGAGCTATTCTGTGGTAAGCTTCCATGTACTTTCGTAAGTAAACTAGCAAAACTTAGGCGGGACGCACTTGATCGATCGAAAACCAATGACTTATTTTCCTTCATTTTGAATGGTAAAAACCAAAACCTTTTTGCTGAATTATTGATGATCCACTTTGTTTCGCTTGTCAGACTTTCCTCATCCTGCAGTTTCTCTGGATCTATCCCCGTATAGAAATTTCTAAGATATCCTTTTGCCATGGCAATACTCGCCTCTAGGGCATAGTTAGGGCCCAAATGACCTGTTAACGTATCATATAATTGAGATCTACTCTCATCCTATATGTAGTGGGTTTGACTTTCTTGAGTGCAATTTTGGATATACTCGAACAATAGGTATTTTATCACATCATTGATAGAGCTTTTGGACCACTTGCAGCCAGGTTCTAGCAAAACTTGTAGGGTTAGAGCTGCATGCCTGCAACAATCTTTGCCACAATATCATGGGGCACTTAATTTCACCTCTTCCACTTATATTGTTTTAAATTGTGGATCCTTAGAAATATGGAGTCTAAGAGACGTAGTTTGCTCACTGAATCTGAACATCAACAGTAACGCAAAGGCCCAATACGGAAACCGAAATAAGCGATCTGCGTCAGAAATCCATTTACTATTGTAAATTGTTGAAGGAGTGCTGCAAGGGAGACAAGCTCAGATGAAAGGTGTCCTAAGTCCTTTCATGTTACATATTGATACAAGATTTCTTGAAAATCACTCTTAATCGTTAGATTTTGTTCTTTTCTAAAGATTGGGCCCCCTTAATGACATGTAACCCAGACGAAAGGCACACCCGCCCTTCCGCTTCGATGGCTAAGATTCATTGGTACAAGCCCCTGCTGAATGAGGGCCGTTGTTTATACAAAGCTTCTGACAGTTTGGAACATAGTAGTGTCACATGCACGACACTGACTAAAATTTTCGAGCTTATAGATGTGGTTGATTCAAGCCATTTGGAAGATAGTAGCTGTCAGGAGCACAACTGCACCAGCGTGCTTCACCATGTTCAGTGATCTGAATTTCAACTGTCTATGTAGTAAGTAGTGCTATGGATGAAACGCAGTCCAAAATTCAAGGCTGATCCATACATTGTGCCAACTTTGATTTGAGACACTTAATGGGATGATTACAAAGTCAAGATGGAACGATGCGCATTTGCCGATAAGCCCAGATGCTTAGAATCATCTGCGATGGAAACTCTTACGTCTGACTAACTTAAATTAAACAAGCTCTACATTTGAATGGTTTGGGTTATCGAAACGATGAATCCCACTTGTACTTTTGCCTGCTATTATTTTCCAGAGAATTGTATAAGAGTTCTCAAAATGGGACACTTTATGCTTTCCTCTCGTCTGTTCGTAGCCTTCATCTAACACTTAAAAGACCATCTTATTCAAAAATGCAAGGTAAGGCTGCCTACTTTAGGCCATTGTGGCCCGCCCCTTCCCCGGACCCCGCATAGGCGGGAGCTTTGTGCACCGGGGCTGCCCTTTTTTATTCAGATAGCTTTAGAACTGATGGGACATCAAATTTGGTCCCGAACTCGCGGGACTCAGCGCAAGGTGATAAAACTGCCAATCTGGTGATAGTCTTTAGGTCATAGTTGGGATCCTTAGCTAGTAACTTATCATGTAGTTCAGGGGTCATATGGTGGATGCGCATATTTCAAATGGAAAACATAAGTGGACTAAAATACAAGTAAAGCCCACTTTTCCCAATGATCCAAGCCATATATACTCTAAACCACTATGGATAAGTCATGTATCAAAATTACAGCTAATCTGGTAACCTTAGCCTCTTTGTTTCTAGCCTTCAAAATAACAGTTAACTCGCAAGGGCAAAAGCAATGCTTTACACTGATCATCAAAAGCACCATAGATCAAGGCATAGCTCTAAACCCCATGAGTTGATTTAGAAAACTCATCCTAATTACCAGATTCCATAGCCAATCAAGTAACTTGTCGAGTTGACTCTTTCGATAACAAAAGCGTTCCATTTGTATTGGAATTTGAACAATAGACCTGTTGCCAACTTTCCTAATATTTGAATAACAGCAAATATGGGCAGCTACGAGCAACAGTTATGCCCTAATTGGTTCAAAATAAAATGGAATAAAAATTTTCAAAATAGATTAAAAAATTCAAATTAGGCAGATGATAGGAAGCTATTTTATTGTTCCGTTAACAGTGTTAATAAAATATTCATATAATCAAATTAGGGCAATTCGGTGTGACTGTCACTCTATCCCCCCTCATCTCTTTCGAAGCATCTGATTTCTCTCTACCACTTTCTCCTATGCCCTCTCATCTCTCCCAAAGCATTCGATTTCTCTCTACCACTTTCTCCTCTGTCCCCTCATCTCTCCCAAATCATCCGATTTCTGTCTAACTTTCTCCTCTGCACTTTATCCTTCGAAGACTGTTGTCTCCGACGCTGCTCTAAATCGGCGATTTCTCTCTACCACTTTCTCCTCTGCACTTTATCCTCCGAAGAACGTTGTCTTTAGCGCTGCCCTAAATTGGCGATTTCTTTCTACCACTTTCTTCTTTGCACTTTATCCTCCAAAGAACATTGTCTCTGGCACTGCCCTAAATCGGAGATTTCTCTCTACCACTTTCTCCTCTAAAGAACGTATTCTCTAACACTACTTCAATCAATGATTTCTCTCTACAATTTTCTTCTTCATCATAGATCTATTACTCGATGTACCTGATCTCTACTCAACACTCGATCTCCTCCTCTTCGCTTGGTGCTCAATTGTTGTAGAAATCGTAGTTGACGGTGTAACATCCCATGGTTCTAATAATCACAGTATTGTTTACTTTGGGCTGCCCGTACACCCCTCATGGTTTTGTTTTTCTTCAGTTTTTCAAGAAAAATGCATTATGACCTTTAAAATTTCCCAAACTCTTATAAACAGCCCAGTTTCCTCTCCCCAGACGATGTAGAATTAACTCTCTATCCTTCACCCCAGCCTAGAACTCTGTCAGCCTTCTCTTGGCTCGCCCTCATCAACCCAAGGCTTCACATCTTCCCCCCTTAAGGGAACACACGTCCCCACATGATAGCCATGACCAGGTGCCCATGTGCGGTTAGCCACCACACCAGGAGAGGAACTGGCTCTGATACCATTATTAACACCTTGGGGTTCCAATAATCATAATATTGTCTACTTTAGGGAGCCCATACACCCCTCACAGTTTTGTTTTTTCTTAGTTTCTCAAGGAAAATGTGTTGGGACCGTTAGAGTTTTCCAAACTCTTATAAACAACCCAGTTTCTTCCCCTCGGGCGATGTGGGACTAATTCTCTATCCTTCACCTCAACCTAGAAGTCTGATAGCCTTCTCTTGGCCCGCCCTCTCTACCTACGGAACAATGCATTTTCCCTAAATAATTGGGGAAAAATAAAGCAGTGAGGGGTGTATGGGCGCCCAAAAGCAGACAATATTGTGACTGTTGGAACTCTGAGGTATTATAAATGATATCAAAGCCAGTTCCCCTTGTGTCGTGGTGGCTAGTCGCAAGTGGGCCCTAAGTGGTTGAGACCATGCGGGGACACGTGTTTCCTAAAGCTTTGGGCCAATGAGGGTGGGGAAAAAGAAGGTTAGCAGGCTTCTAAGATAGGGTGAAGGACAAAGAGTTAGTCTCACATCGCCTGGGGAGAGGAAACTAGGTTGTTTATAAGAGTTCAGAGAACTCTAATGGTCACAATGCATTTCGAGGGGTGAAACCCAAGAGGGGTGAGGGACCCCAAAGAGGACAATATTGAACCCCATTGTGCACTTTGATACACACAAACAATGCATTTTTCTTGGGAAATCGGGGAACAGCAAAACTGTGAAGGGTGCATGGGTGGCCCAAAGCAGACAATATTGTAACTGTTGGACCCCCGAGGTGTTATAGATGGTCTTCTACGAAGGTCTTCTGCATCTATTGCTTTAGGAATTGTAGCAGAGGTAAGTGAGCATTTAATTTAGTTCTTTGGTTTGATTTTGCTAATTTTGCATTTCAGGAATTGAAACCTCATGTGATTCTATTATATCTTCTCTACATTCACATTTCAGTGCCCATCACTAATTTATTAATAATAACATTTTTGCTAAACAATAGATGAGTGGAAACTAATTTGGCACCCACCATGCTTGTATGCTTGAGGCTAATAAAAAGAAAGAAAAAAAAACCCACTAAAAATCAACAGCTAGAAATGTTACTTGTGACAATGTTAGCATTTTAGGAATTAAAACCTTATATGTGTCTGTGCTTATGTTTCTGTTTATTGTGGTCACACAAAGATTCTATTATATCTGCTATACATTCACATTTCAATGTCCATCACTGATTGATTAGTATGGTAACATTTCTCCTAAACAATAGGCGAGTAGAAACTAATTTTACACCCACCATGCTTGCATGCTTGAGGCTGGTAAAAAAAAAAAAAACCATTGTAAATCAACAGCTCGAAATGTTATCTGTTGACAGTATTAGCATTTTAGGAATTGAAATCTTATAGGTGTCTGGGCCCATGTTTGTGTTTATTTTGCTTACACAAAGATTTTGTTATATCTGCTCTGCATTCACATGTTAATGTCCATCACTGATTGATTAATATGGTAACTTTTCTATTGAACAATAGATGAGTGGAAACTAATTTGACACCCAGCATGCTTACATGCTTGAGGGTAATAAAAATAAAAAACCACTGTATATTAACATCTGGAAATGTTATCTACAGATAGTGTTAGCATTTCAAGAATTGAAACCTTATATGTATCTATGCCTATGTTTGTGTTTATTTTGCTGGCCTAAAGATTATGTTATATATGCTCTGCATTCACATTTCAATGTCCATCACTAAATGATTTCCCAATTACATGACAGTTGTATGATTATCTTGTTCCATTACCATTGCAAACATTAAAACCTTATCATGGATATGTATGAAACTAAAATTGTAGGAGATGGTATGGAAGGTACTGAAGTGGAAAATGTAGTAATAGATCCTAGTATGCCTTTGCATGAAGTTGGAGTAGATCCTACTTCACCGTTAGAGCTAGTACCAAAGTTCAGCATGCAATTTTAGAGTCTAGATGTTGGTTATTCATTCTACAATTCGTATGCTAAGTTGGGAGGTTTTTCCATTGCTAGGGACTCATTATATAAAGTTAAAGTAGATAGGAAACCCATGATATGCATAATTAGATGTTCCAAACATGGAAAAAGTAGGTTCAATGAATCAGTGAGACTTAACTACCCAAGTGTGGTCTATGCATGATTTGTATTTGGGGAAAAATCATAACCTTCAACCTCAATCATCTCAATTTTTTAGGTCTTATATACTTATTTCAAATGTTGAGAGATAAAGAAATATGCAATTATCTCACTATGGTCTTAGTGCTTAACAGATTCATCATATAAGAGCAATTGAAAGTCAAGGCATAGAGAATGTGCGATACATAACACAAGCTTATCGTAGTGATATCAACCAAGAAAGAAGATTAGCAAGAATGGGATTAGAAGATGTGAATGCTATGTACAAATATTTTATCAAGATACAAAAGCAAGATTCTCAATTCTTCTTTTCTGTTGATTATGACTGTGAACAAAGGTTAAAATCTGTCATTTGGGCTAACTCAAAGTGTAAGATTGACTACTCGTACATTGGAGATGTAATTTCATTTGATAGTACTTATGTTACAAATGCATATCACATGCTCTTTGTCCCCTTTGTTGGAGTAAATCAACATGGTCAAATGTGTCTGCTTGGGTGCAACCTTATTTCAAATGAAAAACAAGGATCTTATGTTTGGCTATTTAAGGCATGGTTGACCTATATGGGTTCAAATTCCCCGTCTACAATTATAACAGACCAAGAACTAGCTATAAAGGCAGCAATCAAGGAAGTCTTTCCTAACACCACTCATCAATTTTGTCTTTGGCACATCCTACAGAAGCTACTGCTTAGGCTTTCACACTTGCTTTGAATGACTAATTTGTAAGTAAGTTTAAGTCATGTATATACTCTCCTTTTACAATTGAAGAGTTTGAGGAGAAATGGCAACAAATAGTATGGAGTATAATCCAGGAAGTAATGGCTGGATTAATAGTGTTTATGAAGATCATAAACAATGGGTCCTTGTTTTCTTAAGAATACATTCTTTGCTGGCATGAATACTAGTCAAAGGAGTAAAAGTATAAATTCTTTCTTTGATAAGTATGTGCATAAGAAAACATCCTTAATAGAATTTGTAAAGCAATATGATCTAACATTAGAGAGTTGATATTATGCAGAAAGCCAAGAAAGCTTCAAATGCTTTAATGAGGTACAACCCCTTAAGACAAGAAGCCTATTCGAGTTACAAGTATGTGATGTTTTCACAAGGAACATGTTTTGGAAGTTTCAAGATGAAGTTGCTAGGATGGGTGGATGTTTAGTTGATGAACAAAGTTGTAATAAACAACTTATCAAATATACTATGAGAGTATTTGTATTCAATGAGGATAAGAAAAGAGAAGTTTGGAAGTTTTTTAAAGTTACATGGGATCCAATTAGGTTAGAAGTATCATGCATATGGTGATGCTTTGAGTTTAGATGATACCTTTGTGGGCATGCCATGTTTGTTCTTCAGCTTAATGGTTATTCATCCATCCCATCTATGTATGTCTTGAAGCGTTGCTTAAAGGATTTGAAGATGAGACAGAGTTTGAACGGCATAAACAAGGAGAAAGAGAGTATGTTTGAAGATCCAACAAATAGCATGAACTTCCTTTACTACAGTGCTCTTCCCATATTTGGAAAAGTTACATCATCTAAGGAGTGAATTTGTTATGTCAGGCTTTGGATGTTGTTGAGTAAAAGTTAGATAATAATAATAATAGCAAATGTTTCTGAGGATGTTGCATGGGTAGGAGATCGTTTTGAGGATGTAGCACCCGACTTGAACATAGGCAATGTGATGTACACAGAGTCTCCTTTAGAAGTGAAGAATCTGCAAGTGTAGTTGGCCAATCCTTAGAATTGCAAGACCCATTGTTAGTCTCCACAAAAGGAAATCATTGTAAGATATTCAAAGCCCCATTGGAGACATGTAAAAGACAACAATGCACATGCAGTACCTATGGGAACTGAGGGCATAACACTAGATCATGCCACAGGGAAGGAGATTCTATTATGCATGTAACTAAGGTTACAACAATAAACCAAGTTAAACAGGAGTAAGTTATGCAAGTACCCATAGATAGGCCAAACAAGAAGAAGCTACAGTGTGGTAATTGTAGCAACTTGAGACACAATAACAGAACATGCCCACACAAGGTATGCTATTTAATTTTTAACTTGCTTACTAGCTACTTCTTTCAATTATCTGAAATGTGCATATGTTTTAATGACTAATTTTCAAGTATTTATCTATTTTAGAAAGATAAGTTGGATGATAGCAATGAATTTGTGGGTGTGACTCAAGAGAACAGAATGATTAATTTAGTGGCTTGTTTCTAGCATAACAACACACACTACATTATGAAGAAGATAAGTATACTTTCAGTGCTTTTCGGATTTACTTACAACTTTTTTTTTTTCCAACTATTAATTTGGGAGCTTCTCTTTGTAGGAGGAGACAACTTATATGAATGAATGGAAGTATTTGAAAGATAAGATGTTAACAGATTTTTCTCCATAGGGATTTACTTACAGTTGTCTATTTTGTAGCTATTATTTTGGGAGCTTCTCTTTGTAGGAGGAGACAACTAATACGAATGAGTACAAGTAATTTGAAAGATAAGTTGTAACAGATTTCTCTCCACAGGGTTCTATTCATTTGTAGGTTCATTATGGAGTCTATTCATTAAATACCTGGACTCTAATATTCCATAACCATACTAGTATGAAGGTCATACAAACACCAAAGCACATGCATGTCTTACATATGTAAAATAAACTCACTACCAATTGTTACTTATATTCATGATCTGTTTCTTGGGGCCAAGCAAGATAGGTTCTATGTTCGTGTTTAGGGTAGAGGCTTCCAGTTGTATAATTTACTCTGTGAACTCAAAGGTGGGGAAAGTTTCCTCTTAGTTGGTTCTTGTAACCGTACTATGATGAGTTGGTGCTTCAATTCCATGAATCTGTATACCATGAGTTTCCTTTTGTTTTCCAATAATATGAAAGTCTAAGACATGTAGATGTATTATATGGACACTGGGAAGATTATATTGGGGTTTATGCATGGCATTGTGAGCTAAGACTGTCAAAATTGTGACCAGTGTATTACTAACTAAATCTTTCCTCATTTTTATTAGTAAACCCTTATGTATAATTTTTTCATACACCTTAGAAGCTATATTAGATTACACACTTGATGGTGTTCTTATGTAACATCTGACAAAGAAAAAAAAAACAAAAAAACAAAAAGCCTAAATAGATGGGGGCCAGATTTGATATTGGCACCCCCCCCCCATTAAGTGAACCCAACAGACATCGGATCTGTCTTTCCCACACCCGATAGACCAAAAAAAAAAAAAAGAAAGAAAGAAAAAAAACTAACAAAGATGGAAACTCGGTAGGGAAGGAAGAGGAGTAGAGGAGAAGAAGGGGAAGAAGAGGAGAAGGAAGAAGGAGAAGGAGAAGAAGGAGAGGAGAGAGGGGGAGGATGCCAAGCTGCCAAAGAAGACTGGCATGCAGGTGAAGGAGAAAAAAAATGGGAGTTAGGGTTTTTCGATCGGCCCAACTTACAGGTTGTCGCCGAATTTGACGCTGGCTCGGATCATTGATTTGAGTCGACCATGTTGTTCACCTCCATCAAACGAACAAAAGCCCCATGGTTATTTGGGAATCCATGGAGATCTTACTGTCAATCGGAGGGGAGTAGTGCACACAACATTGATCGGAGGGTTTCACTGGGAATTGAAGGCAATTTGGCTCATCCAATGGTGGGAAAAGCACGGAGATGCATCCTAGAGGCAAGATCCATAAAACCCAACTCGTGATTTTGAGATTGTGGCTAGATCCGCATTGTTCATGCTAGATCTAGGTTTTTATGACAATCTAACCATTCACTTCCTAATCCAAACCTAGGGATAGGTAATTTAGGACATGATGTAGCTCAAATCACACAAAAATTTCATATCTAGGATGAAAACCAATCAGAAAATCCCAGCCATTCGATTAGGTACTATTCATACAGTAACTTCGTGATGTCTGATCGACGAACAAACACCACAGATGAGTTCCCTGTCCTAAAAAATGATAGGATGATTAGAATTATATGAATTTGAAGTGAAACAGATTGGATGATCTAGGCCGTTTGATCTGTCACTATTCAAACACACACCTTATGATGTCGGATCAATGATTAGAGGTCACAGTTGGCATCAAAGCCCAGGTTCAGTCCACTTATAGCCAGCCACATTAAGTCTTAAGCAATCTCTAAAGTAAGATGTTGTGACTAATGAGTTTGAAAATAACTCATAAAAGAATCTTGTGTAGAAGGGAAGAATGTCACCTAAGAGGACAAGTCAGAGGACAATAAACCCCTCTACCTAGGCATCTAACCAAGGGAGTTAGATGATAGACTTTATGGCCAACATGATGCAAAATCTCAGTCAGCTGGTGCAACAACAACAATAGATGCAACCCATGAGGGTTGGCAAGTTCTAAGGAGACAATAGATATTTAGTCATAGCATGAGTAAGAGTACTTTTATAAAATTAGAATAATTCTTAGAGTAAGGAACAATAGTATAAGAGTATAAAACTTGTATATCTGAATGAAAACTTTATCAGAGATATATCTATTCACATGGGGCGACCTTTAGAGGATCCAAGCTTTAACTTTGACAATGAGCACAAACCTGTGAGGATTATGATTTCTATTGCACAATAATATTTTGATTTTAATGAAAAGAGGGCAGAGAATAATCACAAGGGAAGAGAACTTAGGAAAAATTAAGAGAATTACAATATTAGTTTATACATGTTGAGGATAGATTCGTTGGATAAATTTTAATATTAGGAAAAATCAGCAGCAGTTGATCTGCTTATATAAAGGAATTATTGATTGAAGGAATGAAAATGAGTTATTCTTTATGTATACAGAAATACTGACAGCTAATTATCATTGAGAAGTAAATGCCTATTTAAATGATTCTTGAGAGTTCTAGTTATGAATTGAAGATGCATAACCCATAGAGGATATAACAATTATTTTATAAGGATGACTACTAAATGATAAGAAAGAAAAGCATATGAGTGGAGAATTGAAGCATGAATATAGAAACTTAGTGAATACATTCAATTTCTGTAATATCCTTAATTTTTAGGATAAAATAGGAAATTATTAAATAAATTAAAATAACAATTTATGGATGTAAATTTTTCCTGAAAACATAAGAATTAGAAAGTGCTTGTCGATATGAGTCCAACGCCACCAAGAACGCCAAAAACGGAGCTCAAAAGAAGGAGTTATGAGCCGTCGAAGTTGTAAGGGCAAATTGGTCTTTTGACAGAAATGTGTTACACAGGGGTCCAAATTGATAACGGCACCCCTATCTTCCACACGTCTCTACTAGTTCGACGAAATCTCCAGAGAGACGTGGAAAGAGACAGATGGGGAAGAGAAACTCTTCCCCTAGGACTCTAAACCCTATATCTATTCTTCCCTATGAGCCAAAATGCTCCACCTTGAGCATTTTTCTGAGTTCTCACTCAGAACCCTAGCCCTACAAAGCTTGGATTTTTCCGGCGAGTGGAACCCCAGCAACACGAGCAACCACAGCTAGGCACAAGGTAAGCCTTAAAACTCTATTTTTTAGTATTTATTCAATAGAGAAAATAATTAGAAAACCATTTAAAAATTAGGAAAAAATCGGATTTTTTTGGGAACTTTGTGCACGCTACTGTTGGAGAGTGATTTCATAGATCAAACCTTATCTGTTTGGAAATCACATCGTCCAACTAGTGCACAAGAGACCTAAGAGTAAACCCTTTAAATTTGGGAGTGATCTAACGGTGGATTTCTCCAGAAAACGCAAAAACCAGTACCTATAGATGATTTTAGGAACTTGGGAAAAATCATTTAAAAATCATGGTTTTTGGAAAAATCAGTGCAAAAGGAGGGCATAAATGGATTCTAGAGAGAATTTTGAAGAAAATGACGCAAAAATTACTCAAAACGGAGCTCTATAACTCCGCCAGAGACTACCGGAATCTGGTCATCTTCTCTGATGTCGTCAATGGCGTCGGCGCCCTGGCGCTAACGCCAGGACGCACAGGGGACGACGTCAAATGACGTCATCATCGCACGCGTGCGCGGCACCGCGCGAGGGCGAAAAGGCACCAATAGGCGGTCGCGGTGGGGCCGAGACAATGCGCGTCCTGGCGATCGTGACGCACGCGGCGGTGCGTCACGGTGCCGAAGACGCACGCCGTGCGTCCAGTGCGGCGTCTTGGAGGTTAGGCGTCTTCATGACACCAGTATAAGCCAGTGTAAACCGGCGGAAAAGGGAGCCACCGGTATAAACCACCTTATGGTGGTCTGACAGGCCCCATTTGAGGGTAGTTTTCACTAAAACTTGATTTCTAGGAGCTAGAGAGGTCCAAATCACGATCCGAAAGAGGCGTTGTGACCATATTGACGATGCAGACCTAGTTTTAACTTAAAAACTTATAAATGACCACTTTTTATTTAGAAAAATATTAAAATAGTGATGTGACATGTATATGTGCACTTGAATATACCAGTTAAAGGGAGTTATTAGTAAGCTAATAGTCTCATACTGAGGTAGGTGACGACAACTAATGTTTTGCCTTGATTTTTAAACCATGTTTAAACATAGCATTATGTGTGGTTGTGTTTTAAATTGCAATTATTATTTACTATGGATTTCATGCAACATTAAGTACAGGATGGTTATTCCAAATTGAAATCTTTTGCTTAATTAGAGACTTATTTCTTATTATATATATATATAGAAAATGCATGGATTTACATGGAAATGAGAATATAGGCTTATTAGCTGGTCCTTTTATAGGCTAATCCCAGGATGATGGACGTGTCTTGGGGATTGCAAGCTATAAGTGCTCTTGAGTTTTAGCATATACATATGATTTCAGTGTTTTATATTTGATGGCGAGTGCTCTCGCCCGGTGGGTGTCATGCTAGGAGGGATAGGGCCGGCCACCCACCTTCCGAGATTATGATGTGATGATCTTGTGATATGATAGACACCTGCCCATAGACGGCATTCGGTAGGGGTTTGGTAGCATGGATAGTCCACACTACCGGTCTGAGCCTTTCCATGGGGACAGACGCTAAGTCTTCCGTTATTGTGTCAACGGAGAGCGGCGGTGGTTTATACCCATGGAGGGTTGCCACTGCAGTATGATGGCCCATATTCTTGTTATGTGTGCATGTATGATGAGCATGGTTATGGATGTTATGCTTAGGTGTGACGACATTCAGAAGTTGACTATGAGTACTCTTGATCAGTGATATTAGTACGATGGTGGGACCCATTACCTTAGGGTGCCCTTATTCTTGTTGTATGCTCCATTTTATTGATTCATGTCATGTTTTAACTCCATGATTGCATGTTTTAGCATATGGAATAAATTGACATTTATTTGAACATGGCATTATGATATCACTATTTTCATAAATGTTAGACTTTTCATCAGAGCTGTTCATTATTTCTTTCGTTTATTACATTAATTGTCTATGTACCTACACAAGCGATAGCTTGCTAAGGCATTGCTTTGTTTTACAATGCCTTAGATCTCGAGCGCGACACCAGGAAAGGAAAAGTTGTTGATAAACCATGAGAGCTGCTGAAGACTACTTTTCCCTATAGTTTTAGACAGTGAAGTGAGTCCTTAGAGAGGATTATCATTTGAATTTTTTTTATGGACTGCATACTTTATATTTGGATGTGATTTAGATGTTTGCACATATATTGGACATTTATATGGGATGTTATGATGGATAGACCCTGAGCCATATTATTATTGTGTTTTGGACATTTATTTGATTTAAAATAAAGGTGCCGATTTATTTGACGTTGATTTATACGGGGATTGTTTTATTTATGTTTAATTTACCTTTATGCCATTTTGAGAAAGGAAAACTAACACCTGGAGTTTTTCAAATATGTTTTAGTAAAATGTTAAATAAAGCTTTTCTCATGGGATCCCAAATGCTCTTATTTAAAATGCCATTATTAAAAAAAAATGTCTTAAAAATTTGGGGTGTTACAATTTCTAACTTGGATAGTGTGTAAACTTTTGAAAGACTTAACAATTATGGTAACAACAATAGTATGAGGATAATGATGAAGGACCAGGAATGATTACAATTAATGAGAACTTGAGAGAGTTAGAGAAGTATTGTATTAACCTAAACTTGAAACTAGATTTATTTGACGTATACATTGTAGCATGGTGGAAATCACTGAAAATTTGATGAAATAAGGTCCTAGTTTTCTTATGGATGTATTTTTGACCGATGAGATGAAAATTAATGATTTCTTGTACATACAAAAAAATCTGATAACAAGAATTAGTGAGAAGAGAATGTTTATAAATTATTGTGAGAGTTTTAATTATGATTTGAAATGTATATTGCTTGGAGGGCATGATAGTTACTTTATAAGAATAATTATTAAATAGAAATGATCACTTCATGAATCAACTAGGAAGAGACAATTGAAGTGAGTGGAGTAAGATGAATTGAAGTAATAATATTAGAAATGAGAAAGAGATTGCATTGTATGTAATTATGGGAATTTGGAAGACTTATGTGATTGGGTTGTGCTGTGGAGGTTCTGGGTGTGTTGTGTTTGGCTTGCCCTCAAATCGGTACAAGACCCGACTTGCCCTGCTTCACCTGGTGGTCTCAGTCAAGATCCATGATAAAGTGTAATCCATTACATATCAAACATGGATACTCATGAAATTAAATATCACGATAACAAATATAAATTACTATACACATGCAACAAAACACGATAGTGTATAAGACATATGGCTCAAGGATTATCGATAAGTCACAATCGATGATCACCTACACAAGCATAGCTTGCTGAGACATTGTTTTGTTTTGTAATGCCTCAGAGTTTGAGCATGATAGTCAGAAAGGGAGTGGGCAGATTAGCGTGGACTTGGATGAGGACTTGAGGACCATCTACTTTTTGTATTCAGAGACATAGTAGTGTACGTCTCTTAGACTTGTATTAGACTTTTGGGACTCTACTTGGATGTTTGTGTATTTTGATAGATTTGACCCATACCATTGTATAGTGTGCATATACTCACACATGGATAATGTGGTGATTATGGATGGAACCTGGGGCTTTGGGAGTTTTATTATCATTGTCTCTTTATAGCTTGCAAAATTTATTATGGCTCTAAATTTGATCATGCTTAGAGTGTCTGAAATTGATTTTGTTCATCGTTGTAGCCTTAGAGGTGTAAATGACCCTCGGGTTTTCTTTATTGGGTATTTTTCCTTGATGCTTGGAAAAAATTAATAAATTTTGAGTTTTATTTCAGGGATCCCGCCTATTTTATAAAAAAAAAATTATTTTTACTACTATATGTATTAGAAAAAGATTTAGAAAACCTGGGGTGTCACATCCTATGTTTCTTTTCAACTCCTATTAGTTTTGTCTCAAAAATATACTATAACATTTTTAATATTCTAACTGTATTTTATTGTGTTTGCAACTTCATCCATATCACTTCTTCCCCTCTGGTATTCTGCATCTAGTAACATCTATATATGAACTTAGTTGTGGGTAGACAGAGATTCAACAAGGTATTTCATGGAGGTCACGTTATTCAATTTAAGGAACTTAGTTATTCTGTGTGATCTACTGACATGTGTACCTCATCTCAAAACAAGTAGTATTTAAGGAACATCAAGCATGCCATCATTTGCTTGGTATGTCTCTATTTCCATATGACCATACACATACTCTAAGATTTGATTGAAAATGTCTTACATAAACATCTTTTCCTTTTCCGCTTGTAGCACTCGTCTATTACTTGTGAAACGCCAATGAATGATTGCTGATCCAGAAGTATGGGCTCTTTAAGATGAGACACAACAAGTTAGAGAAATAAGTGGGAAACTTGTCAACTAGACTCATTTCCTGGTGGCTTCATAAGTTGGAGAAATAATTCAATGCTGACAGCATAGAGAACTCATTTCAGAGCCCAAATGTCTATAATTTACAAGCCCAGAAATATTCCATATCCTCATCAGAAGTGTTTGCTGAAGGCACAAAGATATTTCAAAGTGTTGATCTCAAGCATAACTCAATTTCATGTGTTGTTAAACTCAATTTCTAGCACCATTGAAAAGCACCAATAGAGAAATGTATTTAATGTGGAAAAATCTTCTATAGTTGTATGCACACTACCAATTGATGCATGAATAAATTTCCTTTGTTACTTTCAATGTATATAAACATTTTGTACGCACACTACCAATTGATATATGAATAAACTTCCTCTATTACTTTCAATGTATAAACCATTGTGCTGTTTTTTCTTACTGAATCTAAACCTTTCGCTGATCTGGGAATATGTGAAATTGCTTTTCTTGAATCTCATCCGTAACATTTGCATATCTTTAAACACTATTCTCTAGGTTAGCTACCCACTATGTTAATAAAAGAGAATCTCCTTCAGTGATAATGGGAGCATTCTAAAATCTTTTTGTTGAAAGAATCAATGTTTCGTCAACTATCAATTCTGCCTTAACTGCCTCTATATCACCAATTGGTCCTAAGCACAGTGATAATAGGAGCATTCTTAAGGGCAACTCATTTGCTTTGAATTTCAAGCACAGAATATTATTTGATTTCATAATTTGTTTTTGCTCAATGTGCCACCAAAAGGATAATCCTTTCAACTAGAAGATCAACCGATGAAGATTTTCCTTCAAAGTTTCATAGATTCCTTTCTTTCCAAAGCATCCAAATAGTAGCTAGAAAAGTCCATACTTGTAAGTTGCTCTATTTAATTGATTTCAATGTTCTTCTCCAACCAAACATGAGTTGACCAACACTGTAAGGCATCATCATTTGAGATTGAATAAAATAAAATAATAATCCACACACAACTCAACGAGTAGTGAAGGAACATATGGTTGATTGCGTCGACTTCATTAGAACGAAGAACGCAATGGTTTATGAGTTGTTATCCTCTTACCAATTGCACCCTAAACCTTATGTCAGTTTCAACTTGGGAGTGTGATAGCTCCTAAACATGTGAAGGAACCTGAATCTAAACATGGGAACAAAGTACACTCATTAGCATTCACAAATCTAAAAATAGAAAAGAAAATGACTTAGCGAGGAACTTGAATCTGTTGGGCAAAAAAAGGAGAGAAATAATGAATTTATTGTTTTTTTGTTGAGTTTTTTGCAAGTGCACGACTGTTGTATAATAGCTAGTGCAAGTCCGAGTCAATTCCACAAGAACCTGACTTGAAAAGGTGGAATTTATACAAAATTTAACTTACAAATTAACAAACATAAAATACAAATTTATTAACCAACCCATGAGAAATCGGTTCGAATTTATACAAATTTTAACTTACAATCTAACAAACATAAAATACAATTTCATTCACCAACCCATGAGTAATCGGTTCTTAATTTAAACAACAGGAAATTAAAGAAGATGGCATTTAACTACAACTTTTCTATTTTGTCCATTGTGTCACACATAGACTACAATAGGTACTATCTAATAAGTGACAGCATAAGCTAAAGAAATAGCCTTGAAATAAAATGTAAATGACACAAACTAAGAATAAATCTAGGAAAAGGAATAAGACAAAAGTAAGAAAATGACAAAACAGGGACATCAATGACATTTTAATTAAAGTTGTGACACCCCGAGTTTTCTAAAATCTTTTTTTTTTATAGTAAAATTTTTTGTTATTTCAAAATAGGAGGGATCCCTGAAATAAAACTCAAATATTTAGAAATTTGACGCTGTGTCAAGGAAAAATGACCGATAAAGAAAACCCCGAGAGTCATTTACACCCCAAAACTACAATGCTATACCAAATCACTTTCAGACACAGTGAGCATGCTCAAATACAAAACCATGAGAAATTGTGCAAACTGCAAAGAGACGATGATAATAAAAATCCCAAAGCTCCAGGGTCCATCCAAAATCACCACATTATCCATATGTAAGCATATACACACTATACAATGGTATGTGTCTAATATATCAAGATACAAATATATAGGTAGAGTGCCAAAAGTCTGATACCAGCCTAAGGATGTACACTATTATGTCTCTGAATGCAAATAGTATAGAGTCCTCAAGTCCTTGTCCAGATTTGCACTATTCCACCTGCTTCCCTCTCTGACTGTCGCACTCCAACTCTGAGGCATTACAAAACAAAGCAATGCCTCAGCAAGCTATGCTTGTGTAGGTGATTTATATTCAATATAAAACGATAAGAAATAATATGGTACAAAACCTCAATTTCATTTGGTGAAAAATATACCAAATCCATGATATAAATAAGGCAACATAAGTCATGGTGTAAGGACATGCAAAATCCGAAAAGATATGCAAATATAAGTAAGCTATAACCAAGTGAGTCTATATCCAGAGAACAACATGAATGCATGTCAAAAGCATCAAACACCATACATAGTCAAGCCTTATGAGTGTCTCAGGCACACTCACGACAACGTGGGGTCAACTTTCAATACCATCCGCTTTCACCCTTTTAGCCACAATGGGCACTCAGGCACTCATAGAAAGGTGCATTCTAGTTCCGCTTTCACCTTTCACCCTTTCACCCACACGGGCACTCGGCACTCACAGAAAAACACGTTTCACGCCCACTTTCACCCTTTCACCCACAAGGGGAACTCAGGCACTCACGGGGGAAGGGGGATGCATCCTATCCCAAGCTCAATAGTCTCAATCGTCAAGGCATAGAGACTCCCATGTATCAAACATCTCAAGAGTTAGACAATGTAATTGAAATATGTCAAGAATAGTGCATAAAACATATACAAGGGAAGTGGTAAGCATCTTGGTAATACATATTAAAAATGGTCTTATGCAGCATGATAGGGCATACAAACCTATGCCTCAAAGTTTCAATCACTAAATCATGATTTGAGAAATCATGGGAAATCGTGAATGAAATCACCTACCTCGATAATGCCGTACTCCAATCAGGGGAGTAGGCAATATCAAGTCGCATGCCTTAACATACCTGTCATATTATAAGTCATCATTGATTGTTAAACCTCTCATTTTCATCATGACCCTTAAAATTTCTATTTGTCTAATGTGTCACATGTGTCTTTTGATCATGCATCGATCTGATAGTCAAATCACTCTTGATCAGCACATCCCAAGGTAGTTGCCTAGATCGATCGTCAGGATCATTTTTCTTGGCAATTCCATTAGATCTGCCCTTCAAATCTCCTAGATCATCTCATGTTTGATGTGTATAACCAAAGTCTAAGGCTTAATCATCTATTGATCGGCTTGATCTAAATCATCTAATAGCATTTAGTAGTTTGGCTATTAAAAAGCTACTCTAAACTAGATTTTTATTTTAAATCTAGGTCCACCTTGTTGAGACGATCACAACGCCTCTTTTGAATCGTGATTTGGACCTCTATAGCTCCTAAAATCATGTCTTTTATGAATGGATTGTCAAAAACCCTCAAAATTAGGAAAAAAGGCCCATCGCACATGCAGCGTGTGTGCCATCTACGCACGTGTGTTGCACCGCGTGTGGCACTTGCAGGCCACACCGCATGGTGTGTGCGTGTCACACCACGCATCTTGGGTGTAGCACGCACATGTCTCTCTGCTTGGCGCACTCATGTCGCACCCTCCGCCCCCCGTGTGGTGTGCACATGTTGCTCCGCGTGGCGCGCACGTAGCACCACGTGTCACACCTGGCTGTGACGCGTGTCAACACGAGTGCCGCGTGTCGCGTGTGCGCTCCCCACCCTATCGCGGGTCGCCGTTGCCGGGGACGATGACTGAACTAGTTCACCATTGCTGAAGACGACTGCTGGGATCCGGTTGCCGGCGACCTTCGGTGCTTCGTTTTTTGCAATTTTTGCACCTATTTGTCCAGTTTTTCACATGTATTCTATTTCCACCATTCATTTTCACAAATTCCTTCATTATCTATCATTTTTTCACGATTTTTGCTACGTTTCTAAAAACCCTCACCCTATTGTTTTTGGGGTTTTTTTGCGTCCCTACCCGTTCGATCACCTTATAATTTTATGGGTTTGTCCCTTGCATTATCACGTTCAAGATGAACGGTCTAGATCCTCATCTGACACCATTTCATCGACTTACTCTGAGGGTAACAGTAACTCACTAAACTCACTGGAAAACGGCAGTCCACGTCATTTTCCGGCACTAAACAAGGGAGAATCAATGGAGGAGGGATAGAGATGGCCTACATGAGTCGTTCCATCACCAATGCCCGCAGGGTTCCAGCATTCTCGTCGTGAATCGTCGACGAGATGCCATTTTTCCGATGGCCGGTCACGGGAGGAAAGAAACATGAGAAGGGGGAGGGAAGTGCATTTAAGGCACTCCCCCCTCTTAAATGCATATATATCATTATTTTATTTTATTGCTATTTTTATTTTATATATCTATATATTTGATGACCAGCATTAATTGCTAAATCATCACTTGCTGAGATGGGCAGTGGGGATGATTTTTGTGCGCCCCACATGTGCAAAATGATGATTTTGCCCTTCTAAATAATTTCATTTAAATACTAAATTTAAAATAATTCAGCATTTTTACTCTGATATCCGATTTTAGCATTTTTAGTGGCGCTGGACTCCATTTTTCGAGCACATCTCAAATATTGAGGTTTTAACTTGAGATTCCATCTCTAAATTTCTTAATTTCTTAATTTTCTAAAATTCATACAAATTAGCTATTCTAGAATTTTAAAATAGTGACTGTTACATCCTACCCACCTTATAGAAAATTTCATGCTCAAAATTTAAAATATACGTAACTTACGAGAAGAGCTCTAGATGGGCACGCTTCATCTCATCCTCCAACTCCCAAGTAGCCTCTTGCACCGAGTGATGCTGCCAGAGGACCTTGACCAAAGGAATGGTCTTAGTCCTCAACTCCTGGATCTTACTATTCAAGATCCCTATAAGGCGCTCCTCGAATGTCAAGTCAGGTTGTACCTCTTCTGAGATCTACTCTAGCACATGGGATGGGTCCGGTATGTACTTCCTTAGCATGGAGATGTGAAAAACGTCATGTACTCCAGTTAGCTGTGGGGGTAGGGCTAACTGATATGCTACTGGTCTAACTCTGCGTAGGATCTCAAAAGGACCAATGTATCTGGGACTGAGTTTTCCCTTTACGCCAAATCTCATCACCCCCTTCATAGGGGAAACTCTAAAAAATACATGTTGTCTGACCTCAAACTCCAAGTCCTTCCGCCTCCTATCCTCATAGCTCTTCTATCGGCTGTGAGCTGTAAGTAATCGTCTCTGAATGAGTCGGACTTTCTGCGCACACTGCTCAATCAACTCTGACTTCACTACCTGTTTCTCTCCCACGTCACTCCAGCACAAGGGAGACCTGCAAGGTCTGCTGTAGAGTGCCTCATAAGGTGCCATAATCCATGACACAAGCCCTAGACATATCCTCCATGGTCTGGATGGTCCTCTTAGTCTAGCTATCTGTTTGGGGTTAGAATGCCGTACTGAATCTCAACCTCGACCCCAAAGCCTCATGTATACTCTGCCAGTACTTCGAGGTAAACCGTGTGTCTTGATCTGAAATGATCGTCAATGGCACTCCATGCAGGCTCACAATCTCCTTGATATACAACTTCACTAAGTTGTCCATGGTCTGAGTTTGTCTAATAGGGAGGAAATGGGCTGATTTTGTCAATCTGACGACTATGACCCATATCATGTCATGCTCACTAGCAGTCCTAGGCAAGCCCACTATAAAATCCATAGTGAGGTGGCCCCACTTCCACTCTAGAAGGTCTAACATTTGTAATAACCGAGCTGGTCGCTAATGCTCCGCCTTGACCTACTGACAAGTCAAACATCGTGCTACACACTCCCCAATATCCCTCTTCATCCCATTCCACCAAAAGTGTCATCTAAGGTCTTGGTACATCTTCGTACCCCCGGGATGAATAGAATATGGGAATTGGTGCGCCTCCTGGAGTAAGTCATGTCTCAGCTGATCATTTGCGAGTACCACCAATCTGCCCCTATACCTAACACCTCCATCGAGACCTCTGGAAAAATCAGCCTTAACAGCCATGTTCTGTGTCTCTGTATCACCCGTCTATGCCTTAAGGATCCTATCAAGAAACCTGGATCAAGTCAAGAGGTTAGCAAGCATCACTCTTGACTTCCTACTCAAGGCATCGGCTACAATGTTAGCTTTTCCCTGGTGATACTATATGGTAAAGTCGAAGTCCTTGAGGTACTCCATTTATCTCCTCTGCCTCATGTTCAGATTGCTATGTGTGAAGAAATACTTAAGGCTCTTGTGGTCAGTGTATACCTCAAATTTTTTGCCATATAAATAGTGTCTTCAGGATTTCAATGTGAACACCACTACCACCAACTCTAAATCATGGGTTGGATAGTTCACCTCATGCGTCTTTAGCTGCCTCGACGCATAGGCGATGACCTTCCCATGCTGCATCAACACCGCTCCTAACCCTCTGCCTGATGCATCACAAAACACCACGTAACCACCCGATCCTGAAGGTAGGGCCAGTACTGGTGCTGTGGTCAACCTCCTCTTGAGCTCCTGAAAGCTCTCCTCAAATGCATCCATCCAAATGAATATGGTGTTCTTCCTAGTCAAGGTGGTTATGGGTAAGGCGATCCTCAAGAACCGCTCAATGAACTGTCAGTAGTAATCAACCAAACCGAGAAAACTACGAACCTCTGTCACTGTCATAAGCCTCTCCCAATGCAAAACTGCCTCCACCTTGGCCGAGTTTGCAGCCACACCATCCTTGGACACCACATGTCCCCAAAACTACACGTCCTAACCAGAAGTCGCACTTGCTGAGCTTCGCATACAAGCGATGACGGCGAAGCGTGTCCAGCACAGTGCGAAGATGCTCCCTATGGGCCACACGGCTAAGTGAGTAGATTAGGATGTCATCCATGAAGACAATTATGAGCTGGTCTAAATAAGCTTGGAACACCCTATTCATCAAATCCATGAACATTGCCGGTGCATTAGTTAGCCCAAAGGGCATCACCAAAAACTCATAATGGCCATATCCACTCCTAAATGCAGTCTTAGGAATATCCTCCTCCCTAATCCTCAACTGATAGTAGCCTGATCTCAAGTCAATCTTAGAGAATACCTGTGCTGACTGCAACTGGTCAAATAAGTCGTCGATACGAGGCAGGGGGTACCGGTTCTTCACAGTAACACTGTTTAATAACCGGTAGTCTATGCATAGCCTCAATGACACATCCTTCTGCTTAATGAAGAGGATTGGTGCTCCCCAAGGAGAGCCACTTGGCTTGATGAAACCCTTATCCAGATGCTCCTGCAACTGTACCTAAAGCTCCCTCAACTTTGCAGGGGCCATCTTATAGGGAGCCTTAGATATAAGCACAGTACCCGACATTAAATATATGGTAAAATCGATCTCCCTGTGTGGAGGTAGTCTTGGCAGGACGTCTGAAAATACATCAGCAAAATCTCGCACCACATCTATATCCTCAATCCGTGGCTGCTCCCTATCAGTCGTCATGATGCAAGCAAAAAATACTTGACAACCTCGAGCGTAACATCGAGCTGCTCTCATGGCTGAGATAATACAAGGGCCACTAACACTCCTCCTGCCCTGGACTACAACCACTGGTTGACCCGGTATACTACACATAATCTACTTCTTACGGCAGTCTATGGTGACCCATAATGTCGCTAACCAATCCATCCCCAAGATAACATCAAAATCCATCATATATAATAGAATGAGGTCGACATCCATCCTAACACTGGACATCTCCACTGGTACCCTCTCAAGGTACTCAGTAGCCTCCATCGTCTCTCCTGATGGCATCGACACATCTAATGTGAATGCTAGCTTACCCGTGGCAAGTTAAGGCATGATGCAAATGTACACGCAATAAATGAGTAGGTAGACCCCGAATTAAAAAGAACTCTGGCATGTTTATCAGCTACCAGAAAAGTACCTTTCACCACCTGGTTCAAGGCCTGTGACTGCCCCGAAGTGATGGTGAAGACGCAAACCTGACTGTATGGCACTACCTCCACGGTGGCATCGGTCCTCTATGGCTTGTCTCTTGGGCCTCTTGGGCACTCTCTCCTCATATGCCCTATCTCACCGCAACCATAGCACCTAAACAACTCGCTCGATTGGAAAGGCTGCTGTCGCTGCTACTGCTGGGACTAGTGGGGCTGCTGTGGGCCCTGCTGCTGACAGCCCTATCCTAGGCACAATCGCCCCAAGTGTCAGCCCTTACAACAAGGGCACACTCTCCTGCCTTGACCTCTCCTTTGCTTGGGAGGGTACTGCTGGTCAAGGGCCCTCTGAGGCTGTGTGGATGCGAAAGGCCTCTTACCCTTAAAGGGCTGACTCATCTCTCCTCTGCTCCGTAGCGAATCTCTCTCAAGCATTGAAGCCCTATTTGCAGCTTGCCTCACCGTAGACGGGTGTGCAATAAGTACTTCGTGCCTCAACTATGGCACTAACCCGTCAATGAATCTATCTACCGCCTCCTAATCTGAGACAAAAGGGGTAGCTACAAACCTATGTAGCCTGGTGAATTGTTTTAGATATTGCTAAACTGTCATACTCCCTGAGATAATGTGATAAACTCCCTCTTCATAGCATGTAGGGTATGAAGAGGGAAGTATTGCTCATCGAAGATCCTCCGGAAGTCCTCCCATTATAATGGTGCTAAAGATGGGGGGCGCAGCTTCTGCTGAGTCTTCCACCAAAACCCAGCCTCTTCGACCAATAGGTATGTCGCCAACCTAACCTGATCCTCATGTAGAATCTCCATCCCCTCAAAGGCCTTCTCCACCTCAAACAGTCATCTCTCTGCCACTGCTGGATCTCCTTCCCCATGGAAGGTGGGCACCATCCTCTAGAACCTCTCGAGCTACTCAGCTGGTGAAACACGTGTGCTCGAGGATCCTCCCTCTGTAGCTCCCTGCACAGGAGCTGCCGGTATTGGACAAGACGACTGTACTGCTGTATCCCCCGGGACTGCTGCAATCATTGTCGAGTGGACAGAGTGCATAGCCTGCATCTCTACCCGAACCTACTGCATAATATGCTCGGTGAGACATGGCATGAGGCTCTAAACTACGCAAGCCACTACGTCTGTCTCCTGTTCCCCTTGCTTTGATGTCGAGGCAGGGGTAGCGACTGGTGGAGCAGGGATGGACCTAGTCCTCTGCCGAGGAGCCATCTGTTAACTACCCAATAACACATTGTATAAGTATTTCCCCTCTCTTAGTCTAAGTCATGTCCTACGGCTGTAATACTAATTAGACCCTTAAAGTGGTGATGATGGAATAAACCTAGGGTCTGATACCAAACTGTGACACCCTAGGTTTTCTAAAATCTTTTTTTTTTATAGTAAATTTTTTTGTTATTTCAAAATAGGCAGGATCCCTGAAATAAAACTCAAATATTTAGAAATTTTACGAACCCCGAGGGTCATTTACACCCCAAAACTACAATGCTATACCAAATCACTTTTATACACACTGAGCATGCTTAAATACAAAACCACAAGAAATTGTGCAAACTGCAAAGAGACGATGATAATAAAAATCCCAAAGCTCCAGGGTCCATCAAAAATCACCACATCATCCATATGTAAGCATATACACACTATACAATGGTATGGGTCTAATATATCAAGATACAAATATCTAGGTAGAGTGCCAAAAGTCCGATACCAACCTAAGGACGTACACTACTATATCTCTGAATGCAAATAGTATAGAGTCCTCAGGTCCTCGTCCAGATCGCACTATTCCACCTGCTTCCCTCTCTGATTGACGCGCTACAACTTTGAGGCATTGCAAAATAAAGCAATGCCTCAGTATGCTATGCTTGTGTAAGTTATTTACATTCAATATAAAATGATAAGAAATAACATGGTACAAAATCTCAATTTCATACGGTGAAGAATATACCAAATCCATGATATAAATAAGGCAACATAAGTCATGGTGTAAGGACATGCAAAATCTGAAAAGATGTGCAGATACAAGTAAGCCATAACTAAGAGAGTTTATATCCAGAGGACAACATGAATGCATGTAAAAAGCATCGAACATCATACATAGTCAAGCCCTATGAGTGTCTCAGGCATACTCACGGCAACGTGGGGTCAACTCTTAATTCCATCCGCTTTTACCTTTTCACCAACAATGGGCACTCAAGCACTCACAGAAAGGTGCATTTTAGTTCCGCTTTCACCTTTCACCCTTTCACTGTAATGACCCCGAATTTTTGTAAATTATTAAGGAAAATTAATAAACTTTGAATTTTTAGAAATTCTGGGCTGGAATATTAGGTTATTGAAAACTCTCTTTTTATAGAGATTAAATTAAAAAATTAAAAAAAATATATAAATTATGGATGTACTTGGAAAACTGATCGAAACAACATTAAGTACGTTCAATTCTGAGTTAAAATGAAAATTCCTTAATTTTTCCATTTGGGGGTAAAATGGTAATTTTACCCATATCCCATATCCAAGAAATAAGACCTCAATATTCATGAAGTACTTAGAAATACGATTCCAACGCCACTAAGTACGCTCGATTCTGAGTTCGGACAAATATTGCCTATTATTCTCCAATTTTAGAGTTAAAAAGGGCAAAAAGGTCTTTTCACATAAAAGTGGGGCCCACAAAGTGGGCCAAGGTTCTAGAAGCACCAATAATTGCTCAGTGCATTATTGCTGGTAGTGGAGATTGTAGTGGGAATGGAGAATGCATTAGTAATTAAAAAAATTATAAAGTAATAAAATATCTTATCAAAAGAAATGATAAAAAATTCAAATTTGGCTATAAATATGTCCCAAAATTTTCCAAAAATTTTTACAACCTTAACCACGAAATTTCCAAACCTTCCCTGGAATTTCAGCCCCAAATTCCTCTTTATCCCTCCCCAAACTCTCTTTTCCTTATTTCTCTCTCCTCTTTCTAATTGGAACAAGAGACCTAAATTCAATTAGGCACTCTGTTCCAGGAAGAATCTCATCAATTCCACCGTCCATAACATCCTATACTACAGTATATACAAAATCCCCAAATCAATTTCAAGATCCAACGGTTCCAACAACAGAAAATCACAAAAAGGTAGATAATCGGGCTATATTATCATCAACCGGTAATTCTCTCAAATTGGGCATGAATTATATTGTTTTTCTCCAATCAGGTAGGTGGAATTACTTCCCATTCATATTTCTTATGTTTTAGTGTAATTTTTATTTTTCTGTAATTTAATTTGAATGAAAAATGGTAAAAATAAAGTAAATACCAGCCCCTTCAATTTATGGTGATAGAGAGCTCAGATGGAAATTCTGAGCTTTCCAATCAATCCAGAAGGGTCAAAAACCCCTAGGGTACAATTTTCAAGAAAATCTAACAAGGCTTGGACCCTCAATTGAGAGAGATTAATTCTGGTGGGCCCAGATCAAATCTAGACCCTAGGAATGGCTGAAAACTTCAATTTAAGATTGTGGATTCATATGAACTCCAAATTGAGATCAGAAAGAAGCTATAGAAAGCTTGTAATGTCTAGTTTCTAATGAAGTCATAAAATTTCTAAAATTTATTTCTGTATTTTTCTATATTTTGGAAATAAGTGTCCAATTTCTAAGATCTTCAAGATCTGAGGTGATCAGATCTTGGAAATTTATTTTAGTGATGATATAATAATATAATAAAGTAATATCTATGATTAATTTGGACAGATCTTGGATAAAATAGGGGATCTACCCTTTATGGTAGAAAAACCCTAAAATAAAAATAAAAAAATACAAAGGGACCCACTTGATCAATGAGATCAAGTATGATCAGATCCTTGGGATGGATTAAAGGGATGATATTATGATGGAATCCAGTTAGATCATGGATGAAATGTGACAAAATCAAGTGGATATGATTTTTGGATCTTAATGGATTAAAAGCCCTAAAGGTAATTAAAACCCTTAATCTAAAGGAAAACACTAAGATCTAATGGTTGGATCATATTTAAAGGTTTATGATAATCTTAATAAAATTAGTTTAATTGTCTTTTATTGGATATAGAAGTGTAAATGTGATTTATGTTCTAAGTTAGAAAGCATGATAATGTAATCTTTAAATTTTAGTATGATATGCCCTAAATGAGTAATTTGTTAGTAGATTTGATTATCTTAGGATCATGTTAGTGTAAATTAGGATTTAAACATGATTTTATTATGATAGAAGATGTGTTTCATAACTTAGGATCATGTTAGTTTTATTTCACTAGCTTAAGTTATATTCATAGGAAAAATGTTAGTATATAGTTGTTAAACTTATATTTGATTTATGCTTTCAAGTTGATGATTTACTTATTGTCAAATTTAATTCAATTGTTAAGTAATTGTTAAGATATAAGGAGCATAAATCACCAAAAATGTAAACTAATGAAATATAGAAATTCATGGACAACTAAGATGAATGAATGATTTTGACTTAGTAAGGGCTATAGTTAGTAGGACAATATATGGAATGATTTATCATTTCCTTGGCCCAAAATAGGAAAATAATGAACATCCATGGATGACATTGTGCATATCCATGGAAATTAATTAAAATCAATTAGAGAAGGGACTTAAGGTAAAGAGCTCATAGGAACCTTGTCAAAGGTTGAGCTAGTACCACTCAAAGGTGGACTACGAACATTGTGGTTATAGGGGGTATACAAGAACCAAGTGCTTTTCCCTCACCTCCCATTGACGTAAGAAAGGTCTAAACGCCTCCTTACATGAGGGTTGTATTAACCACTTTTTGAGCAGACTTTAACTGGTAAGTACTGGTCATCCTGAAATAAGGAGGAGTTGTCTAGTGATAGGAAGAAATAAATTATCTTCAACCAAGTAAGACACTAACTGGTTGAATAATAATAAGAACATAAAAAGATAGCAAAATATCTAACCCTAATAAAAATAGTAAGTGAGATAAGGATGATCAAACAATATGAGATCTTGTATGATCAAAAACAATAAGGAAAAAGAAACATCTATGTAAATTAGATTGTTATGTATGATATAGACAGTATTTGTATAGATGATATTAAACCCATGGATATAGGATATTCAAGGAAGAAAGATTCAAATCATCCTACATAAGGATGATCAAAAGACCATGTAGTATGTACCCTTGATTACAAAAATGACATTATACATATGATTTGACAGATATATGTTGATCGAGACTATGGAAGATTTCAAGGAGTAAGAATACCTTATTAAGGTAGGTGGATTATTAAGAATGCCTTTACATGAATTAGACATAATCTTATGTTTTGAAGTATTGACATGTATGATACCAATAGATTAAGGTAAATACTTCAAATTGAAATATGATCCAACCAAATGATGAGGAAAATAAGTATTAAATGGTTAAGTTGAGAATTGAGAACAACCCTAAGTGAATAGGAAAGTAGAAAATATTCCAAATTTCTAGTTAAGCAGTGATAGTCCGATATTTATAAGTATTATTTTACATACAAGCTTGGAGGCTTGTGGTTTTGTTTTAAACAGGCATAAGCCTGGGGATGCTATGCTAGGAGAGTTAAGAGGGTTTGGCCACCCACTCTCTGAAACTTGATGATATTGAATACCAAGCCTAAGAAAGGCTAAAAGTCGGGTGGGGCATTTATGGGAAGGCCACCACTGTGACAGCCATGGTCCTCCCATATGGACATGGATATTGTAATTTCCACTGAGAATGGTATAAGTGGATTATTGAGCAGGTTATCCCAAGGCCAGTATCGATCGATCGCAAGCATAGTAGTCCTTGATTATTTTGCACTATGATGCATATGAAATTGGCATAGTGAAATGCCTTAAGGGATGACATGATGAAATGTCAGGTAATTGTATATTACCAATAGTGTACTGTGAACCACTAGATGGATCCTGAAGTTTAATAAAAGTATATTCCTTTAATGGAATTTTATCTTATACAAAATTCTACTTATGTTATGTATGAAGTGGTGACTTAGGTTTTACAAAACAAATTCTAAAGAAAAGAATTTCCGCTGCTTTGGTTTGCGAAAAAATTTTACTCTAAGGGCCCTATCTTTACAAAATGTATTATAAAATGTGTTATAAAAACCTGGGTCGCCACATTCACCCACACGAGCACTCAAGCACTCGGCACTCACAGAAAAAAGCGTTTCACGCCTGTTTTCACCCTTTCACCCACAAGGGGTACTCAAGCACTCACAGGGGAAGGGGGATGCATCCTATCCCAAGCTCAATGTCTCAATTGTCAAAGCATAGAGACTCCCACGTATCAAACATCTTAAGAGTTAGACAATGTAATTGAAATATGCCAGGAATAGTGCATAAAACATACACAAGGGAAGTAGTAAGCATCTTGGTAATACATACTGAAAAATGGTCTTATACATCATGATAGGGCATACAAACCTATGCCTCAAAGTTTCAATCACTAAATCATGATTTGAGAAATCATGGGAAATCGCGAATGAAATCACCTACCTCGATAATGCCGTACTCCAATCAGTCGCGTAGGCGATATCAAGTCGCACGCTCTGACGTACCTGTCATATTATAAGTCATCATTGATTGTTAAACCTCTCATTTTCATCATGACCCTTAAAGTATCTATTTGTCTAGTGTGTCACATGTATCTTTAGATCATGCATCGATCTGACGGTCAAATCATTCTTAATCAACACATCCTAAGGTAGTTGCCTAGATCGATCGTCAGGACCATTTTTCTTGGCAATTCCATGAGACCTGCCCTTCAAATCTCCTAGATCATCTTATGTTTGATGTGTACAACCAAAGTCTAAGGCCTGATCATCTATTGATCGGCTTGATCTAAATCATCTAATAGCATTTAGTAGTTTGGCTATTAAATCTAGGTCTTCCTTATTGAGAAGAACACAACGCCTCTTTCATATCATAATTTGGACCTCTATAGCTTCTAAAATCACGTCTTTTATGAATGGATGGTCAAAAACCTTCAAAATTGGGCCCACTGCCACCTGAGCCAACTTGAAAAAAAAAAAATGACAATCCACTAGATTGTTATTCAAAAATTATTGCGAACGCACATCTAGGCCGTCGGGTAGCTGCTCACCATTTCAAAGTCTATATCTGTGGTTTTAGAAATGGAATTGCTATTCTCGATTCAGACAAAACACTAATTTGTTTACGAAACGCTTGTCATGTGCTGTGCGCGTGTGCGCTACACGCATGTCACCTGCGTGCAACAGCAAGCATCGCGTGCGCATGTTGCCCCGCCTGTCTCGCGCGTGTCATGCCATGCGTCCCATGCGTGCGCCTGCCTGTCTCGCCCTATGGGGCGCTCGCATTGCACCCTCCGTCCCCCGTGTGGCGCGCGCATGCTATGACGCATGGCGTGCACGTCGCACTGTGCGTCGCACTTTGTTGGGATGAGTGTCGACGTGGGTGCTGTGTGTCGTGCGTGCCCTTGCCACCCTATCGCACGTTGCCATTGTCAGGGACGGTGATTGGATTGGTGCACTGTCGCCCAAGAAGACCGTCGAGATTCGGTCACTAGCGACCCTAGGTGCTCTGTTTTTTACAATTTTTACACCTATTTGTCCAATTTTTCACGTACATTCCATTTTCACTATCCATTTTTACAAATTCCTTCATTATCTATCATTTTTTCATGATTTTTGTTACATTTCTAAAAACCCTCACCCTACTATTTTTGGGGTTTTTTGGTGTCCCTACTTATCTGATCACCTTGGAATTTTATGGGTTTGTCCCTTGCATTATCATGTTCAAGATGAACAGTCAGGATCCTTATCTAACACCATTTCATATACTTACTCTGAGGGCAACAGTAACTCACTAAACTCACTAGAAAATGGCAATCCACACCTTTTTTCGATGCTAAACAAGGGAGAATTAGGAGAGGAGGGATAGAGACGGCCTACCTGAGTAGTTCCATCACCAATGCCCGCAGGGTTCTAGCGTTCTCGTCGCGGATCATCATCGGGATGCTGTTTTTCTGATGGCCGGTCACAGGGGAGAAAGAAACGGGAGAAGGGGGAGGAAAGTGCATTTAAGGCACTCCCCCTCTTAAATGCATATATATCATTATTATGTTATATTATTTTTATTTTTATTATTTATATATATATTTATATATTTAATGACCAGTATTAATTGCAGAATTGTCACTTGCTAAGATGGGTGGTAGGGATGATTTCTGTGGGACCCACATGTGTAAAATGATGATTTTGCCATTCTAAATAATTTTATTTAAATACTAAATTTAAAATAATTTAGCATTTTTACTTTGATCTCCAATTTTAGCGTTTTTAGTAGCGTTGGATTTCATTTTTTGAGCATATCTGAAATATTGAGGTTTTAATTGGAGATTCCATCTCTTAATTTTTTAATTTTCTAAAATTCATAAAAATTAGCTATTCTGGAATTTTAAAATAGTGACTGTTACAAAAGTTTGTAAGGCATTTCTGAAATTTCATTGGCAAAAGTTATTTCTTCAACCTGTAGAGGAGAAAACACAGGGAGAGCAAGCAAAAGGGATGGAAATCGGCGGAAATGGAGAAAAAGGGTAGATTGGGACAAGGAGACGGGCTGGCCGAGAGAGAGAGAGAGAGAGAGAGAGAGAGAGAGAGAGAGAGAGAGATGTGGGTTTGGCCAGTGACCGGTTCAGGCGGGTCGTGATGGGGAGTAGTGTGGCTGTTAGGAGAAAACGAGAGAGGTAGCAGAGAAAGGAGAAAGATGGGTTGGTCGGTGCAGTAGTGAAGTGGAGGTGCTGGGGCAGGGATCATGCAGCCAAGGTTAGTGAGAAAGTGAGAGAAGATGGGAACGGTGTGAAGGAGGTGGGTATGCCTTGGTGCGACTGATAGGAGCGGAGGAGGATAGAAGGAGCTAAATAGATGAAGTCTGGCATCGTATCAGTTCTGGATAGGTGAGACGTCGTCTTGTGCTGGAGAAACCGACGATGACGTCGGTGATGGGAGCAGCAATGTCTGGGTTCTATGAGGCAGAGACGTAGGGTGTTGGGAGTGGAAGAGGAAGAGGAAGAGGAGAGAAGGTGTAAGCCAGCCTGTCTTACTGGTGAATAGAACAGAAAGAGGGAGGTAGCTACGGAAGGCAGAGGAAATAAGGAGGAGCTGGGAGCCGGTATTGGAGTTTCGGTTTCCAGCTGAAAACCGAGAGAAGAACAGCAACAAGAGGAAAGGAGAGTGAAAGAGAGAAAGAAAGAGGGTAGGAGCCAAGAGGAAGTTTTGTTTGGTTTTTTTGGTGATGCCAATGCGCAGAGACAGACAGAACATCTGTTCTGTACTGTGTCACTCACCGGTGGCTGGCAGGCAGGAAAGATGGGGTCTGAAGAGACAAGGGCCATGAGGAAGAAGAATGAAGAAGCAAGCGTGCTGGATGGTGAGGCAAGAGAGAAAGGGGCACCCTGGTGCTGGGAGATCTTCCCTACATGCACGGGTTCGATCTCTCCCACAGAGAAGGTAACCCGATAGATCTGAAGACAGGGGAGCTACAGGTGAGAAAAGAGGAGAGTAATGGGGGGAATTAGGTGGGGAATGAGCGGAGAGAGCAGCAGAAAAAGAGAGTGAGATGGGCAGGCGGGAGAGGAACAATCCTTGAAGAGAAAAAAAAAGTGATCTTCTCAGCCGAAAAATGATCCTACTTACAGGAAGGACAGCCATCTTTCTCATAATGTGAGCCTTGTGCTGGTAGCGAGCTTCTAATGAAATCTCTCTATGTAAAGTGGGATCCATTAGATCTTTTCCAATTGTGATACTTATCAAGTCGATTTGGACTGTCCAAGCTGATTTTGATTGATCTACGAAACAGACGACTAAATTAGAATAATCTATATCGTACATTTCTTATATGAATAGTTCCAGTAATCATCTAACCGTTAAATTTTCAAATCAACAGTTAGATGATCAATTAAAGCTAAAATGCTCTACAATTGTCAAATTAATAAATTAGATGTTTTAATCAAATACTAATCTGGGTTACTTTAGCCAAAATTGAACATTTAACACTTTTCATCTTAGGCTACTTTGTGTGTTGCATGGAAGAGGAAGCAGGTATAAGCTATAACATCCCATACAAGCAAATGGTATCATAAAAGTATTGTTTTTTTCAATAAAGATCTAAGCAATAGCATTCCATACAACCATCCAGTTATAATGTGAAAAGTACCAATACAAGTAGAATGCACACTATGAAAAATAAATATACGTCATTCATCAATTGTCCATTAACTTGATCTTCCCGCCTCGATTGTGCTTCGAGTCTTGGTGGTGAGAAAATGTTTGTTGCTGGTTCTCTTTCGTGTATAAGCCTTGATAATGATGATGTAGATGCCTGCTCATCTACATATCTTCCATACAACTGATCAACCCATAAAAAATATCTGCATCTATTTTCACCCAGTACACACACGTACACATTTTTGTTATATTTTTTGCATATAGTCAACACACCAAGTACTTGTACTACCAAACAGAGAACATTTACCTCATCGTTTGGGCAATTATAAAAGGAACGGTTAGTATTATTCATAGCCTTTGAAGTACGTGTGCTTAACTTCCCACATCCATTTGGGCAATATAAGACTGGAAATCTATCTCTGCATCCCATCTGAAAATTAATTGCAAAATACATAATCTATCTTCGTAGCCCATCTGAATATAAGACTGAAAATCTAAACATTACTACTTATTTATAAACAGAATGACAACCTGACTTGTACATGATTATGGATCCATCAAGAAAGCCTGGTTTGCAATATCAACAATGGAATGGCAATTTGCTGTTGAGAGAGGCGAGTCATTAAGCATTGCCCATTTTGTTTTGGTGGACTCAACGCATGCAAACATCAGTGTGTTTAAACGTTATTAAAGTAAATATCCGCCAAACAAGAAAAACATATGGTTATTTTGTTTAGCTGTTACAAGGTCTATTTAGTTGCACTTGAAGAAATTTAGTATATCCCTCTTATTAGGAATTTGAGTTTTCATTGGTGTAAAGGACAGAACCTGTAATTTTTTTGGTGTAGCTAAGTTGCGACCCATACAACTAATTGAATTGTTCCAGAGTTGTCTCTTAGACAGCTTCTTGGAAATTCTAGTTATTCTTATGTTGAAAATTCCACACTTCCTCACTTTGCCATGCACTCTTCCTTGAAAGCAACAAACATTTCTCTTCTCTCTTTTCAAGCTTTGAATCCATGTGCATGTGCAATGGCTGCATGGAAAAGATCTCAAAATTGATCCGTACTACTAGGTTGCTGAAGTAATTTTGTCATCTTTCAAGGTGGAAGATTATGGCACTAATACAGGAGAAAAATTCTCAGAAGAGATGCATTATCCCTCTGTTTGATCAGCGCTATGCAAAAGAAGCCTTGGGAAGAGAATAAGATTCAAGGGCATATTCTTTCTCTTTCTCATATATCATGGAGAGCACTTGCTTGGCAGATAACAGGGAACTGGTCCATGGAGTGGATAGGGGGGTCATTCACAATAGTTGTTATCATACTAAATAGTGAGAAAAGATGTCCCATGGAGTGAAGGGTATCACTAAGTTAAGGTGGAAAAGAGAAATTACCCGGTCATTTGGTGGTAGCAGAGATTTTTTCTCAATAACAAGGAACATTTAGTTTGATAAAACAAACTTACAAATATATGAGGCCAAGGCAAACACTGAAGATGGACAATTAACATATGATTGAACCCTTCAGGACATATGTTTTGCTAATCAATTAGTGAACGCAAAACCACAGGCACAAATACGTACGAGGTTTGTAATGTCCACTTACCTCTGCAATGATTCCAAGCGCAAAAGGAAGGCTCTGATTCCTACTACATTCGAGCACCAAGAAGAGAGAAGGAGATGGAGCACCAAGCAGAGATCAGGACTAGCAACTAGTAGACAGGAAGGCGTCCTCAGGTTCCTCGCTTGTTGACTATTGATAGGCATTCTCAGGTTCCTCGATAGGCGTCCTCAGGTTCCTCACACAGTATGAACTCTGAGAGAGAGAGACAGAGACAGAGACAGAGAGAGATTAGACTGTGTGTGAGAGCTCGGTGAGAGAGAGATGAAAGGGGAGAGCGGCAGAGGGAGGGAGAGAGATAGCACCAGTAAGAGGGAGAGGAGAGAGATCAGATCGTGTAAGAGAGATGAAAGGGAGAGCCGCAGAGAGAGAGAACTCTATGAGAGAGAGACGTTTGAAATAAAATTTCAACCTAAAATTTTAAGGCGTTAACATTACTGTTCAAATCTAACGTTTTGAAATTTTTTATTTCATTTTATTTTGAACCAATCAGAGCGTGGCTGCCCGTATTTCCTATTATTACTGGTCCCCATATATATAACTAGAATAATATAAAATTTGGAGTTTTTAAACTATGGATCAAGGGTTATAATCTATAAATGGTTGGTTAAGTTTTATATGCCTCTCATCTGTAGCACACCTAACCAGATGAATGATTGTGATTATACAAAATATTAGGTCCCACTTATACCCAGATTGAATCCAACATTGGGAGAAAGGAATGAAATTGTTGGATTAATGGAAGGTTTTGTTTTCCTTTTCCTTGACGTATGAGTCTCTATTAGAAAATAAAGGAAAATCATGTTTAAATCAATGAACTTCCATTTTCAATCATCTCACTAGACCCATTTCCCATGCCATTAAACCATTAATCTAGCTTGGGTCTTAGATTGGCCCCATCAAATTCAAATTTCATCCAAAGGATAATCCCAACCTCTTATTTCTAACACTATTATTATAATACCTCCTAATTTTTAATTCATTTTAAGTGAAAGGATTAAATTAAAAAGGAGAAATATGGAATTCAATTTTTAAGATTTTAAATTTTAAATAAAACTAATGAAAGATATATCATTGACCATTAAAATATCAAAATTAGAAATCTACTCCGAAAAAACAAATTCAATGACAATAAATATGTCAAAATTCAAATTCAAATAGAAAATTTGTAATTATTTAAATTGAATTACTTAATTAAATTAAATAAGTGGATAAATGATAAATTAATTTTAAATGGGACCTATAAGATGTGGCACACAATTATACACCAAACATGACAGCCACAAATGCATTATGGCAATTAAGACATGTAATAATTATAAAAAAAAATTAAAAATTAAATTTAAGTGCATTTAAATCTCTCCCCCTTCTCTTTGCTCCCTCAGCATGAGCTTTGCCTAGTCAATGCACCGGCCTGATAGTGCCCAATTGAACGCTAGGCCAAACACATCACGCCCTGCGCCGCACAACCACGTTGCTGCAGACACATATGAACTCACATTCCTTTTCCACTTGGATCTTTCCATCAGCGAGCTCCCTCTTCTCCATTCACTGGCATCGACATGTCGCCCGCCGCCCACCATTTGATCTCCATCTTGGAGCCCTCTTCTTCGGCCCTCATGCCAGAAGACCCGCACAGCAAGACGCCCACTAATCATCCCCCTTTCATTCCACCTCTCCCTAGTGTCCCATTTTCTTCAGCAAGATAGCCCTCCTCGATCGATATGCAGAAGACCCCATCTCCCTCTTTTTCGCACCACCGGCAACACCCACAAGGTAGGCATGCCTAGTTCCTCTCCAGTCTTTCTCACCGTCGCACACCCATTTCCTAACCGCTCTCCTTCTTCGTTGGCACGGGCAACCCACTTTGCATGCCCACGCATTAGGGGCAAAAATGCCCCCTTCCTCCTTCATTGTTGCTTTATTGCGGTTCCAACGGCAATCGAACCAGGATTGCTGGCCATCGCCAGAACCCTCATACCATTTGCTATTTCCTTTCTCCCTTCTTCTCTCCCCCCATTCGGCTTCTCCCTCCAGCGCAGCTGGCCCCACACACCTATGTGTACAGGTCGGCTGCACAAACTCTTTACCTCCCCCCATCGGCCTCGCCCCGACATAGCATGTTGATGCGCCTGCCTGAGGAGGCCAGTGCGCCACAAATCCCTTCCCCCCTTCACTTTCCCTATGTTTGGGCTTCAGGCAATGGCCATGCCAAAGTCACCACCGCCGCACTTGCCCCCTCTCCGCTATTGAGTTTCTACACTGGTGGGCCCCACACGAGCACCTACCTTGAGATTGGATCTCTTCCGCTACCTAATCCAGGAGGGCTCTCACAAATATGAGATAGTCGTCACGATCCTTGCTAGTGAAAAACAAGACCCATCTTTTCATTCATTGATTGGAGAAGATCCAACCACATACTATGATTAAATCCTTGATCGAACATCAAATCATCTAAACTGTGACCGATCTGACCATCCATCATGATCTGAATCATTTATTGTGATCTTTGTAATGCACAAATTGCAACCTATAGTAAAGGTCTTCGATCTGGAGTGTGGTTTAGGCAATTTGACCGATCTTGATGAATAGTTGAGATCAATCAAGGGTACATGTATAAAATTTGATCCAATTCAATAACATATATATCATTCAAATGATTAATTAAGGTTATTTAATTAAATTTACTAACATATTCTTTGATATGGGATGACCAAATGGTGAATTAAGTACAGATCATTACAGATAGCTTAGATCAAGCACCTTTGCGATGATCAGTCGATGATCTAGCAACACAAACAACCACATATCATTCAGATTGACCTACAAGAGGTAAGATTTCCACCCTAACTCTCTAATTTTCTTGATTTGAGTATAATTAGCTATAATTGAGTAAGATTAGACCTTAGAATAATCGAGGGACATAGATATGGCGGATCAGAGTAGATCTAACTGTCAGATCTGAGCAGGAGATAGTAAGAGACAAATTGACCGTATGAAAACTAGAAAATACATGTAATCAAGTTAAGTTATATCTTAAAATGGATAATTAAACTAATCTGGTGAGTAGATCATCCTAATAAGACCAAATTTAATAGAATTATACCTTGAAAACAACCTGTAATATCCTTAATTTTTAATATTAAATTAGTGATAAAATAAATAAATTAAATTTAAAAATTTATGCATAGAATTTGGTTCTAAAAACTTAAACATTAGGAAATACGCATTGATAGGATTCCAACGTACTAAAGAATGCAGAAAACGAAGCTCAAACGGAGAAGATATGAGCCGTTGAAGTTGGAAGGGCAGTTTGGTAATTTAGTGGAGCTTGAAATATAGGGGGTTGTTTTGATCACAGCACCCCCTTCCGCCCTTCTACACGACTTTATCATATCTGACAACTTCGCTAAAGAAATCGTTGAGGGGTAAAGTTTAAAGAAAAATCTTCCCTTCCTCCTCCCTAGCACGATCTCTCTCCCTCAGACCTTCTCCCCTCATTGCTCTTTCCATTGTAAAATTTTTTCTCAAACCCTAATGTCTGCAATTTTGTTTCCAGCAACTAGAGCTTCGGCAGCGTCAACGGCCGTCAATTGACCAAGGTAAGTCTCACCCCCTTATTCCCCTTCCATTTATAGTGTATAAGATGGAATTTCGCATGAGTTAATACCCAAAAACAGCATGGGTTTATAGTTTTCTGGCAACTCTGTGTGCCTTACTGTTGATGTAAAAATAGGTTGATAAAACAACATTAAAATGAGGATCGAACTATCCATCTAATGCATAAAGAACCCAAGAACAAATCCTTTAAGTTTGAGGAAAATCCGACAGTGGGCGAAGCCGAAAATCACGAAGAATAGTACATATGAGAAATTTAGGAACGTGAGAAAAATCAAGAAAAAACCTTAGTTTTTGTCAAAATCAATCAAAATGAGTGTTAAAAATGGAAACTACATAAAATTCTGAGCAAAAGGGTGCAAAATCACTAAATTTGGGCACTTGTGGGGTCACTAGCGACGATCGGACTCCAGTCATCTTCCCCAGCGTCAGTTCTCCCGTTGGAGCCATGGCCGTCGGTGTAAACCGATGTAAAACTGGGCCGTCAGTGTAAATCGGTGCAAACGGCCGGCCCAACCCCCTATAAATTAATAATATTAATTTATAAAGTATTTTCACAAAAAACTTGATTTTGAAAGATACAAAGGCCCAAATCACGATCGAAAACATCCGTTGAGATCGTCTTAATGACGTGGACATAAATTTAACTCAAAAACTTATAATTGACCACTTTTAATTTAAAAAATTTATAAAATAGTATTATAGTATTGACAACTCCGCCAATGACGGTCCCAAGCCCGGATGAAAAAGGAGGAGGGTCTTGCGTCAGGTGCCAGCCGGCAGGGGAGAAGTTGAAGATGATTTTGTTATTTCTTTCTTATAAATAAATATGCATTTGTATATTAGTTTGTGAGGAAGAAATGAAAATCATCTCCCTCTTCTTAAATATGGCAACCCTTGTGTCAGGTAGCCAGCCGGCAAGGGTGAAGCTGAAGATGGTTTTGTTATTTCTTTTTACTTGCAAATGAATGTATATTAGTTTGTAAGGTAGAAATGAAAATCATCTTCAGCTTTTAAGAAATATGGCACCCCAAATATGACATGAATCGAAAACAGACATTCCCTCAAGCTAGGGCGTTCCCCATAAGCGACGAGCTGCATTGGATCCCGGGTGCAATGAAAAATAGACAAGGGCTACTAGGGCGTTCTCCCAGAAGCGACGCGCTACATCAGATCCCGGGTGTGGTGAAAAATGGGCAAGGGCTGCTAGAGCGTCCCCTCGGAAGCGGCCTTGCATCGAGAACCAGGTGCAGTGAAAAGTGGACATGGGTTCATACCATGGAGGTCAAGAAAGGCAATAGTAAATAGGGTATCACCAGAACATAAGATTCGTATTACCACATGGAATATAGGGACACTAACTGGCAATAGTTTAAAGTTAGTAGACGCGATGAAACGTAGGAGAGTCAACATCGCTTGTATCCAAGAAACCAAGTGGAAAGGGGCTAAAGCAAGAGAAATAAATGGGTATAAATTATGATACGTAGGAAAGGAAAATAACAGAAATGACGTAGGAATAATAGTGGATAAGGAATTAAAGGATAAAGTTGTGGATGTTAAAAGAATCAGCGATAAAATTATAATAATAATAATTGTTCTAGGAGAACAAATTATAAATGTTATAAGTGCATATGCACCACAAGTACGGTTACGAGAGATAATCAAAAAACAGTTTTGGAAAGATATGGAGGGAGTCATGTAAGAAATTCCCAACACTGAGCGGATATTTATAGGTGCAGACTTAAACGGCCATGTAGGAAAAGATAAGGAAGGATAAGATAGAATACACGGTGGATATAGTATAGGTGAACGAAATGAGATGGGGGAGAATATCCTAGATTTTGCTTTGTCATATAACCTATCTATTGCAAATGCACTCTTTAAGAAGAGGGATGAACATTTAATAACCTTTAAAAGTGGACTTCATAAAAGTCAAATAGACTTTTTTCTACTTAGGAATAATGAACAATCTACATGTAAGGATTGTAAGGTGATACCTGGTGAGAGTTTGACCTCACAACATAGGTTAATGGTTATGGATATCCATATCAAAAGACGGAGTAAAAGAACTAAACTTAATACACACCCAAAAACTAAGTGGTGGAACTTAAAAGGAGAGAAAATAACCTCCTTCAAAAATCAGTTGATGGTAGAAGGAAAGTGGACCTATGAAATAGAAGTAAATACTATATGAATTAATATGGCTGAGTGCATTAAGAAAGTGGCAAAAGATGTCTTAGGAGTATCTAAAGGTAAAGGGGTATTAAGAAAGGAAACATGGTGGTGGAGTGAAACAGTTCAAAAAGTTATTAAAGAAAAACGGATGCATTTTAAAGCATGACAGAAGATTATAAATAATGAAAACTATGAGCAATATAAGAATGCTAAAAACGTTGCTAAGAGAATAGTAAGCGAGGCTAAACTTAAAGCATATGATGAGCTCTACAATAGACTAGGAACAAGAGAAGGTGAGAAAGATGTGTTTAAACTTGCAAAAGTAAGAGAACAAAAGGATAAGGACTTAGATCATGTTAGGTGTATTAGAAGCGATGATCAAAGGGTATTAGTCAAAGATGATGAGATCAAACAAAGGTGGGAAACATACTTTCAAAAATTGTTAAATGACAATGGCCCTGAGAATATAGGGATTGAAAATACTATAAATCAAAATAACATTGGATATTATAGGTATGAACGTAGGATTAGAATACCTGAAGTAAAAGAGGCCTTGAAAAAGATGAAATCAGGAAAGGCCATGGGGCCTGATGGTATACCAATAGAGGTTTGAAAGCATATGGGAGACATTGGGGTAGTTTGGTTGACCAAGTTGTTTAACAAGATTATAAAGTCAAAGAAAATGCCTGATGAGTGGAGGAAAAGTTCTATTGTACCAATTTATAAGAATAAAGGAGACATACAGAGCTGCAATAATTATAGAGGGATCAAACTTATGAGCCACACTATGAAACTTTTTGAAAGAGTGATTGAGAAGAGGCTGCGTCATGAAATAAGTGTATCAGAGAATCAATTTGGTTTCATGCCTGGGAGGTCTATCATGGAGGCTATTTTCTTACTAAGACAATTAGTAGAGAAATATAGGAAAAGGAGGAAAGACCTCCACATGGTTTTTATTGATTTTTAGAAAGCTTATGATAGAATCCCTAGAGAGTTAATATGGAGAGTGTTGGGTGGTAAAGGGGTTTCGCAAGGATATATAGACATAATTAAAGATATGTATGAGGGAGCGGTAACAAATGTTAAGACCACTAGTGGTATGACTGGTGATTTTCCTGTCACTATAGAATTGTACCAAGGATCGGCATTGAGTCCATACCTTTTCACATTGGTTATGGATGAGTTAACAAAACATTTGCATGAGGAGATTCCCTGGTGCATGTTATTTGCAGATGATATAGTCTTACTTGATGAGACAAGGGAGGGTATAAACATAAAGCTAGGATTATGGAGAGAAGCATTAGAATTTGAAGGATTTAAAATTAGTTGAACTAAGACAGAATATATGGAATGTAATTTTAGCAAGGAAAGTAGGAGTAGAATACCAGTCAAGATTGATAACCAAGAAGTCCCCGCCAAAGACCACTTTCGGTACTTAGGATCAATAATTCATGAGAGTGGAGAGATTGAGAGGGAGGTTATTCAGAAAATTCAAGCGGGTTGGAACAAATGGAGATGTGCATCTGGAGTTTTGTGTGATCGATGGGTGCCACTCAAACTAAAAGGAAGATTCTATAGGATGGCCATAAGGCCGGCCATGCTCTATGGATCAGAATGTTGGGCAGTTAAGGAACATCATACTCATAGGATGAGCGTCGCAAAAATGAGGATGTTGAGATGGATGAGTGGTAAGACAAGAAAAGATAGAATTCGAAATGAAAATATTCGAGAAAATTTAGGGATAGCACCAATAGGTAATAAGATGAGGGAAACTAGACTTAGATGGTTTGGACATGTTCAAAGGAGATCAACAACGGCACCGATTAGAAGAAGTGAGGCAATACAAGTAGAAAGTTTTAAAAGGGCAAGGAGAAGGCCCAAAAGAACGTGGATAGAAGTGGTGAGGCAAGATTTAAAAACTTTGGGACTAAATGAAGACATGGTATTTAATAGAGTGGAATGGAGGAATAAGATTCATGTGGCCGACCCCTAATTGGGATAAGGTCTTGATGATGATGATGAGTATTATAGTATTGACAAGTACATCTAAATGTTTAAGATAAGGAGATTATAAGCTCGAGTTGAGTGATCTCACATCGAAGTAGGTGACGACATTTAATGTTATGTTTTGATTTTAAACCTTGCATTTTCATAGCATCATGATTTATTGTGATTTAATTGACACTTGTTCTTTTAATCTACGATTTTATAAGACTCCATGTTTTATGCTATGATCGATACTAGAATTCAATAATATATTGAATAAAATTATGATTGATAATTTCATGAGATTGATACTCCATATTTATGCATAATTACAAATTATCTTTCTTTATTGCATTATTGAAACTGATAGGTTTTCCTAAAAAAGGACAGTGGAGGCTTGGTGGTTGGTCATTTTAGAGGCTAACCCCGGGATGAGAGACGTGCCTTAGGGATTGCGAGCCACGAGTACTCCTGAGTTTTGAGATACATGATTTTTCGTGTTTTGTGTTTTATGATGGATGCTCTCACCTAATAGATATCATGCTAGGAGGGAGTAGGGCCGGCCACCCACCCTCCAAGTTTTGTGATGTGATTGTGATATGATAGACACTTGCCCACATATGGCTTTCGGTAGGGGTTTGGTAACATGGATAGGCCCTTGCCAGTCAAGGCCTTTCCATGGGGACAGACGTTAAGTCTCCCGTTATGGTATCGATGGGGAGCGACGGTGGTTGAGACCTTGGAGGGTTGCCATTGCAGCATAACGATCCATACTCTTGTTCTGTATGCTTGCATGATGAGCATGGAGATATTGTTGTATACCTGAGTGTGACGACACTCAGAGGAGTGATATGAGTACTCATGATCTGTTTATACGAGTGTATGGGACAGTCATGGGACCCATGTACCATAAGGTGCCTTGTTATTATTGTATGCTCATTTACATTAGATCATATCATGTTTTAATCCATGAGATACATGTTTTATCGTATTTGATGTTTGGAGATTTTAATTGCATTGCTTAAAATAATTATAGCTTCGTAGAAAATTGCTTTACTTAATGTATCAGTATAATTATGCGATTTTGTCCATTGCTATTAGATTAAATATCTATGTACCTACACAAGCAATAGCTTGCTGAGGTATTGCTTTGTTTTGCAATACCTTAGATCTCGAGTGCGATAACAGGAAAGGCAAGACCGTTGAAAGACCGTGATAGCAGTGGAAGATTTCTTTACTTTGACTAATAGACAGTGATGTAAGTAAATAAACGGACTACCATTGGACTTTTTTTATAGACAGTATACTTTTATTGATGGGATTGATTATGACAATTATATATATGGTGGATATTGAGGTGGGATGTTATGATAGATAGACCCTACGCTACATTATTATTATGTTTTGGACAATTATTGTTTTGAAAATAAAGGCGCCAATGATTTTGACGTTGGTTTGACATGTGTATTGATTCAATTGTATCACCGCGAAATTTTAATTATGTTTTAAATTATAATCATGATGTTTTAGAAAATGAAAATAACAACCGGAGGTTTTTAATAAATATTTTAAATAAATAATTAATAGAATCTTTTTCTTTTGGGATCTCAACTACGACTATTATTATTATAAAAAATGTTATAAAAAATCTGGGGTGTCACATAACCAAAACCAACAATCTAACTAGTCAAGATTAGATCCAATCATCAAATCAATGGATCAACCTTTGAATTATGAGAAGGACTATTTATGAGTCATAGATTAGTGGAGGTAAAGCAAAATCTAGCAATCTAGACTATTGATCATTAATCTAAGGCTAGGATTTGATGACTAAACATGACATGGAGAGACAAATCTATGATTAGTCACGAGTAAATTTAAAACCATATAAATTTAAGATAATCAAGGATGATCTAAATAAAAAATGAGATGAATGATAATTAAGGATGATCTAAATAAAAAATGAGATGAATAGAGTTGCAAGTGATGATATATGATATGTTTGATTTGATAGAAAAGCCAGACTAAATAGACTAGAGATGCTATATGGTTTAAGAGATTACTCTCTTGTTTTGAGGTAGCTGATGACATGTAATGTTAGTATGTATTCTATTAAAATCATGGATTTCATCAATTGGTTCCATATTTGTAATGGATATTATATATGTATTGTTACACTATGACTTGGGATGAGACTATTATCCAATGTTTATGCATTTTACACTTGAAGAAGCACTTTGATTTTCATGTTTTTCACAACTTTATGACTTTTGTTATATAAATATAATTATTTCATAAGTGATAGTGGAAATATATGATTTTGAATATGATTTCACTATCAATAGAAGGCATTGGTTTATGACGATATTGTTAACATATATTGAGACATTAGATTATTTGTTTTATCCCTTATGCTTGGATTCACTATGAAGGCTTGGTCATTGGTCCTTGAAAGGTGACCTGAGAGAGAGGCAATCTCTGGGATGGCGAGCCACAAGTGCTCATGTACTTTACATACATCAAACATTTTGTCTTCATCACATGATCTTGATATATTGGGCAACTTTTGAGATTTTGTGAATTTGACGAGTGTTTTTACACAAGTGTTTCTACCCAGTAAATGCTATGTTAGGAGAGATTTAGAGCCGACCACCTGCCATTTAATTATATGAGAGACAACTGCCCCATAGATGGGTAAAAATCATAGAGAGTGGTATCATGGGTAGTTTACACTACGATTTCGATCTTCACACACGTAGGACTGACACTTAGTTTCCCATTCTAGTGTCGATAGAGAGCGGTAGTTGATAGATTTGAGAGTTGGTTATCATTGCAGCATGACAATCCATATTATTGTTATATGTTTTCATCAAAAACCATGAGCACATTAGGATAGACATATCCTTATGTACCCATGGCGTGACAACGTCTGGAGGATTGGTATGAGTATTCATGACTGGACATGAGATTGTACGGTACACTCATGGGACCCACATGTTCGGTGTTCCTCATTGATAATTTGCATATTTATACTGAGATATTCTTGAGTTTTAAATACTATGTATTAATATATTCATGAGTCATGTGAAAAAACTTATCACATGTTTTTTTGAGACTTTGGCACGTAGACCATGTATTGCATTTTATTTTCTCAATTTATCATTTTTAAATGTTTATGTACCTACCAAGCCTGGCTTGTTGAGATATTGTGCTATTTTTACAATGCCTCGGATATTAAGAAAGACAAATAGAAATAGAAAACAATTAGGCGAGTAACTGATTGAGACAATTATATTGAGGGTATGTTTTACAATGCATGGACTGTATATGTACTGTGTAATTGGACTTTTATTTGTAATGATGTAGGGACTATGGTTGTCAACTGGATAGGTCCTTGAAGAAGTAAATTTATTTCTAAATGATTTAGTTGAAAAATAAAAAAAATTATTTGGGTTTTTCAAGATTTAAAAATCAGACTAAATTATAAATAAATAGGAAGTTGAAGGTTGACACTCAGGGTTTTAAAACGAATTTTATTGAAAACATTTTCTCTATTTATTTTCTAAATTGTTTTCAAACTTGGCGCCCTAGAGTTTGAAAAGAATTTACAAATTGTTATAAAAACCCCAATTGTCACAATTATAGCCTTCACTTTGGTTGGTTTAATTAGCAGTGGGAAGTACTCCTCATTGGAAAAATTACTAGGAAGAAGAAGAGGAGGAGAAGGAGAAGGAGGAAGTGTGTTTTAGTTGGTGGAAAGACTAAGGGTTGAGAGTCAATTTTATTTCTTAATATCTCTTTAGCAAATAAATGGCAACTGGAAGCACCTTTATTGCCAATTTTGACTCTGAAAATGGTGCTTTTGACATCAACTAAAATAATGGAAAATTGTTGCTACCATGTTTTCCTACCACAACATACATGCATAAATACACACACATTCATGGTTTTTACCAGTTGCCTTTGATTATATATATATATATATATATATATATATATATATCAAGTTAATAACTAAAAGAACTAAAAATAGGCAAAAAATAAATAAAAATTTAAAGGCACGAAAAGGTGAAACGCAAAAACAGATGGGATCCCGTGAAAGAATTCCACTTGTGGAATCTTAGAACAGGTTATTTAAAAGATCTTCATATTTTGACTACTGGTGAATGAGGTTTCCTTGGTTTATAACACACTCAATTCCTGGTCCTTTTGTTTCACCTTTGACTTCTTTTATAATGACGTGGGGATGGTGAAATGCTTATTGGTGGGCTAGAATCTTCTCCCGTTAAACAGGTAGTCAGCGAAGAGAGAGACTGTGAATGGTGTCCCTTGGACCTTTTCAGTGAAATGTTAATATCATATTTTTTCGTACTGCTTTCCTCCATCGTATGGACTTTGGACAATCCTTGCTCTTCCTAGAGACATGGCCTTTTCTTGGAGTTTGTACTTATAAGATGAGTCTTAATGTCTCCATTTGAGTAGCAGTAGGCAATTTATTGTGTCGCAATCATTCATTGCCGCTTATTTAGTTTGTTTGTTTAAGAGTTGTTTTGGCATGATATAGCATGCATTCTAGCTATTGTTTGGATGATTCTTCTTAATTTGTTTCTCTTAGGCCTATCGGATGGAAGCTGATGAAGGAACTTTCTTCAAACCTAGAACGGCCCTTCCAGAGGGAGAGTAACCATAGGGTTTTCAATTGAAAGTTCAACAGTAAGATCTCGCTAAAGAGTGTCTTTTGAGCTTTCAACTGTCATCCATCCCAAAGCCTAAGTGCAACGTCACAAGAAAGAGTCTCTCACATGGGCGTCCAGGGCGAACTGTGCACGGATGTGCATCTTCCATTTAAAAATGAAAATTGATATCCACCCCAAGGATAAATGTCTGAATATTTGTAAGTAGTAGCACGCAAATCATGCATACACAGCATGGCATAAGTGTTTCATATCCTGTTAGTTGCAGGTGACCTTCAAAGCTGCATATGTCTAGCTTGTTTCACGTACACATGTAGTTGTTGGCTGGCTTGTCTTATTCTGGACCAAGCAGGCCAAATCCTGGTAGAAATGATAGCTAGCCTTAATGAGAGGTGTGCCGCTTCAATTTCCTTTAAAAGTGGAACTTGCTAGCAATTTGGTTCCCGCAATCTAACAAGGATTTCTGTGAGACTTGCCAAGAAAACTCCATAAAACTGTTGATATTACCAATGCTCGCTAAATTATGTTTGTAAGGTGTTCACCGATTACCAACAAAACATTGTACTTTATAATTCATATGCTGTTTGATGTAGCGTCTTGTGGAGGCTATATTGATGCATGTAGATGATTTACTCTCGATCTCTTGAGTGCGCATTTAATTGCATATTCTAGGTCTTGGATTGTTGAGATTAGATTGAAAGGGTGAACAGCTCATGCATAGCATACTATCGATGTTTGATAGTTGGTGATGATAAAGTGGCAGATCTTGATTTACTGTTGGTGAAACTTTGGAGTGGGCAGAAATATAACTAGCTTTCCGCTGAGCAGTAGAGTTGACTGGAATCACTGGGCAGCCACTAACTTGGCTGGAACTAGCCTAGGTTCAGATGCTCGGCGGTTCTGCCACATACATCAGCGCAACAAACTTCTCCTTGGATGTTAAAACATCTACATCATATTTGGCTGACATATTATCAATGAACTCATTTCTTAAATCTTCAACTAATGGCTGCAGCCATGATGCATTTCCACCTATATATTTGTTAAATTATGCTTGCAAGTTGCAGCAGATTGAGAAGTAGGTTCAGTCCATAGAAAGTTTTGATTGGTCTCTTTGGCATCCACGGTGACAGACTCGAGAAAATAGGATATACATGCTTATAGCTTTTCATGAATACCATGTTCAAATGCAGATCCCCATTATGGAAGCTATTTTAGGATTTATTAAAGCTACCAAAGAAAGGATCTGGATACAACATAATTGTAAATAGTGATAGTTATTTGTTTGCGTGATCTAATGTCATGATTTCTGGTCTTTCAATGCTCCTTTATTTATGAAAATGATAGGGTACACTACACACGGAGGGAGAGGGTGGGTAAACTAAATCTCATACCTTTCCTACTATTTCCTTTTTCTTTTTACCAGAGCCCAAGACAGGTGAGAGAGGAAAGACATTGTTCAAGTTCAAAAATGAGAATTCAAGGACTCTTATCATCCTTGTAGGATGAATTTGATTATTCAGCATCAGTAAGCGTCCAAGAATCATCTACTACCCCATCGCCAAAATAGAAATCAGAAAATTGATAGAAGGCTTTCTGCGTCCCATGACTGATGTCAGTGAGAATTTATTAACGACTCTTAAGTTTGATCCTAAAGTGATAGACATTTCAGTGGATTTATTCCACAATTCCTGCATCGAAGACATCCGTGTGGAATCAACAGTTGAAGTTGTTGATAACACAAGATCTACCAAAGAGATTTGCTTTCCATTTGGGGCATTAACGGAGAAGGCAAAGTCTCCCAAGTGTGTACTTTAAGGAGAGAAAACTTGAGGCTAGGGAGTGCTTCGTCGAAATGGAAAGAAGAGATCGGCCGAGCCCGATGAAATTTATGAACTGGGGGGTGATGGAGTTGAAGACAACCACAGATAAATGTATATGCTGATTCATACTATTCCCCGGTATGTATGCTATTTTAGTTCCACTTCTTGCTTGCTTTAGCAATATGGAATGCCTGATTTTGATGAAACACAGTTCTGCGAATCACAGAAGTCCTCTTTCCATCACCTTGACAGCGTTAAGATAGGTAATTTTTGGGGGGTTTGAGTCATTTATCGAAGTTGAGATGGTAGAAATTTTTCTTAAGGAGCAAAGGGAAAAGCTATTGCTATTAGTTTTTCTACTGAAGAACTCATCCGCCCCAAAGGAGATGACCATTTACATCTCTTCTTGAAGCTTGAAATTCGAGAAGATAGAAGATTAGCAAAAGGTATTGTCCGCTATTGCACAAGAAATTGCAGATTTTCCGAAAAGCATTTCTGGTGGGTGATATCATTCTCTTACTGTGATTACTCCTGCTGCTCATTTCTTATTTGATTATCAGGTCGACGACGCGTGCTAAATTATGGTTTATATGTTTCGAAGTTCATTATGGCCACTCTTTCTTCAACAGTTCTGTCCATATGAACCTCCTCGTGTAACATAAGACCATTGTTGTCTACAATATCTCAAGTCTGAAGAAATAGAATAAGAAAAAAGGAGTAGAAGATTGTGTTGGAGATCTGAAGAGAAAAGCATTACAAGTATAACAAACAGATTTAAAATATAGTTGATGATCTGATAAACTGATGTAACGTTGACTTCATATGACTTTGCTTTATTTATATGTGAGTATGTAAATTGGAGTTATAGTGATGTGGCTGTGATTGGAGTAGTCTTTGGAATGTTAGTTTTATTCTTAGCCTTTTGTCACTACCAAATGTTTTTTTTTTTTATTTAAATGTAAATAGACATGTGCATAAATGTATTTTGGAGAGAGCTGGAGTCTCTTTTGTTTATTTCACATGTATTGTATTTATTAGGTTGCTGCATCGTATGCATTAAAAACGCTGAGTCCAAAATACAGGAGAAACTCTGTTAGATTTTCGATAGGAATGTAGTATTCAATCATCTGAAAATCCTTAATTTTGAAAAGAAAAATGTCACTTGAAATTTTTAAGGCCTTCTCATTAATTTTTTTTTTTCTTCTTCTATTGCTTAGTTTCTAAATAGTTTTTCAAACTTAAAACCTCACAATTACAAAAGATTTTATGAAAAAGTGTTAGAAAAATCCAAGATGTTAGCTACATATGAAGCCCATTATGCAATACCAATATTTCATTTTAGTTTTCTTGTGCAAGAACTTAAAAAGGGAGTTGGACACAATGGTAAAGTTGTCATCGTGTAATCTTGAGGTCACAGGTTCGAGAATTAGAAACAACCTTTTGCAAAAATACAAGGTAAGACTATACATCCTTGTGTAATGCCCCTTTCCAAACCTGTATATATATGGGAGCTTCGTGCACGTGGCTGTCCTTGTGGGAGGACTCATTAGTACTCCCCTTAGCCTATTTTGTTACTAAGAAATGGACAAAAATTGATTTTCATGGCAAAGGGAATTCTCCATGGAAAATGCTTCATAGCTTGAAGTTGAACGCCAAAAGGAAATTTCCATGGAAAATCTTTTGGTAAGTTATATAAGCACCATTCTTATAACTGAGTTAAAACATGAGCCCTGATTTTGGACGTCTAACCATGGACAAATGACAAATTAAAAGAGAAAAACATTCTCACCAATGCCCTGTAAGATTGGAAATACGAGCTACAAAGTTTGTATAAGAGTCTAAATTCAACTAAAAAATGGTTTTTTAGTACGCTGAACCATCCAACCGAGGAATCTTATCCAAGGTTGGAGCAAATGAGATGAACGGTTCAGATAGTCTAAAGGGGGAGAGCTTGTCTAGATAAGGTCTCCGCTTGCATTCTTAGCCCTTAGGTCATTCATGGGGATCTGTTCGATGGATGGGCGCATCCCCCCTGTAAAACACTCCCTAAATCCGGCTACCACTCACCGCGACCGACTTTAAAGCTCTTTTCGCTCTCCCGCGTCAAGTTCTAGGGTTTGCTTCTCGGCGGAATTGTCTTCACCATTTTGAGTGTGAGAGAGAGGGAGTCTTAAAGGAAGGAAATCATGGGGGATGGTAGGGATGAAGTTGAAGAGATAGTCCAAGAAGGCAAAGAAGAAGGCCACCATGATTTGATGAGCAAGTTGCCGGACTGTCTCCTAGGCAACATCCTTGATTTGTTGGAGACCAAGGATGCAGTGAAGACCGGCATTTTGTCGAAAAGATGGCAGAACTTGTGGACTTCCAGTACAAATTTACGGTTTGATCTGATCAGTAAGTTGCCTGACTCTCTCCTTCGTCGCATCATTGCTTTCTTGCCGACCGAGGAAGCCGTAAAGACGGGCATTTTGTCGAAAAGATGGAAGAACTTGTGGACTTGCATTTCCTTTCTGGATTTTCACCACCGCAGTCGTTCTTCCCCTTTTTCGTTGGAGGATTTCGTTCGCTCGGTAAGTCGATCTCTGAGTCGCCACCGGGGTTCTAAGGTTCACAGATTTTCTCTTTATCATCTTGATCATGAACGGTGGGTTACTTCTGATGTCGATAAATGCATCCAGTTCGCGTTGGAAAAAAATGTCCAAGTGCTCCATGTAGGGTTATCCAGGTTTTACACCGAAAACGGCTCTGTAGAATACAAATTGCCTGTTACTGTTTTCAGAAGTGGATCGTTAACGGAATTAATTGTGTCGGACTGCGGAATGGAAGCTCCACCGGCGACCGTTCAGTGGAGCTCACTTAAGGGATTGCATCTAAATCGGGTCAGATTGAGCAACGACCTACTTGATGACATTCTATCCGCATCTCCCTTACTTGAAGATTTGGATTTGCATGATTGTGATAATCTAAGCAGACTAATTGTCTGCTCTTCCCGTCTTAAAAAGTTCTCACTGACTCCATCCAGTTGTCTGGACGGAATTTCCGCTCCGAATCTTGAGCAATTGTGTCTAATAGGTCTTCAGTCGATGAATGACCTTGTTGATCACATTCTATCTGGTTGTCCATTACTTGAAGAATTGATTCTGCTCTCTTACAACAATGATTCAGCCTCACTAAGTATCACTTCTCCAAGTCTTAAAAAGTTTTCACTGACAAGTTCCCATCATGTGGTTACTCTGGTAGGAATTACTGCTCCGAGTCTTAAGGAATTGGATTTGGACGGTGTTCAGTTGGGCGACGACTCACTTTTATCTGGTTTTCCGATGCTGGAGGATTTGACTTTGAGTTATAATAGAGATTGTCCTTCTAATGTGATGCCTGAGAGTATCTGCAGTCCAAGTCTTAAAAGGTTGACACTGAAAGGCCTCCATTCTCTGATAGTAATTTCTACTCCTAATATTATAGCATTGAGAATTACTGTCGATGTACCAGAAATTGACAATTCCCTCTCTATCCTGTCATCTCTGGCCACACTCGAGATTGAGTATATTCGGAACGTGGAGGACAATGGGGTCAGTTGCAAACTGAAGAAACTTCTTAAGCATCTTGACTATGCCACTAGTCTTATGATGAACTGCCGCACCATTGAGGTATGCTTTCCATGTGGGTGTTATTGGTTTGTTTTTTTCTTTGATGCAACAGTCAAGTGCCCTGCAGGTTTAAATTATTTAAACATTATTGTGTTTTTTTTCTTCTCATGCTTTGTTAGCTAGAGTACAAGCCCATATGTGGCCTCTAGACCCTGTTCCTGACAAATTTCCAGTACTGGGTTTTCTCCTTAACAATCTGGTTATCCTAAATACATATTATAATTCTAAGTTGGGAGTTCAGTTCGTGATTCCTCTAAGTGCATGTGAAGCCTAACATTTGCTGAAAAATTGGATGGAGAAAAATTTGAATCCTTTGAATGGCAGCTATCTTTAGGTCCTCATGGAATAGAAATTTGAAACCATCTTGCAGTTAGGTTGCAGTAAGACACTTCTTCCCGGTAAAGATGATGATTGCTTGTACAGTCAAGTAAGATGATGAAGGGTTAATTCTCTTTATGAACAATGGAAGCCATTGAGGGACACAGTTCTCTCTTACTAGTTTCTTAGTTTACCGTGGTTCAGTTTTATTTTTTGCATCAGGTAGAAGGTTGCTTTACATGATATGAGTGTTGGTCCCTGCCATTCAAAGAAGATAAAATGTCATATGGATGCCAATGCTGTTGCTTGTGATGGAGAACATGGAGTATTATTAATGTCTAATTCATCATCATCATCATTAAGACCTTATCCCAATTAGGGGTCGGCCACATGAATCTTATTCCTCCATTCCACTCTATTAAATACCATGGCTTCATTTAGTTCCAGTGTTTTTAAATCTTTCCTCACCACTTCTATCCACGTTCTTTTGGGCCTTCCCCTTGCCCTTTTAGGACCTTCTACCCTCACTTCTTCTAACTGGTGCCATTGTTGGTCTCCTTTGAACATGTCCAAATCATCTAAGTCTAGTCTCCCTCATCTTGTTACATATTGGTGCTATCCCTAAATTTTCTCAAATATTTTCATTTCTAATTCTATCTTTTTTTGTCTTACCACTCATCCATCTCAACATCCTCATTTTTGCAACGCTTAAGTATGATGTTCTTTAACTGCCCAACACTCTGATCCATAGAGAATGGCCGGCCTTATTGCCATCCTATAAAATTTTCCTTTTAGTTTGAGTGACACCCGTCGATCACGCAAAACTCTAGATGCACATCTCCATTTATTCCAATCCGCTTGGATTTTCTGGGTAACGTCCGTCTCAATCTCTCCACTCTCATGGATCATTGATCATAAGTACCGAAAGTGGGTTTTAATGGGGACTTCTTGGTTATCAATCTTGATTGGTGTTCTACTCCTATTCTCATTGCTAAAATTACATTCCACATATTTTGTCTTAGTTCGGCTAATTTTAAATCCTTTAGATTCTAATGCTTCTCTCCATAACTCTAGCTTTACGTTTACACTCTCCCGTGTCTCATCCAATAAGACTATATCATCTGCAAATAGCATGCACCAAGGAATTTTCCCATGCAGATGTTTTGTTAACTCATCCAATACCAATGTGAAAAGGTATGGACTCAATGCCGATCTTTGGTGCAATCTTATAGTGACGGGAAAATCACCAGTGACGGGAAAATCACCAGTCACGTCACTAGTGGTTTTAACATTTGTTATCGCTCCCTCATATATATATTTAATTACGTCTATATATCCCTAAGAAACCCCTTTACCACCCTCCATATTAACTCTCTAAGAACTCTATTATAAGCTTTCTCTAAGTCGATAAAGACCATGTGGAGGTCTTTCCACCTCTCCCTATATTTCTCTACTAATTGTCTTAGTAAGAAAATAGCTTCCATGGTAGACCTTTCAAGCATGAAACCAAACTGATTCTCCTATACACTTGTTTCATGTCGTAGCCTCTTCTCAATCACTCTTTCAAAAAGTTTCAAAGTTGGTTCATAAGTTTGATCCCTCGATAATTAGTACAGCTTTGTATGTCTCCTTTATTCTTATAAATTGGTACAATAGAGCTTTTCCTCCACTCATCCGGCATTTTCTTTGATTTTATAATCTTGTTAAAAACGTAGTCAACCAAACTACCCAAATATCTCCCATATGCTTCCAAACCTCTATTGGTATACCATCAAGCCCCATGGCCTTTCCTGATTTCATCTTTTTCAAAGCCTCTTTTACTTCAGGTATTCTAATCCTACTTTCATATCTATAATATTCAGTGTTATTTAGATTTATAGTATTTTCAATCCCTATATTCTCAGAGCCATTGTCATTTAACAATTTTTGAAAGTATATTTCCCACCTTTTTTTGATCTCATCATCTTTGACTAATATTCTTTGATCATCACTTCTAATACATCTAATATAGTCTAAGTCCTTGCTCTTCTGTTCTCTTACTTTTGTAAGTTTAAACACATCTTTCTTACCTTCTCTTGTTCCTAGTCTATTGTAGAGCTCATCATATACTTTAAGTTTAGGCTCACTTACTATTCTCTTAGCAACCTTTTTAGCATTCTTATATTCTTCTTAGTTTTCATTATTTCTAATATTCTGTCATGATTTAAAACGCATCCGTTTTTCTTTAATAACTTTTTGCACTGTTTGACTCTACTACCATGTTTCCTTTGCTAATAGCGTTTTACTTTTAGATACTCCTAAGACATCTTTTGCCACTTTCTTAATGGTGTCAGCCATATTAGTCCATATGGTATTTACTTCTGTTTCATAGTTCCAATTTCCTTCTACCATCAACTTATTTTTGAATGAGGTTATTTTTTTTCCTTTTAATATCCACCACTTAGTTTTTGGATGTGTATTAAGTTTAGTTCTTTTTCTCCATCTTTTGATATGGAGATCCATAACCCGTTAACTTATGTTGTGAGTTTAAACTCTCACCGGGTATCACCTTACAATCCTTACATATAGATCGTTCATTATTCTTAAGTAGGAAAAAGTCTATTTAGCTTTTATGAAGTCCACTTTTAAAGGTTATTAAGTGTTCATCCCTCTTCTTAAAGAATGTATTTGCAATGGATAGGTTATATGACAAAGCAAAATAGAGGATATTCTCCCCTATCTCATTTCTTTCACCTATACCCATACCTTCTGTGTATTCTATCATATCCTTATCTTTTCCTACATGGCTATTTAAGTTTGCTCCTATAAAGATTCCCTTAGTGTTGGGAATTTCTTTCATGACTCCCTCCATATCTTCCCAAAATTGTCTCTTGATTATATCTTATAATTTTACTTGTGGTGCGTACGCACTTATAACATTAATAATCTGCTCTCTTAGAACAAGTTTTATTATTATAATTCTATAACTAATTCTTTTAACGTTCGCAATTTTATCCTTTAATTCCTTATCCACTATTATTCCTATGTCATTTCTGTTATTTTCCTTTCCTACGTACCATAATTTATACCCATCTATTTCTCTAGCTTTAGCCCTTCCCCTTGGTTTCTTCGATACAAGCGATGTTGACTCTCCTACGTTTCATTGTGTCTATTAATTCCAAACTCTTACCTGTCAGTGTCCCTATATTCTATGTGGTGATACGAATCTTATGTTCTGAAGATATCCTATTTACTATCGCCTTTCTCGACCTCTATGGTATGAACTCATGTCCACTTTTCGCTACACGTGGGTTCTGATGCAGCACGTCGCTTCCGAGGGGACGCTCTAGCAGCCCTTGCCCATTTTTCATTAAACCCTGGATCTGATGTAGCACGTCGCTTATGGGGAACGCCCTAGCTTGAGGGAATGTTTGTATTCGATTCATGTCATAGTTTGGGTTGCCGTATTTTTAAAAAGCTGAAGATGATTTTCATTTCTTCCTTACAAACTAATATACAAATGCATATTCATTTGCAAGCAGAAAAGAAGTAACAAAGCCATCTTCAGCTTCCCCTTGCTGGCTAGCTACCTGACACAAGGGTTGCCATATTTTAAGAAGTTGGAGATCATTTTCATTTCTTCCTCACAAACTAATATACAAAATGCACATTCATTTGTAAGAAAGAAATAACAAATCATCTTCAATTTCTCCCTTGCCGGCTGGCACCTGACGCAAGACCCTCCTCTCCTCTTAATTAGTTTGGTGCAATTTACACTTTCCTGAGAACATAAAAAAGAGAAGAATGAAAAAAATAAAAGAAAAAGCAAGAGATATTCGTGTCACTAAATGGAAATTAACATATCATAAAATTAAATGCCAAAGAAATATCAGGGAAAAAGAGGTTGAAAAGAAAAGAATTTAGATGGACAGTTTTGTCCTACCACTTTGAAGCTTTCTAATTCCTTATTGAACTACTTTCAAGAAGCAAATGATTACAGATCATGATTGCACATTACATCTAACATCATGTAAAACAGAGCCCAAGCAACTTAAACATGGGCTCCTCTTAGTTTCGGTTTGACTGTTTATGATGGTATAGTTGCAGATCCTAAGTTACCTGTTATGGAACTTTGTTGCCAGCAGTAGATGACTAGGATTTTATTGAGTAGTAGAGTTGAATGGAACTAAGGGCTTTATTCTCTCTCATTGGGCAGCCACCAAACTTGGCTGAAACTAACCTACGCTCAGATGCTTAGCTCATCTGTCCCATCCATCTGCTACAGTAGCCTTTTACTTAGGTTTATGAACGCCTACATCATATTGGTCATCAAGACAACATGCTGCTGCCATGATGCATACCAGCTATATGATCATCTTCTAAATTGTGCTTCCAAGGTGCAGCACATTCTGAAGTTTGTTCAGTCTGTAGGTGGAGAGGTTGGTCCGATCTCTTTGTTGTGCATAGTGAAGAACAGGATTTATTAAAGCCAAGACAAGAGTATAGTCATGTTGTTGCTTTACTTGAATATAGTCCAAATGCAGAGCCCCATTATAGAAGCTATTCTAGGATTATTAAGGCCATCAATAAAGAAACTGAAGACAACATATAATTGATTATAAATATGCTAGTTGTTTGATTGTGTGATCTAAAGTCATGGTTTTGTATCTTTCAGTTTGATTTTATTCAAGAAAAGATATTATGTGCTATTGATGGAGGGAGAGGAAGGGCAAACTAGGGCTTGTATCTTTGCTACTTATTTCTATCTCCTTCTACAGTAACTGGGTAACAAGTCAAGTTGCTTGGTCTAAATGACATGACACTGGTAGATTGCCCTTGAAATTTGTTTGCAACGCTTGATTACCACTCCTGATGTGTATTTATACATCATCATCATCCAAGCCTTATCCCAATTAGGGTTCGGCATGTGTGTTTATATGTCTATGCAATTTTATGCAAATTGATGATGTAGGTTTAACTGCTATACATCTATTTAGGCTAAATGATTGATTTATGATTTTTTTTATATGCTTGTATTCTATTAATCCACAAGATGATAAGAAATCAAGCCTTTTACATGGGGCAAAAAGAACTTATGGAGCCCAATTTTGGTGATCCCGGACATTGTATGGTGGTCCTCATTTTGGATAGCCAGCGCCTCCTGAGCAATCCTAACCCTATAAATGATCAAGGTTGTAGTACCATTTTCTTGTACTTTCTGAGCTAACTTGAACTTCTTGTCTGTAAAGTTTTTTACCCTTTAAGAGTAGTAGCGTGGGTAATCAAGAGAAGATATCTGTTGGGGCATGTCATAAGTAAAATTTAGCCTGTTGGATGAGCGTTTTTGGCTAAACATAAAGATAATTTGACTTGTTGTGTGCTATATATGTAAATCTGTGGATTCTTCATGAGTTTTATATATGAGCAAATTGATTGGGAAGATCTTATTTGTCCACTAATAATACACTGTTTTCAGGTTCAAGTACTTAGCCCAGGTTGTTTAAGTGTCTTGTCGTACAACCAAGAAGCATGGGTTTGAATGTGGCTAGTTTTTTCAGCTAATTTCTTTTGTTGGTAGCAGGTTTCAGCTAGTTCTGTAATGTGGTTGTTGGAACTTCTCATATCATGTACCGAAATCCAAATCTCTCAAGGGGCTATGATTCCCAGGGTAGTTGTTCCCACTTTGTAATGAATAAAAATCCACTTCATTGAAACTTAAACCTTCTTTGGGATCTTATAGAGCATTCACGGACTGATAACTGACTCAAAGGTTCAAATTTCGAGGCATGACATCTTAAGGGTGTATCTGATTCAATTTTCCCTTTGTGCTGTTCTATATATATTTTTGAGATGTAAATATGGTGGCTTGTGTGACATAGATGGAAATTAACATAAGCATTGTATCTGAACTTCTTTTGAAGATCCTATCAACATGGGAGTTACAGAAGCTTTCTGCACCCCTCTCTACACGCAAGTGTTTGAAACTGAAAACAGGCATGCAGAAGCAGTTTCTCCCTGGAATAGCGGCCCTTATTGAAAGTTCGCCTTACCTTGAGACTCTCATCATAGATATGAATATGTGGATGCATCCATTCTTGGTATGTACCTACAGACGGTTATGCTAGTTCTATTTCTTGCACCCATTTGCAATTTTATCTACCTTCATCTCTTATAAATTCTAACAATTACGTGCTTTGCCTTTTCAGCCTGCAGATAAATTTGTCGAAATGCATGATTTTGATGCAGCACGTTTTTGGGAATCACAAAGTTGCTCTTTGCATCACCTTAAGAGTGTTAATATAAATGATTTTTGGTGGTCAGCATCGTGTATCAGAACTGACATGGTAGAAAATTTTCTCAAGGTGCAGAGGGAAAAGCTGATGTTATTACTTTTTCTACTAAAAAATGCATCGGCTTTGGAGGAAATGATTATCCGTGTCTGTTCTGGAAGCTTGAAATTTGAGAAGGTAGAAGATAAGCAGAAGGTATTGACCGCCATGGAACGAGAGATTGCAAATTTTCCCAGCAGCACTGCTAGAGCGGTGGTGTCATTCTTGTATGAATAGAATTGTGGGCTTGTGGCATATTTCTTGCTCGGGAGTTTAGTTTGTGATTCTATTATGTATATATGGTCTTACCATTTGCAGAAGAGTGATTTTAGACATGTTTGAACCCTTTAAATGTCAGTGATCCTTGATATGATTTGCTTACAGAGTCAATGTTGGTGATGAACTGGTAGACTGTAGTGCCTCAAGTAGTGAAGCAAGTTATGCAGTGAAAGAGGTTGGGTAAATAATTATATCATAATCCTCATTACGAACTATGGAAGCTATTAAGGAGACTATTATCTTTTAGTCGCTTTTTAATTTATTTCTAGCTGCATTAGGTAGCGGGTTGCTGCAGATGGATGTGTCAGTACTTTCCGGAAAGAAAAAAAGCAATATGAATGCCAATGTTAGTTGCTTGGCATGGAAAACATGGATCACTGTTAATGCTTACTAACTGCTCCTAACCTGTGGTCATTGGTGCTTGTTTATTTATTCCTTTATTGTTCAGTTGGAATTTTCCGTTTTCCGGGGAAAGAAAGTTAGAGGTTTAAGACTTAGATATCTCTAAAAAGCCTCCCTTTTGCTTTTCAATGCTCTATACTCTGCTAGTTGTGAGGTTGAGAGTTTTAGACAATTTCTTCCTACTGATGGTTGTTTTAATAACCAAGTGGTTATGGCACTGGTGGCTAGAAGCTATTAGTGATTTTGCTTGAAACAATGATGGTTTGCTTGGTTGTCTCATATAATCAGGCTAATTTAGGCTAAACTGATGGCCTTCAGTATGGCCCGAAGCTTCAATTGCTACTATGGGTGGAACCTGCCAGCACTTAGGGGTTAGCAGTCTAGGAGAGCTTGCTACTAGGGGTGGAACCTGCTCACAACATTTTGTTTCTACATGTTCAACAATTACCTAGCGAGAGTTCCTAGAGACCATATGTCAAGTGGATTATCTTAAGGATGGACCACTCAACATTGTTCAATCTCATCCAATTGTTTGCATTTGACAAATGGCTAATAAACAAAAGACCGCTATATACAATCATTAAAATCAAATGCTTGGAGTCATGAGTAGGTATGGTCAGGGTGTCAAGAATGACCTGCAGATGTATCTGCCCGTAAAATGTCTTTTCCTTGACTCGGCAAAATACAAAAAGTTGGAAAAACATTTGGGAAAAAATAAGGAAAAACAAATTGCAAGGATATGAATTCAATCTTGTAATTTGCACGTTTGACTAGTTCAACAAATAATATCTGAGAATTTGATAACTTATTCTTCAAATTCAGGTTTAAATGTATAAATTCATGTTTAACTTCTTGACTTTGCATAAAATTAAAAATATCTAAAATTTCTGAATTATTCGTAAAAGAAATTTTGGGGATCAAAAAGTCGAATCTTTTCCTGAAAAATGTCAATCATTCGGAGTTTTGTGTTACCAAGGTTGAGAATTCCTCCACGTGTTTCCATCAAGCGAGAAGAATGTTGGTAACTCATATCAATGAAAGATAGTCCTCACACATACGTTTGCGGCTCATATTCTCCGTGCATCCATCATAAAAATACATAAGCTCTCCACCGTAAGATTGATGGCTTCCCCATGGATAGATGGTTTTGATCACCTAAATGGTAGGCTCAACCCTCGTCTCATCTCCTTATATTTTCCACGCACTTTGAACCGAGCTCTTATGGTAGATGCCCATACTTCCCGTGGAGAAAGTTGGCGGGATAATAGCATACAACATGTGAGCTCGAAACTGCTTATCGTCGATCAACCATTGGATAATCCTAATTACAGCACTATTTATGGCAAGATACTTTCTTAAGGTTCAGAAACAGCACAAAGTCTTAACTCTTTACCCATACGGGCTGTTTAGATCATCCAGTGGAGACCATCTTCCTGGTTTGTTGCCTATCTGTGAATAGTTTGGCATATGCCTATTGTAGATGTGGGTGTAAGAGAGAGAGAGAGAGAGAGAGAGAGAGAGAGAGAGAGAGAGAGAGAGAGAGAGAGAGAGAGAGAGAGAGAGAGAGAGAGAGAGAGAGAGAGAGAGGTGAAGAGGGATTTAGCAGAACCTTGGGCGAAACAGCAGGGGATTTCCTGTGATCAAAATCAAGGAAGAAGGGCATGATCTGATCAGCAAGTTGCCAGACAGTCTGCTCTTCTAGGTCCTTGATTTGCGGAGACGAAAGATGCACTACAGAGGCATTTTATTCAAAAGAAAGCAGAAGATTTCAGTTGAAGATTTTGTTCTCTCAGTGAGTCGATGTCTGGGACTTCACCAGCATTGTAACATTTGAATATTTTCCCTCGAGCTTTGTGATCATCACTGGCGGTTTGCTCGAGATATTGAGAAATTGATCCAGTTAGCCCTGCAAAAGCATCCCAAGTGCTCTATCTAAAGTTATACCTCAACTTTCCTCTCTTTGTCCTAACAGTCGATCATTAACAGTAATACTGTATTCCTGCCCCACGAGGGAACGAGGGGTCGTTGGGTTGATTTCAGTCAAGATATTGCATCTATTTAGCGATGCTTTTAGCACTAAATAACATTCTCGCTGGTTGTCCTTTACTTGAAGACTTGGTCTTGCATGACTACAGCTACCGTGATTTTCCAAGAGTCTTCTCATAAGTCTTAAACAATTTTCCCCGAGAGCTGTCACTGACTTTGACTTGGGTTATTCCAAATGAGTGGATGGGATTTCCGCTATGAATCTTAAGAAATTGGGTTTGGAATGGGCTCCGTTGAGCAATGAATCACTTAATAATATTCTATCTGCCTCTCCATTACTTGAACAATTGCGTTTGGGTCTCCTGATTTTAAGATGGCGATGAAAATGAAGACGAGGCATGCTTTTCATGTACCTTTTTATTGGTTAGCCCAGATAGTATTTTTTTGCTGCATAAGGTGGCGGGTTCCATTGGGTGAGATTAGAGGTAGTCTTGGCTATTCAGTAAAGATGAGATGAAAAGTAGGAATGGAATGTTCATCTTGTTGCTTGCACCGAAAACATGGATCATTCAGTTACTACTGCTCCTAACTGGGGGTCCTCGGTGCTCGTTATTTCAGATGTTTTTTAGGCTTTAGTTTTGCACTGTCTATTTTGCAATGAAAAATAAAGCAAAAGCAAGAAATATTCAAGTCCTCTAAAAGCATTTGACTCATCTAAGAAGAAAGTATAAGCAGGCTCTTAGCTTCGTTTCTATGGATGGGGGAAACCTTCTAAAATGCTATGTTATCCTTGTGATAGAAATATTTAAATGTAAAATTTCTTCTTGGTAGAAGAACATGTGCTTGTTGGGTGGCACAACTCTACTCTAGCGGACTTGGCTATGAGTAATCTGTCAATTCATTTGGCATTCCTTTCCATATGCTTAGGTGTTCTTACCCTTGAGTATATTTTGACAGAGAGTTAACTGATTTATGCAATGCATTTCGACTTGTTTTATATGAATATTTTATCAAAGAGGGAATTACTGTAGCTTCTTACATCTTTCTATACCCACAAGTGTTTTACACTTAAGTTAGGCATGTAAAAGTAGTTTCTCTGGGAGTAGTAAAGTACAACTGACATTTGATTAGCGGAGAAAAAGTTTCTAACTGACATTTTCTCTAACTTTTTTTTTTTCTCGGCCAACCAAATGTCACCTGCTTCTTACACCTACATGAAATGTCTGAAATCAACACAGACACACAAGATATTCCCCTGTTGCGTACTTGCAGACACTATACGCCTGTTCAAGTTCTTGAATGCTTGAGCAAACTATCTGTCTTTATTCCCTTATAAATTCTAAACAGCTTTGTACCTTGCATTTCAGCTTGGAAATGAACTTTTGAAAATGCCTAATTTTGATGCAACACATTTTTGAGAGTTACTCAACGCCTCTTTGCCGTGCTTGCATCACCTAAAGAGGTTAAGTCGAGATAATTTTTGGGGTGTAGTATATATACTATAGATGCGTATAGCAAGAACTCTATAGAGCCATGTATCTGTACTAAAATGGTCCAAAAAAAATTCTAAAGCTGCAAAAGGAAAACTGACGTTCTGCTTTTTGTTGAAAATTGGGTAGGTATTCGAGGATATGACTATTTGTGCTCGAGTTTCGTAAAGGTAGAAGATAAACAGACAATGTCCCCTATTGCACAAGAAATTATGGATTTTCCGAGAAGCAGTTCTGGCGCTGCGGTATCATTCCTGTGGGAATAGAATTTTTGACTGATGAGTCTTGCTAACAATTTCTTTACAGATGTCAAATCGACTAGACAACATTACATTATGGCTTAATTTGTTTTCAACATTTGGTATCTATTTATTACACTGATGAACTTGTTTTGATCTCTTGTGGCCAGCCATCTGCATGTATGCCCATTTTCAGAGTCTTTCAGTTTGTTGCATTGATGAATCTCCTAGCTTTCATATGAGAATAGACGTACTAAATTATAGCTTTCAAGTGTATGGTTACTCTTTCTCAACATTTTCCTTCTCAATGGAAATATGGTTTATGGAAATGGACTCTTTCCTATTCCCTACGATCAACCATCTCCAATCTAAGTCCAATTTCAGCATGTTTCACTGAATATTGCACAAATGAACCTCCTAACTTTTCGAAGCAGACGTCATCTCCTCTTGTATCTGATGTAACCACATAGGAAACCCAGTCCTCCTCCATGGAATTTTGTTGTCTTTTTCTTTTAACGAGGGGACATGTAATGAAAAGCAACAAATGTTCAGATGTTATTAGTCCCCGCAGGGCTTGCAAATTAATATGTTGACCAATTGTAAGCGAGGGAGTTGGTTTGTCACAACTCACAACTGCACCCTCTCACAACAACCAAAACTCTGTTACACTTTTGTACATGAACTGAAATGCTGATATGAAGATTTAAGAATGCTGCAAATTGTGCAAGTTGCAGGACATGTGTGATAACTTTGTGAGTTTGGGATCGAAATTTCAAAATGATCTTAAAATGCAAAAAGAGTAGTATATTGTTGGAGAGAAAATAGATGATAGAACTATGCAGTAGAAGTTGCTCAGGCAACTTGCTTCCAGATAGATTTATCCATAGCACAAGTAATTCTCATATGAAAGCTCTTGATGGACTGTTTTACAATAAGGCAGTTGCAGGTGGACCTGATCTGATAATCTAAGCTATGATTCTGTTGCCTTTGAAGGGACCGGACGGTTACTTAAACTAAAAAAAACTAAACAATCCGATCCATCATAAACCATAAAAAAAATCAGTGACTTTATTCTATGTTGTTCATCTTTTATATTTGACTCATTTATATTATGCTTCACATGATAAGTTGGTCACTGGAAGAATGGGCTTCTCTCTCTTCCCTTTTCCCTGTTTTTGTTTATGCGACTATTTAATTAATCAAGGAAGTGCATTCAACAAACTCCTACCCGAACCAGGACCGAGTCTCTGTGACTTCCTATCAGCATTGCCTTCACCCTATAGCTTATTCTTTTTCTTCCTTCCGTTTTACTTTTTCAGATTGGTTGAACCTAAGGCAAATTCTTTATTATAAGGCGATATCAATGTCAATTGGTTGGACTTGTCATTATGCCAGATTAACGGATTGGACCATGCAGATGTGGCACATGTAGGCAAGTGGCTTCTCCAAAGCATTTTTCTTATATTAGTCAATCTAAATGACCGCACTACACTGGTCATCTAAATAGACCTCGTAGCAATCCTGCATAAGAAAACAAACCGCACAAGACGCCAGTACGGAACTTTGAATATGTCGACCTCAGCGGATCAGGCTTGGGTCAGACAAATACAGAAGCCTACCACAACTTCAAAGAAGAATCCCTTATAAGAAAATGATTATGTTTTTCCCTTTATTACCAATACTAATAAAATGGAAATTAGACCTTTCGACTCCCAAGTTTTGCTTCAGCGGTCAGTGCAGTCCATGTAAAGGAAATAGGTACCAGCATAAGATAATCCATCTTATAATTTGATGAAGATTCGAGTTATATCCTATAGCCTTTGGCTTCAAATCCAGGCCATACTCAGAACCAAAAATTCCTGACAAAATGTGTACTATATAAGTAGACGAACCAGGCAAATTTGAGCAGTAAAAGAAAAATATCGGCATTGGCATTCATGGCGAAATCCAGACGTCCACCTTCTCGGGTGTGAGCCAACGCTAAACTACACTATAAGCACGGTTCCGCAGATGGAACCCATGAGAGAATTTCAGGAAATACAGAAGCCTACATTACATATAGATACACTAGCAAAACATAGAAATGGGGTGAGTAAAGCTCTAAGACAATCTCTAACCGTCTATCGTCAATGCCAAGCAGAAGCTGAAATCAGATTCCTATCCTTCCAGCCGAGGAGCATAGCTCCGTCCTTCTCCACCAGAGTATAGTTATCCGAGTAACACCCCATTAGCTGTCTTATCACTGAATTCACATACGAGCTCAGTGGGTACGGCTGGAAACCTGCCATGCTCAGCCTAGACTTCCATTTCCCCAGCAGCTCGTGCCTCTCGACCCTGTCCTTCCCCTCACAAGCAATTATATTCACTATGTCTCTTGCCAGACAGTGCTGCTCGACACTGATCCTCTCCTTATTGTCTCTTGGCATGGTGACATCAATTGATTCGAACATGGCGGAGTAGTAATCTAAAGTCTCCCCAAATCTCGTCAAAAATGGGGTTGTGTTAGTATTTGACTCTTGTTCTACAAGAGTAGTAACCTTTGGTGACAATGACTTCACCATTCTCAGTAACCCATCTCTCCGGTTGTTCACATCTACGCTCTCGTCGGGTGTATGGTGAAGCTGAAGGGTGAAGTTCACTGCTAGTGCCTCCCCAGGTCTAATATCCAGCATTTCTTTCTTAACATCTGGACCAAACACCGGTACCGGGTGGAACTCAACTGGAATATTAAACTTCTCAGATATTGCAGCTAAACGTTTTCCAACAGCCTGCAAGCCATCTCCTCGAGCATATTTTGAGACAGGATCATCAATCCCAGTGATTCGTATATGTGGTGGTCCACTTGGCCTTGCTGCCAATGCCTGCAGTAGAGTAACCCATTGTGTGCCCTGAGCAATCTGGAAGTCTATGATGTGTATGCGATCCTCATTTCGTAAAGCTTCAGCAATTGCTCCATTGGCTGCCATGTAACCGAACTTGAAGTATGGGCAAATTTCATATAAAATGTGCATGTAAGAAAGCAAATCTGCACTCTCTGGCTCTCTACACTTCAGTGCCCGATAGATATTAGTTCCTGATGCCTCCTTCCTGGCCACCAAGCCCTCTACCATGTATGCTCCTAGACGCTGAATTGGTTCTCCAGAAATGGAAACAGCGGTTCTTGCCTCTTCAATCAACTTTTCAAAATCATCAGCCCTGTTTTCATATATAGCCCTCGCACACTCAATCAATAATAGTTTCAGATCACCGCGTTGAGAACCCTGCAAGTATGTGTCACTAACTACTCTCTGGCGTTTGTCTGCCTGAACTGCATGGGTTGCTTTGCGGTACTTACCAAGAGAGGATGACTGAGGCTGAAGCACCGCTGTCTCTTGACAAGGCTTGTGCATCAACACCTTTGGTCGCTGCTGTGAAGTTTCTGCTAGTTGGCTCTCATCAAAAGCAGAACTGGGAGTGGTGGGTTCATTAACGTCTGGACCCATAGTGTCTGGACCCATAAGAGCAGACTCTAATTCCTGTAGAGCATCTTTCATAATTGTATCGTATGCAACATGCGGACTCTCTTGAACATTAACTGGAGACCTCTGAAATGCACTATCAGTTTCTAATGAGAAGTTATGGGAAGGGCTTACTCCTGAGTGATTCTCTGTTGAGCTATACTGCTCTTGGCTGGTACTCAATGTAGAAAGAGAATCGTAGTCAAACTGGTTTGAACGCGGTGAGTCGGCCAAGCTCCCTAATTCAAATTTTAAGGTCCCTAGCATCCACTCGGAATGGGGTAGAGGACTAGCAGAACTAAATTCGTAGGATATGTCTGTACCTGGCAAGTACTCAAACAGCTGGTGTGAATCCATGCTAAGCAGACAGCATGGAGATACCTCTGGTCTGTTGTTGCCAAGCTTTTCTTTTACTCTAAAGAAGAATAAAGATCTATCTTGACCTAATTCAACCTGCAACATATGTAGATTACGTAAATAAGGTGATGAAAATGTTTTAGAAAGGTATATGATAAAATGCTAAAAATATGAGGTTCATATCCCTTCATTACTGCTGAAAGCTCCATGCAATTGAACTAACTGTTTGAAATAAATCTTTTTCCTATAGTTGCCCATTATATATATATATATATATATATATATATGTATGTATGTATTGATCATGATCATTTGGGTGGAGGGCTGGAGAAATTTAAGCACCTGTATCTTCAGTTCATAATTCTGAATGTTTCTGTCAAGATGCTGGTCACTATCTGTGGGTAGAGAGAGAGAGAGAGAGAGAGAGAGAGAGAGAGAGAGAGAGGAACAAAGGTAAAAGATTCATCAACTATGGTTACAACCAAAATGATATATAAATACAATCATACTAGTAGAAGTGTCTTCTAGAAACAACCTCTGTTTGTAACTTTTTGATGGTTGAACCGACTCAAGCCATATTCTCAAATAGATAGTAGTTAAATATTTGACTAGATCAGATTCCAAAAAAAAAAACACACTTTCAAAAGAGATGCATGAAATAAGTTCACAGTATATTTTTTCTTTAAGGTATCTGCAAGACCACAAGCAGCAGATGCAGCTAATATACTATACACACGAAACTTGAGGCTCTGGAAGTAGATGCTTGCAGCAAATTTATGTTAAATGTAAGCTGCCTCACCTTATTTACTACACAGAAAGAGAAAAAAATGCCTCCTCAAAGAAAATAAATTGAACTACCTTGTTTACTTATACTGAAAATTTTGTTTACTAATCAAAACAGTGACTGCAAATATCATATATAAGAAATCAGTTTTGGGATTCGTTGTGATAACAGAATACTGTTGCCAATGTTTTGAGCAGCCTGAGAAAGACTTGGGCACTCATGCAGTTCTGCTTCATATTTAAGCATTTTTCTGTCAAAATTACAGCTACCATGTGCCCCATGAAAGTTACAAAGAGAATGGAAATGAGAGAGAGAGAGAGAGAGATGTTAGCAACCAAAACAGATGATTCCTGCAACTATACCCATAACTAAATAGGTAAATTTTATAATTTATACAACCAGTTACTAGAGCATTCCGTGCAAAAATAACCCTTCTGGGCATAGAGAACAGGCTTCTTAATGCATACAGATAATGGTTGTTGCAGACAAGCAAAATCTTTTCTGAAAGAGTCTGTTTTTCAAATTATAGCAACACTGGTTCAGACCCTATAGAGAACGGTTTACTCATCCTCTACAGAGGATCAAATGAATCGGATTCCCTTAACATTTTAATTGAGGCTTCTCTTTCTTGCATGCTTATGTGGTATAAATTGGCAATATCTATCACCTGAAATTTATAAAAGCAATAAAGATATGTATGATAAAACGTAAAGGAGTTCACTAAAAACAGAAAAAACAGAAGAAAAAAAAAATACTATTGTGCTCTAACTACATATATTTAGTAAGATGTGCTTTCATACAGAGATAAACAAAATAGGACGGAACAAGCTCTGCATCCAGAACAGGAAGAGTAAGTCATATTCCTACCTTATATGCAAAAAGATCAAACAAAATACTAAATCCGCGGCCACAAAAATCTATGGAAATTCACCATGCAGTAAAGTTTCCAGCTTTTCCTACTTAATCCACAGCCACCCACTACAGAGAGAAATTCCAACCTTCCCTCTTGTCCATCCGAAAATCAAAATCCTAAGCAGCTGTTTGGCACTGGATTAACTATCCAGTTGAGCTCGTTATCCTTGTACAATGAATTTGCCCACTAGTTTCTGCAGCCTTATAACATAACAAGGGATAAGATCATTATCCCTGGTTTGTCATCCTGGTTGCAAAAAGGCCCCTCACTTTCACGCAACTTTTGAAGCAAAAACCTCCTAAACCCAGGAACCAAAATCCCCAAATCATCAAATCTGCGGCAAATCTAACTCCAGCAAATACCAAATTCAGAGAAAATCAAACAAATTATCACACACAGAGAGACAAACTCATTTCATCTTTCAATTCAGAAATACCGACAACATATAAAATTCAAGAAAAGAACTTAAAGCTTTCACTGACTTACCTGATAATTGCTGAATATTGCTACAAAAATCACTTTTCTCTTGTTCCTCCTTTACAGTTCTTCCCTCCTCCTTTCCTCCCCTTAGACGAAGTAACCAAAAAACTGAAAGCAGCAAGCGAGCTGCAATTACATATAGTCAGATAGAGTTACTGCAGCCGTTGGATTTAACGTCAGATCTTTCCCACAGAATCCAATCTTGTCCACTGGATTTGACGGCTGTTACTCGGTCTCTATCCGCGTTTATGGCGGACAGACGTCGCTAAATGCGACGGCGTAACTCACCGGCCACTTGGAACATTCCTTCCAGGTTTCGTTATTAAGCGCATGCATTTATACGTTAGCTGATGTAGTGTGAGTTTACTAAAATGCGCTTGTTATGGTGACGCGTCGGTGACATTAATGTGACGACTTGGACTGTAACATTGCCACGTCAGGTAGTTACATTCGTTTGTTTGACCGTTTGACTGACGTTCCAGGTGCGGTAGGAGAGAAAGTTCCGCCAGTTTCGTGTAATGTAATTCCTTTCAAAGCGACAAAGTGTTAGTCAACTGTGTCTTTGAAAACTAAAATGGAAAAAGAAAAAGAGAGAAACTTCCCATTTTGTTCAATAAGATGTCTCACGTGGGCCCACCAATGTAACATTTCTATGATCAAAACCGTAGGAGTCGATCTGGATGAGATGATCAACGAGTAAGGCTTCCTCAATGACCCAGTGCTAATCAATGGATTGTAAATGGATGGGTAGGATTGAATGATTAGTTATCTAATTCAGAGATAGGATGTCATGTCATCTATCAATAGGAATCTTAGATGAAAGATAAGATCAATCAAGCAACAAGTGGTTGAGTCAAAGTAGAGTTGCATGGTCCTCTTTTTTTCTTATCAAATAATAGCTTCATTTAGTATCAATCCACAGTGTCTCCCATCATTTTAGGTTGCCTTGATATACTTAAAAAATAAGCCTAAAACAGTTTTTGAATTCCAAAGTTGGGATTATTTGATCCATTAATGAGGTAAAAGCATGTTAAATAGATAATTCATTTGATTGGAGGATCAATATACATAAACACTTTAAGTGTTATGCACTTGAGCATTCAAGAAATTTCTAGATTGAACAACTTTAGCAAGTAATTATGATGCCCACGGAATGTGTTTTCCAGCGTAGTTGGACATAGACAGCTCAACATCTCTCCTAGAATATGTTTGGTCACAAGTTTGAATGTCTTTTTCTCCTTTGAATGGTATTACATTATAATTTTTCACTTGGAATAAAAACACAAGTAATTTTGGTAACTCCAAATACAATATTAAAATAAAATGAAATGAAATGAAATTTGTTATCATGATTATATATAGAACTATAAAATTCTAAATACTAAAAAATTTAAAGAATTGGAAGATCCAAGGTGAAATGTATAGAAAATTTGAATTCATGAAACTCACATGTTTCTCAAAAATTCTTTTAAATTTTTTACACAATCTGAATTCAAGTTTTAGGATTTTTGATGTGTTCTCGTTGAATCTTAATTACACTGTGCCTTTAATAAATTTTACAATGGTCAAACCGAAGGCCTTCTAGCATAGTGGCACCAGAAAGAGCCTCTCTATACTGGGTTATTCAAGGTCGTTCATAGGCACCTGTTTCAACAATATGCCTGTCAATTTCATTTCATTTTGATTAGAATGCCAACATTATTCTACTAAAAAAATAAAATGGAAAATCCATATTTTGGTTTGTTTTGCAGAATTCTAACTATTTTTTTTGAGAAACTTTTGTAAAATTCCTTTCTAAAACCATCAAAATTAGTAATTATCTAGAGAAAAAAGAAAACTAGAGAGAGAGAAAGAAAAGTAGAGGTTAGCTTCCCTGAGTCCTTCCCAAAGTGGAAAAGCTCCCCAATGTTAAAGTAATGGATTGTTTGGGAGTTGAGAGACCCCACCACAAACAAAAGTAAACAACGACACAAGTAACGCGAAGAAGAAGAAGAAAAGTTTTAAAAGGAGAGGCCACTTTCTCAAGCACCTACGAGGTTGAGCTCGTGGCACACGCTTGGGTGCATTCGCGGTAGGACATGTCCATCAAAGATAACCTTAAATAATGGCTCATAGATATCGACTCCTGCTTTAGAGTAAGCATAAAGGGGCAGGAAATCATTTCCTTTTGTTTTCTTTCAATGTCGAGAGGAACACAAGTGCAAATTTTTTATTATCAAATGGCTTACAACTTTAGACAAATAAATCTTTCAAAATATTAGAAATTCTGTATTTTACATATTCATGCATCGGGTACCGTTGGATCAGCGAGCTTTCCAGCAACTTGGCAGCATAAATGAATGTAGATTTATAATATATACTACATGCATCGTATTTTGTGCGTATGTAGATGCCAAAGATGACCATGGATTTGAAAATTTGGTACAAAATATGTCCTGATTGCAAATATACATGTACAATGGTTTATGATATTTTGGAGTTGTCCAAGAAGCGGCTTGTCCTGTCTTTCATGGCGTTAAGTCCATACCCATGTGGGCGTTGTTGTTCATTTTCAAATCCAAGGATAAGTGTTCTAGATGGCTCCATGGGCACCGCCGAATCTAGGTCCTGATTTGACAAGGTTTATATAATCCAGTTTATGAGATCATGTCGGATATTTCCTTGGTAATTAGGTGGCATAATTGGCTGTAATCCAACAAACATGTTGCACTGGACACTTTGGATATAAAATAATTGTTTAGTACTAGGACGGGTAGACCTCATCCTCTTTTAACGTTAAAAGTAAAAAGAAAGGGGCTATTTGAATTGAGTTTCTACATGGATTGGAGACTCTGCCTAGCTAGGCCCTCCTTTGGATGAACTAACTTACTCATCTAATTTGGCTTTTCTTAGACTGTCCAGATACCAAATTTTGCAACCATTGGATAATTTTAGTTATGTCATTTTGAATCGTTATTTTATGATCATCGGATTTTTCAACTGAAAAACTATAGCTAGAAGTTTCCCATGAAGTGAAAGCCGAACAAGATGATTAGATCATATCATCCAAAGCTAAACTCTGGCTAGGTGATTTCTCTAAGTTGGTCTGAAAACTCAGTCTTGACAGTACTTCTCACCAAAAACACAAAAAACACAAAAATGCCTTGCACCCTGTTTCAGATAACGAGGGAATAACTGGATGTACCTGCAGCATCACCGTCCAGAATAATATAATAAGATGCGCATGGAGGAGAACAAAATACGTGAAGCTGAGGAAATCGATGGAAATCAATTCATGGCCACAAACCGTCCAACTTTCAACCAACATTGCATAAACTGGATATACCTGAATGAGTAGGTGGGGAATAGGATGGAAACAGAGCGCCTTCACCCATAATAAATAGGAAGAACAGGACCACAGTACATGGCAATCACTGCTATAGTTTACTCCTCGCTTTGTCAATCTTAATTGGTTCCCTCATGGCTTACAGTTTATCCGGTGATCATCATTTACCATTCACATAAACAAGATTAAACTACAGCTTATAGATCCAGGACTTGTGATCATCTGACCATGTGGGCCGAAGGCAAGTGGGTCGACGGCCACTTGATGGATGGGCGAAAGGATCATATCCATTGGAAATGTGAGGCCTCGTAGAGCAGTACCTTGGATGATCATTAGACTTAATCTGCCCTTACTTGGAGCATAATGAGCACTCGACAAGGGATCAAATGGTTAAGGTTCTTCTCCGATATCATTATGATAGCGAGACCCATTAGATGAACAATCTAGATTACAAATGTTTGAGATCGGGTTATAAGATTTAGTTCCATGGACCAAAAGTGAACCATAATGTGCACATATCGCATGGATAATCATTTCAGATGAAGATAAAGGTGGAAGAGGAGTCCTGGAATAATGGTAGAATTGTGTTGTGTGACCTTGAGGTTGTGGATTCAAGGGGTGAAAACAGCCTCTTGCAAAATGTAAGGTAAAGCTTCATACTATTAACTCTGTGAGAAACTTGATTGCTATTTACATCGGAAGGTTGATAAAGTCCACCGAAGCTGCAATCTTTCAACAACATCTTGAAACAAATGTAAGTAAAAAGGCTTTAGAATCATTGCACGTGCTCCGCGACGAAGATGCCATCCATTAAAGAGCAAAAGTCTCCATACATTACCTTTCAAAGAAAAAAAGAGTAAGAAGGTCTCCGTATATGGTTGTCTTGGGGCCAAATTCGACGAATCTTTCTGCTAGAAATTGCGGTAAAAGGGGAGAAAATGTTGAGCTACGGTGATGTCTTTGAGAGAGGATCATTGGTGGGTGTTGCCGAGTTACATCCAACATGTCCATCATTCTGCATTTGCCTCTTTCATCGACTGACTTTAAGATCAATCCACGTTTTTTGCGTTGGTCTCTTCTCTTCGTCAACTCATGTGAAGATCAGCTTGGGATCTAATGTCGTTACGGGAACATAATTAGACTTTTGTTGTTTGCATTGGCCTCTTTCATCAATCTTACGATATGTTTTGGCTACGGAAGAAGACTGCATATACTCTGCTTTGTTTATATTCCGATCTCCAAGCGTCAAATATGAGACTTAGACACTTCAAAAGTCCACAAGAACAGCTTTCGTACTACAGTTATCAAATCAATTATGGATCAGCTTTTCAGTTTGATGACTCCAAGCATCATTTACACCACCATCACGCCAAATGACGAAACCACGAAACATGTGGCCCCATTGCTTGTACCATCAAATGATCTCATATTCAACAGTTTGCGACACAGCTTTCTTGGGCAGTGGGAGTAGTCTCTCATCTGGGTCAAAAAAAGAAATGCACATTTGGTAGATTATGGCAACCGTAATGTATAAATGTAGCCTTACCAAGTCACTGCCAGACAAGTGGCACTACTGCAAGCTAGTGCTCGATCAACCAGCAAAACATAAGAGACGGAGAGTAAGTTATCTTATATCAGACATAAATATTGTTCGCCCATTATCAAGTAACTTATGTTTTTAGGTTGAATGGTAATCCGACATGGTATGAGTTTTGCTGATTGAGATGTTTGAATTTGAACGTTCAAATCCTATAAATCAAAATTTTCAATTATAGAGTGGATATGTTTTTGGACTTTTCACATTTTGCGTCTTGAATGCGGCATTTTTCTAAGTCAAGGAAAGAGATGTCTGTCTGCGAATATATCCCCACTAATATCAAATTATATTTTTGTTTTTCCTGCATTATTCTAGTATTTCACCGCATTAACCCCAGGTCGACTGGCTTTTGCAGAGGTCGCCTTATGTAAGCTTTTAGCATTTTAACACCTTGTTTCGAATACATAGATGGAAATTTTCCCAGCTCGATCGCCAAACTCAACCGAATGTGCAGGTGGAAGATTCGGTTCGGATATAAGGAGATCAAAGTAGAAGGCGTTGTTGTTTTAGCGCAGGGGATCCAGCTCCATTTGGAGTGTTTTTTGTCACAGGATGTCATTGGCTACTATAATCAGTTTGCTCGAATGCAAAAGAAATCGTCCTGTTGGGGCAACTTTTGCTTGTTGTGGGCAGATCAGTGTACATTTGTGGGACTTCAGAACTTCACCAAGCACGCTGGTTGTAACTTAAGGTACAACCTGATGGCACCACATGGATGACTAACTGTGATCTTGAGCTGGACCTAGTCCGGGTCAAACGCATCTTCCTAGTCCAAAACAAGGTTCTCAGGAGAGATGATGTCGGCAAAACAATATGCGCATGTGAACATCCGTGTCGGCCCATGCATTTATGTGGTTAGCCTTAGACACGCCTCAAGCATCATGTGGTAGCCATTTTATATGTGAAAGGGATTGCTAGAGCACGTGAGATTTTGCAGCTTTTTATGATGTAGCGAGTGTCACATTCATCACTATAATATGGACCAAAGGATGCGGATGGTAAACATCTTACAACATGGTTTGGACCCACCACCTAATTTGACTTGGAAAGAGAAAACCCAACAGCAATACAGGAATAATGGTGCCAGTCACATAAATGGAGTGTCCACAACCGTTGTATCTAGTGAGGAAGGCTAAACAGATGCCTTAGAACCGCTCACTTTTGCAGGAGGGTGTCGAATTTAGAACTTCTATAGAGGGCTAGGATTATCTAATCTGGGGGCTTTGAACTGCTAGACATCCAAAATGTAGAACGATAAGATTAACGGGTCAGATCATTTAAAAGTGGGCCCCTTCGTGCAAACACGGGGGTAGTTTGTCAGGACACACCGTGCGTCTAGCAATTCAGTTCACCAGTTCTATTTGAAAACTGTCAGACGGTCGTACATGAGCAGTATCAGAACATATATTTCCTAGGGTTTAGCGATGCCCACAATCCCACGTACAGATTTTGTCTGTCTTTTCATTTGGCAGGGAATTGCTTTCTTGTCTGTAAAGGCACATAAACTTCCTTTTATCAGAAAGAGCATATCAGACTTCGGGAATAGACTTTTGGAACCATGTAGTGAAGGTCATTTGGTAGATGCCTGTCAAGCCATGTTCATACCACGAAAGAATTTGTTCTCCATGTCAAGAGCATGAAACTTCTCACAAACAGCCAGAATAAAGGTTGGTCTTTCATGGTAGCAGTTGCTTCTCGTCAAGAGATTGGTAAAATGACTACCCAAAATCAGAATCTGGACACCAAGATTTCTTATGCTAAGCGTCTCCAACGGTTCTTTCCGGATTCTAAGGTTCCCTCTTAATGGCTAAAAGCACATGTTAACTGCTTTCAATTTTGTACCTTCGTCCAAAGTAATAATCTGGTGCAAAACACCAACGTCGAATCACATTGGACAGATTTACAGATGCAGGGTCTTGATGTATTAAGCTCAGCAACTCAGAATATGGTGGTTCCATAGTCTTCTTTCTATTGCATAATTCAGCAAGCATGATGAAACTTTGACATAGAGCAGTGACAAGAAGCAGCATTGGAATGACATCATGCTAGAAATACAGAAAGCCAAAGTCCAACCTGTTGATTATTTTAACCCCAGGAACCAGAATCATCTTCTGAGACATGTAGAAAAGTACATACTGCATCAAGGCCAATAACCCATTTCAGTAGAAGATAAACCTTAGCCCCTGTTTCCGGGGGACCCATCTGGTGACTCGCTGTATTGGAAAGAAGCCACAAACGTCGCAATAATCCAGAAAGAAAGTCAAAAGATGGCCAGAGAAAGCGAAAAGACGAAGATAATGGTTTTGTCGTTGCAGGAAAGATCAAAATGGATATAGAAAGAAGACAGAAACACCCTGTTTCTCAAAGTCTGAACATGTCAACTTGATTGCATCTTAAGGAGCTGAAATACAAAAGATAATGAAAATTTCAGTTGGATGTCTCCATTCAAAAAAGAAAAAGAATTCAGTTGGGTCCTTTGTTGTTCAGATCTGTGTCTGCTTCTCTCTCTTCTTGATAGTAGATTAGGTGTAACAGAATGCAAAAGCAACAATTATATTCTTTGATGAGCTCATGGCTCATCAGACTTGCTAATATAGTATGACAGATGAACAGAAATCAGTTTATGCTTGCATGTGGAAACAGAGAAGAAGAATGTACAGAACTGCTCTTTTATAAAATAGTCGGCTCCTTCTATATAGGTAATATCCTAATGATATTACCTCGGGTTTAAACGTGTATAATTTCTCATGTGCATGCATACAATCTCTCATATAGATCCTATTCTTGCCAAAAATGTCGAAAAGCCGATGCTAAGAAAGTGATCAGGCTTGGGAAATAGTTCCGTGGAACTTAATGAAAGTCATAGTAAGATGCTTATCAAACAACATGATAAAATGGCGGAATCTGTTCTTTGGTGAGAAGAGCATGAACCTTCTCAAAGACAACCAAAATAGAACCTTTTGTGGTAAAGAATTCTTTCAGTTTCGGGAACAATCCAAAAGAATGCAAAAAATTGATTCCGAAACAGTAAAATCTTACGGAGTTAAAGATTCCCATTCCAAACATTGCCGACCTCTGTTTGAATTCTAGAAATCCCCATTACGAAATTGAAAGCACAATTTAACTGCTTTCTAGTCTCTACTTTGTCTCGTCTTCAAGAGTCATCGCAACCGCGTTCAGCAATGTTGTGGCATATTTTCACAGTTCTCAGATATTGATTGAATCAAGAACATTACTAGTAGTAACGATCACCAACTCAGAACAGGGTGATCTACCGGTGTTCCTTGGACTTTTTCCATTTTCTTGTACAGAACTTAACATGTAGCATTTCAAAGTTCCATGCTACAGATTGGCTGACTTTCGGTAAAAGTCAGTAAAAACAAGTCCCGTGTAGATGTGCCAAGGAACCTCACTCTTGTGACGGTGTAAGAGGAACACAGAAATCTAAAGTCCAACTTGTTGACATATACAAGTGCAGTGCAGATATGCCAAGAAGCCTCCCTGTGCCAGTACCTAGGAACACAGAAATCCAAACTCCACCTTGTTGACATATACATGCTGTAAGCATGAAATGGGTACATGAAGCTCATTAACCAGAATAATCTTGTAAAATACAGAGAAAGTAGATCATAATTGCAACGTACAAATAACCCATTCGGTAGAAGAAAAACTTTATTCAGTGTTCAAGGACCCGTTATCAACTCACTGTATTGGAAAAATGCTACCAACATCACAAGAAGCCAGAAAAAGTAAAAAAGGTGTCACAGTATGCCAGAAGATCAAGGCATGATTTCGACCTTTCATGCAAGCTATAATGGATATAGAAAAGGTAAGAAAGACACTGGTTCCTACAGCCTGAACATGTTAACCTGGTAGCATCTGAATGGGTTGAAATTCAGAAGATAAACAACAGGTTCAGTTGGATCAACAATACTGGAATCTCTCTACGCCACTTTCTTCTCTTGCTACTTGAATCTGAGTAGCCAGTTTCCACTTCTCAAGACAATCATGCTCATTAAAATTTGTTACTAAGTAGTAAATAGGAACAAGTAAGTTTCTGATTGCATGCGGAAAAGCAGAGAGAAATATCAGTATAAAATCTGTCTTATAAACTAAGCTTCTTGAGAGTTAATGTAAAGGGCAGCCTAGTGCATGAAGCTTCAGTGTATGTGGAGTCTAGGGAAGATGCAAACCACAAAGGATCTATAGTACGCCAGTATGCCGTTGTTAAATTCCAGAAAATGTGTTGAGTAAGAATTTTCATCCTGCTGATTATAAATTCATAGACGCCCATCTTCTAATCATAAATGTGCAGATTTTAAATTTTCCTCAAATTTTCAGCGATCTCAGGCATGTATCACTAGTCAGTCTCTCTAATAGGGGCAATAAATCAAGATATAAGTGAATAAGATAAAAGAAATATAATGCCTAAAAAAGTTTCAGAGTTTGAACTTCGACGCAAATGAACAGTAGATCTTAGTTGCTGAAAATCAGGGTTATGACATATTCATATGTTGTTATCTCTTGTTACACCGAGACACTAGTCAAGAAAAATGTCCACAGAAACAGAAACACCAGATTTAGGCATCAAACCTGGTATAAAATGGCATACATGGTGTTACTGGTGCTTGAGATCAAGTAAGCTGGCTTGATATGACATGAGAAGATTTGACCTGGATTGAGATGACTCAAATTTGACATGAGATGAATTGAGATGACTAAAAATTCACCTTAACAGGGAGCCAGCGCGAAATGATTTTAATCTCATTTCATCTTGAGCACCACGAATATTGAGATGAAGAGATATCACTTCATCCCATCTCAAGTACCACTAACACCAGGATAGATGGCACTGAAGCATGTACGGGAGGCATGAACAATTAGACAAAAACTATTTCCTTTGTCCAAACCACAGGTTTTGTAAATATAACTGTATTCTCTTAGTAATGGAAACCACTGAAATCTCTGGTACACAAGACTTGTTTGTAGACTACATTTCAACTATCAGAAATTATCTGAAAAACAATTTGATTTCTGTTTTGAAGAATGGAAGGCCAAAGGGAGACTATAATCAACAGTTACATGTCCCAATGGGACTGGCAAAACCACAATATTTGTCGAAGAGGGTGTATACCTCATAGTCATTACTCTGGAATTTTCAGTCACATCAAACGAGTACCATTCTAGAAGGGAAGCTTTGGCACAATGGTAAAAGTTGTCATCATATGACCTTGAGGTCACGGGTTCAAGGCGTAGAAACAGCTTCTTGCAAAATGCAAGGTAAGGCTGTGTACTTTAGGCCCTTATAGTCCACCCCTTTCCCAGACCCCACATAGACAGGAGCTTCATGCACCGGGGCTGACCTGCCCCTTTTATCAAATGAGTACCATTCCAGCATCAGCGATCTAAACTCTGAGCTCTTTATCTTTACTGACAACGGAAGAGCTTATACAATCTTAAATGTAGAACTACAAGATTAAAAGCTCGACAGAAGAGAATGCCATTTCTTCAAGAGAGACCAGTGTCTGAAGTGAATATAATCTGTTGTTGCACAGTTTTCACAGCAACAGAAAGGATGGTGTAAGAAACTGATAGGCAATCTTAACACATCAAGTGTAAAGGGGAGAGAATATAAGCAATTACAGTGAGATAAACAGGAAAATGTAGACAAATGAGTACTTACAAAATGGAGAGAGACTACTAAGTTTTTCTATGAAAACATTTCGGGGACAAACATGTCTTCAATCATAATTTTGCAAGACCAGGTTATTTTTCCAAAGATGCCAGATGTCCGTAGTGTATTCACCAACATAGAACACTTGTCATTGCTTAAAAGTTCAATCAGATATTTCAAACACCAACTCTGGAGTTCTACTGCACCACAAAATAAGTAGTGTCAGGTCATCCCAAATAATAATTACTATTTTACAGTATTTACTGGTAGGACGTTTTATTGATAGATAAAGGAGGAAGATAATATATATGTGAGATATATACATCCTAAAATGGAGACTGAATGGATCCTGTCATTGTCAGAATTTCTCTGGCAAGCAAATCCAGAGCCTCAAATTCTTTTGACAGGAATGATCATCAACTCCATTAGAATATGAATCCCCTTCGGAGGATGAACAACCCTCCACAATGGGGCCACCTCTGAACACCAAAGCCTGGTGTCAAGTCAGCTCTCTAGTATTAATAGATCTCGAACTAGAGAACAAAAAGCTTTATCCCTTCCAACATCCAATGCAGTGATGTCCTTTAACACCCAATGCAGTAGCCAATTCATCCGGCAAACACCCACGAAAGTTTGACACAGATATCCAAGTCAGCAGTGTCACCTGCCAACTAAGGCAGATAACCACAAGTTGGTCATCCAACATTCCCTGCTGGAATTATCTGTTTTTCTTTTTTCTCGAAGGAACTTACCTGCTGGAACATTACCAGGGAACACCAACTAAATAAGGATATCGTACAATCAAAGATCAAATTTTAATCTCTTCAATGTCTATGAGAATCTGTCCCCAAGGCTTCCACATCCTACAAATTCATCTATTCTTTCAGCCCCAAGCACCACAATCAAATACAGATACACCGAACATCTCCATCACCACACTTAGTGTACCATGCCAAACAGTATAGTGTCGCATATGTCTAGAAATCTGCCATTCTTTTCTATGAGATTAAAACTCTTTTTCACAAAGTCCCACAAAGACTAGCTACCAAGGCATATCACAGAATCAAATCATTAGATGCCCTCACAACTTGTCAATTATATCAACCAGTGAGTTTATTATATTGTTATAAAATTCCTCGCTCAAGCAGCTTAACATGCAATTTCAAAGCCTTCTCACTGGCACCATCAGCATATTTCTTTTTTGTTGGCAATTTGCAAGCAGAACCAAGTTCAGATTGTTTTGTTAGGGCTTCAATCAATGATTTCTTGACTTCTTCCTTACAACTCTTATATGCTAGGGAGTTAAAACTTTAAATTTTAGACCTAGGTTCGGGGGGAAATTTATCAGCAGATGTTCCTGGTCCGATGACTCTTCGTAATTGGTATTCATGTGCTTAAGGTATAATCTGGTGCCTGTGGGACCTACTTCATTCTCTTTTCTGTTTAATATGGTCAAAATACTGTATTTTTCTTTCTCCATCAAACTCATCTAAGAGTAACCCCAATAGATTCGTCTGCAAGAATGTTACTTTTCAAGGTGAATCTAAGTAGCTCATATACCTCCTGGAAATGGTTTCCTCTTTGCAACTAATGAATCAGAATTCCTGAGGCCAATCTGTCACAGGATAATCCTCTTGAAACCATCTGATGAAGCAAACATAAAGCTTCCTCTGTGTTGCCAGCCTGACAATACCCAACAGTCATTGCATTGAATGTAAATTCATCGCACCAAAGCTATTGTCAAGCATCATATGCAACTGGCATGAGTCATTTCTTGTAATATCCGCCATTTTGAAATTCTGAAAATGCGTGATTTGTGGAAATTTGGAATTTTCAAAAAATTGAGATAATTGGGGAATTGAGAATTTTAAAGGTTAAATCACAAGTTAAAACCTCAAAAATTAGAATGTACTCGAAAAATAAAATCCAACGCCACTAAGAACACTTAAATCGGAGACTGGAGGAAGAATAACTAATTAATTTAATTTCTGTAATTAATAAAACAAGTATGAAGGGTAGATTGGTAATTTCATAGGGGGCCCGCAAAATCAGACACAAAGGGGGTATATTAAGGGGTGCCATAACTGCACCACCTCCATCGCATCCCCTCGCTTATTCCCCCCTTGCTCACCGCTAGGTGTGCTACAGAAGGTTATGACATTGCTACGCTTGACAGAATACACCTCTGGCCAGCCTGATTCGAGGTAAGCCTCATCCTCTTCCCCGCACTCTCCATTTCAATAGGTGTGCTAAGTTGCTAACGCCGAATTGTTTTTCTGATGAATGCATGAACCTTATTGTTTTTGCAAAAATAACTTAATGAAACAATGCCAGATGGATGATCTGAACTGTTCATCTTGTGCATGATGATAAAAAGAACAAACCCATGAATTTTGATGGTGAATATAGAGATTTTTAAAAACATGGTAAAAAGCATGTAAAAATATGAGAAAATGATAAAATCCCTTGAGGGGAAGCTTAAAAATGGAAGGTACAAGAAAAACTAAGCAAAATGATGCAAAAATCGCAAGATTTGGGTACCTGTGGGGTTGTCGGTGGCGTTCGGAGTCCAGCCCTTGTCTCTGCTGATGACACCCAGCGGCAGCAGGTCAACGGTGCACGCGGGCGACACTTCGAGCGGCGAGCGCATGCAGGGGCACGTCGGGAGGCAAGCGCACACGCGGCACAACAGTGGTGCATCAAGTAGCGATGCGCGAGCGGCACACACGTGCTCATGCGGATGGCACACACGCACAGCGCATGTAGAAATCCACTTGCGACACGCACGCGTCATGCGGCAGCCATCACGAGTGACACATAGCACGCCCAACATGGGACACGCAGCGACGCTCGCACACACAAAGCAGCACATGCGCGATCAGCATGTGCGGTGCGGTTTTTTTCTTCTTCTGAATTTTGGGTTTTTCTAGGTCTTTTATTTACAAAAAATGTGATTTTAGGAGCTACAGAGGTCCAAATCCCAATCCGAAAGAGGCGTCGCCATCGTCTTGACGACGCGAACCTAAATTCGAGATAAAAACCTAGCCTTGAGCTCAATGTAAATGGTTGAACCATTGAATATAATTAAATAACCTAGATCAGGCTGATCAATGGATGATCAGACCTTAGACCCTGATGGCATACATCAAATATGGGATGATATAGGGGATTAGAATAATAAATCTCATTAAATTGCCAAGTGATAGATGACTTATGATATGACAGGTACGTCAGAGCGCGCGACGTGACATTGCCATGTGCCTGATTAGAGCATCACAAATTATCGAGGTAGGTGATTTCATTCAAATTTCTCTGTGATTTCAGTAACCATGACATGTTCTCTTAAGTTTTTAAGGCATGTATTTTATGTCTTCTCATGTTCATATAAATAGGTCCCTACTTCTTGTTGGTAGCATGACATTCTATTTTTGCGAATATCCATGTTTGAGATGTGATGTACTATTTTTATCATGGGCTTTGATCGTACTCATTGAGATTATTGTATGGAGTCTTTACATGATTTACATTTTGTTGATGATTTATGATGGGTGTTTCTACCCAGTGGGTACTATACTATGAGGGTTGTAGGGTTGGGCACCCACCCTTTGACTTTGTAATGATGATGATTAGACACTGCCCTTGAGTGATACAAGGCCAGGTACGTAGGTTGTGGTATTATGGGTAGTCCCCCCTACGGGTTCGTTCCTTCCCATATGGATGGAAAAAGTCTCCCGTTTAGGTGTTGATGGGGAGCAACAATAGTTCAAAACCTGTTAAGGTTGCCACTGTAGCATAATAGCCCATACCATTATTCTGTATGCACATGTGGATTTATATGTCGATGAATTGGGGCAAGCCGGGCCTAGGTCGTGAGGAACTCCAGGGGTTGATGCGGGCTGCACGGGAGGGACCCAGGGTTGGTATGAGTACTCATCACCGGTGATTGAGCATCATGGGACACTTTTGGGATTGTTTTTGATACAGTGCCCTATTTATCATGACTTGTATGTATAGTATTCTAAGGACATGGACTTGTATTATTTTGATGGACGCACAGCTATACTTTTTTAAAATGTCTTGCATGCCATCATGAATTGTCTTGATATTTATTTGTGCAGATTTATGATTTCGTTTGTTACTCTATTATGAGCATCAGATTATATATGTTTGTTTCATGAGATTCACCATATGATTTTAGTAAGCTTTAATTGAGTGTGATCACCTATACAAGCATAGCTTGCTGAGGCATTACTTTGTTTTGCAATGCCTCATATTTGGAGTGCGTCAATCGAAAAGGAAAGCATGTGGAGTAGCATTGATTTGGGTGAGGATCTAAAGACTCCACTTTTTGTATTTGGAGACAAATTAGTGTACGTCTCTTAGATTTGTATTAGACCTTTGGGACTTTACTTGGATGTTTACATAATTGGATAGATTGGACCCATACCATGGTGTAGTGGACATTTAATTACAGATGTAGTTGTTGTGGTGATCATGGATGCAACCTGGTGGCTTTTTTACTTGATTTATTATTGTCTTTACTCAACTTGTGCATTTACCGTGGTTTTAAATCAAGCATGCTCAGAATATCCAGATTTGATTTTATTCATTTTTGTAGTTTTGGAATGTGGTTGACCCCCAAGGTTTTTGTTTCCTGTTAATTCTTTTAACACTGTGCAAATTTTATAGATATTTGAGTTTTCATTTTCAGGGATCCTGTCTATTTTTCTTAAAACATATTATTATTATTATTACTTTGGAAAAAAGGTTTATAATAAAAATAAAAAAAAACCAGTGTGTCACAGTTTGGTATCAGAGCCCAAGTTTATTCCATCATCACTACTTTAAGGGTCCAATTAAATTGACAGCCCATGAGTTTAGGATGAGACTGAGATAAGAGGAATGATTATACAATGTAATATAGAAACTTTGAATAGATGGTTCCTCTAAGGAAGACTAGGTTCACCCTCACTCCACTAGTTGCCATTTCTGCTGAGTTTTCAAGGCAAGGAGCCGTGACATAGACTTAGTAGCCCAAATGGTACAGAGCTTGATATTACATATTCAGTCCATTGAGGCAAAGTAATTCCTAAGTGTGAATTATAGAGATATGATGATTGCAAATAATTAATGCCACGAGAATTGGCAGACTTTTTTTTAGCAAAGATGATATTTTGAATCCTTGCATAATTACGTGAAAATGCACTTCTAAGGAAAGTGTATGATTCTTATAGTATAGAATCTAGACAGGGAGTATGATTGATAATTGCATATGTGAACCTTATTATATGATGGCGGATATATTTATATGATTCACTTTTGAGAGTTCAAGTTCTAACTTGAAAGGTGTGAGTAAACTGTTGGAAAAGGCCTAACAATTTTTGTTATGACAATAGTATAATGAAAATGATGAAGGATCAGAAATGGTCACAACTATTGAGAACTTGAGAAAGTTGAGAGGAGTGTGGTATCGGTTGAAACTTGAAGCGGGTTTATTTGATGAATAAATTTTAATATGGGAAAATTTATTGAAAATTGATGAAATAAGATCCTAGTGTTCCCATCGATGAAATATTTGATTTTGAGAAGAAAAGAAAACTGTGAGTTTAGTGTATAAAGAGGTGTTTAAAGTTAGTCATTAATGAAAAGTAAATGTCTATAAATTATTCTGAGGATTTTCAATTACGATTGGAGACACATAGCACTTGAAGGAGATAACAACCTTTTTATGATAATAGTTAGTAGTAATGATGTGAATTAAGTGGGGGAGAAATATTTATTGAAGTTGATGTGGAGAATGAGTATTGCTGTAAGAATAAGGTGAGATAAAAATTAATGAGTTCTTGAGCTTACAAAAAAATTGATATCAAACATTAGTGGGGAGTGAATACTTACAAATTGTTTTTGGGGTTTTAATTATGATTTGAAGTGCATACTACCTGGAGGACATAATGACTAAGTTGTGAGAATAATTCTTGAATAGAAATGATTTTGTAATAAATCAACTAGAAAAAAAAACATGTGAAGTGAATGAGGTGAGATGAAGTTAATTATGATTTATATACATCCAACACTAACAGAGATGATAGTGCGTTGTATGATGAGTAAGGAAGTATTATAAAGGATAATTTTCATTGAGTGTGAAATAAATCGAGTTGTAAATGATTTTGATTGATATGATCATGAAATAATTCCTTAGTTCGGAAAAGTGAAATATCAGAAGTGAGGACACAAAAAATATAATTACGAGGATTTTAAGGATGATTATTTGAGAAGATATGTCCCTTTACCGCTGAGACTTTTATTTAGAAGGTCATTGGGAAGACCTATTATAATTAGTATTTTTTTGAAAACTAAGGGAGTTGCCATTTGAAGAGAAGAATTAGACAATTCAATGGTACTAAACTAGTATACTCAGTTGAAGAGACTTGTCCTAACTCCTTCACCATGAAGAAGGAAACTAGAGATAGATTGTCATATGTTAACAACCGTATTGGGGAATCAGATGATTTTGTCGCATTCTACATTGGTTGCGAGGTGCAGACATAACCTTTATGTAAAGAGGAATCTTTTTAGGTCAAGATTGATCGTAGAAACTCGGATATGGGTAGTTAGAGTCAGCCTAGTAAGGGCAAGAGACCTTTCATTGACATGACTGCAGAGGCCATTGAGCCAGCGACATTTGATCAAGCGGTGTTGGGATACAGAAGAGAGACATAATATGTACTAGTGGTAAGGACAAACACTTGGACAACTATGTCTTAGAGTTAGTGGACCACCGCAACAGTGGTAATGGCATTAGTAGCCGCCATCACGGTGGCAACCCTTTAAATGTTTTGACTGTGGAGAGTTAAGATATTCTTTTAAAGACTGTCCTAATGGACAAAGAGTCAAACTGACTAACATTGGAGATAGGCCAAGATGGCCCCACATTGGTAATAATGAGTATTACCATTACTAGATAAAAGTACAAACCTCAACCTACATTGTGAATGGTACTCTTTCAATTGTGGATAGACATACTAAGATCCCCCTTGAGTTAAGATTCGGTCACGTTTGTAGTTTGAGTGTTGACACCCTGATGAATGTGCCTTTATATGTGTTTAAAGATCCTTGGGGTTGGAGGTTATGACACTAATTGGCAAGTTATTGGAACTTGTAAGTACCTCTAATGAGTATTGGTAGAAATGATGATGAGTGAGAGGATAGATACTAACTTTATTGTCCTTGATTTGAGGTATTATAATATTATCCTTGGGATGGATTCTATTGTTGGAGGATAGTTGACTGTAGTGAGAAGAAAGGTACTTTTAACTATTGATCTCACTCCTAAGTGAGAAGGGAAATAATTGAGATTTGCTTTAACCTTGCCTTGAAGGCAATATAGTACTCATTTGATGTATCGATTTCTCCTAGATTTATGATTGTGGATGATAGAGAATGGCTATAGAATGAACACAAAGGGGGTGTGTGAAGATTCACGATCTTTAGGAGGAGGTTTCAGGATTTTACGTCATGAGAGATTGATTCTTATGCTGATTTGGCACCAGATATAGTGGCATTTCCTAAGGAGCCATGCAAGATGGCCCCGACTGAATTGGAAGAATTCTAGCTAGGGTAGTTATTTGACAAGAGATTATCAGACCTGGTGGGTCTTAACGGGATACATTAATCCTCTTTGTGAGAATAAAGATAAATTCTTATTGCTAAGCATAGATTGTTGATTGTTTGATAGCTACACAGTGGAGAATTGATATTCTTTATCATATCTTGATGACCTATATTATCAGCCTTGGATGGTGCATCGTATTGGTGGATATTGATTTGAGGTCTGGTTAGCACCAGCTGAGGATTGTGACTGAAATGTCTTTAAAACAATTTTTAGAACTTGTTATGATTGCTACAAGCGTCGAATCATATAAATTAATGAAGTTCATACACTAGTAGTATGTATGGATATGATGGGCTAGAATTCTGAAAGTTACTAGGATGAGTCATAATTATGTGGTGGATAGTGTTTTTGTGTATTCCATGACTTTAATGAGCGCAAGAAGTCTTTGTGGGTTATTCTAAGTATTTAAAGGACCCATCTTTTGCTATAAATATATGTGAGCAGGAATTTTGGTCAAGGAAGATGAATTTTCTTGATTGCGATACCTCTACTAATAGAGATACAATTTATGGGGACTGTGATGATTTGGGATTAGTGAAACTAATGACTAAGGTAATAATCTTCTTAGCCTGATGAACTGTTATTGTTGAGTCATTGAGTTCTCCAAGATAGCAGTGACATGGATACTACTTATATTACGCTTATGAGCCTGATTTCTTATGCATGTGAGAAGTGTGACAGTAAAGTATGTTTAGTATAAGAACATTTCTTATGCATAATCAGCTCTAAATTTTGGCTTATACCTGTGAGTAGCCGATGAGGGTGGCCTAAGAGGGAGGCCGATGAGGGCTGGTACACGAGGCACCGATAGGCTTTTAGGTGGCGAGCTTCTAGGTGGCAGGCTTCTAGGTACTCATAGTATGATTGTGTTGTTGACTGGATCTGTGATTGGCATGTGATTGCTTATTACTGAGCTGGCATGCTTTGATTTTTATTGGCATATGATTTCCTGTCGATGAGTAGATATGTGGTGATTTTGATTGGCATGTATTGCCTGTTCAAGAGTTGATGTGATATAGATTGATGAATATACATTGCCTAATGATGAGGTAATATGTGCTGGAAGGGATTTGACGTAGAATTGCCTATATGTGAGTTGTGGCATTTCAATTTTGTTGACATAGTGATTTATTTATGCTAAAGATATAAACAAATGTTTAACTTTTGGACAAGAGTATGATTTGTGTAGATGGCATTATATGCGTAGTTATTATGTATTCTAACCACAATATAAGTATCGGGTTCAGAATGGTTTGAAACATACATTGGTTTATATGTATGAGTTGTTATATGAGGAGATAGCATGAAATGAAATTGTTTATTGACATTTGACTTTGAAATGATGATCCCATATGTGGGTCTTGTGATACGGGGATGTTCTAGAATTGTTGACGAATGACATTGAAAGAATTTTGAGGACAAAATTTTCTATAAGGTGGGTAGGATGTAATATCTGCCATTTTTAAATTCTAAAAATGTGTAATTTATGGAATTTTGAAATTTCGCAAAAAAATTGAGGTAATTGGGGAATTGAGAATTTTAAAGGTTAAATCATGAATTAAAACCTCAAAAATTGGAATGTACTAGAAAAGTGAAATACAATGCCACAAAGAACATTTAAATCGAAGACTGGAGGAAAAATGACTAATTAATTTAATTTTTGTAATTAATAAAACAAGCATGAAGGGTAGATTAGTAATTTCATAGGGGGACCATCAAAACTAGACACAAAGGGCGTATATTAAGGGGTGCCTTAACTGGACCACCCCCATCGCATCCCCTCGCTTCTTCCCCCCTTGCACACCGCTAGGCGCGCTACAGAAGGCCATGATGCTGCTACGCTCGACAGAACACACCTCCAGCTGGCTTGATTCAAGGTAAGCTTCATCCTCTTCCCTGCACTCTCCATTCCAATAGGTGTGCTAAGTTGTTAATGCTGCAAAACGATGTGGAATGTCGTTTTTCCGGTGAATGCATGAACCTTACTTTTTTACAAAAATAACCTAATGAAACGATGTCAGATGCATGATCTGAATCGTTCATCTTGTGCATAATGACACAAAGAACAAACTCATGAATTTTCATAGCGATCGGACAGCTAGGGATGCTGAAAACTCAAAAAACAATAATATGGAGATTTTTAAAAACGTCGTAAAAGGCATGTAAAAACATGAGAAAATGATAAAATCCCTTGATGGGAAGCTTCAAAATGGAAGGTATATGAAAAACTGAGCAAAATGGTGCAAAAATCGCAAGATTTGAGCACCTGTGGGGTCGGCGGCGGCATCCGGCCATCATCTTTAGTGCTTGCACCTAGTGGCGGCAGCTTGATGGTGCATGCAAGCAATGCTTCGGGCGGCAAGCTCACACACACACAACACGCGGACAGCACATGAGCTCAGCACAAGCCAAAACCCACACACGCGTCACACGGCAACACATGCACAGGTGGCATGCCAATGCAGTGCAGGAGCGAGCGGCACATGTGGCATGATTTTTTCTGAAATTTTGGGTTTTTCTAGGCCGTTTATTCACGAAAAATGTGATTTTAAGAGCTACAGAGATTCAAATCACGATTTAAAAGAGGCTTTGCGATTGCCTTAACACCGCGGACTTAGATTCGAGATAAAAACCTATCCTTGAGCACCTTTTAAATGGTTAAACCATTGAATATCATTAGATAACCTAGATCAAGCTGATCAATGGATGATCAGGCCTTAGACCTTGATGGCATACATCAAATATGAGATGATTTAAGGGATTAGAAGAATAGATTTTATTGAATTGCCAAGTGATAGATAACTTATGATTTGACAGGTACGTCAGAGTGTGCGACGTGACATTTTTACCAGCCTGATTAAAGCACCGCAATTATTGAGGTAGGTGATTTCATTCAAATTTTTTCGTGGTTTTAGTAACCATAACATGTTCTCTAAAGTTTTTGAGGCATGTGTTTTATGTCTTCTCATATTCACATAAATAAGTCCTTAGTTCTTGTTGGTAGCATAATAAATCATTTTTGCTAATAACCATGTTTGACATGTGATGTACTGCTTTTATCATGGGCTTTGATCATACTCATTGAGATTATTTTATGGAGTCTTTACATGATTTACATCTTGTTGATGATTTATGATTGGTGCTTCCACCCTGTGGGTATTATGCTATGAGAGTTGTAGGGTTGGCTACCAATTCTTTGACTTTGTGATGATGATGATGATTAGACACTGTTTTCGAGTGATACATTGTCAGGTACGTAGGTGGTAGTATCATTGGTAATCTTCCCTATAGGTTCGTTCCTTCCCATGGGGATGGAGAAAGTCTCCTGTTTGGGTGTTGACGGGAAACAACAGTGGTTCAGATCCTGTTGGGGTTGTCACTGTGGCATAGTACCCCATACTGTTATTCCGTATGCACGTGGATTTATATGTGGGGTGAACCGGGGCAAAATGGGCCTAGGCTATGAGGGACTCTTGAAGCTGATGTGGGCTGCACGGGAGGGACCCAGGGTTGGTATGAGTACCCATCACCGGTGATTGAGCGTCGTGGAATACTTTTGGGATTATTTTTTATATAATGCCGTATTTATCATGGCTTGTATGCATAGCATTTTGAGGACATGGACTCGTATTATTTTGATGGACGCATAGCTGTACTTTTTATCATGTCTTGCTTGCCATCATGAATTGTCTTGATATTTATTTGTGAAGATTTATGATTTCGTTCGTTACTCTATTTACCATGTGATTTTAGTAAGTTTTAATTGAGTGTGATCACCTACACAAGTATAGCTTGCTGAAGCATTGCTTTTTTTCCCCATACCTCATATTTGGAGTGCGAGAGCCAGAAAGGAAAGCAGGTGGAGTAGCATTGATTTGGGCAAGGATCTAAAGACTATCCACTTTTTCTATTCAGAGACAGATTAGTGTACGTCTCTTAGACTTGTATTAGACCTTTGGGACTTTACTTGGATGTTTACATAATTGGATAGATTGGACCTATACCACGGTGTAGTGAACATTTAATTACAGATGTAGTTGTTGTGGTAATCATTGATAGAACCTGGTGGCTTTTTTACTGATTTATTATTGTCTTTACTCAGTTTGTGCATTTATCGTGGTTTTACATCAAGCATGCTTAGAATATTTGGATTTGATTTTATTCATCGTTGCAGTTTTGGAACATGGTTGACCCCCGAAGTTTTCCTTTCCAGTTAATTCTTTTAACATTGTGCAAAATTTATAGATATTTGAGTTGTCATTTTCAGGGATCCCGTCTATTTTTCTTAAAACATATTATTATTACTTTGGGAAAAAGGTTTAAAAAAAAAAAAAACCCCCGGGTGTCACATTTCTCTTCTCTTGCATAGCGCACAGAGCAAAGGCAGTGCAAATGACACTGTTAGGAAAGGTATTCCTTTTGAAAGCCTCGTCAACCAAATCCAGTGAGCACTTAATATCCCCAGTCTTACAGAAAGCACCAATTAATATATTGTATGTTCCAGAACTTGGGCTCAAGCCAAGCTCAACGAATTTATTTAGAAATGCATGTGTTTCAAGCACCTCGGATTTATGGCAGAGACCCCTGATGAGCTCATTACTAACCAATATATCCACTGGAATGCCTCTCTGAATCATGCTTTCATTGATGTTGAAAGCTTCTTTCAAATTTCCCCGCTTGCAGTATCCATAGACCATTGAGGTGTAGGCTCTATTGCTAAGGGCCAGCCTTCTCTTTCCATGTCATTCCGAATTTGCATAGCTTGCTGCATGTATTCTCTCCGAGAAAATGCACACAATATACGTAAGTGTGTTTGGCTTAGTCTTCATATAAATCATGCTTTTGTATTGCTTAATTGCTTCAGAAAGATACACGTCCTTGCAGTGGAGACTAGAAAGAATGTTATGGTTAACGATATGTGGGACCAAAATCCAACCAGGAAGCTTGTACATCAACTCTTTTGCAATTTGAATTTTGTGGTTCTTGCAGTGGCCATGTATAGGCATGTTATATGAGAAGTAATCAGGAACCAGTCCATGCTGTAACCTATCTCTGTTTATCCGCTAAAATCCCTTCAATTGCACTTCATCTGCTGGACTTAATGCCATGGGACAGTTCCCCTTGATTACATTTGCCATCTATCAGCACATCATATGTGACTTTATCAGGTTGCAGTACCTTCTCAGCTCCATTACACAAAGTCCCTTCTGCCTCATCTATCCTACCCAACTAATGATCCAAGAAGAAGCACTTCTATTTGGGAGAATACCTTGGTCGGATAATCTAGTATACAATAGCTTCAGAGACCTTGTTTTCTTTGGGTGCCTCCCGTTGAACTAAAATCTGTTCACATGAACCAGATACACCTCGTCTAAAAGATTATACGCCTCGGAAACATTGTCTGCATGCATAAATCCTTTCAAGATCAGAAGTTGACAATCTTTTCTCACTTCTTCAACATCAACATCATGCAGGTTCTTTAAGAATTAACTGAGAAGTTCCAATTCAATTCCTCTTAAAATCTGATTTTTCATAACTTGGTAAGTGTATTGTATGTTTTGGCATTACGGACAATTTCATGCTTACACATTTCTCGAAACACTTATTTTCTGAACATTGTTGAGCCACAAGAACCCAGACATTAGAAAGTTGCAAGTCTTGATATAAAAGGGCAGCCCCGGTGCACAAAGCTCCCGCCTATGCAGGGTTCGGGGAAGGGACGGGCCATAATGACATAAAGTAGGTAGCCTTTGTATTTTTGCAAGAGGCTGATTCCACGCCTTGAACCATGACCTTAAGGTCACATGACAGCAACTTTTACCGTTGCGCTAAGCCTCCCCTTCAAAGTTGAAAATCTTGATATCAGGAGGAATATCATTTTGTACCGTCTCATTGCAGAGCAAAAAAGCTTCGCCCATTTTCCTTCCTTGCATAACTGACCTATCAAATAACTGCAAAGTGCCACATCTACTACTGACCTGGCTTCCCTCATGCTCATTAGAAAGCTTTTCATTCCTTGATCATTACCTCCTTTTCATTTCAACAAACACCTGTGACACCATTTCAATAATTTCTGATTTCAAAGCAGCATTGAGAAGATTATTGCACGATTGTGTAGTAGGACTAAAAGCAGTACTCATTATTGAATATAAAACATCAATAGAATTTCTCACTCTCTTCAATTTCAAACAAGCATTAAGAAAAACGTCGAAAATTGTAGGCGCATCTCGAGTCTTGCCACCACCATAAAAACTTAGTAATCTCTCGAGAACCTCAACTACACTAAAATCCCCTTTCCCCAGCACAAATGTCAGTGTTCTTCTCGATTCAAAGAAATTCCTTCCGTGACATAAAACGATTGCAGCCGTACAATGGATCTCAAGCGCATTCTCAAATCAAGGTGACTTTGGCTTTCAATCCAGCGGTGGAATTAGAGGGCGAGAGTAGAATCGCCGTTGCAGCAGTACAAAGCATTGATGATATCGGAAGAGCTCAATTTGGGTGAAATTTCGCTGAGAGAATTGCAATCTCTGTTCTTTAGTTTGTCGAAGAGAGATTTTGACGGAGAGTTTGTTCTTGAGTGGCAATTCTAGAGTTTGCAGTGGAAAGAGTGGAGAATTTCGCAGAAAAGAGGAAGAAGAGTACCTGAGAGAAAGCTCAACCTACATGGAGACGGTCTGAACTCGGCATTGAGTTTGAACCGGCACTGGCCGAGTTACTGGTGAGTTAGGAGACGAGTGAGGCAAACGAGGTAATGGAAGTCTGGTTCGTGAATTTCTTTTGAAAGAGGAGGACATTAGCGTTCTCACCGTTGAAAGTATAATTGGGCAGTGGTTGGCCCACTATTTTGATGATCATAATCATTCATTTGGTTGGCTGTGATGTGGATGAGAGATATAAATTATCTATAGTGCGGCTTAAGGGATAGATGGATGGTTTGGATCATTGAGCAAAGTGGGCCATACTTAGTATTTTAAGCTGCTGCTATTTTCCAAGTGAAATTCTGGGCATCCACCATACATAGGAACTACCCTCTAAGTGGATTAACCTTTCTTCCACTTAAGGGCAGTAGTCAGAGCTGAATTCACCCTTTTTTATCTTTTGAATTGGTAAAGTGACTTCTTAAAATGGTTGGCTTGCACTCACTAGCTCAACTCAGCATCTGACTTTTCTAAAGCACTACTCGCAAGTTCTACTTGAGTTTCGTTCTTTTCTTGTTGGATTCTTTCTTTATCTAGATTCATATTTAGTACGGAATTTCTTTAACAAAAAAGCCATAGTCTCCTTCTATTTAACGCCCCCGTGCACCCAACATGTATTTTCATATACGCCCTTTTCACATGTATACTTACAAAGGCACTCTTCCTCAATATATACCTATACAAAAAACCTCAACCCACAAGCTCTTTACATTTCTAAGGAATGCGATGGACTACCTCGAACATGTGACCTACTTAAACATTTTAACCTAACTATTGAGCTATATTGAATAAGGAAATTGATTTTCATCATGGTTGGCTCCATGGAAAGTCCACCATACAAAGCCAACTATCAAAAGATTTCAGATTCTAGTCGATCAGAATCTTGGCTTTACATGGTAGATTTCACCAAAGTGTCCAGTCTATTCAAAGGTGAAAACATAAAAATTTACTGGTAATTCAGTTTTGACCTCTTAATAAAAAAGAGGTAGTCCATTGCATAAAGCTCTCACATATGCAAGATTTTGGGAAGGGGCAAATCACAAAGGGAAGGACCGACCATCTGACTTGTACCACTTCTACTAATTGGGTAAGGGTAGATGCTCATAATCAGCAACTATATCGCCCAAGTTGGAATGCTCTCACCACATGTTTCGTCTAGCACAATGGTGCAAGGAGTCTCTCATCTGGGTGACCGTGGTTTGAGCCTGTAAATGATGTGTTTGTTTGACTTTTAAGAAGAAAAAAATAGAAGTTGAAGGGTAAGTAAGATTGAAATAAACCATGTCCAAATCCTATCTTAACACATGCATTATCACTACTAAAAGGGCAGCCCTGGTGTACGAAGCTTCCACCTATGCAGGGTTCAGAGAGGGGGTGGACCACAAGGGCCTATAATAGGTAGCCTTACCTTGCATTTTGCACGAGGCTGATTCCACGCCTTGAACTTGTGACCTTAAGAACACATGACGACAACTTTTACCATTGCGCCAAGGCTCCCCTTCGTGCATTATCACTATTAGAGGTTATTATTTTGGTCATTAAATTGATTTCGGTACCATTTTTTGTATATTTACATGGGAATGCAGCAACACATACATATTAGTAAGCACAAGTGAGGATGGGGTTTGAACATGCCAATATAATTCTCTCAAAAGGAAGAAAGGAAGGCTTGAAAGTTGATCAATTGGGTGTCCTTCGTTCCGTCTTATTTCTTTCATGTGGAAATTGTTCTTTCTTTGAGAATCAACTGCTATTTATTGAAGGAATTACCGGGACGAAGCCAATCACACATTTCGACTTTCGACGAGGTAAAGATATCCACATCTGAGGAAGAGTAGGGATAATCGTAGACTAAGAAGAGCTGACACTAACACATTCATTTAATTGGACAGCTTTGTTAGCAAGAAGCAGTTAGCGCAACTCAGTTCCAGGAGCTACTTCAAAATATATATTAGTAAGCACAAGTGAGGATGGGGTTTGAACGTGTCAATATAATTCTCTCATTATAATATGAAATGTATTAAACAATACATAGAGGAAGAAACACAAATCTAACCCACCCATTGACAAATATACATTACATGTATCACAAAATTGACTAAAAAAACTCAACTTTTAAGCATTCAACTAAATGATATAATATCAAAACAAACTCTCAAATGGCCAACAGGCACATAATCTAGGAATCAAATACAAGACCTAAGACTGTATGTGACCATGCTTTGTCTAGATGCATGAGGGTGTGCAGAATCATTCTATGTTGCAGTGCTACATCGATGGGAACCAAGAAGGAAAGTCTAGGGGTTTGTCCACATGCATGCACATGCCATGTGTGTGCCTCCCATTTTCTTTTGAGGGGGTCTTTCTTGACTGGGGAGAAGTTGTATGATGCCTGGGCCCTAGGAAAGAGACTTGCTTCCTGCCCATGCTAACATAAATAGTACTTGTTCTTCAAGTCATGTGAGCTACACGTCTTACTGTTGATATTATTAGCTTAGAAATGGACCAGCACTGCCAAAGAAAGAGGGCAGATTCGGTGCACCAAGCTCTCATATATGTAGGGTCCGGATAGACTACAAGGAGGGTCATTAGTATGCAACTTTGTCTTATATTTTGCAAGATGTTATTTTCACACCTTAAACCTGTAACCTCTCTTTTGAAAAGAAAAGAAAAAGAAAAAATCTTATGGACTTCTTCTTTCTTTTTTTTGTCTTTAAATCGGTTCCCACGGATGGCCCACAACATTATTTGTCACAATCACAGATCCCAAGCAAGGCAGTTCGTTGATCATGATTGAATGCTAATTGTGCTAATTAGTCAAGGGGATTGCTTGATGGTCCCATAGTTGATTTTTATTTATTTTAATTTTTTGGGTGCAAGTGACGAATCAGGAAAGAATACACTCACACTCTCTTCTAGATCTATCCATTCCGACCTTGACCCTGCAAGCGGGCGACAACGGGGAGCTGCCTTTTTTTGTCGAACCACTGGGCTACTAGGCTGTTAAGTGATCCCATCATGGTTTGAATTATGACTTGACACCCGATGATTATAAAGAATTCAAATGTACTCTATAATTAAGTCCTCTAATTTGGTAAGTGTCCTTTCCAACTTTGTTTTCCTCGTAGAAAATGTAAGTGGGTGCTCCAAGTTAACCTAAACCATATATAATAACATATATTAAGCAAATAATATGCAACCAAAATGAGTGATTTAGACCGGTGGATGTGTACTTAAGTATGTTAATCCCGAAGCCCATAAGCATCCAATTTTGTGAACAATTTTAGACGGGAATGATTCCGAAAATTGGCTCACCCACTAGATGGTAATTTGGCAACCAATTTGAACATTTTATTTTAGTGGAAATTATCAAGAACAGAATGGACTATTGAGAAAGATGATCTTCGGGTTGGTTTCGTAAATTTGTTAACTCATTGGATCAACGGTCCAGGATGATCATCATCCGGTCTTCGATGTATGTAAGTACTTCATTCAACTAAATTGTTCATAAAAAGACACTGAAGCCCTAGATCATGACTAATAAGTAGACTATGTCATCTCATTTCTATCCATTTTGCCTTAAAAAGTGTTACGAAAAGAGTAGGTGCACCACTCTCTAACGATGCCTACCATGCAACCGTTAGGAGACCCATTGCATCATATAATTTCTCGAGTTTGATACGAAAATGTTAGTCAATAAACGAGAGAATAATTACCAAGTAAAATAATATTTTGTAACGTGAATCTTACAAGTATTTGATCATTAGTTTGGGATGTTAGCCTCCTAATTAACCTCGTCATGGCTGAGCCTTTAACTTATTTGGACGGTTGGTCGAGCCTTTGCTTTTTGGATGGTTGGTCAAGGTTGATTGCCTCGTCCAATGACATAGTCACTGTTCCACCACAAATGTCTCCAACCTCCTCGCTAACCTACTAGTTGTTATGCTTGTTCGGTAAAACCTTAGCAGCCTTTTAATCTGCAAATGCCATAGTGGGGCGCGACCAGATGGTAAGTTGCCTGTGCGGCTCCCCACTTTTTCATGAAAGGGCCCATTATTGGTTGATCCAAACCATTCATCTAGTCTCTTCCGCGCTTTAGATATCTTGTAGGTGAAAAACCCCAAAAACCCACATGTCTGGTTGACTAGACTGTTTATACATCCTTTCAGTTTTCGTTAAAGAGATCAAACGAACGGATATGATCAAGCAGGGAGTGCCCCACTTGACGCAGTAAGTGGGGTACCGTGCAATCACACTCTACAAAAGCATTCCTCCTAATTAAGTACTAATAACGCATTACAGTTCCAAAGACGCATCAAACATCCAATCAAACTTCAAAAGGTACTTGATTAAGGAGTGCCCATATCAATTTCCCCGCATAACATTTGGAGCATCTTCCCATCTTTTCCGACCCAATCCAAATCACACATTCTTTATTTTGAAGCTTTCTTCGGTATCCCCGTCAAGAACATTCACCGCTTCTCTCTACCATTCCGCGTCTCACTAAAATGACCCAAATACCCCTCTCCAGACTTCTTTTACTTTTCCCCCCGTTTGGTTCACGTTCCAGGATTATTATATTCCAACATACTTGCATATATGCTCAGAGAACATGCTAGAAACATTTTATAGTTCACGTGTCCAAGTGCATCATAACCTTAACAGCCGATCCAATGAATAAAAATAGGATTAATTATACGGGGTGGAGATTACACGTGCTCGATTTTCTCCTGTTGGTATCAGATGGGGGCCTTCGAGGATGATCTCACGAACAAAACGTGACGGGTTGTCTTGATCCCCAGGCGAATTTGACATCGACGTTCGACGATCGTTAATCGGTTATTTGATGGCTAAGATGATAGCAAGTCATGGCAGTCATTATGGTTCAAATGTACACCGAAGTTTGGTTTTCTGTTCAATGCCTGATTTTCCATGAAGTTTGGTGGCTCATTTTGGGCTGTTCAGCGACGAGCTTTGACTCGGATTATGCTGACACGACCGGGCAAAAATAGAATGGTCCTTGTTTCCAGATTGCTGGCTTAAGACGGCAACAAGTGGGAAATGATGAAGATTGATTCGTGCATTTGAATTGGAACAGTCTTACAAGGAGGTCTTTAATAAAAAAAGGAGAGCCATCTTCTAAAAAGCTACTGCTATAAGCTTTTACCTTGCATTTTGTAAGAAAATGATTCCATGCTTTGAACGTGTGACTGTGACAACAAAAAGTCTTTTAATATAAGATGCAAAGAAAAAGCTTAGCCTGGTCCACCACATGATATTATGATGATCCAGGTGGTCCATCGAGGGACCCATTACATAGGGCCTTATTGGACCCACATGGGAACATCTATGTATTGATCCATGAGTATGTGAAGAATCAATAGTTAGCCTCCGCGAGTTTGGTCCCATGCGAAATTTATATTTCATCCACAAGTTACAGTCCAACAAAAATCAGTGAGTCATATTTTCTGGACAAAATCTTAAATAATAGGTTTTAGATTAACTGTGTAAATGTGCCACGTCTGTACGATGATAATTACATTAGCTATTTATTTCAATCTAAACTTGCCAAACAAAGGTTGAGATCACTTTAATGTCATTAAGTGGGCCCTCCAGCTATCAGACAAGAATATCTGTCCAACGTCTTAACTGAACGTCAACATCCGCCACGGCCGCTAAAAACAAGCCAATACAACTCTCGAAAAGTTACGGGAACGAATCTAAGGGTATTTCTGCCACGTGGTAAATACGGTGGCATTCTCGTAATATTTAGAAGGCGCGTTTTTTTATCCGAACGGCGACTCACAGAATTTAAAATAAATGCCCCTTCTTTTTATTTTTTTAATTGTATATTGTTTATTTTCTTTTATTTCTTCCGTTGAAGTCTCTGTTTCCACTCCTCACCTTCTTCCTTACTGCATTTTCTCTCTTTGGATCTCCGTATGCGATTTTCCCAAACATCTCTGCAAGCCCTTCGATTTCTCCAACTTCTCTGCTAGTCTTTCGATGGTTCGTGTTGTCTTGAACAGGTAATCACGAGCTTCGGCCGATTTTTCTTCTCTCGGTTTGCAGTCAGTTTTTCCGCTATTTAATGAGTTAGGGTTTTGTTTTTGGTATTAGCCAGATCGATTCGTGTATGCTGCCTTGATCTGAAACTTACTTGTTTTTCCTTGTTATGTATCAGTAGATTCGGTTTATAGCTCTGGAGAAAGTCTGTTTTCTGTACTTCTACTTGTGGTTGAGTTTGATCTGGCTTTTCTCGAAAAATGGCTGATTTTGTGGCTGAACGTGTTGTTTTGGTTGGGAAAATAATGTCAAATGGTATGTAGCTTTCGTTGAGTTTATTGTTGTAATTTACTTTTGGTGGAATTTGATCTATTTTTTCTATAGAAATGACTGATTTTCTGGTTTATTGTGTTGTTTTCTCTGCGAAAATCATGTCCTATGGTGTAGTATCGGTTTGTTTAAGGATAGACACGTTTTATTTTGTAAGAGTGTTAGATTGATCTTGATAGGTTATATCGATCTCCTATGGTTTGTATTTGTGGTGTGATTTAAGTCTATTTAATGATGATGAGTCGTCTGATAGGTAGCTGTGATGATAGGGAAACCCCTTAAAACAAGTTTTAGACCTTTAGGCAGAACAGTGTCTGCCTGCAGATTTTCTCTGTTTTGCTTATTCGACAAGTTATAATGTGATTTCTGAACATTTGCAATTAATAGCAGTTCTCGACTGTTTTCTTAGAATGATACGAGGGATATGGATAATGCTGGCCACTTTACTCAATAAATTTCCTGCATGTCGTCTTGAAAACCATCTTTTTATGTCTAATCTAGTGGAAACTTTCTGCTGATTCGAAATTTTGTGTTGCTTATACTTCTCTTCTTGGTATTTAAGGGATTTTATACTGGACCTATAATGATAGGGTGTAAGGTAAACATGTGTTCGTTTTTGGATCTTATTCAATAGAGAATTCTGAAGGGCTGTGCAGCTTGCACATGTTATTTCCACTGTCTTATTCACCCAAACATTATATTTTTGTTTTACTCAACTGCTGAACAGAACAAAGAAAAATGAGGGCTCTGGAGAACTTAATTTTGTTGAATTTGGTCTTTTGCAGGTTTATTCATGGGATACTTGAATAGCATAGAATCATATTATTCTTTACCATGAGAGGAGTATCTTGGGGTCTGATAGTTGGGGTTTCCATTGGGGTGATAATTGGAGTGCTTTTGGCTATTTCTGCTCTATTGTGCATTCGGTTTCGCAAGAAACATGCTCAAATAGGGAGTAGCAGTTCACGGAGAGCTGCAACCATCCCGATCCGCACCAACGGTGCTGATTCTTGTACTATACTGTCAGATTCAACCATTGGCCAGGAGTCGCCAAAACAGTCTGAATTCAATGGCATGTCCCCGTGGCTTGAAGGTTCTAAGAAGAAGAGTATTGTATCAGTATCTGGAATACCCAAATATTCTTACAAGTATGTCTATTTTCCAGAAAACCTTTCATAGATATAGATATATGCCACAATCCAGCCTCATGTCATTATATTGTCCTGCAGGAACATCTCTAGTCAATGTTGATGCATGCTTTCTTTTTGTTCTTGCTTTGCAGTATTGATGCATGTTAAATAGCTCAAAAAAATGTTCATTTATCTTGTCCTTCTTAAATATATACTTTTTTTTTTTTTGAATGGTCTCTAAGTTGATTCTATTGATCGCTTTGCTACTTCATTGCTGATTAATGAAGCTAGCTAGAAAATTTCATGATTATCCAGTTCAGTTTCATCTGATTACCATGGCTGTGTTTTCTATATTTCAGATTTGCTGATATGGAGTCTTGTAGGGTTTTTAAGTTTTCACTTGCATAAAGATGCTCCACTGGGTTTTTATTTGACAGATTAGGTCAGGTAATATATGATTCAAATGGCTGAAAGCTAATTCCAGTCTTGAGTAAAGAAAGTTCCATCCTTCCGACCTTTGCAAGAAGCTGACTTTGAGTACAAAGCACCGTTGGAGCCAAATGCTAACAGGATTGCTAACTTAAGAAATGGAACAATTGTTTTGAATTAACACAATCATTGTGTCCTGAAACTTAGAAGGAGAAGGGTCATAATATTAGGATCCTAGCTGGTATTTATCCTGACTGGTGAAAAATGGTAATTTATTTCCCTTGGTGAGAGTAGTGCTGTTCACCACTGTAGAATGTGAAGTTGACAGGTTCATTGACTTAGTTTGGTATCAGAGTGAAGGCAGGGGAGATAAATTTATCCCTAGACCATGGAAGGGACTTCTTGGGATATTATTTTTTCTAAAACAACCAATCACATATAGAAATATTCACGTGGTAATTTTAGAATTGAATATGCTTACACGTGGTACATATTAAGCAATGGATGATGATTTGTATTAAAGGTGCTAATGGTTCAAGCTTTAACTGTAATATCTGCACTGCCTTTAATGATGCCATTAATCAGTTTGTCAAACACTTACCTGATTGGCTATTAGTAGGTTTTGGCAAAGGTGTTAGACCCTTCACAGCAAATGATAATTGTAGAGTAAGGTGAATGGTTGTCTGACTGAAACAGGGTGGGATATATCGTTTCCATTTTGTAATTCTGAAATTGCTAAAGAGTTATGAAAAGATCTGCTCTTACTTTGGTGGGATTTTGATTGTCTTATCCTGCGTTTTTCTTTTCTCCCTTTTTTCTTCTTCTGATGTCAACTGTAGAAGTATATATTCTTCAAAGTGTTGTGTTGCATGAAGTCAAGGAAATCTCATGTTTAAGGAATGTTTCTGTCAGCTGTCTCATTCCTTTTGTATTCCAAAGTTGTTTATGTTGGCACTGGCTTTGGTTCAAACAATGAGAACTGCATTACCAATCCAGTAAGGAAGGGTTTGGGGGAGAATATTTACTCTTGAGCAACCTCCAACCCACACCCACCAACGAAAAAAGATCTGTTTATGTTGGCTGAGGTGGTAAGCTTCAAAGATCAGCACGTGGACTGGATTTAGTATTTTGGTCTGTTGTACTCTTTCATTAGTCTTTAGATTCTTTGTGCTTATGTAACTTTCTTTTTTGACTTAACTTTGTTCTTGGCGGTGTCTTCACAGGGATCTGCAGAAAGCGACTTACAATTTTACCACAGTAATAGGTCAAGGGGCATTTGGTCCTGTTTACAAAGCTCAGATGTCAACTGGTGAAACAGTTGCAGTTAAAGTTCTGGCAACTAATTCTAAGCAAGGGGAGAGGGAGTTCCAAACAGAGGTAATGTTGGTCCCTACTTTTGGGATCTGAGCTTGTCTTTGATATTTATTTGTTACAATTTACATTTCTTGAGATATATCGTTTTGGTTTTTCTTATGGGAAAACTTTTGTTGAATCTTAATGATATAGGGAAACTACGATGTAAAAATCTAGAATAAAAAATCTGGATAGCAATGCAGAAAACCAGATTGAAAACCTTAGGTCTTGGATAACAGATTCTATGTGATTTTTGGCAATTCAGAAGATCTTCGCTTATAAACAAAACGGCACTTATAAAAACTTTATGCTTTTGATAATTTTAGGAAACTGAATTAGTAAACTTTCTTGAACAAATCTAGAGCTGACTCTGCATATTGAGATTTCCTATAACCTGTCCATTTTTGTAGTGTTAACTTTTGATGGACTACATAGATGTGTGTGTTGTCTAAATTCCCTTGTTCTGAGAATCACTTTTCTTCTCTTTGTTTTACCATTTTCTTGGTGGTGGATAGCATGGAATTCTAACAACATCCAAGCGCCATATAGAGAAGATGAAGTAAGAGACTCATGCACCAATAAAGCAGTTAGACAAATGAAAGGGCTGCCGTCCAATGCATACAAGATTATGGGTGTGCATATTTTAATTTGTGTGATATCTTTATGTGTATGCCTCTACACTTTCCAACTCCATGTTCCTCCTGATTGTCCATGTTTTCCAGCATAAACACTTTAATGTTGCTGGAAGCATATTAGCTGCTTTGTTGTTTGTCAAATCAGTACTTGATTTCCATTAAAGGGTTTTCTTTTCTTTTATTTCTTCAGTTTTGAGTGACTGCTGACTCTCTTTCTCCTGTTGGCAGGTTCTACTTCTTGGTAGATTACATCATAGAAACCTCGTGAATTTGGTGGGATATTGTGCAGAAAAAGGCCAGCATATTCTTGTGTATGTGTACATGACCAATGGCAGCCTTGCTTCTCATTTGTACAGTAAGCAAATCACCTGAATTTTAACTTACTGTATTCATGTCTCTTCATCTTGCTCTGAGTTTTAACTCCACTGGTGCTTAATCATTCCCCTGGTTCAGTGGCCATCATGCTCATGCCTATTTCCTCTTTGCTTCTTCAATGCTTTTAGGTCTCCACATTTTATAGTTTTCAAATATTTTCTAGCTTTCTGCATCCTGCATATCTTCTAGAATTGCCCCAGCTCTGGCAATAATGGTTAGGTCTTGTAGTATAGGCCTTTTATACATCTAAAAAAACTGTGAATGTGTGCTGTTGCATAAGTCGTGCTTGCTTTTTTTCTGACTCATTCATGCTCTGTTGTTCAATGAATGGATATGTAGGTGAAAAGCATGAACCATTGAGTTGGGAATTGAGGGTTTATATAGCTCTGGATGTTGCAAGGGGTTTGGAGTATCTTCATGATGGGGTAAGCCGTCATTTGATTCCCCAGGAGCATATGACGATCAGATACACAAATCTTTGGAAGGAAAACTAACTTGCTATCTGTGTTAACCCATTTCCTACTGCAGGCTGTTCCGCCTGTAGTGCATCGGGATATCAAGTCTTCGAACATACTATTGGATAGGTCCATGAGAGCTAGGGTACGCAATTCTCCTATTGGTTCTAGTTTCTATCATTTTGTAATGCCTATATAGTGGAAGAGAAATACCTTCCTGCAGTTGTCTATTACAAGAAAAATCTAATTCTTTTCTGCTTTCAAGACAACTCTTTATGTCGTGAGTTTGGTCTTTGCTGGATCAGAGTCCCCAATAAGTTGGTCTTATGGACCAAACTACTTTCTGATCAGCCGGTCTATTTATTCTTCCAAACAATTTGAGTAAGGCATGGAACCAGTCCCCTGGGTGAGATGTCCTTCTCTTGTCTTATTCGTGGGGTTTATGACAATAAACCAACTATAATGAGGACAACCTATACTGTAATAGGTGCCAGGGCAAATGGATGTTGTTGATGTCTTCATATCATCCTCCTGCAGAGGGCTGAAGGGGGATCCTGTTTTCATTCTAGTATTTGTGTTAATAGTATTATTTATGATTAGATATTCTGGATTATTAATATGCCATGTTACGCAGGTTGCTGATTTTGGGCTTTCCAGGGAAGAAATGGTAAACCCACACGCATCAAATGTAAGGGGGACTTTTGGTTATCTTGACCCTGAGTACATATCAACAAGGGCCTTCACCAAGAAAAGTGATGTCTACAGCTTTGGAGTCCTGCTCTTCGAATTGATCGCAGGCAGGAATCCACAACAGGGTCTCATGGAATATGTTGAGCTTGTAAGATCTCTGTCCTTGTCATTTTCTATTCATCGAATTGTCTATAAAACTACATTTTTCTTACCCGCGGTAACTTTTAATGCTTCAAAATGTTCACTGTATTCTTCGAAGGCTTATTGCAACTCATCGTGGACTCTCATCAGTTAATCTTTGTTTATTTGTGCTTATGCAGCATCTGGACTAATAAATACAGTGTCTGCTAATATTCAATCAAGAAATTTCCTGTGTCATTTCTTTCCTATTACGCACTTCCAACTCGTAGAATAAAGTACATTATGATTTACTCCGTCATATTCTATAATGATAAACAAAATCACTGTAAACTTAGGCACTGTGATACAAAAGTAGGCCTAACTAATATAAGGCCAATAATCCATTCCGAATTTCCATAAATCCGTAGCAGCGTCAATCGTACGAGGGACAATGTTGGGTACTGGGAAACTATTGATGAATCCACCTACTAATCCAAGGGGATTCTGCTAGGCGCGGATCATACGACTGACAGTGACAAGACTGGACCCAACTTGCTTTCACTCAGTTGGTGGTTTTATCCAGGGGGTCCCACTTCCCATCACTGTCAGGCATTGAGTGCACGGTGATCAGATTTTTCTGTGGCGAACTTTGAAAATGGCTTGTCCCCAAAATTTAATTGTATCAATGATTGTAATGATTGTAATGATTTTCATGATTTTAATGAAAATCATCTTCAGCTTTTAAAACTATGGCAACCCCAACATGACATGAATCGAAATCTGAAATTCGCTCAAGCTAGGGCGTTCCCCATAAGCGACGCGTTGCATCGGATCCCGGATGCGGTGAAAAATAGGCAAGGGTTGCTAGGGCGTTCTCCCAGAAGCGACGTCTTACATGTCGGATCCCGGGTGTAGTGAAAAATGGGCAAGGGTCGCTAGAGCGTCCCCTCAAGCGGCGGCCGCATCGTAACCTGCGGTGAAAAGTGGACATGGGTTCATACCATGGAGGTCGAGAAAGGCGATAGTAAATAGGGAATCTCCAAATAATAAGATTCGCATCGCTACATGGAACATAGGGACATTGACAGGTAAGAGTTTGGAGTTAGTAGACACGATAAAACGTAGGAGAGTCAACATCGCGTATCCAAGAAACCAAGTGAAAGGAAGGAAATTTGGTAGAGAAATAGATGGGTATAAATTATGTAGTACGTAGGAAAGGAAAATAATAGAAATGGCGTAGGAATAATAGTGGATAAGGAATTAAAGGATAAAGTTGTGGACGTTAAAAGAATCGGTGATAGATAATAATAATAAAAATGATTCTAGGAGAGCATTATAAATATTATAAGTGCATATGCACCAGTAAGTGGCTACAGATATAATTAAGAGACGGTTTTGGGAAGATATGGAGGGAGTCATGCAAGAAATTCCCAACACCGAGGGAATATTTATAGGAGCGTACTTAAATGGCCAAGTGTAGGAAAAGATAAGGAAGGATATGATAGAATACACGGAGGTATGGGTATAGGTGAAAACGAGATTGGGGGAGAATATCCTCGATTTTGCTTTGTCATATAACCTATCCAGTGCAAATACACTCTCTTAGAAGAGGGATGAACACTTAATAACCTTTAAAAGTGGATCATAAAAGCCAAATAGACTTTTTCTACTTAGGAATAATGAAACCATCTATATGTAAGGATTGTAAGGTGATACCTAGGTGAGAGTTTAACCTGTATAGGTTAATGGTTATGGATATTCATATCAAAAGATGGAGTAAAAGAACTGAACTTAATACACATCCAAAAACTAAGTGGTGGAACTTAAAAGGAGAGAAAATAACCTCATTACAAATAAGTTGATGGTAGAAGGAAATTGGAATTATGAAACAAGTAAATACCATGTGGAATACTTATTTGAGTCCATTAAGAAAGTGCAAAAGATGTCTTAGGAGTATCTAAAGGTAAAAGGCTATTAACAAAGGAAACATGGTGGTGGAATGAAGCAAGAAAAAGCTATTAAAGAAAAACGAATGCATTTTAAAGCGGCTAGAAGATTAGAAATAATGAAAACTATGAACAATATAAGAATGCTAAAAACGTTGCTAAGAGAATAGTAAGTGAGGCTAAACTTAAAGCATATGATGAGCTCTATAATGTATCAGGGAACAAGAGAAGGTGAGAAAGATGTGTTTAAACTCGCAAAGGTAAGAGAACGAAGAGTAAGGACTTAGAGCATGTTAGGTGCATTAGAAGCGATGATCAAAGGGTATTAGTCAAAGACGACGAGATCAAACAAAGGTGGGAAATCTACTTCCAAAAATTGCTAAATGACAATGGCCACGAGAATAGAGGAATTGAAAATCTTATAAATCTAAATAACACTTGGATATTATAGATATGAACGTAGGATTAAAATGCTTGAAGTAAAAGAGGCCTTGAGAAAGATGAAATCGGGGAAAGGCCATGGGGCACGATGGTATACCAATAGAGGTTTGGAAGCATATGGGGAGATATTGGGGTAGTTTGGTTGACAGAGTTGTTTAACAAGATTATAAAATCAAAGAAAATGCGATGAGTGGAGGAAAAGCTCCTATTGTACACTAATCTATAAGAATAAAGGAGACATTCGTAGGTCGCACTAATTATCGAGGGATCAAACTTATGAGCCACACCATGAAACTTTTTGAAAGAGTCATTGAGAAGAGGCTGACATGAAACAAGTGTATCGGAGAATCGGTTTGGTTTCATGCCTCGAGGTCTACCATGGAAGCATTTATTTTCTTACTAAGGCAATTAGTAGAGAAATATAGGAAGAGGAGAAAAGACCTACACATGGTCTTTATTGACTTAGAGAAGGCTTATGATAGAGTCCCAAGAGAGTTAATATGGAGCGTGTTAGGTGTTAAAGGGGTTTCTCGGGGTATATAGACATAATTAAAGATATGTATGAGGAGCAAAGTAACAAATGTTAAGACCACTAGTGGCGTGGTGATTTTCTGTCCTTGTCGGATTGCACCAAGGATCGGCATTAAGTCCATACCTTTTCACATTAGTTATGGATGAGTTAACAAAACATCTGCGCATGAGGAGATTCCCTGGTGCATGCTATTTGCAGACGATATAGTCCTACTTGATGAGACAAGGGAGGGTGTCAACATAAAGCTAGAGCTATGGAGAGAAGCAATAGAATCGAAAGGATTTAAAATTAGCTAACTAAGACGAGAATATATGGAATGTAATTTTAGCAAGGAGAGTAGGAGTGGAGCACCGGTAAGATTGATAACCAAGAGGTCCCCATGAGAGACCACTTCCGATACTTAGGATCATTGATCCATGAGAGTGGAGAGAGATTGAGAGGGAGGTTACCCGCAGAATCCAAGCGGGTCGGAACAAATGGAGATGTGCATCGGGGGTTTTATGTGATCGGCGGGTGCCACTCAAACCAAAGGGAAAATTCTATAGGCTGGCTATAAGTAGGCCATGCTCTATGGATCGAGTGTTGGGCGGTTAAGGAACATCATACTCATAGCCGAGTGTCAGTGTTGCGAAATGAGGATGTTGAGATGGGTGAGTGGTAAGACAAGAAAGGATAGAATTAGAAATGAAAATATTAGAAGAAATTTAGGGATAGCACCAATAGGTAACAAGATGAGGGAGATTAGACTTAGATGGTTTGGACATGTTCAAAGGAGGCCAACAACGGCACCAGTTAGAAGGAGTGAGGCAATACAAGTTGAAGGTTCTAAAAGGGCAAGGGGAAGGCCCAAAAGAACGTGGATAGAAGTGGTGAGGAAAGATTTAAAAACTTTGGGACTAAATGAAGCCATGGTATTTAATAGAGTGGAATGGAGGAATAAGATTCATGTGGCCGACCCCTAATTGGGATAAGGTCTTGATGATGATGATGATGATGATCAATTGGTAATATAAGCTTCCTGACTGGGGCTATTACTTTGCATTTTTGCTTTTAACAATAGCGATTTCACTATTTGATAAAAGGAAACTATGCAAAAATATATCTTGGAGCACGTGTGCAAAAGTTCCACACAAACAGTTGAAGCACGAATTTTGATGCCCTTCTGCGATTATGCATGTATATTCTTTTGCTAATAGAAATATATTCAATTCATCAGTTCAGTATATCTGGCACCAAAGCTATGCTATTATGTGATTACATTTATACTATTACCCATGAATAGGCGGCAATGAGCTCCGAAGGAAAAGTTGGGTGGGAGGAAATTGTTGATTCCCGTCTAGATGGGAACTACGACTTGCTGGAACTCAACGACATGGCAGCCCTTGCATACAAATGCATCAATCTCATTTCAAGAAAACGGCCCTCCATGAGAGATATTGTTCAAGCTCTCTCTCGGATTGTGAAGTTGCGGCACAGTAGAAAGCATCGCAAGCAAATGTTACCTATTATGATGGAGGAAGTCTCCATTGACATAGACCTACCAGAGGTTCAGACTCCAACCACTGTACTCCAGAGGGAAGACCAAAACCAAAGGGTTCAAATTCCAACCATTGTACATCAGAGAGAGCAATCCGCAGATAGCACCAGCACTACTGATTGGTCTGAAGTATGACGAGTCTCTCAAATTGATTCTTTGGTTCTTTTTTCTATCCTTTTGGTTCTTTTTGGGTTGGAATGAAATCTGTGCATTTCAAAGTTAAGAAACTAGAAATTTTGGGAGCAAGTGGCAATACTACTCATGGTCCCCTTAGATCTTATTTTCATTGTAAGATAGCCATTTTTGTATAATCATCTTTTTATCTACAAGAGAAATGTGAAGAATGGTGTTTGGCTTCTTTCGTATTGTTGCTTCTGTAGCTGTGAGGATCTGAACTGTGCGATCCGTGATTGAGTCATGACGATTGAGTTATGGCGATTGTCTTTTTCAGGGGCTTTCTTGTGGTGCATGAGCGATTAAATCCAGGATTAACGGCTAATGTACACATGGGACCCATCTTTTTGGTGGTCCACATGTTCATCTGCTGGGCCCATCTTAACATAGACTCCATTTGATGACCTTAACCACTAATCTTTTCAATTATAAGAGGATGCGCTGAAGTAAGAAAATAACGAATAAGAGAAATCTTGACCATGTCTCAAGCCCACCCAAAGGTTGTTTGCTGTATTATATTTTTGGATCACAAAGGGTCCATAACATATGGCCTTATCCTGTGTTTTTGCCTTGAACCCGTGACCTCCAGGTCACACAGTAGCAACTCTACCATGCTCTAGGGTTCCCCTTGTTGTATGAGACTTTTTGGGTATGGGCTACAAAGGATGGCTGCCAACTGATAAATGATTCTAATCACCCAAAACCAGAGTTTGCTACGTGACTTTTCATTGCTCATGTGATGAGATGCCGAACAAAAAAAAAATGAATGGGATGAGATGACTTGAGATGGATGTGACATGCAAACCACTAACACGGTTGAGATTGGGATTTCTTATCTCATCTCAAGCACTAATAGTGAAATGAGATGAGATGGGTTTTCATCTCCACTTATCTCAAGAACCAATAAAGGTGAAATGAGGAGATATCACTTGTTATCATAAGTCATCACATCTCATCTCAAGCACCAATAACCCATGTCCGGTGTAAATTTCAAAACAGCATAATTTGCAATATTCTTCAGCTTTATATCATATCTAAGTAGACAAACTTCAGATCAAAGACGATATGATGTCCACTTAGCAAGTTAAAGGTTCATAAGTGCATCATTAAACTGAAAGATACCGAGACTAGTCAAATATTGCTGATGCTTGAACGTAAGGGAACAAAATGAGTCCACTGTAATAAGAGATCAATTTCCTATCACCAAAAGGACTATCACTGTGCGCATGCCCCCAATATTGTTTCCAATGGGAAAGAAGAAGAAGAGTAACCATACTAACATTCAATTATTAACCCACAATTTAGTATGCCTAGTCGACTTCACAAGCATACAAGAAATGAGTAGCAAGGGCTATCACAAGTCAACAATTCTATTCGTATAAGAAAGGCACCGGCGCACTAGAAGTGCTTTTGGGTTAGTCTAAAATTTCTTTGCCAACAACAGAGTACCTGGTGCTTATCTTCTACCTTCTTGAAATCCAATTTTTTAGAAGAGCAGACGATACCTAGTGCTTATCTTCTACGTTCTTCATATCCAATTCTTTAGAAAAGGCGTCAACAATCATTTCCTTCAAGACTGACGCATTCTTCAGCGAAAAGGCTACTAACATCAGTTTTTCTCTGTGCACCTTGATAGAATTTTCCACCCTATCACTTCTATTACACGCCTTCTGACCAACCATCCGAGGCATCCAAAAGTCTTTTATTTTAACACTCTTGAGGTGCAGGCGGTACAAAAAGGACTTGTGTGATTCCCAAAAAATTTGTTGCATCCAAATCATGCAATTCAACAAATTCATCCCCAATCTGAAAACACCAATTTCACAACTATCTTTAGAATTTGTAAGAGAGGGAAGTAGATAAATTGCTAAAAGGTGCAAGAAACAGAACTGTGCATATCAAGGAAGGATCTTTGCACATATCTATTAGGAGAGTTTGAAGGCAGGCCAAGCTGTTAAGAAAAGCCAAGCTGTTAAGAAGGGCAGCCATTCGTGGGAGATACCGCTCGTGGACCTTTATTAGTTTCAAAATTTTTTGCGCAGACATGAGTGTAAAATGGTGTTGCGAGAGTGGAGCCTGATTCACTTGATATTGTTGTATCTTTATCTATTACCTATTTTGTAATATAGGTAGACGGTTTCTAATTTTGTCAGAATACACACACGTGTGTATGTATGCATGTATTATGTATCTATACAACCTTAGGATTCTATCGAGGGGTTGGAGAAATCTTCTATACCTTGTGGCGGCTATTTTTTGATGTGGAAATTGTGAAACTGGTGTGAGCCCATGGATGTAATTCAATTTAGAGGGAACCATATAAATCTGTGTGTTTCTTGTTTTTCATCTCTCTCTCTCTCTCTCTTTTATTTGCACCTTTGTATCAAAAGGTTATACAAGTCCCATTTTGATAAGGTCTCTTCACACAAAACAAGTTCAAATGGATTACTTTCAAACAAAAAAGAAACAAGTTCAAATGCATTACATAAATATGTTGATTCTCCATCTAAGTATACTTATGAAAATATATTTCCAAGTCCAATTTATATAACACTTGTAACTACACATTACCATTTTCTTTGAAAATTTGACTTGTGCACCATGCACAACCTCAAAACCTGGTCACCCAGGTAAAAGACTCCATGTTATGGAACTGCACTACAAGGCTTTGGTGCCTAATGCATAGTATATTCAAAGGTTTCAAATGTTTGTCCAGCCACTTATCTACAATGAAACCACTTCATGTATACTTAATGGAGCTTGAACTAGTTGTTGGAAGCATACATGAATGCAATTCCAACTTATGATAAGCTATTGATGCTAATTTTGACTCAATCCCAGTCTCCTTCATTGACAATCTGCTAATTAGATCACCACTTCCTTCCATGGTTTTGATATGTAAAATCCATGCGCTCCTCCATAATTTCCTTTCAAAGTATCTCTATCTAAACAAGTAACTCTAGAAAAAGAAGGGTTTTGTTATTTCCATGAATGGGTTTCCTAATGCCAAGAACCCATATATGCCTTGTTTAAGGAGCTTTCTTTTCTTTTTAACATTTCATATCACAACTTTTTACATTCCCGGTACATGCTATAGAGAAGAGAGAGTGTACACACGCATCCCTTTGTTCATGCATGATAAAGCTATTTTTGTAGATCCAAGCATTTACCATATTAGTCATGGCATAGACATACTACAGGTCAAATTTCTTGCCCATTGGTTGGTTTTAGCTTATGTTTCTAACATAAAAAATTACATTCATCCATTTTTTTAATTTTACAAAGACAAAAAATAAGTAGTTATCTATTTTTGGTATTCTAAACATGTGAATAGCTTACATCTAAGAAAAAGTTTTACTATGAAGTTACATGTACACTATCTTCTCTCTCTAGAGTGTGTACTTTTTTATCAAGTTGACAAGTTAAAAAGAAGAGAAAAAAGTTGCTAAATGATGAATAAGTCCTTGGCAAAAAAGTAAGGTGGTTTGCCTAGTTTACCATGTTGGATCCCACCTTTTGGTCGATTAGACTTGTTCATCTGAATTTTCTAACTCCTGACATATGATAAACATCATAAAGATTGGATGATTTTAACATCTGAAACATTTATTTTCAACTCATTCATAATGTTTATGACTATCCATGATTGTATGATTGAAGTTACACTTTTTAGTTTCTAGACTTATCTAGTCAATAATGTTTTAGGAATAATAGTTATCTACAATAGTAGAAATCAGATGAATGGTCTAACCAACCAAAAGGTGGGGCCTAGCATGGTAAAGTGGGATAGGACTCAAGTATTCCTTGTTTACTTGTATATTGAGAGGAAGAGGAAATTCGTAGAAGATTACAACTTCCTAAATATGAAGGCTCCTTTTGACTTCAAATTTATGGTAGAATCCTTCCCAACTTTAGGGGTAGCACATGTAAATTAAACCTGAGAACCGGGTGTAGGTATTCTTATGTGGGTAGTGAAATGCCAACCTGTGACCCTAGCTAAATAGGTGTGGGTGTAAAACTTGAAACAGTTTAAGTTATTTTCCTTGAGTAATGCAGTGTAATACATGGTGTTTATACAAAAAATATTTCTAATTGTTAGGGATAGAGTCCCTGTAATATCTACAAATTATCCTGTAATCTCTCTGACAAAGTAATCTCCTGTAATCCCTCTAACATCCCCCCTCAAATTGAAGGTGTTGATGACGACAATAGTTGAAGTTTGGAGTAAAGAAAATGAAATCGATGAGCTGGATGGGCCTTGGTAAATAGATCATCAATTTGATCAATGGTGGAGATGTAAGGGAGAGTAATGGTGCCCTTTTGATAATGCTGTCGAGTAAGATGACAGTATATTTCAATGTGTTTTGTTCGCTCGTGAAAGACTACTTTGTGGGTTATATGAATGTCGCTTTTGTTGTCATAGTGGAGATGAGTGAGCTGAGATTGCAGGATACCAAAATCTGAAAGTAATTGATGAAGCCAAAGTATCTCACAAGTAATATCAGCAAGGGCATGATATTCTGACTTCGTACTGAATCCATACACAATATCATGTTTCTTACTTTTTCAAGAAATTATAGTCTCCTAGAAAAAGAAGATATCATGTAGTGGATTTTTTATTTGTGACATTGGTCCCCAATCAACATCAGAATATACTCGAAGAATTGAAGCTGATAAAGAGGAGAGAAAAAGGCTTCTGCAAGGGTATCCACAGAGAGTGAATAATTCATAAAACAGCAGCATAATGGTTAGTACGTGGAGAAAACATAAATTGCAATACTATATGAACATCATTAGTAATGTCTGGTCGAGTGCTAGTGAGATATGTGAGCATTCTGACTAGCTGACATTAAAGAGTACAATTTGATAGAGGATCACCATCCGATGATCGAAGCTTGATGTTAACAGCAAGTGGAGTATCACGTGTTTTGTCATCCAAAAGACGTGAAAGACTGATAATCTCAAAGGTATACTTGAGCTGAGAAAGAAGATAACTGTTTATTTAAAAAGTACGAGAAAGAAAAGACTTGGTGGCACTAACTCCAATAACATTACTCCCAAAAATGATCATATCATCAACATATAGTAATAGAAAGACATCACCATGCTCATTGTGACAGATAAACAAGGCAGAGTCATTATCATTCTATTGGAACCCAAACCGAGTGATACTAGAGGAGAATTTCTCAAACCATGCTTGAGGTGCTTGCTTGAGTCCATAGAAAGCACAGCGAAGATGATAGACTTGGCCCTGTTTGTGAGGAATACTAGGAGGTGGGTCCATATAGACTTCCTCATGAAGATCTCCATGAACAAATGCATTCTTGACATCCATCTGGTAAAGTGACCCCGAATGAATGGAAGCGACAACATTAGGGTGCAAACAGTGGTTATATGAGCAATGGGAGTAAATGTTTTTTCATAATCTAGTCAATATTCCTGAGTAAAGCCTTTAACCACAAGTCGTGCCCTATGGTGCTCAATTGAACCATTAGCCTTACTTTTGATTTTGTAGATTTAACTACAACTAATAACTGATTTGCCTAGCGGTAAGGAGGTGAGATCTCAAGTATTGGTCTTAACGAGGGCTTGCAATTCAATCTGCATGGCTTGAATCCATTCGTGTTTCATGCTCGCTTTCCTGTAGGTTTGAGACTCGTGGAGGTTAAAAATATTAGTGGCATAGTAGTAGTAATAATTAAGTTTTGTTGGAGGCTAATGGACGCGATAAGGATATCTAGATATGTCCTCTATAGGAGCCACGAGATGCAAGAAGGTTTAAAAATTGTCGTAGCTAAATTCACTACCAGAATCCAATCAAAATATTTTGATTCTTTTTTAATACTACGTGTAGATCATGTTGGTAAAGTTCACCTAATTTTGATAAACCTTATATTTGGAGTTCATGAATATAGATCCATGTGAAACACGAAAAATCATCAATGAACATAATATAATAGTAGGCACCATTAAGACTTTCGAGAGAGGAAGACCACACATCACTATGAATTATATCAAAAGAAGCAACAGTTTTAATATTACTACGAGAAAAAGGGAGAATATGTTGTTTGCCAAATATACAATGTTCACAATGTAGATTTTGAATGTTAGGTATTGTGCCTAAAGATCCATTAGATATGAGTTTATGAAGACAAGGTAAAGAAGGATTATCCAAGTGATCATGACATAACTCAATGTGAGTGGAGGCAATAGAATGGATTAGAATGGGCAGGTGAAGAGACTAGAGGCAATAAAGGGTCCACTCCTAATCCTGGTCTCACATATCTTCTTAGTTTGTGGGTCTTGTACAACACATTTGTTCTCACTAAAAATGACATGATAATCTTGATCACATAACTGACCAACAGAAATCAAATTCATGGTGAGATGAGGAACGAGTAAAACATTTTTTAAGGTTATGAGTTTTGACTATTCCAATGCTTGTGACAGATAATGGAGTGTTATTGGCAGCGTAAATGGATATGTGGTTGTTTAATGGAAAAAGGTAAGAAAATGCATGTGGAGTGTGAGTCATATAATTTGACGCTCCTGAGTCCAAAAGTCAAGTAGGTTACGAGACATACCTGATGGGATAGAGGGAGAGGCAACATAATGATTACTAGTGCTGAAAAGACCATTATTGAAAGCAATTTGACTGAATAGATTATAAAAAACTTCACGGACCTCTGGGAGTGAAACTCCTATACCAGGTGTAGAGGAGACAGAGGGTGCATCCGATGGGCCATTAGTTATGGCAACATGAGAAGGGCCTTCTTTATTCTGACACTAAAGACAAGCAATCATTCTTCCAATGACCCTTCTTTTGATAGTGCATGTAGAAAAGATTCTTGCGATAGTGGCAAGTACGAGGTTTGATGGTGACTCAGAAGGAAGTCCTTTGCGAGTTTGCTTGGCACTAAGTTCTAGAAGAATGCTTTGTAAGTAGAGGGTGATGAAGAATAGAGCTGCACAATGCTTTGAATTCATTAGTGAGTGCAACAAGAAATTGAAAGAGATGGGTTTTCTTGCAAAGCTGTTGATATTCCCTATGAGTATGAGTCCATGCTAGTTCAATAAGCACTATTTATTCCCACATGACTTGCATTTGTGCATGAAACTTAGAGATGTGCTGTCCAAGTGGTTGTCATAAATGACGGATTTCTAGTTCTAATTGATATCTTCTAGCAAAATTGATCTGAAGATAAGTGGATTGAAGATTGTGCCACACATCTTGAGCATGATCAAAGTCAATAATCGTTGAAGCAATTGCTCGAGTGGAATTTAGAAGAATCAAGGCAATGATGTAATGATTTTTCTATTCCCATTCCACAAGTTTCTGTGGATCTAATGGTCATGATGATTTGCTTGAGATGATTGTCCAAAGTCATTTACTTTTAATGACGGATGTCATCGCTTTGGTCAATATAGCCAATTGTTATCATCTAATTCAATATTAATAGATTTAAGATCAAACATATGTGAATTCATGATGGCAATAGTGAAATTGGCAAATGTGACAAAAATAACCAATGATAAAATAAGAAAATAGGATTAGCACAAATAGAATGAGATAGAGGGGGCATCAAGAGCATAAGAAGGGGTGTCATATAAAAAAAGTAGTGATAAAAGTACATGCTCAAGAGGAGAGGAAGGAATATATAAAACTCTTTTTGTAGATCTAAGTCATATCATATTGAAAAGAACAAAAGTAGGTAAGCAATGAGAAATCAATGTATTTTGAAGATGCTAATCACTCGTTTTAAGTCTTTGAAAAAATTAATAAAAATGAATGGTCATGAATTTTTTAACTAAAGAAATATATGCTATAAAAATCCAATAGCATAAAATTTAGTGTATAGACTATCTTAGCCATTCCTAACATGATGAATGGGTAAGATTTTAAAAAATATTTACCATGCATGAAAAAAGAGGCTTGTACTTTTCCTCTCCTCTATTGTGTATTTTTATTGTGACTCGTTACAAAATTCTCTGTAATTGAAAAGTTCTAGCTTCATTATGCTTGGATTTTTCAGAATAAATTTGAAATTCTTACAATTTTGAATTTCAGAATAGTTTCCAGAAATTAATATGAATGTATCTAATAAAGTTCCAATTTCACAAATAGTTTGTCAAATTCTCAAATGTTATTGGTTCAATGTAGTTACAAATCAAATTATAAAGCTTAAAACTCACATCTATAAACAACTTTTTCCCCAATATGTTCTTGACAGTTTGCCAAATTTTTTGAGTATTTGCAGTGCCGATTTATTCCCGAATTGTGACTATGGACAAGATTATCCAATTAATAAATTTTTTAGTGCATATCAAATCTTGGATAGGGACAAGAGTGTGAATTTGCGGCACATTATATAGGAAGCATCACAAGCAAATTTTACCTGCCACAATGAAGGATGTCTTCGTTCACATAGACCAATCAGAGGTTCAGATTCCAATCACTGTACTCCAGAAGGAGAAAGATAGAAACCAACAAAAGGTTCAGATTCTAACCATGGTACATCAGACAGAGCAATCCCCAGCCACCACTCGCACCGCATAAAGGCCTGGAGTATGATAAAAGTTTAATTTTCAAATTGATTCTTTGGTTTTTTTTTTTTTTTTTTTCCTTCTCTTTTTTTCATTTTGGTTTCTACATCTGTGCATTCGAAGTGAAGAAAGTATAAATTTTGGGAGCAAGTAGCAATACTAGTTACGGCCTCTTGCATCTTAATTTCATTTCAATATAGCTAGTTTTGTATAATTATGTTTTATCTACAAGAGAAATGTGAAGAATGGTGTTCTACTTCTTTTCTCGCGTGCCTTCTGTATATGTGACGATTTGAACTGCGCGATTTATGACGTGTCATCTTTGTGTTTTCTACCTTTGCTTGTTCTTGATATTGAAGCTCTAGTGGTATCTCCACTCCGCATAATTTGTATTGCATTAAGATAAAACTAACTTGAATAATACGTCCTTCTAAGGTTCCCTTTTTTTTTTAATTTTTCATAACAGATGAAGAAACAGCTGACTGAACTGATTTAAGAATTGTGAGAATAGTAATCTTGGGGCTCAATAATGCCTTCCATTGCCTGGACTTCTGTAGTCAAAAGCAGTTGATCGATAGCCATATCCCATGGAGAAGGCGTAGGGGGTAGGACCCGACTTACTTGACTTTCCTAATACTTCCTAGACTCATATGATCATACCGAACTGCATCCAAAGTACAATTTTAAGGAACAAAACATATTGCACTATAACTAGAACCAGATGCCATCTTGGCTAAACTGCAAGCAACATATTTTGCAACCCCCCCTAGGAACATGTTTATTTTTAACATTAGGTGTTCTTGAAAAGCTTATTGCGAAGGTGCTCCCCGAATGTGCGAGGTGGGAACTTGGCTGGTTCATTTCAGTGATGAGCTCCGGCAGTGGCTTGAAAATTATCCTGTCTTTTGGTGGCTCACAGAATACTGCCTACGATATCCTTACCTTCTCCTTGCTCACAAGACCCCTGTGAAGTATATTCTCATACTTGCCATTGCTGAGGATCTCTAATGTGCCGCCGAGATGCACAATCAGAGAGTCCGGCACGTATTTGACAGTCACCCACTTCCGTCGTAGTAGACATGCAGGACAGGGACCACGTTTATGAGAATGGAGGGGAACTGATGTTGGTGCGAGGCTCGACGCTAAGTGCTAGATCCATTTGAGGGCATGAGCATCTCAATATCTTCTATTCCTTTCACTTCCATCTCTAGCCATCTTTCTTTTAGTCCTAGATCCAAAGAAAGGGATGAGAGCACCTTGGTCACCATACCTCAGTTCTTTAGCGAACTTGGCTGTCGCTTCGCTTCACCAACACAAACACAAACACAAACATTAACCTCAATTTCCCTTTTTTCTTGAAAGTTTAAAGATTGACCTCACTTAATGAAAAAATCTACATGATATATGCCAAGAGGAATGATATTTTAGCTTCATAATTTATTTGTTTCGTTATCTCGAACTTTGGGAACTTTGGGGGGAGTTGAAGAAGGCTAAAATATAATATTGGGGTTTGCTAGCCCTGAACGTTTTTGACGTCCTTGTTGGGGACAGTGCTCTGTTTTTTCTATTTTGATGTGTACACAAGCTCTGTGGACAGGTTGTTATGGTCTCTGTTGTATACTTTGATCAAATCGATCTAGTATAATCTAAATTTCTAAAAAAAACTTGAGCAATGCTAAACTAACCACCCTAAAAGGTGTGGTCTAGCGATTATGTTTTTTGGAGCCCAATCTTGGATAATCAGACTTGTTTATCTTACTAATCCAACTTCACAATTTTTATAGGTCAAAAAAATTACGGTTCGAATGATTTTAGCTTTTAAGAAATTGACAATTGTTTACAAAGTTTCTAAAACTATTCATTTTTAATCACATCTTTTCAGATTCTTTTTAGATGCTCTAACTATATACTTTTTAATCTATAACATTTAAAGTTGGAAAAATAAAATGAACGAGTCGAATCATTAAAGGTGACCTCGGGAATATGTATTCACTAGACAGTACTCATAGAGCAGTGAGTTTGGGAATCCTCTATAATATTTGGGTAAAAAAGAGTCAACTCAGGTCGATTGTTGAAGGTTATTCATATGAATCATTAGCATTGCTGTGGAATCAAGTGAGACAGTAATGCATGTCAGACAGCAATGCACATGAACACCAAAAAGCTATAGTGATAGATGCAACCTGACTTGGCAGGTTTCACTCTAGTGATAGACTAGTCAAGGACCTTACGGGTGCAAATCAGTCGGAATTAGCTCAAATCAACCTAATTCATTATTCTGACCACTGGGAATCCTTATTAGTTCAGATCTAAGAGTACAACTCGTCAAATGTTATACATCATCATCATTATCATCAAGACCTTGTCCTGATTAGGGGCTGGCTACATGAATCTTGTTCCTCTATTCTCTTCTATTAAGTATCATGGCTTCATTTAGTCTCAAAATTTTTAAATCTTTTTTCATCACTTTGGGGAACATGTTGGTCAAGTAGGTAGTAGGAGTTTCATCATAGGTAGTCCATATGTTACATAGCCTTTGAAGATGCATTCGACCACAGTAGCAAACACACCGATCTTATTTTACTTCGTAAGCCACTAAAATTTGGTAGATGCTTTTGCTGGAATTAGGGGGCTACAAAGTTGCTAGATCCATCGCTCGTTGAGATCAGATATGCTATAGATCTTCTTCATTTGAGTTGTTTGATCAACCTTGCTAGGATACCACTCGTGTGCCAGATTTGCCATGGTTTGGTAGATCTAACAATTAAGATCAATGATCCATTAGGATAAGCACATATGAAGAGAGAGAGAGAGAGAGAGAGAGAGAGAGAGAGAGAGAGAGAGAGAGAGAGAGAGAGTTGGTTTGGCTATTATGCCACATCCACGGGAAAGGAGAAATCACTATCTAATTAGATTACATAGTGAGGAGGCTGAGTAGGCTAAAAGCCTCCTTTAACTCTCATCTGCTTCTCTCTCTCTCTCTCTCTCTCTCTCTCTCTCTCTCTCTCTCTCTCTCTCTCTCTCTCACACACACACACACACACACACACACACACACACACACACACACACACACACACACACTAACATGACATATATATATAGGATTTCTCCTCACCCCAATAATTTTATGTGACTTCTATGATGAGTCCTGACAATACATTGATTTTAGCTACTTTTTTCTCTTGAATTGTTTTTAGCTACTTCTATAGTCAGTCCTAGGACTTCTAGGGGCATGTACTATTTGTTTCTTTCCTTTTTATCTTTCTATAATATTTCATCATCGTCGTCGTCGTCAAGACCTTATCCTAGTTAGGGGTTGGCCAAATGAATTTTAAATCTTTTCTTACCACTTTTATCCACATTCTTTTGGGCCTTCCCCTTGCCCTTTTAAAACCTTCTACTTGCATTGTCTTACTCCTTCTAACTAGTGCCATTTGTGTTCTTCATTGGACATATCCAAATCATCCAAGTCTAATCTCTCATCTTGTTACCTATTAGTGATGCCCCTAAATTTCCTTTAATGTTTTCATTCCTAATTCTATCCTTTCTTATCTTACCACTCATCCATCTCAACATCCTCATTTTTGCTACACTCATCCTATGAGCATGATGTTCTTTAATTTCCCAACACTCTAATCCATAGACATGGTTGGCCTTATAGCTATCCTATAGAATTTTTCTTTTAGTTTGAGTAGCATTTGTTGATCACACAAAACTCTGGATGCACATCTCTGTTTGTTCCAACCCACTTGGATTCTCTGGGTAACCTCTCTCTCTGTCTCTCCACTCTCATGAATCATCAATCCTAAGTACCGAAAGTGGTCTTTTACAAGAAAGTCTTGGTTATCAACCTTTACTATTGCTCTACTCCCACTCCCCTCCTTACTAAAGTTGCATTCCCTATACTATGTCTTTGTTCGGTTGATTTTAAATCCATTAGGTTCTAATGCTTGTCTCCATAACTTTAGCTTTGTGTTACTCCATCCCTTGTCTCATCAATTATAACTATATCATCAGCAAATAGCATGCACCATGGAATCTCTTTGCATATATGTTTTGTTAACTCATCCTTAACCAATGTGAAAAGATACGGGCTCAATGCCCATCCTTGGTGCAATCCTACAGTGATAAGAAAATCACTAGTGTCTCCATTAGTGGTCTTAACATTTGTTACTATTCCATCACACATATCTTTAATTATTTCTATAGACCCCCTCGAAATCCCTTTGCCCAACACCTTCCATATTAACTCTTTAGGGACCCGATCATAAGCTATCTCTAAGTTAATAAAGACCATGTGGAGGTCCTTCCTCCTCTCCCAATATTTCTCTATTAATTGTCTTAACAAGAATTAACTTCAATGGTAGACCTCCCAGGCATGAAACCAAACTAGTTCTCTAATACACTTGTCTCATGTTGTAGCCTCTTCTTAATCACTCTTTCAAAAATTTTCATAATGTAGCTCATAAGTTTGATCTCTTGATAATTAGTGAATCTCTATATGTCTCATTTATTCTTATAAATTGGTACAATAGAGCTCTTCCTCCATTTATTTGCATTTTCTTTGATTTTATAATATTGTTAAACAATTTGGTCAATTTGACTACTCTAGTATCTCCCATATGCTTCAAAACCTCTATTGGTATACCATTAGACCCTAGGGCCTTTCTTGATTTCATCTTTTTCAAAGCCTCTTTTATTTCAAGTACTACAAATCCTTGTATCTATAATGTCCAATGATATTTAGGTTTACAGTACTTTCAATCCCTATATTCTCAGGGCAATTGTCATTTCGCAAATTTTTAAAGTAACTTTTCACCTTTGTTTGCTCCCATCTTTGACTACTATCATTTGATCATCACTTTTAATGCACTTAACATGGTCTAAGTTCTTACCCTTCTGATCTTTATTTTTACAATTTAAAGACATCTTTCTCACATTCTCTTGATCGTAGTTTATTATAGAGATCATCATATGCCTTGAGTTTAACCTCACTTACTATTCTTTTAGCAACTTTTTTAGCATTCTTATATTGTTCATAGTTTTCATTATTTCTAGTATTCTGCCATGCTTTAAAACACACCCATTTTTCTTTAATAACTTTTTGCATTGTTTCACTCAACACCAACTTTCCTTTACTAATTGCATTTTACCTCTAGATACTCCTAGGTCATCTTTTGCCACTTTCTTAATGGACTTTGCCATATTAATCCACATGGTGTGTACTTTTGTTTCATTGCTTCAGTTTCCTTCTACCATCAACTAATTTGTGAGCGAGGTTATTTTCTTCCATTTTAAGTTCCACTACTTAGTTTTTGGATACCTTTTAAGTTCATTTCCTTTCTTCCATCTTTTTAAGTAGATATCCATAACCATTAACCTATGTTGTGAAGTTAAACTCTCACTGGGTATCACCTTACAATCCTTACACATTGATCTTTTACTATTCATAAGTAGAAAAAGTTATTTGGCTTTTATGGAGTCCACTTTTAAAGGTTATTAAGTGTTCATCGCTTTTCTTAAAAAATGTCTTTGCAAAAGGTAGGTTATATGCCAAAGCAAAATTGAGGATAGCTTCCCTCATCTCATTTTATTCTCCAATACTATACCATCAATGTACCCTATCATATCTCTCCTTTTCTTTTCCTACATGGCTATTTAAGTCTGCTCCTCTAAATATCCCTTATGTGTTGGGAAATCCTTGCATGACCCTCTATTTCTTTCCAAAACTGTCTCTTAATTATATCTTCTAACCCTACTTGTAGTGTGTATGCACTTATAACATTTATAATCTTCTCTCTTAGAACAAGTTTTATTATTATATAATTCTATCACTAGTTCTTTTAATGTCTACAACTTTATCCTTTAATTCTTTATCTACCACTATCCATATGTCATTTCTATTATTATCCTTTCCTATGTACCAGAATTTATACCCATTGAATTCTCTAGTTTTAACCCCTTTCCACTTAGTTTCTTGGATATAAGTGATGTTGACTCTCATACACTTCATCGTATCTATCACCTCCAGACTCTTACTTGTCAGTGTCCTTATATTCCATGTGGCTATACGAATCTTATGCTCTTGAGCTAGCCTATTTACCCACGCACTTCTTGACCCCCATGACATGAACCAATGCTTATTTACCACTACACCTGGGTTCTAATGCAGCGTGTCTTTTTCAAGGGGACACTTTAGTATCCCTTGCCCATTTTTCATTACACTTGAAATTCTATATAATGCATCACTTTTGGGGGAACACCTTATCAACTCTTGACCATTTTCCATTGCATTCAAGATCTGATGCAATGCGTCTTTTATAGGGGTTCCTTAGCTTGAGGGAATGTCAATGATCGATTTATGTCATGTTAGGGTTGCCATACTTTGAAGAAGTTAAAGATGATTTTCATTATTTTCTCTTCTTACTTATAAACTAATATACATATGCATATTCATTTGCAAGTAAGAAGAGAAAATAACAGAATCATCTTCAACTTCTTCAAAAAGGTTTTACTTGTCGGCTGACGCTTGATGCAAAACCATCCTTTTTTATTCAGGCTTGGGTGGAGTTTCTTCAAATCTTATACATGATGTCCAAATCCTAATTTATTCAGAATCATATTGGATATCTAATGGTCTTAAATATAATATACAAGATAAAGTAAAAATATTTACTATCATAAAAGTAAGTCACACATGAATGCTAGACTGCTAAAATGATTTCTTAAAAAAATTGGGTCCCATACTTTCTTTGTCCTAATATAGTCACAAATATAGTCACGAGTTATCTCTTTGAAGCACAAAAGTTTACATGGAAAACAAGCATTCAAACTCAATCTAAGATAATTTTTTTCCTTTACCAAAAAAAAAAAAAAAGCATGTCTCTTTAGCTTTACAAGGAAAGAAGAAGAGAAACCTCTGTCTTACGTAATGGGGTCGGTAAGATAAAGGATGCATATGATTTAGAAGAAGAAGGAAAGTAAGAAATTATTTAATTATCATCCTTTAGCTTAAATAAATAGTTAGAATGTTTTTTTGAATATTCGAAAGTTAGGAATTAGAAGCAATTGGCTACTCATAGTGCCAAAAGCTGTATAGTGCAGTGATTGTAGACAAACTCTACAAGCTTTGGTCAAAGGTTTTAGATGGCACTTTCTTCTTATAGGGAGATTGCAAGTAGATTAAAAACTTAAGGTAATAGATTAGTTGATAGTTTGCTTCTTAATTTTCTTTGTATAAGAAATAATTAAAAATATCCTTATACTAGCATGAAACTAGTTGGAAGGGCAATTTTATATTTTCAAGAGGAAACAAGAGCAACATATTTGAAGCATAAGTTGAGCATCTCACATGCACTCTCATTGTATAACGTGACATCTTTGGATATCATCTGGCCTGTTCACTTGATTAACCTAGCTTTGGATTCCTAGAGTGGAAAAGAGAGTTGATTGGATTTTTCTAATATGTTAATTCTTGTGCTTTTGGTCATGGGAAACCATTGGAAATTTTGCATATATTCAATGGTCTACTCAGTGACTGAAAGACCATATATATTTCCTATTGAGTTGATTTCTGGTTTACTAGATTTTCTAAGGTGGTCTATTTCACATAGAAAATGTGTTGCCCAACAAAAAATTGTCATGACGTGGCTCAATAATAACACCCTTCTTATGGTAGCCCCAATAAATTAATAATCAATAAAATTTTCATTGCGCTAAGATAATATAATGCCTCTATTCTTAACCAGGCAAATTTGTAAATTAATAATCTCAGTAAATATGAGATAATGCATTTAAAAAACTTTTTTAAAACTGTGTTGAGTAAAAAATAAATATTTTCTATTTTAAAGACTCTCTTATAAAATAAAAAAAATTCAAATAGAGACAAATAAGGCAAGCTCATATTTGCATGAGAGAGAGAGAGAGAGAGAGAGAGAGAGAGAGAGAGAGAGAGAGAGAGAGAGAGAGAGAGAGAGAGAGAGAGAGAGAGAGAGAGTTTGAAGGTTGGAAAAAATTTAAGGATGAATAAAGCCAATATCAAGAAAGAAAGAAAGAGATTTAGTAGTTTTTGAGAAAGAAAGGGTAGGTTGGTGGAAAAAGGAAAAGTGATAAAAGTGTAATTCTTAGACAAATAATACATACAAAATCCTACTAAGTTAATAGATAGCCTCTAGCCCAAGGCTATTAATTTATCAGCATATAACAAAGTTGTTTATTTAATATATTTATTATCAACCATTAAACATCAACAACTTATTTCAAATCTATTTTATCTTTCGAATATGTACTTGAAATCTTGATTTTGGCAATGAAATAATTTGATTTAATTATATTTTATTTTCCACTATTACTTGAAATCTAGATCTTGCCTATACATGTAGTTCAATTTATAAGCTAAGAATGTAATATTTTAGAATGCGAGATTGGCTTCAAGAGAGAAAGATAGATAAATAGAAAGAGTGATAGAGAAGGAATTATATGATGTAATTGGTCCCATCATGGGTGATCATAGGCTTATTAAAAAGTATGTGGTAGGCCCACTTTTTGCATTTTTTTTCATGATCTATACCATTCATCTGGTTTACTTCATCTTAGATGGCCTAGGCATAAAATCTCACATGTATTTGGTGTATCTAGTCTTTTCATTTTTAGACAATTTGAAGAAAAAAAGATGGTGTCCTGTGTTTTAAATCTTTTTATGTTATACCATGTATTTGTTATCTTTCAAATTTTTAGAAACAAAGGCCCTAGATACATCCAATACACGTGAGATTTTGCGTCTAGGTGACTTGAAACGAGCAAATCTAACGAATGGTACGGATCATAGAAAAAATTGTAAAAAGTGACCCACCATTCACATTTTCCTATGATGCAAACATGACAAGCACAATAAATAGTAACTTGTAGTAGTACTCCCCACTTTTACATGATGACTTTGTATGACTATTGTAAACACTACAAAGTTTCTAGGCTTTTAAGATTAGAAAGAATAATCATAGAACATGGGTGGTGGGAAACACTAGTTAAATAATGGTCTATGTTCAACAAGAGGCACAATTTGTGGCTGTTATTATCATCACCTTGATGCATATTTAGGGTAGTAGACATCTAGAGTTAAAGAATTTAGTACAGCAAGTGGCACACTATGCTATTGGTCCTCATAACCTTACCTTGAAAAACTTCCTAATGGAAATCTAATAGCCATTTGTCTAGGGGGGTCTTGTCAAATCCTTACTTTAAAGGGATGTGATGACCTATTTCAAACCTATGACCTACTAACAGGAGAAGCGTGTTAGCCTAATCATTAGACTTAATTATGTGCAAACCGTAGGGACTAATTCAATCTAATACAATTCTCATTTTGGGTGAAAAATATAACACAATTAAAAACAAACAAACAGAGCAAACTAATTATTCTTAACTAGCACACACCATCAAACCATATAGAAAGACAATTTAAGGGGGCGACACGTTCTATTTTTTCTTTTGATAAACTGGTAAGATTCTTATATCAACACCGCAGTGCATCCAAAATACTATTTGGTGTAACTTTAAACCATGATGCGCTATGACTAGAACTAGGTGCAATCTTGGCTAAACTAAGCAACATAATTTCCCCTCTAAAAACGATAAAATTTAACATTACATTAGGTCTTCTTGAATAGCTTATTACGAAGGTGATCCCCGAATGTGCGTGGTGGGAACTTGGCTGGTTCCGTTTCAGTGATGAGCTCTGGCAGTGGCTGGAGGATTATCTTGTCTTTTGGTGGCTCACAGAATACTGCCCACGATATCCTTACCTTCTCCTTGTTCACAAGGCCCCTGTGAAGAACACTCTTGTACTTGCCATTGCTGAGGATCTCCAATGTGTCACCCATATGCACAATCAGAGAGTCGGGCACGCATTTGGCAGTCACCCACTTGCCATCATAATAGACCTGCAGGCCAGGGACCATATTTGTGAGAATGAAGGTGAGGGAACTGATGTCGGTGTGACCCTCGACGCCAAGTGCCAGATCCGGTTGTGGGCACTTGGGGTAATAGTTGATCTTCATGTGTAACTCGAGATCTTCCATTCCTCCCACTTCCATCTCCAGCCTTCCTTCTTCTAGTCCTAGACCAACAGAAAGGGTCGATAGCACCTTGGTCACCAAACCTCGGAGTTGTTTAGCGAACTCGGCGGTCACTTCACTGCAGCCACTTAAACATTAACCTCAATTTCCTTTTTCTTTCTTGAAAGTTTAAAGCTTGACCTCACTTGCTGACAAAATCTACATGATATATACCGATGGGAATGATAATTTAGCTTCATAAATTATTTGTTTCGTTATTTTTAGAAAATCTACGTACAGGAGCTGAAGAACGCTCAAGTAATTGAGGAAAGCTCAGCTGTCTAGTGACCACATTTTTTGGAGTCTATCTTTGAATGATCCGCCTCGTTCATCTGATTGCTCTAGATCAAAATCCATATAATATTGATGATTTAGCTAGCTTCTAAGCAACTATGTATTGTTTATAAAGTTTTCAACTGTCCCTTTTAAGTAAGATGCTTTATAGATGCTAGAATCCTCCAAATTACATGTTTTTAATCTATAAGATACTGATACCTACAGCATGAGCTGAACGGGTCCATATGTTCAAAGGTAGGCTCTAGAAAATGTGGCCTACAGTGCGGTCAGTTCAGTTCACTGTTCCCCAAAATCGATTAAAAGAAACCTGTCAACTCAGATCGCTGGCACTGAGGGTTATTCGTGCGCATGAATACTTTTCTGGGATTAGGCCGGACATCAATGCAGACGAAGAACAAAAAGCAGCTATGGTGGCAAGTTTCAACTCGGCGCAACTGGGCTTAAATTCAGACCAGATCTAAGTGATGGTGGACTCAGTAGCGTTAGATTGTAAAAACTAGTCAACTCAGCCTAGTATGATAGAAAAATGAAGAAAAGAATTAAAGCGTAATAGCAAATATGTATATTTACTTGTAGTTACTTGGTTGCGTAGGCCATTTCGAAGAGTCCCGCATGTCCTCTGGAAAGATAAGGTGGAAGAAATAATCCATCCACTCGAGGTGCCCACTGGCGTTGTTAGCAACCTTACTTCCATAGCCTTGAATGTTCCCGGAGCTCTGGTCGTTGGCATATTTTTCCTTCTCCTCTATGGGCAGATCGAAGAAGGCCTTGCCGGCGGCTTTAAGTCGATCAATAAGTTCCATGGAGATGCCATGGTTGATGATATGCATGACACCCCACTCAGAAGCAGCCTTCGCCGTCTCCTTAATGACTTCCTCTCGAAGGCTTGGGTCCTCCGAATCAAGTCCCTTTAAATCTATTATTGGAATTTGAGGGCCTTGATCACTTTTCTTCAATTCTTCGAACACATCTCCTATGCTAACACGCTCTTCTACTGTTCTAATGTACTGTTTAGGAATGGCTTGCAGCCCACTATTGGCTAACTTCTCCACTCTTGATGCTCCTAAGGCCATGGCTACAATAAAGCACAGACTTCGGTTTCTTCTACTCACCGATGCAAATGAAGATGCATAGCGGTCCTTTATATATGCATTGAGTTATAAAAATCAAGCACACAAAAGCTACGTTTATCGAAATAATGGCTCCCACTTGTACTTCAGGACACTGCCAGATTCCGCAGCAACCTCCATTTACTATGGAATGCACACTTGAGTTCATGTGTAGGTGAAATCTACCGTTCTAGATTTGCTTGTCCTGGACTTCAACTGGGATCTTAAAAAGTCGACTTCCGTGATGGATTTTCAATCTGGCCCGTCGAAATGGAATTCAATAAATTCTGAGGTGAATATTGTCTTGACTGGTAGATTATATGAAGTTGGTATTGCAAGAGTTCTGCTGGTCACATGCATTAACTAGGTAGTTGAGAATATAAAGAAAAGCGAAATTCATCGTGGACTATTCTTCCATACTAGTGACCCGAAAAAGAAATTCAACGTTGGGCGATCTATACCTTCTTATTCCTGTCTAGAAGGATGAAAAGACGTGCATCTAGATGCAGACCATATGAAAATTGGGGTAAAAATACCTATCATAAGAGAAAACACAGAATTTTAAGAAATAGATAAAGGGCCGCCCGATGCATGAACTCCTGCATATATGGGATTCAGGGAAGGGGCCTACCACAAAGTCCTTTATATATGTATTGAGTTATAAAAATTAAGCACAGGGAATACCACAAAACTACGTTTATCGAAATAATGGCTCTCACTTGTACTTCAGGACACTGCCAGATTCCGCAGCCACCTCCATTTACTATGGAATGCACACTTGAGTTCATGTGTAGGTAAAATCCACCGTTCTAGATTTGCTTGTCCTGGACTTCAACTGGGATCTTAAAAAGTCGACTTCCGTGATGAATTTTCAATCTGGCCCGTCGAAATGGAATTCAATAAATTCTGAGGTGAATATTGTCTTGACTGGTAGATTATATGAAGTTGGTATTGCAAGAGTTCTGCTGGTCACCTGCATTAACTAGGTAGTTGAGAATATAAAGAAAAGCGAAATTCATCGTGGACTATTCTTCCATACTAGTGACCCGAAAAAGAAATTCAACGTTGGGCGATCTATACCTTCTTATTCCTGTCTAGAAGGATGAAAAGACATGCATCTAGATGCAGACCATATGAAAATTGGGGTAATAATACCTATCATAAGAGAAAACACAGAATTTTAAGAAATAGATAAAAGGCAGCCTGATGCACGAAACTCCTGCATATATGGGATTTAGGGAAGGGGCCTACCACAAAGCCCTTATAAGTTGCAGCCTTACCTTGCATTTTTTGTAAGAGGCTGTTTTCATGCCTTTAACCTGTGATTCCTAGGTCACACTGACAACTAACTATTATGTTAAGGCTCCCCTTCAATTTTAAGAAATAGATACCGCTCATTATTCTCTTGGCATCCTCATTAGTATCTTGTGAATTTTTGTCTGTTATGTTTTTTCAAAGGTTAAAGCAGATCAAAGGCCAAATGATTTGATGGTCGAAACCATCCAATCTTTGGACCATATGCCTTATCAGTGAGCGTCAAAAGTAGCTTAATTTTCAGCCCAATAGATTTATGCAGGTTTGAATGTTAGCTATCTTTAAGGTATGCACATGATAATTGGTGATAAAATACCTAACCCCATGGATGCTTCATAATCTTTTTGGTCACTTCCTCGAAAATTATCTTGTTTTGCTCTAAAACTGAATCATTTCCTTGTATTTGGTAAGAACTTCCAATCTATTACCTATTAAGACCCATAGATTATGCGTTGAGTGTTAACTGATGAGAAGTCTATGTATTTGGATTATTCTAATCACTGTCTTGGATCTTTGAATAACTTAATAAAAAGAAATAGTTGGGAATTTTTACCTAAAGAAACATACATTAAAGACATCCAATGGACATGAAATTTGATGTGTAGGCTATCTAGTTAAGCCATTCCTAACATGGTGAATACATTTAGCAGCCAGAGAGTTGTGCAAGATTGAGTCTAAAGTAATGGGACTAGAAGTTTATAGAGCGAAGGGTGGCAATACTAAAGAATGGAGTAGGCCTCCAAAGAAAAGGAAGGTGCCTCCCAGGATTCAAGCTTTTCGTTTGTTGGCGGAATGGTATATGATGTACTTAGAAGAGTTTATTTAATTGCATATCTTAGGCATTTCTTTTAGCATATATATCTTTTGTGCTATTTCCTGTGTTATCTTCCATGATATCTAAGATATGTGTCATATGTTCTGTAATAACTTCTGTGATATTTAGGATATGTAAGAAATAGATACTGCTAATAATACCGCATGTTGTTTACTTTAGGTCTGTTAGTTTTGGCTCCTTGAACCTCCTTAAATTAATGAAAAACATAGGCACCTAGATATCAAGAGTTTTGACAAAATAGTACAAGTATCCATTAATCTATCTATATTTTTACCTTGTAAAAGTTTTTAAAGTGGTAGAGGAGGAGGGAAGCTCTGGAGTTGAATGCTATTGACTATGATTTCTCAGCTAAAGACAGAATTAATTAAAGGCATTTTCATAAGGAAATAGGCACAGCAACCATGATGTCCGATATGGGTGACAGCTGAGCTAGGCCTAATATCCTACATACAAAGGTGGCCCATTATCTGTTTGTGCAGGCCAGTCTCTAACTATAGCACTTGGGAAGATGCAATTGGAACAGTTCATTCTTTCCTTCTATTAGGAGGCAAATATAAAGTTACAACTCTAGTTTCAATTATACACAATTGAAGGTGTATCATAATTTAAGGAGTCCAAACTGCAAAAGCACATAGAGCCTATTATGATGTGGCCCATCTCATCAAACGGTCACAACAACTATTATTCAATTGGAGCACAAGGATTAATTGTGTAATATGCAAGTTTCTTGGTCATCTCATGAACTCCATCTCCATTTGGGATGATGCTCTTACATTATCCAACGGACCCTTTGATCAAGTGGTCAAATATCAGCAATCCAATTTATTTGAAAAAAAAAAAAAATTCTTATTTTCCATGTTATGGAAAGGTTAGGATCATTTGACCTTGGTGGGACTTGCCGTCATGGACTACCCCAACCATCCAAAGTGGCAAGGGAGCTGCATCCTTGAGTAATCATTAGAAACTTTACAAAAAGCTTGTTATAAAAAGACAACTAAAGATTATAAGATGGCTGTTTCTTCTCTCTCCAAAAGAAATAGTTTGAAGTTGATTTTTTTCTCTCTAGAAACAAGTAGAATTTACACTATAAAGAGGGGTTTGGATATCTCTGATAATACCAAACATATCAATTATAATAATATTAAATAAACCTAATATCTCATATATGTCTAAGATATCACAGTTAAATATACCTAATATCTCATATATGTCTAAGATATCACAGTTAAATATACCTAATATCTCATATATGTCCAAGATATCATTGTTAAATAAGCTGTACATTTGAGATATGATATGATATCTTAGAAATGCTAGAGAAATGCAGTTAAATAAACCCCCCTTAGTCTATAAAATGGGTAACTCCAAGCCACTGTCCATTATGCAATGGTTTTAATTTCTGAGGACATTAATTATTTACTCTTGCAATTTAACTATGCATTTACAATTTAGAGGCAAATTTCATTTATTACTACTACTACCACCACCACTACTATTACTACTGCTATTATTTTGATTTGGAAACCCATACACATATAGCAAAGGATGTTTGCACATTGAGGGAGAATCTCTAGAGGATACATTTGGGAAGAATGTATGCACTACCTCAAAACTATGTCCTACTTAAGGAAAATTTCATTGTTATTACTTGTCAAGGAATATCTTTATAGATGATATTTGATATTTACCTATACTAAAGTCATTTTCTCAACCCACAAACTCCATTTTCTTATTTACAATTATATCACCATACTTTTCTTTTTACATGCCTTTTAGAATTTTGATACTTACTAATATACCAGTAGGCACCACTTTACAACTCTTTTTCTTTAGCAGCTTACCCCTCATTTTTGATAAATTTGTTTTTTGTCCTTTCGAGATAATTTGCTTTATATAGAGTCTATGGTAAGTGTACATGCTTTTGTGCATTAGAAGAAGTATGTGCCTTTCGTTTTCATACATGATGATATTTTTATAATTCTAAGCCATTCATCATGTTTTCCATACTAAAAATAAGTAAACCTAGTAGAATCAATGCATTTGAATGATCCTGACTACTTGTTTTGGGTCTTTGAAAAAAATAATAAAATTATGAAAGGCTTAGATCTACAGAACAAAGTTTCATTTCCTCTCACTCTCAAGATTATGTACACCCACTGGGACTTTTTATATATCGTATAGATTATTATAATTATTATTCTTATTATAATTTGTATTATCATTTTGAAAAAATAGCTAGACACACAACCTTATACATAACCTCAAATCCAATCATTATGAGAGTCTCCTCTCCCCATTCTTGAGCTAGGGGACTCTGGTGATTTGGCAATAGATTTTGAAGTGCTTTGAAGTTGAAAGGGTTATGATAGACAATGACATGTAGATGTTTTATATTTAGAAGCTAAATATTAGTTTAGGAAAGGGGGAGGTATCCTTAGATGTGGTGTCAATCAACCACTGTATTAAGCTTTGGAAAGACCAGAATGAAAGGATTGCTAGAGTATTCAAGAGTGAAGTCTTGTCATAAAACAATTGCTTCATAAAAAATCAAGTAGTTTGTGATTAAGTGGGCTATAGCAAGTCCTTTCTTCAAAGGATATTCAAGCCAATAAATCTACCAATAGAGAACTATCATCAATATGATTTAAGAAAAATAGAAATAGATAGCTTCATGGGTTCTTCTAGATGATGTGTGGATTAAGTTGAATTTTGACAGTTCAAGTGTACTGGTTAAGTGGGCATGCTAGTTTTTGGTGGTCTAATTGAGACCATAATGATATTATTTTGAAATACATTAGTCCTTCAAACAAAAATGAAGCAATAGAAGTAGAGATATTTGTATGAAGCTAAGATTGGCATATTATTACCTAACAAAAGCATTCATAAACCACTTTGAATGAAAGGAGATACCCAAATAGTTATTGGTTGGATCAATAATCCAAAAACAATGGAATAGAGACTTGTATATCTCTCTGATAAAATTAACAAAATTTTAGCAATCAGAGGAGGGAGCGGAGCACCATTAAAGACTGATAACCAGGAAGTTCCCTCTACAAAAATGCTTTCAATATTTAGAATAGATAATTCATGAGGATGAAGATGAAAGGGAGGTTACCCTAAAGTTTTGTGTGATCAACAAGTGCCACTCAAATTGAAAGAAAATTTTTATAAGATGACTGTAAGGCAGGCTATACTCTATGGATTATAGTGTTGGGTATTAAGGTGTACATAGGATGAGTGTCACCAAAATGCAATGTTGAGATGGATGAGTGGAAAGATAAGAAAGGAAAGGATTAGAAATGAAAATATTGAGAAAACCTAGGAGTACCACCAATAGCAATAAGATAAGAAAGATTAGACTTAGATAGTTTGGACATGTCCAATAGAAACTGAAAACCGCGCCTATTTGAAGAAGTAAGGCGGTACAAGTCCAAGGTTCTACAAGGGCAAGGGTAAGGCCCCAAAGAACATGGATAGAGGTGGTGAGAAAAGATTTAAATTCTTTGGGAATTAATGAAGTCGTGACACTTAATAATGGGTAATGAAAGAATAAGATTCATGTGATCAACCCCCAATCGAGTTAAGGTCTTGATGATAGTTTGGTTAGGAGAAGATTGAAGACATACATTCCCAAATCAGCCAATTTTGAAGCAGATATGTTGACTTAAGAGGGTGAGCAAACTTTAGGACTGAGAATATTAGGTTGGAAAGATTTGTAGTTCATAATTTTTGTTTTTGTTTTTCTTTAATCTTTTGTCAATCTTCTATCATATGCTCTGGCTAAGTTATATAGTACCTACGTATCATATTATTTTGAAGAAATAATATCCATAGCCACTACCTTATTTGTTTGCTCTGACCAAATTGCCTTAAGAAAAATGTCCTAAGACCCAAACTAGTTTTTTATGGGTTTGTATTGATTTGAAAAGAATTTGAATTAGCCGTCCTTTTCACCTTGTATGATTAGATGTCTCTAGTTGTTGACATGACACAGAAATCCCAAGTCCTTCTCTTTAATAGATTGGTGACAACGTTATTGTTTGACATTTACTAATAAAAGGCCCAGGAGCCAAAATGCCCCCCTAGACTTTTTAAAATATTTAAGCTTGACCCCAAAAAGTTTTAATTGAACCAACGTCTATGCTAAACAAATGAGAAAAGGTAAATTTGTCCATTTAAGTTAAGATGTTACTCTACACCATTAGATATAACTTACATGGGCAGTTTTGTTAACGTGGCAAGCTGATTAGTTTGACATGGAGTGCCATGTGAGACTATTTTTAATGATTTCTTTTCTTTTCTCTCCAATTGATGTAGACATAACCCTCTAGATAATTTTGATTGACTATTGTTACATTGATTGAAACGACACTCATTAAACCCATTAATGAGTTCTAATTTGGGGGAGTTATGATTATTAAACCTAGTTACAATCACTAATGCGTATTTTGAATATCATGTTATGGTATTTATATGTTTGCAACTAAACCACTTTTAGGTGGAAAGTGGTTTAGTTGCAAAGTGCAAAGGAAAAAGCTATTTAGGAGTTTTTTGAAAATTTAATGGCAGAGATAGATCTTAAGGACTCATTTGAATGATTTAGCATTGCCAACTAGACCAAAAATAAGATGAAAGTTGGGACAAAGTTTTGCTGCAAGAACAAGCAATGTAGAGCAAGAAGCTATTGAATATAAGTTCGATAATCTCTTTCTTTCAAGTGATAAGAATGAACAAGATGGAGGAGCAAAGATAGGAAGACGAAAGAAGAAACCCATCCAACTCAGTCTATCGGATAGATCTGCCTCCCAATGTCAATATCATATCGAGAATTATGAAATTCAATTAAAGGTTATTTTAAAATCTTCTCTAATAGTTTTTTTTAACCCTTTTTAGGTTTACTTTTTTTTGTTTAATTGGTGGGAAACCTTGTTCTTTTTCTATTTGATATGTTTACAAAACATTAAAAGCCTCTTCTTTTAGGTAAATATTTGTACATATTTACAACCAATGTTTTGTTTTGGATGTTGTTTGACATATGTTTATTGCTTACTTTCATGGGCTTGTTTTACTTTTTAATGATTAATATGGTTATTTAAGTCCTGATACTTGTGGTGGTGTGCAAGGGGGAGTGATGATGAAAATGTGGAGAGGGAAGAAGATTGGCCCCACATCACTGCTGCATGGGGCCCATCTCATGTGTTTCATTTTGCCCAATGTGCAAACCCCAAATCCAATTCTCTTGCCATGTCAAAAAAATGAAACATATGTCGATGAAGTGAGGCTTTACCTTTTTGCCTAACAAAAAATGAAACAAAGTAATACATTGTGGAAAATGATAATTAAACTGATGCTCTTAATTTATTTATTTTTACAACTAAGAGTTATGTAGCAAACTACCTAAAAACTATTATTATAATTCCTAAATATACTTGAAATCTCCCCAACAAGGGAAAAGTTCCACCATGAACCTCCGACCAAGCATAACGTAGCAAACTACCTAGAACCTATTATCATAATACCTAAATATACTTGAAATCTCCCAAGCAAGGAACAAGTGCTACCTTGAACATCCAACCAAGCATAATAAGGAGAGGCACCATGTTATTTGCAACAAATTGCATTAGGCTACTTTAGGCAAACCAAGTCTCTGGGTAAGGGTCCCTCTAAACTTGCATGTGTCCAATTTAACAACAATACTTGGGTTAGTGCATGTAATTGATTGAAGGGAGCTAACCAAAGTGGATGGTTAAATAGGAAATGTAGCAGGCTAAATGAAAGATTCACTCACTTTGAGGCTTGGTGAAAGAGCCTCAATATATCATTTCTCATATAGTTATAACCTCTTTTATTACTAAAAAAAAAATACACTTTAGTTTTTGGAACAAACAACTTGAAACACTTTAGTTCTTGAAGTTGAAAAAAAAAAAAAAACAGTTTAGTCCCTGGAACTATTGCTTTTGTTGCACTTAGTCCTTCCATCAACTTTTTGTCCACATAAGTAACATTTGGGCCTTGCACTTATTATTTTGATATTATTTGTTTATTTTTAAAAATTTCTTAAACATTTTAAACCCTTTTTTATGCCAGAATTTTACTAGAGAGAGAGAGAGAGAGGAAGAAAAATGTAGGTTGAGATCCCTCTTTGTTAGAATTTGCAGCAGAGAGAAAAAAGCATCATAACCCGTCTTAGCATTAGCAGGGAGAGAGAGGCTGGATTTGTACCAGAGAAAGAGAGGCAAGGTTGATTTAATCTATTGTCTCCAATCAGATCTGTCGCCCCCATCCAATCTCTCTCTCTCTCTCTCTCTCTCTCTCTCTCTCTCTCTCTCTCTCTCTCTCTCTCTCTCTCTCTCTCTCTCTCTCTCTCTCTCTCTCCATGACATTCTTCTTTGAGCAATTCCTTCTTTCCTATTCCTTGTTCTTCTTTTCAGGCTTTACTAGTTTAATCTCTTGCTCATCAGATCCGAAGCTCAAGATGGGTAGAGTTACTACCAATTGAGAGAATTCATTGACTAGTTTCTTCCAAATGAGTCAAGCTTCCTCACTGGAAGAATGGAATCCAAGTCCATTGGCATAGTTTCAAGGCCCATTAGTCTTGCTACTATGCTGGGAAAAGGAGCTCTTGCTATTTTCTCTTTTCCCTTCTTGTCTCCCATGTTTTCATTCTTCGGTGAACATTGACAAGGAGAAGCAGAATTAGCAACTTTGGTTTGTTTCCCTCGATTCTTCTTCCATGTTTTGATCTTCTTCCCTGGCCATAAATCCCTCGTCATAAAGCTGTTATGCTCTCTAATTCTAGGTAACACCATTAACGACATTCTCCTTTCAAATAAAGAAAAGAAAAGAAAAGAAAAATCCCACCAAACCTGCCACGCTTGGGACTCAAGCATTCATAGCCTTCAGACAACACAACGAATCCATGACTATTCAGATATTCAACATGAGGGAGTACCAGATTAAACCGTCTCCAATCTCGATCTGTCCAACAACATCTAAATCTTGAGCATCGTTGTTGATTCTCCTTGTGAGTGACTCCTCGTCGTCGTTCACAAACTTCATCTCTCTCACTCCCTTCGACGCCCTCACCGCCTACAATCTCAAATAAGAGATTTCTTTCGAGGTTCTTTGAATGATCCAGCAACCAAAGCTTCCACGGATATGCTCTGATTTGATCAAGTTTCATGGAGGGCACCGCAAATGGGCCTTAGTAGCTCTTCCACACGATGCATTTAACCCGACTGGAGTCGTGGCTCAGATTTGAGCTTTGATCTGGTCAACTACAAATCGCCGATCTCGAGTCTTATTTCTCCTTGAATCATCAATGTTGCTATACAAAGTATGATCAGATCCTTCTTGTTGAAGCAAGTGATACACCAGACCCCTGCAATCAAGTGAAAGACCAACGCATCTCAATTGGGAAAATACATCATGTACTCCTCATCTGTTGCCGATCTCCCACAACAATGGTGGTGACAAAAATGATTAACTAATCCTCCTCATCACAATCTTGATCTTTCGTAGTCTAGAACTTCTCCCTAATCGCCAATCTCATATCTAGGTGATCCAATCTATGATCGCTGATCTTTGATCTTGTTGATATTGTGCGGTTTGTCTCGATGTTAAGTGCTCAATTTTAGCTAAAATAACCCTAGATTAGTATTTGATTAGATCATCTAACTAATTAACTTGACAATTTTAGATTGATTTTATCTTTAATTGATCATCCAACCATTAATCTGATCATCAGAGCTAAGCAAATGGATAATGTATAATATAGATGATTCTAATTTAGTCTTTTGATGTGCAAATCAGCCAAAATAACCTTGGATGGCTTAGATCGACTTGATAGGTAGCAAATCATCAAGAGATTTGATAGACCCCACTTTACAAGGAGAGGTAGCTTATTTTAAGCATTGGAAACACAGCACGAGGCTGACAGTAAGAGGAGCATGGTAGACACTATTATTAGGAAGACAAAGAAAGAAAAAAATGATGACAAGGGATGGGTTGCCCATGCATGTAAGATGGCTAGTCTTCTTATACAGGAGATCACTTTAGAATGAGGGGGAATGATCTCTCTTTCCTATTCACTGAGAGAGGCCAAAGGACTATTCCTCTCCTACCTCTCGTGTTGATCTATTTCTCCCTCTCTTTGTTTCTTTCTACTCTCCCACGGCACCCTAGCCTACCATACTCCTTGACTTCTTTCTCTATTCACGGACGGAGGCGGGAGCAGTGTTCCTCTCCGGCCTCTCCTATTCCGACTCACCTCCTTTTCCTCCCTCTCTCTCGAATCTTTCTTCTCACCCTATCATCACTGTCGGTGAGTCTTTTCTCACCCGCAAATCCCATCACTCCCTTCTATCTCCGCTTCCACCACTTGACAATCATCTCACTCTAGCTCTTCCCCTCATCGCACTGCTCTGCTTCTTTCTTTCTTGTCGACCCAGATGCCCAGAACCTATCTTTCACATGCCCATTCTCTTCTCTCTCTGCTTCAATCTCTCTCACACACTTATCTTCCTCCCGGGTTGTCCCTGCATAGCGCCAGCTCCCCTTATCTATTTAACTCTCCTTTCATCACAGTCAGCCCAGATCTCTCCTCGGCCGGTACCTGCCTCTACCTTCCTTCTTTCTCCTCTCTTGTTCTCACACCCTCTCAGTTCCGTTGCCCTCACATTTTTTTCTCTCTCTTGTTCACCGCGCAAGCCGACGATCCTCCACTTGTCTTCCCTGCGTTGTTTTTCTTCCAGCCAGTATCCATACTCCTCTTCTTCTTCCCAGAGGTCCACATGAGTCAACTGTCAATGACAACCACCCAATGCTGCCTGAAGCGCTGCTCTGTGCAGTTTAGTCCCAGTCTACGGCAACACCCAAATCTCCCTTCATTAGTCTCCAGCATCGACATGCCTTCTCCCTCTCTGTTCTTGCGGTTTGTCTCACACTTTCCCTTGCATCCACCTCCCTCCCTTGTTTTCCCTCTGTTTCCATCTCTAGCACCTTCCCCTTTCGGGTTTTCTTTGTTTTCTCCCAAAATCCAGTCTTTCCCTTCTTCCCGATCTCCCTCTATTCTTCGTCTTCCTCCTGTTGCATCTTGGTTTCTCAGTTAAAAACAAAAAAATGAATTTTTTTTTGCTCATATCCTAGTCTCTAAAGATAATTATAGTTGTATCTCCAATTTAATTACAATTATATCTTGTCCATATTTCAGTTCTATGTTATCCCTGTTTTGCCTATTTAAGGACAGTGTAATTTAAGGCTGTTTATTTAGTTTATTTTTTTAACTTTTTAGAACTAAAAAATTATGTAATTTGTATCATTTAAATAGATTTGAATTTTTGTTGTACTGTTAGTTTATTTCTGTACTGTTATTTTTTTTTTTGGATATTTAAATTCTATGTAAACTTCAACTTTTCAAGTCGATTCCTTGTAGAATCGACCTGTACTTATACTAGCTATACTACAATAGCCCGTGCACTTGCAAAAAACTTAACACTCGACCACCACAAATCTCATACAATTTGCCTCACTCACCATTGATTTTGTCCTTGACTGACAATCACTCATGCTATTCCATGTGAAGGCCAATGGTCTCCTGACACCTAGAATGCCCAAGCCCTCCAAATTCTCAAATTGATTGTTGCTTGGAGGGATCGCGGCTTATAAGCAAGGGAGTTGTATCATCTAATTTCCTTATCAAGAGAGCAATCTCATAAAAGTCGTTCAAAAAGTCTTCAATCCGGCATCTTATGGGGGATGAGACTTCCAATTACCATTGATAAACAGAATATCGTGATGGACCCCCTTGAATCTCCTCAATCGTCATTTGATTTCATGTTTATTGCTCAAGGATATGATGCCATTACCAGGGATTTTTTATTTGTTAAAAGGCATTCAAGATGGGTTCATTTAAGAAGACAGACAATTTATGATATACTTTAAGCAATAAAGAAAGTTTAGATTAACTTAAGATTATGCTCTTTAGACAATGATTAGGGAGCAATCCTTTAATTACATAATTTAACTAGCAAGTTAATGCTGAAATTATCTTTGCATTAACTTGAGGGGGGTGTTAGAATAGGCTATAATCAAGGAATTATATCTAATATTTCCTAGTGTGATCATGGGATTACAATAGATATTTCCCACTATAATCACAGTAAAATTCGGTAGATAGTCAACATGTAATGTGTATCTATATATCTTTGTGTGTTGTGTGTGTGTGTTCCTCTTTAAAATTAAACAATGAAGTAAAGATGTAGATTCTAACAAAGAAGGGCTTTGGCTTATTTTTCCTTTTCTTGAAATTTTTATCTAAAAAATCTAGAAAATAAAATATAAATAAATTGCCCCAGAAGAGACTTTTGTCAACGAAAAGTTGACAGAAGGACTAAAGTGTTACGATTAAAGTGCTTTAAGTGATTAGTTTTGGAGACTAAAGTGTAGTTTTCTCTATTACTTATTATATAGAAATATCGACCATACGCGAGATATAAGAAGAAAGTTTATTGACTACTCTTATTGCATTTACATGTCCTCATCTAAAATGGGTATTCCGACCAAAATATGAGGCAAGCAATCAAACACCAGCCGTATCTCATAAAGAGACACGATGGTGCCTGTAAATAGACCAGACCAGCAATTGAATAATTTGGATCATCTTCCTATCGGGTCCAGTGTATTTCTAAAGTTGGGGTAATACAGGACGACACTACATCTATAATAGAGGGTAACATTAATTGAACTCAATAATATAAAGCATGAGTTTCACATAAAAACAGTTCTTGTTATCTTATACAATGGAGATATGGTAGTGCTTCTAAATGGAAGTTGGTATTGGAGATGCTGATGAATCTGATATGTTGCCTGAATATGACTACCCAGATCAGAAAACAATCAAAGCACTGGTTTGGTAAGCACCAAATACAAACGAATCTAAGCGGACCGGCTGGCCACCACAATGAACCGCTCCGGTCCATTGACCTTAGCTAAACGGACCAGAACTATTTGTAGGGCCCTTTTTTAGAGTCTCCCTGTATTTTGGAAGAAAAGGCTTTACCTTTAAATGATCCGGCCCATTAATCTGATTGCTTTGGCTCTGGACATATCGTAAAGCAAAATATTATGATAATTGGATGATTATAGCATCCTAAAGATCCTCTGTTTTGGGTGGTTGAGTTTAGCCCTAATTGGTCCTACCAAAGGTACAACTTTTGAGTTGTTTCAATTATCCGGTCACCACGATCCGTATTGTATCTTTCTTTTACACACTGCGTAAGGCGCACTTGCTTTCAGTCTTCTGTAACTGAAAATGTAATCTGCTTCTTCTCCAAAGCTATCCTTCCCAAACAGCCGTGAAAGCAAAAATGGTAGCAATTACAGCGTTGCAGAGTTCCATGGCTTCCCCTCAATCTCTTCCAGTTCCTTCTTCGCCAACACCTTCGACCTTATTCTTTGTGTTTTGCACCGGTAACCCATCTTCTATTTCAGCATTTTCTGTTTTATAATACCGTAGCTTCTTCAAGTTTTTGATGGATTCCTAGTTTTCAGAGTACACTCGTGCATATTTTTCTTGCCTCTTGTTGTTTCTTGACGTGGGTTCTACTCAAGAGTAGCGAAGTCTTCATGGAAGTAGTCTGTTAAGACTAGCAGTTTATGGGGATGGGAGAGAGGTATTCTTCTTGGGCTTTAGATAATTAGAGTAGCTCCTTTATGATTTGGTAGTGGTTCTTAGAGTAGCTCTTATTCTTTGGTAAAGCCCATGTCATAATCCAATCTGAATTTTCTTTTGACGGGATTTGAATTTGAACTTAAGTTAAAGAGCTTATGCAAACATTTTCTGTAGTTTGGAACTCAGAATGCCTCTTGATTGATTAAATATCAGCTGTGTATTTGATTTGATTTGATTTTCCTCAGAAAAGAGGGAAACTTGTGATTTCTTCTATGTTGATTTTCATAATGTAGGTTTCGGTTCTTCAAGAAGGAAAAAGAATCTATACCGGTGTCATAGATGAAATGTAGAAAATAATATAACTAGGATATCTGTACTTTTTTTTTTTTATAGAGAAGATGAATAGTGGATATCTTTAATGCGTATGTCGGAAACACTAGGGTTGCAACTAGTCTCTGGTCTTGAATGACAGCTTAAAGGTTTCGAGTATTTCAATTAGATAAATGTACAATAATTGAAAACAACTTGATTGTTTGGAAAGATCGATGGACAGGCAAATTGATTTGCATGAAGATGTAATGAAGGATTAGTGACTACCTGATTACGTTGTCGCATGTAATACATTGCAATTATGCATTTGAGGAACTAACACAGCATCCAAGTCGCATATTTGCGCTAATGCGGAAGTTTTACTCTGTGGCACGGAGTTCGGTTGTTCCCAATTTATAGTGCGGTCAGGAGTTTGCACAGGGTCTTCGGTGTTATCGGAGAGACCTCACAGAGAATGTCAGGAAGCATTTTCTGGTTAGTTGAGCTTTACATCCATGGTGTTACTGAGGCTTAAATCCTCTTCTTCACTTCTAGTAGAGCTTTTGCATGTGAGAGTGCTTTGGCCATTTCCAGAATCAGAGAAGGTCACGGGTTCGAGATTCCTCAAATGGGTGTGTGCGACTGCATGTGTCCACCAATAAAAATGAAAAAGAAAAAAAAAAAGACTCAAAGAAAGTCACAGGCAGTAAGCACTTATTGTTCTTATATATTGGCTCCTCAAGGAATGCTGAACATCTCCGAGCCAATTATGTGCACAGATTTACTATTTAAATGTGCAAGCCTATGTTTCAAGCTAGTGAGCATCAGTGAGAATAGTGATGATCGGCTACGGCTGCAGCGGCACGAGCGCAAGTGTTTACCCCAAAGATAATTGAAATATTCTCTTATCATGAAACGAATTTGAACTTATCTAGTCCCATCATTTAATCATTTTTCAAATGTTGGGTCGTAGTGTTGATGACTCTATGATATATGTCATTGTTGATAGAAGTAGAGTATCTGAAGAGACAAATTTGGTGCAAAGAATACCAAAAAGGGGATAAAAATGATCAGTTATGGAAGTAGCAATGAGATCAATGAATTTGAAGGCCTATGCATAGTGCTTATATAATGCTAAATAACATAACTTTGGCCATTGAAAATCTAAAAGAAATTGCTATAGGATCAGATAATGCCAGCATGTGAGCTTCTTGGGATGAGAAAAACACCAAGAATGTAATGACCCAATTGCAACCAGAATAGAGAAACACCAAGACTTCAGCTAGCTTAGTTCTCTCATTATCATAAATGAAAAACTCCGATAAACTAACTTTGTTAATTCTAAACTCCGTTGTGTCAATTGATCTCTATGTGATTTTGAAAATTTCTGTTTACTCTAATATATGTAACGCAAAACATCCACTTATAAAATTTGAAAGAGAACATTTTGAAATTGCTACGTCAAGCATTGTTTAGAATCATGGAAAAACTTTCCTGTACTGAGTAGTGGTTGTAACTAATATCAGGATAAATATCATAGTATCATGTCACCGGTCTTCCATATAGGTAGCATAGCTCAATATGTTCAACATTTTTGAAGAAAATTAGAGGGAAGTTCTGATAACGCCAGTTTCAAATGGATCAACTTCTAAGTTTGAAGCTGAACCAAAATACTGAAAATGGACCATGTGCATTTTGACAACTGAACTTGTGATTCTACAACTTTTTCTGTCATTTATTCAAACTAAATTGTGGCATTTTGGATCCTTTAAAACTTTATTTCATGAGCCTTTAATTAGTGGTTATAAAATACACGGTATAGAATAAAAAAAGCTTTCCACAGTAGAAATTCTCCCGTGTCTGTGTGTGAGCTTCTGGGAGTCTCAGCTTGCCGAAGATGTATTTCCATAATAGCCCGCAATTCAGCATGGTAAGGAGGACGGTCATACAACCAATATTTTCTTTTGTTGCATTAGCAAGAGTGACAACAAATAGTCTCTTCAGAGTCCAATCATCAAGCAAAGCACATTTTTTTAGCCCACAAGAAGAGATCTATGTTGATCTATACCAATAAACTTTGATACCATCAATAACTGAACTACTTCACTCTGGTCTCATGCCAAATAGATATTTCATAGGCATACTATATCTCATAAAAAATCATAGGTTTTTTGTATGAAAGCCCTAGGCCTTATTGGATGAACATGGCTTTTTGGATTAAGGGTCTACAATGTCCAACCAAGATAAAATTAGTATCTGTCAGGATGGGCTTGTCCAGTCAAGACAAAGTACTAGGCATTTGTTGGATCTCGTTAATGACAAACATCAGCTAACATGAAATTAATGACTTCTAATGGAAACTTGTATCATCAGTGAGCAACATGAGCTAATTAACATGGCAGCAGCTTCTTAGTGCAAAACCAGCAAATTCAGGCATTAGCAATGTGAAAATGATACATGATACATGAAAGATACAAAAGTGCAGGATTCAAAGACAAATTTCGTACGCATTTATGCATTCCAAATCATGTATCAAAGCAATTGAATGAACAAACCTGGATCTCGCATTGTAGCATTTACATAGTAACTGCCCTCGAGTAAGCGCTTTACGAGCGAGAACGCCAAGTACCCAGTGGCTCCGATGACGCATGCCCACTTCTTCTCGGCGATACTTACCGTCATTTCTGTGTATCCTGCACAAATTTGAGAATTTTTTCAGGTTTATATGTTAACTCCATTGCAAGTCCTGGTCTTAAGTAGCCAGTTTCTTCAGTTCAGAGGGCGTTAGGAAAGAACGTGAGCACGTGATACGTATATCGACCAGTCTTACCATAGGTAGTGGGTTTTTTATATGCTCGTAGGTGGAAGGTGAAGGAATTTGAACTAGGATTCTGGTAAGAAAAATGATAAACTGAAGTTCTTTAATCAAATCAAGCCTCAAAGTGAGTCTTCCTCTCTGCCTGTCAGATGTCTCATTAACCGCAATGAATGGGTAGTGCGTGTAAAAGTTTAGAGGAAACTCACTTTAAGGCTTGGTTAAAAGCCTTTGTTTATCACATGCCTTGTCGTAATGCATTTAACATCTTTGGACCCACATACTTGTTTCCAAGAGGAATGCTGGGGTAGAGCACAACAACACCCAAAAACGGTACAGCTCCTACACTATTGTATGGTTGGCCCTACATTACATTGATCCACACTGTTTTTTTCTTTTTTTTTCCTACCTTTGGATATCTACCGGAGCAAATTTCATACCAAAAAGGAACCTTTAGCGTCCAGAAATGTTCATTTATCTAGCTAGATGCAGGGAGTAAGCAATGATTTGCATTCAAAGAACTAAAACACAAGTTGTTGGATACTACTGACTTCCTTTTGTTATGGTTTTTAAGACATGAGATATCCAAACTTAGAAGAGTCAGATCCATGGCATAGATAAATGATATAAGGGTCCCACCATACAAAGGTGAATGAGCTGCACCATTGTTGGGCTTTTGTTGTCTCTCCTTCTGCCTAACACTACAGTAAGCTGCTCAACAACGTTTTACTTTTGCATGATACACCTCACCATTGGTTGATCAGATCCATCCATCAGATTTTTCTACTATTGGATATCTTGTATCTCAAACATCACAGAATTGGATTATTTTAACATCCGACAAAGGGTGTTGAATGCGAATAGTCATTTAAGCAGGGTTTTGGTTGACTTTACATACTCTATGACATGATGGAAAGTGCGTCTTTTCATATTCCATGTTATTCTCATCCTCGATGTTTCTGGGATAATACTCATCCAGAAGTTGGAGAGAGAAACAGGTCTAATCAACTAAAGTTGGGCCCATCATGAAAATGAAGTGTTGTACAGCAACTTCATTCCTTGTTCTTTAAAAAAGGTTAGAAAGGAAAAGTAGAAAGAAATGGGACCCCATTCGGGTAGGTAGAAGGGGTCCATACACACCAAACTTAATGTTTGAAGACAACTTGCTACTATTTGCCAAAGCCTCTGTCATTCTGGTAAATTCCATCCTAGCAGTTCTAAAAGATTTTTGTTGCCTATCTGGCTTGAAAATCAACAGAGAAAAGACACAAATCATGTTCTCTAGAAATGTAAACCAGAGATAACATCATCAATGGAAGCACGTTCAAAACCTCTCCAAACTTGGGGTGATACCTCAGAGCCCAGTTTTTCTAATGGAAGGGTTAGTAAACATAGATTCAAAGGAATCATTGATAAAGTTTCACAATGGCTAAGTGGGTGAAAAATGCATAACCTCTCCTTAATAGGCAGAATAACCCTAGCGCAATTTGTGATATCCACCATCTCAATGGTCCAAATGCAACATTCGTGGATCCTAAAAGCTATATGCAATGAGGTGGAAAAATTACAAAGAAAATTGATCTAGCCATGTAACACAGAAACCAAAAGTACATACTGGATGAGTTGGAAAACTATGTGTGAGAAGAAGGAAAATAGAGGGTTGGGGTTAAAAAATCTTAATGCCATGACTGAAGCCTTCATTGCAAAAGTGGCATGGAATTTTCAAAATAACCCGGAGTGCCTATGGGCACTGGTGCTAAGTGGCAAGTATGGTAAAGGACTAACTTCCCAAACAAGTATGATCATCAAGAACAGAAACTCTTATCTTTGAAAGCTATGGGGCGAAGTTGGGACCTTGTCAAGAACAAATCGGCTCATCTAATGGGAAGCATACATGAAATCAACTTTTGGGAGTTAAAAATGGGTTGAAAACCACACTGTGCTAAAAAAATCACTCACTGGATCTTGACCACCTTGGGACCCGCAACCCCTACCCAAACACCTTCCACAACACCCTCTAGTTTTTGAGACCTAGCCATCCTTATTGAAATCCTCCATGCTCATATGGTAGAAAAGATTAAAACAATACCACCACCTCATGCTTTAAATCGCCAAAGCACCTTGATATGGGGACCCTTAACTTCGGGCATATTTATTGTGAAAAGTGCCTATGATTTGATAACTCAAGTGCAAGGAAATGGTCAACAATAGATTTGGAATAATCTATCAAAATGGAAGGGACTCCATTGTGTGTAAACCTTTTGGTGGATAGCTCTCCCTGTAATCCTGCCTACCAAAATCAATATTAGCAAATGGGTAGGAGGCACAAATTTCTGCCCCTTATGTCATCAATACCTAGAAACAACAATCCATGCAATAAAGGAGTGTTCCTATGCAACACAAGTTTGGAGAAAGGAAGTCAAACCTACTAAAATGCTGATTTTTTTCAATTAAAAACCTCAAGAAGTGGTTTCTTAGCACAAATGACAGCTTACTAGAAGAAGATGAATTGTATAGGAGTAGAGACATGTTTTACATCATTGCAGGGAGCATATGGAATCAATGCAATAGGATTCTTTTCCAACAGCAAGAACGAGTACTTCTAATACTATGAGAGGAATTCATAACCTCACAACTACCCTTGCTAAAGAATAACACAAAATTGCAGGTGAGTGACACATAGTGAACAACTAAGAGAGAATGATGAAAGGTGGAAACCACCTGAGCAAGGATGATACAAGTTAAATATAGATGGTGTTGCAAAAGGAAACCCGGGGAGAGCATCATGTGGAGGAGTTATCAAAGATAGTTATGGAATATGAGCTGGAGTTTTCTGCAAGAGAGTGGGTGCAATGCTCTACTAGCTAAACAATGGGCTCTTTTCACAAGTAAAATATGGTGTGGGATAGAGGGATAAGGAAACTTATAATTGAAACTGATTCTCTAACACTAGCCAATGCTCTTAATGACGATACATTAGAAGAGAGGATTACTGGCACATTGTATAGACGGATCAAGGCAATATTGAATATAAGCTAGGAAACCCAATATGTTTTTGTCCCAATGAATACTAATAAATGTGTAGATTGCATGGCGAACTTAGCTCTCACTTCCTCATATGACATGGAAAGCTTTCAAGATCCTCCTCATAAGGCTCTAGTTGACTATTTACATTAGTTGAGTGGGGTATTTGGATAGTAGTTCAGTCTTTAATATCTTTTGGGCTTCGGCTCCTTTATCTACTGAAATAAAAAGAAAAAGAAAAAAGGTTAGCTCTCAAAATTGAAACAAAAGGCCTACCTTTCTACGAAAGATAAAGTACTATTGATTTTTCAAACAAATATATCTAGCTAGTCAAAGTTGAGTTGTTGCCATGTGACTTAAAGGTCACGAAATCAAGGTGTAAAAATGGCCTCTTGCAAAAATGCAAGGTAAGGCTATGTATTATAGATCCCTTGTAATCTGCTACTTCCCCGAACTCCACACCCCTGGAGCAACGTACACAGGCTGCCCTTTTTTATCCAGCTTGTCAAAGTGTCCATCCCATGATATGTTTGCTACATTCTAGTGAATGGATATCCTACGAGGATAAACCGATGGCCTTGAGAAATTAATGTGATGACCCGGTTTTAGAATGCAATTTTATAAAAACACAACGAGATCGATCTATATTTTTAAAACACTTTGTGCAAAAGAATGCAGGGAAAATTTTGTTGTTTTTCAAAAAACATTGTATAAAGAGCCCGAGTGTCATAATGAACTCTCAATGCATAGTGCCATGGCAATTTATAGACCAAATCGAAACAAATATTACTCCTAGGCTTGTTAGTCACAGCCACAGCTATAAATAAATACTTACAACCAAGATTACAGCAGGTACCAAAAGAATCACTAATTAAGTCTTACCTTTTCCTACTTGACTGTGGGTCTAATGCCTCCTGATACTCCTTCTATTTGTACATTATTTGATCTAAAAAATAATGGATTGGGTTGAGTATTTATCATACTCAGTAGGTAACCTGACACTACCCTTTTTGAAAACACAGCAATGCATCATACAAAGTTCAAAGGGTTTGCATGTACGACATCAGGATGCTTAGTTTGAAATAAGTGCACATTTGTATGACAAAAATGTAAGTAATGCCATCTATTGAAATTCTTTATTAAACCTCAGTATGCAATACTAGCACTATGCCTAATTTCAGAAAGCCGAAATCAATATAAATCAATATATCCATGTCATGAGATCTACACAATACGGCAAATCAATGAGTCGTAAATAATGATCAGAAAATACTTAAAATAGTCTTTATATGAGTCCAATGATAGCATCATGCACAGGGTCTCAAGTCAACTAGTCACGAGTACTCGTTTATGACCATTTCAATGCTATATGCATATCAATGGCACCGAAATCATAAGGTCACTATGCTCACAACCAGAATCCCTTTAGATCACGTGTCTCCGGTATCTAGAGACCAGTCCACCATAGCCTCCACGACAACTATGGATATATCCCCTAAAGGGTGCCGTGAACACCTCCAGTGGTCATCCCTGTTTACCACAGCAGTCAGGGAAGGGACAATGCCATTTTTTGGTAGCAATACCATCCACCTTTTTGGTGGTAGAGGCCGGGAGGCCAAACCCGTACCCCTCAGCATAGCGCCCACTAGGCTCAATAACCCAAAAACATACATTGATGATTCAAATCTCAATCAACATAAGTCATGCAATTTATGCATTTGTTTTCAAAGTATGCAAGTATTGCATAAAATCTACTCATGCTAATATCTTATGCAATGTCATGAATCCGTAACTCGCATAAAAACATTATTTCCCAACAGCATTCTTAATTCAATGCAAGATTTGTCAAATACATAAATCATGAAAGCAAGTCCCACATACTTGTATAAGAACAGCATGGTTTAAAACACATACTAGATACAGTCATAAAAACAGATAACTTAAATAGAGTTTGGGATGCATTTTGAAAACAAAGTAGTATCAGATTACCTATCTCGAGCGTTGTTTCTGAGCTCGTGCCTGTCTTTAATTAGAGTCAATACCTTGATACAGTCATGAATGACGTTCGCAGATCCAGGTGTTAGTTCCAGGTTCACAGGGCAAAGGTTAGATCTATATGATTTGTTAGCTTCTAGAGGTCACTTTATGACATTCTTGGGTTGATCTAATCTCTTGATCCTAAATTTTTAGGGTATCATTAGGTTCGAGTCGAAATTACGGACACAATGGTTCTTTCGGACTGTTAATCAGAGTCCTACAGCTCGTGAATTTGCATTTTTAGCGTTGCACGATTAAGGATGAACTAGATTTGTTCATGCGTAGAGGGCCCGCGCGTCATGGTTCCCAAGACGCTCACGTGCCTTGGTTGAACCAAGACCCACACCGATACAACGCGTGCACCCCGAAGGCTGCGCCAGGAACCGCGTTCGCACTCACACACATGCCTAGACGACGCGCTCTGACGCCGTCCTGGATGGAGTCGCGCGGACACATCTCTGGTACTGACGCGGCGCGGCGCAGCTCGCGGGGTGCTTGTGCGTCCTCGTCAAACCGGTCTACTTTTGTGTTTTATGGCTTAAAAGAAGTAACGGTTCAAATAGTTGTCTGAAAGTTAGTGGAGAAGGACGTTTTGTGGGTTGGGTTAGACCTTGCGTGTGATCGTTTACGGTGTTGTTCCAAAGTTCCTGCCATAATCACGGTACAACAATGGACAGATTGTCATGAGCTGGGCATTACTGCATGGCTAGAGTCACAGCGCATGCAATGTCGTTTTATAAGGGGGATTTTTACCTGTCAGTCGTCCTGAAGCTCTGATATTACGCTGCAATACCTAATTAAAATTGAATTACATGATAGTATCCATATTTATGAATTTCATTTCAATTTAGTCCCAGCTTTGCATAAACTCCAGAAAAAAGTAACTTATCCCTGAAATGTCTGTTTTTTTCCACAATAAAATGGGTATAACTCTTTATAACCACCCAAATTTCGTATCCAATATCCTAAAAGTATGCCCGTGGCACAATTGCACAAGCTAGCTTCCTAATAATTTTATTAATGATGGCCAACGAGGACCAAATGTCAGGTTACTTTTAAGTAAGGGCATTGAATCCGTTTAAACTGAGAAACTAAGATAAAGATAAAGATTAAAGCAACATTGGGTTTCCATTCTTATCTATCCGTGATCTAAAAGAGCAACCCTTCTAACTTTTAAGAGGCTAATATGACACTACACCGTTGCAGGAAAACTGAAAAATATCTTGCCATTGTGAGTTTTAACCCATGCGTAATCTAATTGTTCCTTAAAAGTAATTGGTAAGCTAAGAGTTACGTCCTTTGTAAAGAGATAGAAACATAGAGAATAGTTTCAATAACTGTTCCCACTTTTAGATGGACGGTTCTGTAACTAAAAATGTATATATCCAGTTTCTCTCAAACTCAATTCCTGTCTCTCTATTCTTCTTCTCATTCTTCTTTCCTTCTCCACCTCTAAATATTACTGATGAAACTCATCTCTAGGTACTACTTCTCTCTCTTTTACGCACACAAATATCAGAAATATATTCTTGGATTTGTAAATTTTAACAGGTTTCTATATTTACTTAATATATCTATATATCTAATAGGTTTAGTCTTTGTGGACAGATTTGGCCATGAGAAGGAAACGTTTCTATCAATTCTATGATCTGAACCTTCTCAATAAGGATGTTTTCCTACCATTCAATTTCAGATTAATAGCTCCATTTGTTACGATTTTCTTTGTGCTAATATTTTTATTAATTTTTAAAATCTATCATCTTCCACTTTATATCAATTTAAGCATCAACCGTTATGGGACTCTCTTTTTTCTTTGGTCTTCCTATTTTTATCAATAATTGATTCTCTGTTCTTTTGTTTTTCCTTTCAAATGGCAGCAATATCACTAAAAAGAAAATTCCAATTTAGTTGTTCATGGGGAAAAGGGTACATAATCACTTGATTTTCTTAGACATTCATTTAAACTAATAAAGCAATATATATATATATATATATATATATATATATATATATATATATATATATATACACACACACACACATGAGCAGTGGTAATTTCAGCTATTTCATGTAAGGGCAAAGAGCTGGTGACATCAGATTGTCCAGAGTAAGGTAAAAAATATAAAAAGTTAAAGAAAAGGGCAGTTAGAGACTTTTTCCCCAAAACTTTTTTCCCAACTAATCAAATGTCACCTAGCCTTGCCTGTGTGTGTGTGTGTGCGCGCGTGCATCTTGTTCTAATAGCCAAAAGTCTAAGTGGGTAGCTGATTGAGAGTTGGTCATTGAATGTGGACTACCAATTATAAAAAGTTTGTTATTGTCCATATCATAAGCAAACTTGGGATTAACCACAAGTGTTCTATCATGTAAAAATGGTGTAGATCAACTGATCAACTATCATAAGGCAACAACCTTATAGAGAAAGGGCATTTATCAGGTTTAAACATGGAAGGGACTAAATTGAAATAAATTTGATAAAGTAGAGGCTATCTTGTAACTCAATTTTAATTAGGGATTAGAGTGTAATGCTAGAGCTAACACATAAAAGCCCCTAGAGGAATGATAAATTCAAGTTCTATCTAAGTCATTCACCATGTTGAGAATGATTTAGATAGGCCAACAACCAAATATTTATGTCCATAAACTTAAAGAACCAAAGGATTGGCCACCAAATATTTATGTCCATAAACTTAAAGAACCAAATGATAAATTATCCACTGGGCATGAATTTTGGTATCTAGCCTATATAAGCCATTCCCAACCTAGTGTTCAACTTAGATACATAGGCGTGATAGGAACACCCTTGCCCTAAGATAAATCCAAGTGAGCACTTAGATTTATCATTCCTTAAGCCATAAATAAAATGCTACATGAAGGTCTAGTGGGCTTATCCAACTTTCACCAAAAATATTAATCACCATTTAGATTCTAACTAGAATTGCTCCATGATAAATCATTTTTTCATTAGGATGGCCTAAAGTATGCTTTCTAGGATTCCTAGAAAAGGAATTTCACTCAATTGGTGTTCTTTAGACAAGAAATTAGTTAATGGTGCATATGAAGAAATAAAGGCATGAGAGAGCAAATACAAGTGTTCTAAACTGAAATCACTCCAACTTGCAAGGACAAAGTTTTAATCCATTTGCTTTAATGAGGAGACACAATGGATGCACAGAGCACGCATCAAATAAGCTATGTTAGGTGACAAGAATACTAAGCCATTCCATTGAATTGCTACCATGAGAAGAAGATAAAACAAAATCCACTCCACTTTGACTGAGGACAAGTAATCGGGGATCAAGCACTTATCACGCAACAATTTGTTGAATTCACATCTTGTCCTTACCATTGGGACCAAAATTTAACTCCTTGAAGAAGTGTGAAATGCGTTGTCTACAATGAGAAATATTTTTAATGAAGGTCTAAATGGATACTCTTGCATTTTTTCAACATCTTAGGGATTACTTAAAGAAGACTAACAAATACTCTATCACATTTTGTCAACATTTTTGGGATTACTTAAAGAAGACATTCTTTTGTTTATCAAAGATTTTTACCAGAATGGCAAACACTCTATTGCATTTTGTCAACATTTTTAGCATTACTTAAAGAAGACATTCTTTTGTTTTTCAAAATTTTTTACTAGAATCATAAACTTGAAAGGGCTTTAGTGCTGCAATACAAAGATTAAGTATTTTGGCCCATTAGCATCATCAATAGTCTCTACAAGTGTCTTAAAAGTCTAGGTTCCTTTTGGATAACCTAAGGTGGGGTCTACTTTATCTAAATGGGTGGAACCCCTCCATGAAAGAATGTGCCCCTTATGGGGGACTCATCTCAATTCAAAACATTTAGGACTCTTTGAAAGAGAGGATCTCGTATATTTTAAACTTCTCAAATGTTACCTTTTGCAAGGATTCCTATGTTATTTAAAACATTAGGGCTCCTTTAAATATATGAAATGGATTCACCCACTTTATCCCAAATAAATGAGACCCACCATCAAAAAGGAAAATGCCCTCATCAAAGCTATTTTATTTCTAGATTGTCTTGGATTCTTTTGGAAAGAAGAGTCCTATATAATTGGTTCTCCTATAGATCTCTCTTTAGAATCATTTTTGGGATCTTTTATAAGACCTATGACTCTTTGATAACTTAAGATGGGGCCACTTTATCTAAATAAGTAGGACCCGTAAAAATAAAATAAAATACAACCCCCTCCCCTACTCCTACGGCATTTTCCATGTTTAAATGACTTCGTGTCTCTCCCGGAGAGAGAGTCCTTCATAGTTTCTACTAGTAAGTTTCCCTATAGCTAGGGTTTCTTTTTGGACTTCTTGGGCTAAGGCCTACTTTATTTGGATAAGTGGGACCCCCCAAATAGTGAAACCACTATCCTTGTGTTTGGAATGGGTTGGGACTCTATTGGAGAGTCACTCATGTATAAGATTGTTTCCTAAGAGTAACTTATAAACTAAGACTCTTTGAATATTTTAGCATTTAAAATTCCCAAAACTATGGTTTCTTAGGGTTTAGGACTATGCATAGCCTTCAATGGGACACCCCATCTAGTCTCTTACACTTTCTAGAACTTAAAAAAAGAAGAAGAAGAAAACAGGAAAAAGGAAAACAAGTGGGGCCCATTTAAGTCCCATCATCTTAAATTTTTTGAAACCTAGGTTTCCTATGAGAGTTGCATTTTAAACACACTAAAATCTCTTAAGGAGACTTATGAATGATTATTTGGAACCCATTTAGAATTTTACTAATCCTAAACCATCCAGAAGTCATACTTGTTATAGATTATTACAAAAATTCTATATTTCTTTTAAATAATATCCAAGTGGATAAAGAGGGCCCACCTAAGAGCCTTATTATTCTAAACTTTAAAAAGACCTATATTCTCATATGGAGATCCTATTTCAAGGATAAAAAGGCCCACCTAGAGTCCTAACTCCCCATAGAATCCTAAATCATTTTAGAGCCCAAATAGATCACAATTCTCTCTCTCTCTCTCTCTCTCTCTCTCTCTCTCTCTCTCTCTCTCTCTCTCTCTCTCTCTCTCTCTCTCTCTCTCTCTCTCTCTCAGCATTCTATTCCTACCCAGTCTCCCACCTAATCCACAGCTTTATCCCTCTCTCCCACTCTTTTACCTCATCCTAAACTCTCTAACCGCATAACTCTCTAACTATCCTCCTTCCCCACATTTTTGAACCTTCCTCCCACTCTTTTCTTCTCCTACCTAATCACGACTCCTCACCTCTCATACCATCCCATGACTCCTTTCTTAACCAACTCTACCACCTTCTTACTTTCCTAAATCCTTGTAACTTCTTACTCACAAAAAGCTTATAAGTACCTCTCCTTATCTAAATCAAAAGGACAAATACAGAACACAGAGAAAAGAGAGTTACACTAGAGAAAAAGAGAGATTTTTAGAGATCCATGGGATTCTTTTTTAGAGAAAGGTGATTATTGTCGTCTACTTAGTATTCTTTCTTATGTCTTCAAGTCTCTCTCTCTCTCTCTCTCTCTCTCTCTCTCTCTCTCTCTCTCTCTCTCTCTCTCTCTCTCTCTCTCTCTCATGGGTAGAGCTCGTTGTGTTGAGACAAACTTATCTTTTCTTTGTTTAGCATACTCTCCATTCTATGGGTAGCCTTCACCATGCCTAGGAGAGTGGTTTCTAAAAGTAGGACTAATAAGTTTATATTTCATGGTAGAGCTCGTCATATCCAAAGAAGCTTTGTCTTTTGACTAGATATTTTGAAGAGATACAAGGGTGGGCCTTAGCACGAGCAAAGCTGATCATCCTTCCTTTATTTCTATTATTGCGAAGAGTCCTAGAATATCAAGACTAAGACTCCTATAACTTTAAGACTAGTAAATAAAATAAAGTCCTAAAAGCTATGAAATCCTTAATGAAATAAAGTTCCAAAGCTTTCTAAACTTTAAAGGAGTATTAAGTAAGTAGGCCACTCCTTAACCTAAGTGCCCATTTTCTTCTTCTCTCTTTATTAGATTCTTTAGTTTACTTAGAATCTTAAATCAATTTAAAATTCCATTGGAACAAAACCCCTACAGAGTCTTGCAATGCCAAGACTCCAAAAGAACTCAGATTTTCAAAGTCCTATAGCTTAAAAACTTCTTAGAAGAGAAAAAAAAAAAAAAAAAAAAAAGTCCTAAAATCTAAGACTTCTAAACTAGCCAAAGTCTTGCAATTATAAGAGTTCAAAAGTATAAGACTCCTAAATTAGTGGGCAAGTTGATTGAGAAAACTGGGCATCTAATTTCTCTCTCTTTTCTAAATTCATTTAGAGTCCTACAACTCAAGCTCTTCAAAGTGCAATAGTTTGACGACTCCCAAATGCATGTAGAGTCATACAACCTAAAGACTCCTAGACTTATCGAAAGTTTGATAGTCCAAGGTTTCTAAAGTGACCATAGCCCCAACCTCACAAGATTGTGACTATTGGGCCTCAGTTAACATACAAAATTGGACGCCTAGTTTCTTTTCCTTCTTGTATGATGTTTGATTCACCCAGAGTCCTAAACCTACTCAAAGTCTTATGGTTATTAGACTTCTATGTCCTAAAGGTTAAAGACTCCTAAAATCACTTAGAGTACTACAACTTAAAAATCCTTAATCCAGTCAAAGTCCCATAATTGAAGAACCCTAATTTCAGTAAAAGTTCTACATCCTAACACTTCTGAATCTAAGAAGCCCCATAGCTCAAGACCTCTAATTCCATTAAAAGTACTATAGCGTGAGACTATTGAATCCAATAAAAGCCCTACAAGTTGACACTTCTAACTCCAGGAAAAATCTCACATCTCAAGACTCCTTATACAAACTAAATTTTATAATCCAAGGCTCCTTGCATAAGCAAAGACCTATGAACTAAGACTCCTAAATCAACAAGAGTTCTATTAACATTAGGGCTCTTGGTCAGCTAAAAGTCCTATGGCCTAAGAGTTCTAAGATGATGGTAATTCTTGAGAGATTAGTCCTTGATTGATTGCAAGTATTATGGCCTACGAGCTTTAGGATTATGGGAATTCTAGCAACATCATAATTTTGGAATGATGAAAAATCATGAAGTCTAAGAGTTCTTGGATGACTACAATTTTACACATTAGAAACCTTAGATGATTAAAGTTTGTAGAGCTAAAAGTCCTTGAAATATTGAATTTTTAAAGATTTTAGAGACCTTATATGAGTAAAGTCCTAAGACCTAAAATTCCTTGAATGATTGCAATTTTAAAAGCCTTAGAGCCCTTGACTAAATTAAAGTCATGTGACCTATGAGTCCTAAACCAAATGAAACTCTATGGACCGTAAAGTATATGAAGGTGCAAAATTCCTTAGACCTAAGAATCTTAAAAAGAACCAAAGTCTTACTAACTTCAAGAATCTTTGAAATCAATGACTTTAGATAAATAGGCCACGCAGCCCGAAGAGTCTCAAAAATTAAAGAAGGGTTTAGTTAACTTAGTTGTCATGAATGACCAAAATCTTGATTATATGTTGTGTTCGAAGAAGAAATACTACACTTTAGCAAGTTAAGCGTTACGTCCTCTTGATGTTAATTAGTGAATGACAACATGTGTACCCTTTTATAACGTCAAACAATTAAAGGGATGTGAAACTTATGTCCAATGATACCATGCATTTCCTTCATGTCTATGTGGAGAGTTTTGTCATGCACTTGAAACTAAAGCTACCTATCCTTATATGTGATTAAATAGAGAGCATGTTAACACTACTTCTAATACTAGATAGATGAGTCTCAACGGCCACATACTCTCATCAAGTCCATGAATACTTTGGAAAACACGCTTATATCAACTATCAGCTAGCTCACGTTCTTGAATTGAGTCAGTAATCGGATCACTTTATGATATCAATTAAAGCCAATCTCAAAGTCTGTTAAATCCATTGGTCATTTTAATTTGTTTGCATATAGTTGACCTCTAATCTAGAGTCTTTTCTTTGTATGTTTGCATGTATTCAGTAATCAAAGGGAGTTCATAATCAAAGATTTTGGTATGTATTCAATTGTCAAACAAATGTAATTAACAATCACAGTTAACTAAGAAAGAAATCTTAGCACTTGATGTAATTAGAGGAATGTATCCCATGATCACTAGACAAACAATAAAACTCTTATTCTACTCTTGGGATATTTGAAAAGAAAGACAACTACATTTTCAAAGGGAATTTTTACCTTGCAAAACATTATCAGAATTTAAAATGTCTCTACTTTCTTACTTAAACATTCCATGCAACTTGGAATATATTCATTGAAATTGGCATTCAATCATCTTCCAATGAGATTAAAGAGAAATGTGTTTTGAATGATCAAGCCTAGAAAGCCCAAATTCACATTTAGGTTATTGAGCATCTTATAGAAAGCCATTGTTCCAAACTTTCTTATTTTTTCTCAAATACAAGTTAAACATAACATTTCAAATTTCTTCCAAGGTTGAAGGAGCCACCCATAGCTCAAATGTGATGCTTTGTCAAAAGAGAGAGTTAGCAACCAAATTGGGGAATAGAATCCTCGAGAATAAAAGTCGTGTACGTTACCTCTTTAAAACTAGGGAAATAATTGACAGCAAAGAGAATTGGGAAAGAGTGGTCATTAAACAGAAAAATAAAGAGACAGAGAAAGTGGCTAAAACATCTGATTAGCACGACCTAGTTGAAATTTCCTTATGTTCATAGAGTTTGTAGCACCCTCATTGTATTTATCATTTGCTACACTTTCCCTGTTAGTCAATGTAAATATTGAGTTTTTTGTTGTTTTTTTCTTCCTAATTTAGAGCTCTCATTTGATGCATTCGATGAGAAAATTCATTTTGCACTATCCAATAGCATCATTTTCCTTGGCCAAGTAGGGATTTATCCTACATTGAAAAGTTAGCAATTAGTGATACTTTTATCTTCTGCATCAGTCACGTGAAGTTAGAGAACATCATTATCCTAAAAGAGAAGGACCTTCTAAGTTTCATGCAATGTCCTGTGTCTTCATATTGGACTTATGAGATTATGTCCACTGCAAATTACTAGTTTTGTCTCTCATTTCTCTTCTTCAAGCATCGGTGGTCACATAATGCTCTATTTAGAGGACAAACTCTTCTAGAAATGAGAAAATTATATTGACGATGAAGTGAATACAACCTGTTAAGTGTTCAATTTTGTTCAAAATACCCCTAATATAGTGTTCAATTAAAGCATCTAGGCTATCAATTTTAAGATTTTGCATAAAATATTTCATTTTTGCAAAATTAACGGTTAGATGTTCATCAAAGCTAATCAGAGGAATAATGAACAGTTCAAATGATTCTTATTGGGTCCTGTGTATTGCAGATCAATCAACACAGCTTGGATGATCCAGATGATCCAGATCAAATCAAGATGAGGATGATGAAGCTTTCTGGAAAGAGAAGAATTTGAAGACTCCTAGGACAGAAGAACCTTGAAGAATTGCAGAGTTCTAACAAGACTAGGATGTTGGTGGACCCCACCCCTCTTTATCTCTCTTACATCATCTCTCATACTCTCACACACACCTCTCTCTCATATCTCTCTTCTCTCTCCATCTCTCTCACATCTCTCTCTCCCATGATTTTCTCTCTCTCTCTCTCTCTCTCTCTCTCTCTCTCTCTCTCTCTCTCTCTCTCTCTCTCTCTCTCTCTCTCTCTCTCTCTCTCTCTCTCTCCTTTTCTTCTATTTCCTTCTTCTCAAATTATCAGCTGCTCAGAAGCAATGCAGGCGAATCCCAGACATCCAGCACCAGCCAATCGATGCATTTCATCCTTCACTGGCCAGATTGCTCAGAGCTCCCCAAATCCCCATCTAAGATGTCGTCCCAAGCTTCGGTCGGCCAAGCAGAGAAAACCCGAATTGGGTTTTTCTCCATTTTTCCCTCCTCTCCTCTCCTTCATCTCTCTCCCTCTTCTCCCTTCTTCTTTCTTCCCCACCTCCTTCTCTAATTTTCTCTTCAACGGTTTTCCTTCGGTTTTCGTTAAAAACCAGAAATCTGAAAAATTTTCAAGTTTGCCCTTGGAGGATCTGAGTCATTCCATCCATATCCTCTTTTTAATACCGTCTGAGTACCTTTTTATTTACTTCTGTGTCCCTGAATATTCTAGTTTTACATTATCCACATTCTGACTATCCAGGGACCGTGATATCTATGACAACTTATTTAGTTTTATTTTCTATTTTTTAATAAATAATTCTGTAAATTGTAACAGTTGAATTAATCTGGATTTTATTTTATTGTTAGTTTATTTATGGTAAGTTCTTTATTTTTATTCTTTTATTAATTAAATTTTATTTAAAACTTTATCATTTTAAAGTGAGTCCCTGTGGGATCGACCTGTATTGCATAGCTACACTACAATAGTCCGTGCACTTGTAGTTAAACATCAACAAGTTTTTGGCGTTGTTGCAAGGGACTTACAATGGAGTTCTTATAAATTTTAATTAAAAATCCAAAAAAATTAGAAAAAATCCCAAAAAAATTAGGAATTGCATTTTTTTAAAAACATTTTAGGCATTTTTAGCTGCATCTTTAATTTTTTTAGTGTATAACCACTTTATTTCCTGAATTTGGTGCTAATTATTAATTTTCTTTTGTAGGAAATTGGCAAGTGGAGCATCATCAATTAGATAGATTTTTCTTGTTTTCCTATATTATAATTTTTTTTTTTAGTGAATCTTTTAGTGGGGCCCCTTCGTAATTTGCTCTTTTAATTTTAATTTTTAAAGGGTTGTAATAATACAGGACAAGTGTGGGATAAGGTGACCCACACTTTATCTTCATTAGAAACGCCACTGTAAGTCTTCTCACTCATTTATTTTCTATATTAGGGTTTGCATTTAGTGTAATTTTGCATTAGTTGGTAGTTGATTGCATATAGAAAGAATACTTTATATTTGTTGCATTTTAGGATTTGCATTAGTTTATTGATTTCAATTGCATTTTAGAACATGTCTAATGCTTTAAGGTGAATTATATGTTAATCGAATTGCTAGGGTGTATGAAAATTAATTAGTAAGGGCACCTAACCTCACAAGATCAAGGGTAAATTTCATCACCACTCCTTGGCCCACCTAGGATACTCACCTCAAAGCATGCAACCCCACGATTCACATTAAGTTAAAATCAATTAGAACAGACCTATAGGGTTATCACATGCTCGTAGGACCCTCTTAATAGGACACAATTTACAGTCACTCCAGTAGCTTTTGATCACTGTGGTTATTGGGGGTTGTCTAATAGAGCCTCGCTCTTCCCCCACTTCCTTTTGACATTTGTGAGGTCTAAATGGCTCTTTACACGAGGGTTGTATTAACCACTTTGGATAAAACTTAACTGGTAAGCAGTAGTCTACTCCTAAAGAGAGCATGAGCATTAGATTAGGCTAATTAAAAGCATTGTCCCCACAGAAAATCAAGAAAATCAAAATATCTATGCTTTTTAGCCTTAGGGAATTGCTTGATTGTGTCCTTGATTGTGCATCATTATAGGCATTTAGGTTGCATCATTTAGGATAGTCTTTAAAAAAAAAAAAGAGAGAGAGAGAAAAGAGAAGTACTTATTCATTGTATACAATAATTTTGTTGTATATAAAGATTGATTACAATGGCTTATCAAGAAAGGGTTAGATAAAGGATGACTCTACAAGGGATAGGTTATTTGCCTTAAGGCAAGATACTGAGTCATATTCACAACCTCAGTACAACAATTATTATGCTTATCCTGAACCACAATATCCCAATTCTACTTGGCCATATGGCGCTGCATATAATGACTATTACCATGAGCCAATGGATGCACCTTACGCATTCACTGAACCTAGCAATAATTACTATCCCGAGACAAATTACCAATATTATAATGGATGGGCTAGGCATCAGGAACAATCATGATCTCATGATTATCAACCATCTCAGGAAGAATCAGCATGGTCGTACTCTAATCAACCCTACCATGATTATCATGAAAATTGGGGCCAACAATTATGGGTCCAACCTGATAACTCCTTTCCCAATACTCTAATGACAAAGCAGTATATGCCTTTGGAGTCAATGCCTTCATCACAGGAGGAGGACACATTCGACGAGACCCTTAGGGTATTAGTGTGATGACCCGGGTTTTTGAAACACATTTTATAATATATTTTTCAAAGGCAAGGGCGTCCCCTCAGTAAAAAAATTTCGCAAAACAAAGTAGAAGAAATTCTTTTCTTTTTAAACTTGTTTTGAAAACCCAAGTCACCACTTCATACTTAACATAAGTACAATTTGTGTACAAAATAAAATTCCATTGAAGGAATATGATTTTATTAAACTTCCAAGATCCATCCAGTGGTTCACAGTACAACACGGTATCAGTACAATACGTGTCCAAATTACATAATCCAAAATATACAAACCTCACCATACATTAAAACTCTCAATACAATACAATTCTCTCAAATAAAATACATGTCTTCAAGAGGATGTATCTTGATTGATTATTCATCCACATCTTCTTAAGTCTTCTACAGTCTTGAGCTTCTAACCCTCCTTCTCTGTATCTGAGGTATTATAAACATGGAAACATGTACAATACCTTAGCAAGCTATGCTTGGTAGGGGAATACAAAAACATACTACTTCATCAATATAAGAATATATACCTCAATCCTTATTTCATCATAGTCATCCATTCCTGAGTACTCTCCACATAGAGTATATACATTATTTATGTAGTACATGACAAATTAGTTAATATAGTGAATATTGCTCAAAGCTTGTTACTTCCCCTAGCTATGCTCCCACTTAGGAGAGCAATACCTAGCCAAAGATTACTCAACACTTGTTCCTTCTCCTGGCTATACTCCCACTTAGGAGAGCAATACCTAGCCAATCCTCATACGGGGTTTTCATTCTAGGAACTCATGTAATAGCATATCATCATGCCATACTTGTTCCTTCCCCTGGCTATACTCCCACTTAGGAGAGCAATACCTAGCCAATTATCATATCGAGTGTTCATTTTAGGAGCTCATGTAATGGCATATCATCATGCCATGGCATCATACTATACCTATCATATGTGCATCATAATGCAAAATACATTAGGACTACTATGCTCACAGCCTCGATCCGTACAGCGCGCCCAGATAACTGTATAATCCTCCATTAACACCAACTGTGGAATAATCAATCCATGTCCTCATGGGGTGGACCATGGTTGTCACAGTGGGGCCTTCCCATTACTGCCCCACCCAACATTTAGCCTCTCTTTGGGCATGGTATCATCATATAAGTTTCAGGAAGTGGGTGGCCAAACCCTCATAACTTTCCTACATAACATCCCCAGTCTCTATCTCTGTGTAAAACAAAACCATAAGTCTCCATACTTGTATGGAAAATATATTGTACATATCAGACGATCTGTCTGTTTAACTAAGGCTGGAATATTATTCATACCTTATTCTTAGGGTTTCCTTAGTCTCCATGTCTCATCAATTTCACCTCATTAGACTTGATCAATAGATTAGATCAAGTGGGTTAGATTATGAGGTTGGATCACTTTGTTTGATCATGTGGTTAGATCGCATATTTTGGATCACTTTGTTTGCTTCTTTGGTTAGATCACTTATTTTGATCATATAGTTTTGGATCATTTATTTGGATCATATGTTTGGATCCCTCAATTGGATCATATGTTTTGGTTCCCTTAATTGGATCATATGTTTTGGATCATGTGTGTTGGATTACTTAGTTGGATCGTATGTTTTGGATCATAAGCTTTGGACCACTTGTTTGGATCATGACTATGCTAAGGTACTAAGCATATTGATATAATGAAGGTCTATATTTTTAGACAGATAATCATGTATATCTATACATGAATCTCTAATATATCATTGTATATCCACCTACCTCAAAGTAGTATCTTGATTCATACATCTCCAGTGTATTCTTCCACAATGTCCATCATGGTCTGGATTCATCTATCTATCATACCATATATATAAGGTTATTTCCCTATTCAAGTATGTATTCCTATAGGTGATACCCTAATTTTTCTTGAATCAAATTTGATCAAGGGTTTGGGATTCTCTATCTGTGTTCTTCTACATACCCATACATACTATACAATACTGCATTAGTATTTGTTTTTTATCATCCAAGATCCTATGGATCTTGTTTGATCATCCTTATCTTGATTTCCAATTTTTATCAAGATTAGATGATTTACTACATTTTATGCTCTCATTATTATTACTCAACCAATTAATGTTTTATTGGTTGAAGGTAGCTTATTTTATTCTAAGTCTAGATTGCTCCTCTTATGTCAAATTGGCTAAGGCTTACTAGTTAAATGGTTGAATACAAAGTGGCTACTTCAATCCTCATGTAAGGAGGCGTTTAAACCTCACAAACGTCAACGGAAGGTGGGGGGAGAGCGTGGCTCTATTAGATAAGCCCCTTAACCACTATGTCCATCATTCACTAGCTTGACCCTAACTCAACCTTTCATAAGATTTCTATGAGCATTTAATCCTAAGTATTCTTTCTAATTGTTTTTAATTAAATCCATGAATTAAAATGTCATTCATGGAGATTTATTATTCTCCTAAGTTGGACTAAGGAATTTATATTCCTTATATTATCCTACTAACTATGGTCCTTACTATCATTAAGTCCATGTCATACATTCCATGTGAATGTCTCTTTCTTCTAATTTCATTTAATTTCCATTTCAATGAAATTATAATTACTTAAGCCTTGAAGCATAAATTTAAAGCATGAATAAACAATTAACTAAACACTTAAATAAACAATTAAATAAATAATTCAACTAAGAAATGAAAGACAATTATCATAATGTTCAATAATTGAAATAGAAATCTAACATGTTATCATGATCCAAGGGTCTTAATTGATCCATAATCATCCTTCATCTTTTTAAGGTTTAGATCTTGATCCTTCATTTTATTTTAGATCCAACATATTATATTGATGTAATTTAATTATTAAATTATGAATTTATCTCATCCATTGATTTGATCTTCCTTGATCTACCCGATCAAGGAGATCTTAGGTTACTTTGTACCATTTAAGGGCATAGATCTTGATCTAGCCCAAATCTACATCATCCATTCATTAAATCCCTATGATTTTATCTCAAGATCATCATCAAAATACATCCATGATGTCCAATCATCCTGGACCATCTTGATCTAGGAGATACTATTCATTTTTAGGGATTTTAGTAACTCTTAAGGCTAGATCTCTTAAGATCTGCCTAATCAATACCATTTAATTCACTTATATTATTTATTATATTATAAAATCATCATCCAAAAAGGTATTAGTGGTCTGATCATCCTAGATCTTGTAGATCAAAGATGTTAGTTACTTATCCACTTAATTACAGAAATTTTAATTAATTAAAATTAAAATTTTATAGATTCAGTCCATTTTGATTATCACAAGGAATCTATTATAACTTTCCGATCTCAATTTGGATCTCAATTGAGATCAGAATTGAAATTTTAAGATTTCAACCTTAAAAGGGCTAAATTTCACCTTACTGTTTTGGGTTAGTTGGACTGATATAAAGACATAAAAATTCTACTTTGAGCATGTATATTAAGGTTTTTGGACCTTCGAAACACATCTATCGGTTCAGATTTCATGTTTGGGGTCATGTGGGCCATGATCCATGATCAATGGCATGGATTTCATAAAATAGATCATGTAAATACTAATTAAAAACATGATCTAAAATGTTCAGTGTATTCTTAACATCAATATGAATCTAAGAAAAGTTTCAGATCTAAATTTAAAGGTCAATTACCATCAGAATTAAGATTTTAAGATTTCAGCCCGTTTTAAGGGCTGAATTCCATCTTTACTATTTTTGATCAATTCATTCATATATAAGAGTATAAATCTAACTATGAACATGATCCTAAGGTATTAGAGTGTCTCTGAAGACATCCATCGGTTCAGATTTGTCTTTTAAAGTCATCCGATCTATGATCTATGATCATGGATACTGATTTTCACAAATAACATATATAACCACAACTTGAAACATGAATGTAATATATTCAATATCTAGATCAAGTGACAAGGAATATGTAGAAACTTTCTGATCTAAAATTAGAGCTATATCGAGCTCTAAATTGAAGAAATAAAGTTTACAGTTAAATGGATGAACCAGATTCGATCTGGGTTACAAGTATGGGATGATCACCGTCCCACACTTGTTACTGCCTAACCCAGGTATCTGGGCAGGGGTGACCGGCTACAGGCGAGACGGTTAGATCTGGACCGTCGGATCGCCTGTGACCCGATCTCCTCCATCCATTAAAATCAAGGCCCAGATTTCATCTTTTGGGGTTTTGGGATCCGAGAAAGTCATCGAACGACTCAGAAGTTATATCTGAGCTGTTGATGGATGAGATCTCAACCCTTAATGCCGGATCCATCGTCTCCGACAGATCAATGGCTAGGGAGCTCCCATCTTGGCCGGAAAACCCAAACTACCTATCGGAAATGAAAGAGGGGAGTGAGAGTGGCCTACCTGAGCTAGTTTGGGGGAGAAATATCATTGGAGAAAGAAGAAAAATGCCGGAGAAATAGGAAACCCTAGCTTTTGCGGGAAATTCATATATAGATAGAATTTTCTCTGTTTTCATTGCCGAAGAAGGTAGAACACCATAGGGCTTTAGTATATATCACCGTCAAAGAACTTATCAACGGTGAAAGATCATCTTCGAACGGTAGGATTGGTCGGAATATCATGAAGAACCTGCCGGAGACAGTAACCCTTACTGGGTTGACCTTCGTTTTCATTTTTCTAGCTATCCAAGAAGTGGATCATCATCAAATTAAAGGGCTTTTGTAACTAGACCTTGTCCGAACAAATCCAATGATTACGATGGGGTTTCAATGTGTAAAAATCGATGGCTAATTGAAATAGGGTTTCCAGGCGAAAACCCAGTTCCATCGGGGACGACGCATCCTGGGACGCGCCCGACTTCTCCACTGAGTCTGGAGAGATGGGTGCGTCTGTGGACGCTCCCTGAGTGGAAAAAAACTAGCGAAGTAGAAGAAGAAATTGGGGTAGTTTGGGAAGGTTTCTGGAGCTGAAGTTTTGCAGCATAATAGGGGACCTCGTGAATGATTTTTGGAACATTTTTGAGAATTTTTTTGAGGTCTATTTATAAGTGTTTTGAGTGGTTTTCATAATAACATGCAATAATTGTGTTTTCTCCTTTTTATTATTTAATGTATATTAGATTCCCACTACCACCTCCTTCTCCAATAGCAAGTGGTAGTGGTTTGACTAATGATTGCATGGTTTCTAGACATTGGATCCCTTTGTGGGCCCCATGTGGACCCCACATGAGTGTGAAAATACCAAATTGCCCTTTTATGGAGAAAAATCCATTTTATTCTCCCGAGCTTGGAATTGAGCGTACTTAGTGGCGTTGGATTCGTATTTCCGAGTGCATTCCAGATTTGGATGTCTTAGGTCTTGGTTATTTGTAAAATTACCATTTTTCCCTTTCATTCATTAAAATGAAGAAAAATACAGATTTTTTATCTATATTCAGAAATTGTCGTGCTCACAGTCATTTTGAAGCGTTCGTCACATATGTTTTCAATTATACATCTCTCATACCTTGATTCCACTTCTATGAGAAGTGCATATTTTATAACCCTAATATTCCAGCCTGATTTTCATTGAAATTCTCAATTTCAATATTTATTTAATTTCATTATAAAAAAATTTGGGGTGTTACAATTAGCAGAATCAACTAATCAACTTCGTGAAGAGGCGGATCAATTACATGCTATATTTATGGAAAGATTTGCAAGATTTGAACCAAATGAGAATAAGGATGAACCATCTATTAATGATGATAGCATAGAGAATTTATGTGATCATTTTGAAATGCAAAGTCCCCTACCACCCACAGAAACCTCCAATATAGATATACTAGAGGAGGATCTGAGTCATCATTATGATTTTGATGAAGAGGCATCCATTGAGGAAGATGATGAATTCATAGAAACCTCCAACACAAAACCCCCAATTCGTGTCCTGCCTATTTTTACAAATTTGATGAAGGACCATCCTTTGAAGAGGTAAAGGAATTGTTGGAAATTGTGCCACCAATGAACACTCCTCAATGGCAAGATAAAGTAGAACCCCTTACAGAGCCTCAAATTCAAATTGAGCCATGTAATGTTGAAGACGTACCTAATTGGGACCTACAGACCTTATTTGAACAATGATTAGATATGAAATTAGGCCTACTTGAAGTATTGCATGTGCCAATAGAATAGGAAAAGAAAGAGTCCATTGATACACTGTCCATACATCAACTAACTTTACAGTACACATTAGAAGATAATTAAGATGTAAGCAAAACCATGCTCCCTCCTTTATTAATACAAGAACAATCTTTTAAGGAAGGGTAGAGTTAGCTTATACCTCAATTTCAGGAAAATGTAAGGGAAAAGGAGGACTATCCACATCTATATGGTCTAAAAGAATTTAAATTCATGGTAGTTTACATTTTTATAGAGATTCCACTGCCTAAATTTTCAAGGTGGAGGAGTTATATTGATTACCATGAAATTTTGAAGATGGGAGATTATTAGAGTAGTCCCACTCAATTTACATTCATGGTAGTCTACTGTGTTATAATGCTACCATCACCAAAAATTTCAGGGTGGATGAAATATATAGATTACCCTAAGATTTTGAAGTGGCGTGATAAATCTTGCCATTTCATTGTTAGGATTAGGAGAAATCAATACCAATTTGGTATAAATTAGGATATATTAGGATATGTCTGGCTGAAGACATTAAACTTAGTGCTCACTAGGAGGCAACCTAGAGTTTTTCATTTTAATTGTTTTCTGCATCACCCATATTCATTTTAAGTCCTACTTTTTAAACATTGAGGACAATGTTTTTGTTAGGTTGGGCGGTGTAGAATTCTAGCAAATTCTAGTTCTTTTTTAGATTTTTAGGTGATTTCTTTGATTTAAAAAAATATATTGAAAAAATGAAAAATTTTAGGTCATTTCCTATACTATGATGAAAATGGGATTTTCTGAAGTATAATCTGGATAACTTTAGCTTATTAATGGAAGTGAATATGATTAATTCATTATTTTACTTATTTTCTAAAGTATTCTATGAAAGCAAAGTCTCAAATCATATTTATACACGCAGTTGCATATAGATAGTCTAGATTGATAAGTGGCTATAACTTTGAAATTCTGAAGAAATTCAATGGAGACTTATAACCTAAGTGAGTTTTAGAGCAATTCATTTGTTTTGAGAGGTTATAAATGTTCCTAATTTTGTTTAGCGTGCTTAAAGAAAATTGATCCCAAACTCTTAAATTTGGCTAATTACCTAAATAATTAGAATATTACCTTTAAAATTCTAGAAGTTTATTGAATTTGATAGATTATAAGAAACCTAGAAAATGATTTAGGCTATCCTTGTTGTTAACCTAGAGACATAAAGCCTACTTAGAAGTATTTTACCATTAGTCAGCCAACTTGAGCCTTTTATATAAGCCTTTTCTTTTGTCATCCAAATTGCCCTTTACCCATATTAACCCAATATAAATTATCCATTACCCATTTTCTTTGAAAAATAAGTTAGAGATGAATGAAGGAATATCTTTTAGTTGAAATAAAAGTAGAAAAGTGGATATCAAGAAAAGAAATATTCTTCAAAGTTATTCAAAAGTACTGAAATATATATATATATATATATAAAGTTTGAAGAATACAAAGAAAAGTAGAAAAAGAAATATTCACTTTAGAATAAAGCAAAGTAAAGAAGAATTATCAACTTTAGTAGAAGACCTCTACTTATTTTTCGAAGAAACTTTGAATACCCTTATACCCTTTCTTTGGTACCTTGTCCTAAGCCCATGTTTCATCCGAGTTAAAGACCTATTGATTCTAGGAGAATATAGTCTTGATGAGGAAATGAATGGATAGGACTAAAAGAGTGATATATCTAAATATTCAAAGGTAATGGCATCAATTCCAAAGGGATCAAAACAATTCCTTAGTAACTCCCGTTCTTCATGAGTATATGTGAGATAAATTTGTTTTTATTGACTTTTCTCACATAATTAAAAGAGAGATATGATTTGAACCATCTATCTGAGAGATTTTATTTTTGAGCGTATGTCATTAGTAAGGATTGAGGTCAAAACATATTTCAGATGGAGTTCCAAAGTTAGAAATCTACTTAGAAATAAAGATTATTTTGTGTAGACTGTATACACACACACACTCACTATGAGATTTGAGCTTAAATGGAATATTTTTAGCATATGGGTAGGGTTTTGAATTTTTCAATAATCTTTATTTGTTTGCTAAAGTTGATAGATTTATTAAAGATAATTCTTTGAGAAAAAAATGGAGGTGACCTGAAAAATAAAATAAAAAATTCAGTTGATTTTTTTTCACATCTTTTGCTAGGGACTAGCAAAATGCTGGTTGGAGGTGTGTTAAGTGTTCAATTTTGTTCAAAATACCCCTAATTTAGTGTTCAATTAGAATATCTAGGCCATCAATTTTAACATTTTGCATAAAATATTTCATTTTCGCTTTAATTGGTCATCTAACCACTGAATTGCAAAATTAATGGTCAGATGATCATCAAAGCTAATCAAAGGAATAATGAACATTTCAAATGATTCTTATTGGGTCTTGTGCATTGCAGATCAATCAACACAGCTTGGACGATCCAAATGATCCAGATCAAATCAAGATGAGGATGATGAAGCTTCCTAGAAAGAGAAGAATTTGAAGACTCCTAAGACAGAAGAACCTTGAAGAATTGCAGAGTTCTAGCAAGACTGGGATGTTGGTAGACCCCACCCCTCTTTATCTCTCTTACCTCATCTCTCATACTCACACACCTCTCTCTCTTCTCTCTCCATCTCTCTCATGTCTCTCTCTCCCACGATTTTCTCTCTCTTATCTCTCTATCTCTCACACCTCTCACTCTCTTACCTCTCTTTTCTCCATCTCTCTCACGGCTCTCTCTCTCCAATGACTTTTTCTCTCGTCTCCCTTTTATTCTCTCCTCTTCATGGTTTCCTCTTCTTCAACCCCCATCTCTTCTCTCCCTCTTCTTCCTCTCTTCATTCCCTCTCTCAACTCCACGTCTCTTTTCCTCTTCTTCTCCAGTTGCTCTCTCTCTCTCTCTCTCTCTCTCTCTCTCTCTCTCTCTCTCTCTCTCTCTCTCTCTCTCTCCTTTTCTTCTATTTCCTTCTTTCAGATTATCAGCTGCTCAGAAGCAACGCAAGCAAATCCCAAACATCCAGCACCAGCCAATCGATACATTTCATCCTTCACTGGCCAGTTTGCTCAGAGCTCCCCAAATCCCCATCTAAGACATCGTCCCAAGCTCCAGTCGGCCAAGCAGAGAAAACCCGAATTGGGTTTTTCTTCGTTTTTCCCTCCTCTTCTATCCTTCCTCTCTCTCTCTCTCTCTCCCTCCTTCTTCTCCCTTCTTCTTTCTTCCCCATCTCCTTCTTCAGTTTTCTCTTCAACTGTTTTCCTCTGGTTTTCGTTAAAAACTAGAAATCCAAAAAAATTCCAAGTCTACCCTTGGAGGATCTTAGTTATTCCATCCATGTCCTCTTTTTAATACCGTTTGAGTCCCTATTTTATTTACTTCTATGTCCCTGAATATTCTGGTTTTACATTATCCACATTCTGACTATCCAAGGACAGTGATATCCAAGTGTAATATCCTTAATTTTAAAGATAAAAATAGGAAATTATTAAATAAATTAAAATAAAAATTTATGGATGAAATTATTTCCTAAAAACATAATAATTAGAAAGTGCTCGTCGATACGAATCCAACGCCACCAAGAACGCGAAAAACGGAGCTCAAACGAGGGAGTTATGAGCCGTCAAAGTTGTAAGGGCAAAATGGTCTTTTGACAGAAACGTGTTACACAGGGGTCCAAATTGATAACGGCACCCCTGTCTACACACGTCTCTACCAGTCCGGCGAAATTGCCGGAGAGACGTGGGAAGAGACGTGTGGGGAAGAGTTTCTCTTCCCCAAGACTCTAAAACCCTATATCTATGCTCCTCTAGGAGCCAAAACGCTCCACTTTGAGCGTTTTCCATGAATGCTACGCAAAACCCTAGATCTGTAAAAACTTGAATTTTCCGGCGAGGGGAGCCCCGGCAACACGAGCAACTCCGGCCAGGTGCAAGGTAAGCCTCAAAACCTATGTTTTTCTGTATTTATTAATTAGGAAATTAATTAGGAAAACGTTTAAAAATTTTGGAAAAAAATCAGATTTTTAGGAACTTTGTGCACGCTACTGTTGGAGTGTGATTTCACGGATCAAACCTTGTCCGTTTGAAAATCGCACCGTCCAACTAGTGCACAAGAGACCCAAGAGCATACCCTTTAAATTTGGGAGTGATCCAACGGTGGAATTGCCCAGAAAACTCAAAAACCAGTACCTAGGGAGGTTTTTAGGAACTTGGGAAAAATCGTTTAAAAACCATGGTTTTTGAGAAAATTAGTGCAAAAGGAGGGCATAAATGGATTCTAGAGAGAATTCTGAAGAAAATGGTGCAAAAATCACGCAAAACGGAGCTGTAGCTCGCCGAGGCGACCGGAATCCGGTCGTCTTCTCCAGCGTCGTCAACGGCGTCGGCGCCCGGCGCTGACGCCAAGACGCACCCCCTGACGCCCGAGGGACGACGTCACATGACGTCGTCGCCGCACGCGTGCGCGGCGCCGCGCGCGTGCGGAACGTGCGTGGTTGGCTGCCGCGGTGGGACCGGGACGTGGCGCGCGTCCCGTGCAGCGTCTGCGACGCCGTGCGTCTTCGTGCGCCCGTATACGTTGGTGTAAACCGGCGGAAAAGGGTGCCGCCGGTTTAAACCACCTTATGGTGGTCCGGCAGGCCCCCTTTTAGCGTAGTTTTCACTAAAACTTGATTTTTGGGAGCTAGAGAGGTCCAAATCACGATCCGAAAGAGGCGTTGTGACCGTATTGACGACGCGGACCTAGTTTTAACTTAAAAACTTAGAAATGACCACTTTTTATTTAGAAAAATTTTAAAATAGTGATGTGACATGTACAGGTGCACTTGAATATACCAATTAAAGGGAGTTATTGGCAAGCTAGTGATCTCACACTGAGGTAGGTGACGACAACTAATGTTTTGCCTTGATTTTAAACCATGTTTTAAACATAGCATCATGTGTGATTGTGTTTTAAAGTGCGATTTTTATTTACCATGGATTTCATGCGACATTGCGTACAGGATGGTTATTCCAAATTGAATTCTTTTACTGAATAAACTTATTTAAACTGCTTTTACAAGCATGATGTTAATTAGTTATGCTTAATTAGAGATTTAATTCTTATTATATATATAGAAAATGCATGGATTTACATGGAAATGAGTATAGAGGCTTAGTAACTGGTCCTTTTATAGGCTAACCCCAGGATGAGGGGCATGTCTTGGGGATTTCAAGCTATAAGTGCTCTTGAGTTTTAGCATATACATATGATTTCCGTGTTTTATATTTGATGACGGGTGCTCTCGCCCGGTGGGCGTCATGCTAGGAGGGATAGGGCCGGCCACCCACCTTCCGAGATTATGATGTAATGAGTTTGTGATATGATAGACACCTGCCCATAGATGGCATTCGGTAGGGGTTTGGTAACATGGATAGTCCACACTACCGGTCTGAGCCTTTCCATGGGGACAGACGTTAAGTCTCCCGTTATGGTGTCGACGGGGAGCGGCGGTGGTTGATACCCATGGAGGGTTGCCACTGCAGCATGATGGCCCATATTCTTGTTATGTGTGCATGTATGATGAGCATGATTATGGATGGTATGCCTGGGTGTGACGACACTCAGTGGTTGACTATGTGTACTCCTGATCAGGGATGTTAGTGCGATGTGGTGGGACCCATTACCTTAGGGTGCCCTTATTCTTGTTGTATGCTCCATTTATTGATTCATGTCATGTTTTAACTCCGTGAATTTCATGTTTTAGCTTTATGGAATAAATTGGCATTTATTTTGAACATGGCATTATGATATCACTATTTCCATAAATGTTAGACTTTTCATCAATGCTGTTCATTATTTCTGCATTTATTACATTAATTGTCTATGTACCTACACAAGCGATAGCTTCTTTGAGGCATTGCTTTGTTTTGCAATGCCTTAGATCTCGAGCGATAACAGGAAAGGCAAGGCTGTTGAGAAGCCGTGAGAGCTGCTGAAGACCATTTTTCTATAGTATTAGACAGTGATGTGAGTCATTAAACAGGATTATCATTTGGATTTTTATTATGGACTGCATATTTTATATTGGGATGTGATTTAGATCTTTGGACATATGTTGGACATTTATATGGGATGTTATGATGGATAGACCCTGGGCCATATTATTATTGTCTTTTGGATGTTTATTTGATTTAAAATAAAGGCGCCTATTTATTTGACGTTGATTTATACGCGGATCATTTATTTATGTTTAAATTACGTATACGTCATTTTGAGAAAGGAAAAATTAACACCCGGAGTTTTAAGATAGGTTTAGTAAAATGTTAAATAAATCTTTTCTCATGGGATCCCAAATGTTCTTATTTAAATTGCCATTATAAAAATAAAAAAAAATTGTCTTAAAAATCCGGGGTGTTACACCAAGACAGCTTATTTAGTTTTATTTTTTGTTTTTTAATAAATAATTTTGCAAATTGCAACAATTGAATAAATTTGGATTTTATTTTACTGTTAGTTTATTTATGGTATATTCTTTATTTTTATTATTTTATTAATTGAATTTTATTTAAAACTCCATTTTAAAGCAAGTCACTATGGGATCGACCCGTATTTGCATAGTTATACTATAATAGCCCGTGCACTTGAAGTTAAACATCAACACAACCGCATGGGCTTAGCCACCCAAGTTCACTACGGCTCAATACATAAGTCTCTAAAAGCCCTATTAAGAACAAGGAAAATCAAGTGATATAGAAATAGTCTATGTGAAGAAACTCCAATGAAAAGTAATAAAGAAATAGTAGTAACAGATTCCATGAAATGCTTTTCCAACTTAGCAAGGTACTTAGAGGGATTAATCAACAATAGCATTAGACCCAGTGAGATACAGTTGCTACAAAGAAAATGAATCTCCAGTCTCACATATTCTCTTTCCTCGACTTAACCTGCCTGCAAGTCATTAACTGATATTTGAGTATGAAAAATATATCCAAACAAGAATCATAACCATCTTGTAGATGGTGTACAACTAGACATCTAACTATCTAACCACTGAGCCTCAAAGAATGACTAGAACTAAAGAAACTAGAAGTGATTGTTTTGATCCTTGAGCACTAAACTTGTCCACATCTTTTTTGTATATTGTATCAAAGCAGAATTTTGTGGTATTTTCTGCATACAAAAGTATTCAAATTCAATGAGCATCAGTATCTCAGATTTTCCCTTCCTTAATGATCCAATTCGGACAGTACAACTCAATTAATGTTGGCTAAAATGGCTCTGAAGTTAAACATAACTTTTGTCTACCCACATATGCAAAAACTAGATGTATTTTTACATTAAGAGAGACTACAACAATATAGAATAGCTTCCATTGCATATTAAGCTGAAGGTCACCCTATTGCAAGAATTTAATTTCCATGGGAAAATAGGAAGTATTTAACAGCAGTCCCTTTTCTTGGAATACTCAGCTGATTCGTAATACATTTATTCAATCCCATATTTGAAGGTGATGTTGGAAGTAAACCAAAAGCATATATGTAGGCCCAGTTATATGAGTGGGCCCAAAGACATGGGTGGGCCCATCTTATCCCCTTTTTTTCAGTTATGAGCTTGGCCCCAAGTTTTACATAAAAGGCCCATAATCTAGAAGGCCTATGTTCTAGAAAGTGTGTAAAAGTCAACAAATCTAGATTAATCTTTAGAAATATCTAAGGTAGATATTTGTGTGGAAGATTTAAGTTGTAATTTCTAGAAAAGTGTTAACCATTAGATTAAATGCACTTGGAATAATCTCCACCACACATTAAGGAGGTGGTAGGTGGAGGACAAGTATAAATAGAGGTACTCTCCTCATTTGTAAGCAAGTGAGAAAGAAGAGAGAAAGAGGTGAGCGAGAAGTGAGTGAGAGTGTGAGGGAGTGAGTCTTGTAAAGATAGCAACCTTGTATTTGTAATTGTTCTTGAGTGAATTTGAGATAATTTTCTTCTTCTTTCATTAATGTTTTCTCTTTTTATTTCCCTCACACATCATAGTTGTGAGTGAAGGCTTAGCAAAGCCAACATCCAACATAGTTGTATCAGAGCTAAGCCAGGTTTAGGGTCGCAGGAGTTATGCTGAAGTTTGTCCCTCATCTCACATCAAAGATGTCTTCCAACTTGGTGCAAACTCAAATTTCCAAGTTGTTGAAAGACAACTATGAAAGATGGAATATTCAAATGAAGGTGTTGCTCAGGTCACACGATTTATGGGAGATTGTTGCTGATGGATACGAGGAGAGCATGACCGAGTAAGAAGATTCCTACACTGCGGATCAAAAGAAGAATCTTAAAGAGTAAAGAAAGAAGGATAAGAAGGCATTGCTCTTAGTCTATCAAGGAGTAGATGAATCACCATTTGAGAAGATTATGGAAGCAAAGTCAAGCAAGGAATCATGGGAGATTCTAAGCACCTACTTTAAGGGTGTTGATCTAGTAAGAATGGTTCATTTGCAAACTTTAAGGGTTGAGTTTGAAGCTGCTCATATGAAAGAAGGTGAGTCTATCTCTGACTACTTCTCGAAGTTATTAGCTATTGTTAATAACCTAAAAAAGAAATGGGAAAAGATTGAGGATTTAGTGTAATAGAGAAAATATTGCGATCCCTCACAACCAAATCTGAACATGTGGTTGTGGCTATCGAAGAATCCAAAGATTTGGATACTCTCATAGTTGAAAAATTAATGGGATCGCTTCAAGTGTGTGAGCAATGCATGATAAAAAGTAGTAGCCCAGCCATAGTGGAGGAAGCATTTGAGTCAAAATTGACTCTACATGATCAAAGGGGTGGTTGTTCTCAACATGGAGGCATTGCTAGTGGCAATCGTGGAAGAGGCTGTGCGAGAGGAGGTTATCAACATCAGGGGCCAAATCAATGGAAGCCCGCCAACATCGGAAAAGGAACAAGTAGAGGCAAATCTACTCATGGTCGTGGACGTGGAGATAGAAGAACTATCCAGTGTTATAATTGCAATAAGACTGGCATTATGCATCTGAGTGTTGGAGCAACCAATTAGGTAATCAAAATCATCAATCTAATTTTGCAGAAGCATTTGGAGGCATGAAAGAAGATGTCACACTTCTCATTGCACAAAAGGAGACACATAATCAACAAGATGTATGGTATCTTGACTCTAGAGTAAGCAATCATATGTGCGAAAAGAAGGAGCTCTTTGAATATTTGGTTGAAGATGTTCATGGCAATGTCAGCCTTGGAGATTCATTCAAAGTACCTGTGAAAGGTAAGGGTAAAATTAAAATTTATCAAAAGAATGGTGGTCCCAAATATATCTCAAATGTGTATTTTGTACCCAACATGAGAAGCAATATTCTTAGCATTGGGCAACTCTTAGAGAAAGGGTACAAAATACACATTGAGGATGGGTGTCTCTCTTTGATGAATACAAAAGGGAGACTCATTACAAAAGTTCAGATGACACCCAATAGAATGTTTCCTCTCCATATTAATATAAGCCTCGAAAAGTGTTTCTATGAAAGCATTAAGGACGGATCATGGAAGTGACATCTCCACTTTGGGCATCTCAATTTCAATGTACTTAAACTATTATCTACATTGAGTATAGTACGAGGATTGCCAAATATAGAGAAGCTAGAGTATGTATGCGAGTCTTGCACTCTTGGCAACCAGCAAGAGCCTCTTTTCAAAGTGAAAGATCTTGGAGAGTAGCAAATCCTTTACACTTGGTACACATTGACATTTGCAGACCATCGAGCCTACTTCATTTGGAGGTAACAGATACTTCATCACCTTTATTGATGATTTTAGTAGAAAACTTTGGGTCCATTTCATGAAAGAAAAATCTAATGTCTTTACTATTTTTAAAAGTTTCAAAGCTCATGTTGAAGTTGAAATTAACCATTCACTTAAGATATTAAAATCTAATAGAGGTGGGGAATACACCTCTAATGAGTTCCAAAGTTATTGTAAGAAGAATGACATTAAGCAACAATTTACAACTGCATACACCTTACAACAAAATGGCATCATTGAAAGGAAGAATCGAATCATCCTTGATATGACAAGAACTATACTCAAGGACAAAAGTTTGCCGAAGAATTTTTGGGCTAAAGCTGAAGTATTTATAGCTTATCTTCTCAATTGGTGTCCTACAAAGAGTGTAAAGAATAAGACACCATAAGAAGCATGGAGTGGCTACAAGCCAAGCGTGACACACCTTAGGGTCTTTGGGTGCATCGTGTATGCTCAAGTACCTGAGGCAAAGAGAAACAAGCTAGATGATCGTGAAGAAAAGTGCATCTTCATTAGCTATAACGAGGAGTCCAAAGCATACGAACTCTACAATCCACTTACATAGAAAGTGATGGTAAGTAGAGATGTAATTTTCAGAGTAGATGAAGCATGGAATTGAAGTGAAGCAACATAGATAAGGAAAATTACCTTGAGATGGAGGAACAAGCAGAAGCAAGCCATGAAGCTTCAGAAAGAGGAGTTTCAACACCATCCCCTATAGATCATATAACTCCGTAAAGGAAAGGTAACGAATTTTCATTCTCTACGCCAATTAAGATGAGAAGTCCCAGAGAAATTTATAAACAAACTGAAGACATAAATTTATTTTTTCTATATGCTAATGTTGAGCATCTAACATTCCAAGAAGCTATTAAAAAAGATTGTTGGAAGAAAGCAATGTAGGAAGAAATTCATACCATTAAGAAGAATGACACATGGGAGTTAACTACGATCCCTAAAGGTCAAAGGGAAATCAGTGTCAAATAGATATACAAAATCAAGCGGACAGCTGATGGAAAGATTGAAAGATTTAAGGCCCAACTTGTAATAAAAGGCTACAAGCAATTGCACCACTTGACACTGTAAGAATTTTGATCTCTCTTACTACGCATCACAATTGGAGGATATACCAATTGGATGTAAAGTTAGCATTCCTAAATGGTAAGTTAGAAGAAGAAGTTTACGTGGAGCAACTCAAAGGTTTTGTTAAAGAAGAGCAAAAGGTGTATCGGTTGAAGAAAGCTCTATATAGCTTGAAGCATGCCCCAAGAGCTTGGAACTCCCGCATTGATGGGTACCTTGAAGACAATGGTTTCACCTAATGCCCGTACGAATATGTCATTTATGTCAAGAAGAATGATCACGGTGAGATACTTATCATTTGTCTATACGTTGATGATCTATTATTCACAGGAAATAGCTAACGAATGATTTAGGAATTCAAGCATGCCATGTTCAAGGAGTTCGAAATGACAGATTCTGGTCTTATGTCATTTTTCCTTGGAATTGAGGTATGTCAAAATTCCGACAGTATTTTCATATCTCAAAAGAAGTATGTTAGAGAGTTACTTGAAAATTTTATAATGAGTAATTGAAATGAAGTAAATACACCTCTTCCATTAGGTTTAAAGATAACAAAAGAAGGAGAAGGGAAGAGCATAGATTCTACTCTTTTTAAGAGTTTAATTGGAAGCTTAAGGTACCTCACGATCACAAGACCAGATATTGTGTTTAGTGTTGAACTCTTGAGTAGGTATATGAAAATGCCTAAAGAATCATACTTGTTAGCTACAAAGAGGATCTTAAGATATATAAAAGGTACGTTGGACTTTGGCCTCTTTTACTCTTACAAGGATAATACAACTTTGTTTGGTTATTCAGATAGTGATTGGGCCGGAGATCAAGATGAAAGAAAGAGTACTTCAGGCTATGTATTTTACCTTGGGACAATTGCCTTTACTTGGATGTCTAAGAAGCAAGAAGTAGTAGTATTATCATCATGCGAAGCTAAATATGTGGTTGTCTCCTCTACTATCTGTGAAGCAATTTGGTTGAGATACTTTTTAAAGCAGTTACATCAACCTCAAGAAGATTCTGTGCTTATATATATCGACAACAAGTCTGCTATTGAGCTTGCAAAAAATCCAGTACAACATGGAAGAAGCAAGCACATTGGTATAAAGTATCACTTCTTGAAAGACCAAGTAAAGCAAAGAACAATAAAGCTGGAATATTTCAATACTAAATAACAAGTGGCTAACATCTTCACAAAAGCATTGCCCACCGACACATTTATCAAGTTGAGGACTATGCTTGGAATCAAGAAGCTTTTCGTTTAACGGGGGATATGTTGGAAGTAAACCAAAAGCATATATGTGGGCCTAGTTACATGAGTGGGCCCAGCAACATGAGTGGACCCAACAACATGGGTGGGCCCATCTTATCCCTTTTTTTCTTTCAGTTATGGGCTTGGCCTCAACTTTTACACAAAAGGCCCATAATCTAGAAAAAGTGTATAAAAGTCAACAAATCTAGATTAATCTTTATAAATATCTAATACATATATATATATATATATATATATATTTGTGTGGAAGATTCAAGTTGTAATTTCTAGAAAAGTGTTACCTATTAGATTAAAGACACTTGGAATAATCTCTACCATACATTAAGGAGGTGGTAGGAGGACAAGTATAAATAGAGGCGCCCTCCTCATTTGTAAGCAAGTGAGAAAGAAGAGAGAAAGAGGTGAGTGAGGAGTGAGGAGTGAGTCTGGTAAAGGCAATAACCTTGTATTTATAATTGTTCTTGAGTAAATTTGAGAGAAATTTTTTCTTCTTTCATTAGTGTTTTCTCTTCTTATTTCCCTCACACATCATAGTTGTGAGTGAAGGCTTAGCAAAGCCAACATCCAATTGGTGAACCATGATTTAAGAAGCTTCTATTAGGAGATACTCAAAACTTGGATTTCGCTAGAAAATTGCCAAAGCTGCAATTAATTAGGAAGAACAAGCGGTTGAGTATTGGGGTATCTAACTCATTAAGAGAATGAAACAGGTTTAAAGATGTAGCTTTGGTTATCAATTATGGGTCATTCCAAAGAATAAAATAAAATAAAACGTTTATGATTGATCTTCATCATCGATCAATTTGTGAGTAATCTTCTGTGCCATCTGATTAATATGGAGACTAATATCAATGTGCAGGTGCATAGTTTGGACGCATGAGAGATCCCCCGTTACGAGCTACACACTTGGATTCATACATTATCCCTTAATCAGTGGAAACATTTTGTTGTGTATATTTCTTGGAGAGAAATTTGAAGGGATTTATGGTACAACAGTAGAGTTGTCATCGTATGACCTTGAAGTCACGGGTTCATGGCATAAAATTAACCTCTTCCAAAATACAAAATAAGACTACAAATATTATCAACCCTTGTGATCTGCCCCTTTTTTGGATCTGCATATATAAAAGCTTCGTCCATTGGAGCTGCCCTTTATATATAAAAGCTTCGTGCACTGGGCTGCTTTTTTTACTTGGGGAGAAATTTGGCGAGCTACGAGACGCTGGTATTGATAGGGAGCAGATGTATCGGCCTGGAGCAGAATCGTTCTCTGCTAGAAACATGTGGGCCGGCGGACGTCGTCCACATGTACCTATGAGATCGAACCAGAGAGCATTTGCATTTCCTCCATACCGCTGATCCGAAATTTATCAGCTTCAAATGTAAAAGCAGAACATTTCACTGCAAAATTTACATCCAAATTACTAGCAAGTACTCAAAATTAGAAAATATTCTCATCATCATTTTTGAAGTCACAACGCGATGCGTGGAATTCATGGGTGGGGGTGTGAGGGCTTGGTGGGGTGGAGGCGCTCATTACGGTATAACGGGGCAAACAAACTTCTACATAGTGGGCCACCTACAATCGATGAGGACCGCCATCTGATACTACATACCTTCGCCTAAGTATAATGCCGATCAGGGATCCTGATACGGAATAAAATATGTGTTTAGTCCTCTGATGATCAAGGAGTACCTCCGGGTGTGGTTATTTCACGATTAAAAGTTGCGTTGGGCGGAAAATAAGATTTTTAGCTAGTTTGACCTTCAAGCTATTTTAGATCTAAGATTCTTGAACTGGCATGCAGCACCATTCATAGGTGAGGGCCACTACGCAAACATATGTGGCCTCTGTGTCTCAATCAGGTCCGGGAAAGCTCTGGTGATATTGACTAATGCTTCGATGGTGCGTGACATCGCGGCAAGTTACCGTAGAGAACCAAACTTATACATAGTGTGGATGATCAAGAGTACCCTTCGTGTATACTGCAATGGTCCGGTCAGCTTAGTTTTGGGCTTCTGAATGTCGATACCAGATGAATGGGCTAGACCAACTACAGGTACATCTCATTATGTGAACATAGGGAGCCAAGGATAAATTGCCTGTCGTTAGGTTTCACTTTACAGCAGCATTCCTCTCACATTTTTAATCTGCGGATTGATAGAAAATATACTCATTTGATCGCCATGTTTTTGGCCATTTAATTCCAAAGATTAACTCCAAGATGTGTTTGCTTTTCGGATGGTTTTGTTTCCAACCTGTAAGCAAGGACAGGGCAAGACGGCTGCTGCTAGGGACCTCTGGAGTGAGAGAACGCCCCGCCACTAGAAAAGGAATGACAGTGAATCAGGTTGATCTCATTTTCTTAAGCAAACTTCCGTGCTGCCTTCTCTGCTTGTGCTTTTGAAGCCAGATAACCCTGCAATTGAATCGAAAAGGATTAGTACTTGCTTTTCCTCTATGCAAATCAGGATTGTGAAACGACATATCTGACCATGTTTATACGAGGCTTTGCCTACCCAAGTTGGTGGTTTCTCCGAAAACAAAAATTCCACATCCGACCAGCACTCGTCGATTACGTGCCCTGCACCAGTAAGACCATTAATTATCGAAATGGCACCTATTGTTGAAGTCATAACCAAACTTTTGGTCTGTGCATTTACACATTCTTTTGAAACGTTCAGGATCCCTTGGGTCGCTCGTTTGATCATGCCATTCCGTAAAATATGTACCACGTTGCCATGTTAATACTAGCTACATATTGTTGGCGTCTCTGCTAAGCAGTCCTTGTTGAAACCAGGCATGAATAGCTCAAAAAATGCTCCCCTGACGGTTCACCGGTCTACACCGATTAAATGCTACTGATGTTGTTGTCCTAGTGGTTACATTTTGCCTCTGCGTCTTTAGAATCGGATTGCACTGGAGTAGCAATGTGAAAGACAATATCGCAAAGGGAGAAGGCTTCATTGAAACTGCCTTCGACTTCCATATCTGCGCAGAACAGTTTTAGGCTGTCGGAACCTGGTAGATTTAAAAGGTGGGATATCTTTGCCTCATTATCTGCACTTTCAAGAGGAAAATGGTTATGTTCATAATCATGTTCCAGGGAGTTGAATTCAATACAGTAGAATGAAACGAAAGATGCTTTTTTTAGTGTTTAATGCCTATATGTTTGAAAACCATAATGCCATGAAAAGAAGATCGGAGACCCGTTGAGACTTTTTAAACGACCATACAGTCCGGAGTCTGTAAGTGACAGGATAGCTTCTTATTATGTCAACTGAGTTTTGCATGTGACAAAACCATGAGCAACATAAATAAAAAATGAAATGAAATCTCTCTCTCTCTCTCTCTCTCTCTCTCTCTCTCTCTCTCTCTCTCATGTGATGGACTTTCTATCATCAATTTTACAACTCAAAGAGGAGCAGCTACGATTATCCAATGCACGGCCAACATTTTGAATGGTCTTGATCCAAAATATGGTCCATGTGGAAAAAGAACTGACCATATCAAAATGGTCCAGTACCATCGTGGAAAAGACTATCCCCAAATTATATTCTACGCTTGGGTATAGGAGTCTTTAGCGAGATAAATCAGAGGCAGTTGAAATTATCACCCTTAAATATTTTTTTATTGGCTAAAGGGGAGCTTGGCGCAACGGCAAAGTTGTCATCTTAGTTATGGATTTAAGGCATGAAAATAACCTCTTGCAAAATGCAAGGTAAAGCTACTTACTATAAACCCTTGTGGTTTGCCACTTAAAACCACATATGCAAGAGCTTCAAAGATAGGGGCTGCCCTTTAGTATTAAGGGCCCTTCCCCTCCTCTCTACCCACATCTTTCAGGATGACGATCATACAAATAATATTAGCTTCTGTAGCTCATTGGCAAGTGTGCGTGTGTTCCGCCTATATTGGGTTGCGCTGAGTCTTAGCTTGCCACTTTTGTTAGGACGTCTATCATGCATTTAACATTTGACTAAAAAGTGGGTTATATTTTTCACACGCCACCTCACATGAAAAGTTATTATTCGGCTCTTATATGTACATTTGATAAATTGGAGGTCTCAAGATTCAAACTCACAATTAATATACCAATCGACTTAAAAGGTGAAGTTAATAGGTAGTTGGGCCAACCATATCTCTAATACGCGAGATTAATAACAAGAGATCTTCTTAATGAGCAACATAATCTAGTTGGAAATTTGTGACTTCTACCACTAATGAGCAACACGAGCTGATTAACGTGGAACCTATCAGCATAAATTGGCACCAGTTTCGTAGCAAAATCTGCAAATTCAATCGTGAACAACGTGAAAATGAATGAACAAACCTGGATCTCGCATATCGCACAATACTTTCAGAATGTTTCATCTTCATATATTAATTCCATGGCAGGACCTGGTCTTAAGCAGCCATTTCTTTTAGTTCAGAGGTGGAAAAGAGAAGGTGAGCATGTAACACTATATGCAGCTGCTACTCAACATCGGCACGTTGAACGCTGTTCACCAAGGTGAGAAATTCCTTGCATTATTGTGCTAGAGGCATCTAAAAGCCGTTGGCTTGGGGGATTCGAGAAGAGGAGAAAAAAACGTGTAGTTTAAACCAAAAATTGGTACTGAGATTTCGTGTAAATTGGTTAATGAGCTGCTCAAAGGATAGATGGGAGGTAGAACATTGCTTAATAGTAGGTTCTATATATTGCCAAAAATTTCGGACCGGCTGTTTAACTTTTCTGATATATCGGTTATAAAGCCGATATTTTGTTTCATAGCTGAGGGCTCAAAGTTTTGTTAACGAAAAGACATTTGAAGTCCAGGAATCAGATGAGCAGCCGGATCAACCATATGTGGACCTTGTCATGGAAAAAGTCTGGCACCAAGCGGGTACTAGCGGTGTTATGGCGCCTTAGTCATCTTATTTTGGTTGTCATTCTCTTTTTCTATTTGGCATTCATTCACCGAATCCTTATTGTTGGCAATTCGGTGCTGGACTATTATTGATAGACCAGTCAAGTACTGAAAGGAGCTGCAAAAGTTGGTGATCATAATTCAATTAGTAAAATCATGGGCAGTTGAATTATCCAAAATGGAACAAACAGTTTATCTGATAACCATTTGGAATCATGAAAATGTTGAGATTGTCCAAACCTTCGCTTAAGTTGTCCCAGTGCTAGCTTATTTTCCTCATCCAATTGAAAGGCTGGTGGTTCTCCTGGGATCTTTCAGCGGAAGCAACTGGGACCCATGAAATAACATGGATCTCATCGTGACTCCAATATCAGATAAGAGAGAGAGAGTTACTCTTACATTGGAAAAAACTGAGCCCATAAAAAATATTATGTCCTCAAATAAGCCTGAAAAACGGATAAAAATATGCAGATATTCATTTAAAATCCATGGATTAGATAAATTCAATCCATAGATATAATGAATCGAATAATCAAATATGTTAAATTTATGATCCTATGGATATATCTGCTGATATATGTTTAAAATGGTAAGTTTGAAACTTAAATTAGAAAATAATATAAACCATGGATGCAGACTTCTTTTGAACAATCTAAACCATTAACATAGCTTGGCACCCAAAACTAGGTGACCTATGAAAAATCATTATATTTGAATGGTCCTGACTAGTTGTTTTCTTTTTCTGAAAAAGACAAAAAAAAAAAATCAGTGCTCTATTTCTTAAAACTCTACAACTTAAGCTATCAAGTCTACTATTAAAAATTGGTACATCTAAGTATTTTGAACAATATTAGCTGTTTAGATCTTTTAAAAGAAGTTAACATCTACAATTCTACATCACTTGTGTGAAATAGATAAATTATACGACAAAGATTGAGGTTTTTGTAATCATCGTCCATGCAGATTGGATTGGATTCAATCCGCTTATCAGTACATTTGGGTATAAGTAACATAGGCCCTAGCTCAGATGGGCCATGGCACATGCCCTTATCCTGGAAGGTATCCTCGGGAGGAACCGGATCTACCAAAATCTGGGCCTATTTATCATACCATAGGCGCAAATAACCTCGTATCATTGGGGGCTGATATTGGACCAAACAAACCATACTTTCACCCAATAGGTTGGTGCAGATCCACATATCAATGTCATTCATCTCGTGGGTCCTGCCTACATAGGATGACCCTGGCCTTTGATTTCCGGAATTGAAAAGCACAACAAAAATACCTTTGAGACTTCTACTGTCCATTTCAACTCCGAAACTAGAGTAGGATCATCCAAGGGATAAGATGTTAAGCGCATCATTGCCTATCTGAGACTGGACCCAAATGATGAATGGTATGGATCATTGAATCTCTGATCCACTGATAATCAGCCGAATCATATGGTTAGATTTGGCCCCCGGGACCATCCCAGAATTTACTAGAGACACAAGGACGAAAAGCCTCCAAAAACAAACAAGAAAAACCAAGGATGCGGACAAAAATGAAAACAAGAAGATGACTGCTACCAAATTCATGCCCACTAAATTGAATAATCCTTCGGCGGTGTCATCTGTTTTTGGCTTCACCCTTGTCTCAACCTAAGCCCATAACAAGGACCACATGACAGCCTCTTGTTATATAATTTTATTACGACCTTCCCAAGTTACCAACATGAGTTTTCCAATTTAATTATTTGTTTAATTATGGAAATTATAACTTAATCCTCATCTTATACGTCAAAACTGGGTCGTTGATTCTCATTTTAATGGCTTAATTCATAAATGATATGCTTGACTTATATGGCAATTTTCGTTCCGTCAATGGTGGCATTGACTGCCAATTGAGAACCCAGGATCAATCAATTTAGATAGCCATCAGTTTCAATTTATTTACTTATATGTTCAAGCAAGAAATAAGAAATGTAAACTGAAAGAAAGAAATCCATTAAATTCAGACCTCCATTAGCCACGCAACAGAAGTTAATGGAATCTGCAAGTTGTTATCTAATTTTTTGTGGAATTCTAGCTTAATTATGTAATATCTTCTTAATTTATATGGCCATTTGCTTTCTATTAATCCCGGGCATTCTACTGTCAGATTAAGAACCCATAATCAAGTCAAATTGGATGGCCGTCATTTTCATTTATTTGTTTTTGTATGCCAGAAAGAAATGGAAATGATCATAAAAAGGAAATCCATCAATTTCAATCCTCTACTAACCAAGCAATTAAAATGAAAGGAATCAGTAGATGCTGGTTGTCACTCAACATCAAGAAAGAGACAACCAGTGGCAAGCAGCCTGGTGGAAAGAGATTGTTATCCCAGTGGCAAGCAGCCCCAACTTGGAGAAATATCTGGCTCTTACCACCTCCATACAAGAACTTCTCAAAATTTTCAGTGGCTGTTTGGCACAGGAGTAACAGACCATGCATATACTTACATCTATGAATGATGATTGTATCCCATACCATTAGCAGGTCCAAAGAAATGGACAATATTATGTAAACATAGATAAAACAGCCCCAGTACCTTTAGATGTTAACTTCATCTACGTTTCAAGGCTGCAAATAGCAGGGGAAGGTAGAAAAATCACCATTTATGATTAAGTTAATTCATCGATTTTTATCAGCTCCATTCCAAACAGTCCCTCAGTCATAAGCTGTGCATGGATCATGCTTCATGTAACTGTTATGAAAGTTAAGCTGCTAAACGGGATAGTGCTTTACCTGTCTGGGCAAGAGACTCGAGAGAAGCTGAGATTTGTGACAATAGTGAAAAAAGAAAAACAGTACCTTTTCTCTTGGACTAGATATGTTTCTAGTTCTTATCTCACATTGAATGAACCAGACAATACAGACACCTGTGTGAAACGACCAACATCAAACACAAGGCATTAATTAAGTTACAGGTAGAGCTGTAACTGCATCACAGAGATGGGAGCGTTGAGTTGGCAGAGAACAGTCTACAGGGAAGCAAAAGGATGTTCAGAAGGCATGTGGACCTGTGGGGATCTCAAAATTATCAAAAAAAGAAAAGAATTCTTTGTTATGATTTTACACAGCTTCCGGAGACATGTCATAAAACAAAATAAATAAATAAATGAAAAGCTACGTGCAGCTGGAAGCATTCAATTCTAACTAGAACTGCCAAAAGCAACAGGCAATTCCTCAGGGTTTACAGACTACCACAAAACATGGAAGTAGAGCTCTAGAATTTAGCAAATAGAGCTCCTCAATATTTGAATAGAGGCCTACTTTTCCCGCCAATGAGTCGAATCCTGTTTGGCCAGCAAATGCTTCGAAGTTCTCCAATGGTCTATGAACTCTTCCAGCAATCACTCTACAGACCAGTAGTGCCTTTCTCACTGATGGATTCTCTTCACATAGTTCAATAGTTTCAAATGCTCTTCCACTAGTTGAAGTCGTGAAAACACCAATGCCTCCCTTCAACTCCTTTTTGGTGGAGAATCCATGTTTTATAATCCGACATACACTGCATTTTTCTAACTGGCATAGGTTCGAGGAGCTGTTCATACCTAGAGAACACGCAATTGTTGTGCCGTAGAACCTTAATAATTCATTGCCATCGGCTAGGCAACGTGGATGTTTTTTAGGCAATTTGCTGGCTTTGATCTTTACCATCTCCCTGTGCTCTTCAAATCGAGAGAGAGTTTTCTGCATATTGTGCACCTTTAAGACCCTCTCTATTCGTCCACAACTGTTCTCAGACTTTAACCAGCTTGTCCTGCAAATAATCTCCACAATCTTCCGGGATGAGTCACCTTCGACAAGCTCTGTAACTGCAGAAGCGAAGCATAGCATCAATTTCACACTTAGACAGAACGGGATATTCAATAAGTTGCGTAGTGGCCAGCATATGGCTAGAAAAGGTTAGAGATCTCAGGTCTGCTTCAGAGAATATAAAAGAACCTATGTGAAATCCAACACCAAAAGCGTTTAGGTACTTGAGCTAGCTGCAATATAATAAGCAAGAAACTGAATTAACATCCAAAAATTGAAATCAGCAGGTCCATCCAGAATATTGGAGCTGGAATTACACGCAGCTAGATCTAATAAAGCTGCTTCACTGAAACTGCATGCCAGCAACCACAACAATCTAGTAATTAAATGGGAAAGAAACTCTAACTTGTTATCAATTAGACAAATAGTGACTTTGAAAAGAATGTGGGCAATCAAAATGCCCTGAAGGTAGAATGCCTGAACCATTCAAATGAAATGCAGCAAGTTTCACGTAGAAAGGCCAAATAATGAAGCAAGATCTATGAACACCAGGCAGAACACTCAAACAAACAGCAAGTTCAACAAAACAAAAATTCGACACCCAATTTCAGTAATTCTCAGACGAAGCATGCATATGCATTGCTCTTCTAACATCCACTAAAGAAAGAACAACATTGTTAGAATTTCATAGAAGTCATATCAATCAAATGGGTATCACCATGAAAAAAGTTCTTTCAAATAAATTATCTAAAGGAGCGTAAGGATTCACTATGGACTCGAGAATCCACAGAACTGAAAAGGCCAAATGAAATGCAAAAGCATATCTTCCAAATATGTTGAGATAAGGATGCACTGTAGACTCTGGGAATCTACAGAATTGAAAAGCATACCATGTTCAGAATCTGCTGGCACTAGACTATTCAAGAGCATGCAAAAGCAGAGTCCAAAAGGTAGTTTGAATAAGCAGATAAAGATTAGGTAAAGGATGGATCAAAGTCAGAGACTAAGCCAAGAAGACAACCTATGGACTAGGCAAAAACTACGCAAATCAAGTTGAAATAGAAATGATCAACCCCAGAAGCAAAAGATCCCAATCCCAGCGTGAGAGATCAAAAGAAGACAAGTTTCCTTGTAATCCATCTGAAACTAGCTCACATGGAACTAGGAATGCTAAAAGCAAAAAGACTAGATACACAGAAAACAACCGTCAGCTGCTTAGTCCACTTCAAACTAAGTCCAAAAAACAGAGAAACCTAGAAATATTGAAACCCAAAACACCAAAAGTAGACTACCTAAAAGACAAAAGAAGCCTCGAGAGAAACCCAGCACAGAAAAGCTGCATAAAGATGAAATACACCATATTTATAATAAATAAAAGAATGTCAAGAAGAAGCAAGTTTCTTACCAGCATGCTTAGACAAATGATGAGCTTCCGCGGCTTCCCACTTTGCAAACCTCTCTCCACACTTATGACAAGTCGCAGTAGAAGACCTTTGAGAATCAGGCCCAAGCGAAGACCTAGGAGCTGATGAAACTGCAACTGCACCACCACCACCGCTACCAGAAATGGCAGAACTTTCAAATGAAGGGGCGTCTCTATCAGAAAAGAGACCAGGAAATTTCCTTGGAGGAGTAGTGGCAGCCCTGAATGTCGAATTGTAATGTAAGGCATGGTGCCCTCCAGGCCCTGGTGTTCCGGGCCTAAGAGTACCCACAAAAGTAGAACTATGACCACCACCACTATCATTGTAACCCCCAAAACCAGTTATCTTCAATTCGCACCTGGAATTGCTAATAATCACTTCATGGGTTATTGGATTAAGAAATTCACTGCTCCCAATAGATCTAGGACTGCAACTTGGTGGCTTGTCCAAATGCCTTTTGCTTCCATGAATAACATCTTTGAGGTTTGCAATGGATCTAGAACAGCCAGACCTACCTGTTTTCCTTGTCAAGATGGTATTAAAATGACTCCTAGCCTTCGGATCATGAACATCTGATGGCTCTGATTTGCAGTGGAGAGATCTCTTTAATGCAAACCAAACCGTTGGCATTTTCTTCTCTGTTCTATCTGTACTTTTGTTTGGTGCGATCTCCTTCAAATCGTCATATCTCTCCCTTGGGAAACTTCCTTTTATCCTTGGCATTCCTTGTTTTCAAGAGAACATCAATCTCTAGTTTCATTTCTTCCTGTCTTCACTGAGCATTCCACCATTGGAGTTGACCATAAAAACTATTTCTCTCTATTTCCATCTTTTAGGAGGACAATCCACCATTAGAGCCAGAAACACAAACACAACCTTATCTGCAGCTTTTTACATGTCTTGGAATCAACAAGCTACTCAAAACCCCATTAACTTCAAAACCCACCAAAAGCCCAACTCAAATCTTATCGAAGACCCAAAAACACCATTCCATAACACCCAAGATGTGTAATCTTATTGGCCATCAATACACCACCAAACACTCTTTCCGTGGCTTTCCACGAGAGGGAAGCGACAGAGATTTAATCAAACCCAGAAACCAAGACGACCCAGAACAGAAAATAGCAAGAGATTCAAGATAGACAATCTTTTGTTGGCTTTTGGAGCCATGAAAACCAACCTGAAAATGAAAACTGCGTTGCATGTACCATTAGTACGAGCAGAGAAGGAGTCCTTGCATGCAAGATTTCCACAGACTGAATTAATGGGCTCCAAGAAACATTGAAGAGGGAGCCTGGGAGTAGAGCAAAGATTTTCAAATGTCAGGTTTGAGGGATTTGGTTAGATGGACGATCTAAAGCAGATCTTCAGTTGGACAGTTGTGATGATTTTACTTCCCTTTGTTCTCTTAAAAACACAAAATTGTCTTTTCTCCACTTGGCTGTTTATTATCACGTGAAAACTACTGTAATGAAACAAATGTGCTGTAATGAATTCTATCAGTGAAGTAATGAAGTGTTATTTCCTTATCCCAGTTTATTGTTAGTGATGCTTGAGATGAGATGAGAATCTCAATCTCAACCCTTGTCTTCCAACTCATCGCAACTCAGGATATTTCGAATCTTACTTCAACCATATTTGCGTTATTTCAACCAGCTCAAGTTATCTCAAGCTCAATCTTATCTCATTTTAAGTTAGCTTACTTTATCTTAAGCACCACTAATACCATATTAAGGTGAGATATTAAGGTGATCATTGATTTGGCAGGAGGAATGTTATACTAGACGCCAGTATGACAAGTAGCCGTCCAGTCCCCCAATTTTCACGAGGGGTTGCTTTGAACGTCCTCTTAATGAAAAAGTGAATGATTGATTATGCAAGAACTATATTTTACTTTGTAGATACTAAAATCATCCGGTCTATAAGCAAGACTAAGATGAATAGGTCAGATCATCTGCCAGTGAGCCCTACTTGTCATATCTTTGTGCTCTACTATGACATTCCTCTTCCCATGGAGCAACATTCATCTTGGTCAGGCAAACAATGGTCATTGCTTATAACTGTTGTTTTCTTTGCCCTTTCTTTGCTGTCTCTTGGTCATCATCTGCGGCCTCCTTGATTATACGTTCAAATTGAATAATTGGGGGCCTCGTAATAATAAAAGAGCTGTTCCAGAAATGATATCCATACTTGTTTTTGAATTTGCGTCGTCGTTAGAGATAATAAAATGAGATTACTGACATCATTATCCTTTCTCTTTGGTGTTGCAATTCTCAAACCCGAAAGTACATGTGGGTCACTCTTTTCAATGATCCGAACCGTCTGTCTCGTTGCTCACATTCTTGATGATCCGTGTACCAAATTTCATAACCATCTAATGGTTACAAAGCCTCTTACATTAGAGCTTTAAACGATCAGGAAAAACTAAACCCATAAAATATATGATGCGTATAAAACAACAAACCCCCCACAGAGCAAAGGCTTAGAATCATTTTGTTTGGTGAGAGTTGCGGTAGATCACAGGGAGTGGATCATTCTGATACCGGAAAATGTACTTTCGATCCTCGGACATTGACTGTCAGAACACTGTTTAAAGAACGGCCCACGATGAATGAGTAAAAACATAGTTTTTTGGAAGTTAGAATAATTTAATCACCAAAAGACCTGTAAATCCCAGAAAATGACAATTCTTGCATCGGTGCGTACAGGATGGTGATCAGAACCGTTTATCTTGTCGGCACATCTTCAATCCAACGCTGTAAAAACATTTTCCACGGAATAATCTTAACCCCTAATGTTCTTAAACGAGCACTGTATTTCTCCGATGTATTTTCTTGGGATATTGTCGGCCCTAATATTCAGGGGATGCCTGAATCCATTGCAGTTGGGTTAGGTTACACTCCGACCAAGGAGGCTACTGAAGGGGATGGAACGAAGATGAGTGGTTTGGATAATCAAACATCCGAGGGGGCCCATGTATTATCTGCATATGCAAGCCCTTGTAATTCTACAGCACTATCAAACACTTGGGGCCCACCTGAACTAGATGCCCATATAAATTTCTCTAAAATATCAGCAATATCTGTTGGACATTTGTTGGCTAGTATTTTAGTAACTAAACCATTGACACAGGAATGCACTCTAAGAACAGTGAACCTAAATCTGACTAGGGTTTCAATTTAAAATATATTGGCTATGGCCAATCAGAATAATGTAAATCATACTTTGGTGCATCTTCCATGATTCCAATCCTGAGTAAAATAATCCCAATTGGTAACAAAACAAAACTACCCATGAGCAACCTCTATCCCTGGTCACGTAGGGGGGAAGATCATTGCGTCACTGCGTTGGAAGACCTCGCATAAAACTTACAACCAATGGTATATGGAAAATCTAACGCCTTTTGATCAGGGATCAACGATTCTAACTCAAGATTAATCAGTTCATCAACCTCAAATGATTAGGTAGTGGTTCACCAGATCAACTACCAGTAAGCATACGCGCTCCACATCTATGGTAGCTGCCGGAGAGTTGGGCATTACGGAACGTGGGTGTCGCTAGTCCAACTGATAAATTCCTACTGCTTGGTTTCAAAGGATGATACCTGTCTAGTATCTTGGGCATCATTGACCTATATACGTGTTTGTGCCCCTTCTACAAATGACAAATGACAATTGATCAATTTTTATTTATTTATTTATTTTCTTTTTCGGAACTAGTAACTCACGTACCCAATAGATCTTTATATGTATACACGCCGTTGCATATGTATCATCGGAATTACCCCTCAAGGTAGAAGCATACTACATCCTACAAAATGACATAATGCACTTTCTCAAACTTGTGTCTTTAATAGGCTCGTAAGAAAATATTAAGGTTGATTAAATAAAGTTTGTCTCTAACAGATTTACTTTTTATTTAAAAGGGTAGCCTAATATAAGAAGCTCCTGCATATGCAAGGTTCGGGAAAGGAGCAGATCAAGAAGCTCTGATTTCAACAAAAAAAAACATTTTATGCACCCGTGAGAGCTTCTTTGATTATGGAATATCTTCTGATGAACTGCTGGTGAACCTTCCGGAAAAGAATTCTTTTTGCGGTTCTGCTGGTGTCTTGGTGAGCCTTGGCTTCTGACTCTTTTTGTGTTTTGTTGTTTCCTCTTGTATATGCTTCTTCTCGTCAGTTTGTTCTTCGCAAACTGTGGCGAGTCTGTTTGACGCTTCTTTTGCCTCTGAGGACTGATTATCCTTGTTTCATAATGATGCTAAATTGTACGTTATCTTTCATTAATATACTATCACCATTTCAAACGAAAAATATGTAAATAAATATACATGCATCCCTCCTGTTTAGTTACGCAGACTCTGATTTACAATGCCTTTGAAATAGTAATGCATAGTACGTTTCTGCATAGCACATGGGTGACCATCTGTCAGAGAAAAATGATAAAATGGATCTTGTAGGAATTCAAAGAAATTCTTCAATTTTTTCCGGAAGCAGATAATTATCTCACGTTCCGTAAATTGCCAGGACATTGAAGAATATCCCAAAAAGCATTATGGGAATCAATCTCATTCTATTTCTGTTCAGAAACTAAATATTCCTAGAAATTCTTACTCCCATTGGACCATATGTATGTATATGCATCAAGATCCTGATTCTTGGATCTCTCAGTTCGAGAAATAAGAGGATTGAACCATTTCTTCTAAGATAATAAAGGATGGAGAATCCCCGACAATGAGATGCCCTCATTAACATAGGGGCCGGAGCGCACATGGTCTTCAAGGGTCTACACAATAGTACAAAGCTATGTTCTTGCTCTATTTTGCTCCTATGATCTACCAAACAATAAGGAAATATCTACCTCCGGTTAAAGCCTGTATTTAATAGCACTTTCCCACATTGCTACCCGATAGTAGATTGCATGAGCATATTTGCCCATTTGCATTTAGAGTTCAAATTAAAAGAAAAATTCTATAGAATGATTGTAAGGCCAACTATGCTCTATGAATTAAAAAGTTAAGCAATTAAACAACAGCATGCACATAGGATGAGCATTGTCGAAATGTGTATGTTCAAATGGAGAGTGTCAAAACAATAAAGGATGTAATTGGAAATGAAAATTTTTTTTTAAGAGTTGCACCAATAGGTAAAAAGATGAGAGAAATTAGATTTGTATGATTTGAACATATCCAACAAAGACCAAAAATAACATCAGCTAAAAGGAGTAAGGCAATTCAAGTTAAAAGTTCTAAAAGAGCAAATAAAAAGCCCAAAAATATATAAATAAAATGGTAAGAAAAGATTTAAAAACTGTAATACTAAATAAAGCCATAAAACTTAACATAGGAGAATGAAGGAACATAATTTATGTGACTGACCCCTATTCATCGTGTAAGTGATCCCTATTCAAGATAATCTCTTGATGATGATTTCAATGCCTCCACCCATTAGAGCAGATACAGATTTCCTCGTGAAAACTTGCTCTAAGATAATTGATGAGAAGACAAATACGGTGACGTTTTTTTAAGACTCGTAGTATTGATATAACATATTTTTCTTGGAACTCGTCGACAAAACTACAAGTTCCAAAATAAAAACTGTATTGATGGAGGGTGTCCGAGCTAAATCCGATCAATTGGCAGCCGTAACCTTTCCAGTAGTTTCCGTACCTTATTTGCCTTTGCCGTACCATCTTGAGAACAAATCGAAGGAGTTTAAGTTCTGAGGAAGGTGGGAGATAACATCGGCCGTACGATCCTAGTAGATTTGAACAGGTGATCGGCTGGAGTATGTCGTTATTGATGTCTGGAGAATCAAACCCAGTGCTTTAGTGTGTTAGGAAAAATTACCCATTTAAATGCAATTTGCCTCTGTGAAAGCAAGCGACAGATGCAGACACCATCGTCTTTTGACAAATTAAATTAAATGTTGCTGCCTACTTTAGGCTATTGTGGCCTGCCCCTTCCTCGGACCCTACATAGGTGGGAGCTTTGTGCACCGGCTGCCCCTTTTTTTTAGATAAGACGAAGAATAAAACCTTATAACAATGGCTGTGTTTTCCAGAGACCCATCCCTGCCGGGTTTCAGGTGGCATGATCCATGCCAACTTCAACAAATAGGATTCAAAAGCTTGCGAGGGAAATACCAAAAATTGGTAATCCATGAAAATATGTGAATTATCCTAATCACTGGCTTTGGGTCTTTGCAAAGAGTTAGAAAAACATGTGACTGTGGTTTTCAACCTAAACAATATCGGCCACAAGCATCGATTGATTTTTAAATCCAAATGGCTTAGTCTTTCAAAGAATATCGCTATGCATGAAAAAATGGGCGTCAAATTCCACTCTAACCTGCCTATATTGAGCAATGGCCTTCCAACCAAGTGGCAGGGGGGCCTCTCCCATGGCAGGCCAGGGGTTGAGCTCAGTAAAACTTTCAAGAAACAGGGGCTACATTCTGCAATATGATATAAGAGCAACCTGAAAATAACTTAACATGCGGCATTAAGTTTAAGAAAGGAATTTTCGACCAAGAAGAAGAGCCTTGGTGCAATTGCAAAGTTGTCGTTGAATTCAAGGAGTGAAAACAACCTCTTACAAAATACAAAATAAGACTAGTACTATAAACCATCTGCCCTTTCTCCGGACCCTACATACATGGGAGCTTTGTGCGATATGCTCCACGTTAAGGAACTCCAGACAGGTATACATATCCACATCAGTTTGAGCCGACTCATCTTGTTCGCTGCTGCATCTTAACGCTATGTTGGCGTCTCAGTCACAATCCACCAGGGTAAGCTTGGGTCAAGTTTGGTTGGCTTTGGGTCCCGGACATGCATCACAGGTTACCAACTCCCTTGAACTTCCGGCACTGGGCAGCCAATTTGATCTCGACAGATACATGACTAAATGGACGAGATACGTGAACCACGAGGCATGTCTGTCTGAACGACAAGGCCATGTCTGTCGGGCTTCCCAGTATGAGTTCTTTATTGCTTGCCAGTCTGTGATACTTGAAATGGTGTTAGTGGTGCTTGAGATGGAGTGAGCTGGCTCAAAATTCGATGAGATCAAATCTGTCTAAAATGACTTGAGCTAGGTTGAGAAGATGATGAAATGAGATGTCTGGAAGTATCCCTCAAAGTTGAGATTATTTTCATCTCAACTTATATCAAGCACCACTAACAATGATGTGCCACAGTTAATTGCATCTCATCTCAAGCACCATGAACACCCTGTAACAGATTTGTGTAAAAAGAGATCAGCAGTAGTTTCCACATGCAGATTGTCACTAGTTACGCAATTTAGAGTGGAGAGCCCTTTCCACTTGACCTGATCTGCTATTTCTTTTTCTATGCTGGCGTTCTTTGGGGTTAGCAACCTAAGTAAGAACAACCATGTAAATGCTTCAAGGCAAACCATTCTCAGTGTGCTGACTTCATTTTATCCTTGATTATCATATATCATTCAAGGACAGATTGGGCAAACTTACATTTCCATATAGTGGTTTTGTTATTATCTCCTGATTAGGCATTAGTTATGGGAAATAGATGAAGGCAAATAAGATTCAGAAATCAAGCTTTGGATCATTTATTCACGTAAGCAATAAGCTCACAGGCTTCATACATGAAAACAACACAGATGCATACAAAGGAGCTATAAACATCAGGCTTTGTCAGGACTAACGACAACAAGGTGCACCATGACCATTCCTCGTCCATTGGTAATCCTTAAACGCACAAAAGACGCCAAGATGGTACCATTCACATAAAAAAAATGCGAGAGCTGAGAACTGAAGTGTGATTTTTACCCAAATTGCGCCCTCGTTGGCACTCGATATTCATCACCTGGGAATGATCCACGAACATATTTACCTGCAGTGCAGATCAAGTTAAACGACACAATATCATTTGGTCAATAATGACTAACTGAAATGTACGAAATGAAACAAGTCCTGAGCAAGTCAAGAGAATCAGAAGAAACTATACCCTTGGTCCATAGCGTCGAATGAACCACTCAGAGGTGTCAGTATTTGAAGCTTCAAACATAGTTTTCTCAAGTCCCAAGCGACCAATGATCTTTGCAATAATGTCTGTCCTTAAAGTATCAGCATATTTGCACACATCATCTGCATCTATCATGATCATATCTGCCCCAGCTTCCAAACATCTCTCTGCCCTTCTGATCAACAGGTCAACGTCTTCAACAATTTCTGCAAAGCAACATGTTGAACTTGTCAAAATAGAAACATAAGATGGAATGCAGAAACTGAAACAAATAAAACATCTCGAAATGTTGTAGAACTTTGCAATATTTCCACAATGGATATGGGTGCAGAAAGTGTCTCTTCATCCATCAGTCCTCTAATGAACTGCTACATGCAAACGAAATGTAGTTACAAGCACCAAATAGGAGAATATTTGAGCGAAAATCTATGATTTTCAAAACTAATGGTCCAAATGATAAGAACAAGCTTAAGCAAATAGTTGCTAAGCTTGGATACAGCTAAAGAGAGCTATAGATAAAAAGGGCAGCCCCAATGCACGAAGCTCCTGCTTATGCAGAGTCCGGGGAAAGGGAGGACCACAAGGCCTATAGTACACAGTCTTACCTTGTATCTTTGCAAGAGGCTGTTTCCATGCCTTGAACCTGTGACCTCAAGGTCAAATGACGATATCTTTTACCATAAGGCTCAGTGTGTGTCCACTTTAGCCAATGAATATCTCTAATAAAGATTTTAGCAGGAGAAAAAAGAGAAGCACTGTACTCGTAAATACTTATATAGTCATATTTGGCAAAAAAAGAATCCTGGAAACTCACCCTTCTCGGCTAGTTATTTTACAAACATCAACTTTGGTGTTGAGACAAACTGGCGTACATGTAGAACATAGGGAATTTATCCTTAGGAGTTCTCCCCATGTTAGTGAAATCTATGAAGTTTGCACTTTCTAGCATATATCGGTGTGAAAGGGCATTCACGTTGCAGTCCCACAAATAATAATTTGGATAACAGTGAATCAAGAACCTTTCTGTCATACTTAGGGTAGTTCAAGTCTTGCTCTTTTTAAGTTGCATGTATCATATTTCATTAAGAATGAGGGCAGTTTCATTTTCCAAACTAGTAAGGCCTAGATGCATATTCATATAGAGACTGCCAAAGAACATCCACAAGGACCACTAAGCATAGTAACAGACATATCTTAGTGGCAAAATTAAAATTGTATCCATACAATAAATGATGACCACTTGATTACCAGATTTTCGGGGAAGTGCAGCTGGATAAGCCCCAAATGCTCTGTCACTGGCGATTGGGATATCAGATGCATCAATTTTGACTCCAAACTGAGGCTTGACCTTAAGTCCACTACTCTTAATCATGCGCACAAATCGCAAGAGAGATTCTTCAGGAATTTTAAGCGAGCTAACATTGAGCTCAATGGTGTCAAACCCCATATGTTTACATTCCTGCAGAGATACACAAACAAAGAAACAAAATGCATTGTAGATATATAATGGATGGATGCTCAATAAAATTCTCAAATAAATAAAGAAAATCATTTACCTCAACATATTGTTTGAAAGCAGCTGGTCCCCTGCGAAGCAAATGTTCTGCCCAGTCACCCGTACTGACATAGACATCATGTTTATGTGCCATATCAGTTATTTCCTTTACAAATGTCTTTGGCATTAGACTGTGTGAGCCCCCAGAAAATTTCAAGCCATCAACAAACTCGCCCATAGACTCTAAAATATCCTACAGAAACATATAAGCATGAAGACTAATGGATTTTCTTAAAATAGTTGGAGAAACTAAACCATAGGCAGCATTCAGAAAATAAGAAAAACTAAACCAAAAGCGCCAGGCAGAATCTGAAGAACCTAGAGTTTTGTCAAAATAAACTGGAAGCTTGACAATGAAGCCCACTAAAAGGTGACATATGATGACTGAACTAAAAGAAAATATTGATAATGCAGAGGACTTGACTGATTCTCCAGAAAAATAAAAAACAAAAGAAAACGCACAAAGAGGACTTGACCGAATTTCTTTGGATGGAATGTGATTGGGCAAACATTGGAACTGAATCAAGTCTGGAGACTCTGGACCACAGTGGCTTCTTCTCTCAGATTATAAACACGAGAAGATATGTCCTCTTTCCTTCCCTCATTCCTTACTGAACTAAGGAAGCCATGTATGATTAGGCTACAGACAATTTTAATGATGGGCACAAATCATCCACGCATACTGCCTGAGTGCTTTATATGTTGCTGTGGCCCTTATATCCTATTTTCTTGTCTCTTTAGTTGTGCTTTATTTGGTAGAATTTCATCAATTTCTTGTTTTCTTCCTCTTTCTTGTTGAAATTCTCCATAATCTTTGAAGGACAAACAAGATAGAAACAGAAAGAAATAAGAGAATTTTGCAATTTCATGACAGCTGGTCGTTGAGATGGATGACTGAAACATGCAAGGGAAAGGAATGCATTTCACATGCTAACAAGCTACTGATTGATTTGCTAAAAGGAATGCTCACAGGCTTGCCACATAAAAACATCAAAGAGAAAAGTGGATGTCAGCAATAAACTGAAAAACCAGAAAGACACGGACCACTAACTGTATATTCTTACAATCATGCATCAGTCATGAATAACCCATTCCATCTAACATTTTCAATCTCTCCAGTAAAACCATGTGGCAATTTCACAGGGATCCTTCAAGAAGAAGTTAAATAACAGGTCCAGACTATCACAGCATAAGTACCAGCCAAAGACCATAACTTTTACAGCGTAGGACCTTTAAGTATGTATTAACTGGGAATTTAGACAATATATGTAAATAACTAAGTTGTTCATTTATGGAGTGATAGTCATCTCATGGCATCATACTAGTTGTTTCTGTTACACATCATTACAAATACTTCCTAACATGCAAGTTTCATTACTTCATGACTGGATAATCTTGTATTAGTAATTCACTATCTTTGTTCTTTACTGCACATTATTTGGAAACATGAGTTTTCATATAATGTGGAAATGTGGGTTTTCATTGAACTTCCTTATGTCACTTGGCAGGCTCTTGATCAAACCACCTCCTCCATATCTAAAGCCTAGCTGATGAAGCTTAAACTGCCCCAGTTTTTCTGATGGAATAACTAAACATCCTATCAGACAATTACTTAAATTTTATTATTTTATCATTCAGGTGAGGGGCAGCCCCAATGCACGAAGCTCCTGCATATGCAGGGTACAGGGAAGGGGTGGACCACGAGTGTCAATAATACTCGGCCTTACTTAGTATTTTGCAAGAGGCTGTTTCCACACCTTGAACCTGTAACCTCAAGGTCACACGATTACAACTCTACCATTGCACCAAGGCTTCTCTTCTATTTTATCATACAGGTACTACATTATTTTATCCTACAGGCTGCGTACTATAGGCCCTTTGTGGTTTGTCCCTTAACTGGACCCCACATACACAGGAGCTTCGTGCACCAAGTTGCCATTTACATTCTAACTAAAACTTACCCTTGAAGCAAAGATCAGAAACTCCACCACCATCTTAAAGGACATGATGATCTGAACTGAAATGAGCCAATTCTATCACCCAATGGACTAACAATCCAGTGGCCAGATACATGAGTTCAGATTCAAAATCCATCAGATGGGATCTTACCTAGACACGTAGAAAACAAAATTGCCTTTTGAATCTGGATTATTTGCTGTTTCCATTATTTGTTTGTATACAGACAGGCAAGATCAATGGACATCTGAACTAACGATCTGGGTTGTTGAACCCACATATGGGTGGAACCTGAGAAAAGCTCCTTGTTACTCTCACAGCTGAAACTATTGTAAAACCTAATAGTTGGAGAAACTGTGTAGTGCATCAAAGATGATTATCATTAGTACAAGAAGGATGATCCTAAGGAATCAATTGCCAAAAGCTTCTACAGGGAAGAGTCTTAGAGAAATGCAATGAGTTTTCTAAACTTCCTCTATTAAATAATGACAAAGCAACAGGTCTACAAATGTCCTAGACCTAAAAACCTTGAGAGAAGAAATAAAAATATTAATGATGAAGGTGCTACTGGCCCAGGAACTACCACTTTAAGAAGTTTGCTAACAAGGAGAGAGAGAGAGTTGACAGTCAATAAGAACCATGAGATGAGACCTTCAATGAAATAATTTCATAATCTCTTGCAGCTATCAGTAGAATGTGATTCAACATTTAGTGTTACTCATACTCTAATGGGGAACCCAAATATCTTGAGGACTCATGACCTCCTGGGAGGATAGAAGGTGTTTAGGGGAACTCCACTTTCAGAGGAGTCACAAGTGACATTGGTATACAGTCTATAAACAATAAGTTTACTTCTATGAATTAACTTGAGCCTGAAGCCTGAAGCCTGAAGCCTGAAGGGCATTCCAACAAGTTCCAGACATCAACAAGAATCTAGTGTCTAAGTACTCATAAACAAGCATGAATTTGTGGTAGTGATTGGTAGTGATCAATCAGAAAATTCATTCTGACTAAGACTTGATTATACAACAAACCACACTTCCAGCTTAACATTGCCAATGGAAGTCCTGCCACTACTGATAAAGTTTAAAAACGAGACGGAATATCTGTTCTCTTTGAACACTAAAATTCCTATACAAACAAATACTGAAAGAGGCAAAACTACATGGGATCCATATAATTTCCCATCTACAAGGTCTCTCTATCTCCTTTTTTGGCACCAGTGGCTGCAAATGCATTTGCATTACAAGGCATACAATGAAAAGAAAATTAGTGAACTCTACTGTGATTGACAGACCCTCATTTTCGTTGGCATGCTCTCTTTTTTAATCTATTTCAAGTTAGGCCGGGTTGTATCGGGGTCAGGTTGCTATAAACTTGAGCATCAGAAGAATGAAGCCCAAAGATGTTTCCAAATTTTGGGCTTTGGAATCACAACAGGGAAGCTTGTAACAAGCAGGAAAGTACTAAGAAGCCATATAATAGAGCTAAGAGACAATTCTATATACTTCCGTTAATTCATGATAACCTTTCGGAGTATATGATGACTTGGCCACCATTATTATTTACCTCCTTCGAAACAAGTGAAGAAGCTCTTTACCAGTTTAAAGCTAAGTAGACAGGGGTGAATGTCTATCACCAAAAGAAAAAGGCCTTCAGATTTGACCGAGAAATAGAATACATTTCTAATACAACAAATGCCGGTAGGTGAGGGCAGTGGCATTATCAAAGTATTATGCCCTTCGTATAATCAACAAAACAGATTTGCCAAGGGGAACTGAGCATTGTCTAACATGGTCAACTTCACAAGTACAGATTCGTCAAATGAACTTTATACTTCCTTCCGCATGTCAAAATGTACTGAAGATTTAGTGAACTTAGTCATTTTATCTATTCTAGTGATGCTATTGTAATAAGTCCTACAAGTTGTCGGATTGCTGTTTCTATCAGAAAGGAAAGTTGTTATTTCCATCTGAAGAGGCATGAAAGAGCATACTACGTAGATTTTAAGTAACAAAGGGCCTGATTAGCAAGATTTATACAATAGTTGGCGTGATTACCCAATTATTGCATACATGATTATATGTAATAGCCCGCCATAACAGCTTAATCTGGACTGAATTAGCCTCCCCAATTGGGCTCTAAGTAGTCAGGCCAACTTAAATGGGAAGAAGCATTCTGAGGAGCTCATTTATACTACCATTCGTACAAATGGCAATAGCATTGACAAAAGATCACAAACTATGGAATCAAACATAAAGGTAGCTCATGGGCATCAAATAATCAACGAAATCCGTCCTCGGACAAAATATGTATCAGTTAAGTTTAACAAGATATTGACATATCAATCACAAGTTACGAATTTGAAAACAGAGAAGAGGTGCTGACCAAAGATAATGAAAGAAAACCCAGAAAAAAGATGGGATTTTCCTTCCATTAGCTGAGAAAAAGAAAACAAAAAATCGGAAAATCATAATTCTAACCTGAATAACAGTCTGGTTCATGAAGCTGTAATTGGGGCCTCTAATCTCTGTAACTCCGTAAAATCGAGGCTTTTCAGGCCGATCCTCGTCTTCGTAAAAACTCTTCCATCGATAGGCGGACATTTCCTCGATTTTTCCTCTGCTCCTGAAATCAATTCCCAAATGCCGTCAAGAAAGAGAATTGGCCTCCCTGTTTCGATGTTTCCTCCTTTCTATTTCTTGCAGTGGCGAGGGTGTGAGCTGATTCTGGAAGCGTCTCCCCATCCTCTCTTGCGCGCGGTATGTTTCGTAATTTACCGAACTACCCTTGAGTTCGGACCTACATGCGCTACTTAAACTTGATCTCATCCGCTGATCTGAGAGAAGTCCGACCTACTTTTCCTCTTGCTCGGACGCTTGTAGATCTTTCTCGAGTTTGAGGAGAGCCGGAAGAGTGTTAAACGTTCAATTGGGCCCACTTTTGGGGTGATACAGCACGTTCATCTGATTGTCCCCCGGCTTCGGATTTGTTTCTGATAATTACCCAGCTCAGGTTTCTCGTGAAAAAAAATCATAATTCTAGTAGCAGAAAAATCATGTTTTTGGGAATTGATCGAGGCCGTTGTTTAGAACAAGTTTTTACTCTACTTTTCTTGGGATTAGAGTACAATTTTTAAGCTATAATCATCCACCATGCAAGATTTTTGAAATCCCAGACATCTAAAGCTGAAGCAAGAAGACGAAGGGTTGGGATCATCCAAACGTGGGCCCTTTTATGGAAGGTGGGTGGTTCAAAAAGTTTCTTCTAAATTTGGTGGAATTCTTCAAAGACGCACTCTTATATTAGGGCGGGCTGTGGATGGAAGGGGCCCACTAGCTTTTTTAGCACTTAGACCACTCCAACCGTTTGATTGACGAAGGTAATGAAAATGTTTCTCTTTTCATTTTGAACAATTCATCATTTATGTACGGCTTATGATCAATGGCCTACATCGTAAAAAAGGGAGGTCCCACTTGTATCTCTGCTTGCTCACACATTTTCCTGGTAGAAGTTAGGAGCGGGTAGAATATTTAGATTGTGAGGTTTCAAAAGGATGGTTAGACAATAAAATGCCAACCGGATATTTTAACAGACCCTCTCAAAATCTATGGCCCAGAGTTGTCAATTGAGAGGGTCTATTTGTTCTATGGCCCAATTGATACACGGCCTTGATTTGATTCGTAATATTCCAACTGACTTGTTAAAAAAGGGTTCACAGAGGAGAAACCAAAAAACAACAATATACACATTAAATGCTTAAAATCGTCCAACAATAATAGAACGAAGGGGAGTTTTGGCACAGCGGTAGAGTTGTAGTGTGTTTTGAAGCATAGAAATAATCTCTTGAAAAAATGCAAGATAAGACTGTATACTATAAACTCACCATAGTCCGCCCTGTATATGCAGGAGCTTTGTGCACCAGATTGCCCCTTAATTATCTAGCCACGGACAATTTTTATTAGGACACAACCATAGGGAGCCCTGTCTGATAGAGGTTCTACAACAAGTCTATAACAGAGCTGAATTGTTAAATAAGCATTAATTCAACGATAATCGTCATCGTCATCATCATCAAAACCTTATCCCAATTAGGGGTCGGCCACATAAATCTTATTCCTCCATTCCACTTTATTAAATATCATGGTTTCAGTTAGTTCTAAAGTTTTTAAATATTTCCTCACCACTTCTATCCACGTTCTTTTGGGCCTTCTCTTTACCCTTTTAGAACTTTCTACTTGTATTGCCTCACTCCTTTTAACTGGTGCTGTTGTTGGTCTCCTTTGGAGATGTCCAAACCATCTAAGTCTAATCTCCCTCATCTTATTACCTATTGATGTTACCCCTAAATTTCCTCTAATATTTTCATTTCTAATTCTGTCATTTCTTGTCTTACCACTCATCCATCTCAACATCGTCATTTCTACGACGCTCATCTTATAAGTATCATGTTCCTTAACTGTCCAACACTCTGATTTATAGAGCATGGCCGGTCTTATAGCCATCCTATAGAACTTTCCTTTTAGTTTAAGTGGCACTCGCCGATCATATAAAACTCCAGATGCACAACTCCATTAATTCAACGACAATCAACCAATAAATTGTCTAATAGGAGCAGGCGAAGTCCTACATAAAGTGAAATGATACACAATTGCATAAATTTCTACTACTATATGAATGTAGTCAAATATCATACAGCAATGTGCTGGGTCCGCTGCCCCTTCTCATGGAAAAACAAAATTCACCGTGCGTCGATGAAGATCAGGTGCATCAACAAGTTTCATAATAAGAATTCCTTGTGCCACGGACAACTCTATCTGGGACCTAGTTGTCTGAGCAGCTTCTACTGCATAGTTTTATTCTCTGAAAACAGGACAGCAGCAGTGCAATCCATGGATCAAAGTTTAACGGTCCTGGTTGTCGTAAGATGGTGCAGTTATGACAATCCAATTGCTTACAAGGGATGGACATATAACTTCATATGCCATGTGGCTAAACTAAGGTGAAGGAAGGCAAAGATCCGCATGGTGCACTAGCATGAGTATTGGTATTCATTCCTACACAAATATTCACCTGGAAATCTGTGTCTCAATTCAAATGCCCTTCTCTTTCTTTCTTTTCCCTGGTGAAGCAAACATGAGGTGTTAAGGCCAACAAAGAGTAACGAAATTTGAACAGATAAAATACACAGTTAGATGACTACATCCGTTCAATTGCGTGACCAACGAGTCCTTGCACAAAAGAACAAAATGGGGGATATCTGGGTGTCGTAGGTAGTTTCATTTGATCAAACAGGACATGATTTATGCTTGGCAAGCTAGGAGGTTTATCAGTGAAAAGGTCAGCTGAAGGATGCTGAAATTGGACACATATTGGAGATGGTTGGTCATAGGGACTAAGACCAAGTCATTTAGCTATAATAAGAGAGACCAAATTCCTATTATCTACGGGCTAGTTCCACAGAACATGTTCTTAGTGGGAATGAAAATGTTAATAATGACAAACTTATCAACATATCAAGGTAGACTTTAGTATGCCTAGACAATTTGAGATCCACACAAGAAAAAGTGTAACAGGAGTTTAAAGGAGGCTGTGAAGTGAAAAGGATTCTCAATACTCTATTGATAAGAGAATTAGAATATATACATACCAAACAAAAGGAAAGAAAGGAAAGAACATTATTGCTTAATTACAGATGTCCTAAACAGAGGAGTATCCTCAAATAGAATATTTACAGCCAAGAATTAGTTAATACAGATGGTAAATCTTTGACTTCTCATTTTCCTTAGTATGCTCCCACAAGATGGTGGTCGATGGTTGAACACCAATCTTGATTCGTAATGATTGCAACTGTTGGCGAGGAAGAGGCTTTGTAAGTGCATTAGCAAACATGAGGGACACGTAATGCACCACTTTGCACTTTATCTCGAACAAAATGAAAGTCTATGGCAATATGTTTCTTGCGTGAGTGGAATACAGGATTTGCACAGAGATAAGTAACACCGATGTTGTCGTAATAAATAACAAGAGCAGTGGGCAAGTGAACACCGAGTTTATGTAGCAATGATTGGACCCATGCAATTTCAGCATATATGGTGGCAACAGCTCGGTATTCAGCTTCAGTTGAGGACCTAGCAACTGTCCATTGTTTCTTGGAGCTCCATGAGATAGCATTACGACCGAGAAACACAACATAAGCACTGGTAGATGTGCGATCGTCAATGTTACCGGCTCAGTCAGTATCGGAGAAGCCATGAAGTGTCATGGGAGAGTGACGTTGAAGAAATAGGCTGTGGTGGATTGTGCCGTAAAGATATCGAAGTAGACGTTTGATGGCAGACCAATGATGAGTTGTAGGACGATGCATGAATTGAGATAACTTGTTGACAGTGAAGGCAATATGTGGTCACGTGAGAGAGAGAGAGATATTGTAAGCCACCAACTATGGACCGATATTCCTTTTCATCAGTAAGAGAGGTACCATCATGGAGCATGGGAACATTGTTGGGAGACATGGGTGTGTGGATGTCCTTAGCATCAAGCATTTTCGTTCTCTCCAAGAGATCATGTATGCATTTTCGTTGAGACAGCAAAATGCCGGTTGATGTAGGAAGTACCTCCATGCCAAGAAAATAAGAAAGGTCACCAAGATCCTTTATGGAGAATTTAATAGCAAGTTGAGCAGTGAAGTTATTAAGGAGAGTTGTATTACTACCTGTGAGAATTAAATCATCGACATGCACTAGAAGATACATGATCAAATGGAGGTGTTGAAAAACAAAAAGTGAAGGATCTGACTTGGTGTTAACAAATCCGACTGATAATAGAAAGTGATGAAGTTCATGGTACCATGTGCGAGGGGCCTGTTTAAGTCCGTAGAGAGCTTTCTGAAGATGACACACATAGGTGGGATGGGTTTTGTCGATGAACCCAGGAGGTTGACACATGTAGACATCTTCAGTTAAATGACCATGGAGAAAGGCATTGTTGACGTCTAATTGTTTGAGAGGTCAGCCACGGGATAGAGCGAGACAAAGTACTAGTCGAATGGTCACAGGTTTTATGACCGGACTAAAAGTCTCATGAAAGTCAACGCCTGGCCGTTGATGGAACCCCTTTGCAACAAGGCAGGCTTTGTAGTGATCAATAGAGCCGTCAGGGTGCCTCTTAATTTGAAATACCCATTTACAGCCGACAAGATTCTGAGTGGATTGAGGAGGAACCAAAGTCCATGTGCCATTACTCAAAAGAGCACTAAACTCAGCAGACATAGCCTCACGCCATTCCTGTTGTTTGAGAGCTTGAGGGACAGTGGTGGGTGTGGTATCGGTGTGAGGGCAATGAAGAGTAACAAGGCTGAGTTTCTGGATTGATTTGTGGATGTTATGTTTGGCTCTAGTTTGCATGGGAAGAATATTAGCAGGTGGCGATGAGGGTAGTGGAGTGGTTAAATGTGGTGGGTTATTAGAAGAGGAAGGAGGGTTTGAGCATGAGGTAGATGGGGCATGAGAGGACGAAGGAGAAAGAGCATTGGGGTTACCTCTTAGGGGGCACAAAGGAGGAGTTTGCGAAGTAGGAGTGATGTTACCATCCGAGGAGTGGGCAGCAGATTGTAGGGATGTGGAGGGAGAGGGAGGGGGTAGCTGGGCATGGTTGGGTGACTCAAGAGAAGAGGGAGAAGGGTGTGGGGAAGGAGGACTACGAGTAAGGGAGTGGGAGAATCGATAGGAAGAACAGACTGAAAAGTGGACCAGTCATTGAGTGTGGTGTTTGTGGGACGAGGGAGATTTAATTGTTGATGGACAAAAGGAAAAACTGACTCAACAAATGTGACATGTCGGGAGGAAGATTTTGTGAGAATGAGGATCAAGACATTGGTAGGCACTTTGGGTGGAGGAGTAACCAATGAAAATACATGGTTGAGAGCGTGGTGCAAGTTTGTGAGAACCGTAAGGCCGAATCCAAGGATAACAAAGACACCCAAAATTTTTTAATTTGAGATAGTTGGGTGTATGCCCAAAGAGTTTTTCAAAAGATGATAGCATGAAGAGATTGGTTTTGGGCAGGCGATTGATGAGATAGATTGCGGTGCTGAAAGCATAAGACAAAAAATATAGGGGCATGTGTGCATGATGGAGAAGAGTAAGACCGATTTCGACTATGTGACGATGACGACGTTCAAAAAAGCCATTATGCTCAGGTGTCTGTGGTGGAGTAGTGAGATGGGAGATGCCAGAGTTTGCAAGAAAAGACTTGAGGGAGATATACTCACCCCCATTATCAGTATATAGGGTGACAATAGATTGTTTGAAAAAAATTTCAACAAGTGATTTGAAACGTATAAAGATGGCATGAACATCATATTTTTTCTTTAAGTGGTAGAGCCAAATATAACGAGTGTAATGATCGACAAATATCACTTAGTATTTATAGCCATTAGTGGAAGTAATTGGTGAGGTCCAAACATCAGAGTAAAGTAATTCAAGGGGACGTGAACTAGTAAGAGATGAGGAAGAAAATGGTAATTTGTGAGTTTTATTACAATGGCATGAATTACAGGAGAATTTAGATAAAGCAGACGATGACATAGGTAATGTTCCGTTAGACATAAGATGACTCAAAATGGAGAAGGATGGATGGCCTAAGCGGTGATGCCATTGGTCAGTGGAAACTTTGAGAGAGGAGAAGGCTACAATCGACTGTGTGGATGGTGACAAACACGGCCACTTATAGACACCGTCCTTAGTTGCCCCTTGTAAGATTGTTGACCCCGTGCGAAGATCCTTCACAAAAAAAGATGTGGGTGAGAATCAACAGAAACATTATTATTGGAACATAATTGAGAAACAAAGATTTTTTGTTTCATGGATGCAACTCAAAGAACATTATTTAAATGAAGAAGCTTTGAAGAGGAAGGTAGAGATTTGGAACCGGTGTGGGTGATTGGAAGATTAGTACCATCTCCAATCATGATGTTGTCATGTGCAGGATAGTTGGTGTGAAGAGACAAATTCTAAACGTCAGAGGTGACATGATGAGATGCACCAGAGTCTAAGAGCCATTAGGTAGTTGAGGGTGCGGCAGAGGTTGCAAAATGGGCTTGAGGAGTGTAGGTTGAGAATGTATGAGATTGTCGAGTGTGGTTCCAAGGTATGTATTTATATGTAGAGCATTGTTTTGCAAAATGGGCTTGAGGAGTGTAGGTTGAGAATGTATGAGATTGTCAAGTGTGGTTCCAAGGTATGTATTTATATGTAGAGCATCGTTTTGCAAAATGTCCTTGCTGGCCACAAAGTTGACATTTTCCAAGGTAAGGTCAAAGGTTTGGTTGTTGTGAGTTGGATAGTGGTGAGTTATGTGGAAATTGAGAGGTGAAAGTGTGTTTTTGGAAGGACTGATGATTTTGGTTATGAGAAGAGGGCTGATGTGGACGTTGGTGGTTATTTTTAAAGGATGAGGAGTTGGATTTTTGAGCAGGATTGGCAGAGGCAGGCATGTTAAGGAGACTTTGCTTCATTTGCATTTCAAACTTGAGGAATGCTTCATGATTTATGAGTTTTTCATGTAACTTAGCAAATGTAACTAGAGTTTCTCATACACACAGGGCCGAGCATAGATCTTTGTAGTCGTCGTCAAGGCCAGCTAGAATTTTTAACACCAGGTCCTCATTGTCGATCGGTGCTGTGAATATAGCAAGTTCATTGGCAATGACCTTGATCTGTTGCATAAAAAAAGGACAGCCCCGGTGCACCAAGCTCCTGCCTATGCGGGATCCGGGGAAGGGGCGGGCCACAATGGCGTAAAGTAGGCAGCCTTACCTTGCATTTTTGCAAGAGGCTGATTCCACGCCTTGAACCCGTGACCTCAAGGTCATGACGACAACTTTTACCTTACCTTGATCTGTTGCATATACTCTGTAATTGATTTTGTTTCTTTTTGGAGAAGACGAAGATTCTCCTAGAGTTGATTCAGGCGTCCACGGGTTAGTTTGGCATATGTGTTAGCCAAAATTGTCCATGCCTCACGTGATATTTTTGCAGATGCAATGAAAGGGACAATATGAGGAGAGATGGAACCAGCAATTGAACTTAAGATCAGTTGATCTTGACAAATCCAGAGAGAATAGCCTAGCATGATGGTGGGGGGTGGACATGGTCGCGAGCCATCGATGAAGCCCATAAGATCATAACCCAGAAGAATGGCATGAAACTGAAAACACCATGATGTATAGTTAGAAGGCGTAAGTTTGATGGATATTTGAGTGGCAGTATTGATAGTGTAGAGAGAAGAAGTGTTTTCAAGAGGGCTGATGATTGATGGTTGGAGTTGAGATGACGCAGAGGAATTGGACTCATTTTGAGTATTGTTTGTTGGTGGAGTGCTGGTCATTTTGATAGGATCGGTTGCAGAACTTTGGGGGTTCTACAGTTGCTTTGATACCATAAAGGAGACCGTGAAGTGAAAAGGATTCTCAATACTCTATTGATAAGAGAATTAGAATATATATACACCAAACAAAAGGAAAGAACACTATTGGTTAATTACAGATTTCCTAAGCAGAGGAGTATTCTCAAATAGAATATTTACAGCCAAGAATTAGTTAATACAGATGGTAAATCTTTGACTACGCATTTTCCTTATTAGAGTTATCACAACTCACAAGTCAACAGTTCTATTCGCACAAGAACGATACCACTGAACTTGAAGTGCTTTTGGGAAGTGCGTATTTTCTTCTGCAATAACAGACGATACCTGTTGCTTATCTTCAACCTTCTTGAAATTCAAGTTTCCAGAATAGGCAAAAGTAGTCATTTTCTCTAAGGTGGATGCAGTCTTCAACAAAAGATCTAACAGCATCAGGTTTCCTCCCTGCACCTTGAGAACACTTTCTATCATACCAGTTCTGGTACATGACCAGGAGCATCAAAAGTCGTTAATCTTAACACTTAAGCTGATCCAAAGAGCATGGATGTGATTACCACAAATGTGTTGTATCAAAATCATGCACTTCGACAAATTCATCAGGCTGAAAACATAAAGACTTAGCTATTTATAATTTAAAAGAGAGGGGAGCAGATAAGCTGATAAAGACTGCAAGAAACTGAACTGGCATAGCATTTGTAGGTGCATACCCGCTCACTATATGGAATTATATCTATGATAAGTGTGTCAAGGTAAGGCGAACCTCTAAGAAGGGCAGCTATCCCTAGGACAGAAGACTTCTGCATGCCTGTTTTCAGTTTCAAACACTTGGGAGTAGACATAGGTGCACAGAGAGCTTCTGTAACTCCCATGCTGATATGATCTTCACACAAACAAGTTCAAATACATGGCATAAATATGTTAATGATCCATCTAAATCTACTTATGCTGTCATGCATGCATATTTCCATGATCAAAAGATATATAGAAAGACAAAAAAGAAAAAGGAATTAACATATTTTCTTCCTCCCTGTGTGTTACAGAAACATCATCGGACCAAGAAACTATCTACATAGTTTTCATTGTCTTCAACAAGAAGATCACCTTGCTGAAAGAACCCATTTCCTATGCAATTTTAATTTTACATCTTTGCCTGCACATGGTCTTTTAATTGTTCTCTATAATTTTTTATTTGGTTAGTGATTGTTCTCTCTCTCTCCCTCTTTGATTGGTTATTATTTTTTGTTAATTACTTCCTTTGGATCTTCCAGTTTCTCAAGTCAAAACACTTAGCAATAAAGTCGAGAGAAAGATTCCTTCTTTTAAGCATCCCAGTATTCTTTAAGGTTTTGAACTTCAAATTTTATGGGGTTTTGGTTTTGTTCTCAGGTTTTCATTAGCTTATGGTGGAGAGTGTTTACCATATTGGATGAACTTAACCTTTTTGATCAAGATTTTGCACGTTGTCTTGTCATCTGCCACCTCTACTACATGCTTTATGATACTTGAAAAACAAATACAGCAGTAAATAATGTTGGATCTGCATTCTAGTCTTGAAGAAGTTGGAAGTCTCACTCATTAACTCCAATAAGTATGAAACCAGACCAAATAGTCCGAAGTCCAAACTAAAAGTGCTTATCCTCACTTCAGTAACAATTGGACGAGAGGAAGTATGTATCACAGGCAGAAAATAGCCATTTGAATTGAGCAACACTACCATTATGCACCCACAGAGTTTTAACTGTACTTGCCCATACAATTGGAATATTAGGGTGATATTTGGCTTACTTTTCTGACTATCTCCCAAGCAGTGTGAAGGAAACAACAAATCAGGCAAGGCCAAGGAAAATAGGCACTAGCACAAGATAGATAGATTGATTCTATCCTACAAAGTTCAACCTGTAGTTGGCATCATTAAACCTCAGTCCTTTTCTCGTTGTGATTAATAGAAATGGATATTTTGCATTGAAGTTGGTTTTCTTCATGACCTCAGTCAATTGCCGAGTAAAACTGTTCTGTTTATTGCACATGGCCCTGTTTAGTGTAATAATTTTCTTTGTTTCAATTTCAGCTACTACATGACAGAATTCCCCACCAAGAAAAGTATACTGCCCTAGGTATCTACATGGTTGATCTCTGCACTTGGACTTATATTATATTCTTGAACAATAACATTACTATATTATTATTTTGTAAATTATAGTGTTAGTTTCAATCATGCAGGTCAATTTTGTGTTAACTTATTGCAGCAACAACAAGTATATCAATAGGTTAGAATAAGAGCAGAATCCAGGGCAAACAAGCATACCGCCATCCCAAGAACAGAAAATCAGATCATATCTACTCCACGACAAGACAATATAAAGATGTAACATTGTACATGAACCTCAAACATGCAAGAAGAAAGGAATTAGCTAGCCTATCATCTGTAGATTCTCTCAGTTTCAGATATACCTAACAAATTCGAAGGAACAAGGTTCAACCCATTTGAAACAAATCCTCTGTTAGTTGCTTGTCTTATGCCCGCCTATTTTTTCATGTAAGTTTTATAAAGAATTCAAAAGATAAAAATGTAGAGCAAGTTAGATTTCACCAGACTTTTTCCAAGTACACTTCAGTCATGTCATCGTGCATCTACATTGAAGTTGAGATTTAGATCAAAAGAACCACTCTCTGCATTCGACTAGGAGAAGATTTGTTCTTGAGTGAATATAACACCCAATATTACATTATAAATCAAATTTAACATCTGTTCTCTTCTCATCTTAAACTTTATCTTTTTCACATATATGTATACCCAATAATGGAGATGATCTAAGGATAGCAATTTGAAAAGCCAGTAAGGCATCTGATCAATCATTGGAATTGCTTCATTGAGTACAAGCTCTGATCCAGCAATCTTTTCAAGTGACATATGACCAAAGCACTGGCACCGAAGTTCTGATTCTGTAACGTTTTGAACATGAAAGCAGCAGATATCATTCTACCTGCTCCATCATATTATCTTCCCTAAAATGCCTGAGTAATTGTATTTCTCCTTTTGACTCTATTCTCAGTTATCCTCTGATCAAACAATAAAATGATTGAACCATTTCTACCAAAAGAAAGAGCCCATCTTCTTGAACGTCATTCTGTATGAAATCAGAAATATTAAGTACAATAATCACATTAGAATCTAAAATCAACCTCAGTTTCAAGAAGAAGTCGAAGCGTAATAATACAAACAAGGGAACCAGAATGTGTACGTCCAGGTGGAAGGATTTCGACAAAAACTCAAACCTAAGAATCATATTTCTTAACCCTGCAGTCTGATTCATGTGTCTATAACCAAAAAAAAAAAAAAACCACAAACGGGTTGCTGCTTTCCATAGGTGCCAGAATTTGGCAGTGCCTGCCCATCATATATGCTCCCAGGGCGTCTGCAGCTACCAGAACTCTATTTGTATACACATGTGACTATGTATGAGGCAGGATTTCTTATGTGATGCATCCCCATACTTACTAATGAGAAGTTATTAGGGATATCAATACTACCTGTTTCGTGAACCGAACCACTTCTCTGCTAAATAGTTCCATGGATGAGCTATTCACCCAATCAAAGTAATCTCACAAATTTAAAACTAAATATGGCCTTTAAATGGTGTCATCGAAAATTAAATAGCAATAAATCTACACCCACCAGTAAAGCCTCTCCCCACATCAAATATGCATAGGAGTAAAAAATAGTGTCTCTAGGAACTCTCACAACGAAGTAGCAGCTTCACTGGTAATTGTTGAACATGTAGAAGCAAAATGTAGTGAGGATTAACAATATTGAGCCTTACTAATCTGCTGGCAAGAGTTACAGCAAGCTCTCCTCAGACTACAACTACCTAAGTACTAGAAGGTTACATCCTTAGAGGCAAGTGAAGCTTCAGCCTATAATGAAGGCCATCATTTTAGCCTGGATTAACCGTATTGGCCAGAGTAAAACGAATGATTGTGTTGTAAACCAAAGAAACCCTCATTCACCATTAGGTCACGAGAGGAAGATACTCTAAATTGCCTGCTGTAAGAATACATAAACGGGTCACTGTCACACCAGTAGTCCAGACAAAAATTAACCAAACTCTAGTACTTTTATTCGCCTCAAACATGTTACTTCTTAGGCAGAAAGATATCTTCCTTATCGCCAGATAAAAGTAGCCTTTAAAGTTAATAGAGGTTCATACATGCTTCCCCACCTCCACATGTGAATCCTAAACTAGCAAATCACCATTCATAGAATACTGTCCTATTCTCCCTCAAGGCGCCATTTGGCATAATTAGGGAGACAGACAGAGCGTCTCAAACGGCACAAAAAACCCAAAAACAAAGGACGGGTAGAATCTTGAGACAGCCGCAACTCTAATCCAGTCTCAGGCTCCGCACAATCATGAGCCACAAAGCCTAAGGGAAGAAGGAAGGTACCACCAAAAGCAAAACCCCAAAGAAAAAAAAATGCTGCTCGAAACTGTTGAGCTAAAGAGAGAAACGAAGAAAGACATGGGGAGGGACATCATCCTCAGAAAAAAGCCGCCCACGGAGCATCCAAAATTTAACCAATATTTGTGCACTCTGGACAGCTAGTCTATCTCCCTGAAGATCAGTGGAGCTAAAATCCTTGTTAATATTGTTGATGTAAATAGTCAAATGGTTCAGCTGAACAGCTTGTTTGGCAAGGTTGGTAACTAAATCATTCCCACTTCTTGGGATATGATTGAAAGAAAGATCAAGATGGAAGAATGTTTTGTCCTTGCCCATCATATTAGCATGCTTCCAAGGAATGGGGCCGTCGTTCTTAATCCAGGAGATACAGCAGAAGAGTCTCTCTTAAACACAATGAGATGCAACTTTAAAGCCTTCGTTAATCTGATAGCATGCACCAGACTTAAATTCGCACGTCCTCAAAGCGCAACTCCATTCACCAAAAAGACCTTTTATTTATCTTTTTAATCATCAAATGACCAACTAACTTTTCTATTTGCAAGCTATATCCTGTAGCACTATATGGAATTTCTTGTAATCCACACCATTGTTCTATTGGAAGTTCTCCAGCAACTTCCTAAAGGGCAATTAATAACACCTGAGCACATAAAAGGAATCATTAAAAGAATTGGTAAATTAGTCATAGCCATCATAAGAGCAGTTCTTCCGTCCAAGGAACACATGCACTTTCCCAAAGACAAGAACTTAACAGTATTTCCATCGCAGGTATCCCAGAGTGGTTTAGATGGTTTTCCCAAAGATAAGGATCACTAAAATTCAAAGGGTTGGAACATTTGTTCCCATGGAAAAGTCAATCCATTTGCCATATTCAGGATCATGATCATGACTAACTCTTCTAATACCAAACCTCTCCCCAAAATCATGATCAACACAAAACCTGCCAATGTTACAACCTAGGTCTTGACTCACTGTTTGTTTTCCGAGCGAGAAAATCCTCTAACAAAAGAGGAGAGGGACTACTTCTGCCCAGAAATTGTCGATTGGAAGTCAAAGTCCAAAACAACTTCTTCCACCTTTTCAATAGAAGCACGCCTTTACAGAATCTTTGATCTCCACCATGACTAACTCTCCCTCTTCTTTGTTTTCTTCTGCTAAATCCCTGATCTCATCCATGACTAATTTTCTCTCCCTCTCCAGAGAAGTAACCCGGAAAGTCGCATTACAGAAAAGGACGACGAGCTCTTACGTTAGGTCAGTGAACGTGTTATATGGTCTAAGACTGTCCAAATAACATTTCAGCTCTTGCTGTGATTGGATGCGGCCCACTAACATTTTCCTATCTCGATGATGCCTCTAATTATCTACTAGTTTCTATCAAAGAGATAATATGAGAAGATATTAATTCAACTTGATTTGGAAAGATACTGTTCTCTATTCTATAATCAACAGATTCTAATTGCCATGAGTAACATTCTTTAGCTTCTCCTTTCTGTCCCTACAGTCAAGGAATATGTATCCCTGAAACATGAAAAATAAAATAAAATAAAATATTTGTGTCTAATGGGTACTGTAGCTCAAGGTTAATAGTAATCCACTTATAAAAGAACGAAATTACTCTTGGCCATTCACCTAATTTCACTCTTCATTTGTTAAACTTTACAATTAGTTTTTACCATTATAGACACTACTAAGAAGCCCAATACATATTTGGGATAAGATACTAATAATTTCTACTCTCAATATTATTCTATTTTGGTTTTTTAACTGAATAATAGAATTAAATGATTCATTGAAAATATATTTTAATATAGGATATACTTAATAGGGTGTCAAGAAGATTAATGATTTTAATTGCAAAAGATCTAGACCTATACATAGGAGGACTTCACCTAGAGGTTTTTTTGTGCTACGATATGATGATTATGAAGTAGAAAGAGATAGAGTAGTATCAGAGGTTAATTTGTTTATATGTATGAAACAAAAAGTAGCAAAATTTATGCATATTTCTTGATAGAATAATGTCTAACAATTATATCTAAAAATATTTAACAATTATGTCTAATATAAAATGATTTTGTCCAGGTCATGTAAAACCCCTTAGGTCTATTTTAGTTTTCAAATTGAATAATAGAGTTAAATGGATGATTTAGATCATTAGATGGCTTATATTATTATGAAAGGGGCCCACATTTGGCTGATCCGAGCCATTGATTTCATTTTCGTAATTTTTGATAAGTAGTAGTTTAAAGAGCTTGTAGATTACATTATTTTATTATTTGAAAAACTTTACTTCCCATTATAAGAAATGGATAATTAGAAACTTTGTAATAATAATGGCCTAAATTGAACTTTCAAAGCCATGATGGGTATTTTTGTTAATAGTCATTCAAAACTGGAATAATGAGATGAATGGATGGATCATCCAAACGAGGTCCCCTTTTTACGACAAGTGCAGGGGCGCTTCTAGCTAAGGTCCATTCAATGCATTCCGCTTATCTTTCCTCTCAAAGAGAAGTAGTAATCAACAATGTTAGAGACAACTTAATGCATTAGCATGGTGAGTTAGGTCCCACACATCCATCTGATTTCACTGAAAACGATAGATGATTACTAATAAGAAAAACATAAGGATTAAACAGCCATTATCAGCAGATCATCGGCGATCATAATTTCACTTAAACGTCAATCTTTCACTTATCTTAGCGTAGATTACTTCTTGTAAAAACTATTGTAGGGGCTATCCTGTAAGGAGAGCTACGACAACAAATGGGCTCGTATTCATGGAGATCCGAAGCATTGACGTTTGACATGACTTGGATGAGAAAATATACACTGTCCGTGCTCGTAAATGCAAATAAGAGCGAGTATGGCTAGAAGAATTCTCCCAGAATTTAGTGATCCAAGCCATTCATCTCGCGCATCCCATGTTACATGGGTTATGTGCCTAAACTCTCATGCATCAGTGGATCCTAACCCTTCAGTCAGTTAATATGTTGATTTTGTTGCTGTCTAAACCGTCCATCTTATAGTTTAGCATGAAATTGGTTAGGATCAGCAGGTGAAGATAATTTTGGGTTGGCCTAACTTAATTGTAGTCGCCAACTGGAAGTGGAAACTTCCTTCTCTTTATATAAGACCAGACTTCTCCTCTTCCCACGAGAAAGAGTAAGTCGAATGCGTGGTTTTCTCTCTCGTCACGCCATCTCCGTGAACCTTCCCTTATAACTGTGTCAGCTACCTCTTTGTGTGGAACAGAACACGCGATGGGCCCAACCCGAAATCTTAGTGGGCTCCATATCTTGGCGTGACAAGTCATAACGTTCGTTTACTTGCCCTTTCTGCTTAGAACTTACTTTGTTGGCATCCTTCACCTTCCGATAAAGAGGAATTCTCCATTGTTTAGCAACTTTTGAATGGTTAAGATCATTTATCCTGCAAGATTTTCAGGACATCGTTCACCTTCCGTGGATAATTTCATCAAGGGTCTAACCAAATACGTACAATCGGCCTTACTGTTGTGGTCCTACCATGCATGATCGGATGATTCTAGCCGTTCGGTAGAATTTAAGTGAAAGCTTAGATGATAATTAATATATATATATATATATATATATATATACACACACACACATATGTATGTATGTATGTATGTATGTATGTATGTATGTATGTATGTATGTATGTATGTATGTGTGTACATATAAGGCACTGAACTAGTGCTTAATTGCTGGTTTATCATTATAAGTGAGCCCCCTTACCAACAAATGCTTAAGGCAGATAGTAGGAGACAACTCAGCATCTCTTCTCGAATATGCTTGGACATAGGTTCAAGTCGTCACTTTTCTCTTTGGCTGGCATTAAAATTAGGAGTGTGCGAGTGACTTGCTTTGTTGTTCTACGTTTATAAAAAGTAAAAAAAACAGGTTCTCTTAATGCGCCATGTAGACTCAACTTATATCATTGCACTGGAACCCATGTGGTGATTGCTTACTAAGTTCCTTAAGTAAAGGTTAGTTGATGATTATTAATGGGCATTGATAGTTTATGGTGGGCCCCCTTTGTCCTATTAGGGATGGATGAATCTGGGATATGAGTAGTTTGCTTTGTAATTTGTAGCTTCTACAAATTAAATAAATATAAAAAATAAAACTAGTAATTACGTGATGATTACCTATCAACCTTTTGGTTATAAAGATAGTTGTTTTGCATTTTGGACAAGAAGACTGTAGAAGAACGAGGTAAGGACATAGGAATTTATCTAAACTAATTTTTTTTTTCTTCAAAATGTGAACTCGTCACTTCATATCAATACATGTTATGTTTTTTCGTCTTTGGAAAATGAATGATCATGCTATTTGAATTATGCGTATATTTCCATACGGTTTAGCATCACTAAGATATAATTGCGTCTTCATCTTATTTTATTATCTTACAAATAAGTGTTATGGGCCTGGTTAAAGGGTTAGCTTTGATAGGATTTCAATCACTCTCTTATTGTTGATACGCATGGGATATTATCATTATTGTTGGCATGGCTTTTAAATTATGTATTTGTTTGTTGCATAGTTATAAAAACAAGAAATCAATGCATTGGAGTATGGATTTTCTTTGTTGTAGATCTCATGCACATGTTATAAAACTTTGTATTAGTTGATTTTACAGAACCTATGGAAACTACGGTTTTGATCTTACCTGATTGGAACCTAAATTTAATCTAATATACTTTATGATAGGACATGATGCACATGACATTATACAATGAATCTTACATGGTTCAATTTAGTTCTATAGGTGAGTTTGGTCCTACTATGACTGGACCAGCATACTGCTTACAGGCATCACACATGGGCACGGATCAATGTACACAGCACTGGGCATGCACAAACACATAGACATGCATGCACAGCACCTGGTATTCGATATTGACATAGACCATGGTGCACACTCGGTGAATAGGCATATAGGATTACGATATTATGATATTATGTGATTTTGAAAATTTGACCCATGAATGTAAGTTATACACGTGTACAATATATTTGAGCTATGGTAAGTACAATTCATCATCGAAATAACTGCTAATTTGATAATTGAAATGAAGCTTCTTCTTTTTTTTGCATGCTACATAGTATGGTACAATATATGATTTTGGAATTGCAAAACTATAGATATACACGTACCACTACTACGACTCGAATAAGCTAGTCGATGATTTATGCTAATTGAAATATAACTTGTAAAATGAAAGTTTGTAAACGATTTTGTATGATGTATTGTGAAATGTAAAAACTGTGATTCTATATGAATCCATGAGTAAGGTGAAACGTTTTAATGAATAGAAAATAGGCAACTTTGGAGAGTTGTTCCTATCCTAAAATTGGATGACTCGGGAGAGTTGGGCCTAGCTTAAAATTAGGCAAATTGTGAAAATTTGAGCTTAGCTTGGGGCAAATTGTAAAACCCCTCTAGTTACAATGTTAGGAAGATCAGTTGGCCACTAGCTTCTGATATAGATACCTGCTCTAACATGCTTAGTCGTGAGTATTTTTCTTGGGGAGACTATTCTCGAATTGATCCAATGCCCCCATAAGGACTGGTGTAGCCCATGCTGCATTCACGATCAGTCCTCTACATCCATAGTAGACCCTATTGTTACAAGACATGGAATGACATGTCAATAATCTTTGAGGATATTGACCATCACCAAATCAGGCAACTGATAGGACACTATCACTTAGTGATATCACAGGATTGATATGACATAATATGATGTGATATGATCAAATATGATTTGATAAAATATGATATAATAGGATACAGTATGATATGACAAGATCTCATATGTTTTTGCAAATCAAAAGTGTACGATATTTTTTCTAATGATTTGGTAATCACAAAGTTTTGATATCAAGTATTTAATTGTTTGCATTGCTTAATTTGCACATATTTGTCGTAGTTTTCAAACGGCTAGTTTATGCATTTTTCTATTGAGTCTTTGTACTCACCCTTACAAAACATTTCAAGTGAAGCATGAGAGGATCAAACAATTAGCTAGAAGAGATTAAATAAGAAGAATAATAAGAGAGAAGTATGGATAAGTAGTTAGTTGGACATTTATATTATTATTTTGATTTTGAAATAATGAACACTTGAGGATGAATGTTATAAGACATGTATCACTAATATATTTAATCTAAATTATGACTTAAATTTATATTACCTATTGTTTGGGCTGCAACTAGGGAATCTTGTAATAATATGCTTTTATTCTACTATTATATATGTAGGTTTTAATATGACACTGGCTTGAAAGAGCAATTGAGAAAATAAATATGTATTATATATTTTTAGATATTTAAAAAATACTACAGGAGAGTTCATTTTCAAATTATATTTCAAAAATCCTTTTATGAAAAACTCGAGTCTCTACATTTCGATACTATCATATAATTTTCTTTGAGAAGGAGAGGGAGAATGTGCACCAAGGTAATTGCTTTGAGGTTCTCTTTAGAGGGGGGAGGTCTTGCAAGTCACATTCTTATTACAGATGGAGTAAAACTCCAAAAAGTCTTTGCCCATACTGTTCTGATTACTTTTGGGTTTAAAATGGTCCTCTATCATATGATCAAAAAGTAATATTAGGAGTCTAGAGTTCCTCTTGATCCTTCAATCCAATCGGTGACAATATTGATCCATCCAAGAGATGGAAAATAGTCAATACCAGTAAAAGTCCTAGCAAAGTTCCTAATTTTCTTATCAGACTCGCATATGTATTGTTTGTAAGATCCATCAACATCTCAATTAGATTAACAAGTACCTTATGTGAGTAACAATTAGAGATGTTCTATCATTACACCAACTTCTTCTTCCCTAATATGGTAGAACAATTGGACCCTCTTGGCACTTAGGAGCTCTACCACACAAACCTTCTTTTCTTCTCTCCAGTACTCACCATATGATGAAAAAACCACATTAATGCCACCATAAAGGAGCTAGGTGGCTTCCTTCAACGAGGGTCGATTCCACAAAGCAAGATCATATGTTCCACAATCTCTTTTAAAACTTCATGGATGAAATGACAAGAGCTGGAGATTGATGACCCAAATGTATGAGCATCAGTAGCCCATGTTTCTTGGAAATAACCCAAAGTGAGGTAGCAAGCTTAGCTGATGAAGGTTCCCTATAATAGGAAGCTTGGATAGAAGGTGGTAGCTTTGGCTTATGAACTCTAACACTCCTAAACCTATTCACAGGAAATAGGAGAAAGAAAGGAAGCAAGAGGAGAAAGAGAAGGGTAGTAGTAAAAGATCCATTGATTGAGGCAATATGAGAATAATTACTTGTCTGAAATGGATGGCATGATATTTTCAACATTAATTGGTATGGTTGAAAGGCTAAGGCCAATATGTGTGTGTCTGCACTTTACAACCTGATCATCTTCTCTTTAGAGAATGTAGGAATGAGTGTTTACACATTGTGGGGGTCCTTGTAATACGTTTGGGAAGAGTGTATATGTATTAAAACCTATAAAGGATGCATGATAATTGTACCAAAAACACATTAGGGCCTTTTTTTTACTAATGATCCACTTAATCTTTTACTCATAACAAATTAACAACTTCACTTTGACCTAATACCATCCAAGTGAGGAGTTTTTTCAATGTTTCTATTGCCTTTCTTAGCTAAATAACTATTCCTAAAGCTTGATTGGTTTTTTTCCTAAAAAATGGAACAAAAGCAATAATGCCTTATTTTGACTAAAGGACCTTGGAGTATAGATTTCTCCTCTTCCCATGAGAAAGAGAATTTGAATCTAGTGGTTTTCTCAGTCTCATCATGTGATCCTTGTGAACTTTCAAATATATCATGTCAAGTCAAATATCTCTGCAGTCCTATCACCCAAGTCATAGTGGTTCATTTATGAGCCACCATGTGCACAGTCATAAAGACATCTACAGTCAACTTTTGAGAAACTTGCACAAGGAATGAGAGTATAGTATGTGACACTGCAACAAGTTAGTGTAATGAGCCCAACTTTTCCACATTGGGCTCAATTTTGACTAATTTGACCCATCAATTTGATTTCTCTAGATATAGATATCTTCTATGACAAATATCAAGTGATTGAATGAATTTAACATAAAATAAAAAATAAAATAAACAGTAGTCCATGTGCAAAGATCCAAAGTATACATTTTTTTTTCTGATTTCAGTATTATCCAATTGTTACATTTTTTAGTCATATAATGTAAAAGAAATGAGGACTCATGCAATTCTTACAGTTTTTAGAGCAGTAATCATCTAATGGAAGAGAAATCAGATGGATAGGTCTCAACCAAAAGTAAGCCCATCGCATAGAAGTTGGGCGTATTAAGCTGACTTGGTGCACTATGCTATTATTCAACTAACATGCATTATTCCAGTAAAACATGATTGCAAGTGGCATATTTTGACCTAGGACTTCCATGAAAACAACCTATTTTTTACTTAGATAGCATCGGCTTAATTAAAAAAAGTCCATTCTTGCGAGTCCCGGAACTTAGAACTTACTTTGTGGCCAGACATTTAACATTGGCTTTAGCTTTCTGAGAAAGAGGAATCTCGGTTTCTTAGCGACTTTCGAATGGTTAAGATCATTTATCCTGCAAGTTTTCCAAGACATGTTTGGTTGGCGCAATTCTCAAAAATAACTATCATATTCTTCCATGGAATATTTCACCAACGGTCTAACGAAATATGTATAATCGGCCTCACCGTTGTGTTCCTACCATGCACGACCGGATGATTCTACCTGTTCGGTAGGACTGAACTATAGAGTTAAAGTTGAGTGAAAGCTTAGATGATATATCTATAGAAGCATTGAACTAGTGCTTATTTTGCTGGTTCATGATCAAAAGCGAGCTCCCTCGATCGTATCTGCACCATGTAAACTCAACATAGATCGTTAGAATCGAACTCTAGTGGTGACTGCTTATCAAGTTCCTCTACAATTAAGCTAAGCTTAGCTGATGATTATTTATAGGCATTGACTCTAGGTCCCAGGTTAGAGTTCCGCATCTCCATCCCTTGATTGCATCTGCGCTATCTGTACTTAACCTAGATCATTAGAAACAAACCCTAGTTGTAAATACTCATCAAGCTCCTGCTTAGGAAGGTAGTCTGAATATACATGGGCCACGTGCCCATAGGCATTATAGCAGCAAAGCTGGGGCTAGGTCAAGATTAACAATTACAAAGTTTTCTGTGATCTCAGCCCAACCCAAGACCGGCTTATCGACTGAATTTTCCTCTCTTTCTGCCGAAAGTTTTCTACGGTCCGTTTCCGGCCTCTCATTTTCAGTGTCCCACACTTTTGAAATGTACCTCCCTCATAGACTACAGCATTCGTTGTTTGGATATATATAGCCACCCATTTATAGAATTCCCTCAAGGACAGGCATTTTGATATCACGATGGACACATTTATATGGCTCTTCCTTTTGCCTCTCCTCATCCTCTTCCTGCTCCATAAATCATCATCTCTAAGGAACCTTCCACCGGGACCCTATCCATGGCCGATCATTGGAAACCTGTTATCAATGTTTGGCAAAGCGCCTCATATCAATCTTACAAAGATCGCTCGTCAACATGGCCCTTTAATGCTTGTAAAATTTGGGGCCCGACCCGTAATTGTAGTCTCAAGTCCTGAGGTTGCTATGGAAGTGCTTAAGACCCATGATCGCTCCTTCTCGGGCCGATATGTCCCCGAGAGTCTCCAGTTGAAGAACCACATTCCACACTCGCTAGTGTGGAATGACTGCACTGACAACTGGAAGTTGTTAAGAAGGATCGCTAAGACGGAATTATTCACTACGAAGATGCTAGATATTCATATGCAAGTGAGAGAGAGGAAGGCATCGGAAATGTTGAGTTATATAATTGCAAATCAAGGCGAGCCGATTCAGATCACCAAGGTGGTCTTTGGGACCCTTCTGAACATCTTGGGCCATGCCGTCTTCTCCAAGGATGTGTTCGAGTACGGCGAAAAAGGCGACAAGGTTGGTATGCAGAGGCTCATCAGAGAGATGCTATACATAGCAGCTACACCAAATTTGGCGGACTTCTATCCGATCTTAGGTGGGCTGGACTTATTCGGTCTTAACCGAGCCTGTGCCGCTCGCTTAGAGGATGTCATCGCTCTCTGGGATGATACAGTTAAGGAACGAAGAGCTAATCGCGATCATTTGAAGCAAGACTTCTTGGAAGTTTTGCTTGCCAACAATTTTTCGGATGCTCAAATCAACGCCATTTTTCTGGTAGTATCCTGTCGCTTGTTCTTTCCATCTTAAACATTTTTATATGATTGTTTTCTTGAACGTGACACTATACGATAAATACCCACACACACACTTAGAGTGGACTGGAACTCGTGACCTGCACGATTGAGAGCCGCTGCCCACACTCACACACCCTGTCTTGACAAGAATTTTAGCAGTTTGATATTTAGCTCAATGGGTTTTTGTGCTTATTCCTTCTCATATGTTGTATATAAAGTCGGGTCCACATGTCCACCACCCTTTCAGGATTGAGTGGCCCTAAATGCACGACCATCAGTGCAATGGTTTTCGGTTAACGTCTGATATATCTTTTCCTGACTAGGAAACCTTTGGCCCTGGATCTGAGACTAGCAGCACAACAATTGAATGGGCAATGGCTGAGATCCTAAAACATCCACAGATAATGTCCAAGGTCCGAGAAGAACTCGACCAAGTAGTCGGAAGAACCAGCGTGAAGGAGTGTCATCTCCCTCGCCTCCATTACCTCCATGCCTGCGTCAAGGAGACCATGAGGTTACACCCAGCTGCACCCTTCCTGCTGCCCCACCGCACCGTTGAAACTTGTGAAGTGATGGGCTACACAATACCAGAAGACTACAAAGTTCTCGTGAACGCTTATGCCATTGGAAGGGATCCCAACGCATGGGGTGAACCGGATACCTTCTCACCCGAGCGGTTCCTAGGCACTGAGTTGGACTATTATGGAAAACATTTTCAGTTCATCCCTTTTGGCGCTGGAAGGAGGATTTGCATTGGGCTCCCGTTGGCTAGTCGAACTATCCCATTGCTTTTAGCTTCTTTAATCCATACCTTTGATTGGTGCCTCCCCAATAACATGGATCCACAAGAGCTAGAAATGGATGAGAAGTTGAGCTTGACACTTGTGAGGGATCCCTCACTTGTGGCCGTCCCTAGCTTAAGAGCCTGATTGCATGGATAGTGGCACGTTTTTCTTCTGTTGCATGTGGTTTGCACCTTTCTATGAACTATATATGTGTGTGCTATGTATGTGGAAATAATGTGTGTGCTATGTATGTGGAAATAAAGACTGAAAGTAGGCTAAAATGCAATTTTATTTTAAAACCTTCCATTTGTTTTAATGTTGGATCTAGTTCTTTTTTCTTTGGGTAGGCAATGGTGGACACACTCTTAAGGAATTTCAAACTCGTGACCTTCACGATTTTGGAGTGTATTGTATGTTATAGTTTCCAATAAAACAGTTTGCATATGCAAAATCATGATGAAAGATCATAATTTCCAACAGAACGGTTTGGATCACTGAAACAGTGTGCTGGTACTTTTGCCCACTCATAATTTCCAGGTTAAAGATATGCATCTGTCACGGTGTCAATCTTTGAATAACGTAAGTCAATCGTAAACTTGCAGAATATGGGACGCGCATAGACGTTCTGTACCACTGAATGGCTCATGTCAGTTTCCTATTATTTAGCCCCTTGTTTAATTGAAAAAACAGAGGTTTAGAATTGCTCCGTAACATTGAATGGTTGTCCGTGACTCATTCCATTGGATATAGAGCAATTACATGGCGTTGAGTTCATTTGTAAATGTGATGGGCCGAAGTACCAGAATTCTCAGTCACTATCGGCCTTGGGCCTGTGATCAATGAGCAACTTCTGGTGCATAGTTTAAGCCCCGCTTGCGATCTTCCTCCAAAACCTTCAACGAAAGTCATTAAATTGTTTCTGCAACTAGCATAATGTGCAAGATTCTTTGTTTTGTCGTCAGCAGTATTGATCCTGAAATGTACGAAAGCATTTATACCATATACAAATCTTAAAGACTCCTTATTTGTTGTGAGAAGGTGCAGTTATGACGATCCAAAACCCTCTTCAATTGTTCAGACTAATATTAGGGGATACTACGGTCCGGATGAGGTACTATCAAAGTGCTGCTATAGTGCATCCTTTCCCAGGCCTGAAATTGTTCCCAGGGATTTGCACCAAAAAGAAAATAGATAAATAAAAAAATGATATTTCCCGGAGCGGAGGATGTTGATATTCACTTCTACACGTATACATTTAGATACCTGTTAGTTTCACTTCATACGTATATCCCCTTTTTTCTATCTTTTTATCAAGTAAACATAAGATGATGTCCAGTTCAACAAAAGGTATGAAACGTGACAGATGAAAGAGGTAACCCATTTGAGTGCAGAGTAGAACCTAAGAGAGAATAGGATTTGCAGCCGTCAGCAACAAGAGCAGCATTTTCTTCCTTCTCAAGAGTAACCACATCCTTCTTTAAAATGGCTTCAAATTGGCTGTTTAGAATTCTCCGCTGCCTTAGAAATTTATTCCCTGTGCTTTGGCGCAGCAACAACACATCTTTCTGTTGCTTCTCAGACCCATGCTGGAGCTCAAATATGTAATACAGAGCCCAGAAATCTCCAATGTCAGGGGCGATAGTAACCGCTCTGTAAAGGCATTCTCTTGCCTTGTCTACTTTCTGGTCATGCCAGAAACGACTTGCCACAGCTGCAATTATATGAGGGTCCCGATCAAATTTCTTAAAAGCATCCTTTCACTGGCTTTTGTATTCTGGCAGTGGAATCATCTCAAGTGAAGCTGCCTGCAAAATTCTACTGGTGGGGCATTCTTGTAATGCCCTTGCCATCAAGATATCAGCTTCATTCTTTTTGCCACGCCTGGATTCACCTTGAACTGCAGCAAGCCAGAGTTTCAGGTTCCGTGGATTCTTTTTTCTTGCCACTGCACGAGTTTTACTTAGCCTTCTCGTCCCCTCTTCCACACTTGCCAGTGAGACCCATAGGGGAATGCAATTGGAGCAGTGCTTTAGACTTGATTCATAGGCTTCCTTGGCTTGATACAATCGACCAAATCCTTACTCTAGCTAACCAGGCATCAACCCGTCATCTGTTGGCTCAAACCGATGAGCGGTTTATGAAACTTTTGCACCTTGTGATCATTATAAGCCATTTAGAGGCTAATAATCAACGGCTTAGAACAATTAAATCATCCATAGAGTGGTCTAGCATATTGACGGTCAGGATCAATGGAAGTACTAGGCACAACTCGTACTTTAAACCGGTAATATTGTATAGCACATCTATCATAATCCTATAATGATAACCTTTGGCTAGTCCCTCAAAAAATGATTATTATCTTTGAAACACCTCGGCCTTCCTATGGATTATAGACCCACCAAAAGTTTTCCCCTCTTGTTCAATCTCAGAAGTGTTGTTCTACGCCAAAACTATCCCTCATTGGACATGCCTAATCATTTTATCAAGTATATTTTTCGATTATCAATCTAGACCCTTGTGTGTTCGGTACTTAACTTCCATTTAAAATGTAAAGGGTTGTCATATGGTGGATGACCATCGTTGACTTGGGAAACATTAGTGGTTAAGGTACAAGTATGGCACGCTCTTTCCAGCGATCAAAACCAATGCTATGCTTGGCCATGCACCAAAATTCAAATCGATTTGCTTCTTCTAGGCCTTCTGAGATTTGTAGCCTCCAAGCAGACAGAAAATAAAAAATAACGGTTTAAGACGTTTAAATGTAAACTATGAAAGGTTTGGAATTGTCACTTGATTTACAGTCTTCATTTCAATTGTAAAATATGACGGACAGAAGGATAGTTAACCCATTTGAATTCATCCAGCACCAAATTTTCCATCATCCTTAGCCGTGTGATGCATGACGTTTGCACCAAAGATTTGACTCAATTCTACACCTCTGCACCAATGATTTGACTCAATACTACATCTCCGATCTCATCATCATCTAAGCTTTATCCGAACTAGGGGCCGGCTACATGAATCTTGTTCCTCCATTTCCCTCTATCAGGTGTTATAGCTTCATTTAGTCAAAAAGTTTTTAAATCCTTTTATATTATTTTTGTCTATATATGTCCTTTTGGTGCCCTTTTAGAGCTTTCGATTGGATTGACTCACTTTTTCTAACCGATGCCATTTTCGGTCTCCATTGGACATGTTCAAACCATCTAAGTATACCTTCTCTCATCTTATTACATATTGGTGCTACTCCTAAGCTTCTTTTAATATTTTCATATCTTATCTTGCCACTTATGCATGTCAACATCATCATTTTGGCAATGTTCATCCTATAACACTATGATCATAGAGCATGGCTAGCCTTATAGCCATCCTATAGAATTTTTCTTTCATTTTGAGTAGCTCTTGTTGATCATATAAAACTCTAGATGCACATCTTCATTTGCCTCAACTCACATGGATTCTTTGGGCAACATCCTTCTCAATCTCTCAACTCGTATGAATTATCAATATCAAGTGTCGAAAGTAGTCTTTTTGGGGGACTTCTTAGTTATCAATCTTTATTGGTGTTTCAGTCACTCCTCTCCTTGCATTCTATAGTATCTCTCTATAACTCTAGCTTTGTGTTTACCCCTCACTTGTCTTATCAATCAAAACTATGTTATCTGTAGATAACATGTAGCATGAAATATTCTCATACAAACGTTTTATTAACTCATCCATACCAATGTAAAAGGATACATGCTTAATGTAGATCCTTGGTGCAATACAATAGTGATAAAAAAATCATTGGTCTTCGCTAGTGGTTCTAAAATTTCTTACAACTCACTCATACATATTCTTAATTATATCTATATACCCTTGTGAAACACCTTTCTTACATAATACCTACCATATTAACTCTCTAAGGACTCTATCATAAGCTTTTTCTAGGTCAATAAAGATCAGATGGAGGTCTTTCCTTCTCTCAATATATTTCTCTATCAATTATCTAAGTAGGATGAGAACCAATACAACAAGGGGTTTATAAAACGGTTAAAAACAGTAAAAGACAGTCTTATAATGGGTCATCTTATAAAATAAAAACAACTATAAGACTGTTCTTAATTAAAACTATTATAAGATGGTTTTAGAATAACAATCTTATATAGCTTAATTTTCATAAGAAGGCTTCAAAAAATCCATCGTATAAATATGTATAATATAAGACAGTTTTTCAAAAATTCTTATAAATCATAGTAATATAGGGTGGTTTTTAAAAACCCATCTTATATATAATTAGAAGTTATATAATATAGGACGGTTTTTCAAAAACCATCTTATAAATGTATGTAATATAGGACAATTTCTCAATAACCATCTTATATATGATTTGAAGTTGTGTAATATAGGATGGTTTTTTTAAAAACTGTCTTATAAAAGTGTCTAATATAGGATGATTTTTGAATAATCGTCTTATAAATCTATCTAATAAAGGATGGTTTTTCAATAACTATCCTATAATCTATGGATATTCTAGAATGGTTTTTGAAAAATCATCCTATAAAGCTGAGTAATATAGGATGGTGTTTAAAAAACTGTCATATAAAGCCCTGTAACATATGACGATTTTTAAAAAATCATCCTATAAAGCTGTGTCATATAGGATGGTTTTTCTAAAATTGTCTTATATTGCTTGTACTTTCTACATGAATTGTGTATTCCTTTGTTGGTTTTTGTTTATACATTGTCCTATAGTTTCTAAAGTTCAACCCTTCATTTTTGAAAGCTAATTATTTTACAAAATACATTTATACGCACTCAACACCTTCAACATTCCACATTGAACTTCTTCATACACACTTCTTAGGGAAATAATGAAAACATACAATAAAGGGCAGCCTAGGTTCACGAAGCTCTCCTCTATACAGGGTCTGGGGAAGGAGAGGACTATAAGGGCCTATAGTAGGTAGCCTTACCTTGCATTTTGCAAGAGGCTGATTCCATGCCTTGAACCCATGACCTCAAGGTCACATGATGACAACTTTTACTGTTGCACCAAGGCTCCCCTTAAAGAAAGCATACAATGACTTAAATTTAAAAAAGGAACACATGCATCCAAGTAGTGTAGTTGTGAATTATATTTCAGTGATAAAATTATTTTATGTTTAATAACATCTAATATCTACAAATTAAAAGTCAAAAAATATTCAGTCCATTCTATTATGATGCCATCTATATCTAATTGGGAGTAACTCTTGCTACCCAAATCAACCTGTAAGATAACAAATATCAAATCAATTGAGACATTAATGTTGGAGCATTTTAAGAGATGTAGAAAACTATAAGAATGATAATTAGTCAATTAATTGAAATTTTCTCAATAAAGAGATTGTAAATCCTTCATAAGTGAGAGTTCTCATATATCTGAGAATGTAATACATACACTTCCAATCAGATTGTTGTCTAAGGTACTACACAATAAAGTCAACATATCATAAGGTTCAAATATTATGTGTAATTATAAGTCTAAGTTATATGATTATACTTAAGAAGTAGTAAACCATACCATGACCCTTTTCTAGCTTAGTTTTGTTGGATAGCTAATATTTTCTATCTCAGCTCATTTATACCATGCACTACTATGAAAACCCCAATTTTCTAGAATTAATTAGAATTTTTACAAAAATCAAGGCAGAATATTATATTATTTTTTAGAAAAAGAATCAGGTCTTGAAACATAAATATTTGGAATCATTCATGGAAAACCGGTCAAAATGATTATAAGTACACCAAAATCTGAGCTCAAGTGAAAAATTCTTATTTTTTGTAATTTTTGTGAATTTATATTTACCCATAGGGGTAAAATGATCAATTCACTTTTGTGTGGGGTCCACAAAAGTTAGGTGAACTAGTGGATAGCCAACTCAGGGAATATCAATGATGAAGAATAAACATGATGAGGAATATCTTTTGAATTTAATAAGAAAAGTAGAAAATTTATTTAAAATAAAAAATTAAAATTTTATTTAAAATAATGCAAAAATAAGCCTATAAATATCTCCCTTAACAATCCCATGAAATTGCATCAAAATTCTCTCCCCACTCTTTCTCTTTCTCCTTCTCTTTCTCTTTCCTTTTCTTTTTCTTTCTTTTCTCTCTCCTCTTCCCTTTACAATTGCAGAGTGCGTCTGTGGATGCACTGAAGGGAATATTCCCTCACAGAGAGTCGTGCACGCCTGCAGACTTGTCGTCCCCAACTGAATAGGGTTTTTGCTTGGAAACCCTAATTCAATTGGCCATCAAAATTGGACCATTGGATTTCAATCTTCACTAATGGATGGATTCGTTATGTCCTAATCTATAAAAGACCCAAGATTTCAACTGGATCAGATGTGGATTCACCATTGAAATCACTGGAAAATAGTAACCCAAGAAAGGGTCACCGTCTCCGGTAACTATTTTTTTTTTTTCTAAATTCCCATCAATCAGACCGGTAACAATGTAATCAAACTTGATCATTCAGTCTAAAACACTTTTAAAGTAAAAAACCCTAAGGTCTCCATCAACAACCGACAACGAAACCAGAGAAAAGGATCGCCTGTATATTTTTCGGCACCAATAGGGATTTTTGGATTTTTATCTTCTTCGGTGACTTTCTTCACTCTGGCAACCTAAGGTAGGTGGCTTCCTCATTTTCCCCTTTCATTCTATGAACTCCAATGGCAATCTCCGACCCAGGGATTTCCCCCAGTCGTTGATCCGTTGGAGACGACGAATCTAACATGAAGGGTTGAGATCCCATCATACAACAACTCAAATGAAAACTCTAATCTGTTGGATGAAATTCTGGGACCCAGAAACCCTAAGCATGTGAATCCCAGATGTTGATGATGGTAGATCAGGGATGATCCAGAAATAGGTAATTCGATAGTCCTAATCAGGGCGTCTTGCCTATCCTTGGTCACCACTAAGCACACACCGACTATCACCAGTGGAATGAGACAAAGATGGGCCACTAATCGTCCTTGTCAATCCACAAGGGCTAGATTGAATTTGGGCCCTTACTTTGACTGAAAATTTCAAACTTTAATTCAGAGCTCATTTTAACTCCAAATCAAGATCGGAAAGAAGCTTTGGATTTATGGTATATAGTAGAATCTAATGGAAACATAAAATTTAGGTTTTATTCACTGTAAATTTTTGTAAATCACAAAAAAGCGATACTAATTTCTAAGATCAGTCAAATCTGGCATGATCAAACCTTGGATTGCTGATCCATTAGTGATATCATGATAAGGTAACATGAGATCATGAGTTAGATGAGACTAATTTGGAGTAAATTAAGAAAGTTGGCCTTAATTGATGAAAAATCATAAAAATAACCATATGACTACTTGATCTTAAAAGATCAAATATGATCATACCTTAGATTTCTGATCCAATAGTGATCTAATGATGTAATAACTTAAATAAATGGATAAGATATAACTGATTTGCCAGATCTTAAGATCTTGACCATTAAAAGTAAAAAAAATCCTTGAAAATACATAATAATCTCCTTGATCAGATTGATCAAGAATGATAAAAAACTATGAATTAGTATGGATGATAATCTAATGATAAGATCATGCGAAATTAATGGCATGATGTGGCTAATTTGGGATAGATTGAGATCTATGCCCTTGATTTTGATAAAATGACTAAAGATCTTATTGATCGGTTGGACCAAGAAAGATCAAATTATATGATGAGATGCATCAATGATCTAGTGATGATATGATATTAAGATAATGTGATAGATCTGAATAAAAATGAAAGTTCATGATCAAAACCCTTAATGGGATGAAAAATGAATATAAATCAAAATATGATCATTGGATAAAAATGAACAAATGTAAAATATTTAAATAAGCATGTGAATTATTATATTATATTGTAAATGTTCTTTTAATTGCTTAGTAAGTGTAATTGTTAAATTTATTTATTTACGCTTTAATGTTCATGTTATGTAAATTACATGAAAAATATAATTAATTAAAATATAGATATTGATGGACATTTACAATAAATAAAGGACATGGACTTAATGATAGTAAGGGATATAGTTAGTAGGACAATATAAGGAATATCATTTCCTTAGACCAAATTAGGAGAATAATAAACCCCATGAATGATATTTTAAATGTTCATGGATTTAATTAAAATCAAATAGTAGGAGTACTTCGGGTTTAATGCTTGTAGGAACCTTATAAAGGTTGAGCTAAGGTCACCTTAGTAAATTATGAACATGGTGGTTAAGGGGGTTCTCTAATAGAGCCTCGCTCTTCCCCCACCTTTTGGGGACATTTGTGAGGTCTAAACGCCTCCTTACATGAGGATTAAATTAACCACTCTGTGAGCAGCTTTTTACTGGTAAACCTTAGTCAATTGGAAATAAGGAGGAGCTGTCTAGAATTAGGAGTGCATAAATTATCTTCAATCAGTAAAACATTAACTGGTTGAATAATAATAATATCATAAAAGGATAGTGAACTATTTAAACTTAATAAAAATGATAATTAAGATAATCAAAGATCAAACAAGATTCATACGGAGATCTTTAATGATCAAAAATAATAAGAATCATAATATTGTATGTATGTTTTGAAGTAGTATAAATATTAGATTCAAATATAGATTAATAGATTGACCGTTGATCAATATGATATAAGGAAAAAGATCCAAATCATCATATGTAAGGATGATCAAAAGAACAACTAGGAAGTATAAATGAGTTGAGGAATGACTGTATATATATGATTTGATAAATACATGAAGGATATAATGATCAAGATCAATGGGATAATGGATTGTTGAAAGTAAAGGTAGGTGGACCTTAAGAATATATTCAATATAGAAGATATATGTATTTTACACATGATCTTATCTTGATAACTATAGATTGATTATAATTGGCTTTGAATTGTTTATGAATCAACAAATAATGTTGACATGAATACAAAGTAATTAATTAAGTAATTATGAAATTATTTAAGACAACAAATGATGTGAAAATGAATACAAATGGATTGATTAAGTAATTATGAAATTACTTAATGGGTAGAATGAGAAGGTTTAAACTATATAAGTTGGACCCTCAAATCTTCAGAAAATAAGTTATAAGCATGTCCTATTATAACTAGACACACAATCTATAAGTATAAAATATTATTTTTCATATAAGCATAGAGGCTTGTGATTTTGTTTTAAGATAGGCTTATGCCTGGAGATACCAATGTTAGAAGAGTTATGAGGGTTTGGCCACCCGCTCTCTAAACTTGATTATGATGATGATATCGTACCCAAAGAGAGGCAAAATGTCGGTGGGGCAATTATGGGAAGGCCGCCACTATGATAGCCATGGTTTTCCCCATACGAACATGGATTTGTATTTTCCACCATGGTATCAATGGAGTATTGAATAGTTATTCGGGCGCGCTGTATGAATTGAGACTATAAGCATGGTAGTCCTTGATTATATTTTGCAATATGATGTAATTGATTATGACATAATAAGACGCCTTATGTTATGACATGATGAGATGCCTTATTTTATGGCATGATGAGATGCCCGATAAAAGTTATTACTGATATTGTATTAGAGGATGATTCCCAATACGGTATGATTATATATATTAACACCTATTGTTAATATTGAAATCAATTTGGAAATGAGATATTATTGATGATATTGACTATATTCATGATTTTCAGTGGTTTTATTTATATGTAATATATACATATAATTCATATGAAGAATGAAGGATAAAATTGTTATCCAATGTATAAATTGATTTATATCATGGATATAAAGAATTGTTGATTTTGAGATATATTGATTATATTTCTTAAATCTCCTACCAAGCATAGCTTGTTGAGATATTGTAAATGTTTGAATGTTTACAATATTTTAGATACAGTTAATGAAGATTGAAAGCTTAAGACTTGAGGATAATCATCACCAAACTACTATTTAGGGTATTTACTTTGTGAAAGATTATATTGATTGTTTTGTAATTTGGATTATAATATTTGGACAATGTATGTAATGACTACCGGGGCTGATACGAACTACTAGATTGATCTTGATTTTATTAAAAGTATTTCTATTGATATTCAATAGATATTTTAATTTACACAAAAATTTATGCATGATAAGTAATTTAAGGTGGCACTCGGGCTTTTGACAAATCAATGTCAAACAAAATATGTTTTCGCTGTTTGTATTTTAAAAGAGTTTCAAAATCAAGGCCATACCTTTACAAATATTTATGAAAATGTGTTTTAAAAACCTAGGTCATCACAACTACACATATATAAGTAAAAGCATTATATATAAATGAAGAGGATATTTAGAAGTTATCCAACTATTATAATAAACAAAATAAAAGTCAAACTTGCTTATTGATGACTTTCATTAGCGGGCCTCAAATAACTCCACAAGAATAAAAAAACATTGCAATTCCTCCATGTACAGCCAAAGCTAGCTGCATCCAATGTGACCTATATACATAATCAATCAATTGAAATTTGACAAACTTAACTTATATACATATTCATACTTATGTGGAATGGTAGCAAGACATGTAATAACTTGCCCACTATTGTATAAAATTAGCAAAACCTACTGCTTGTCACAACCCAAGAGCCTAAGTATGATATCTTCTATTTGTTTTTCCTTGTGCAAATGCTCCTTTGGTCTAGAGACAACAGTAGGGTCAAGGAATTTATAAATGTCCTTGACCTCTAATCTTTGCAATTTATCGTGTAAAGACCCGCATAAACTTAATGTCAAATACTTACCATGTCGTGTTAATAAGTAATGTCAATTTGATTCTTAATAGAGTAATCATAAGACATACCCGATATAAACGATGATGTGCATGCATTCCATCTGAGGCATATTACATATGGCTAAGAGGTCCTCTTTCATGATTAAAATCTCAATTATATTGTGAGCAAGCACACTGGCCTTTATCCTTATAGGGCTGATTAAGTTATCTTCATTAATTAGTCTGGACAGTTCTCAAGAATGGAGGTGTGTTTGGTAGAACCTGCACTTGATCCCTACACTGTAGATGTAATTTTTTAGAAATGTGACGACCCGGGTTTTTCCATGCCATTTTTGGTAAAAACATAGCGAGATCGATCCCTAGTTTTAAAACAATTTATGTAGAAGAATGCAGGAAAATTTTCTTCTTTTTCAAAAACATTGTATAAAGAGCCCAAGTGTCAAAATGAACGCTCAATGCATAGTGCCATGGCAATTTATAAACCAAATCAAAACAAGTAATTACTCCCAGGATTGTTAGTCATAGCCATAGCTACAACAAATACTTACAATCAAGATTACAGTAGTTACCAAAAGAAATCACTAATTAAATCGTACCTTTGCCTACTTGACTTTGGTTCTAACGCCTCCTAATGTTTCTTCTATTTGTCTTTTGCTTGATCTGAAAAATAATGGATTGGGTTGAGTATTTATCATACTCAGTAGGTAACCTAACACTACCCTTTTTGAAAACATAGCAATGCATCATACAGAGTTCAAAGTGGTTGCATGAAAGGCATGCTAAATTTGTAATAGGTGCGCATATGTATGCAAATAGTTTAAGTAATGCCATCTATTGAAATTCTTTATCAATCACGCGTTAGTATGCAATACTAACAGTATGTCTGAGTTCAAAAAGTCAAAATCAATAGATTCACTATATCCCGGTTATGAGATCTACACCATATGTCAAAGCCATACGTAGTATATAATGATCAGAAAATACTTAAAATAGTCTTCATATGAAGTAAATGATAGCATCACAAAGTAACATGCACCAGTCTTAAGTCATCTGGTCACGAGTACTCGTTTACGACCATTTCAATGCTATATGCATATCCATACTACTGAAATCATAAGGTCACCATGCTTATGACCAGAACCACTCTGGATTGCATGTCTTTGGTATCTAAAGACCAGTCCACCATAGCCTCCACAGCGACTATGGTTATGTCCCCAAAAGGGTGCCATGAACACCTCCAGTGGTCGTCCCTGTTTACCACAACAGTCAGGGAGGGGACAATGCTATTTTTGGCAGCGATACCATCCACCTTTTTTGGTGGTAGAGGCCTGGAGGCCAAACCCGTACCCCTCAGCATAGTGCCCACTGGGCTTAATAGCCCAAACCCATACATAGTCCAAACCTCAAATCAACATAAACCATGCAATTTATGGCTTTGTTTTCAAAGTATGCAAGCATTGCGTAAAATGCCATGAATCCGTACCATGTATAAAAACATTATTTCTCAATAGCATTCTTTATTTAATGCATGATTTTTCAAATACATAAATCATGAAAGCAAGTCCCGCATACTTATATAAGAACATCATAGTTTAAAACATATGCTCAATACAGTATTAAAAACAAGTAACTTAATGAAAGTTTGGGATGTATTTTGAAAACAGAGTAGGATCAGACTACCTACCTCGTGCGTTGTTACATAGCTCGTGCCTGTCTTCACTTCGAGTTCAAGAATATCTTGGTAAGGTCCTGAGTGATGTTCAAACATAAGATCTAGGCATTATTCTATGATATTTTATTGTATAGGCTCTAAATTTGTATTTTAAAAGGTCGCGCCTTAACGAACGACCCAAATGTAGCGCCTAGGGTCTTGCGCACCACGGTTCTAGAATGTACGCTCTACGTTTTCTAGGATACGCGTGCGCCCTGATCGCATCGTAACCCGGTTGGGTTATGTGCGCACATTCGAATGGTGTGCCAAGGTGTGCATTTTGGACAGCGTTGCGCAGACACATCTTAGGCGTAGCTATGTCGTGCTTTGGCTCCTAGGACATCCCATGAGTCCTGGTCGAACTAAGAAAACTATTCGCACACGACGCGTGTGCAAGGACAGCCCCCAGGGAGCTTGGCACGGGTGCGCGTCAAGCAGGGCACCCCTGGACCGCACCGTGCACCCTTGGGACGCTCGTGTGCCCTTGGGGGCGTTCTCTCTTGATGGGTTTTCACCTGTCTAGTTTTCCTCCCTGAGGACCGGTGATTTCTGGTCAGAAAATTCCTAGATCCGACGAGGATCTGGGCTGGGAAGGAGGCGAAAAGGAGGGAATGGTTTGGGCAGCCTGGAACGGCATCTTGGTCATAGGCCTAGGGTTCTGTAACGAACCCATCTTCCTAATGGGTTCTTCGGCCGGGAGGCACCATATTTGGTTGGAAAATGAAGGAAAATGAAGGGAAAATGAGAAGGAAAAAGAGGGGAAGAGAAGCTTACCTGGGACCTTGAGATGGAGTGGGTCTTACGCTTAGATTGCTTGCTCCAAACCCACCTTGCCGCAGATGGTATTTAATCAGGTTTGAGTTGAAAATGCTATGCTCGAGAAGGGGGAGTGGGGAGAGATTTATAGGAGAGGGAAGGTGGTGCCGTCCTGTGGCGGTGCTGCCATTTCCCCTGGCACCGCCTTGTAGAGGCAGTACTGGAATTTTTCTGAAAAAATTGGGAGAGGGGGGTTTCTGGAGAAATCGGGAGACAGGTTGGAGGAAGAAGAAGACGGGGTGCCGTTATCAAAATGGGCCCCCTACGGTTTTTGACTTTTTCATTTTTAGGTGCATTTTACCAAAATGCCCTCAATCTTCTAATGCCTATAACTTCTTCATACGAGCTCCGTTTTCGGCATTCTTTGAGGCGTTGGATTCCATTTTGAGAGTAGAATCTAGTGGCACTGAGTTTCTTCACAAAGTCCTAAAATCCCTATGTGAATTAGGAGAAAAAATCCCACCATCTAATAAGACCATTAAACATGTAAGAAACATATATTCATTCTCAAAGTAGACAAAGTTACAATATTGTTGGCAACGAGCCAATATCATGGTTGGTTTTTATACAAAATGTCTCCAAAATTTGGGTCAGTACAAGAAATTAGTAAAGAATATATATATATATATGTATGTGTGTGTGTGTGTGTGTGTGTGTGTGTGAAGAGTCGAAGAGATTCAATGTTATCCTAAAAATAGACATAAATACTTAGGATGGGGTAGTTGTATGCCATAATTTGTTGCCAAGGAAGGAGTCACCCTCAATGGTGCCTTGTGCTTCTTTTGGTTAACACTATATGCAAATAGTATTTAAAAATTTAGCTCAAGCCTTAAAGTTATTGTTGAACATGATTCTATGATACCATATACATACGTTGAAAATCATTGTTTTGATATACTTCTCCAAGCAAGCCACATGATATCCAATCGCATCCCCAACAATACAAATATTGTTTGCTTCTATAGGAAATGGTAGCAAGGCATCTGGTTAGAGAGTAGAAGTAATGCACACATGCTTAGAGTGTGGATACATCAACTTGCCATGCAACATGACAGAAAAAACCTCATACAATGTAGCCACATCGGCGTAATTATTAGCTGTATATAGCTGCAACATGCACTGACCCACCTACATATCAGAAATCACCTATACATAAGAATAAATTGTGATGACCTGGGTTTTTAAAACACATTTTCATAAATATTTGCAAAGGTAGGGCCCTGATTTTGAATTTTTTTTAAATACAAATAGCGAAAATATATTTTCTTTGAAATTGATTTGTCAAAAGCCTGAGTGCTACCTCAAATTACTTATCATACATATATTTTTGTATAAAATAAAATTTCTATTTAATAACAATAGAAATACTTTTATTAAAATCAGGATCAATCCATTGGTTCACATACACAGTCCCGGTAGTCATTATATACCTTGTGTAATGTCTAATATTACAATCCAAATTACAAAATAATTAATACAATCTTCCTTAAAGTAAATACCCTGAGTAGTAGTTTGGTGATGATTATCTTTGAGTCTTTAGGTTTCAATCTTCCTTAATTGTATCTGAGATATTGTAAATATTCAAATATTTACAATATCTCAGCAAGCTATGCTTGGTAGGGGATTTAAGAAATATAATCAATATATCTCAAAATCAAAATTCTTTATATCCATGATATAAATCAATTTAGATGATTGGATAACCATTTCATTCTTCACTCATCGTATGAATTATATGTATATATTACATATAGATAAAACAACTGAAAAATGTGAATATAGTCAATATCATCAATAATATCTCATTTCCAAACTGATTTCAATATTAACACTAGGTGTTAATATATATAATCATATTGTATTGGGAATCATCCTCCAATACAACATTGGTAATAACTTTTACTAGACATCTCATCATGTCATAAAATAAGGCATCTCATCATGCCACAACATAAGACATCTCATCATGCCATAATCAATTGCATCATAATGTAAAATAATCTCAAAGGACTACCATGCTTGCAATCTCAATTCCTATAGTGTGTTCAGATAACTACTTAATACTCCATTAATACCATGATGGAAAATACATATCCATATTTGTGTGGGGGGAACCATGGCTGTCACAGTGGCAACCTTCTTATAATTGCCCCACCCGACATTTTGCCTCTCTTTGGGCACGATATCATCATCATAATTAGTTTCAGAGAGCGGGTGGCCAAACCCTTATAACTCTCATAGCATTGGTATCCCCAAGAATAATCCTATCTTAAAACAAAATCATAAGCTTCCATTCTTGTAAGGAAAATAATATTTCATATATACAGACTGTGTGGCTGGTTATAATAGGACATGCCTATAACTTATGTTCTTAAGATTTGGGGGTCTAACTAATATAGTTCATATCTTCTCATTCTATCAATTAAGTAATTTCATAATTGCTTAATCAATTACTTTGTATTCATTTCAACATCATTTGTTGCCTTAAGTAATTTCATAATTACTTAATCAATCACTTTGTACTTATTTCAACATAATTTGTTGATTTATAAACAATTCTAAAACAAGTATAATCAAACTATAGCTACCAGGATAAGATCATATGTAAAATACATGTATCTTCTATATTGAATATATTCTTAAGGTCCACCTACCTTTACTTTCAACGATCCATCTTCTCATTGATATTGATCATTATATCCTTCATATATCTGTCAAATCTTATATATATATATATATGCAGTCATTCCTCAACTCATTTATACTTCATAGTTGTTCTTTTGATCATCCTTACATAGGATGATTTGGATCTTTTTCCTTGAATTATATTGATCAAGGTCAAATCTATTGATCTATATTTAAATATAACATTCATACTAATTCAAAAACATACATACTAACACAATATTATGTTTCTTATTATTCTTGATCATTCAAGATCTCCCTATGGATCTTGTTTGATCATCATTATCTTACTTACAATTTTTATTAGGATTGGATAATTTGCTATCTTTTATATTCTTATTATTATTCAACCAGTTAATGTTTTACAGTTTGAAGATAGTTTATTTCTTTCCTAATACTAAATAACTCCTTATTTCAGAATTGACTAAGGCTTACCAATTAAAAGCTGCTCATAGTTTAATTCAATCCTTATGCAAGGAGGTGTTTAGACCTCACAAACATCATAAAAAGGTGGGAGAAGAGCGAGGCTCTATTAGAGAACCTCCTTAACCACCATGTTCAGCATTTATTTGAGTGACCTTAGCTCAACCTTCATAAGGTTCCTATAAGCATTAAACCCTAAATACTCTTGCTATTTGATTTTAATTAAATCCATGAACATTTAAAATGTCATTCATGGGGTTTATTATTCTCCTAATTTAGTCCAAGAAAATGATATTCCTTATATTGTTCTACTAATTGTAGCTGTTACTATCATTAAGTCCATATCCATATTCATTGTAAATATTTATCAATATCTATTTTTATTTAATAACATTTTCCTTGTAATTTACATAACATGAACAATTAAACGTAAATAAATAAATCTAACAATTAAATCTACTAAGCAAATAAAAGAACATTTATAATAGAATATAATAACTCACATGCTCACTTGAATATATCTTATTTATCCATTTTGATTCCATGATCATATTTTGATTTCTATTCATTTTTCATCTTATGAAGGGTTTAGATCTTAATCTTTCATTTTTATTTAGATCTATCACATTCTCTTAATGTGATATCACCACTAGATCATTGATGCATCTCATCATATAATATGATCTTTCTTGATCTAATCGATCATGAAGATCTTATGTCATTTTATCAAAATTAAGGGCATAGATTTTAATCTATCATAAATTAGCCACATCAGGCTCATCAATCCATATGATCTTAACTTTAGATCATCATTCAAGCTAATTTTCATGGGCTAATCATGCTTGATTACTCAGATCAAGTAGATCCATGATCATTTTTAAGATTTCTCTTCCATTAAGGTTAAATTTCTTAATTTATCCTAGATTAATCACATCTAATTCTTGATTCTATGTTCCCTCATCACAGATCCCTGATGGATAAAAAATTTAAGGTCTGATCATGTCAGATTTGATTGATCTTGGGAATTAGTAATGTAATTTACAAAATTTTACAGTGAATAAAACCTAGATTTTATATTTCCATTAGATTCTACTCTTCATTAAGAATTTAGAGTTTTTTTTCGATCTTGATTTGGAGTTAAAATGAGCTCTGAATTAAGATTTTAAGTTTTCAGATCAAAACAATGGCCCATATTCAATCTGGCCCTTGTAGATTGATGGGGATGATCAACAGCCCATCTCTACCTCATTCCATTGATGATAGCCAGTATACGGGGAGGGGTGACCTGGGATAGCCGAGACTGTCTAATCTGGACCGTCAGATCAGCTCTTCCACCAAATCAATGGCTAGATCTAATTGAAATCTCACTTTGAATCCAGATCTAGGGATTTTGGGGTCCCACGAACTCATCTGATTGCTCAATTTCTCCATTTAAGTTGTCTATAGGTGGATCCCCAATTACTCTCACCGGATCTATTTCACTGGTGAACCAGTTGCTGGTGAAACAGACTCAAAGGTGAATCTTGGATTTTTGATTAAAAATGAAGGGGATTTCGACTAGGCATTGAAGGGAAGTTGCCCTACCTCTTTCCTTCGGGTGGATTTGTGCCAAAGACCTCGATTCTAATGCTGAAATCTGGCGTTAAAGTACGGTTGATGCTTATCAGTTTTCACTTGCCGGTGAACCCTCATCGAAGCCGGAGAAGGAAAGGGGACAGAGGGGAATTGAAGAAGAGAGTGCGAGGAACCCGATCTTGGGTTTAGGTCCGGTATATTGGCTAGAGAAGTGGAAGATTAGAGACAATTATGCCGGCCTAGGAAAACCCTAGCCAGCTAAAATTTTGTTTAAGTTAGGCTAAAAGGGGGGTCTGGGGATGCGCCAGCCTAGGACAGGTTGGTTCTTATGCCAGGAGTGTGTGGGGACTGCTGCTCCGACTGGAAAGAGAGGAGAGTGAAAAGAAAAGAAAAAGGAAAGGAAAGGAAAGGAAAGGAAAAAGGAAGAAAAAATAGAAAAAGAGAGGGAAAGAGGAGGAAAGAGAGAGGGAGAGAGTCTTGAGATTTTGTGGAATTTTGTGGAGACTGTAGGAGAGGTATTTATAGGAAAAATTGTGTACTATTTTATTTAAATTCTTAATTATTTTTCAACTTTTCTTATTTAATTCAAAAGAGATTTCTCATCATGTTTATTCTTCATCATTTATATTCCCTAAGCTGGCTGTCCACCAACTCACCTAGCTTTTGTGGACCCCATACAAAAGTGAAATAACTATTTTATCCTTATGAGTAAATGTAAATTTATAAAATTAAGAACAATAGGAATTTTTCACCCGAGCTCAAAGTTCAGTGTACTTACAGTCATTCTGACTAGTTTCTCGTGAATGATTCTAAATATCTATATTTCAAGACTTGATTCTTGTTCTAAAAATTAATATTATATTAAATATAATATTTCACCTTGATTTTTGTAAAAATTTCAATTAATTCCAAATAATTTCAAAAAAGTTGAAGTTTTCACATAAATGAAGATTACTAAGACATAGAATAGAAAAAAGATTAGCATGTTAATAAATACCTCCTTGATTGGGACATCTCCTTTGAACTGTACCCCTTCTATCTCTTCTTAAGATGGAGGACTGTAGCTATTGTAAGATGGGGGTTGAGGGACAAATCTTGACTTGGACCTTTGATACCCCAAGGGTCCTTATAGAAATCGTTCCTTACCTTTGGGTATAGCTCATTCAACATATTCTCCTTCCATACTTCCATTTCCTTTATTGGAGGATTTCTTAATTTATGGAAGAAGTTGGAAGGAACCACACCATGGCCTTGGGCCCTTACTTGGCCAGGGTGATTGTCCTTGTTACCCATAATCATATACAGCATGTCCCCCTTTGCAGCAGTGCTGCTCAGAGTCCATATAGTGGCATTTTCCTAGGTCAACTCTTCCTGCACATGTAATTAATAGAGCACTATAATTTCCATATGTATGTATGTATGTATATTATAATTCAAGAGATACAAAAATCGATACATGAAACCACTTACAATTCTTGAAGTAACCAAGGTAGCATTTTCATCAATAAAGGTCTTAGAGTTACGCCCCTTTGAATGCTCCATTTTCCAAAGAAGGGTGTGATCGATTGGCTCTGTGGTCCCAACCTTCTTTTGCTGTCAAGAAAGACATTACCTCGAGTTAATGAAAGAAAATTCAAGTATGTTTAGATAGAACTAGACTGTCAGATATACTTACTTCTTGTCTTTCTAACCATGCGTAACCAATCTTGGAGAGGCAGTATTGCATATGATTGGTCGCACGCACCATTTGTCCTTTCATACACTTTGCCTACATGTCAAAAGAACATGTAATGAAGCACAATGGACTTTTATAATTAGAGAAGTAACCCTGAAAGTCGCATTACAGAAAAGGACGATGAGCTCTTACATTAGGTCAGTGAACTTGTTATATGGTTTAAGACTGTCCAAGTAACATCTCAGCTCTTGCTGTGGATGGAGGCGGCCCACTAACATTTTCCTATCTTGATGATGCCTCTAATTATCTACTAGTTTCTATCAAAGAGATAATACAAAGAGATAATATGAGAAGATATTAATTCTACTTGATTTGGAAAGATACCATTCTCTATCCTACAATCAACTGATTCTAATTGCCATGAGTAACATTCTTTAACTTCTCCTTTCTGTCCCTGTAGTCAAGGAATATGTATTCCTAAAACATGAAAAATTAAATAAAATAATAAAATAATTGTGTCTAATGGGTACTGTAGCTCAAGGTTAATAGTAATCCACTTATAAAAATACACAATTAATCTTGGCCATTCACCTAATTTTATTCTTCATTTGTTAAACTTTATAATTAGTTTTTACCATAATAGACACTACTGAGAAGCCTGATAAATGTTTGGGATAAATGGGATAAGATACTAATAATGTCTACTCTTAATATTATTCTATTTTGGTTTTTAAACTGAATAATAGAGTTAAATGATTCCTTGAAAATATATTTTAATATAGGATTTACTTAATAAGGTGTCAAGAAGATTAATGATTTTAATCGCAAAAGATCTAGACCTATATATAGTAGGACTTTGCCTAGAGATTTTTTTTTTCTATGATATGATGATTATGAAGTAGAAAGAGAGAGTAGTATCATAGGTTCATTTGTTTATATGTATGAAACAGAAAGTGGCAAAATTTATACATATTTCTTGATAGAATAATGTTTTAAAATACTTAAAAATTATATCTAATATAAAAAGATTTTGTCCAGGTTATGTAAAACCCCTTAGGTCTATTTTAGTTTTCATATTGAATAATAGAGTTAAATGGATTATTTAGATCATTAGATGGCTTATATTATTATGAAAGGGGCCCACACTTGGACAATCCAAGTCATTGATTTCATTTTCATAATTTTTGATAAGTAGTAGTTTAAAGAGCTTGCAAATTACATAATTTTATTATTTAAAAAACTTTACTTCCCATTACAAGAAATGGATAATTAGAAACTTTGTAATAATAATGGCCTAAATTGAACTTTCAAAGCCATGATGGGTATTTTTGTTAAAAGTCATTCAAAGCTGGAATAATGAGATGAATGGATGGATCATCCAAATGAGGTCCCTTTTTAGGACAAGTGCAGGGGCACTTCTAGCTAAGGTCCATTCAGTGCATTCCGCTTATCTTTCCTCTCAAAGAGAAGTAGTAATTAACAATGTTACAGACAACTTAATGCATTCGTACGGTAAGTTAGGTCCCACACGTCCATCTGATTTCACTGAACGATAGATGACTACTAATAAGAAAAACATAAGGATTAAACAGCCATTATCAGCAGATCATCGGCAATCATAATTTCACTTAAACGTCAATCTTTCACTTATCTTAGCGTAGATTACTTCTTGTAAAAATATTGTAGGGACTATCCTCTAAGGAGAGCTACGACAACAAATAGGCTCGTATTCATGGAGATCCGAAGCATTGACGTTTGACATGACTTGGATGAGAAATTATATACTGTCCGTGCTCGTAAATACAAACAAGGGCGAGCATGGATAGAAGAATCCTCCCAGAATTTAGTGATCCAAGCCATTCATCTCGCGCATCCCATGTTACATGGGTTATGTGCCTAAACTCTCATGCATCAGTGGATCCTAACCCTTCGGTCAGTTAATATGTTGATCTTGTGCTGTCTAAACCTTCCATCTTATAGTTTAGCATGAAATTGGTTAGGATCAGCAGGTGAAGATAATTTTGGGTTGGCCTAACTTAATTGTAGTCGCCAACTGGAAGTTGAAACTTCCTTCTCTTTATGTAAGACTAGACTTCTCCTCTTCCCACGAGAAAGAGAAGACGAACCCGTGGTTTTCTCTCTCTTGTCACGCGATCTCCGTGAGCCTTCCCTTGTAACAGTGTTAGCTACCTCTTCGGTGTGGAACAGAGCAAGCGATGGGCCCAACCCAAAATCTTAGTGGGCTCCATATCTTGGAGTGACAAGTCATAACGTTCGTTTACTTGCCACTGCCCATTACTTGCACGGTCAGAAAGACATATACAGGTCAATCGCTAGTGAAAGTGTAAACATGTAACATAGAATGGCAGCAGTCTAGTTTGACTAAATAATATGGGTTTGGCTTAAAATAAACCCACTTTTGCGAGCCCTTTCTGCTTAGAACTTACTTTGTTGACATCCTTCACCTTCCGATAAGAGGAATTCTCCATTGTTTAGCGACTTTTGAATGGTTAAGATCATTTATCCTGCAAGATTTCCAGGACATCATTCACCTTCCGTGGATGATTTCATCAATCGTCTAACCAAGTGCGTACAATCGGCCTTACTGTTGTGGTCCTGCCATGCATAATCGGATGATTCTATCTGTTCGGTAGAATTTATCTATACAATTGAGTATGTGAAAGCTTAGATGATAAAAATATATAAAAAGGCATTGAACCAGTGCTTAATTGCTGGTTTATCACTAAAAGCGAGCCCCCTTACCAATAAAAGTCTAGGACAGATAGTAGAAGACAACTCAGCATCTCCTCTTGAATAAGTTTGGACATAGGTTCAAGTCGTTGCTTTTCTCTTTGGCTGACATTAAAATTAGAAGTGTGCGAGTGATTTGCTTTGTTATTCTTCCTTATAAAAAATAAACAAAGCAAGTTCTCTTGATGTGCCATGTAAACTCAACTTAGATCATTACATTGGAACCCATGTGGTGATTGCTCACTAAGTTTCTTAAGTAAAGGTTAGTTGATGATTATTTATGGGCATTGGTAGTTTACGATGGGCCCCCTCCGTCCCATTAGGGATGGATAAATCTAAGATGTGAGTAGTCTGGTTTGTAATTTGTAGTTTCTACAAACTAAATAAATATAAAAAATAAAACTAGTGATTACATGATGATTACCTATCAACCTCCTGGTTATGAAGGTTGTTGTTTCGGCTACTATACCACTGGAGAGTGGGCCACGTGCCAACAGGCATTATAGTAGCAAAACTTGGGCCAGGTCGATTAACAAGTATGAAAGGTTTTTGTAAACTAAGCCTAGTCCAAAACTAGCTTACCAACTTAAAATTTTATTTGATAAGCAAATAAAGATTGGATAAGATAAGAATTTGAGATGAGACAGGACAAAACACAAAATAGTAAAGAGGGGAGTCAAATAAAATTGGTAAGATGGGGAAAAAGAAGAATACAAAAGAGAGAGAGAGAGTACATTTATCTAAACTTTTTTTTTTTTTTTTTTTAATGTGAACTTATTGCTCCATATCAATACATGTTATCTTTTTCGTCTTTGAAAAATGAATGATCATGTTATTTGAATTATGCGTATATTTCCATACGGTTTAGCATCACCAATAAAGATAAGATGCTTTCATTTACATAGCATTGCATCTTTGTCTTATTTTATTATCTTACAAATAAGTGTTATGGGCCTGGTTATAGGGTTAGCTTTGATCGGATTTCAATTACTCTCTTATTTTTATACACATAGGATATTATCATTATTGTTGGCATGGCTTTTAAATTATGTATTTGTTTGTTGCATAGATATAAAAACAAGAAATCAATGCATTGGGGTATGGATTTTCTTTGCTGTAGATCTCATGCACGTATTATAAAACTTTGTATTACTTGATTTTGAAGAACTCTTGGAAACTACGGTTTTGATCTTACCTGATTGGAACCTAAATTTAATCTAATATACTTTAAGATAGGACATGATGCACATGAGATTATACAATAAATCTTTCGTGGTTCAATTTCGTTCTATAGGTGAGTTTGGTCCTACTATGATATCGACGTGCTATAGTCACTATTTATGGGTTTAAGCATGTAAAGCTCAGTTTAACTATGGACCTAAGTGGGGCACAATTTACTAAATTGCATGGATCTAAGCTAAGGACTTTAGCACTCAACGTGTGGGCAACATGCATGCCACCTAGCGCATGGGTAGTGTGTTTGGTACCCAGCACATGAGTAGCATGTAGGCCACCTAGTGGATGGGTAATGTATTTGCCACCTAATGCAAGGAAAATGAGCTTGTCACCTAGTGCAAGGGATGGGTGTTTTACACAACGCTAGGCGTGGGCATCATCATGCATGGCACCCAGCATTTGGGTGGTACAATTAACACCTAACGCATGGAACCCAGCATTTGGGTGGTACAATTAACACCTAACGCATGGCACCGTTCGCATGCCAATGTATTTGGCACCCAAAGCTTGCACATGGCGTATGGCACCGAACATCTGGGATGTGTGCATAGCAGCTGGCGCGTGGGCAGCATGCGTGACATTGAGCATATGCGTGGGGTGCTTGGAAGCCAGTGTCTGAATACCCATATTACATCCAGCACGAGTAACAAGTTTAGTACCTAGCACACGGCCATTGCTCTAGTACACTGCACCCCGGTCAGACACATTGTACAGCTTCAAACACTGCACCTTGATCGGGCATGGTGCATCACTCGAGTGCATGTGCACAGGACCAGCGTTCTGCTTATAGGCATCACACACGAACGCAAATCAATGTACACGGCACTGGGCATGTGCACAACATATAGGCATGGCGCATGACACTTGGTATTGGATATAGACATAGACCATGGTGCATGTTCGATGAATAGGCATCTAGGGTTTTGATAGTATGATATTATGTGATTTTGAACATTTGAACCCATGAATTTAAGTTATATAAGTATGCAATATATTTGAGCTATGTGTCACGGACTTACATTGCAAAGCCCATGACCAAAGCTTACAAACTCCAAGGAAGGCTTCTTTAGCTTGTGGACATGGTCTAAGGGACTTAAGCCCGTCGTTGAAGGCCCGTACTAGATGACCTGATTCTAGAAGGCCTGGGTTTTGGAAGTCTCCATGTAAATATCTAGAAAGAGGGAAGGGTAGAGAGAGTTGTGTAGAGTTTTCTAGATAGAGTTCTAGAATAATTCTCAACCGTTTGATTATTGACTTTTGTAATAATCCATACCATCCATTGAGGAGGTGGATGGGGGAGAGCAAGTATAAATAGGTGTAAGCTCCTCACTTGTAATCAGCTCAGATAAGCTCAGGTTAGTTCAAATCAGTTAAGGTCAATACATTGGGAAGTTTCCTTTCTGAGTTCTCTTGAGTTCCTCTCATTGTATTAGTGGGTAAGTGAGTGTAGCCCTGGTAAATGAGAGTTTGGAGGATTGAAGGCTGAACTTAGCCTTGGTGCCTTGAGCACATTTCAAGACTAAGTGCCGCACAGGAGTTTGAAAATCTCAGCCCATGACAAATAGTATCAGAGCAGGTTCGACGGAGTTGATAACTGAGAGAGATTGATTGAAGCTGGTTTCAAAGTAAGGTTAGCATTGAAGGTTTACGAAGATGGAGGCAATTGTGTGTGGCATTTCCACTCGGTTAGAGGAAGTGCACCCAAGGTGTGGGTCCCTTGAAGCTGTGAGGAAAGAGCTTAAGGGCGAGGGGGAGGGGGAGGATAGATTGCGCTCCATAAGGGAGGTAAGCCTTCATAGAACACAGGAGGCTAGCACTTTGAATCCTAGAAATTATGCTAGTAGATGGAAGGTTACTACTCCATCAAGACCGTGCTACTTTTGTGACGGACCTCACCTCATGCGAGATTGCCCAACGAGGAAGGTCCTACACAACCTAACATTACACAAGGAAGAGGAGGAAGAGCTAGAGGAAGTAGCTCAATTAGCATAGATAGGCTTATCAGGCCTGGGTGCTGGGACGTTGCTTGGACCTAATGAGTCCTAGAGGGAAGCAGTGATCAACAAGGGTGTTGACGCCATTGTTGGCACAAAGGGGAGTGTGCCACAAGAGGAGGACTCTAGGATGGGTGGTTCCATGCAAAGTCGTATAAGAAGCACGGCGGCTAGTAGTTACCACACTAAGGTGCAAGAGGCACAACAGTGTGGTGTAGCAAAGCAAGGGTGCAAGAAGGGTGACTACATTCAGATGTGCCGCAGTGCACAAGTCCGCAGGGATGCATGCATCATGGAAATGACCAAGAAGCTTCCCAAGGTGCACAAGCATGACGGGATGCGAATGTGCAAGGGGAGAAGTAAGGCACGGCATCATGGAAGGATTACAAGGCCACATGGGACACACTCAGGTCGAAGCTTGCAACATTGAAGAAGATGTGTCGACGAGGGCGTTGACATTATCAGGTGGGGGAGAATGTCACGGACTTATATTGCAAAGCCCATAACCAAAGCTTACAGACTCCAAGGAAGGCTTCTTTAGCTTGTGGTCATGGTCTAAGGGACTTAAGTCCATCGTTGAAGACCCATAGTTGATGGCTTGATTCTAGAAGGCCTGGGTTCTGGAAGTCTCCATGTAAATATCTAGAAAGAGGGAAGGTTAGAGAGTTGTGCAGAGTTTTCTAAATAGAGTTCTAGAATAGTCCTTAACCATTTGATTGTTGACATTTGTAATAATCCATACCATCCATTGAGGAGGTGGATGGGGGAAAGCAAGTATAAGTAGGTGTAAGCTCCTCACTTGTAATCAGCTCAGATAAGCTCAAGTTAGTTCAACTCGGTTAAGGTCAATACATTGGGAGGTTTTCTTTCTGAGTTCTCTTAAGTTCCTCTCGTTGCATTAGTGGGTGAGTGAGTGAGTGTAGTCCTAGCAAGTGAGGGTTTGAGGGATTGAAGGCTGAACTTAGCCTTGGTGCCTTGAGCACATTTCAAGACTAAGTGCCACACGGGAGTCTAAAAGTCTCAGCCCGTGACATATGGTAAGTATAATTCATCATTGAAATAACTGCTAATTTGATAACTTTGATAATTGAAATGAAGCTATTGTTTTTTTTTTTGCATGCTACATAGTATGGTACAATATATGATTTTGAAAATGCAAAACCATGGACATACAAGTACCAATACTAAAACTAGAATAAGCTAGTCAATGATTTATGCTAATTGAAATATGACTTGTGAAATGAAAGTTTGTGAACGATTTTGTATCATGTATTGTGGAATGCAAAAATTGTGACTTTATATGAATTCCATGAGTAAGGTGAAATGTTTTAATGAATGGAAATTAGGCAACTTTAGAGAGTTGTGCCTAGCATAAAATTAGATGACTCAGAAGAGTTGTGTCCAGCCTAAAATTAAGAAACTTGTGCAAAGTTAAGGCTAGCCTGGGGCAAATTGTAAGACCCCTCTTGTTGCTATGCTAAGAAGATCAGTTTGCCACTAGTTTCTGATATAGATACCTTCCTTAAGAGGCTTAGTCATGAGTTTGTTTCATGAGAAGACTAGTCTTGAATTGATCCAATGCCCCCATGAGGACTAGTGTAACCCATGTGGTATCTGTAGCCAGTCCTTTACGTGCATAGTCGACCCTATTGTTATAGGACATGGAATGAAATGTCAATCATTTTCAAGGATATTGATGGTCGTCGAATTAGGCAAGTGATAGGATGTTGTCACTTAGTGATATGATAGGATTATGGGTTGAAATGACATGGTATGATGTGATATGACTAAATATAATTTGATAAAATGTAATGTAACATGATACAATATGATATGACAAGATCTCATGTCTTTGTACATAAAAAAATGTATGAGATTTTTTCTAATGATTTGGTAATACAAAGTTTTGATATTGAGTATTTAATTGTTTGCATTGCTTAATTTGCACATATGTTTGTCGTAGTTTCCAAACGGTTAGTGTATGCATTTTCCTATTGAGTTTTTGTACTCACCCCTACAAAACATTTTAGGTGAAGCATGAGAGGACTAAGCAATCAACTAGAAGAGATTAAACAAGGAGAATAAGAAGAGAGAAGCATGGATAAGTAGTTAGTTGGACATTTTCATTATTATTTTGATTTTGAAACAATAAACACTTGAGGATGAATGTAATAAGATAGGTATCAATGATATATTTAATCTGAATTATAACTTGAATTTATATTCCGTACTGTTTGGGCTGTGACCAGGGAAACTTGTAATGTATATTTTTATTCCACTATTATATGTGAAGTTTTAATATGACACCAAGTTGAAGGTGGAATTGAGATAAATATTTAAAAAAAACCTATAGAAGAGTTTCATTTTCAAATTATATTTCAAAAATTATTTTATGAAAAACCCGAGTCTCTATATTTAAATACTTTTATATAATTTCTTTGAGAGGAGAAGGAGAATGTTTACCAAGATAATTGCCGTTGAAAGGGGGTGTCTTGCAAGTCGCATTCCTATTGTTGATGGACTAAAATCCCAACAAAGTCTTTGCCCATGCCATTTTGGTTGCTTTTGGGTTTAAGATGGTCCTCTATCATATGATCAAAAAGTGTAATTAGGAATCTAGAGTTCCTCTTGGTCCTTCAATCCAATCTGGTAACAATATTGATCCATCCAAGAGATAGAAAATGGTCACTACCCGTAAAAGTCCCAGCAAAGTTCCTAATTTTCTTGTCAGACTCACATATGTATTTTTTCCATTTCATCCGAAACATTTTGCCACGAGCAACCCTAGTAATTATATTGTTTGTAAGATCCATCAACATCTCAATTAGATTAACCGGTACCTTCTGCAAGCAACAATTAGAGATGTTCTCTATCATTACACCAACTTCTTCTTCCCTAATCTAGTAGAATGATTGGACCCTATTGGCACTTAGGAGCTCTACCATGCAAACCTTCTTTTCTTCTCTCCAGTACTCACCATATGGTGAAAAAACCACATTATTGCCACCATAAAGGAGCTAGGTGGCTGCCTTCAATGAGGGTTGATTCCACAAAGCAACATCACATGTTCACATTCTCTTCTACAACTTCGAGGATGAAATGGCAAGAACTGGAGATTGATGACCCAAATGTATGAGCATTAGTAGCCCATGTTTCTTGGAAATAACTCAAAGTAAGGTAGCAAGCCTAGCTGATGAAGATTCCCTATAATTGGAAGCTTGGATAGAAGGTGGTAGCTTTGGCTTACCAACCATAACACTCCTTAACCTATTCACAGGAAATAGGAGAAAGAGAAGGGTAGTAATAAAAGATCCATTGATTGAGTGAATATGAGAATGATTACTTGTTTGAAATGGATGACATACTATTTTCAATGTTAATTGGCATGGTTGAAAGGCCAAGGCCAGTGTGTGTGTGTGTGTGCGCGCGCACACACACTTTACAACCTGATCCTCTTCTCTTTATAGAATGTGGGAATGAGTGTTTACGCATTGAGGGGGTCCTCGTAATACATTTGGGAAGAGTGTATATGTATTAAAACTTATAAGAGATGCATGTTAATAGTACCAAAATATAAATTAGCACCTTTTTTTTACTAATGATCCACTTAGTCTTTTACCCATAACAAACTACTTCACTTTGACCTAATACCATCCAAGTGAGGAGTTTTTTCATTGTTTCTATTGCCTTTCTTAGCTAAATAACGATGACTAAAGCTTGATTGGATTTTTTTCTAAAAAATGGAACAAAAACAATAATGCCTTATTTTGACTAATAGGACCTTGGAGTATAGATTTCTCCTCTTCCCATGAGAAATAGAATTTGAATCTAGTGGTTTTCTCACTCTCATCACGTGATCCTTGTGAACTTTCAAATATATCATGTCAAGTCAAATATCTCTGCAATGCGATCACCCAAGTCATAGTGGTTCGTGTATGAGCCTCTATGTGCATAGTCATAAAGACATGTACAGTTCAACTTTTGAAAAACTTGTACAAGGAATGATAGTATAGTATGTGACACTACAACAAGCTAGTGTAATGAGCCAAACTTTTCAACATTGGGCACAATTTTGACTAATTTGACCCATCCATTTGATTTCTCTAGATATAGATATGTTCGATGACAAATATCAAGTTATTGAATGAATTTAACCAAAAAAAAAAGGTTCTTCTTATTTTTTGATTATAGATTGTTCTTTGTGCAGAAGTAGGGTGTACTAAGCTGACTTGGTGCGCTATGCTATCATTCAACTAACATGCATTATTCCAATAAAACATGATTGCAAGTGGCCTATTTTGACCTAGGACTACCATGAAAACAACCAATTTTTTACTTAGATAGCATCGGCTTAAATTAAAAAAGCCCATTCTTGCAAGTCCTGGAACTTAGAACTTACTTTGTGGCCAGCGTTTAACATTGGCTTTAGCTTTCTGAGAAAGAGGAATCTCAGCTTCTTAGTGACTTTCGAAAGGTTAAGATCATTTATACTGCAAGATTTCCAAGACATGTTTGGTTGGCGCAATTCTCAAAAATAATTATCATATTCTTCCATGGAATATTTCACCAACGGTCTAACGAAATATGTATAATCGGCCTCACCGTTGTGGTCCTATCATGCATGATCGGATGATTCTACTTGTTCGGTGGGACTGATTTATACAGTTAAAGTTGAGTGAAAGCTTAGATGATATCATCTATAGAAGCATTGAACTATTGCTTAATTTGCTGGTTCACGATCAAAAGCGAGCTCCCTCGATCGTATCTGCACCATGTAAACTCAACATAGGTCGTTAGAATTGAACCCTAGAGGTGATTGCTTATCAAGTTCCTCTACAATTGAGCTAAGCCTAGTTCATGATTATTTATAGGCATTGACTCTATGTCCGGGGTTAGAGGTCTTCATCTCCATCCCTTGATTGCATCTGCGCTATCTGCACTTAACCTAGATCATTAGAACTAAATCCCAGTAGTAATTACTCGTCAAGCTCCTGCTTAGGAAGGTAGTCTGAGTATACATGGCCACGTGCCCATAGGCATAATAGCAGCAAACCTGGGGCTTGGTCAAGATTAACAATTACAAAGTTTTCTGTGATCTCAGCCCAACCCAAGACCAGCTTATGGACTGAATTTTCCTCTCTTTCTGCTGAAAGTTTTCTACAGTCCGTTTCCAGCCTATCATTTTCACATTGTCCCACACTTTTGAAATGTACCTCCCTCATAGACTACAGCATTCGTTGTTTAGATATAGATAGCCACCCATTTATAGAATTCCATCAAGGACAGGCATTTTGATATCACCATGGAGACCTTTATATGGCTCTTCCTTTTGCCTCTCCTCATCCTCTTCCTTCTCCGTAAATCATCATCTCCCAGGAACCTTCCACCGGGACCCTATCCATGGCCGATCATTGGAAACGCGTTATCAATGCTTGGCAAAGGGCCTCATAACAATCTTACAAAGATCGGTCGGCAACATGGCCCTTTAATGCTTGTGAAATTTGGGGCCCGACCTGTAATTGTAGTCTCAAGTCCTGAGGTTGCCATGGAAGTGCTTAAGACCCATGATCTCCCCCTTCTCGGGCCGAAATGTCCCCGAGAGTCTCCGGTTGAAGAACCACATTCCACACTCGCTAGTGTGGAATGACTGCACCGACAACTGGGAAGTTGTTAAGAAGGATCTCTAAGACGGAATTTTTCACTACGAAGATGCTAGACATTCATATGCAAGTGAGAGAGGGGGAAGCATCGGAAATGTTGAGTTATATAATTGCAAACCAAGGCGAGCCGATTCAGATCACCAAGGTGGTCTTTGGGACCCTTCTGAACTTCTTGGGCCATGCCGTCTTCTCCGAGGATGTGTTCGAGTACGGCCAAAAAGGCGACAAGGTTGGTATGCAGAAGCTCATCAGAGAGATGCTATACATAGCAGCTACTCCAAATTTGGCGGACTTCTATCTGATCTTAGGTGGGCTGGACTTATTCGGTCTTAACCGAGCCTGTGTCGCTCGCTTAGAGGATGTCATCGCTCTCTGGGATGATACAGTTAAGGAACGAGGAGTTAATCGCGATCATTTGAAGCAAGACTTCTTGGCAGTTTTACTTGCCAACAACTTTTCGGATGCACAAATCAACGCCATTTTTCCGGTAGTATCCTGTCGCCTGTTCTTTGCATCTCTATCATCTTTATATTATTGTCTTCTCGAACGTGACACTATACGATAAATACACACCCACACACTTAGAGTGACTGGAACTCGTGACCTGCACGATTGAGAGCCGCTGCCCACACTCACACACCCTGTCTTGACAAGAATTTTAACAGTTTGATATTTAGCTCAATGGGTTTTTATGCTTATTCCTTCTCATATGTTGTATATAAAGTCGGGTCCCTCAATGCACGACCATCAGTGCAATGGTTTTCGGTTAACCTCTGATATATCTTCGAGACTAGGAAACCTTTGGCCCTGGTGAGCTTTTCCCTCACTTGTGGCCATCCCAATGTTTGAGTTTTCATCGAAGCAGCCTAGAGTAAAAATTAAAGGTTGAACTTCAACTTATAAAATATGAAAAATGTTAGACGGTTTTTAGAAACCATCTTATATATTATAATAATATTCGAGGGTTTTCACATAACCGTCTTATAAAAATTTTATATAGGACTAACCGCCTTATATTCTTTTAAAAATATAAGACAATTTTTCTTATATTATGTTAATAATATAAGATGGTTTTCCAGAACCATCTTATATAACATAAGGCTTAGATAGCTTATCCATACTAAGCATGCATCTTATACTTTCCACAATGGTCATGCTCATCCTTTTAGCTACTCCATTGTATTATGGGATACATGGAACCATTTTCTCGTGTCAAATACCACACTTGGGGCAATATGTCTTGAACTCCTTAGAGGTATATTCTCCTCCATTGTCTGTCTAGAGACCCTAGCTTTTTCCATGTTTGTCTTTTCATCATTGCATGGAATCTTTTGAAGTGTTTAAATACCTAGTCCTTACTTTTTACAAAGTATACCTATACCCTCCTAGATGCATCATTTATAAAAGTTACAAAATATCTATTTTCACTCAATGACTCAACTTCTATGGATCTACATACATCTGGGTATACTAAACTCAATGGTTCTTCTCTTTTATTACAAGGGGAAGAATGTGTAACTCCATATTACTTGCCAAATAAAAAATGATTTACATGGGTTCAGAGTTATACGTTTAGTAACTTTGATGAGTTACTTTTTCACAAGATGAACAACCCTTTCTCTCCCATATGATCGAGTCTTTAATGCTATAAGTTTGTTGAGGCCTCATCTTCTACTGCATTTAGGCTATGTATTCAAATCTTTGCATTGGTATTCAACAAAGTATAGCACCTTTTATCAATTTTCAAGTGTTATTGCCAAAGTAATTAGCATAACCCTAATGATAAATGGTTGGAACCAAGATCATATTCCATTGAAGTTCTTGAATTTGCTGCACCTCTTTCAGCACTATTGTGCAACTAAGGTTTGTCTTGATTTGCACATCTCCAATCCCTGCTATCTTGGAAGAACTATTATTCCCCATCTCCAAGGTATCAAAATTATCTGCCCTTTAAGAAGCGAAGAATTCTTTGTGGGGAATGACGTGATAGGAAGCTGTTGTCCATTGCCTACTCTGCCTCATTTTTTTACCACATGTAGGCATGATTCTTTCTGAACAGATCTAGTACTAATATATCTTGTGCAATGGTGATAAGTGTTTTGTCGTTGTCCTCCTTCGATTTACTACTTTGTCCTTGCTCTCTTTTTAATTTTTGACAGTCTTTCCTAATGTGGCCGACCATGCTATAGTAAAAACACTTGTATTTTCCATTGTGCTAACTTTTGGATCTACCATGATCCCAGGTTCTTTCCCTATTCTTGATTTTTCTTATACCTCCACCCATTTCTCTTTCCTAGTTTTATTTTCCATAAGCAAGGCATCTATCTGGTTCGTGCCGGCTTCCTTTCTCCTAGCCTCTTCATTAAACAAGGGATTCTTAACTATAGCTATGGCAAGCTTTCCATTTAAAGCTGAATTCTAAGAGAAATTACTAGTTTTTCCTAGCTATTACGTAGGGAACTTAATAATAATAATAATATTAATAATATTAATATTATTATTAATATTAATATTAATAATAATAATAATATTATTATTATTATTATTAAGACCTTCTTTTTATCACCCAAGTGTAGCTCAATAGATTTGAGTTGATTCACTAGATTGTGAAATTCACTAGTATGCTTAGCAATAGTTGTTCCGTTATTCAATTTCAAGTTTACAAGCCTTCTTATCACAAGGGCATTGTTGAGAGTAGTCTTTACCTAATACATATTGTCTAGTTTTTTCTAGAGAACATATGCATTATCTTCTTGTGCTACATGGTGAAAAAAGGCTATGATAGATCCACTGCCTAATCTGACCTATAATTTTCAAATTCATTGTAACTTGATCCTTTTTTTTAATTTTCCTCAAGCTTTGCTCCCTCATCTTTTAGTGGGTCATAAAGGTCTTTATAGTATAAGAGGTCTTCCATTCTAGGTTTTCACAAGGTGGTGGTGGTAGTGAGCTTTATCATAGCTCTCATTGTCATGACTCTTAAAGTAGAATCCTCCATTAGCTCTAGTGTCTTTTTCTATCCTCTTAAAGTTAATCTATAAAGAATAGTGTACACGGATAGTAAAAAACCTAAGGAGGGTTGCTTTTGTCCATTTTTGAAGGGTGCACAAAATTTTCATATACAGGCATGTCTTTATCAAATTTAAGGGATGATAATTAGATAGATAGGTGTGTCTATGAAAATTCAATGGGCACTAATTCAATTCATAAAGGGGTGCAGTTATCAACTTAGGGATTAGCTTTTTTTTTATTCAGGTGTGCCACATTAGGGTTTTATATAAAAAGGAAAAACATAAAACCCTAAGCTTTTCAGATATACTCTTTCTCTTCCTCCATTCGGCATCTCCTCGCCCTTGACTATCCACCAGCCTCACATGCGATGATCTCCTCCATCTATAAGGGTGTAATTAGTGTCTGCAGTCCTCTCTTCCACCAGCATCCAGCTCTTTCTTGCCGTCCCCTTTCTTTTCTCATTTTTTTTTTATAGTTTTTTTCTTCAATGGTTAGTGATGTTGGCTCCTCCTCTCAGTTTTCTCCACCACTTTGCAGGTTGATCAGTAGTTCTCTGCCACCAGCGCTGTCGACTCCTCCTTCCCCATTTTTTTTCTCATTGATTTGTGGGTGTTCTGCAGCCCACAAGTCTTCTCCCCTCCATGGGTGCCTCTTTCTAGTCCAACATCTTTGAAGTATCTAGTCACTGTCCAACCTTCCTTCTGTAGTTTCTTTCTTTCTTCCTTTCCTTTGGCCAACAATTAGTCAATTTTTGGGAGATCCGCCGACTACTTGGATTTTTCAACATTTCTTGTGATGACAAAAAAAATGGCATTCCTCCTTTCTTTAACTCTTGGTTCATCGATTGTCTCTTTGTTATTCCTTGAGATTTTTGTTTTTTGACTGAGAGTTTATATGATTTCTTCTCTCACCAATGATAGAATGATGGTTTCTATCTCTTTTTTTTTCTTCTTTCTTCCATCGATGATGACAACGAAATATTTTTTGTAGCCAAAGATGGATCTTCCTTTCCTCCTCTTGGCTCATTGTCATTTTCAGCCAACAGAACCAAGTTCTAATGGATGATCCAATCAAAACCAAACTCTAATGCCACTTGAAGATCTAGGATCATTACTATCCAATCAGTCAGCATCGGATTGTATCAGGAGTCAAGGTCTAGAGAAAGAATCACACGCACACACATTATCATTGAGAATTTACATGGTTCAATTGATTGACCTACATTCACATTCAGAAAGAGAATTCTCTTTCACTAGGTATATACAAAGGCTTTATATTTGGGAGGGATGATCAGTACTGGTTTTTCTTGCTCCTATTTATCAAAGGATCTTGATTGATCAAAATTTCATTGAAAAATCAAGTAAGAAATCAAATCTTAATTTTTTCTAGATTTCAAAATAGGATCTTGATTGTCAGTCTCCAAATTAACCAAACTCGAATACTCTTATTTGCCTCTATCTTATTATGTCTTAAGAAGAAAGACATCTCCCTTATTGCTAGATACAAGTACCCTTTAGAGTTAGCTAGATGTTCGGGTTTCATGGTTCTTGCCACTACCATGTAAATCCTATGGTAGCAAATTACCATTCATAGAATACTGTGATATTCTCCCTCAAGGCACTATTTATTTATTTATTTGAATGTTGGAAGTTTAATCAATATTAAGCGAGAGACTTACCTAGGAAGACAGAGCAGTCTGAAACGGAACAAACAACCCCAAAACAAAAGACGGGTAGAATCTTGAGGCAGCTGCAACTCTTATCCAGTCCAAGTCTCTGCCCATTCATAATCCTAGGGTTGGCCCGCTACAAGGAAGCTAAGGGGAGAAGGAAGAAACCACCCAAAATCAAACCCCAAAGAAGAAAAAAATGCTGCTCGTGACTGTTGAGCTAAAGAGAAACGAAAAAAGAAATGGTGAGGAACATCATCCCTAGAAAAATGCTGCACACGAAGCATCCAAAATTTGACCATTACTTGTGCACTGTGGACAGCCATTATCCCCCTCAAGATCAGAGAGGGAGCTAAAGTCCATTGTATTATTGTTGATGTAGATATCCAAATGGTTCGTCTGAACAGCCCGTTTAGCAGGGTTGTTAACTAAATAATTCTCTCCTTGGGGATATGATTGAAAGAAAAATCAAGATTATGGAAGAATGCTTTGGCCTCTTCCACCATGTTAGCATGCTTACAAAGAATGGGGCCGTCATTCTTAATTTAGGAGATACATTGAAAAGCCTCCTTAATAAGTAATGAGATGCAACTTTAAAGCCTTTGTTAATCTGATAGCAAGGACTAGACTTGAATTTGCACGTACTCAAAGCACAATTCCATTCAAGAGAAAGACCTATATTTATTCTCTTTAATCATCTAAGGATCAACAGCCTTTTCTATATACAAGCTGTATCCTGTAGCACTATACAGAATTTCTGTAATCTACACCGTGGCTCTATTGGAAGTTCTCCTACAATTTCCTAAAGGGTAATTGAGAATGCCTGAGCATGTAGAAGGAAGCATTAAATTAAGAAATTGGTAAATTAGTCATAGCCAACTACGTAAGAGCAGTTCTTCCATCCAAGGACCACATGCTCTTCCCAAAGACAAGAACTTACAATATTTCAATCATAGGGATCCCATAATGGTTTAGATGGTTTTCCTAACCCAAAGATCAGTACTGACACTCGTTTCATATTTAGCAACCTATTACTTGATGTGGCAAAAAAATACAAAACCAAGGTATACTAAGAAGCTAGTAAAAGAGAATGATCTCCTTAATAGATTCCATAGTTCATATAGAGGATCAATCATGTCATTACTTACCCATCCTCTTTGACTGCATAACTTTCTTGATTACCTAGATGTAACACAGTCTTCCACTTCATCACCATCATTAACTGTGCAAGTAATCAACATATTAACATTAGAGAAGTGTCTTAATAAGGATCAATGAAATTCAAAGATTTGAAACATCTTTTCCCGTGGAAAAGTCTTTCCATTTGTCATATTCAGGATCATGACCATGACTAACTCTTATAATACCAAACCTCTATGCATAATCAACACAAAAGCTATCTTCATGATCAACACAAAACCTGCCAATTTTACAACCTTGGTGTTGACTCGCTGTTTGATTTTCCTAGCGAGCAAAATCCTCTAACACAAGAGGGGAGGGATACTCCGGCCTATAAATTCTAGATTGGAAATCGAAGTCCACAACAACTTCTTCCACATCTTCAATAAAAGCAAGTCTTTACAGCATCATTGGCCTCCACCATGATTAACTCTTCCTCTTCTTTGTTTTCTTCTGCTAAATCCCTGATCTCATCCATGACTAATTTTCTCTCCCTCTCCAGAGAAGTAGCCCTGAAAGTGTTAAGAGCATAACAGAAAAGGAACACGGGCTCTTACGTTAGGGCGGTAAACTTATTATATGGTCTAGACTGTCCAAGTAACATCTTAGCTCTTGCTGTGGATGGATTCGGCCCACTAACATTTTCTTATCTCAATGACGCCTCTGATTATCTACTAGTTTCTATCAAAGAGATAATACAAAGAAATAATATGAAAAGATATTAATGCTATTTGATTTGGAAAAATATTGTTCTCCATCCTATAATCAATTGATTTTAATTGCCATGTGTAACATTCTTCAGCTTCTCCTCTCTGTCCCTGCACCCAAGAAATATGTATCTTTGAAACAAGAAAAATCAAATAAAAAAATGAAACAATTATGTCTAATGGGTACTGTAGTTCAGTCTTAGTAGTAATCCACTTATAAAAGCACGAAGTTAATCTTGGCCGTTCACTTAATTTCATTCTTCATTTGTTAAAACTTTACAATTAGTTTTTACCATTATAGACACTATCGAGAAGCCCCACAGATGTTTCGGGTAAATGAGATAAGATACTAATAATGTCAACTCTTAATATTATTCTATTTTGCATTTTAAACTGAATAATAGAGTTAAATGATTCATCGAAAATATATCTTAGTATAGGATTTACTTAATAAGGTATCAAGAAGATTAATGATTTTAATCACAAAAGATCTAGGCCTATACATAGCAAGACTTCTACTAGAGGGATTTTTTTTTCTAAGATATGATGATTATGAAGTAGAAAGAGATAGAGTAGCATCATAGGTTAATTTGTTTATATGTATGAAATAGAAAGTGGCAATATATATATATATATATCTTGATAGAATAATGTCTAACAATTATGTCTAATACAAAAAAAATTTGGCCAGGTCATGTAAATGACTTTAGGTCTATTTTAATAATAGAGTTAAATGGATTATTTAGATCATTAGATGACTTAGATTATTATGAAAGGGGCCTACATTTGGATGATCCGACCCATTGATCTCATTTTTGTAACTTTGGATAAGTAGTAGTTTAAAGAGCTTGTAGATTATATAATTTTATTATTTGAAAAACTTTACTTCCTATTACAAGAAATGGAACCTTAGAAACATTGTATAAATGACGGCCTAAATTGAACTTTCAAAACCATGATGTGTATTTTTGTTAATAGTCATTCACAGCTAGACAATGAGATGAATGGATGAATCATCCATATGCGGTCCCCTTTTTATGGCAAGTACCCTGGCACTTCTAGCTACGGTCCATTCTATGCATTCCGCCTGTCACTCCTCTCAATGAGATATGGTAATAGACAATTTTATAGACAACATAATGCGTTAGTACGGTAAGTTAGGTCCCACACGTCCATCTGACTTCCCTGAATGATAGATGATTCTTAATAAGAAAAACACAAGGATTAAACAGCCATTATCAGCAGATCATCGGCAATCATAATTTCACTTAAACGTCGATCTTTCACTTATCTTAGCGTAGATTACTTCTTGTAAAAATATGATGCCGACTATCCTGTAAGGACAGCTACGAAAACAATGGGCTCGTATTCATGTAGATCCGAAGCATTGACGTTTGACATGACTTGGACGAGAAATTATGTACTTTCCGCGCTCGTAAAGACAAATAAGGGCGAGTATGTCTAGAAGAATCCACCCAGAATTCATCTCGCGCATCCCATGTTACATGGGTGCCTAAACTCTCATGCCTCAGTGGATCCTAACCCTTCAGTCAGTTAATATGTTGATTTTGTTGCTATCTAAACCTTCCATCTTATAGTTTAGCATGAAATTGGATAGTATCGGCCGGTGAAGATAATTTTGGGTTGGCCTAACTTAATTATGGTAACCAAGTGGAAGTGGAAACTTCCTTCTCTTTATATAAGACTAGACTTCTCTTCCCACGGGAAAGAGAAGACGAGCGCGTGGTTTTCTCTCTCTTGTCACGCGATCTCCGTGAACTTTTCCGCATAATATAGTCTCAGCCGCCTCTTTGGTGGAACAAGACACCTGATGTACCCAATCCAAATCTTAGTTGCACGCTCAGAGAGACGTGTACGGTTCAATCTCTAGAGGTGTAAATATTTAGCATTTGAGTGCTGGTCGTCTTGTTTGTCTTAAATAATTCTAGCAGTATAGGCTTGGCTTAAAACAGGCCCAGTTCCCGAGCTCTTTCAGCTTACATCTTACTCTGGGGACCTGACGTTTAAAATTGGTTTTAGGTCTCTGAGAAAGAAGAATTCTCCATTGTTAAGAGACTTTTGAATGGTTAAGATCATTTATCCTGCAAGATTTCCAGGACATCATTCACCTTCTGTGAATGATTTCATCAAGGGTCTAACCAAATACGTACAATCGGCCTTACTGTTGTGGTCTTACCATGCATGATTTGATGACTGTACCTGTTCGGTAGAATTTATCTATACAATTAAGTGAAAGCTTAGATGATAATATATATATATATATATATATATAAAGGCATTGAACAATGCTTAATTGCTGGTTTATCACTAAAAGCAAGAGATGAATAAATTTAGGATGTGAGTAGTTTGCTTTGTAATTTGTAGCTTTTACAAACTAAATAAATACAAAAAATAAAACTAGTGATCAAATGATTATTACCTATCAACTTCCTGGTTACGAAGGTAGAGATGTTTTGGCTACTATGCCAGTGGAGTGTGGGCCACGTGCCAACAGGCTTTATAGGAGCAAACCTTGGGCCAGGTCGATTAACAAGCGTAAAGGTTTCCGTAGTCCAAGCCCAGTCCAAAACCTGCCTACCAACCAAAAAGTCTTCTCTTTCTGCTAAAATTGTCCTACTCTGTTACTAGCCCATCCTTTTCACAACGTCACACACGTGGAAACTCTACCTCTCTCATAGACTACTGCATTCATTGCTTTGAATTTTAGTGCGACAAACCATCTATAAATGAGTATAAATTGAAAGCACTTTTCTCCTCAAAGAAATATATAGCCAACCATCCATATAATTTCCCTAGGGAGAAGCATTTGAATAACCATGGATACCTTTCTGTGGCTCCTCCTTTTGCCTCTGCTCATTCTCTTCCTTCTCCATAGATCATCATCTCCCAAGAACCTTCCCCCAGGACCCTATCCATGGCCGATTATCGGAAACGTATTGTCAATGCTCAGCAAAGCTCCTCATATCGATCTCGCAAAGATCGCTCGGCGACATGGCCCTCTAATGCTTGTAAAATTTGGGGCCCAACCCGTGATTGTAGTCTCAAGTCCTGAGGTTGCCTTGGAAGTGCTCAAGACCCATGATCGGACCTTTTCTGGCCGATATGTGCCCCACAGCCTCCGTTTGAAGAACCACACTCCACACTCGCTAGTCTGGAATGATTGCACTGACAATTGGAAGTTGTTAAGAAGGATCGCTAAGACGGAGTTGTTCACTACGAAGATGCTAGACGTTCACATGCAAGTGAGAGAGAGAAAGACATCGGAAATGTTGAGTTATATTACTGCAAATCAAGGCGAGGAGATTCAAATCACCAAGGTGGTCTTTGGGACCCTTCTGAACATCTTGGGCCATGCAGTCTTCTCAAAGGATGTGTTCGAGTACGGCGAAAAAGGCGACAAGGTTGGTATGCAGAGGCTCATCAGAGAGATGTTATACATAGCAGCTAGTCCAAATTTGGCGGATTTCTATCCGATCTTAGGTGGGCTGGACTTATTCGGTCTTAACCGAGCCTGTGTCGCTCGCTTAGAGGATGTCATCGCTCTCTGGGAGGATACAGTTAAGGAACGAAGAGCTAATCGAGACCATCTGAAACAAGATTTCTTGGAAGTTTTACTTGCCAACGACTTTTCGGATGCTCAAATCAACGCCATCTTTCTGGTAGCATCCTGTTCCTTGTTCTTTTCCATTTCAATGATTGTTTTCTTGAACTGGTGTCCCTGTTAGATAAATACTCACACACCCTTGAGTGGACTAGAGCTCTTGACCTGCGCGATGAGAGCTACTGCTCCACATATTTAGCTTAACAGGGTCTTATGCTCATTTTTCACATATGTTGTGCAAAGGCTGGCTCCATGTCTCCATCATTCTTGTTAGTGGCCTCTCAATGCTCGACCATCAGTGCAATAGTTTGCTGGGCAAAACTTCTCAGATTATGTAAAGAGTCCTAAGAGGAGTTGAAAAAGTCGATAACCTTCTTTGATATGCATGGTGGAACTTTTTAAAAGATCTAAGCATTCATCATACTCAGAATGTCTTAGATAAGCTTAGGTATAATTGTTTATGCTCACTGGATTCTTTTAGCTTACATTTTTTTGAGTTTAAACCTCTGGAATATCCAATTCTATTAATTTTTCAAAAATCTGAAACTAGTAGTTAGTTTATTTCTCCCTATTTACCTATTTTTGATATACCTACTGAACCGCTTAAAAAAATAAAATAAAAATACACCTTGCATGTGAGAGAGGGGCATTGACTTCCAGACGCTCAGGAGAGTCAGACTCCTGTGAGGACTCTTTTATAAATGGATGGGCTTCCTCATGATACATTTCTGAGATGCCATCTTGGTAGACCATCCCTTGCTATCAGTATAATCCGGACCACCCATAGATTTTCAACAGCTCTATGAACCTTCGTTAGATGATCAGGACATTCCATAGCATGGCTTGGCATGATAGATGATCTCATAAATCATAATGGGTTCGGTGACTTGGCAATCATGCCAATTGAGTGATCTTATTTCCGGATTTTGGCTGTTGCATGTGAATAACTCCTTGTATGCATAGTATGGTCATCCACAGCCTCGGACCAAATAAAGCCCATCCGATTACAATGGGGCGTTACTTATGTCTAATATTTTTTTTTTTTTGTTGCAAGGAAACCTTTGGCCCTGGCTCTGAGACTAGCAGCACAACAATTGAATGGGCAATAGCTGAGCTCCTAAAACATCCAAAGAAAATGGCCAAGGTCCGAGAAGAACTCGACCGAGAAGTCGGAAGAACCAGTGTAGTGATGGAGTCTCATCTTCCTCGCCTCCAATACCTCCATGCCTGCATCAAGGAGACCATGAGGTTACACCCAGCTGCTCCATTCCTAATCCCCCACCGTACCGTCGAAACATGTGAAGTGATGGGCTACACAATACCAAAAGACTGCCAAGTTCTCGTAAATGCTTATGCCATTGGAAGGGACCCCATTGCATGGGTTGAACCGGATACCTTCTCGCCCGAGCGGTTTCTAGGCAGTGATTTGGACTACTATGGGAAACATTTTCAGTTCATCCCTTTTGGCGCCGGAAGGAGGATTTGCATTGGGCTCCCGTTGGCTAGTCGAACTATCCCATTACTTTTAGCTTCTTTAATCCACACCTTTGATTGGTGCCTCCCAAATAACATGGATCCACAAGAGCTTGACATGGATGAGAAGTTGAGCTTGACATTGGTGAGAGATCCCTCGCTTGTGGCCGTCCCTACCTTAAGAGCCTGATTGCAAAGACTATGTCATGTTTTTCTTCTGTTCGTTTGCATTCTCATTTTGAGCACGTGATTTTCACCATCCCAAGAACTAGGCATGTGTGTTTTTATATAGAAATAAAGATTGAAAAATAGGCTAAAATGCAAATTTCTTTTAAAAACTTTATTTTGTTTTAAATATGGATTTACTTTGCGTTTTACTGCTCGGATATGAGTCTTTGGCTTAATCGGAAGGTGTTGTAGTATTTTATAACTTCCAATAAAACGGTTTGGATATGCAAAATCAAGATTACACATACTTAATTTCCAATAGAAAGGTTTGGATCATTGAAAGAATGTGCTGGTACTTTTGCCCACTCATAATTTACAAGCTGAGATATGCATACACCGCATATTGTGTATCATGGGTCAATCTTTCAATAATGCAAATCGTAAACTTGCGATATATGGGACATGCATAAAATGGTCACTGATTCTACCCCTTAGAATTCTCAATGATTGCCGATGAACACACGTGTCAGTCTTTTGCATACTTAGCCATTTATTTAAATAAAAAATAGAAAAGAAAAGAAATGGAAAACAGAGGTTTAGAATTAATCACATTATTTGTAACTGTGACGGAAAGAAGTACTACAATTGTCAGTCAGTTTTGGCCTTGCCCGTGAGATGTGTGAGCAACTTCTGATGCATTCCCTCCAAAACCTGCAATGCAATTTATCAAATGGTTTCTGCAACTTGCAGAATTCTTCGTCTTCTTATCAGCACTATTAAATCCGAATCTAGGAAAGCACTAATACCATCCACATACCAGATCTTAGACTCCTGGTTGTTGTGAGAGGTGCAGTTGTGACTGTCCAACGCCCTGATCTTCAATTGATCAGACATATTACTTCTTAAGCAAGGTGCGGTTGAGTCTTACTTTTATTTTTATGTTTATATTTGTATCTTTTTCATTTGCTGCACTTTAATTAACAAATAAAAAAAGGCAGTACCGATGCACGAAGCTCCTACTTATGCAGGGTCAGGCGAAGGGGCAGACCATAAGGGTCTAAAGTACACAGTCTTACCTTGCATTTTTGCAAGAGGCTATTTCCACACTTTAAACCCGTGATCTTAAGGTCACATGTCAACAACATTATTGTTGCGCCAAGGTTCTCTTTCATGTACTTCAATTCACAAGTGTCAAGCTTAATTGGTCACACATAATTTGCTATCTAACCTAGAATGTTTGAGTGGCTGCGTTCTCCTTTGGACAAGATTAGATTGAGTGTGAGTGTGTTTTTATATTTTTACTTTTTCATTAATAGCACTTTGATTCAGAGAGAAATAATATTTTCACCCTTTGCAATTGCAATACTACTGCCTCGTAATAATTTTTTGGGTATTTAGTAGTTGTAAACTTTGACTTTTTAGTTACAAAACTAAAAAGTGATCGTAGATACCAAAGGGAGTGCATCAATTGTAAGGGGTGAGAATATCATTTTCATATAAACATATACATACACATATATACACACACACACATACATATACTTTTTTCTTTTTTTGTTGTTGTGATTTTTAACTTAAGAGACATATAATAAACTATGATTGTAATTTTCAACTTAAAAAAATAAAGGATAAATTATTTAACTGGCATGAAATTTGGTATTTAGTCCATCTAAGCATTCCCAATATGTTATCTCTTGGATATCTACACATACCAAAAGCACACTAATTGAATGATCCTATATCACATTTTTTTAGATGTAAAACTGTGGTTTGGAGTACTTAAAATTTGAGCATTGCTTGTACTTATTATGTAATTTTCTTTTAGAAGGAGAGGGAGAATGTGTGTGATGACCCCGGTTATTAAAACACATTTTCATAAATATTTGCAAAGGTAAGGCCTTGATTTTGAAACCCTTTTAATGTACAAACAACAGAAACATATTTTCTTTGAAATTAATTTGTCAAAAGCTCGAGTGCCACCTCAAATTACTTGTCATACATAGATTTTTGTATAAAATAAAATTTCTGTTGAATATCAATAGAAATACTTTTATTAAAATCAGGATCGATCCAGTGGTTCACATATACAACTCCGGTAGTCATTACGTACCTTGTCCAAATATTACAATCCAAATTACAAATAAGTCAATACAATCTTCCTCAGAGTAAATACCCTGAATTGTAATTCGGTGACGATTATCCATAAGTCTTGAGCTTTTAACCTTCCTTAACTGTATCTGAGATATTGTAAATACTCAAACATTTACAATATCTCATCAAGCTATGCTTAGTAGAGAATTTGAGAAATATATTCAATATATCTCAAAATCAATAGTTCATTATATCTATGATATAAATTAATTTATAGAATTGGATAATCATTTTATCCTTCACTTATCATATGAATTATATATATTACATATAAATAAAATTACTGAAAATCGTGAATATAGTCAATGTCATCAATAATACTGTATTGAGAATCATTCTCCAATATAACATCAGTAAGAACTTTTACTGGGTATCTCATTATGCTATAACATAAGGTATCTCATTATGCCATAATCAATTGCATCATAATGCCAAATATCAAAGGACTACCATGCTCGTAGTCTCAATCCATACCGCATGCCCAGATAATTGCATAATACTTTACTAATACCACGGTAGAAAATATAAAATCCATGTTCGCATAGGGTAACCATGGTTGTCATAGTGGCGGCTTTCTCATGATAGCCCTACATGACGTTTTGCCTCTCTTTGAGCATGGTATCATCATCATAATTAGTTTCAGAGAGCGAGTAGCCAAACCCTCATAACTCTCCTAGCATTGGCATCCCCAGGCCTAAGCCTGTCTTAAAACAAAACAACAAGCCTCCATGCTTGTATGAAAAATAATATTTCATACTTACAAACTTTGTGTCTAGCTATAATAGGGCATACCTATAACTTATTTCCTTGAGATTTGGGGGTCCAACTTATATAGTTCAAATGTTCCCATTCTACCTATTAAGTAATTTCATAATTACTTAATTAATCCATTTGTATTCATTTCAATATCATTTGTTATCTTAAATAATTTCATAATTACTTAATCAATCTCTTTGTATTATTTTTACATCTATGTTGATTTATAACAAGATCATGTGTAACATACATGTATCTCATTTATTGAATAAATCCTTAAGGTCCACCTACCTTTACTTTTCAAAATCCCATCATCTCACTGATCTTGATCATCATATCTTTAATGTATCTGTCAAATCACATGTATACAGTCATTCTTCAACTCATTTATACTTTCTAATTGTTCTTTTGATCATCCTTACATAGGATGATTTGGATATTGTTCCTTGGATCATATTGATCAAGGATCTAATCTATTGATCTACATTTGAATCTAATATGTATACTATTTCAAAACATACATACAATATTATGAATCTTATTATTCTTGATCATTCAATATTTTCCTATGGATCTTGTTTGATCTTTGATTATCTTAATTACCATTTTTATTAGGGTTGATAGTTTATTATCATTTTATGATCTTATTAGTATTCAACTAGTTAATGTCTTACTAATTGAAGATAATTTATGCACTCTTAATTCTAGACAGCTCCTCCTTATTTTAGAATTGACTAAGGCTTACCAGTTAAAAGCTACACACATAGTGGTTAATTCAATCCTCTTATAAGGAGGCGTTTAGACCTCACAAATGTTGTCAAAAGGTGGGGGAAGAGCGATGCTCTATTAGAGAACTCTCTTAACCACTATGTTCAGCATTTATTGGAGTGACCTTAGCTCAACCTTCATAAGGTTCCTATGAGCATTAAACCCTAAGTACTCTTACTATTTGATTTTAATCAAATCCATGAACATTTAAATGTCATTCATGGGGTTTATTATTCTCCTAATTTGGGCCAGAAAAATAATATTCCTTATATTGTCCTACTAACTATAGCTCTTACTATCCTTAAGTCAATGTTTATATTCATTGTAAATGTTCATCAATATCTATCTTCATTTAATTACATTTTCCATGTAATTTACATAACATGAACAAGTTAAAGCATAAATAAATAAATCTAACAATTACATCTAATAAGCAAATAAAAGAACATTTACAATAATAATTCACATGCTCATTTAAATATATCATATTTATTCATTTTGATTCATTGATATATTATTCATCTTTCATCCCATTAAGGGTTTTGATCTTGATCTTTTATTTTTCTTCAGATCTATCACATTCTCCTAATTTGATATTATCACTAGATCATTGATACATCTCATCATATGATTTGATCTTTTTTTATCCAACCGATCAAGAAGATCTTAAGTTAATTTATCCAAATCAAGGGCATAGATTTCAAACTATCCCAAATTAGCCACACTAGGTTCATGAATCCATATGATCTTAACTTTAAATCATTATTAAAACTAATTTTAATGGTTTGATCATGCTTGATTACTCATATTAAGTAGATCTATGATCATTTTTAAGATTTCTCTTCCATAAGGTTAAATTTCTTAATTTACACCAGATTAGTCACATCTAACTCTTGATTCCATTTTCCCTCATCACTAGTGTGACGACCCGGGTTTTTTTAAACACATTTTATAATATATTTTTCAAAGACAAGGGCGTCCCCTTAGTAAATTTTTTTTTTTCGCAAAACAAAGCAGCGGAATTTCTTTTATTTTAAAACTTGTTTTGAAAACCCAAGTCACCACTTCATACATAACATAAGTACAATTTGTGTACAAAATAAAATTCCATTGAAGGAATATGATTTTATTAAACTTCCAGGATCCATCCAGTGGTTCACAGTACACAACCCCTTGTATCTTTACAATACTTGTCCAAATACACAATTCAAATTACAAAGTTCTAAAGACAATACATGCTCTCTATACAATGTTTCAAGGGATATACCCTTATTACTTATTCTTCACTAGTTCTTCAAGTCTTGAGCTCCTAAGTCTCCTTCTCTGTATCTGAGATATTGTAAACATTTGAACATTTACAATATCTCGGCAAAAATATCTTGGTAGGGGATAAGAATGTAAGTTATTGATAAAATCTCAATATTCAACTATCCCATAATTCATTCTATCATAAACACATTCACAGACCACTATTATTTATATAAACATCTCATTTCCTTATCATTTGTGTTCACCTTTATACATACATAGTATATAAGAACAAATCCGTTAAAATTGTAAAAATAATCAATAATCATTTCCATACAAAATTGATCAACTCCTTTCATTATAGGAGATTTGTATTTCAGCCGATTCTATCTTGGGTTTCCCTTCTGGGAAAAATATTGGTAATATACAATTACACGGCATTTCATCATGCCATCCTTTAAGGCATTTCACTATGCCAATTTCATATGCATCATAGTGCAAAATAAACAAGGACAACTATGCTTGCGATCCCCGATCCGCAGTGCGCCTTGGGATAGCTGTTCAATAATCCACTTATACCATTCTCGGTGGAAATTACAATATCCATGTCCATATGGAGGACCATGGCTGTCACGATGGTGGCCTTCCCATAGTACTTGCAGACTTTTAGCCTTTCTTAGGCTTGGTATTCAATATCATCAAGTTTGAGAGAGTGGGTGGCCAAACCCTCTTAACTCTCTGTAGCATAGCATCCCCAGGCTCATGCACATTTAAAACAAAACCACAAGCCTCCAAGCTTGTATGTAAAATAATACTTATACATATCGGACTATCTGTCTGTTTTATCTAGACCTGGAATATTTTCTACTTTCCTATTCACTTAGGGTTGTTCTCAATTCTCAACTTGACCATTTAATACTTATTTTCCTCATCATTTGGTTGGATCATATTTCAATTTGAGGTATTTACCTTAATATATTGGTATCATACATGTCAATACTTCAAAACATAAGATCATGTATTAGACATGTATCTTCATGTAAAGGCATTCTTAATAATCCACCTACCTCAATAAGGTATTCTTACTCCTTGAAATCTGTCATAGTCTCGATCAACATATATCACAATAAATCATATGTATAATGTCATTTTTCTAATCAAGGGGTACATACTTACATGGTCTTTTGATCATCCTTATGTAGGATAATCTGACTCTTTCTTCCTTGAATATCATATATCCAAGGGTTTAATATCATCTATACAAATACTATCTATATCATACATAACAATCTAATTTACATTGATGTTTCTTTTTCCTTATTGTTTTTGATCATACAAGATCTCATCTTGTTTGATCATCCTTATCTCACTTACTATTTTTATTAGGGTTAGATAATTTGCTATCTTTTTATGTTCTTATTATTATTCAACCGATTAGTGTCTTACTTGGTTGAAGATAATTTATTTCTTCCTATCACTAGACAACTCCTCCTTATTTCGGATGACGGTACTTACCAGTTAAAGTCTGCTCAAAAAGTGGTTAATACAACCCTCATGTAAGGAGGCGTTTAGACCTCTCTTACGTCAATGGGAGGTGAGGGAAAAGCACTTGGCTCTTGTATACCCCTATAACCACAATGTTGAGTCCACTAGAGTGGTACTAGCTCAACCTTTGACAAGGTTCCTATGAGCTCTTTACCTTAAGTCCCTTCTCTAATTGATTTTAATTAATTTCCATGGATATGCACAATGTCATCCATGGATGTTCATTATTTTCCTATTTTGGGCCAAGGAAATGATAAATCATTCCTTATATTGTCCTACTAACTATAGCCCTTACTAAGTCAAAATCATTCATTCATCTTAGTTGTCCATGAATTTCTATATTTCATTAGTTTACATTTTTGGTGATTTATGCTCTTTATATCTTAACAATTACTTAACAATTGAATAAATTTTGACAATAAGTAATTCATCAACTTGAAAGCATAAATCAAATATAAGTTTAACAACTATATACTAACATTCTTCCTATGAATGTAACTTAAGATAGTGAAATGAAACTAACATGATCTTAAGTTATGAAACACATCTTCTATCATAATGAAATCATGTTTAAATCCTAATTTACACTAACATGATCCTAAGATAATCAAATCTACTAACAAATTACTCATTTAGGGCATATCATACTAAAATTTAAAGATTACACTATCATGCTTTCTAACTTAGAACATAAATCATATTTACACTTCTATATCCAATAAAAGACAATTAAAACCTAAAACATAAATCACATTTACACTTCTATATCCAATAAAAGACAATTAAAACCTAAAACATAAATCACATTTACACTTCTATATCCAATAAAAGACAATTTAAACTAATTTTATTAAGATTATTATAAACCTTTAAATATGATTTCATTATGATAGAAGATGTGTTTCATAACTTAAGATCATGTTAGTTTCATTTCACTATCTTAAGTTACATTCATAGGAAGAATGTTAGTATATAGTTGTTAAACTTATATTTGATTTATGCTTTCAAGTTGATGAATTACTTATTGTCAAAATTTATTCAATTGTTAAGTAATTGTTAAGATATAAAGAGCATAAATCACCAAAAATGTAAACTAATGAAATATAGAAATTCATGGACAACTAAGATGAATGAATGATTTTGACTTAGTAAGGGCTATAGTTAGTAGGACAATATAAGGAATGATTTATCATTTCCTTGGCCCAAAATAGGAAAATAATGAACATCCATGGATGACATTGTGCATATCCATGGAAATTAATTAAAATCAATTAGAGAAGGGACTTAAGGTAAAGAGCTCATAGGAACCTTGTCAAAGGTTGAGCTAGTACCACTCTAGTGGACTCTGAACATTGTGGTTATAGGGGGTATACAAGAGCCAAGTGCTTTCCCTCACCTCCCATTGACGTAAGAGAGGTCTAAACGCCTCCTTACATGAGGGTTGTATTAACCACTTTTGAGCGGACTTTAAGCTGGTAAGTGCTTGGTCATCTGAAATAAGGAGGAGTTAATACAGTGATAGGAAGAAATAAATTATCTTCAACCAAGTAAGACACTAACTGGTTGAATAATAATAAGAACATAAAAGATAGCAAATTATCTAACCCCTAATAAAAATAGTAAGTGAGATAAGGATGATCAAACAAGATGAGATCTTGTATGATCAAAAACAATAAGGAAAAGAAACATCAATGTAAATTAGATTGTTATGTATGATATAGATAGTATTTGTATAGATGATATTAAACCCTTGGATATATGATATTCAAGGAAGAAAGAGTCAGTTATCCTACATAAGGATGATCAAAAGACCATGTAGTATGTACCCTTGATTAGAAAAATGACATTATACATATGATTTGTGAGATATATGTTGATCGAGACTATGACGATTTCAGAGTAAGAATACCTTATTGAGGTAGGTGGATTATTAAGAATGCCTTTACATGAAGATACATGTCTAATACATGATCTTATGTTTTGAAGTATTGACATGTATGATACCAATATATTAAGGTAAATACCTCAAATTGAAATATGATCCAACCAAATGATGAGGAAAATAAGTATTAAATGGTCAAGTTGAGAATTGAGAACAACCACTAAGTGAATAGGAAAGTAGAAAATATTCAGTCTAGATAAACGACAGATAGTCGATATGTATAAGTATTATTTTACATACAAGCTTGGAGGCTTGTGGTTTTGTTTTAAACGAGGCATGAGCACAGGGATGCTATGCTAGGAGAGTTAAGAGGGTTTGGCCACCCACTCTACGAAACTTGATGATATTGAATACGAAGCCTAAGAAAATTTAAAAGTCGGGTGGGGCAATTATGGGAAGGCCACCCTTGTGACCATGGTCCTCCCATATGGACATGGATATTGTAATTTCCACGAGAATGGTATAAGTGGATTATTGAGCAGTTATCAGTCGCCTTTGTACGGATCGATACTTGGCGTAGTAGTCCTTGATTATTTTGCACTATGATGCATATGAAATTGGCATAGTGAAATGCCTTAAAGGATGGCATGATGAAATGCCAGGTAATTGTATATTACCAATATTTTTCCCAGGAAGGGAAAAACCCGATTATAGTAGCTTGGCTGAAATACAAATCTCTATAATGAAAGGAGTTGTTCAATTTTGTATGGAAATGATTATTGATTATTTTTACAATTTTAACGGATTTGTTCTTATATACTATGTATGTATAAAGGTGAACACAAATGATAAGGAAATGAGATGTTTATATAAATAATAGTGGTCTGTGAATGTGTTTATGATAGAATGAATTATGGGATAGTTGAATATTGAGATTTTCTTGTCAATAACTTACATTCTTATCCCCTACCAAGCAGCTTCTTTGAGATATTGTAAATGTTCAAATGTTTACAATATCTCGGATACTGAAGAAGGAGACTTAGGAGCTCAAGACTTGAAGAACTAGTGAAGAATAAGTAATAAGGGTATATCCCTTGAAACATTGTATAGAGAGCATGTATTGTCTTTAGAACTTTGTAATTTGAATTGTGTATTTGGACAAGTATTGTAAAGATACAAGGGGTTGTGTCTTGTGAACCCTTTGGATGGATCCTGGAAGTTTAATAAAATCATATTCCTTCAATGGAATTTTATTTTGTACACAAATTGTACTTATGTTATGTATGAAGTGGTGACTTGGGTTTTCAAAACAAGTTTTAAAATAAAAGAAATTCCGCTGCTTTGTTTTGCGAAAAAAAAAAAATTTACTAAGGGGACGCCCTTGTCTTTGAAAAATATATTATAAAATGTGTTTAAAAAAACCCGGGTCGTCACAACTAGATCACTAATGGATCAGAAATCCAAGGTCTGATCATGTCAAATTTGATTGATCTTGGGAATTAGTACCTATTTTTGTAATTTACAGAATTTTACAAGGAATAAAACATAAATTTTATGTTTTTATTAGATTCTACTCTTCATAAGGAATCGTTAGCTTTTTTCTGATCTTGATTTGGAGTTAAAATGAGCCCTGAATTGAGATTTTAAGTTTTAGATATGTTCTGACGGCCCAGATTTGATCTGGACTATCAGAACGAGACAAAACAAGGTCGGACAATGTCACCGTCGCTGAGACATAGGTGGCGTCTTAGATGAAGACTGCCCACGTCGCACAAGCGGAGCCGCTCCCATAGGGAGCGTCCCTGTGTGCGTCTGTCTCATGTGTCTTCGGAGCAGATCTCCAGAGACTTGTTGAGATGGTCTAATCTAGATCGTCAGATCAAGAAGCTCCTAGATCAACATCTAGATCCCATGAAAATGGATAAGTGATACCATATCCTAGGGTTTTTGGACCCTCTAAATTGATCTAACGGTTCAAAATTCCCAAATCTGATAAATTTGTTGGTGATTTCCACCTAAATCATTGGATTTTGGTTCGTCGGTGATCCAGTCGCCGGTGAACCAATTTCAACTGTGATCTAGTTAGAAAACATGGGGTTTTTGAAGAGAAGATTCCCAAGACCTACCTGAATTCAGTCTAGAGTAGAGAGGTTTGCTAGAGAAGGAGAAATTGGCCAGATTTTGAAGCCCTAGCTAGACAGCTAGGGTTTTTGCAATTTTCTTGTTGTTGGGTGTTTTTCAGTGCTAGGGAAGAGAAATGAGAGAGGGGTTTTGAAGAGGGGAGTGAGAGGAACCTTAGTCTGGGGTTCCTGAGTTGTTACCGGTGCCAAAGGAGGGGGAATCCCTGAATGGGATGCCAGCTGGGGAAAAACCTTAGCCGGTTGTTCGTCGCAAGTTGCTCATGGAAGGCGCGTTCTAGACATGGCATAGGCTGGTTCTTGGGCTAGGCATGTGTGGGGATTGCCGCTACTGCTGGAAAGAGAGGTGAGAAAAAAAGAAAAGAAAAAGAAAAGAAAAAAAGGAAAAAGAGAGGGAAAGAGAAAGAGAAAGGGAAAGGGAAAGGGAAAGGGAAAGGGAAAGGGAGGGGGAGAGAGTGAGAGAGTCTAAGGTCTGTGGGATTTCATGCATTCTGTAGAAGGGGTATTTATAGGATTGTTTTTGAATTATTTTAATTGAAATTTTAATTATTTTATTTTATTTTAATTTTACTTTTCTTATAAAATTCAAAGCATATTCTTCATCACGTTTATTCTTCATCATTGATATTCCCTGAGCTGGTTGTCTACTAGCTTACCAACACAAAAGTAAAATGACCATTTTACCCCTATGGGTAATTGTATATTCACAAAAATTATGAAAAATAGAGCTTTTTCACCCAAGCTCAGATTTCAACCTACTTACAGTCATTTTGACTGGTTTTTCATGAATGATTCCAAATATCTATGTTTCAAGACCTTATTCTTTTTCTAAAAATTAATATTATATTAAATATAATATTTTACCCTAATTTTTGTAAAAATTCTAATTAATTCTAGAAAAATTGGGTTTTCACAATGTGTACCAAGATAAATGATTTGAGGTTCTCTTTAGAAAGGGGGATGTCTTACAAGTAGCATTCCTATTGCACATGGACTAAAACCCCAACAAAGTCTTTGCCCATACCGTTCTGGTTGCTTTTAGGTTTAAGATGGTCCTCTATCATCTAATAAAAAAGTGAAATTAGGTGTCTAGAGTTCCTCTTGGTCCTTCAATCCAATCCAATGGCAATATTGATCCATCCAAGAGATGGAGAATAGTAACTACTCATAAAAGTCCCCGCAAAGTTCCTAATTTACTTATGAAACTTGCATATGTATTTTTTCCATTTCATCCCTAACATTGTGCCACAAGCAACCCTAGTAATTATATCATTTTTAAGATCCATCAACATGTCAATTAGATTAACCAGTACCTTTTGCAAGCAGCAATTAGAGATGTTCTCTATCATTACACCAACTTCTTGTTCCCTAATATGGTAGAACAATTGGATCCTCTTGGCACTTAGGAGCTCTACCTCACAAACCTTCTTTGCTTCTTTCTAGTACTCACCATATGGTGAAAAAATGACATTAAGCCCACCATAAAGGAGCTAGGTGGCTGCCTTCAGTGAGGGTCGATTCCATAGAGCAAGATCATGTGTTCCACAATCTCTTCTACAACTTCGCGAGTGAAATGACAAGAGCTAGAGATTAATGAACCAAATGTATGAGCTTTAGTAACCCATGTTTCTTGGAAATAACTCAAAGTGAGGTAGCAAGCCTAGCTGATGAAGGTTCCCTATAATAGGAAGCTTGGATAGAAGGTGGTAGATTTGGCTTACCAACCCTAACACTACCAAACCTATTCATAGGAAATAGGAGAAAGAAAGGAAGCAAGAGGAGAAAGAGAAGGGTAGTAGTAAAAGATCCATTGATTGAGGGAATAAGGGAATGATTACTTGTTTGAAATGGATGACATGCTATTTTCAACGTTAATTGGAATGGTTGAAAGGCCAAGGCCAATGTGTGTATATATACAAGTGTGTGTGCGTGTGTGTGTGCAAGCACGCACTTTACAATTTGATCTTCTTCTCCTTAGAGAATGTAGGAATGAGTGTTTACACGTTGAGGGGGTCCTTGTAATACATTTAGTAAGAGTGTATATATAGGAAAACCCATACAGGATGCGTGTTAATAGTACCAAAAATAAATTATCATCTTTTTTTTTTTTATACTAATGATCCACTTAGTCTTTTACTCATAACACACTACTTCAGTTTAACCTAATACCATCCAAGTGGTTTTTTTCCTTGTTTCTATTGCTTTTTTAAGCTAAATAACTATGACTAAAGCTTGATTGGTTTTTTTCCTAAAAAAATGAAACAAAAACAACAATGACTTATTTTTACAAATAGGACTTTGGAGTATAGATTTCTCCTCTTCCCACGAGAAGGAGAATTTGAATTCAGTGGTTTTCTCACTCTTATCACGCGATCCTCGTGAACTTTCAAATATATCATGTAAGTCCAAATATCTCAGTAGTGCAATCACCTAAGTCATAATGGTTCATTTATGAGCAACTATGTGCACAATCATAAAGACATGTACAGTTCAACTTTTGAGAAACTTGCATGAGAAATGATAGTATAGTATGTGACACTACAACAAGTTAGTGTAATGAGTCCAACTTTTCCATGATGGGCTCAATCTTGACTAATTTGACCCATCATTTTGATTTCTCTAGATATAGTTGTCTTCTACAACAAATATCAAGTGATTGAATAAATTTAACATAAAACAAAAGGTTCTTCTTATTTTTCGATCATAGATTGTTCTTTAAACAATGTTTCTGGTCGTCCATGTGCAAAGTCAAAAGTATACATTTTTTAAATTTATTTCAGGCTTATCCAATTGTAACTTTTTTAGTCATATAATGTAAAAGAAATGAGAAGGACTCATGCAATTCTCGCTGTTTTTAGAGTACTAATCATCTTATGCAAGAGAAATCAGATGGATAGGTCTCAACCAAAAGTAGGCCCATCACGAAGAAGTTGGGCGTACTAAGCTGACTTGGTGCACTATGCTATCATTCAACCAACATGCATTATTCCAGTAAAACATGATTGCAAGCGGCCTATTTTGACTTAGGACTACCATGAAAACAGCCTATTTTTTACTTAGATATCATCGGTTTAGTTAAAAAAAGCCCATTCTTGCGAGTCCTGGAACTTTGAACTTACTTTGTGGCCAGACATTTAACACTGGCTTTAGCTTCTGAGAAAGAGGATTCTCGGTTTCTTAGTGACTTTCGAATGGTTAAGATCATTTATCCCGCAAGATTTCCAAGACATGCTTCGTTGGCGCAATTCTCAAAAATAATTATCATATTCTTCCATGGAATATTTCACCAACGGTCTAACGAAATATGTATAATCGGCCTCACCGTCGTGGTCCTACCATGCATGACCGGATGAATCTACCTGTTCGGTAGGACTGATCTATACAGTTAAGTTGAGTGAAAGCTTAGACGATATCATCTATAGAAGCATTGAACTAGTGCTTAATTTGCTAGTTCACGATCAAAAGCGAGCTCCCTCGATCGTACCTGCACCATGTAAACTCAACATAGATCGTTAGAATAGACCCTCGTGGGGACTGCTTATCAAGTTCCTCTACAATTGAACTTAATTGATGATTATTTATAGGCATTGACTCTATGTCCCGGGTTAGAGGTCCGCATCTCCATCGCTTGATTGCATCTGCGCTATCTGTACTTAAACTAGATCATTAGAACTAAACCCCAGTTGTAATTACGCATCAAACTCCTGGTTAGGAAGGTAGTCTGAGAATACATGGGCCACGTGCCCTTGGGCATTATAGTAGCAAACCTGGGGTTAGGTCAAGATTAACAAATACAAAGTTTTCTGTGATCTCAGTCCAACCCAAGAACAGCTTATGGATTGAATTTTCCTCTCTTTCTGCTGAAAGTTTTCTACTGTCCGTTTCCAGCCTATCATTTTCACAATGTTCCACACTTTTGAAATGTACCTCTCTCATAGACTACAGCATATATATATCTCCACCCATTTATAGAATTCCCTCAAGGACAGGCATTTTGATATCACCATGGAGACCTTTATATGGCTCTTCCTTTTGCCTCTCCTCATCCTCTTCCTTCCCCATAAATCATTATCTCCCAGGAACCTTCCACCATGAGCCTGTCCATGGCCGATCATTGGAAACACGTTATCAATGCTTGGCAAAGCTCCTCATATCAATCTTACAAAGATCGGTCGGCAACATGGCCCTTTAATGCATGTAAAATTTGGGGCCCGACCAGTAATTGTAGTCTTAAGTCCTGAGGTTGCCATGGAAGTGCTTAAGACCCATGATCGCGCCTTCTCGGTCCGATATGTCCCCGAGAGTCTCCGGTTGAAGAACCCCATTCCACACTCGCTAGTGTGGAATGACTGCACTGACAACTGGAAGTTGTTAAGAAGGATCGCTAAGACGGAATTGTTCACTACGAAGATGCTAGACGTTCACATGCAAGTGAGAGAGAGAAAGGCATCGGAAATGTTGAGTTATATTACTGCAAATCAAGGCGAGGAGATTCAAATCACCAAGGTGGTCTTTGGGACCCTTCTGAACATCTTGGGCCATGCAGTCTTCTCAAAGGATGTGTTCGAGTACGGCGAAAAAGGCGACAAGGTTGGTATGCAGAGGCTCATCAGAGAGATGTTATACATAGCAGCTAGTCCAAATTTGGCGGATTTCTATCCGATCTTAGGTGGGCTGGACTTATTCGGTCTTAACCGAGCCTGTGTCGCTCGCTTAGAGGATGTCATCGCTCTCTGGGAGGATACAGTTAAGGAACGAAGTGCTAATCGCGATCATTTGAAGCAAGACTTCTTGGAAGTTTTACTTGCCAACAACTTTTCGGATGCTCAAATTAACGCCAATTTTCTGGTAGTATCCTGTCGCATGTTCTTTCCATTTCTATCATCTTTACATGATTGTTTTCTCGAACGTGACACTACGATTAATACCCACACACACACTTAGAGTGGACTGGAACTCGTGACCTGCACGATTGAGAACCGCTCCCACACTCACACACCCTGTCTTGACAAGAATTTTAACAGTTTGATATTTAGCTCAATGGGTTTTTGTTCTTATTCCTTCTCATATGCTGTATATAAAGTCGGGTCCCTCAATGCACGACCATCAGTGCAATGGTTTTCCGTTAACGTCTGATATATCTTCCAGACAAGGAAACCTTTGGCCCAGGATCTGAGACTAGCAGCACAACAATTGAATGGGCAATGGCTGAGATCCTAAAACATCCACAAAAAATGACCAAGGTCCGAGAATAACTCGACCATGTAGTCGGAAGAACCAGCGTGAAGGAGTCTCATCTCCCTCGCCTTCATTACCTCTATGCCTGCGTCAAGGAGACCATGAGGCTACACCCAGCTGCATCCTTCCTGCTCCCCCATCGCATCGTCGAAACATGTGAAGTGATGGGCTATGCAATACCAGAAGACTACAAAGTTCTCGCGAACGCTTATGCCATTGGAAGGGAACCCCACGCATGGGGTGAGCCGGATAACTTCTCACCCGAACAGTTCATAGTGTCACAGGCTTAGACTTTCAGACTCCGCGTGACACTTAGTCTTGAAATGCGCTCAAGGCACTAAGGCTAAATTCAGCCTTCAATCTCCCAAACTCCCACTTGCTAGGGTTACACTCACTTACCTACTAATACAATGAGAGGAACTCAAGAGAACTCATAAAGGAAACCTCTCAATGTATTGACCTTAACTGAGTTGAACAAACTTGAGCTTATACCTATTTATACTTGCTCTACCCCATCCACCTCCTCAATGAATGGTCTGGATTATTACAAATGTTAGCCATCAAACGGTTAAGGACTATTATAGAACTCTCTCTAGAAAACTCTAGAAAACTCTCTAACCTTTCATCTTTCTAGATATTTACATGGAGACTTCTAGAACCCAGGCCTTCTAGAATCAGGCCATCTACTATGGATCTTCAACAAAGGGCTTAAGTCCCTTAGGCCAAGTCCACGCTCTAAGGAAGCCTTCCCCAGAGCTTGCAAGCCTTAGTCATGGGCTTTGCAGTGTAAGTCCATGACATTCTCCCCCACCTGATAACATTGACGTCCTCGTCGACGCATCTCCATTAGAGTCATGAGCTTTAACCTGTGACGTGCCCATGTTGCTTCATGATTATCATGAGATGCTCTGTCACGTCCCTTCTCTTACACCTTGGCAGCCAGGCACTCTTTTTCTCCAAGGTGATTTTCTTTAACTCCTTCATATTGTGTGCACTCTTGCACACTTGTGCACTTGTGCACGCCTGTTGGTAGCACACCTCTGGCGGCCTTGCACTATTTCCTTTTTCCGTTGTGCCCCCTACACCTCTGTGTCGCCACTTCCAATCACTATGCACCTTGCTTGACTTTGCTTGGAGTCCTCCTCTTGTGGCACACTTCTCTTTGTGCCAACAATGGTGTCAACTCCCTTGTTGATCACCATCTTCTCCACGGACTCATTAGGTCCAAGCAATCTTGCAACACTTAAGCCCGGTAAGCCTAGTTGTGTCGTATCCACACTCACTGATTGAGCTACATCTGCTAGCTCTTCCTCTTCCTCTTCTTTGTGTAATGTCAGGTTGTGTAGGACCTTCCTCATTGGGCAATCTCGCATGAGGTGAGGTCAGTCACAAAAGTAGCATGGTCTTGATAGGGTAGTAACCTTCCATCTACTAGCATAGCTCATTGTATTTAAATTGCTAACCTCAGGTGCTCTATGAAGGCTTACCTTCCTTATGGAGTGCAATCCATCCTTCCCCTCGCCCTTAAGCTCTTTCGCCACAGCTTCAAGGGACCCAGACCTTGGGTGCACTTCCTTTAGCCGAGTGGAGATGCCACACACAATTGCCTCCATCTTCATAACCCTTCACTGTTAACCTTGTTTTCAAACCAATTTCACACAATCTCACTCAGCTACTAACCCTATTGAACTTGCTCTGATACTATTTGTCACGGGCTTAGACTTTCAGACTCCTGTGCGGCACTTAGTCTTGAAATGCGCTCAAGGCACCAAGGCTAAGTTCAGCCTTCAATCCCCCAAACTCCCACTTGCTAGGGCTACACTCACTCACCCACTAATGCAATGAGAGGAACTTAAGAGAACTCAGAAAGGAAACCTCCCAATGAATTTACCTTAACTAAGTTAAACTAACTTAAGCTGATTACAAGTGAAGAGCTTACACCTATTTATACTTGCTTTCCCCCATCTACCTCCTCAATAAATGGTCTGGATTATTACAGATGTCAGCCATCAAACGATTAAAGACTATTCTAGAACTCTCTCTAGAAAACTCTACACAACTCTATAATATTCCCTCTTTTTAGATATTTACATGAAGACTTCCAGAACCCAGGCCTTCTAGAATTAGGCCATCTACTATGGGTCTTCAATAATGGGCTTAAGTCCCTTAGGCTAAGTCCACACTCTAAGGAAGCCTTCCCTAGAGCCTGCAAGCCTTGGTCACGGGCTTTGCAATGTAAGTCTGTGACACTAGGCACTGATTTGGACTACTATGGGAAACATTTTCAGTTCATCTTTGGCGCTGGAAGGAGGATTTGCATTGGGCTCGCGTTGGCTAGTCCAACTATCCCATTGCTTTTAGCTTCTTTAATCCACACCTTTGATTGGTGGCTCCCCAATAACATGGATCCACAAGAGCTAGAAATGGATGAGAAATTGAGCTTGACACTAGTAAGGGATCCCTCACTTGTGGCGTCCCTAGCTTAAGAGCCCGATTGCATGGATAGTGCCATGTTTTTCTTCTGTTGCATGTGGTTTGCACCTTTCTATGAACTATATATATGTGTGTGCGTGTGTGTGTGTGTGTGTGTGTGTGTGTGTGTGTGTGTTTATATATGGAAATAAAGACTGAAAGTAGGCTAAAATGCAATTTTCTTTTAAAAACTTCAATTTGTTTTAACGTTGGATCTAGTTGCTTTTTTTTTTATTTTTTCTTTGTGGGGAGGGAATGGTCGACACACTCTTGCGGAATTTCGAACTCGTGACCTTCACGATTTTGGAGTGTGTTGTCTGTTATAATTTCCATTAAAACTGTTTGGATATGCAAAATCAGGATTGAAGATCCATAATTTCCAACAGAACGGTTTGGATTATTGAAACAGTGTGCTGGTACTTTTGCCCACTCATAATTTTCAGGTTGAAGATATGCATCTATCATGGTGTCTATCTTTTAATAACGCAAATCAATCGAAACTTACAGAATGTGGGACAAGCATAGAAGTTCTGTACCACTGAATGACACGTGTCAGTCTTCCTATTATTTAGCCACTTGTTTAATTGAAAAAGCAGAGGTTTAGACTTGCTCCGTAACTCATTCCATTGGATATATAGAGTAATTACATAGCTTTGAGTTCATTTGTATATGTGATGAACAGAAGTACCAGAATTCTCAGTCACCATCGGCCTTGGGCCTGTGATCAATGAGCAACTTCTGAGGCATAGTTTAAGCTCCGCTTGCGATCTTCCTCCAAAATCTGCAATGCAACTCATCAAATGGTTTCTGCAACTAGCATAATGTGCAAGATTCTTTGTCTTGTCGTCAGCAGTATTGATCCTGAATGTACGGAAGCCTTTATACCATATAAAAATCTTAAAGAGTCCTTATTTGTTGTGAGAAGGTGCAGTTATGACGATCCAACTCCCTCTTCAATTGGTCAGACTAATATTAGGGGATACTACGGTCCGGATGAGGTACTATCAAAGTGCTGCTATAGTGCATCCTTTACCAGGCCTGAAATTGTTTCCAGGGATTTGCACCAAAACGAAAATAGATAAATAACAAAAATGATATTTCCCGGAGCAGAGGATGTTAATATTCACTTCTACTCAATTATACATTTAGATACCTGTTAGTTTCACTTCATACGTACATCTTTTTTCTATCTTTTTATCAAGCAAACATAAGATGATGTCCAGTTCAACAAAAAGTATGAAATCTGACAGATGATAGCCACCTTAGAGGGGGAAAGAGGTAACCCATTTGAGTGCAGAATAGAACCTAAGAGATACTAGGATTTGCAGCCGTCTGCAACAAAAGCAGAATTTTCTTCCTTCTCTAGAGTAACCACATCCTTCTTTAAAATGGCTTCAATTGGTTGTTTAGAATTCTCCGCTGCCTTAGAAATTTATTCCCCGTGCTTTGGAGCAGCAGCAACACACCTTTCTGTTGCTCCTTGGTCCCATGCTGGAGCTCAAATCTGTAATACAAAGCCCAGAAATTTCCAATGTCAGGGGCGATGGTAACCACTCTGTAAAGGCATTCTCTTGCCTTGTCTACTTTCTGGTCATGCGAGAAAAGATTTGCTACAGCTGCAATTACATGTGGGTCACGATCAAATTTCTTAAAAGAATCCTTGCTCTTGGTTTTGCGCTGTGGCCGTGGAACCATCTCAATTGAAGCTGCCCGCAAAATTCTACTGGTGGGGCATTCTTGTAATGCCCTTGCCATTAAAATATTAGCTTCATTTTTGTTGCCATGCCTGGATTCATCTTGAACTGCAGCAAGCCAGAGTTCCGGGTTCTGAGGATTCTTTTTCCTGGTCACTGCAGGAGTTTTACTCAGCCTTCTCGTCCTCTCTTCCAGACTTGCCAGTGAGACCCATCGGGGAAAACAATTAGAGCAGTGCTTTAGACTTGATTCATGAGCTTCCGTAACTTGATGCAAGCGGCCTAATCCTTCCTCTAGCTGACCAAGCATCAACCATTCATCTGTTGGCTCAAACCGATGAGTGGTTTATCAAGCTTTTGCACCTTGTGATCATCATAAGCCATTTAGAGGCTAATAATCAACGGCTTAGAACAATTAAATCATCCATAGAGTGGTCTAGCATATTGACGGTCGGGATCAATGGAAATTGTAGGCACAACTTGTACGTTAATCCAGTAATATTGTCTAGCACATCTATCATAATCCTATGATGATAACCTTTGGCTAGTCTCTCAAAAATTGATTATAATCTTTGAAACACCTCCGCCTTCCTATGGATTGTAGGCCCACCAAAAGTTTTCCTCTCTTGTTCAGTGTAAAGAAGCGTTATTCTACGCCATGATTATCCCTCATCGGAAATGCCTAATCATTTTATCAAGTATATATTTTGATTATCAATCTAGACCCTTGTGTGTTCGTTTCCTAACCATCCATTTAAAATGTAAAGGACTGTGGTATGGTGGATGACCATCGTTGACATGGGAAACATTAGTGGTTAAGGTACAAGTATGGAACGCTCTTTCAAGCTATCAAAACCAAAGCTATGATGAGTCACGCACCAAATTCATATCGATTTGCTTCTTCTAGGCCTTCTGGTTTGTAGCCTTCAAGCAGACAGAAAATAAAAGGATAACGGTTTAAGACGTTTAAATGCAAACTATCAAAGGTTTAGAATTGTTAGTTGACAATTGGTGGTGGATATTGGCTCTTACATTAGATGGTCCACTTGATTTACGGTCTTGATTTCATTTGTAAAATATGACGGGTAGAAGGATAGTTAACCCATTTGGATGAGCCTCGCACCAAATTTTCTGTCAACCTTAGCCGTGTGATGCATGACTCAATTCTACACCTCTGATCTCATCGTTGTTATCATCTAAGCCTTATCTCGACTAGGGGTCGGCTACACCAATCATGTTCTTCCATTCCCTTCTATCAAGTGTTATAGCTTCATTTAGTCCATAAGTTTTTAAATCATTTACACTACTTCTATTCATGTCCTTTTAGGCCTTCTCCTTGCCCTTCTAAAGCTTTGGACTTCGATCAATTCACTCTTAATTGGTGTCATTTTTAGTCTCTATTGGACATGTCCAAACCATCTAAGTATACCATCTCTCATCTTTTACCTATTGATGCTACTCCTAAGCCTCCTATAATGTTTTCATTTATAATTTTATCATTTCTTGTCTTGCTACTTATTCATATTAACATCTTCATTTTGGTTATGCTCATCTTATGTACATGTTGTTCCTTAATTGCTAGCACTCTAATCCATAGAGCATGGCCAGCCTTATAACCGTAGTACATAATTTTTCTTTCAGTTTGAGTAGCACCATCAATTATAGAAAACTTCATATGCACATCTTCATCATTTATCCCAGCCTGTTTGGATTCTCTGAGTAACATCCCCCTCAGTCTCTCCACTAGAATGAATTATTGATCTCAAGTTTTGAAAGTAGTCTTTTTGGGCAACTTCTTATTTATCAATGTTTACTAGTGCTTTTCTCGCACGTCTCTCCTTGCTAAAATTGCATTCCATATACTCTGTCCTAGTTTGGCTAATTTTAAATTCTTTAAACACTAAAGTATCTCTCTATAATTCTAGCTTTGTGTTTACTCCTTCGTCTTATCAATCAAAACTATGTCTCTCTATAATTCTAGCTTTGTGTTTACTCCATCGTCTTATCAATCAAAACTATGTCATCTGCAACTAACATACATCATAGAATCTCTTCATACTGATGTTTTATTAACTCATTTATGACCAATGTGAAAAAGTATTGGCTCAATGTCCATCATTAATGCAATCTTGTAGTGATAGAAAAATCATTGGTCTCTTTGCTAGTGGTCCTAACATTTGTTATTGTTCTCTCATATATATCCTTAATTATATCTATATACCCCTGTGAAACCCTTTTCTTGCCTGATATCCACCGCATTAACTCTCTAGGACCCTATCATAAGCTTTTTCTTAGTCACTAAAGACTATATGTAGGTCTTTTCTCTTCTCTATATTTTTCTATTAATTGTCTAAGTAGAAAAATAGCTTTCTTGGTAGACCACTTAGGTACAAAACCAATATGATTTTTTAATACACTTGTCTCATGGCATAACCTCTTCTTAATCATTATTTCCCATTGTTTTATGATATGGCTCATAAGTTTGATCCCATGATAATTTGTACAAGTTTGTATGTTCATTTATTCTTATAAATTGGTACTATAGAGCTTTCCTTCATTCATCTGACATTTTCTATGATTTTATAATCTTAGTAGGCAGCTTTGTTTTAACCAAACCACTCTAGTGTATCTCTCATATAATTCTAAACCACTATTATTATATAGTCCAACGTTATTTGAGTTTACAGTTCTTTCAATCTCTATATTAGCAAGACAATTGTCATTTATCAAGTTTTTAAAGTAATTTTTCTACCTTTGATTCATCTCATCATCTTTGACTATTACTATTTAGTCATCACTTTTACTACATTTAACGTGGTCTAAGTCCTTACTTTTTTATTTTCTTATTCCTACAAGTTTGCTCACATCATTTTCACATTCTCTTAACCCTAATCTATTATGGAGATCATAATACGCCTTGAATTTAGTCTCACTTACTTCTCTCACAACTACTTTTTTAACATTGTTATATTACTCAAAGTTTTTGTTATTTCTAATCCTTTGTCATACTTTAAAATACACATTTTCTCTTCAATAACTTTTTGTACTTTGTCAGTCCACGACTAAATTTTCTTTACTGGTTGTGTTTTACCTTTAGATGTTCCTAGAACATCTTTTGTTACTTTCTTAATAGACTCAACCATATTAGTCCACTCGGCCATATTCTATCAATGATCTAAATAAACAATCAAAAAAGAAAAAATAGTTTCACATGATCAAAACTAAATTGCTAAATAAGTATAATTCTTTTTACAACATAGCAACAAGGTGATAGTAGTGCTTGAGATGGAATGAGCTAACTTAGGATGAGATAGTCCATATTGCTTGTTAATGGTTCTTAAGGTGAGATGAGATGAAGTGATATCTCCTAATCTCATTGTTAGTGATGCTTGAGATGATTTGATATGAAAAACATCTCATCATAACTCATTGTTAAGTTGAATTTTTAGTCATTTCATTCCAATTTTGGGCCATCTTAATCTAGCTCAAGCCATTCCAAGTCAAATTTCATCTCATCTCATCTAAAGCCAGTTCACTTCTTTTGAAGTACCATTGAAACCTTGTAAGATATCTGGCCTAATATCAACTGTTAAATTTCTAAAGAGGATGACTGTTCCAATGATTCAAGCCATGTAACTAGTGGCCAATAATATGAATGAGTCAAATATAAAGGTTCACATTGCTGTACAAACCCAAGCTTTGGGTTTTGATGGTCTATTTGACGAATCAAACTTGATCCTCTATTTCATAACCATCTAATTAAAGGCAACAAACTAGTGCTTAGATTGATAAAGGCAATAAATACTGCTTAAAATGTAAGATAAGATTAGGAAGTGAAAAGATGCACAATTTGCATAAATTTCTTGAGGAATGATAAATCCAAGTGAGAACTTGGATCTTACTTAGGACGAGTGCACTTTACTTGCCTTTTAGTGGATCTAATCCATTCACAATGTTGGGAATGGCTTAGATAGGTTAAGTACCAACTTTCATGCCCATTAGTTAGTTATCTTATGTTGCTTTGGCTGTGATTGATTTTTGACTTAAAGAGACATAGAATAAGTATAGTTGTAAATTTCAACTTAAAGAAACATATGTAATTTTCAACTTAAGAAAGCATAGGATAAATTATGGCTACAATTTTCAACTTAAAAGATGGGGTAAAACTAGGTTTTTTATGCAACTATATCAGCTCTAGGACTAAGATGATATCTACTGCGCAAAGATATAGATTCATTAGTACAACAAACTAAGATGCTAAATGTTGGCACATATGCATACAATTGATCACAAAGGATAGAAAATAAGTCCATTGGTATAATAAGAAGATACTAGTTTCCTATTATCCAATGAGAAAGAAAATATTAAGAAACAGTAGCCATAACAAACCTGAAAACACATTAAGCAATAATAATTTAGAAGTCTAGTAGGTCTAATATCCACAAAAGAAATACGAAGTAGGAGTTTGTAGTCGAGGATTTTATTTGAAAAGGTATGATACCACAACACTACAACTGCTTCTAGGAAATCCATGATTTCTTAAGCAATAGTAGATACCTTTCGCTTATCTTCTACCCTCTTGAAACCCAAGCTTCTACACTAGATGCAAATAATCATCTCCTCTAATACCATTTCGTTCTTCAGAAGAAAAGCTAAGAGAGTCAAATTTTCCTTTTGTGCCTTTAGAAAATATTTACATATAACGATTGATATGTGTCCTTACTCCACTCCTAAAAGTATTTTTTTCTTAACCCTCTTGAGGTGATGCAGACATGGCAAGGAGGACTTAGTGATTCCCATAAATGTCTTGGATCAGAATCATGGTTTTTGAATTCATTTCCAAGATGAAATGAAGTACAAGCCATTCATAATTTGCAAGACATAAAGCTAATAATTTACTGAAGCATTCAAGAATCAAAATTGGAATAGTACTTATAAGTATATACAAAGGGAGTATCTTTACACCCATATATATATATATATATATATATATATATATATATATATATATATATAATGAGAGCCTCAAGGAAAGGTGAGCTTTTAAGAAGGGAACTTGCATGTGGAGAGGGGTTTTAAAAGCTTCTATAACTCCCACATTGATAAAATCTTCATAGAAAAAAATTTCAAATGCATCGCATAAATCTATTTGCTCTACATCCAAATATACTAAATATATTTTGGGAAGAAATATTATAGAAAGAAGGCAGAGGGTTTTGCTGGTCCCAAGTTCGAATAAAAAAGGAGGGTCTTGCATCACGTGTTAGTTAGAAAGTAAAACCTTTTTTAAAGAAGTTGAAGATGATTTTGTTATTTTCTCCTCTTACTTGCAAATTAATATGAATATGTATATTAGTTTATAAGTAAGAAGAGAAGATAATAAAAATCATCTTCATCTTCTTCAAAGTATGACAAACCTAACATGACATGAATTGATCAGTGACATTCCCTCAAGCTAGAGCATCCCCCATAAGCGACACAAAAGCATCAGACCCGAGTGTTGCAAAAAATGGGCAAGGGTTGCTAGGGAGTTTCCTTAGAAGTGACAAGCTACATCAAATCCCTAGTGTAGTGGAAAATGGGCAAGGGCTGCTAAAGCATCCCCTTGGAAGTGATGCATTGCATTAGAACCTAGGTGTAGTGGAAAGTAGACATGGATTCATGTCATGAGGGTACGTGGGTTAATAGGATATGTCAAGAGCATGAGATTCGTATTACCACATATAATATACAGACATTGACAAGTAAGAATCTGGAGCTAGTAGATACGATGAAACTAGGAGAGTCAACATAGCTTGTATCCAAGAAACAAAGTGAAAAGGGTTAAAACAATAGAAATTGATGAGTATAAGCTCTAATATATAGGAAAGGATAACAACAGAAATGGTGTAGTAATAGTGGTGGATAAAGAATTAAAGGAGAAAGTTGTAGACATTAAAAGAACCAGTGATAGAATTATAATAATAAAACTTGTTTTAAGAGAGTAGATTATAAATGTTATAAGTACATATGCACCATAAGTAGGATTGAAAGATATAATCAAGAAACAATTTTGGGAAGATATGGAGGGAGTCATATAAGAATTTTTCAACATAGAGGGGCTATATGTAGGAGTAGACTTAAATGGCCATATTGGAAAAGAAAAGAAAGGATATGATAGGGTACATGGAGGGTATGCTATTAGAGAATGAAATGACATAGGGGAAAGTTATCCTCAATTTTGCTTTGGCATATAACCTAGCCCTTGCAAACACATTCTTTAAGAAGAGGAGTGAATACTTAATAACCTTTAAAAGTGGACTCCATAAAAGCCAAATAGACTTCTTTTTTTTTTTACTTAGGACTATTGAAAGATCAATGTGTAAGAATTGTAAGGTGATACTAGGTGAGTTCAACTTCACAACATAGGTTAATGGTTATGGATATATGAATTAAAAGATAGAAGAAAGGAAATAAATTTAATAGTATCCAAAAACTAAGTGGTGGAACTTAAAAAGAGAGAAAATAACCTCATTCACAAATAAATTGTGGTAAAAGGAAACTGGAATTATGAAACAGAAGTAAACATCATGTGGACTAATATGGTCGAGTCCATTAAGAAAGTGGAAAAAGATGTCCTAAGAGTACTTAAAGGGAAAAGGTAATTAGTAAAGGAAACTTCGTGGTGGAGTGAAACAATACAAAAAGTTATTAAAGAAAAACAAGTGTGTTTTAAAGCATGGCCAAAGATTACAAGTAATAAAAACTATGAACAGTATAAGAATGCTAAAAAGGTTGTTATGATAATAGTAAGTGAGGTTAAACTCAAGGCATATGATGAGCTCTATAATATACTAGGACCAAGAGAAGGTGAGAAAGATGTGTTTAAACTTGCAAAAGTAAGAGAACATAAGGGTAAGAACTCATACCACATTAAATGCATTAGAAGTGATGATCAAAATGTACTAGTCAAGGATGACAAGATCAATAAAAGTGGGAAAGTTACTTTCAAAAATTGCTAAATGACAAATTGTCCTGATAATACGGGGATTAAAAGTACTATAACCTAAATAGCATTGGACATTATAAAAAAAACATAGGATTAGAATACCTGAAGTGAAAGAGGCCTTGAAAATGATGAAATCAGGAAAGGCCTTAGCGTCTGATGGTACACCAATAGAGGTTTGGAAATATATGGGAGATATTAGAGTAGTTTAGTTGACCAAGTTATTTAACAATATTATAAAATCAAAGAAAATATAAATAAATTGAGGAAGAGCTTTATTGTACCAATTTATAAGAATAAAGGAGACATATAGAACTACACTATTTATCGGGGGATCAAACTTATGAGTCGCATTATGAAACTTTTTGAAAGAGACATTGAGAAGAGGCTATGACATGAGATAAGTATATCGAAAAACTAGTTTGGTTTCATGCTTTGGAGGTTTATCATTAAAGTTATTTTCTTACTAAGACAATTAATAGAGAAATATATGGAGAGGAGGAAGGACCTCCATGTAGTCTTTGTTGACTTAGAGATAGCTTATGATTGGGTTCTACAGAGTTAGCATGGAGGGTGTTGGGCAAGAAAGCGGAGACACTAGTGATTTTCCTATCACTGTTGGATTGTACCATGGGTCGACATTGAGCCCAAAACTTTTCACATTGGTTATGGATGAGTTAACAAAACATATATGCAAGAAGATTCCACGGTGCATGCTAGTTGCGGATGATATAGTTTTAATTGATGAGACAAGGGAGGGGGTAAACACAAAGCTGGAGTTGTAGGGAGAAGCATTAGAACTTAAAGGATTTTGTTGATTGTTTAACCGTAAGTGCACGGGCTATTGTAGTGTAGCTTATGCAAGTACGGGTCGATCCCACGAGGACTTGATTTAAAATTATGGAGTTTTCAATAAAATTCAATTAATAAAAGAATATAAACTAACAAAAAAATAATATCCAGATTTATTCAATTGTTGCAATGTTCACAATTATTTATTCCAAAGAAAACAAAAAATAAAACTAAAATGCGTCCTGGATAAGCTTGTCCTTAGATTGCATTGTCTCTGGATTAGTCTGTCCTTGAATAGTCAGTCCTGGATTGCACTGTCCCTGAATAGTCAGAATGAAGATAAGTTAAAACCAGAATAGCACAGGGACACAGTTGTAATTAAACAGGGGACACAATTGGTATTTCTGAAATCTGCCAGGGGACACAGATGGAATTCTTTTAGGGACACAGATGGAATTTCTGAAATCTGCCAGGGGACACAGATGGAATTCTTTTAGGGACACAGATGGAATTTCTGAAATAGGACAGAATTGTAATTTCTGAGATCTACAGGTGCAGATTTGTAATTTCATCAGGGTTCTGGTTTTTCACGAAAAAAAACCAGGAAAACACGCTTTGGGAGAAATCTGGAAGAGGGAGAAGAGGAAGAAGAATAGAGGAAGGAGGAGAAGAGGAAAGGGAGAGAAGAAAGATGGGATTGGGTTTTCTCCCCCGCCGCATCCGATTCAGATGGGAACGCAGGAAGGAGAAGGAACTGGATGAGAAGATGGGGAAAGAGGAGAAGAGAGAAGAGGGCAGATCAAGGGAAATGGGAACGCAGAAGGAAACCCGTTCTGGGTTTTCTTCCCCACAATGTCCGGAGGAGAGAAAATGCCGGGGCTAGAAAGAGATGAGCTTGGGCAGAACAAGTGAGTTGCCGGACCGGAGCAACAGACGATTTGGGCTGTTGGGTGCGTGTTTGGTCTGGGCTCCGTCCGGTTCTGGAAGTGGAGGTGCGACGGGGGTCGATTGGCTTTTGGGCTGTGGACTGGCAGAGGCGATGCACGGATAGGTGGAAGAGAAGAGGGAATAGGATGGAGAGTGAGCGGGTAACAAAGATTGAAAACGAGAAGTGAGGGTGCAGGAAAGAGAGAGAAAGAGAGAAAGAGAGCGTTGAGAGGGAGGAAGCAGGGAATGGAGGGTCGTCTGCCTCCTTCCTACATCCAACCTAGAGGAGCGTGAAGAGAAGAAGAAGAGAATGGTTGGAGAGAAAGTGGGAGTAGGGAGAGAGGGTTGGTGAAACACGGAGAGAGAGAGAGAGAGAGAGAGAGAGAGAGAGAGAGAGAGAGAGAGAGAGAGAGAGAGAGAGAGAGAGAGAGAGACGTTAGAGAGAAGATGAGAGAAGACAGGAAAAGAGTGAAAGAAGAAAGGGGGAAGGAGAAGAGCGTGCGGGTGAGAGAAGCTGAAAAAGGAGGTGGAAAAGGTGAGCTAGCTAGGCTCCCCTAGAAGCAAAAATGTTTCTGGAGAGAGATGGGAAGGGGTATAAAAAGGAGAGTGAGAGATATAGACGTGAAAGAGAGGGAAAGGGAGATAGGAGAGATAAGAGATGAGAGAGATGAGAGAGAGGGGGTCCACTAGAATTCTAATCTTGCTAGAACTCTGCAATTCTTCAACTTTGTCCTGTACTAGGATTCTTCAAATTCCATCTTATCTGATCTCCATCTAATATCCTTGATTCAATTTGGAGCATCCACACTTGAGTTGACTGATCTGCAATGCATAGACCTAATTAGCGCAATCTAAGACGTCCATTAGCTTTAATAGTCATCTAACCACTAAATTTTACAATTCAACGGTTGGATGGCCAATTAAAGCTAAAATGAAATATTTGATGTAAAATCTCAAAATTAATGGTCAAGATGCTCTAATCAAATACTAAATTAGGGGTATTTTGACCAAAATTGAACACTTAACACACCCCCCAACCAGCATTTTGCTAGTCCCTAGCAAAAGATGCGAAGAAATCAACTCAATTTTTTTTTCTTTTTCAGGTCATCTCCATTTTTTTCTCAGAGAATTATCTTCAATAAATCTATCAACTTTAGCAAACTAATAAAGATGACTGAATAATTCAAAACTCTACCCATATGCTAAAAATATTCCACTTAAGCTCAGATCTCAAATTGAGTATGTGCATATGCAGTCTACACATAAAATAATCTTTATCTCTAAGTAGACTTCTAACTTTTGAACTCCATCTGAAATATGTTTTGACCTCAATCCTTACTAATGGCATACGCTCAGAAATAAAATCTCTCAGATAGAGGGTTCAAATCATATCTCTTTTTTAATTATGTGAGAAGAGTCAATGAAAACAAATATATCTCACATATACTCATGAAGAATGGGAGTTACTGAGGAATTGTTTTGATCCCTTTAGAATAGATGCCATTACTTTTGAATATTTAGAAATACCACTCTTTTAAATCCTATCCATTCATTTCCTCATCAAGACTATATTCATCCTAAAATCAATAGGTCTTTAATTGGGACGAAACATAGGCTTAGGACAGGGTACCAAAGAAAGGGTATAAGGATATTCAAAGTTTCTTCAAAAAATAAGTAGAGGTCTTCTACTAAAGTTGACAATTCTTCTTTTCTTTGCTTTTTCTAAAGTGAATATTTTTGTTTCCATTTCTTTGCATTCTTCAAACTCTTTTTCTTTTCTTTTTTCTTTTCTCAGAATCTTTTCTTGTATTTCAATACTTTTGACTCACTTTGAAGATTATTTCTTTTCTTCATATCCACTTTTCTACTTTTATTGCAACTAAAAGATATTCTTTCCTTCTTCTCTAACTTATTTTTCAAACAAAAATGGGTAATGGATAATTTATATGTGTTAATATGGGTAAATGGTAATTTGGGTGACAAAAGAAAATGGCTTTATATTCAAGGCTCAACTTGGCTAACTAGTGGTAAAATACTTTTGGGTAGGCTTTATGTCTCTAGGTTAATAACAAAGATGGCCTATATCATTTTATAGGTATCTTATAATCTATCAAATTCAATGAACTTCCATAATTTTAAAGGTTGTATTCTAATTATTCAGGTAATTAGCCAAATTTAAGAGTTTGGGATCAATTTTCTTTAAGCACGCTGAAGAAAATTTTGAACATTTATAACCTCTCAAAAAGGATGAATGGCTCTAAAACTCACTTGTGTTATAGGTCTCCATTGAATTTCTTCAGAATTTCTAAGTTATAGCCACTTATCAATTTAGACTATCTATATGCAACTGCGTGTACAGATGTGATCTGAGACTTTGCTTTCATGGAATACTTTAGAAAATGAGTAAAATGATGAATTAATCATATTCAATTCTATCAATAAGCTAAAGTTATCCAGATTATACTTCAGAAAATCCAATTCTCATCATGGTATAGGAAATGACCTAATATTTATTTATTTATTTATTTATTTTTGAAAAAAACCAAGGAAAACACCTAAAAACTAAAAGAAAACTAGAATTTGCTAGAATTCTACACCCCCCAACCTGACAGAAACATTGTCCTCAATGTTTAAAAAGTAGGACTTAAAATGAATATGGGTGATGCAGAAAACAACAAAATACAAAATATGGTACAAAGAGATCAAATTCACTCAATCCTGATAAACAGGATCCTCCAGAGTTGTGGACTCAACTTCTGGATTCTCATAATCTAGGAAAGGCTTTAAATGTTGACCATTCACTTTAAAAGAATGACCAGTCCTAGTATTCTCAATGTCGACAGTCCCATATGGAAAAACTTCTTTTACTATGCATGGACCGGTCCATCGAGATCTAAGCTTACTTGGAAATAGGTGGAGCTTAGAATTGTAAAGTAGAACCTTCTGGCTTGGAGTAAAGGATTTTCTCATTATGTTCTTATCATGAAAAACTTTCTTCTTGTCTTTATATATCCTATTACTCTCATAAGCTTCTTGCCTGATCTCTTCCAACTCATTAAGTTGGAGTTTGCGATGTGAGCCTGCTTTATCAATATTGAAATTGAATGTCTTTATTGCCCAATAGGCTCTATGTTCCAATTCCACAGGCAAATGACAAGCCTTACCGTATACAATACGATAGGGAGACATACCAATCGGGGTGCGATGTGCAGTCCTGTAAGCCCAGAGTGCATCAGTCAGTCGAAGAGACCAATCTTTACGATCTGGATTAACAGTCTTTTGAAGGATTTGTTTGATGGCCCAATTAGATACTTCTACTTGTCCACTTGTTTGTGGGTGATACGGTATTGCAACTTTATGTGTAATATTATATTTTTTCATTAGTGCTTCAAATGGTTTGTTGCAAAAATGTGTACCATTATCACTTATAATGGCTCGAGGAGTCCCAAATCTAGAAAAAATGTTTTCTTTTAAAAACTTAAGAACTATTTTGTGATCATTATGCCTACATGGGATAGCCTCAATCCATTTTGAAACATTGTCTACGGCCAATAAGATATAAATGTAGCCAAAAGAAGGTGGAAATGGACCCATGAAATCTATACCCCAACAATCAAAAATTTCTATGATAAGAATAGGGTTTAGAGGCATCATATTCCTACGGGTTATTCCTCCTAACTTTTGACATTGCTCACATAATTTACAAAACACATGTGTGTCTTTGAACAACGACGGCCAATAAAAACTGCACTGCAAAATCTTTGCCGCTGTTTTCTGGGTAGAAAAATGTCCACCACATGCTTCTGAATGACAAAAGGAGATAACACTATGTTGTTCTAAGTCAGGGACACATCTCCTAATGATTTGATCTGGGCAGTATTTAAACAGGTATGGATCATCCCAGAAATAGTGCTTAACATTGGAAAAGAATTTTTTCTTTTCTTGTTTAGTCCAATGTTCAGGAATTTTCCCCGTGACTAAATAATTTGCAATATCAGCAAACCAGGGAGGATGGGAAACATGAAAAAGTTGCTCATCAGGGAAAGTGTCTTTAATTGGCAACTCATTTAAAGGCTCTGTTAGGACTAAGCAAGACAAATGGTCAGCTACCACATTCTCTACTCCCTTTTTATCTTTTATTTCAATGTCAAACTCTTGGAGTAGGAGAATCCATCTAATTAGTCTAGGCTTAGCATCTTTCTTAGAAAGAAGATACTTGAGGACCGAATGGTCAGTGAATATGACTATTTTAGATCCAACCAAGTAAGACCTGAATTTATCCAATGCGAAGACAACTGCTAAGAGTTCTTTCTCCGTAGTAGAATAGTTCATTTGGGTACTATTTAAGGTCCTACTGGCATAGTAGATGACGTATGGCTTCTTTTCTTTTCTCTGTCCTAGTACAGCTCCTACAGCATAGTCACTAGCATCACACATGATTTCAAAGGGTAGACTCCAATCAGGCGGCTGCATGATAGGTGCAGTGGTCAACTTGTCTTTCAACTTTATAAATGCTTCTTGACAATCCTTAGTCCACTCAAAAGGAGTATCCTTTGTGAGGAGGTGACATAGTGGTCTAGATATTGCACTAAAATCCTTAATGAACCTCCGATAGAATCCCGCATGACCTAGGAAAGATCGAATGTCCCTAATAGATTTTGGAATGGGTAGATTGGAAATTAGATCAACTTTAGCTCTATCTACCTCTATACCTTTAGATGACACAATGTGACCTAAGACAATTCCCTTAGGAACCATGAAATGACATTTTTCCCAATTAAGCACTAGGTTCTTTTCTTTACAAGGAGTTAAGACTTTTCTTAGATTTTCAAGACATGTTTCAAATGAATTACCGAAAACAGAAAAGTCGTCCATGAAAACCTCTAAAATTCTCTCCACCATATCACTGAAAATGCTTAACATGCAACGTTGAAATGTGGTAGGAGCATTACATAATCCAAATGGCATTCTTTTGTAAGCAAAAGTGTCAAAAGGACATGTAAATGTGGTCTTTTCCTGATCATCGGGTGCAATTTCTATTTGGTTATACCCTGAATAACCATCTAAGAAACAATAGTACTAGTGTCCTACAACCCTTTCTAACATTTGATCAACGAAGGGCAAAGGAAAATGGTCCTTCCTTGTAACAGCATTCAACTTTTGATAGTCGATACACATATGCCAACCAGTAGTAACCCTGGTAGGGATCAATTCATTGTTGGCGTTAGTTATTACTGTCACTCCAGACTTCTTTGGAACCACCTGAGTAGGACTTACCCATTTGCTATCACTTATGGGATAGATGATTCCCGCATCAAGCAACTTTAGGACTTCTGCTCTAACTACATCTTTCATATTAGGATTTAACCTTCTTTGCATTTGACGACATGGTTTAACTTCATCCTCCAAATATATCCTATGGGTGCAGATTAAAGGGTTAATGCCCTTTATATCAGCTATGGTCCATCCTATAGCACCTTTGTGTTCTTTTAAAGTGTCTATTAATTTGTCCTCCTGAGATGTTTCTAATTGGGAGGAAATTATTACAGGAAAAGTCTCTTTGTCTCCTAAAAAGGCATATTTTAAATCTGATGGTAGAGATTTCAATTCAAGCTTAGGAGGTTCTATGAATGATGGAAGGGGAGTGGACTCCCTTAGTGGAAGATCCTCGAAAGGAGGTTTCCATTTTTCTGTTTCCATGATATGAACAGAATCAAGGAGGGCATTAACTTCCTCTATTAATGCATCCTCATTAAAGTCATTAAAATGGGCCAAACAGGCCTCAAGTGGGTCCGACAAGGAAGATGATTGAAACTGATCTTGCACAACTGAATTGATCATGTTAACATAGTGCAAATCATCAGTAGTTTCACCAGGTTGCTTACAGATATTGAAAATGTTAAGCTTTATTTTCATATTGCCAAAGGACAATTTCATCACACCATTTCTACAATTGATTAAGGCATTGGACGTAGCCAAAAATGGTCGTCCCAGGATAACTGGTATTTCATTCTTCTCATTCACCACCGGTTGTGTATCTAGAACCAGAAAATCGACAGGGCAGAAAAATTGTTCTACCTGGACTAACACATCCTCTATTACCCCTCTCGGTATTTTTACAGAACGATCAGCTAGCTGGAGCGTAGTAGATGTAGGTTTCAATTCACCCAGACCTAACTGTTTGTATACCGAGTATGGTAATAAGTTTACACTAGATCCTAAATCAAGAAGAGCTTGGTTAATTTTGTAGTTGCCAATAATGCAAGTAAGAGTGGGGCAACCAGGATCCTTGTACTTTGGTGGTGTATGATGTTGAAGAATAGGGCTAACCTGTTCAGTCAAAAATGCCTTCTTTTGGACATTTAATTTTCTCTTGATGGTGCATAAGTCTTTTAAGAATTTGGCATATGATGGGATTTGTTTTATAGCATCTAAGATCGGTATGTTGATCTTGACTTGCTTGAAAATCTCTAAAATCTCATCATTAGATGTAGACTTTGGGGCTTGGCTCAACCTTTGAAGGAATGGAGCAGGGACTGGACATGGCTCAACAGGTGAAACATGGTCCTTTTCTTTAGATTTTTCTTTAGGTTTTTCTACCTTTTCAATCTTTTTAGGCTCATCTTTCTCAATTATTTTACCACTCCTAAGAATAGTAACAGCTTTAGTCTGTTCCATGGTAGAGCTAGATGTTTCATCAGATGCATTAATGCTAACCGCATGCACTCCCTTAGGGTTTGCTTGAGGTTGAGCTAGGAATTTTCCTTTTTCCATATTTTGCATCATTTGACTCATCATGTTTTTTAGTTCATTCACAGACTTTTCTAATTGAGAAATTTTCCTTTCCTGATTTTGATTAACTTGATTATCCTCTACATGCCTTTTAGGTGGGGGCAAGTAAAGTCCAGGAGAATGAGGTTGATGAGTTTGGTATGGTGGTGGAGCAAGTAGTCCTTGGTTTGGTTGTTGATGACTCTGGTATGGGCCTGGTTGTGAGACATTTGCATTAGGTCCATTTCTCCAATTGAAATTTGGATGGTTTCTTTAGTTGGGATTATATGTCTCAGAATATGGGGAGAAAGGTCTTTTATAATTATTGAGTGCATTAGCCTGATCATGAAGTACATCTTGAAATGCAGTGATGGTAGGACATTCCTGAGTAAGATGTGATGTACTTTCACAAATGCTACACACTTGTTCATCATTAGTTAAGGTTTTCGTTCCCATTTCCATGGCTTCTACTTTTCTAGCTAGGGTTGCTACTTTGGCACTGATTTCATTTTTTTCAATCATGGCATACATGCCTCCCCTAGTAGATGTGGTAGTGGGCTTAGGTCTATCTGAATGTTCTACTCTTTCTGAGTCAGCCCAGGTCTGTGCACTTTCAGCTAGCCATTCCAAATACTCCTCCGCCTCATTTGGTTGTTTATTCAAAAAGTTACCAATGCACATCATCTCTACAAACTGGTGCATGTCAGAATTAAGTCCTTCATAAAAGAAGTTAATAATGCGCCATGGTTCATAGCCATGATGTGGGCAAGTAAGCAATAGATCTTTGAACCTTTCCCAGCATTGGTAGAATGATTCTTTATCTTTTTGGGTAAAGTTCATTATCTTACGACGGAGTGTATTTGTTTTATGTGTAGGGAAAAACTTTTTCAAGAATTCCCTAGTCATTTCATTCCAAGTCCTTATGGAACCTGGTGGCAGTGCATTAAACCACATTTTTGCTTTTTCCTTTAAAGAGAAAGGAAATAGCTTAAGCCTGACAGTATCTAGACCTATATTTTGGGTTCTTTGGGTACTACATACCTCATCAAATTCTTTAAGGTGCAAATAAGGACTCTCACTATCTAGCCCATGAAATTTGGGAAGTAATTGAATTACTCCCGTTTTTAATTCTAATGCACCAGCATTTTGAGGAAGAATGACACAAGAAGGTGTACTGGTGCATGTAGGTTGAAGGTAGTCTCTTAAGGTTCATCCATGAGGATTCTGATAAACATCATTTTCTCCATGGTCACTCTGTTGGTCCCATTCCCTATTTTCATTCCTTCTCCAATTTCTTTGTTGATGATTATTCCTCCTTGGTGGAGGTTGATATTCATCATCAATTAGAGGTGGTGGGTCCTCATTCATGACGAGTGGAGCTTGATCACCTCTAACACTACCATGGGGTGAGTTACCCCTTGATCGTTGATCAACCATTGTTGGTCTGTCTTTATGGTCGTACGAGACTAACCTACCGATTTTGTCGCGTATCCAAAAGGGCATACAATGAAAGATCTTTTTGGTTTTTTATTTTTTTATTTTTTCCTATCCTAAATGATGCAACCTAAATGCCTAAAATGATGCACAAAATAGGACACAATCAAGCAATCCCCCAAGGCTAGCAAGCATAGATATTTTGATTTTCTGTAGGGACAACGCTTTTAATTAGCCCTACGCTAATGCTCCTACTCTCTTTAGGAGTTGACTACTGCTTACCAGTTAGGTTCTAACCAAAGCGGTTAATACAACCCTCGTATAAGGAGGCGTTTAGATCTCAACAAACGTTGACAGGAGGTGGGGGAAGAGCGAGGCTCTATTAGACAACCCCCAATAACCACAGTGATCAAAAGCAACCGGAGTAACAGTAATTCGTGTCCTATTAAGAGGGTCCTACGAGCATGTGATAACCCTATAAGTCTCTTCTGATTGATTTTAAATTAAAGTGAATGTAGAGGTTGCGCGCTTGAGGTGATTATCTTAGGTGGGCCAAGGAGTGGTGATGAAATCCACCCTTGATCTTGTGGGTTAGTGTAATGACCCCGAATTTTTGTAAATTATTAAGGAAAATTAATAAAGTTTGAATTTTTAGAAATTCTGGGCTGGAATATTAGGTTATTGAAAATTCTCTTTTTATAGAGATTATATTATAAAAAAAAAATAAAATAGAAATTATGGATGTACTTGGAAAACTGATCGTAACAACATTAAGTACGTTCAATTCTGAGTTAAAATGAAAATTCCTTAATTTTTCCATTTGGGGGTAAAATGGTAATTTTACCCATATCCCATATCCAAGAAATAAGACCTCAATATTCATGAAGTACTTAGAAATACGATTCCAACGCCACTAAGTACGCTCGATTCTGAGTTCGGACAAATATTGCCTATTATTCTCCAATTTTAGAGTTAAAAAGGGCAAAAAGGTCTTTTCACATAAAAGTGGGGCCCACAAAGTGGGCCAAGGTTCTAGAAGCACCAATAATTGCTCAATGCATTATTGCTGGTAGTGGAGATAGTAGTGGAGATTGTAGTGGGAGTGGAGAATGCATTAGTAATTAAAAATTCTAAAGTAATAAAATATCTTATCAAAAGAAATGATAAAAAATTCAAATTTGGCTATAAATATGTCCCAAAAATTTCCAAAAATTTTCACAACCTTAACCACGAAATTTCCAAACCTTCCCTGGAATTTCAGCCCCAAATTCCCCTTCATCCCTCCCCAAACTCTCTTTTCCTTATTTCTCTCTCCTCTTTCTAATTGGAACAAGAGACCTAAATTCAATTAGGCACTCCGTTCCAGGAAGAATCTCATCAATTCCACCGTCCATAACATCCTATACTACAGTATATACAAAATCCCCAAATCAATTTCAAGATCCAACGGTTCCAACAACAGAAAATCACAAAAAGGTGGATAATCGGGCTATATTATCATCAACCGGTAATTCTCTCAAAGTGGGCATCAATTATATTGTTTTTCTCCAATCAGGTAGGTGGAATTACTTCCCATTTATATTTATTATGTTTTAGTATAATTTTTATTTTTCTGTAATTTAATTTGAATGAAAAATGGTAAAAATAAAGTAAATACCAGCCCCTTCAAATTATGGTGATAGAGAGCTCAGATTGAAATTCTGAGCTTTCCAATCAATCCAGGAGGGTCAAAAACCCTTAGGATACAATTTTCAAGAAAATCTAACAAGGTTTGGACCCTCAATTGAGAGAGATTAATTCTGGTGGGCCCAGATCAAATCTAGACCCTAGGAATGGCTGAAAACTTCAATTTAAGATTGTGGAGTCATATGAACTCCAAATTGAGATCAGAAAGAAGCTATGGAAAGCTTGTAATGTCTAGTTTCTAATGAACTCATAATATTTCTAAAATTTATTTCTGTATTTTTCTGTATTTTTCTATATTTTGGAAATAAGTGTCCAATTTCTAAGATCTTCAAGATCTGAGGTGATCAGATCTTGGAAATTTATTTTAGTGATGATAGAATAATATAATAAAGTAATATCTATGGTTAATTTGGACAGATCTTGGATAAAATAAGGGATCTACCCTTTATGGTAGAAAAACCTTAAAATAAAAATAAAAATATACAAAGGGACCCACTTGATCAATGAGATCAAGTATGATCAGATCCTTGGGATGGATTAAAGGGATGATATTATGATGGAATCCAGTTAGATCATGGATGAAATGTGACAAAATCAAGTGGATATGATTTTTGGATCTTAATGGATTAAAAGCCCTAAAGTTAATTAAAACCCTTAACCTAAAGGAAAACACCTAAGATCTAATGGTTGGATCATATTTAAAGGTTTATAATAATCTTAATAAAATTAGTTTAATTGTCTTTTATTGGATATATAAATTTAAATGTGATTTATGTTTTAAGTTTTAATTGTCTTTTATTGGATATAGAAGTGTAAATGTGATTTATGTTCTAAGTTAGAAAGCATGATAGTGTAATCTTTAAATTTTAGTATGATATGCCCTAAATGAGTAATTTGTTAGTAGATTTGATTATCTTAGGATCATGTTAGTGTAAATTAGGATTTAAACATGATTTCATTATGATAGAAGATGTGTTTCATAACTTAGGATCATGTTAGTTTTATTTCACTAGCTTAAGTTATATTCATAGGAAGAATGTTAGTATATAGTTGTTAAATTTATATTTGATTTATGCTTTCAAGTTGATGATTTACTTATTGTCATATTTAATTCAATTGTTAAGTAATTGTTATGATATAAGGAGCATAAATCACCAAAAATGTAAACTAATGAAATATAGAAATTCATGGACAACTAAGATGAATGAATGATTTTGACTTAGTAAGGGCTATAGTTAGTAGGACAATATAAGGAATGATTTATCATTTCCTTGGCCCAAAATAGGAAAATAATGAACATCCATGGATGACATTGTGCATATCCATGGAAATTAATTAAAATCAATTAGAGAAGGGACTTAAGGTAAAGAGCTCATAGGAACCTTGTCAAAGGTTGAGCTAGTACCACTCAGTGGACTCGAACATTGTGGTTATAGGGGTATACAAGAGCCAAGTGCTTTTCCCTCACCTCCCATTGACGTAAGAAAGGTCTAAACGCCTCCTTACATGAGGGTTGTATTAACCACTTTTTGAGCGGACTTTAACTGGTAAGTACTGGTCATCCTGAAATAAGGAGGAGTTGTCTAGTGATAGGAAGAAATAAATTATCTTCAACCAAGTAAGACACTAACTGGTTGAATAATAATAAGAACATAAAAGATAGCAAATTATCTAACCCTAATAAAAATAGTAAGTGAGATAAGGATGATCAAACAAGATGAGATCTTGTATGATCAAAAACAATAAGGAAAAAGAAACATCTATGTAAATTAGATTGTTATGTATGATATAGATAGTATTTGTATAGATGATATTAAACCCATGGATATAGGATATTCAAGGAAGAAAGATTCAGATCATCCTACATAAGGATGATCAAAAGACCATGTAGTGTGTACCCTTGATTAGAAAATTGACATTATATATATGATTTGACAGATATATGTTGATCGAGACTATGGCAGATTTCAAGGAGTAAGAATACCTTAGTGAGGTAGGTGGATTATTAAGAATGCCTTTACATGAAGATACATGTCTAATACATGATCTTATGTTTTGAAGTATTGACATGTATGATACCAATATATTAAGGTAAATACCTCAAATTGAAATATGATCCAACCAAATGATGAGGAAAATAAGTATTAAATGGTCAAGTTGAGAATTGAGAACAACCCTAAGTGAATAGGAAAGTAGAAAATATTCCAGTCCTAGATAAACAGACAGATAGTCTGATATGTATAAGTATTATTTTACATACAAGCTTGGAGCTTGTGGTTTTGTTTTAAACAGGCATGAGCACTGGGATGCTATGCTAGGAGAGTTAAGAGGGTTTGGCCACCCACTCTCTCGAAACTTGATGATATTGAATACCAAGCCTAAGAAAGGCTAAAAGTCGGGTGGGGCAATTATGGGAAGGCCACCACTGTGACAGCCATGGTCCTCCCATATGGACATGGATATTGTAATTTCCACTGAGAATGGTATAAGTGGATTATTGAACAGCTTATCCACAGACGGATCGATCGCAAGCATAGTAGTCCTTGATTATTTTGCACTATGATGCATATGAAATTGGCATAGTGAAATGCCTTAAGGGATGACATGATGAAATGTCAGGTAATTGTATATTACCAATATTTTTCCCAAGAAGGGAAATTCCTGTATAAGAATCGGCTGAGATACAAATCTCTTATAATGAAAAGAGTTGATCGGCTTTGTATAGAAATGATGCTTGATTATTTTTACATTTTTAATGGATTTGTCCTTATACAATATGTATGTAGAAAGGTGAACACAAATGACAAGGAAATGAGATGTCCTTATAACTAATAGTTATTAATGAATGTGTTTATGATAGAACGAATTATGGGATACTTGAATATTGAGATTATACTGTCAATAACTTACATTCTTATCCCCTACCAAGCATAGCTTCTTGAGATATTGTAAATGTTCGAATGTTTACAATATCTCGGATACGTAGAAGGAGACTTAGGAGCTCAAGACTTGAAGAACAATTGAAGAATAAGTAATCAGGGTATATCCCTCGAAACATTGTATTAGAACATGTATTGAATTTTGAACTTTGTCATTTGGATTGTATATTTGGACAAGTATTGTAAGGATACAATGGGTCGTATCTTGTGAACCACTTGGATGGATCTGAAGTTTAATAAAAGTATATTCCTTCAATGGAATTTTATCTTATACAAAATTCTACTTATGTTATGTATGAAGTGGTGACTTAGGTTTTACAAAACAAATTCGAAGAAAAGAATTTCCGCTGCTTTGCTTTGCGAAAATTTTTTACTCTAAGGGCCCTATCTTTACAAAATGCATTATAAAATGTGTTATCAAAACTGGGTCGCCACGGTTGGTATCGAGCATTCATCCAAATACAAGACAATCCCAATATGTCCAAGGGAGAATTGACAAACCAAATGTAGATTAAGATAGATATAGTATGAGGAATACTTATAGAAATTTTGGTTTATGAGCAGATGCCGCCCAAGAGAGTTACAAGGCAGACAGCTCAAGGTACTTTAGAAAACAATAGGGAGGAATTATCAATGAGCAATATGGAAGAAATGGTAACAAGAGTATTGAGGAACCTTATTCCTAATATTCAACTGCCCCAAAGTTCATCACCTCAGTTGAAGTTCCTAGTATACGGGCACAAGCTCGGCTGAGAAGTTAGACCTCATACACCAACACCAGAGATTCCTACACCAGTACAGGGCCAATCTTCCCTTGTACCAAGTGAGGAAGTTCGCAATTCTCCATTAGCACCAGAAAAGATTGACCAAATGTTGCAAAGATTTCAGAAGATGGTGATTGGATATAATGGCAAGGGTGAAGCAGAAAAGACAGAGGAATGGATCTACGAAGTAGAAAGAACATTTGATGCATTACGTACTCCTCCCAAATTGAAGGTCAAATTTGCTACATACCTATTAAAACAAGATGCTGCTTTCTGGTGGAGATCAGCCAACAACACCTTCTTCTCAAATTCTAATGAGACTACATAGGAGGAATTCAAAGAAGTTTTTAATACTAAGTATTTTCCTACCCATGTAAAATCAAGGAAGGAGAAAGAATTCTTAGAACTTAAACGAGGGAACCTATCAGTGGTGGAGTATGATAATAAGTTCACCCAATTAAAGAGATTTGCTGCACATATGTGTGATACCGAAAGGCACACTGTGGATAGATTTATGGAGGGACTACAACAAGATCGAAAGTGAAAGTGATGGGTACTAAACCCACCACCATGGCCGATTGTGTAGAAATGGCTTCCAGGTTTGAAGATGAATTCAAGAAGACTCAAACCATTAAGTTTGGAGGAGGAAACTACAACCAAAGGCCTTTTCAGAAGGGCAAGAGACCTTTCAACAATTTCAAAACCCCGTAAATCAAGGGAATCACATAAAAAGAAGGCCTTGTCCGAAATGTAGACGATTCCATCCTGGAAATATGTGTCCCACTCCGATACAACAACGACCTCCAATCAGATGTTTTAATTGTGGAGAATTTGGGCATATCTCTGCAAACTGCAACAAACCATTAGCTATTAAGGAGGCGAAACCAGACAATATTCCTCGTCATCAAGGAAGGATATTCGCTATCACTGATGGCCTGCCTGGACCGTCTAATGCGGTAATTGAAGGTACATTACTTGTATCTGACAACCATGCCAAAGTATTGTTTGATTCTGGATCTACGCATTCCTTTATATCTTGCGTATTTGCATCTAGTATATAATTGCCAGTGAAAAACTTGGGATTCAATCTAGATGTAACAACGCCAGTGGGTAAAACAGTTAAATTACAAGAATACCTTCATAATGTACCAATAGAAGTACTGGGAAAAAGAAGAGATGTAGACCTCATTTTACTGAACATGGTGGACTTTGATATCATACTGGGTATGGACTGGTTAGCAAAATCTTGGGTAGTTATGGATTGTCACAAAAAGAAAATCACATTTAGCATACCTGGTGAGGAAGTAGCAGTACTATATGGGAAACAACATGACTTAGACAAATCCATTATTTCAGCTATGAAGACTGTCAAACACATGTCCAAAGGGTGTCAGGCATTTTTAGCAACAGTTGTTGCTTTGGATGTGAAACAGCCCAAGATAATGTAAATTGACATAGTCGAGAATTCCCGCACGTCTTTCCGGAAGAACTTCCAGAGTACCCCACGTAGAGAAATTGAGTTTACCATTGAAGTAATTCCTGGTACAACTCCAATTTCTAAAGCACCTTATAGGATGGCCCCAGAATTGAAAGAATTGAAGGGTCGGCTACAAGAATTGTTAGACAAAGGGTTTGTTAGACCAAGTAGTTCACCATGGGGAGCACCGGTAATATTTGTGAAGAAGAAGGATGGATCTATGAGATTGTGCATGGACTATAGAATGTTGAACAATGTCACAGTTGAAAAATAAGTATCCCTTACCTCGCATTGATGATCTCTTTGGTCAACTCCAATCTGCTAAGGTCTTATCAAAAATCGACCTTAGATCTGGATATCATCAATTGCGTATTAAGGATGAAGATATACCCAAGTCGGCATTCGAACTCGGTATGGACATTACGAGTTTCTAGTCATGTCTTTTGGGCTGACCAATGCACTGCGGTGTTTATGGATCTCATGAACAGAATTTTTAAGGAATTCTTAGACAAATTCGTAATTGTATTTATTGATGATATATTGATTTACTCTACCAGTATGGAAGAACATCAAGAACACTTACAAATTGTACTAAATACCCTCAGACTTCATAAAGCTGTTTGGTAAATTTAGTAAGTGTGAATTTTGGTTAGAGAAGGTCAATTTCTTGGGTCATGTAATTTCCAAGAATGGAGTAGAAGTGGACCCCGCCAAGGTTGAAGCAGTAATGAATTGGGAAAAACCTAAGACCGTAACAGACATACGTAGTTTTCTGGGTTTGGCAGGATATTACCGTAGATTTATTCAAGGATTTTCTCGTATAGCCCTTCCTTTGACTTCATTAACTAGAAAAGGGGTACAGTTCACTTGGACAGATGAATGTGAGAATAGTTTCCAAGAGCTAAAAAAGAGGTTAACTACAGCACCAGTATTGACATTGCCATCAGGAAGTGGGGGATACGAAATATATTGTGATGCTTCTGTGCAAGGGGTTAGGGAGTGTATTGATGCAAAATGGGAAGGTCATTGCATATGCATCTAGACAATTGAAGAAACATGAAATAAATTATCCAGTACATGACCTGGAATTAGTAGCTGTAGTGTTTGCATTAAAAATTTGGAGACACTATTTGTATGGAGAAAAATTCAATGTATTCACAGATCATAAAAGTCTCAAATATATCTTCACTCAGGCTGATTTGAATATGAGACAAAGGAGATGGATGGAATACATCAAAGACTATGATTTTGCCATCCATTACCATCCTGGAAAAGCAAACATAGTCGCGGTTGCATTAAGTAGACAAACAAGAGTGTACTTACAAACATCACCATTAAATCAGCTTTTGTAGAAAGAGTCCTCAAGGCCCAAGAAGGGGATACAAGAATCAGAATTGTGTACAAAGACGGGGTTTTGTAAGGGTAGGATGGGGGTATACGTTTTCGGGGAGAGATTAGTGGTTCCTACAAATACAGACTTGAGAAAAGAACTATTACAAGAAGCCCATCAATCTAAATTGTCTATACATCCTGGAGGTACAAAGATGTATCAGGATTTGAAAAGAAACTTTTGGTGGGAAGGCATGAAAAGAAACATAGGAGAGTTTGTAGCTAAGTGTCCGAATTGTCAACAAGTAAAAGCTGAACATCAAAGACCACCCGGAATGTTACAAACCTTGGAACTTCAGAATGGAAATGGGACAATATCACCATGGATTTTGTGGTGGGATTGCCAAAAACAAGGGAAGGTCATGATATGATTTGGGTGATTGTGGACAGATTAACAAAGTCGGCACATTTTCTTCCAATTAAACAAAACCGATCGATTGACAATCTAGCTAAGTTGTACATAAAAGAAATAGTAAGTCTTCATGGGATTCCTTTATCCATCATCTCCGATAGAGATGGGAGATTTACTTCAAGATGTTGGAAGAGCGTACAACAAGCATTGGGAACTTCACTTAGATTCAAGACATTTCATCCCCAAACGGATGGTCAATCGAAAGAACTATTCGGACAATTGGAAGATATGTTAAGGGCATGTGCATTAGATTGGAAGGGAAATTGGGACGAACATCTTCCATTAGTGGAATTTGCTTATAACAACAGTTTTCATGCAAGTATTGGTATGGCACCATATGAAGCATTGTATGGGCGACCATGCCGATCACCAACTTGTTGGAGTGAAGTTGGAGAAAGGAAACTAATGAAGTCAGAACTAGTGGAACAAAGTGTACAGACAAGGTTAAAATGATAAAGCAAAGGTTGTTAACAAAGACACGGTCGTCGGAAGAGTTACGCGGACAAAAGACGTAGAAATGGGAATTCGATGTGGGAGAGCATGTGTTTCTAAAAATATCACCAGTTAAAGGGGTTATGAGATTTGGAACCAAAGGCAAACTCAGTCCTAGGTTCATTGGTCCATTTGAAATATTAGAAAGGATTGGTCTAGTGGCTTATAGATTAGCCTTACCACCACAACTCTCTGAAGTACACAATGTATTTCATATATCCCTGTTACGAAAATATCTACAAGATGATACTCACATACTTCAAATAATACCAGAGGAACTGAAGCCAGATCTAACCTTTGAAGAAAAAGCGATACGGATCTTGGACCATAAGGAATGTAAATTAAGGACCAAAACAATTCCTTTAGTCAAAGTCCTATGGCAACATCACTCTGTCGAGGAAGCTACATGGGAAACAGAGGTAGAAATGAGGAAGACACATCCTAGTTTATTTGATTAAGTTATAGTATTACAAATTTCGAGGACGAAATTATTGTAAGGGGGGAAGATTGTAATGACCCCGAATTTTTGTAAATTATTAAGGAAAATTAATAAAGTTTGAATTTTTAGAAATTAAATTTGGAATATTAGGTTATTGAAAATTCTCTTTTTATAGAGATTATATTATAAAAAAAAAATAAAATAGAAATTATGGATGTACTTGGAAAACTGATCGTAACAACATTAAGTACGTTCAATTCTGAGTTAAAATGAAAATTCCTTAATTTTTCCATTTGGGGGTAAAATGGTAATTTTACCCATATCCCATATCTAAGAAATAAGACCTCAATATTCATGAAGTACTTAGAAATACGATTCCAACGCCACTAAGTACGCTCGATTCTGAGTTCGGACAAATATTGCCTATTATTCTCCAATTTTAGAGTTAAAAAGGGCAAAAAGGTCTTTTCACATAAAAGTGGGGCCCACAAAGTGGGCCAAGGTTCTAGAAGCACCAATAATTGCTCAATGCATTATTGCTGGTAGTGGAGATAGTAGTGGAGATTGTAGTGGGAGTGGAGAATGCATTAGTAATTAAAAATTCTAAAGTAATAAAATATCTTATCAAAAGAAATGATAAAAAATTCAAATTTGGCTATAAATATGTCCCAAAAATTTCCAAAAATTTTCACAACCTTAACCACGAAATTTCCAAACCTTCCTGGAATTTCAGCCCCAAATTCCCCTTCATCCCTCCCCAAACTCTCTTTTCCTTATTTCTCTCTCCTCTTTCTAATTGGAACAAGAGACCTAAATTCAATTAGGCACTCCGTTCCAGGAAGAATCTCATCAATTCCACCGTCCATAAAATCCTATACTACAGTATATACAAAATCCCCAAATCAATTTCAAGATCCAACGGTTCCAACAACAGAAAATCACAAAAAGGTGGATAATCGGGCTATATTATCATCAACCGGTAATTCTCTCAAAGTGGGCATCAATTATATTGTTTTTCTCCAATCAGGTAGGTGGAATTACTTCCCATTTATATTTATTATGTTTTAGTATAATTTTTATTTTTCTGTAATTTAATTTGAATGAAAAATGGTAAAAATAAAGTAAATACCAGCCCCTTCAAATTATGGTGATAGAGAGCTCAGATTGAAATTCTGAGCTTTCCAATCAATCCAGGAGGGTCAAAAACCCTTAGGATACAATTTTCAAGAAAATCTAACAAGGTTTGGACCCTCAATTGAGAGAGATTAATTCTGGTGGGCCCAGATCAAATCTAGACCCTAGGAATGGCTGAAAACTTCAATTTAAGATTGTGGAGTCATATGAACTCCAAATTGAGATCAGAAAGAAGCTATGGAAAGCTTGTAATGTCTAGTTTCTAATGAACTCATAATATTTCTAAAATTTATTTCTGTATTTTTCTGTATTTTTCTATATTTTGGAAATAAGTGTCCAATTTCTAAGATCTTCAAGATCTGAGGTGATCAGATCTTGGAAATTTATTTTAGTGATGATAGAATAATATAATAAAGTAATATCTATGGTTAATTTGGACAGATCTTGGATAAAATAAGGGATCTACCCTTTATGGTAGAAAAACCTTAAAATAAAAATAAAAATATACAAAGGGACCCACTTGATCAATGAGATCAAGTATGATCAGATCCTTGGGATGGATTAAAGGGATGATATTATGATGGAATCCAGTTAGATCATGGATGAAATGTGACAAAATCAAGTGGATATGATTTTTGGATCTTAATGGATTAAAAGCCCTAAAGTTAATTAAAACCCTTAATCTAAAGGAAAACACCTAAGATCTAATGGTTGGATCATATTTAAAGGTTTATAATAATCTTAATAAAATTAGTTTAATTGTCTTTTATTGGATATATAAATTTAAATGTGATTTATGTTTTAAGTTTTAATTGTCTTTTATTGGATATAGAAGTGTAAATGTGATTTATGTTCTAAGTTAGAAAGCATGATAGTGTAATCTTTAAATTTTAGTATGATATGCCCTAAATGAGTAATTTGTTAGTAGATTTGATTATCTTAGGATCATGTTAGTGTAAATTAGGATTTAAACATGATTTCATTATGATAGAAGATGTGTTTCATAACTTAGGATCATGTTAGTTTTATTTCACTAGCTTAAGTTATATTCATAGGAAGAATGTTAGTATATAGTTGTTAAATTTATATTTGATTTATGCTTTCAAGTTGATGATTTACTTATTGTCATATTTAATTCAATTGTTAAGTAATTGTTATGATATAAGGAGCATAAATCACCAAAAATGTAAACTAATGAAATATAGAAATTCATGGACAACTAAGATGAATGAATGATTTTGACTTAGTAAGGGCTATAGTTAGTAGGACAATATAAGGAATGATTTATCATTTCCTTGGCCCAAAATAGGAAAATAATGAACATCCATGGATGACATTGTGCATATCCATGGAAATTAATTAAAATCAATTAGAGAAGGGACTTAAGGTAAAGAGCTCATAGGAACCTTGTCAAAGGTTGAGCTAGTACCACTCAGTGGACTCTGAACATTGTGGTTATAGGGGGTATACAAGAGCCAAGTGCTTTTCCCTCACCTCCCATTGACGTAAGAAAGGTCTAAACGCCTCCTTACATGAGGGTTGTATTAACCACTTTTTGAGCAGACTTTAACTGGTAAGTACTGGTCATCCCGAAATAAGGAGGAGTTGTCTAGTGATAGGAAGAAATAAATTATCTTCAACCAAGTAAGACACTAACTGGTTGAATAATAATAAGAACATAAAAAGATAGCAAATTATCTAACCCTAATAAAAATAGTAAGTGAGATAAGGATGATCAAACAAGATGAGATCTTGTATGATCAAAAACAATAAGGAAAAAGAAACATCTATGTAAATTAGATTGTTATGTATGATATAGATAGTATTTGTATAGATGATATTAAACCCATGGATATAGGATATTCAAGGAAGAAAGATTCAGATCATCCTACATAAGGATGATCAAAAGACCATGTAGTGTGTACCCTTGATTAGAAAATTGACATTATATATATGATTTGACAGATATATGTTGATCGAGACTATGGCAGATTTCAAGGAGTAAGAATACCTTAGTGAGGTAGGTGGATTATTAAGAATGCCTTTACATGAAGATACATGTCTAATACATGATCTTATGTTTTGAAGTATTGACATGTATGATACCAATATATTAAGGTAAATACCTCAAATTGAAATATGATCCAACCAAATGATGAGGAAAATAAGTATTAAATGGTCAAGTTGAGAATTGAGAACAACCCTAAGTGAATAGGAAAGTAGAAAATATTCCAGTCCTAGATAAACGCATGATAGTCCGATATGTATAAGTATTATTTTACATACAAGCTTGGAGCTTGTGGTTTTGTTTTAAACAGGCATGAGCCCTGGGATGCTATGCTAGGAGAGTTAAGAGGGTTTGGCCACCCACTCTCTCGAAACTTGATGATATTGAATACCAAGCCTAAGAAAGGCTAAAAGTCGGGTGGGGCAATTATGGGAAGGCCACCACCGTGACAGCCATGGTCCTCCCATATGGACATGGATATTGTAATTTCCACCGAGAATGGTATAAGTGGATTATTGAACAGCTTATCCGGCCAGACGGATCGACCGCAAGCATAGTAGTCCTTGATTATTTTGCGCTATGATGCATATGAAATTGGCATAGTGAAATGCCTTAAGGGATGACATGATGAAATGTCGTGTAATTGTATATTACCAATATTTTTCCCAAGAAGGGAAATTCCTGTATAGTAATCGGCTGAGATACAAATCTCTTATAATGAAAAGAGTTGATCAGCTTTGTATAGAAATGATGCTTGATTATTTTTACATTTTTAATGGATTTGTCCTTATACAATATGTATGTAGAAAGGTGAACACAAATGACAAGGAAATGAGATGTCCTTATAACTAATAGTTATTAATGAATGTGTTTATGATAGAACGAATTATGGGATACTTGAATATTGAGATTATACTGTCAATAACTTACATTCTTATCCCCTACCAAGCATAGCTTGCTGAGATATTGTAAATGTTCGAATGTTTACAATATCTCAGATACAGAGAAGGAGACTTAGGAGCTCAAGACTTGAAGAACAATTGAAGAATAAGTAATCAGGGTATATCCCTCGAAACATTGTATTAGAACATGTATTGAATTTTGAACTTTGTCATTTGGATTGTATATTTGGACAAGTATTGTAAGGATACAATGGGTCGTGTCTTGTGAACCACTGGATGGATCCTGAAGTTTAATAAAAGTATATTCCTTCAATGGAATTTTATCTTATACAAAATTCTACTTATGTTATGTATGAAGTGGTGACTTAGGTTTTACAAAACAAATTCGAAAGAAAAGAATTTCCGCTGCTTTGGTTTGCGAAAATTTTTTACTCTAAGGGCCCTATCTTTACAAAATGTATTATAAAATGTGTTATCAAAACCTGGGTCGCCACAGTTAGGGTGCCCTTACTAATTAATTTTCACACACCATGGCAATTCGATCAACATATAATTCACCTTAAAGCATTAGACGTGTCCTAAAATGCAATTGAAAGCAAAAACTAATGCAAACCCTATGATACAACAATTATAACATATGCTTTCTATATGCAATTAACTACCAAACAATGCAAATTATTCTAAATGCAAACCCTAATCTAGAAAATAAATGAGTGAGAAGACTTACAGTGAGGTTTTTGAAATTGAAAATTGAAAATCTTTAAAATTGCCCTGTATTATTACAACCCTTTAAAATTGAAATTGAAAATGCAAATTACAAGGGGCCTCACTACAAGATTCACTCAAAAATAAAATTTCTAATCTAGGAAAGCAAGAAAAATCTATCTAATTGATGAAGCTCTACTCCAATTTCCTAAAAAAGAAAAATAACAATTAGTACCAAATTCAGGAAATAAAGTGATTATGCACTAAAAATGCTTAAAGATGCACCTAAGAATGCCTAAAATGCAATTCCTAATTTTTTGTATTTTTTTGGATTTTTGATTATTTTTTTTGGATTTTTAATTAAATTTTATAAAAACTCCATTTCAAGTCCCCGGCAACGGCGCCAAAAACTTGTTGATTGTTTAACTGCAAGTGCACGAGCTATTGTAGTGTAGCTTATGCAAGTACGGGTCGATCTCACGAGGACTTGATTTAAAATTATGGAGTTTTCAATAAAATTCAATTAATAAAAGAATATAAACTAACAAAAAAAATAAAATCCAGATTTATTCAATTGTTGCAATGTTCACAATTATTTATTCCAAAGAAAACAAAAAATAAAACTAAAATGCGTCCTAGATAAGCTTGTCCTTAGATTGCACTGTCTCTGGATTAGTCTGTCCTTGAATAGTCTGTCCTGGATTGCACTGTCCCTGAATAGTCAGAATGAAGATAAGTTAAAACCAGAATAGCACAGGGACACAGTTGTAATTAAACAGGGGACACAATTGGTATTTCTGAAATCTGCCAAGGGATACAGATGGAATTCTTTTAGGGACACAGATGGAATTTTCGAAATCTGCCAGGGGACACAGATGTAATTCTTTTGGGGACACAGATGGAATTCGTTTTAGGGACACAGATGGAATTTCCAAAATCTGTCAGGAGACACAGATGTAATTCTTTTAGGGACACAGATGGAATTTCTGAAATAGGACAGAATTGTAATTTCTGAGATCTGTAGGTGCAGATTTGTAATTTCATCAGGGTTCTGGTTTTTCACGAAAAAAACCAGGAAAACACGTTTTGGGAGAAATCTTGAAGAGGGAGAAGAGGAAGAAGAATAGAGGAAGGAGGAGAAGAGGAAAGGGAGAGAAGAAAGATGGGGAGAAAACCCGAGTTGGGTTTTCTCTCCCGCGGCGTCCGATTCAGATGGGAACGCAGGAAGGAGAAGGAACTGGATGAGAAGATGGGGAAAGAGGAGAAGAGAGAAGAGGGCAGATCAAGGGAAATGGGAATGCGGAAGGAAACCCGTTCTGGGTTTTCTTCCCCAGAGCGTCCGGAGGAGAGAAAACGCCGGGGCTAGAAAGAGATGAGCTTGGCCAGAGCAAGCGAGTTGCCAGACTGGAGCAACAGACGATTTGGGCTGTTGGGTGCGTGTTTGGTCTGGGCTTCATCCGGTTCTGGAACTGGAGGTGCGACGGGGTCGATTGGCTTCTGGGCTGTGGACTGGCAGAGGCGATGCACGGATAGGTGGAAGAGAAGAGGGAATAGGATGGAGAGTGAGTGGGTAACAAAGATTGAAAACGAGAAGTGAGGGTGCGGGAAAGAGAGAGAAATAGAGCGTTGAGAGGGAGGAAGCAGGGAATGGAGGGTCGTCTGCCTCCTTCCTACGTCCAACCTAGAGGGGCGTGAAGAGAAGAAGAAGAGAATGGTTGGAGAGAAAGTGGGAGTAGGGAGAGAGGGTTGGTGAAACACGGAGAGAGAGAGAGAGAGAGAGAGAGAGAGAGAGAGAGAGAGACGTTAGAGAGACGTTAGAGAGAAGATGAGAGAAGACAGGAAAAGAGTGAAAGAAGAAAGGGGGAAGGAGAAGAGCGTGCGAGTGAGAGAAGCTGAAAAAGGAGGTGGAAAAGGTGAGCTAGCCAGCCTCCCCTAGAAGCAAAAACGTTTCTGGAGAGAGATGGGAAGGGGTATAAAAAGGAGAGTGAGAGATATAGACGTGAAAGAGAGGGAAAGGGATATTAAAGAGATAAGATAGGAGAGATAAGAGATGAGAGAGATGAGAGAGAGTGGGGTCCACTAGAATTCTAGTCTTGCTAGAACTCTGCAATTCTTCAACTTTGTCCTGTACTAGGATTCTTCAAATTCCATCTTATCTGATCTCCATCTAATATCCTTGATTCGATCTGGAGCGTCCACGCCTGAGTTGACCGATCTGCAATGCATAGACCAAATTAGTGCAATCTAAGTCGTCCATTAGCTTTAATAGTCATCTAACCACTAAATTTTACAATTCAATGGTTGGATGGCCAATTAAAGTTAAAATAAAATATTTGATGTAAAATCTTAAAATTAATGGTCTAGATGCTCTAATCAAATACTAAATTAGGGGTATTTTGACCAAAATTGAACACTTAATAGATTTAAAATCAGCCAAACTAAGACAGAGTATATGGAATGCAGCTTTAGCAAGGAGGGGAGCGAGAGTGGAGCAATGATAAAGATTGATAACTAAGAAGTCCTCGTAAAAGACCACTTTTGGTACCTAGGATCGATGACTCATGAGAGTGGAGAGATTGAGAGGGAGGTTACTTGAAGAATCCAAGTGGGTTCAAACAAACGGAGATGTGCATATAGAGTTTTGTGTGATCGACGAATGTCACTAAAACTAAATGAAAAATTCTATAGGATGGATATAAGGCCAGCATGCTTTATGTTTCAAAGTGTTGAGCAATTAAAGAACATCATGTTCATAGGATGAGTGTTGCAAAAAATGAGGATGTTGAGATAGATGGGTGGCAGGATAAGAAAGGATTAAATTAGGAATGAAAATATTAGAGGAAACTTAAGGGCAACATCAATAGGTAACAAGATGAGAGAGATTAGACTTAGATAGTTTGGACATGTCCAACGAAGATTGCAAATGGCACTAGTTAGGAGTGAGGTAATGCAAGTAGAAGGTTCTAAAAGGGCAAGGGAAAGGCCCAAAAGAACATGGATAAAAGTGGTGAGAAAATATTTTAAAACTTTGGGACTAAATGAAGCCATGATACTTAATAGAGGGAAATAGAGAAACAAGATTCATGTGGCTGACCCCTAATTGGAATAAGGTCTTGATGATGACGATGATGATGATGATGATGATGATGATGAAATATTAAGGAAAGAAACAAATAGGACACCCTTAGAAGTCCCAAGACTAACTATAGAAGTAATTGAAAACAATTCAAAAGAAAAAAGTAGCTAAAATCAATGTATTGTCATGACTCATCATAGAAGTCACATAAAATTGTTGGGGTCGACCTGCATATAGTCTATACTCATGTGAGGAGACATCTTATATATATATATATATACATGTTAGTGTGAGTGAGATAGAGATTGAGACAGAGAGAAGTAGATGAAGGTTAAAGGATGCTTTTAGCGTACTCATCCTCTTCACAGTGTAATCTGATCAGATAGTGATTCCTCCTCTCCCATGGATGTAAGCATGATAGCTAAACCAAGTAAACTTCTTATATCTCTCTTCTTATGTGCTTATCTTAACGGATAATTGATCTTGATTGTTAGATCTACCAAACCGTGGGAAATCTAGCACACGAGTAATAGCAGAGCAAGGTTGATTAGACAACTCAAATGAAGAAGATCTACAGCAGATCTGATCTCAATAAGTGATGGATCTAGCAACTTTGCAGGAAAAAGCATCTACTGAATTTTAGTGGCTTAGGAAGTCAAATAAGATCAGTGCATTTGGTACTGTGGTCAAAGGCATCTTCAAAGGCTATGTGACATATGGACTACCTAAGATGAAACTCTTACTACCTACCCAACTAGCAAGTTCCTCAAACACAACAAGATTGACTGCTATAATAGGTTTGTGATCATGAGAAGCTATCATGGCATTGACAAGAATGACAACTAGATCCAGATGGTGATGGCTCTATTGAAGAAATTGGATTCCATGAAGAAGAAAGTCCTAAAAATATATTTTGGCCATCAGATTCTAAGCTGGGCTCTAGGCAGGAAGACCAAATGTGCAGTGAACAGATAGGATATCGGCTCCCACTGTCAACGAGCAAAGAGAGTAACATCTGAGAAGGAGAAAACTCACAGTTGGTAGAAGAATTAGAAAACCCAAGCCAATGATTCCTCCGATCTAGGGTCACCATCAATGGTTGGTAGTAGTGATGTGCCAAAGCCCCATTCCTTAAAACCTTGATTTCTCTCTCAACCACGACTATGAGATCAGCTGCAAAGAAGATCAAGGGATGAGATGCAACATTGCTCGAGCAGATGCCACCCATAGGAACGGTTGAAGAAGTCAAACAACGGCAAGATTTCTCCAGCCGATTGTTGACTAGTGAAGAAAAGAAACCAGACCTAATGAAGAAAGTGAGGGAATAGGGGATTTCTTGTCGGAGTTCCATCAATTGCTACATCACCAACTGGGTGAGAGAAAAGACGGTGAAAGAACTCGAATTTGGTGAAAGGCAAAAAAATCGAGAAGATTGCTGGCGAGTGGGGAAAAAAAAAAAGTGGATTGATCAATTGGGCAATTTTAGTTGTAGTAAATCAAAGCATGCCTATGGAAGAAGAGACAGAGAAGGAACTACACATCACTTAGGCCAGACACAGAGGAGATGGACCAGTCAAAGCAAAATAGGTGGAGCGGATATATTGAAGAAGATGCAACATGTTGAATAGGAGAAAGAGGAGTGGGTGACTTCACCTTCGATCCATTGATCTGTAGTGGATAAAAAAAGAAGAAGAAAAGAAGCATAACCAGATGGATAGAAAAACTACTGATTGGAGGGGGAGATGGATTGGCTCAGCAACTATGCCCACCAGTTGGCAATGATAGCTGAACACCAGTGGAGCGACAGAATGTGTGGGAAGGGAATTATTATTATTATTTTTTTAAAAAGAGAGGAAATGAGAGACAAAAGAAAGGAAAAGAAAAGAAGAGAAGAGATTTCTAGCAACCCATAAACTGATATGAGCACCCTATATGTTAAAAATTTGTACCGTCCATTTTGATAAAGTTACCCCTAGGAACAAAAACGCCACGCCTCAACAGAAACAAATATTAGTGAGTGGACTTGTTGATAGCTGGGAGTGAACTTAGTGAAACTTAGGAGAAGACTCAGTGATATCTAAGAGTAGATGACTCGATGACAATTGGGAATGGACTCAATAATAGTTGGCAAGTGGAATAGGTGAATAGTGTAGAAACTAGACATAGTGATTACTACGAGTGGACCCGGTGACCACCACAAATAGGCAGACACGAGAATAATAACAAGATGATTAGGGAACAATTTTAGGATGACTCGGTGCATAATGGTGTTATGGCTTAATGAATAGTAGTTAGATGATAACCCCATAAAGTGTGGAACTAATTTTAAGTCAACGTAGTGACCATTTCGAGCGGACCCATAACCACTTTGAGAGGACGTGATCATTTTGAATGATATTTGTATACAATTAATGAGGTCAGGTGCGAGAGACTCTTGCAAGCTTCTAAGTGATAGGATTTTAGGTGGCTAACTTCTAGGTGCTTCCAATATACTCAATGACATATTAGCACTTTGACTTAGAAGAGAGTGTTGAATAGGAGGAGGAGGAGCAACCTTTCTAAGAGAAACCACAAATACGTGCATACAATTGATGGAGCTACTGGAAAGGGTAGACAATTATTAGAGGAGGGGAGGGGAGGGGGGGGGAGTTGGATCAAAGCTATGCTTGTAGTTTGAGGGAAATGAACTAAGTTAAAAGGATTTGGTGCACTCTCCTCCCAAACATGGACCCGCATGTGGTTCATATCCATATGAGAAGAAACATTATATATATATATATATATATGTAATGCTAGGGTTCATATTAGTGTGAGTGAGAGAGATTGAGACATAGAGAAGCAGATGAGGGTTGAATGAGGCTTTTAGCCTCCTCCTCACTATGTAATCTAATCAGATAGTGAGTACTCCTCTCTTGTGGATATAGGTGTGATAGCCAAACCACATAAATTCCTTGTCTCTCTCTTCGTGTGTGCTTATACTTATAGATCATATATCCTGATTATGAGATTTGGCACAACAAAAATAAGTTCAAATATATTACATGCATATGTTTACTCTTCATCCAAATATACTCATGTATGATAGTGATTTCCAAAGTTGTTTTGATAGATTTACACATACTTACATAATTTTGGGGATAATTTTTGTAAGGAGGAAGAGTATGATATATGTAAATATTCATTTACAATGATGAAACAAATCATAATGACAAAAAAGGAATATTTTTTTCATGTTGATCCCACATATTTTAATACTCCCTACTTGCAATCATCAATGGAACAATTCAACTAGATGTTATAACCACTCAAGTTTTAAGTTCTATGTTATGTAAATTTTCAAATTTTATTCTAATGGAAATGCGAATTTTGGGTTCCTCATTTTGTGTTCTGTGCAATTGACCCTTTGAAGGATACTGAGTTGACCCTTAAGATCTTAATAATTGGAATGTATATGTTGAGATGATTCCAACAACACTAATTTTGGACAAAACAGAGATCGAGGTGGAAAATTCCTAAATTGTTACTAATTCAAGGGCATTCAAAATTGATAATGATACCTCGATTTGAACTCTGATGTGGTGCAGTAGAACGACCCTTTACAAGTGGAGCTAAGCTTGACACATGGTGGGCCAATCCGCCACTCATTATCCAGCTTGCCCCTATGTAGGGCCGCAACCCAAACCAAGAAAAAGATAGGGGGTGCTAGAGACAGGCAGAAATTTGGTGATCCCAAGCCCCTCCCTCATTCCTTCCTATCGGACTTCCACTGACAATGCGACTGGACTATCACAGTTAGCTAGCCACTGCAAGATCTCGAGCCTTATCCCTTTGTTTAGAGCTTCCCACTGGCAAAAACCCCACCAACCTCCTTACTTGATGTTGGTGAGAAAAAACTAGAAAACTCCCCACTGCTTACTTCGTTCCTCGATCTCGTCGACCTTCATCTGGAGCAACACCTTACACCTCTACTGTGTGCACTACTCAACTATGTCATCCAACTGTGTAGGCCAAATGACGTAGGAACGACATCCATAAATGCCACTGCCTGAAACCCACCTTTCTCTTCCCAATCTCATTCCCCCTTCCAATTTCCTTTTGCTAGTGTGGCCCTACTAACGCACTGTCCCAATTCCCTTCTCTCCCCCCGTCTGACTTCTTCTCTAATGCACTCGATCGAGCACAAATGCTCGATCTTGTAGTAACCTACCTTCCCATCTTCTTCTCTCTTCATATGTCTTGACCCATCAGAGAGTCAACTGATCGATGAGGCTGATGGTCCGTGCCAGTTTGTCTAGCCCACCCCAAAATACATTTCCCCCCTTCTTCTCCGTTACCAAAAGCAAAACTCTGACAATAGTTAACATTTTCCAAATACAGTACACACGTAGCCCAAACCTACTCAGATTGATGATTTGAGCCTTTCATCGTGCTCCTCTCGATGCCGCGAAGAAAATCCCTCAAGAAATTTGGCAATTAGAGTTGAATCGATGGAGATCCAATTGCAACAGTCTGGTAAAGCCTCTTGTCAATCCATGACCATCCAACAATGATCCTATATTCATAACAATCCATTTGACAAGGATCAACATGATTGTAGGTAACATTGTTACCGATCTTCCCCAATTTAACTTGTATTCAGTTCTAGTATAATTTGCATTTTGAATCATAAAAATTTGTAGCAATTTCATGAACAATTGAACACAATTAGTCACCATATGATAGATTTGGAATCCTATGACCTATGACTTCCAAATATAGTCATAGAAACTTAGATTTAATGGTTAACCAAGTAATTGCATGTCTGGCGATTGTGAATCGTTGGATTACTAATCAATGTATAGACATTGGACTTGTAAGATATGGTCTTCGTGCTATGAACCATGATCCAATGGTTGGATTGACTGGAAACTCAAAATTTAAACATGTATGATCATCAAAAGTGGATGAACCCTATATCCGACCATGCAAGCTTGGATCTGGTCGTGGATCAAGAGTTTACAACCACTAATACATAAAAGTAACTTGTAATCCTATGGGTTAATAACACACAATGTTTAAAGAGAGATGTGGACCACCAATCAATGATCAACTATGCAGATTTAGTAATCAAGTAACCCTTGATCATTAGATTAACACCCAATGACTAATAAAATGTGATCAATTTTGTAGAGGAGCATGATCACATTACCCTGTGCCAATTAGTGCCAGGAACTAAACTAAAGCAATTTCTAGACTGTGGAAAATTAAGAGAAAAGCCAGATCATAGATCTGAATGTGTATGTTTATTTTGTTACAAATATATGATTGATGATTAGTGTGTTTGTGAACCAAATAGTTATTTGTGTGAATAAATCTGAGCGCTCAAACAAAGATATGTGGATTAAGATTGCTATCTTGGAAAGTCTAATAATTGACATATGTTAAAATGAATGAGTTAATGTAGATGATCAATTTATTTGAATACCATCTTCTATGACTAAATTTGAATTGAATATGCTAATTTTTTCCTAGCTTTAATACCTAAATAAAAGAGTGAAAACTACATTCTTTGACTTGAACTTACCATAGCTACACCTAGGTGATGTAGAAATACTTAGAAAGATATGATTTACTTTGGACTAGCTACAAATGTGAAAAGAACTTGAAATACACAGTTTTATCCTAATTATAACATTAGAACAAAAGAATAATGGGAATGCACACCTTGGTTAAAATATAACTTAAATCTAGTGAACATTGCATTTACCTTAAACATGGTTGGACTTTATATATATATGCCATGACACCTAAGAAACTGTAAACTTGATAGTATAGCAGTTGGAACTCCCAAATAGCATAGAATGCAAATGAGTGCGTCAGAAATGATTGTAGTATAGCTTACAAGAGTTTTGAACTATAGGGAGAGACCTACACAACGTGCTAAAAGTGGATACTTGTAAAAGTAATATCTTAATAATGATTTAATGATTGGTCTCAAAGTAGAAGAAAGCTTAATATGTTAAGCTCATACATGTACTTATGATTGGTAATTGAAAGAAAGAATCCTAAGGTATTCATAACTAAGAGAATAACATATTGCATTGCTAGTAGCAATAATCTAGGTTATTTTAACCTAATTTTACTGCTCTTTGCTGAGATGAATTTGCTATTAATATGTATGAATTAGAATGATCATATTCATAAAAATATTTAACATTCATGCTTAAGAAGGATCTCAAAAAGCCATGGACAAACATGATAGATTATCTACTTGCTATGGCCTAGGCCATAACTCTTTTGTCATTACTGATAAAGACCTTGCGATTAGTTTAACAATGGTCCACTTAGTGACATGTATTTTTGTAATTGTTTAATGATTAAAAGCATGAGAAAGTTGCATTATCTTTAATAAAATAACTACTTGTCGTAAGCTATGAACTAAACATGCTTGGTTGGGCATTAGTAGTTTTGATGTGGATATTAGATGCATACTTTTGGGAGCTTAAAGTGCATTATCAAATGAATGATGAATGCATGTTCAAAAACTCATGAGAAATGTGTTTTTATAGCTTGTCGAAGACATGAGTTTGAAAGGTTCTCATACCTTGGAAATAAATATATTTAAATGGTTTCTCACAAGACTCTGAAAAATAGTTTTATCCTCGTATAATGGTTTTAAAGGTGTATTTGACTGATGTTTTGGGCAAGTGCTCTATAAGCTACTATAAGTCTTCAAGATGCTACTTGATTAATGTTTTAAGCAAGCACTTTATGAGTTGCTATAAGTCCTGGGCATATGAATTTCATCTATATTTTTGGCAGGCACTCTCTAAGTAGCTGTAAGTCTTGGAGATACTTTTATCATTATTTTTTTAGGTTCTTTACAAGTACCATAAGACCTGGAGGCATGCATTCCTAGGGCAGTAGTAAGACCTAGAGGCAGGCATGTTACGCGTTGTTGTAAGTTCTAAAGAACCTATGATAAGAGGTGTAGTTGACCACTATCCTCTAAGATGATATTGATACTAGCCTTGTGATGGAGACATAAGGACAATAGGAGTAGCTTCTCATAGTGAAGAGCTCTAAGTGGTATCTGAATAGTCCCCATGATGTCCAGTGAGTCATGGTTGAGCAGCATCCACGAGCCAAAGCAAAGGCGACAAGAGTCGCCAATTGGTGATGGAAGGGTCCTACGCGTATAGGAGTATGTGCTTTTTTGGCATGTGGGGATGTCAAACACTCTCAAGAGTCTAGGCCAATCCCTGATGGTAGGACTATATGTCATTATGGTGCTCTATAGTATAGAGGACAGTCTTGGTGGCTAGTCCCAAAAAGGGAAAGTCGAGCTACAGGATGGCGAGCTTCGTCTATAATGGTATGACTATATGCCACTCAATTTTTAATAGTTATGGTTTTTCAGTTTGATTTGATACAGAGTATTTATGTGCACACTTAATTGGTGATTTGTATTGAATTCACGAACAACCTTTGGTTTTGCAAGATCAAAGATTTATTGAATGTTAGTTTGCTAATAATTCAACATTGAGCATACAACATGCTGGTTGACTTCATTTACTGATTCCATCTTTAAAGAATGTGCTTTAATGCTTACATCTAGTAGATGGTTCTACTACAAGTATTATGAATACATTGATTATATTTTTTAAATTGATGATTTTACCATGGTTAGCTTACTAATGTGTTTGACTAAATCAAGCTTTATCGATGATTTTACACGATTTTGTATTGAAATGCAGAATATTCATGAAGGAGAGTGCATTAGATGACTACTTTTACATGTGATAATGATAATGTTAAATATCTCCATCTTTAAAATTGGTTCAACTTTTGATGCTAAACAATTTAGATAAATGATCATGTATGATGAATGATATTGAAGAACTATATGTCAAGTTATTGATTTTAGATTAAAGATCAGATACATTAATTAAGTCCGGGTATGTCATAAGAATGAAATTAGAATGTTAATTGAAAAACAGATAATAAATAGAGGAGAAACAGGGACTTATTGACGATTAAAGCTAACATATTGATTGGGTTAAGCCTTAATTGATCTAGCTTGGATTAGACAATTCCTAGATAAGCAGAATGTAAATAACTTAAAATTGGAATAGATAGGGCCACAAAAGGAAATAAAAAGAGGATAGAAATGAGATGTCAATTAAAGGTCTAAGGGTTAGAGTGGAATTTATCCTATTTCTTTTTAAAAATGAAAAAACAAAATAGAAACCTGACGAGGAGGAGGAGAGGGAGCCGAAGATGGGGGAAAAGGGAGAGAAGAAAGGAGGGGAGGAGAAGAAAAAGAGAAAACAGAGGGAAAACCTGATCTGGGTTTTCTCCTCTAAGAGATCAGGTTTTCCCTCTAAGATGACAGGAGATGGGGAGAAAACCAGAGAGAACAAGGGAGAGAGAGAAGGTGGTACTGGTGATGGACACCAGAGTTAGGCAGAGGAGCTGGGGGTGCAGAAGCTAGTGTGGTCTTACCTGCCTGGCAGTGTTGGACCGATGACTCCGGTGGAGGAGATGGATGAGTAGGGATGGAGAAGAGTGATCCATGAAGAGGGCAGTGTGGTGAAGTTTTTCGACATTGGGCAGGCAATGAGGGAGCTCCTGCGTCTTATCATTTTGGTTTAGATGGGGCGATCTGGGTCTGGCCAGTGGAGCAATGAAAGAGGATGATCCCAAGTTGGGCAGTGGAGTGGCCAGTGCGAAGGACTGGAGAATAGAGGGAGAAACAGTGAAAGAGAGGGAGATTGGGTGCTAGTTTTGGGTTTTATGATGTTGGGTGAAAGAGAGGGAGCTCTTGGTTGGATTCAGTAGAATGGAAAGAAAGGTGAGGAGTAGAGGAGAGGGGCAGTAAAAGGGAGGACCTGAGAGAGAGGGAGAGTGAAGAGAAGGGTGATTCGAGTGAGTGCTGGGCGGTAAAGGTGTGTCACATACCAGTGCTAGCCAATGAGGGATGAGAGCAATGTGTTGGGAACAAGAGGGAGCAGAGAGAGAGGGTAGCAGAGAAAGAGAAGGGGAAGGGGAATGAGATGGGAAGGAGAGAAACATTGGGAGAGAAGTGTGGGATAGAGAGAAAGAGGGTTGTGAGGGCAGTTCTTCCAATAGTTTAGTCTAAAGAGGAAGAGAATGTGGGAGAGAAAAGAAGAAGGTTTCCTCTTTTCTATTTAGCCAAAGAGAGGAGAGAGAAAGAGGGTAGTGAGTGTTGCCTTCCTTAAAGCCCACACCTTCTAAGTTGCTTTCTACTTTCTTTCTAGCTTAATTTCCTTCATGGGGAATTCCAACTAGGGGGCTTTCCAAATCTTTTCCATATCTTCCTTTAACACAAAGTTTCTTTTAAAGAGCCATTCTATCTACATTATTAATCCTTGATGGGTGATCCGTAGCATTGGTCCTTGATCTTAACCATCCATGCCCCTTGTGGTGATTTGCAAAATAAAAGACTAAATTAGAGTCATCTAAATAGTACATTAAGCATCCGATAAGCTCTAATAATCATCTAACCATTAATTTTGATAAAATAATGATTGGATGGTTAATTGGATCTAAATTCAAAATCAAGCTAAAATTTGTAAATTTGGATGGTTAGATGATCTAATTGAATGCTAAATTAGGGTTATTTGACCAAAATTAAACACTTAACAAATAGGGATGAGCATTAGCTCTAACAAATTTTGTCAAAGATGTGATATTGACATGGCAGGTCAGAGGGTGACATTTGATTTGATGATGACGGACATTACTCCTTACAATGTAATCATGGGCATGGACTTCTTGTCCGAGTATCATGCCATTATTGATTGTAATCGAAAGAGGGTTAATTTTGTCTTACTTAGTAGAGTTCATTTTTATTCCTCCGCCATAGAAGATTATAATTGCCCACAAGTCCGTGTTGGTTACAAATGCTAGATAGACTATAGTAGGTGGATGGTAAGCATGGTGGGTCATGATGATGTTGTTGCCAACAATAAATCTGTTCCAATAGTGAGGGAATTTGTAGATGTTTTTCCTTATGATTTGCTAGGATTACCTCTAAGGAGGGAGGTCAACTTTGGTATTGAGCTTTTTCCTATTGTTTCTCCAATTTCAGTTGCTCAACATCGAATAGTGCCTGTTGAATTATAGAAGCTAAAGGTGTAGTTGAAGGAATTGTAAGGAAAATATTTTATTTTTCCTATTACGTCGCCATGGAGAGCTCTAGTGTTGTTTATGAGGAAAAAGATGGCACGCTGCAGTTATGTATTGACTACCAATAATTGAATAAGGTGATGAACAAATACCCATTACTGAGGATTGATGACCTATTTGATTAGCTCAGGGGATCTACATATTTTTCTAAGATTGACTTGCGATTTGTATACCATCAGCTATAAGTAATGGATGAAGATATCCTTGAGACGACATTCAAGACTCTATGCGGTCATTTTGAGTTTGTAGTCATGCTTTTTGGGTTGATAAATGCTCCAGCAACATTTATGAGCCTAATAAATCGTATCTTCCTCCCTTATTTGAATCAATTCATTATTATGTTTATGGACTATGTGTTGATATACTCAATGTCTAAGGAGAAGCATGAACAACACTTGTTTATTACATTATAGTTGTTGAGGAAACACTAACTATATGCAAGATATATCAAGTGTGAGTTTTGGGCAACCAAGGTAAATTTCCTTAGGCATGTAGTTTCTAGTGATGGGATTTCAATTGAACCATCAAAGATTGAAGGTGTGATGAGTTGGAAAGGACCAAGGAAAATAACCAAGATTAGGAGTTTTCCTGAGCTAGCAGGTTATTATATGAGGTTTGTGAAGGACTTCCCATGCATTGCACCATCATTGACAAGGCTTATAAAAAAGGGTGCAGTATTTGAATGGGATGATTCATCTGAACAGTCATTTTAGGAGATAAAGATATGATTGACCTATATACTTGTGCTTATCATTCCTGAGCAAGGTGGGGGTTATGTTGTATTTTGTGATGCCTCATACTTAGGACTGAGATGTGTCTTTATGCAAGAAGGAGTTGTGACATATGGTTCTCATCAGTTGAAGCTGAATAAGAAGAAATACCCCACTCATGAGTTAGAGTTGGCAGCTGTGGTGTTTGCCTTGAAACTCCAAAAGCATTATTTATATGGTGAAAGGTTTGATGTCTTCATTAACCACAAAAGTTTAAAGTACATCTTTACTAAAAAATATTTAAATTAGAGGCAAATGTTGTCGCAAATGCGCTGAGTAGAAAGTCTAGAGGTTTGATGGCAGGACTTTGAGGTTTTAAATGGAAGGCACATGAGTCATTGACCTAGTATGACTTGCACATTGGTTCATATAAAAATTGTGCATTCTTGTGTCAAATCATTGCACAACCTTTTGTACTATAAGAAGTCTTGTAGGCTCAGAAAGATGATGATGATAATGAGGCTAAGAGTATTAGGGCCCAAATAGAAGAGGGTGAGAGTATCGAGCATTGGACTGTTGACTCTTCTGGTGGGTTACAGTATTTGAGTAGACTATTGGTATTGCCATTTGATGAGCTTAGGAGAAGATTACTAAGTGAGGCACACTAGTCTAAATTTTCTATATATCCTAGTAGGACAAAGATGTATCATGACCTCAAGAGACACTTTTGGTAGAAAGGTATGAAGAGGGACATTGCTAAGTTTGTTGCTTGATGTTTGAGATGTCAACAAGTTAAAATAGAACATCAAAAATTTGTGGGATCATTACAGCCTTTACCAGTGGCAAAATGGAACTGGGAGCACATTACCATAGATTTTGTGGTAGGTCTTCCACTTAGTAGGCAAGGTTGGAACATCATATGGGTGGCGTTGATAGATTGACCAAGTTAGCGTACTTCCTACTAGTGAAGGTTACCAATTCACTGAAGACATTGAGTTGACTATACATACATGAGATTGTAAGATTACATGGGGTAATTGTACCCAATGTGTTAGATAAAGATTCGAGGTTTACTCCCCGGTTCTAGATGGGTTTGCAGAAAGCAATGGGTACAAGGTTGACTTTTAGCTTTGCATTTCATCCCCAGATAGATAGATAGTCTGAGAGAGTGATTCAGGTGCTCGAAGATATGTTGAGAGCTTGGGTGTTAAACTTTCAAGAGAAGTGGGTTGAACATCTACCGTTAGTGGAATTCTTGTACAACAACAGTTTTCAGTCACGTATAGGGATGGCACCATTTGAGGCATTATATTGTAGACCGTGTTGATCCTTAGTTTATTGGACAGAGCTTGGTGAGACATCATTGTTAAGCCCTAAAGTAGTCAGAGAAACTATAGAAAAGTGAAGCAAATCAAACAATGATTATTGGTGGCTTAGAGTGCAACCAAGAGATACACAAACCAAAGGTGGCAACCATTGGAGTTTGAGGTAGGAGATTACGTATTCCTAAAAGCTTGACCAAGACCAGGAATGACACATTTTGGCAAGCGTGGGAAGTTATCCCTTCGATATATTTGACTGCTCAAGATTTTGGAGAGGGGTGGAGAAGTTTCTTATCATTTGGCCTTGCCTCCATAGTTATCATAGATTCGTGATGCTTTTCGGATGTTAATGCAGTGGAAGTATGAGCAAAACCCTTCTCATATTGTTGATTGAACAAATCTTGCATTCAAGAGAATGTTTCATATGAAGAGAAACCTATACAGATGGTTGACCAAAGGGGGGAATAGGTTTGGCGTAGAAAAGTGATACCAGTTGTAAAGGTGATATGACAACATCGTGGGACAGAAGATGCCACGTGGGAGCTGAAGTTGGAAATATACCAAAAATAGTCTGAACTATTTGAGGACTTAGGTATCTATTTAATTTCAAGGATGAAATTTCTTTAAGAGGGGAAATGTTGTCTCACCCATATCCTAAAGAGTAGGTTAAAGATGAATTAACTTGTTAACCATCTCAAATCGGGTGAAACAGGACAAACAAGGCAGGATTGAGTAAGTGGGCCCGGTATGAGTTTGGTTGTAAATAGAGCATAGTTTTGGGTAAATTTTAAATCCTTAGATCTTATTAAATTGTGTCACTTGTTAAGGATTAAATAACTAGAAATTGTATTCTAAATTCATAACAAATTTAAATGAATTTTGCTTTAAAATAAAAATTTTGTCATAAATGAAGTAATTATAAAATAATTTAAATATAGATTAAAAACATTGAAATTTTGATGGTGAAAGGTTGATTATTGGATTGTGCTCAATGAGAGCTTTCTAATGATAGTCAAAAGTTTTACAAATGAAAAGGGGGGTCCAAATTGATAATGGCACCCCGTATCTTTACTTTTCTAAGAAGGCGAGTTGAGGAGCAGTTGACACGTGTGAGTCAATCTCACCATTTGTAATGTGAAGAAAAAGGAAAAAAGTCATCACTGACAACTTTTCCCCTTTTATTTCCCTTCTCCCTCATTTATGATCAAGATCTTCGATTCCTCCTCCTTTAGTGAAAGAAATCGGTGACATCTTTGTCCTCTCACCCCACCGTTGTTCTCTCATCCTCCTTTTAAGTTCTCCTCCCATGAGATTTATCGGCGACGATGAAGGGCGAATGACCACTTGAAACCAATAGAAGAAGAGCTGATCAGGTAAGTCCTTCTCCTTACTATTTTCTCCTTTTCTATTTTCCCTTCTGGTTATTCCCAACCACCGTTCATTGTTACTTTTATCGTTTTTCGGTGACAGGAATGGTGAAAACCATGAGAAAATCAACTGGTTTAGCAAACACAGTAAGCAAAATAGTGTTTGATAGATGATTGGAGACATTCATTGTGTTTCTTGTGTGATTATGTAATGACTCCAATTTTGTACTATTAAAATTCCAAGTTTAGCAATGAAAAGTTCAGTTTTAAAGAAAAGGGTATTTTGGTCATTTCACTAGTTTCCTTGACTAAACCCAGGAATTTGGTACTAAAAGTGGTTCCATTAGATGCGCCTCAGAAAAAGGAATCCAAGGAGACCAAAATCACCCAAAACGGAGTTAAAATGGGCAAGATATGGCCCTTTGAAGTTCAAGGGCAAAATTGTAAATTTCACAAAAATGACTTAACCTGAAAAACATAGGTGCCCATTTTGATACGGGCACCCGTCGTCTTCAACCCCTAGAGGGTTCTAGAACGGCGGTGATTTGAGGAGAAATCACCGCCATTCAAAGGCGGTGAGAGCCCCCTCTAGAACCCTCTCTTAGCTCTATAAATAGAGCTCTTGGGTGCCTCTAATGGCAGCCCAAAAGCCTTGAAGAAAACCAGTCATGAAGCAGTGACCAAGAGGGGAAAACGTGGAGTGAAAACCAGCCACGAAACAGGTACGCTCAAAAACTCCCCAAACCCATCTCACCCATAGTCATAGGCTCAGTTTTCCTAGGTTTTTTCATGAAAAACCATGGAGAATAGGCCTCCAAGAGAGCCACAAAGGACCCTGGGACGTCCCCAGGGCCACACTGGTTCGACAGGGTCGAACCAAGGTGACCTGAGGACGACCCAGGTCTCTAACGGGCGGGACGATCCAATAGGAACGTCCCACGTCGACTCCCGTTTGAAAAACCAAACTGGCACGTCCAAGGACGCGCCTGCTAAAGGGACAGACGGCGGAGAAGTCGCGCGTGTCTACAGACGCGCCCGCTGAGGCGTGCGCCACATACGCGCTAGCGTGCATCATTTTTTTTTGTTACTTAAGGAAGCTGGGCGCACGTCGCAGACCCGCAACGCCCTAACATTCCTCCTTTTTTGTCTTTAAGACTCTATGTACATACAATGCTAAAACGCTTTTAACTTGAGATCTAGAGCTCCGATTGAGGCGCCGCAAAAGGCATTGTATCCATATCGACAACGTGGACACATACAAAGCATAAAATCTCTGATCAAAGCCCAATAAAATGTTGGAATGACCCTTAGAATAGGATGGTGGCGCGTGACCACTAGAACTTTGAAAAACTGAGAATACCAAGGCCCAATTAAGACCTTAGGACACCCATAGGCATAGGGATGGACCCCTAATGCCTAAGTAATAAGACCCAACTACTCTAAACCCATCAAAGATAGGTTAAACTAACCTTTGAGTCCCCAAACCATGTTCAGGAGCGTACGAGGACAAGAGGGTTAACGCGACCTAATCAGGTAGGTGCTCTATCACTATTAGATTCTTTTAAAAATATCTATTATTGTTTTGAGAACATATGTTTTAAGTATATGACTTGTTTAGCATGACTTGATTCAGCATGCATGTGATAAATGTTTTGTACATAGACATGTTTTGTAAATGATTGCATATACATTATGCACATATATGTTTTGCAAACTATTGCATACATTGCACGATTTGTGAGCATTAAGCTCTTGCAAAGATTGCATGTCCTTGAGGGTTACCAAAAGACGCTGGAGTGCCCAAAAGACGCTGGGTAGGCAGTTGTGAGGGCCAGGCAGTTGTGAGGGACCCAAAGACGACTGGTTTTGAATAGAGGTTTCTGGCTTATGTGATCGTTCATGATTTGGGCTAGTAAGCTTGTGGGTGCTATGCCGAGGGGTGTGGGTTGGCCACCCAGCCTTTACCACTATTAGGTGGATGGGTACCACGCCCAAAAAGGGCATGTCCCTGCTTTGACTGCATGTGGTACAGGGGGCTACCACTGGTGTCACGGCACTGGGTCGAAGTGTCATATGCCCCGTGGAGGTATATGATCCTGTGTCCCTAGGTACCCGGGGACCACACGGTGGTGAGGTTGTGGGCATAGTGAGACCCTATGGTTTCATGGATTTATGTGCATTGCATATGGCATGATATGAGGTTGGTTGACCATACCATACTAGAGGTCCATGAGTTGGACTCCATGAAGCATCTATTGCATATCATGATGTCATCATATATATATATATATATATATATGGTACTTTCAGTTTTGGATTATGTGATCTTTTAAGTTATGAGAATTTCAGTTGATTATGGATTCTTATACTGATGTTGAACTCGAGTATTCAAACATACGCATATTTTGAATTTCAGTTGATTATGGATTCTTATACTGATATTGAACTCGAGTATTCAAACATACGCATATTTTGAATTTCAGTTGGTTATGGATTCTTATACTGATGTTGAACTCGAGTATTCAAACATACGCATATTTTGAATGAGCATATGATTTTAAAACATCTCATGCATTTATAAAATTAGTAGTGATAGGCCCTGCTGAGTATATTATATACTTACCCAATCCTCAACATTTTTCAGATACAAAGTAAATACTTAAGGGCAAGGGACGTTTATACTAGGAGACACAAGCTAGGAGACACAGGTTAAGTACAAGTAAGTAAACCCCTATCTTATCTTTCAATGTTACTTGATTGTAGTTACTCTCTAATAGCTGGGGCTGTGACTAACACTTTTTTGGGAATGATATTGATTTAAACTTTGCCATGGCTAAATAGATTGAGAATGTGTTTTCACACTCGGGGTTTTCATGCATTTCATATTTGTAAAAGGTTGTTTTACAAATGAAAAAGATTTTCATGCATTTCATATTTGTAAAAGGTTGTTTTACAAATGAAAAAGATTTTCATGCATTTCATATTTATAAAATAAGAGATCTCGCCTTTTTATCAACATTGCATCATATAAAAGCCCGGGTCGTGACAGTTGGTATTAGAGCACGGTTTAACGTTACTCACAGCCCAGTTATGAGGAGAATAACTTATAATCAAGTTTCATCCATGAAAGAGTAAGGGGTAATAGGATAACACAAACTAAGATTTGGTGAATTGCCTTGTGATTACAGATGCCTAGGAAGAAGGGAAGCAATGCTCCAAGACCTGAAGCCCCACCAGTGGACTCCACTGGATCGAGCAATGGGATGGCTGAGTTATTTCAGCAATTCTTACAGAACATGGGACAATACATGAATAGTCATAGCCAAACTCCTACCCCCCGAGATCCTTCCCCTGATAAAACAATAGACAGGACTGAGGTGCAGTTAGAAACGTTTCAGAAACTAGCTCCCTCATTCACAGGAGAAGATGAAGCTTCTACAGCTGAAAAATGGTTAATTGATATTGAAAAGATATTTAAGGCCATGAACATAGCTGAATAAAGAAAAGTACCCATGGTCACATTTGTGTTTAGAGGAGAGGCTACCTTTTGGTGGGAAATAGCAGAAAGAACTTATTTTGATCAGCAAGAAACAATAGGATGGGAAGAGTTTAAAAAGGTCTTTAATGACAAATATTATCCTAAACATATAAGGAAACAGAAGGAAAAGGAATTTATGGACTTAGAACAAGGAAATATGACCGTCCAACAGTATGAAAGTAGATTCATCAGCCTCCGAAGATTTGCACCCCGTGCTTGTGCTGATGAAGAAGATGCAGCTGAAAGATTTGTAGACGGACTCAACCCAGGACTCAGGAACAGAGTTCTAGGTTTCCAACCTTCCACAGTAGCCAAAGCAGTAGAGATGGCCTCCCTATATGAAAAAGATTATCAAAGGAACCAGGCAATAAGAGAAACTAAGAACATCAACGCTATGAAGAACAAAGGAAAGAGACCCTTTCAGTCATCTGGACCTAGGCCACCTTTCAAGAAGCCGTTTGAAAACAAAGGAAGAAGACCAGACTAGAAGGCATGCCCTAGGTGTAACAAAAATCATCCAGGCAAACCATGTCCCACTTCCAACATCACTTGCTATAGTTGTGGAGAATTAGGACATTTTTCTAAGAATCGTCCAAAAAGGAAAGTGCAAGAGCGTAAAGAAGATCAAGTTCCAAAAAGCCAAGGACGTGTCTTTGCCCTGACTTCCAGTCAAGCCCAAGCATCAAACGTAGTCATTGAAGGTATTCTTTCTATCTATGATACACCTACAAAAGTTCTATTTGATACAGGCTCCACTCATTCTTTCATATCCCAGGAATTTGCATCATCCTTGGACATTATACCACAGGACCTAGACTTCACTCTAGAAGTCATGACTCCTGTAGGCCAGGCACTCCCCACTTATTCTTATCTCCAGGATGTCCCCATTCTGATTAAGGACCATTTGTTACATGCCAACCTTGTCCACTTAGATATGAATGACTTCGACATCATCCTAGGTATGGACTGGCTAGCCTTTCATCAAGCCTTTGTTGATTGTCGTCAGAAGCGTGTCACTTTTACCCTACCTAATAGAGACACTTTCACCCTCCAAGGAAGAAAGGATTATTCTGGAGCGTGTGTTATTTCTGCCTTGAAAGCAGTTAAGCACATTGCTCAAGGATGCCCCTTCTTCTTGGCCAAGATCGAATCCGTCAAGAATCCCCAACCAAAGCTTGAGAATGTCGAGGTTGTCCAAGAATTCCCTGATGTATTCCCTGAGGACTTACCAGGTCTACCTCCACCAAGAGAAATTGAGTTCATCATTGACCTTATACCCGGTACTTCCCCCATTTCCAAAGCTCCTTACCGAATGACTCCTGCAGAACTAAGAGAACTGAAGACCCAGTTACAGGAACTACTTGACAAAGGGTTCATACGACCTAGCGTGTCTCCGTGGGGAGCTCCAGTCCTTTTTGTTAAGAAAAAGGATGGCTCCATGAGATTGTGCGTAGACTATCGGATGCTGAATAGGGTCACCATTAAAAATAAGTACCCTCTTCCCCGAATTGATGATCTTTTTTATCAACTTCAGTCAGCCAGAGTCTTCTCTAAGATTGATCTACGATCAGGGTACCATCAACTTTGAGTTAGAGAAGAAGATATCCCCAAGACAGCCTTCAGGACTCGATACGGCCATTATGAATTCAGAGTGATGTCCTTTGGTTTGACTAATGCTCCAGCCGCGTTTATGGATCTCATGAATAGGGTGTTCAAGGAGTACTTAGATAAATTCATCATAGTGTTTGTGGATGATATCTTAATATATTCTAAAACTCCTGAAGACCATATGGAACATCTGAGGATAACATTAAGCACCCTACGAGCATACAAGCTATATGCAAAATTCAGTAAGTGTGAGTTTTGGCTGGAAAAGGTTAATTTCTTAGGACACATTATTTCTCAAGATGGCATAGCAGTTGACCCTACTAAGGTTGAAACATTACAGAACTGGGAAAGACCTAAGATAGTCACAGAAATAAGAAGCTTCTTAGGACTTGCCGGATATTACAGGAGATTTATCAAAGATTTTTCACAAATGGCTTTACCTCTAACTAAGCTGACCAGGAAAGACACAAGATTTGAATGGACTGATAAATGTGAGGAAAGCTTCCAAGAACTAAAAAGAAGGTTGACTACCGCACCTGTCCTTACCTTACCTTCAGGAAGTGGCGGATTTGAGATATACAGCGATGCCTCGCAACAAGGTCTAGGCTGCGTACTTATGCAACATGGGAAGGTAATCGCTTATGCTTCTCGACAACTCAAGAAGCATGAAGTCAATTACCCAACCCATGACTTGGAATTAGCAGCCATAGTCTTTGCCTTGCGAATATGGAGACATTATTTATATGGGGAAAAGTTTGAAGTTTTTACAGATCACAAGAGTCTTAAATATATCTTTTCCCAACAAGACTTAAATATGCAACAAAGAAGATGGATGGAATACTTAAAAGACTATGACTACTCCATTCATTATCACCCTGGAAAAGCTAATGTGGTAGCTGATGCATTAAGCAGAAAAACCCAAGGGATGTGTGCAAGTTTATTAACTAAGAGATGGAAGCTACTACAAGAAGTAATCACATGGAAACCAGACATAAGTAAGCACAAGATCATTATGGCAGGTCTAACAATAAAATCGGTTGTTAATGAAAAAGTTAAGCAAGAACAAAAAGGAGATCCAGATATACAAGCTTTCATAGGAAAACCAGGATTTACAAAAAGGGAAGATGGTAGCATTTACATGCAAGGAAGATTAGTGGTACCGGCTAATGAAGAGTTAAGACAAGAAATCTTAAAAGAGGCTCATCAGTCCAAGTATACAATACACCCAGGAGGGACTAAGATGTATTAGGACTTAAAGAAACAATATTGGTGGGATGGTATGAAAAGAGACATAGGGGAATTTGTGGCAAAGTGTTTAACATGTCAACAAGTAAAGGCTGAACATCAAAGACCTGCGGGATTGTTACAACCCCTTGAGTTACCCGAATGGAAATGGGACCATATCACAATGGACTTCATCGTAGGGCTACCCAAGACCTCTAAGGGTCATGACATGATCTGGGTAATTGTTGATAGATTAACTAAGACAACCCATTTCCTTCCTATACGTCATACCCAATCCACTGACAACCTATCTCAGCTATACATCAAAGAGATAGTAAGTCTACATGGTATACCCCTTAGCATCACTTCAGATAGGGATAGCCGCTTCACTTCGCAACTCTGGAAGTCTGTCCAAAAATCCTTAGGATCTTCCTTGAACTATAGCACAGCCTTCCATCCACAGACCGATGGACAGTCAGAGCGCACAATCCAGATAGTCGAAGATAAGTTGCGGACTTGTGCCCTTGATTGGAAGCAGAGCTGGGATGAAAACCTACCGCTAGTCGAGTTTGCATACAACAATAGCTTTCAGTCAAGCATTGGTATGGCTCCATACGAGGCGATCTATGGGAGACCCTGTCGATCACCCACCAGTTGGAGTGAAGTTGGAGAGTCTAGGGTGCTCCAGTCCGAGCTGGTAGAGCAATGTGCCTAGAAGGTCAGACTCATAAGAAGCTGCCTCCTCATAGCTCAAAGCCGCCAAAAGAGCTATGCTAATCGAAGGAGGAGACCATTGGAATTCAACATAGGAGAGCACGTTTTCCTAAAGATATCTCCCACTAAAGGAGTTATGAGGTTCGGTATCAAAGGCAAGCTTAGTCCACGTTACATAACACCTTTCGAAATCCTGGAGAAAGTAGGAAAAGTGGCCTACAGGATCGCGCTATCCCCTCAGCTATCCGAAGTGCATAACATATTCCATGTGTCTATGCTAAGGAGGTACGTGCCTGACCCCGCTCATGTCATCGACCAGGTACCCATAGAGATGACGGAGGATCTCAGACTAGAGACAAGACCAGTTGAGATTCGGGATCATAAGAATAAGAAGCTGTGGAACAAGGACATACCCTTAGTCAAATTTTTGTGGAGAAATGTGCACATGGAAGAAGAAACTTGGGAACTGGAGTCAGAAATGCGAAAAAAGTACCCCGAGATCTTTTGACTGTTTATAGTAGAATTTCGGGGGCGAAATTCTCCTAAGGGGGTAAGAATGTAATGACTCCAATTTTGTACTATTAAAATTTCAAGTTTAGCAATGAAAAGTTCAGTTTTAAAGAAAAGGGCATTTTGGTCATTTCACTAGTTTCCTTGACTAAACCCAGGAATTTGGTACTAAAAGTGGGTCCATTAGATGTGTCTCGGAAAAAGGAATCCAAGGAGACCAAAATCACCTAAAACGGAGTTAAAATGAGCAAGATATGGCCCTTTGAAGTTCAAGGGCAAAACTGTAAATTTCACAGAAAACGACTTAACCTGAAAAACACAAGTGCCCATTTTGATACGGGCACCCCGTCGTCTTCAACCCCTAGAGGGTTCTAGAACGGCGGTGATTTGAGGAGAAATCACCGCCATTCTGGAGGTTTCTCCACCGCCATTCAAAGGCGGTGAGAGCCCCCTCCAGAACCCTCTCTTAGCTCTATAAATAGAGCTCTTGGGTGCTTCTAATGGCAGCCCAAAAGCCTTGGAGAAAACCAGTCGTGAAGCAGTGACCAAGAGGGGAAAACGTGGAGTGAAAACCAGCCACGAAACAGGTACACTCAAAAACTCCCCAAACCCATCTCACCCATAGTCCTAGGCTCAGTTTCCCTAGGTTTTTTCATGAAAAACCATGGAGAATAGGCCTCCAGGAGAGCCACAAAGGACCCTGGGACGTCCCCAGGGCTACACTGGTTCGATAGGGTCGAACCAGGGTGACCTGAGGACGACCCAGGTCTCTAACGGGCGGGACGATCCAATAGGAACGTCCCACGTCAACTCCCGTTTGAAAAACCAAACGGGCGCGTCCAGGGACGCGCCCGCTAAAGGGACAGACGGCGGAGAAGACGCGCGCTCCACAGATGCGCAGCGCGCTAGCGTGCGTCGTCTTTTTTAGTTACTTAAGGAAGCTGGGCACACGTCGCAGACGCGCAGCGCCCTAGCATTCCTCCTTTTTTGTCTTTAAGACTCTATTACATACAATGCTAAAACGCTTATAACTTGAGATCTAGAGCTCCGATTGAGGCACCGCTAAAGGCGTTGTGTCCATATCGACGACGCGGACACATCCAAACTATAAAATCTCTAATCAAGGTCCAATAAAAGGTGGGCATGACCCTTAGAATAGGATGGTGGCGCGTGACCATTAGAACTTTGGAAAACTGAGAATACCAAGGCCCAATTAGGACCTTAGGACACCCATAGGCATAGGGATGGACCCCTAATGCCTAAGTAATAAGACCCAACTGTTCTAAACCCATCAAAGATAGGTTAAACTAACCTTGAGTCCCCAAACCATGTTCAAGAGCGTACGAGGACAAGAGGGTTAACGCGACCTAATCAGGTAGGTGCTCTATCACTATTAGATTCTTTTAAAAATATCTATTATTGTTTTGAGAACATATGTTTTAAGTATATGACTTGTTTAGCATGACTTGATTCAGCATGCATGTGATAAATGTTTTGTACATAGACATGTTTTGTAAATGATTGCATATACATTATGCACATATATGTTTTGCAAACTATTGCATGCATTGCACGATTTGTGAGCATTAAGCTCTTGCAAAGATTGCATGTCCTTGAGGGTTACCAAAAGATGCTGGAGTGACCAAAAGACGCTATGTAGGCAGTTGTGAGGGCCAGGCAGTTGTGAGGGACCCAAAGAGGACTGGTTTTGAACAGAGGTTTCTGGCTTATGTGATCGTTCATGATTTAGGCTAGTAAGCTCGTGGGTACTATGCCGAGGGGTGTAGGTTGGCCACCCAACCTCTACCACTATTAGGTGGATGGGTACCACGCCCAAAAAGGGCATGTCCCTGCTTCGACTGCATGTGGTACAGGGGGCTACCACTGGTGTCACGGGACTGGGTCAAAGTGTCATATGCCCTATGGAGGTATATGATCCTGTGTCCCTAGGTACCCGGGGACCACACGGCGGTGAGGTCGTGGGCATAGTGAGACCTTATGGTTTCATGGATTTATGTGCATTGCATATGGCATGATATGAGGTTGGTTGACCATACCATACTAGAGGTCCATGAGTTGGACTCCATGAAGCATCTATTGCATATCATGATGTCATCATATATATATATATATATATATGATACTTTCAGTTTTGGATTATGTGATCTTTTAAGTTATGAGAATTTCAGTTGATTATGGATTCTTATACTGATGTTGAACTCGAGTATTCAAACATACGCATATTTTGAATTTCAGTTGATTATGGATTCTTATACTGATATTGAACTCGAGTATTCAAACATACGCATATTTTGAATTTCAGTTGGTTATGGATTCTTATACTGATGTTGAACTCGAGTATTCAAACATAGGCATATTTTGAATGAGCATATGATTTTAAAACATCTCATGCATTTATAAAATTAGTAGTGATAGGCCCTACTGAGTATATTATATACTTACCCAATCCTCAACATTTTTCAGATACAAAGTAAATACTTAAGGGCAAGGGATGTTTATACTAGGAGACACAGGCTAGGAGACACAGGCTAAGTACAAGTAAGTAAACCCCTATCTTATCTTTCAATGTTACTTGATTGTAGTTACTCTCTAATAGCTGGGGCTGTGACTAACACTTTCTTGGGAATGATATTGATTTAAACTTTGCCATGGCTAAATAGATTGAGAATGTGTTTTCACACTCGGGGTTTTTATGAAAGGTTGTTTTACAAATGAAAAAGATTTTCATGCATTTCATATTTATAAAACAAGAGATCTCGCCTTTTTATCAACATTGCATCATATAAAAACCCGGGTCGTGACAGATTATGAGTAAAATATCCCTGGTTTCATGAAAATCTATCAAGTAATGAAGCTAAAATTTGAGAAAAATAACAACACCAATGACTTTAAAAATTGTTGAAAAATCTAGCAAAAAACTATGGTTTTTGTAGAAATTGAAAGGGAAAAACATTAAAAAACAAAAATTCAACCAATTTTGAGGATTCCCATGTAATTTTTTTACAAAAAAGGTACTATTTGTGTCGCAGGCGACAATTGTGATTTGGATAAATCACACATGATCTTTTCATTTGTGAAGATGGATCGTCGATTAGGAATTGATTAGTCCTTAAATTTTTTATTGAAGACTTGGTATTGCATAAAGAAAAACTGAGATCTCGACATCTGACCTTTTAAAATATGATTAGAAGGTAGACCTGTGTAAAAATATAACTTCAATTACCCATCAGTAATGAATTGTGACAAAAATAATAAACCAATTACGAATTATTTAATGGAAGATTTGATCTGATCATCCAAAACTCAATCGGTGATGAATGAAGGTTAAGAAATGTGATTAGACCATAGATTATGGTTAAAATCATTGAATTAGTGAATAACTTATCTTAAATGATGAAAACTAAAACTTCTAGAGGTATGCACACAATCTAGACCATCGATTTAAAATCAACAGTGTTGATCTAAGCAGATAACTGTCACTTGGTGTCTTGATAATCAATCTTGATATCTAAGGTTGGATCAATGACATTATGAACATAAATCTTGAAGTAATTATAGTAAATTACATGGAATTTTGAAATTTACTTAGAACTTGTATTCTTAACATAGATTTTAAATGCTATTTGGATGATATTGATAATTGATTTGTGAGTTACACTTAGAACTCAAGTAAGGACTTTAAACCGTTCTTTATCCTTAAATTCTTGTTAATATGTTCACTTGAAATTAACACTATGAATGTGTAGAATAAATAGATTATCATATTGGTTGAATGGATGATATGAATTGCAATTACATATTGAAATTGTCATATGATATTTTGATTAACTATGCTTAAATATTATGATGATGCAAATTATGATGAAATGGTCAATCCCAAGACAGTAAGCCTTGAGGGCTCCCAGTAAACTATGATAATGCCTTCTAAGATGGTAAACCCTGAGGAAAAGGGCTATTTGGTTGATTGCAACTGAGGTGAAACCCCTCAAAATGGTAAACCCTGAGGAATGGATTGTTGGTTATTGAGCCTCCCAAGATAGCAAACCCTAAGGGAAAGGGCTGCCTAGTTCTTTAGAATCACGGTGGAGGCTCCCAAGATGGTAAACCCTAAGGAATGAGCTATCAAGTATTGAGCCTCCCAAGATGGTAAACCTTGAAGGAAAGGGCTACCTAGTCTTTTCGAATCACATTGGAGCTTCCCAAGATGGTGAATCCTGAGGGATGAGGTGGCAGACTTGAGTTTCCCAAGATGGTAAACCGTGAGGGAAAGGGCTGCCTACTTGATTGCCACTATGGTGGAGCCACCCAAGATAGTAAATCCTAAGAGAACTTGACATTAGAGTTGCCCAAGATGGTAAACCCTGAGGAAAAGTGTTTCTTGGTTCTTTGGAATCATGGGGGAGCCACCCAAGATGGTAAACCCTGAGGGTCTGGATGCCTTATGTATGATACTCAGAGTGGGTGTTCTTTGAATGTGCATCATTTTTGCATTTAGGTTACACCATTTAGTCTAGGTTTCCCTACCTCTATTTACTAAATATATATATAGCATTCTTTTGTTGTATATAGTGAATATCTTTTATTATATATAAAGTTGAGTCCATTACACCAAGCATTGGTGGAGGAACCATCATTGATCTTTGAACCAGATCCATCACTTGTTGATCGTGAGATCTAATAGGCTATTAGGCAAGGGTTAAGAAGTCATCTCAATTTAGATAATCCTACAATGGTGAACAAAGTAGTAGAAGTTAAACCACTTAGAGATTACTCCACCACGGTTCAATACAACTAGCCATCATGTATAGTGTTGCAAGCAATTAACATAGATTATTTTAAGTTAAAACGTGGAGCGATTCAACTTTTACCTATATTTTATGGTCTAAATAAGGAAGATCCCTATTGCCATGTTAAGGACTTCCTTGACATTTGTGCAACATTTAAATACCACAATTTCTCAAATGATTCAATTCAATTATGGCTATTCCCCTTCTCTTTAAAGGATAAAGTAAAGGCATGGTTGAACTCTTCAGAAGTAAGCTCCATCACATCTTGGGAGCAATTATTCAAGTTCCTAAATAAATTTATCCTTGTGTGCAAGACCAATGCCCTTAAAAGGGGAAATAATAAATTTTTAACAAAAAGAGGTTGAGCATTTTTATGAATGTTGGGAAAGGTGCAAGGGTCTATAGATCAAGTGTCCACACCAAGTCTTTGAGAAGTGACAACAAGCCCAAGATTGTAAGCCTTGAGGGAGATGACTACTTGATCATTTTGATGATGTCATACGTATTTATTGTTGCCAAGGAAATAATCTAATGAAATAAATTCATGTATGGTTTATTCTGAATGTTATGCTTATGATTTTATAGTTTGAATTTGGAATAAAATACATAACTTCGTTACTCATCTGTTGAAATGGAAATATATGTCCTGTGGTTGGACATGAATGGGGAGTTGGAATTGTATGGGTTTATTTGCATACCCTAAATGTTTTGTGATTGGACATGAATGGGGAGTTGATATTGCATGGGTTTATTTGCATGCTATGATCATTGCTTTACTTTTTGGATTGGGAATAAACCATATTTTCATTCTACTGCCAGTATGTTATACCTGATAATACATGCACCTGTCTTGTTGATTAACAGGTAAAAATGAAAACAAGTGTTCCATGGTTAGATAGGAATGCGCAATTGAGATAAGCTCAATAAGAATGGTAGGATATGCATGGGTTTAAGCTCCGCAGCTCACCTTATTATTTTTTTCAGGTGCCTATCAAGCTAAAAACCATGAATGAGTGACAAGCCCTACACTAGTAGAGTTGCAAGCCCTACACTAGTAGAGAGGTTTGCTCTAGCCTCAAACCATAAGTCCAACAACTCTGAATACAACTCTCATTAGAGGCATGCCCCTGATAAAGAGAAGACTCTTGAATGAAATGAATGAAGCCTAACTGATGATGTCACATTTTGCATTTTATATGTATGCTAATGATGAGTATGATCTATGTCCTATTATTTGATGAGTAGCCCTATGCATTCTATATATTTTATGTTGATGGTGCATGTATGAGATTTAGTTAAAATTCGATTTAGTAAGCAGAGGTTTTATTAATTTATTGTGATGAATTGTATGGAGACTGAGCCTCTTATAGGGGTTTTATAATTGTTATACTGTCTATTAGGTAAAACGCATCACATACTTGAAATTCATAAGTCCAAAAAACAAGGGAGGCTTTATAGAAATTTTTGTAGAATTTAGAAGTTAAAAGAGAAAATTATGTTACCTAATTGTGACTTGCATAGGACAAGCATTTAACTATTTGATACTTCCACTGCAATATATGAAAAAAAAAAAGAAAAAAAAAAAAGTCACATAGGCTTTGCAAGCCAATAGCTATTGTTGATTACATTAAATTGCGACCTCGAGGATTGGGGTCATGACAACAACTATAAGCCATTTTTTGTGAAAAATTTTCTATAAGAAAAATCCTCTTTTGATAATTGGACATGATCTAAAATAATAGATTTCTTCCCCACACGCACCTCCTTGAAGGGTTAATTTCTAAATACTTTTCTGAGCATTCATTTGCAAAATACCTTCATTGTACATAACTTGTGATTAATAGAGACTCTTGAGACACCACTCTCAAATTTCCTAGATGCCTTGGATGCATCTACTTTTGAACCATGATTATTAACTCTTCTATTGCTGTGTGAGCTAATCATTTTACAATTCCTACGTACATCTTGAAATGCTAATTTCCAATAATCACATCTTTGACGAACCAAATTTGGGAATCCAAGTTTCCTCCAGCTTTTCTGTCATTCATGGAAAGATGTTTATTTATTGATCTTTCATGCTGAAAAAATAGGGAAGTCAAGATCTCCTACTCATTAGGGTTTTTAATAGATCATCCCTAATGATGGAACATCAATTCTTGATGCCCATAATTTCTAAATTGTCTTTTTCTCTGAGTGGGAATTTGTCTGTTCCTCCAAAAGTTTCTTCCCTACTTTTCTTTATTTATTTTGTTAAATAATATGTAAGTAGTGGGCAATTGTTGTATAATATGAACTATTCATTTCATAGAGCCCATCTTGGATGGTCATGCTTCAAAAGCCACCTCCATTTGATGATATTAAGAATAACTATTTTGGGTCCACCATGTAAGCAGCTTCTTAGTTGAAAATGGATGTGAACAGCTTCTGGTCCCTACAAATAAATTGCCTTTTATGTAAAAATAAGTGGGAACTTTCTAAGCCCATCAAATAGCTTCTTATATGAAAATGGGTGTCAATAGTTTCTAGGGCTAGGGCCTACAATGCAAATAGCCTATTATTTTAACATGAGTGTATATATCTTCTAGTGCTTACCATGTAAATTGCTTCTTATTTAAAAATGAGTGTGGATACCTTATAGGGATCACCATATAAGTAGCTTCTTATTTCAAAATGGATGTGCACAACTTACGAGGACTATCATGTAACTAACTTCTTATTTCAAAATAGATGAATATATCAATTTAAGGTTATTTGAAAGGGTATGAATATCAATTTTTATGCCCAATAACCATTTTGTCAAACTCAAGTGAAAATTGGATCCCTTCTCCTTTTCTTTTTTTCTAAAGGTAGAATTATTGTTCAATTTTCACTATCGTGGTCCCCAACCCCAAAATTAAGTAACTTTAAAAAATTTAACTTATACTAAGTTAAGAAAATATTCCACAAAGTCTTATAAATTTGTAGTGGACTAACATTGAGCGGGGAAGAGTTTAACTACTAGTTATACTAGACAAACATGAGCTGGCAATAATTTTGGAGATACAATTGGATGAGGATGAATGTTATAAATACAATGGCATAGACGTTAGCACATAAATAACTAAAGATACAAATGCACACAAGGAGCATTAGATTTAGGTGGCTTAGTAATAACATTGACACTAATAGGGTAGCGATGATTATAATATTCTTCCTTTAGAAAAATAAGTATATCGCTCATCACTAATTAATATTTTTTAATAGTAATTTTAGAAGATTTATACAATCATAGAAAGTAACAATGAAGATAAGAAGCCACACAATAAGAGCAAGATAATTACATGGTTCAACTTTGTTGGATACGTATCTATTGTTGGGCTAGTGCCGATCTACTTAAGCTTTAGGTTAAATGATGATCCTACATAGTATCAAACCCTTATTGATCATGAGTCATGGGTTTAAATCATAGTAATCCAACATGATATCCGAGTTTTATTGATTGAAAGGTCAATAATTCGTACTTTGAGACCCCTCAATTATCAAATCTACATGCAATAGCCCAAAAGACTGTCTTCCATGTGAATGAGTTAAAGATATGACTATTGTTGGTACACTTCCTAGTAGCTTAAGCTTTTAGGTCAAATGGTTATCTAATTGACTTTATAGCCTACATCGATGGTGCATGATCTAATCTTTTTCACTATGAGAGAGTAAATAAAACAATTACAATCTCTAATTGGATTCAAATCCCTTCATATGCACACCCTTCTCTCTCACTTTCTCCCTTTTTAACCCTAATGAAGAAGCCTAACCTAAGGCTAAAAGCTTGTATCCTATATTGGCTACGTCATAAGACTCTATATAAGCCTTTCATGACCTCCTCTCCAAGTAACTAAATTCCACCTAGAAAATTTTCCCCCAAATGCTTTTCGATTACATTACATCCCTCAAGAGAAAGTTAATTCTCTCAAAAGTGAAGTGGCTCTGATCATGTGGTGTGGCAGTGATTGAGACATACACAACATTTTTAGTTAAAATTGGATGACTTATGAATTGGAGATCCAAGATTTAAAAATTGGTAGACATATTATAAATCATGAATTTATCACAAAGGGAATCCTCTAGTCTGACTTCTGTGAAGTAAGTTCATGTCAAGTTGAGGTTGTTAAGTTATTTAATGGTATTATGTTGTGGTACTCACTAGACCCTTGAGTATTGGGGATGATTTATAAATTGTTATTACTTAAGGATCAATGTAGAAGATCTAGAGTTTCAATGAGAAATTAAAAGTAAGTCTCATAAAGAATTAGATAATTTTTCCTACGAGGAGAAGCAATTAAAATCCTAAAATAATTGGGAGGAAAAAGAATAAAATGCTTTATAGACTAAAAGAATGATACAAAGAAAATTTTATCAAGAGAAGAACTTTGAAAAAAAGAATCACTTGCTAGAGTAATATCGTATCCAGTAGATATCGTTCTAATCAAACTAGTATCATACCTAGTAAAGATCTAAGGACTCTAGAAACTAGAAGATTGAGGGAAAACTCTTGAAAGGAGTGCCATAGTTGGTAGACTCAATAGAAGGGTGAAAGCTAAGAATTATAGAGCATAATGTAGAAGAGCGGGCACAAGGGAGTGCCCTTTTAATCAAGGGGCATTCATTTTATAGTCATGCCTCTTTGATTTTCTTTCTTGAAGAGATGAAATTGGACTATTAGTCCTCAACTTTTAGATAAACCATCTCTTCTCTACTCCTCTGTGTAGGCAATGTGAGACTAATCTCACTAACCTTAAAACAACTCCAACCTCTTGTGCACTACTTTTTGTCTTTTTCATATATGCCTTCTCTATCTATCATTATCTATCTTAACAAAAATTTAAACCATCCAAAAAAGAGTTTTGCAAAAACCACATTTTTCAAGCCCACATTAGAAAATCTATGTTCATTAGTACCTATAAATGTGTGAAAAATCAAGACACTAACCACATGGTTTTGGCCACCTATCAAACAAACATTGACAATGATATAGTCTAAGAAATTTATAGGTTTACTTTTTGTTGTTGGAACTCTAAACAATACTTCATAGATGAAAGGCTAAGGAATATCTACTCAAGAAAAAACATCATGCAATGGGATAGACTTATTTAGTTTCCATGTAGATAACAACTTCTAGTGGATGGCTAATTAGACAACCAAGTGTCTAGCATGATTCATTAGCCTCATCTAGAAATTAAAATATGATAAGAATTGTCACAAAGAAAAATGCTATCTACACTGAATTTAGGGACCAACTCCAAAGCTCGCCTAGGTAAAGACCCACCTTTGGATGATTTGTATTTATCTATTCGACCTTTCTTAGATTAGTTACACACCAAAAGTCATAATTGTTTAATGCTTGAGCTATATGTTTTGATCTTTTATATCATGATCATTCAATTTTTTAACTAAAAAACTAGTAGCTATAAGCATCCAATGATAATGACATTTTATAAATAACCTAAATTGAATAGGTCAAATAAAATGATTAGATTAGATCATCCAAAGGCTGAATTTAGCTAGTCGATTTCAAAGTCAGCCCCACAAATCACTTTAGATAGCATTTCTCTATCAAGAGGATCATTCCATCTACTTTTTCTACCATCTCATACCATAGTTCTACAACATGATAAGTATCAAAACCCTTGGAGTTGACTTGACATAGTTGTAAGTTAATTGGTGTACTCAATTTTACTCAGCTAAGATAAAGTAAGAATTTGATGAGAATTGGGTATGAAAATAATGACCACATAGAACTTACAAATTTCCACATACATAATGTATATATAGATAACTAGGACTGACAAGTCATGTACCAATATCTATAAGCAAACATGAGCAACCAAAAAAAGGAAAAAAACATACAGCAAAAGGAAGAGGACTATCGATCATGTTTGTCCAATGATTCCAAGCCTATATTTGAGGTTTTTATAAAGCTTACTAAGGTTTCAAGTGTCAAAGTTTTAGATTCAAGATCTAACTAGAATTCGTGGTTCAATGTTACAATATTTTGATATCATGAGACCTTTATGTATAGTAGCATAAAATCTATCGAGGTATAATATTAGAAAGTGACATCACATTGATAGAGTGACCTTGACCGCTTGTTGTAGATTTTTGAAAGTTGATTTCTTCTCTTCCAGCTATAAAAAATGCAGGCTTTGTTGGTCGGGGAAGAGTCGTGGAATCGCTTGCTAACATGACAACTACGGATGACATAGTAGGTCTGTCGGCTGCATCTTGCTGAACACATAACAACCCAATATTGATGCATTTCAATGCTTCATTTCTTGGAAATAACTTTGCTATGAATGGATCGACCAACTCTAACACTTTCTCTGTACACCATAACTTCCAAGTCTGCACGATTACAATTCATGGAGTTTCATTAGGGGAACTTAGCTAAGGAATGAAATAGTTAGTTTATGTCAAGTACAAAACAATTTACATATTCGAGGAGGCTTTGAGCAACTTCAGATTCGTTGAAGCTGGTGTTCCTTTTCCCGCTTATAATCTCTAATATGAGAACCCCAAAACTAAAAACATCAGATTTAGTTGAAAATAACCCATGCATAGCATATTCAGGAGCCATGTATCCGCTGTTTAAAGAAAACAAGAAACACATTAGAAGCATTAAGACAAATTATATTTATCAAAATTCACAATTTGTCATGACTTTTCCCTCTTTAAATTTGCAAAATGCCTCGAATGTGGAAGCTATTGTTGTTAGATTTTCATAAGAGGAATGTTAGGCCGAAGATCCTAAATGGACCTTAGCTAGAAGTGCCTAAATTTTGGCACTAATAGGTCTTAACTTTGGATGATCTAACCCATTCATCTCACTACTCCAGCTTTGGATAAATAGCAAATAGAAACTCATGACAATTGGATAATTCAAGTATAAGAAAACTATATTTTTAAAGTTGAATATACACCGTTGTTATACAAAATTTGTTATTGTCTATTTCCTTCAAAGGTAGGCCCCTGTAGTGCCAAATGTTGAGCGCTTCTAGCTAAAGTCCATTTAGGGCCTTCTTGCTAGCATTCCTCTTTTTAAACAATACAGAGACATACTACAAGCATTAAGATGAAAATATGTTTATTAAATTCATAGTTTCTAATCACTTTTTCCTTTGCAAATTTTGCAGAACATCTTCAAATGTGGAAGCCATTATTGTTAGGATTTTAAAAATCAAACTTATAATGTAATCTACAATGCCACATCATGTTTCCTATCTTTGTGTTTTAGAAGGTCATTTATTTGAAAATTGAAAAGTAGTGATAACATCAAGTGCTTTAAGTTACCTATTCTTATTGGTCTTAGTTGTAAGGGTAACATCATATGGGAGACCTTTTCCTAAAGTTTCTCAATGTCTCCCACCTATACACATATACTTGATGGAAGAAGGTATATCAAGACATAAGTCCTGTGGGAAAGCCTAGTCTTGCAATGAAACTAGACTTAGGATTTCATCATATTTTTCATTAAAATTTGCTAGAAGCCTAGAAGCTTTATGTCCAAAAGTGAAAAATAGAGATTCATGTTCAACTCCAAATATGTTACCATGGATGGAGGTAAGTAGTTTATTCATATTTTAATGTTTAATTCAAAATAAACCATTTTAAGCCAGCCATAAGTCACCTAGTGCAATTGGTTGCAGACAACTAGGCACTTCTACTCGTTATGCTTGGGCCAAAGCTTGAGGTGGAAGATTGCTCCATACTAGGGAGATTCAAAAAAATTTAGGAATTAGGATAATAGGTTTGAAGTAATTTGCTTCCTAATTCTTCACTTTGGTAAAAAAGAAAAAAAAAAGTTTACAACTATCATCTAATAAGTAAACAATTTTTTTTACACAATTTAAGATGGCTTCCATATTCAAAAGAACATGAAAAATGTCTAAACTGGTTTTTATATTATAAAGGAAAGCCTTGGCACAATGGTAGAGTTGTTGTTATGTGACTTGTAGGTCACGGGTTTGAGGTTGGAAACAGTCTCTTGCAAATGCAAGGTAGGACTGTGTGCTACTGATCTGATGTGGTGTGCCCCTTCCCTAGAACCCGCATACACGGGAGCTTCATGCACCGGGCTGCCCTTTTTTTGGTTTTTATCATATGATAATAAAATCACAATAAGGTTGGTTTTTCCATCTTCCTTGGCTAAAAAGAATTTAAAAATCACAAACTATTGAACTTACTAAGTGCCAACGACTCTATTTGTGTTAGCCTGATTTTGGTTTCCTCCAAAAATTCTGGCCATGCCAAAGTCAGAAATTTTCGGGTTCATTTCATGGTCCAACAATATATTGCTGGCTTTCAAGTCCCTGTGAATAATTCGAAGCCGAGAGTCTTCGTGAAGATATACAAGTCCTCTTGCTATTCCGTTGATAATGTTGATGCGTCTTTCCCAGTCTAGCTGAATGCTCTTCTTTGGATCTAACCAGCAACAAAATTAAGAATCAATTTTCCAAATCTTAGTCATGCAATTTATAGGAACAGCACTCGAGGACATTCATTGACATAAGCATAGTCTTCAATATGCAGATTCTTTCCTATTTGTAAAATATTAACCATATTCTAAACGTTTTATGAGCCAAGACGTCCCAGTAGAATTAATTCTATTCAAAAGAGAACTAATTGAGAAAGTGGGCCAAACCGAAGAGGAATCCGTCAAGACTGGTGTTGGGCATAAATTCATAGACCAGCAGCTTTTCTTCTCTCTCTATGCAGCAGCACAAGAGCCTCACTAGATTCTTGTGTTGAAGCTTTGCAATCAATATGAGTTCATTCCTGAACTCTAGGAGACCTTGCTCGGAAGTCTTTGAGAGCCTTTTCACTGCCACTTCTTTTCCATTTAGCAGTCCCTGAGAAAATTAGTTCATATTTAAAAGTCCATCTACCTCTGCTTAGCATTAAGAGGTAATTAAATATCATTACCTTATAGACGGGGCCAAATCCACCTTCTCCAAGCTTATTTGCATCTGAGAAGCTGCAGGTAGCTTCTTGTACTGTAGTGAAGTCGATCAATGGCAGTTCTTGATTTTCCACATCATTTTCTATACTAGTTAGAATTCCTGCACATTCGAGTAAATTTCTTCCTCTTGTTATGACCTCTTCAGTTGTTGGGTATGCCTCGCTGGAGGCTCAATTTTTGGCCTACCACTCACGACTAGGCATAGAGCAACTTTTAATTGTTCCACTTAACGGATAATATTGGCAACAGAAGATATCAGTTGCAAAGAAGAGAGAGAGAGAGAGAGAGAGAGAGAGAGAGAGAGAGAGAGAGAGAGAGAGAGAGAGATTGCCCACGTACATGAAAGAATAGAGTTATACTTACCAGTGTTATTGTTCTGTTGTGATTTTCTCCTGCAGAGAAAGCAATAGACAAAAGAACCAAAGAGAAGTGCCGTTACAATAGCCGCTGATGCACTTGAGATGATAACAGCCATCAAGGATTTTTTTCTACCTGCATCTAGAAGTTTAAATAGTTTCATTTGAGTTGAAAATGCACGTAGTCCTGGTTCATCAATATTGTTTGAAATAATGAATAATTTTGCGCCTACATTATGTTTACATATGTTGGGTCCTACAAGTGGTTGATCAGAGCCACTCGTTTGCTGTGACCTTTCTCAAACAGGTCCAGACCTATGGCGGAAAGTAGAATTAGGACAATGGATTTGATGATCCAAATTATTGGTTGCTTAGCCTGTTTTAGATAGAGTTGCAATGATCCTCCCCCGCTCCTATGTGCACCTCACCCATGACCTACAAGGTGTCAATGTAGAGGCCCTTCTTAAACCCCATGCTAGAAGGCATTTTGCTCCAAGCCATTCTTTTATTGCCTCGTCTTGTGTAGGTCTGGTTTGCTAATTCAGTGCGCACACTGCGAGGATAGAAATGACAGGCCATATAGACAAAAAATGGTTATGTTGGTCTCTCCAGTTGAGGCCGCTGCATTCATTTATGAGACATGACACGCGAGCCCCGTAATATATACTATCTGTACGCAAGACCCACAATGGGGAGGTTTTGTGCAACATCCCGAGCACAAAAGGGCCCAACTCTGATGATTCAAACTTCTTCTGCAGGGTGACGTCTAGCTTTTGGTGATTCCATCTGTTTATCTTTTGGAGCCCATTAAATAGTCCGTACCTGGAGATTCTTGTCTTCAGATGATCTTAGACGTATAAAAAGAAGGTACCAGCACCTTACCCAACAAAATAACCATTGTGTAAGGGCGATACTGGCTCCATAGTTTCTTGCTTTGCTTGCACTGCATAGGTGGGTCCGCTTTTAGTCATATGAATTCCAAACTACATGGTCCGTAAGCAGCAGCTGAGCCGGGCAAAATGAGGATCATCTTGCCGTTCTAGCATCAGTAAGTACATTTATGACGTACTTCTAAAATGAGAACTATCATTTGGACTAAGCTGTTGGGACTCACTTTGTAACCCCTCTATCTAGCCTGATCTTTGGATGATCTGATCTATTCATCTTCTCTCTCTTCCTTATTTAGGCCACCTGCAAAAATGCAAGCCTATTGAATGGTTCTAGCTGGCTAGTATTCTGAAAAGTTCTTTACCATGGGGGTACCAATTGGACTTTTACGGTGAGGAAACCAGAGAAAACTACTATCTAAATGCAACCAATGGATATGAATTTTTGAGTTTTCAGGGAGGCGAAGAAGATCAATGGTCAGATCGGTGTGGACTAGATAGAGGGATTAAGGAATCAGAAGAATTACGGTAAAAAATACCAGCCAAGAACAAGGAACTTGGGGAGTGGAAAATCGTATGGCTGACGAGTTGGGGTGGATAGTTGTCACTAGAGAGTGTCTGGCTATTAGGAGTCCCTTTTCGGTGGAGGTCTTTGCTTGTTTCTTTCCCACTGGGGATGTCCTGAGACCTAGTCGCTTCCATCTGTAAGCAATTCTGTTCTCACTAAAACCACACTATTCTAGAAAGAAAACACCAGCACGGAACGTCCAAAGCAGGGACTCACCGTGATATGTTGGCTGTTGTAAGGACCTCTGCAGTAGTGCCGTGTTGAAGAAAGGGTATGCCTCGTACCTTATACTGCAACTAGCACCATAATAACGCCAGGTATTATTGCCACGACAGCATATCACGATTTTGTTCATCACTATTGCCAAGCACTCACTGCATTTATCAACCGTAAGGTCCCTGGTGCACTGCAACAGGGCATATCTCATCTGGGATCTGCTGATTCGAAATCTGTCTGCTTTAATCATCAATGGCTGATAAGGAGCAATTTGTACCAGGTGGCGGAGCAACCCTACTGAATCCATCTCTACTTCTTTGGTTTCAGACTCATAGAGCCTCACAAAATTGTCCATCCAGAACCCATCTGTGTCCACAGAACCAAAGAAATTTTGATTGGAGTAATGAACGAGACACAGATCGCACCATATAACACCTTGTCTTGTGTTGCGGCAATTTGCTAAAATTTCATCCCTTGCAAACTGAAGGCACCTCTGGCAGTAGTCAACGTCAATATCAGCTCGGCAGAGGGCTAGGCCATAGGCGGTGTCCGGAAATTCACCAGAGTTGGTGTTAAAGAAGCCCGCTGAGCGAGGAGCATTCATGGTCAAAGCAGTAAGGACTTCACGCAGGTTGGACTCAAACAAGCCGATGTCAGAAACAGTTGGGCACCTGATTTCGAAAAGATCGATGTGAGGCTTGGAACCATTAAAGAATGGGTATGACTCATACCTGATATTACATCCAGCTCGAATATATCTCCATCCATTCCTTCGAGAACAGCACAATTCGATTGCTTCCATAGATTGGTTCAAGCATTTTTCGCAAAGATTTGGACTGAGATCCCTCGAGCACTGCGCAAATCCATACATGTTCTTCTCTGCTACTGCATCCGACGCAAACATATCTGGCTGATTTCTGGTCTTCTTTACAAGATTAGTCATGAAGACTAGTGACCCATTTGGGTTTTTAATTTTTTTGCTGTTGACGAGATTGAATCCACTGGTGTCCAGGAGGCCGAAGAAGTTCTGATCCGAGTAGCGTATTTGACAATTTTCATAGTAGTATAGAATTGCTTGTTTTGAATTTGGACAAAATGGTTTGATATCACTTTGTGCAGTTTCAATGCATTTCTGACAGTCACTGGAGCTGAGGTCGCCCTTGCAGAGGAAGAGACCATAGACACGATCAGGATTTTCTCCAGCGGTGTAATTGTAGAATCCGGATATAGAAGCCCTGGAGACTAGAGTGGAGAGGAGCTGATCAAGATTTCCCTCGAATCTGCTGTGATTAGTATAATAATTAACTGAACAATTGAATTGGTAAGGATCTGTTCTAACAGTATCTAGGAAGAAGATCAAGTATGACATGCAGAGGAGAATAGGACTTTGTTTGCAGCTATTCATATAGTTATCTCTTTTGGTTTTCGCCGGCATCAGAAGATGATATGAAGAAATTTGGCCGAAGTCTCATAGTCGCCAGGATAGAAAATAATTTAGACTGTAAGAAGAACTATCTTATGCGCAGCAAATATAATAAAGATGATTACATCCTGTTGTCAATTTTGCGTGGTCTGGATTGTTCCATACAAGTGGCCTCATAGCAGCTTCTGTCAAGGTCACCACATAGAAGACCATTCTTCTTCTACAATAGTACAATGCAACCCACCTCGTGTGAAAGTTGCATCTTTTTCTTCTGTGCTTTTCTTGTCATGCGCCAAGAGAGGGCCTTGTTTTACTTCTATGCTTTGCTTGTTGTCCTCAAAGAATATTGATGAGAGGTTGATATTTCTCCTATAGTTTCTTGGAAGCCCCAGGACTGAAGTCCATATTAGTTGAAGAGTATAATCGTTATTAATAGTTGATTCAACGTTTAGTCTATGTGATCTGACTTGAGGGCTATCGAGTGGGTCCCCAGGGTCGGTTAGCGATGGCGAGACCATACACTTCAGAGCAATCGAGTGACCGGTAGAGTCAGTCAATGGTGCCAAAATTATATCATAGTCGGCGTGGCACTAATAGGCCCTGTTCGTACGGATCGAAAGCCTTACAATAGCTGGGGGCCTGCCTTCATTTTTTCTGTTATTAGAATAGGAATTCTAGGCGCCCCATTTGAGCATGAAGGCTTCTGTTTAGCGCATTGTTCGGCGTCATGGCACTGACCCAAGTCATACTCTGTCTCTATCCCATTTCGTACTGTTTAATTTGAAGCTTTATTGGAGCAATTGATTTCATTCAAATTAATTGTAGTGCACTTATAGGTAGCCAAGAGGCAATTGTATTCTCTTCATTTTGCTTTGGACGGAATGAGGAAGTAATTCATAGAGTAGAAGAAATATCAGAGAATAATCGAATACATGAAAATTTATTAGTCCAGACGTTGAAGTTGATATTGCGCAATTGCAATATGTGCATTGTATTGAATGTATTAGTCCAGAGGTTGACGTTGATATTGTGCAATTGCTATATGCATTATATTTAATTTATTAGTCCAGACGTTGACGTTGATATTGTGCAATTGCAATATGTGCATTGTATTTAATTTATTAGTCCAGACGTTGACGTTGATATTGTGCAATTGCAATATGTGCATTGTATTTAATTTATTAGTCCAGACGTTGACGTTGATATTGTGCAATTGCTATATGTGCATTGTATTTAGTAAATACCTAAGCGCTAGTCAGCCTGGACTTCTTCGACTTCCTTGGAAGTTCTTGAAAATGCAAGAACTCTCCTTTTTAAATATTGTTACTAGTGTGAAGCCTGTGCATTGTCACAGACATACATTGCAAGGTCCGTGACCAAGGCCTACTGATTCCAAGGGAATCTTAGTTAGTTCATGGACATGGCTTAAGAGACTTGGGCCTGTTGTTGAAGATCCATGTTGTATGCCCTGGTTTTAGGAAGAGTCCTTGTAAATATCTAGAAAGAGGAAAACTTAGTTATTTGTAGAAACTTCTCTGAAGAGTTCTAGAGTAGTTCTCAACTGTTAGATGGTTGACACATGTAATAATTCGAACCATCCATTGAGGAGGTGGATGGAGGGGGACAACTATAAATAGGTGTGAGTTCCTCATTTGTAAGGATGTGAAATTAGATTTGATTACTCAAGTAAGGGGTAACATGTTCTATTTGAGTAAGTCTCATCTCTTGAGTTCTCTCATTGCATTAGTTGGTGAGTGTAACCCTAGCAAGTGAGAGTGTGGGTTGAAGGCTAACTTGTGCCTAGCAAAAGAGTTGCGCACAAGTGCTGCATGGGTCTAGCAAAGGTGAAATTGTGACCCCATGACAACATGGTCTCGTTGTGCCTATATGAAATTAGGTTGCGCTAGGAACTAGGAGTCTAGAATCAGATATTTACAAGGAATTCTCTAGAAACCAAGCCTTGTAGAATAAGTTGTAAGAACACAGGCCTCAGTTCCTTAGGCCACATTCATGAGTTAAGTAGACCTCCTTTAGAGATTGTAGGTCTTGATCATGAGCCTTGTAATGCAAATCCATAATATTCTTCCTGCCTAATAATGTTGACACCCTCATCGACACATCTCGAGTGTCACAGGCGTCACCCTTGAGCACGTCCCATGCTGTCTTGTGAACCTTATGACATGCCCTGTCTCATTCCTCCCCTTGCCATTCTTATGCTTAGCGGGGACCTTCTTTACCCCTTTCATGTTGTTGCTATCCTTGCCCCTATGTGCACCCTTGCACAATTGCAAGTTGTTGCACCTCTTGTGCCCCTGCACTGCTATCCTTTGCTATTCTACCTCCCACACAACAGTGTGAAGGCCACCAACTGCCATGCTCCCTATACGTCTCTGCTTGGTCTTGTTCCTCTTGTAGCTCCCTCACTATGGCATACCCTTATCAACCATTGGTTTCTCCTCAAACCCTTCAGATCATAGCACCCAGATGGCATTTAGGTGACATAAGCCTAGCTGTGCTGACTGTATACTCGCTGTGAAGCCCTCTAGTGACTGAATGATAGAGAGCACCTTCTCTTGCCTCTCGCTATCCTTTAGTATCAGGACCATGCATGGGTCTTCTCATCGAAGAAGCTTAAGATTATAAGATATGGCATAGGGATGACCCTAACTGAATTGAGGAAATCAATTCCAAGGATAACCTCATAGTCATCTAAAGGTACTATAGTCAAAGTAATGGTGCCTTGCCACTCTCCAACCTTAATAGGTACATCTTTGGAAACTCCAAGCACTGACCTAACTTTAAAGTTCACTGCTTTATCCTGCTTTTGTCTTTCTTCATCTTGAGGCTTAATCTCTTAGCCTTCCCTCTTAGATGAAGTTGTGAGTGGCTCCTGTGTCTACCATGGCTCATGTGCCTTTGCCATTGAGACACACGTACATAGATCAAGCACTTACCTGTTTGGGAAAATGGCTTGGTCCCTAATGTTTGCCCTATCATGCATTGAGGAGTCTAAGTGTTCTCATCTTTGGGTCCTCCCATTTATCCTCATCCCTTACCTTGTGATTCTCCTTTTCAACCACCAAGCCGTTGAGGGTCTTCTTCTTTAGACAGTCTACTGTCTGATGTTCTCTATTACATATGAAGCAACCAGAGCAAAGAGTGATGAACTTACCTTTGCCCTTCGAGTCATGTCAAACCTCCTTGCCTTCTACCTTATGAACCTTAGGTTTGTCCTCTCGGCCATTGCCTCCATTAGCCTTACTCTTATTCTCCTCACTAGTGTCTTTAGCCCTCTTGTTGAACTCCACCAAATTCTTAGCAATTGAGAGTATAGTGACTAGGTCTTGCACTCCCCTCCTTTGCAATTCTTGCTCCGCCCAAGGTTGCGAGCCATCCATGAAGAAGAACAATTTGTCCTTCTCAGTCATATCAGAGATGTTCAAGAGAAAAGTCGTGAATTAGTTGTCATATTCACAGATAAATCCCATATGCTTTAGCTGCTTCAAATTCTTCCAAGAAAAATACTCTACATTCTACAAAAAGAAATGGGCTTTGATCTCTTGCTTGAAATCTTCCCAAGTGGCTATGATGCAACAATCATTAGCTACATCACCATATCTTCGTCTCCACCATAGTATCACATCATCAATAAGATACATCGTGGCCACATCCATCTTCATGACCTTCTCAGAAATCTTTATAGCTTTAAAGTACTGCTCTATCTGCCATAGGAAATTCTCTAAGTTCTTGGCATCAAGGTTTTCTTTGTAGCTGATAGGTTCTAGAATTTTGACTTTAGGAGAAAACTCCTTCAGTCTAGGTCCTCCCCCACTAGATACGGTCGTCTCCAATAGGACTAATCTAATCCTCACGTCCTCTAGACTGGCTACCTCCTCATGTAGTCATACTATATCGGCTTCTATACTTTCAATTAGAGATGTACTCTACCCTTTATGTGGTCTTAGCATCCATATATTTAATACCTCAATTATGCTTTGCATGTCAGCCTTAAGTCTATGCAAGGTATCCATGAAGGCATTAGACTTCTCTAAACATTCAAAGAACATTTGTTCTAACTTACTAAACCGTTCCTCCAATGTAGTGAGGTGAGCATCCAAAGTCAACTCCCTTGATGGATCTCTGGACTTCTCCCTCCTAGCCTTTTGTTGAACCTTCATAGATATGTTGGTCACTCTAGACTCACTTATCATTATGTTGTCATGAGGTTCATACAATCCCCACAAGCAGCCCCCACTCAAACTGCTCTCATAGCTTCACCTAACCTCGGCTCTAATACCAAATGTCATGGGATTGCAGTTTCACCTATACTAAATCCATGCCGCACTTGTGCACAACTCTTTTGCAAAGCACAAGTCAGTCTTTCACTCTCACTTGCTAGGTTTATACTCACTCACCCACTAGAGTAATTAGAGAACTTAAGAAGAGACTAACTCAAAGAGAATCTATTATTCCTCAATTGAGTAATCAATAATAAGTAGTCCAATTTATAAATGAGAAACTAACCCTTGTTTATACTTGCTCATCCCTATCCACCTCCTTATTGGATGGATAGGATTATTCGAAGTGTCAGTACATCAATGGTCTAGATCATTTTTTGGAAACATCCTACACTTTCTAGACTGCTCTACCATTCTCCCAGTGTATTCTATACTACTATAAAAGATCTAAAAATTCTCTAGAAATTAGGTCTTTTGAAATCAGGCCTTGTTCCACAATTCTAAGAATACATGCCTAAGTCCCTTAAGCCATATTCATGAGTTGAGTAGACCTCCCTTAGAGCTTGTAAGCCTTAGTCATAGGCCTTTCAACACAAGTCTGTGACACACTACACTTGGTTTTTTTCTTTTTCTTTTTTTTTCCACAATTTTCATCTTATCTTCTTGTTGTGTGACATAAAAGGTTACCGGTTGGAAAATTGGAAATAGCCTCTTTTAATAATGTAGGTGAAGCTACGTAATAGTGATCCTTAGTAATTGGCCTCTTTCTTGTATCCGCATATGCAAGAGCTCCATGCATCAAGCTGCCCATTTTTACTCTTTTCATCTCCTTAACAAAGGTGGGAAACGTATATTCAAAAATTGTTAAATGACAACGGCTCTAAGAATATAAGGATTGAAAATACTATAAATCTAAATAACATTAGATATTATAGATATGAACGTAGGATTAGAATATTCAAAGTGAAAGAGGCCTTGAAAAAGATAAAATCAATAAATGCCATGGGGCCCGATGGTATACCAATAGAGGTTTGAAAGCATATGGGAGATATTGGGGCAGTTTGGTTGACCAAATTGTTTAACAAGATTATAAAATCAAAGAAAATGTCTGATGAGTAGAGGAAAAGTTCTATTATACCAATTTATAAGAATAAAGGAGACTTACAAAGCTGCATTAATTATTGAGGGATCAAAGTTATGTACCACATTATGAAATTTTTTTAAAGAGTGATTGAGAAGAGCTATGGCATGAGACAAGTGTATCGAAGAATCAGTTTGGTTTCATTAGTGGAAGGTTTACCATGGAAGCTATTTTCTTAGTAAGACAATTGGTAGAGAAATATAGGAAGAGGAGGAAAGCCTCTACATGGTCTTTATCAACTTAGAGAGAGCTTATGATTGGATCCCTAGAGAATTAATATGAAGAGTGTTGGATGAGAAAGGGGTTTTGTAGGGGTATATAGACATAATTAAAGATATGTATGAGGAAGTGGTAACAAATGTTAAGACCATTAGTGGTAAGACTGATGATTTTCCTGTCATTGTAGAATTGTACCAAGGATCGACATTGAGCCCATACCTTTTCATGTTGGTTGTAGATGAGTTTAACAAAACATTTGCACGAGGAGATTTCATGGTGCATGCTATTTGCATATGATATAATCTTGCTTGATCAGATAAGAGATGGTGTAAACACAAAGCTAGAGTTATATAGAGAAGCAATAGAATCTAAAGGACTTAAAATCAACTAAACTAAGACAAAATATATTGAATGCAATTTTAGCAAGGAGAGGAGTAGGAGTGGAACACCAGTCAAGATTGATAACCAAGAAGTCCCCATAAAAGACCACTTTTGGTACTTAGGATCAATGATTCATGAGAGTAGAGAGATTGAGAGGGAGGTTTCCTAAAGAATTCAAGCGGGTTAGAATAAATAGAGATGTACATCTAGAGTTTTATGTGATTAGCAGGTGCCGCTCAAACTAAAAGAAAAAATCTATAGGATGGTCATAAGGCCGGCCATGCTCTATGGATCAGAGTGTTGGGCAGTTAAGGAATATCATGCTTATAGGATGAGCATTGCAAAAATGAGTATGTTGAGATAGATGAGTGGTAAGAAAAGAAAGGATAGAATTAGGAATGAAAATATTAGAGGAAATTTAGGTGTAACACCAATAGGTAACAAGATGAGGGAGATTAGACTTAGATGATTTGGACATATCCAAAGGAGACCAAAAATGGGACCAGTTACAAAGAGTGAGTCAATGCAAGTAGAAGGTTCTAAAAGGGCAAGGGGTAGGCCTAAAAGAATGTAGATAGAAGTGGTGAGGAAAGATTTAAAAACTTTGGGACTAAATGAAGCTATGATACTTAATAGAGAAGAATGGAGGAATAAGATTCATGTGGCCAACCCTTAATTGGGATAAGGTCTTGATGATGATCTCCTTAACAGTAGAGGAGAAAATTAGAAGAAAAATCATTAACAATCGAAAACATGAAAAATTCTAAGTTGAGATGTCGATGTAGTGTAATTGTTGTAGGCCATCCCTAGCTTGGAGTTCTTTGTTTGCTTTAAATGTTATCGGAAAGTGTGCATCATAGTGTAGTATTTTTTTATTGGTTGGAGGTCATTGACGACGATCGAAGATCATTGTCGCGTTTAAGAACAGCACAAATGATTCAAAATAGCGCAGAACCATATATCAGTTTTTCTGAATATCTAAACTTACACTGTAGTCACTATTTTTAAATTGAATTACTCAATCATCTCTTCTTATGAAAACCACTTTCATTTATAACCCTTCTAATGCTTAATACATTTTAGAAGGTAGTTTATTGTGGAAATGCCCCTTTTATGTAGAGCCACCTCATCATAGTTGACTTGATGCATCTAACATGGCAGATCTAGTTGTGATTGCTCCAAAACCACTATTTTGAATCTTTGATACCTAGTTGGCTCAAAATCAACACTAATGATTTATCTAATCCATTCACGATTACTAAATCATCTAGTATCAAGTAGCTAAAAATATAAAACTTTGTAATATTGGTCATTGAATGTGGACTAATGCTCATACGAAGTCTTTGATTCTCCATGTCTAGCACCCAAAAGCACATTATCAAGTAACTTCTTCTATTGATTAATTTTGTACGTTACTATTCAATATAGTGTCTTGAATCAACTATAAGGGGGCTCGCTGCATAAACTGGGACTTCTTAAATTATCTATGATGAGGTATCTCATATAGAATAGTTCATTTTATGAATAAATCATCTTCCATCTTATGCATTTTAAGCTTAATAAGGACTAAACTGGAACGGGTTAAAAGAGGGCCTACTGCATAATTCAACTTTAGTTAGGGATTGTAGTACATAGAGACTTGTAGAAGAACTAACATGTAAAAATCCCATAAATCTAAGATAAGCGAATGTAATGAAGCAAAGAGAGAACCATAGAGAATAGAATAAATAGAAAATTTCATTGTTGGAAGGGGAGATCTTTCATGCCTAATGCCTAGGTTCTACGACTTGCAAATTGACTTGGAAAACTTGTCTGAGTTACTCATTGTTTGATTCACTGATAAATAAAACATCTTATGGTTGGAAAAGTCTTGAACATAAGAGGTCCCCAACCATAATTATAGTCTAAACTATCTCGCCTGGCAGCCATTGTGACACCCTAGGTTTTTCTTGAAAAATTTTCACATTTATTTTTGAAAGGTGGCATGCCAAAATTTTAAGAATACAAAACAGGAAAATAAGGTTTCTTTGAAATTCATTTTTTTTCCAAAAGCTCGGATGTCAACTCCACTCCCCCACTCCCATACTATATATATATATATATATATATAGTTTTATAGAAAATAGACATGCATTTTATGAGACAACAAGACATGTCCAGTGGTTCACATACACAGCCCCTATAATCATTATATTAAATATCTAAGCAACATAATTCAAATAACTAACTATACAATACAAAAACTTTGTCAAAATGTATACTTGAGCGCAGAAGTATGGCAGTTGTATCCCTCTTACTTGTGTACTTCTTCTCTTGTCTGTCCGTATCTGAAATATTGTAAAAATAAAATATTTACAATATCTCAGCAAGCTATGCTTGGTAGGGGAGAGTTAAGAAAACATGTTAATTACATATGAATTAAGCAATTTACATCAATTAAAATATTCAATTTCATCATAATGTTTATATGGGATGAAGTTGATAACATAGTTCATAATTCAATAATTCATTAATGATTCAATTATCTACAATTCATTGATAAAATAATTATTCATAGTTCTGATTCTCCATATGATTACAGTAATCTCATTTTAAAACATACACTTTAAATAATATATTTAATATATATAATTCATTATTATTTTAAATATCTATTACTATCATTTTTCATATGATATAATACTCCAATTCTATAAATCATACTCTTCATAGTATATCTACCCACTCACTTCCCCATAAGAAAACTTATATGACACTATGCCCTCCAGCATATACATATAGAATATATCATATATATTAAAATTGTTATAAGTCGTACAAGGTTATGAACATAATCCATGGGTTTTATAACCTACCTTCCTAGGTCATACTGGGTCTCATAAATATGCCCCTTACCATACGGGGTTCATAATACTCCATTCTCTGTTGGTAACATCATAAAAGGCATCTCATCATGCCATCATCATGTAAGGCATCTTATCATGCCATCATATAAGCATCTCATCATGCTATCATATACGCACTATAGTGCATAAAATACAAGGACTACTTGCCGTAGTCTAAATCCGTACTGCGCGCCTGAATAACTGCATAATAATCTACTGATACCAAGGTGGAAATAACAAGATCTATGTCCACATGGACGAGGACCATGGCTGTCACAATGGCAGCCTTCTCATGATTGCCCCACCAAACTTTTAGCCTCCCTTCGGGCTTGGTATCCATATCATCATAATTTTGGAGTGCGGGTGGTCAAACCTTCACAACTCTCCTCGCATAGCATCCCTAGGCCTATGCTTGTCTAAATCACAACTCTCAGCCCACCACGCCTGGATGTAAGATAATAATACACATGTGACTTGCTTGTCCATAATATATATGAATATCTCATCATAATCATAACACCCTCACTTATTAGGTGATTGTCCACCAAGGATGTACTTTAAGATCTTAGACTCATACATCACATATGATGTAATGGTACCCATGTATCATAAATGTCTTTTTATCACAATAGCAGCTATGATACTTTTAAGAATAGATTATGTGTATCCAATAATATAACTAGTAGGCATCAATCATAAGCATGTTATTCATATAGCATTTCAAGTCATTAAATCTCATCATAACAATTAAGCATTTTCAATCTCATATATCATATGGAATACATACTTGAATGCTATGATACCATCATAATAGACAAGAGCATGTTCACAACATAAATCTTGCTTTTAAAACATGCATCTTAAATCTCCACCTACCTTGTGTAGCGAGTTCTTCCATTTTTCACCAACTAATCAATGACGTTTGCCAAGTTTCTAAGATCCATGGTGGTCTAATCCTCATTCTTCACATGAATCTACCAATTAGAGTAACCATGAATTATTCTAATCAATTAATTTGTTTTAAACAACTTTAAAGGTATGGATCATAAGATTAGATCTTATTCCATACCTGGATTCTTTGATTGATCTTAGCCGTTGATCTAAATTGATGAGATCAACCTACAATTGGTTTTTGATCCTAGATATCTATTAGTGTTCTTTTCTTTATCTTTACTTCCTAAGAGTCAAAATGGTCCATTTGGTTTATATAAATGAAATTAGATCAACACAGATTATGAAATCTATCCTTTGATCAAAGGTTTGGTAAATTTAACGGTTGGATCTTCTCTGATCCAACTTACATCTAGTCATTATTAATTTGATTAGCTTTAATTGGTCAGATTTAGTGATTTTGATCAATCTCTATATAAATTTTGATTTAATTCAGTATTCAAAAAAGATCTAACTATTAACTATATGAAATCATCAAATTTGCAACCTAATTTATTATAATTAAACTAATTATTAATAAGTCTGGCAATTTAATCGTCTATCTATAGTGCATGGTTTGATTTGATGGTCAAATCTAACATTTTAAGCCTAATTTGAGTCTAAGATCATTAATATCAATTTGTTAATATGATTTGAAGCTCTAGGATAGTTAAATAAGGTTTAATATATCATATCTTATCAATTTATAGGACCTGATCACCTCTAATCAAGTCCATTCATTCAATTTTGGTACTTTTTAAAGTGGATCACTCAATTAGAATCTAAATTCTTCAATTGATCCCATATCCTAGTGTTTTCCATGCTCTAGAATCCATTCATGGTGTTTGATCAGTGATCAGACATAAAAAAGTTACCATGTGAACCGGAACCAATCGGATGGCTAAGATTGTTCTATCTATTTCCAGTCAATTTATATCCAAATTCATCAATTTATCATATATCCTAGTAATTTCATGGAAGTGTGATCCATCCATGGAGTTTGATCGCTGATCAGACACCAAAATTTCACTATATGAACAGTACCTGATCGGACGGTTGAGATAGTCTGATCAGTTTTATAGTCTATATTAGAAATCTAGGTTGAATTTAAGGTTTATTAGGTGGGTATTTACCTATCCCTAGGTTTAGATTAAGAAATGGATGGTTAGATCATCCATAAATCTAGATGTAGCATAAAACTATATAGATTTAACAAATTTTGCCAAATTAAGAATAATGTTTTGTAGATATCACCTCCTGGGAGCTCCACTATGTTTTTCCTTACTCAGGCATGCTAGATCAGCTCTGATCTACTGCAAAATGCCCCATCCTAACTGCGTGCATACTGCTCATGGCCCGACCCGCGTTTGTTTCTTCTCCGATCATAGCAAAACTAGAAGATTTTGCTCGTGGCTTCATGCTAAAGAGGATGGACGGCTTGGATAATCAATCCAGGCCACCATTTTCTCCAGCGACTGCTGCAAACTCCGGCTAGACTGAAACCCCCAAAAATTTGGGTTTCTTCTCCGTCTTCGACATGGCTGGGCTCTGCTCATCGGCACGCACAACCTCCCCCTCTCTTTTTTCCTCCTTCTCGCTTCCTTTCCTCTCCTTCTTCCTTCCCTCTCATCTTTCTCTTCTTTCTTCTTTTCCCCCTTGTTGGGTTTCTATTTAGCGAATGAACATACTATTCGATCATTTAAGTGGGGAGGGGGGTGCTAATATCAAAATGGTCCCCTTCTGTTAAGTTCAATTTTTTTTCATACTTTTAATTACCAAATTACCCCTCACTTCGAATGTGACACCCCGGGTTATTTTATTTTATTTTACACAATATAATAATTACAATAATAGTCGGGATCTTTGTTTTAAAAACTTTGATTTCTAAAGTGACCAAAAATAAAAACTTAAATCAAAGCATTTCTTTCAAAGTTCAGGAAGTCATACTCCTCTGTATTTTAGACCATTGCACATGATTAGTGCAATATCAGATAACCAGATAACATGACGTAAGACCAGACATATGAGAGACTCAGTGTCCACACCCAACCACATAATCAATTACTATTTGCAATAAAATATACTCAAACAATGGATAAGAAAATATAGTCATGATAAAACACCCAGGGTCCCTCCATACAGCCATCACATCCAACATAAATTCATATTTACACATCTAAGTCACCTTGCAATTTTAATTAAGGTACAGCCCTTACTCAAAACCTGAAGTGAGGTCTTGGACATACCTTGTCATCTATGACCATCATCCGTGCTTCACTGGAAAACTGCCATCCCTTTTACCTGCTTTGTTGGCACATTAACCTGTTGTCACTCTCTGTATCTGAGGCATTGCAATCAAAGCAATGCCTCAACAAGCTATGCTTGTGTAGATGACATACATTCAAAGTAAACTCAATAAAAACAAATCACATGACGCAAAGCATAAAGATCGTAAGATGAGTACACAATGAAGGACATACAAAGTCCATGAAATAAATAAGGTATCATCAATCATAATATCAGGACATGCACAATCCTAAAAAATCTAGAAACACATGAATGCATGTCAAAAGTATCAAACATCATACACAGTCAAGCCTTATGAGTGTCTCAAGTACACTCACGGCAATGTGGGTCAGCTCTCTGTACCAGTCGCTTTCACCCTTGCACCCTCACAGGATCTCAGGCACTCACGGAAACGACGCTTTCCACTTTTGCTTTCACCCTCACGAGCACTCAGGCACTCACAAAAAGTCGCGTTGCACGCCCGCTTTCACCCGTTCACCCTCACGGGCACTCAGGCACTCACAAGGTGAAGAAATGCATCCTACCATAGGAGCAATAGTCTCAAACATCAAAATAGAGCGGCTCCCACATATAAAAAATACCAATAATCAAGGGAATATCACAAAATATATCAGAACAGTGCATGCAATAACCACCCAAAAGATAGCACGCACATGAGAAACTACATGCTGAAATTAATCTCATGCATATGGTGAGGTATAAATCATATGCCTCAAAATTCAAATAACCAAGTCATCATTGGAGAATTATGAAAAAATTGTAAATGAAATCACCTACCTCGGTATCGCAATATCTCAAACAAATGTGTAAATGATATCAAGGTATATGCCCTGATGTACCTGTCATGCCATAAATCATGTCATGGTTAACGCATATAACCAAAATCTAAAGCCTGATCATCAATTGATTGGCTTGATCTGAATCATTTAATAGCATTTAGTAGTTTTGCAATTAAAAAGTTACTCTAAACTAGATTTTTATCTTAAATCTAGGTTCGCCTTGTTGAGACGATCACAACGCCTCTTTCGAATCGTGATTTGGACCTCTATAGCTCCTAAAATCACGTGTTTTATGAAGAAAGGGTAAAAAAAAAAGAAAAAAAGAAAAAGGGCCCACCGCACGTGCGACGCGTGCCATCTGCGCGCATGTGGGGCTCATCTGTGGATGCGGCACACATCTAAAACCGGCGCGCGTGGATTGCGAGTTTGTAGGCACGCTCGACTCGTGGGGGTGAAGAAACAGCGCGCGTGGCTCATTCCTGTCGAACCGCGTGGCACTCCCTTGTCTGTGCCTTTTTCCTTCCGCATGGTGTGTACGTGTTGCGCCATGCGTCTCCTGCGAGGCGTGCGTCTTTTGCATCGCATGGCCCGCTAGTAGCACCGTGTGTCACGCCTGGCCATGACGTGCGTCGACGCGGTGCCACGTGTCCCGCGTCTGTGCATGTGTCCTATGCCCAGAGCGGGTCGCCGTTGTCGGGAACAGTGACCGGACTAGTTTGCTGTCACCAGCAACCCCAAGTGCTCCATTTCTTGCAATTTTTTACACCTATGTGTCCAGTTTTTCACGTATATTTCATTTTCACCTTCCATTTTCACAAATCCCTCCAAAATCAATCGTTTTTTCACGATTTTCATTGCGTTTTTGAAAGCTCCCATCATACTATTTTTAAGGTTTTTTGGCGTCCCTAGCTGTCCGATCACCTTGAGATTTTATGGATGTGTTTCTTGCATTGGTATGTTTAAGATGAATGGTCCAGATCCTCATCTGACACCGTTACATAGACTTTTTCCCAGGGCAATAGTAATGCTTAAACTCACCGAAAAACGGTAGTCCGCGCCATTCTCCGGCACTACACAAAGAATGGGAATGGGGAAAAACAAGGATGGCTTACCCTGGTCATTCCGTCGCCAATGCGCATAGGGTTCCAACCCTCCAGTCGTGGGTCGTCGCCGGGAAGACTCCTTCCGGTGGCCGGTCATGGTGGGGAAGAAACAAGAGAAGGGGGGAGAATGAGATGGGCTTTAAAAGTCTCATCTGTGGGTTTCCGCACCCAGTCTATGGGACCCACGCAAAATTACCATTTTTTACCCTTCTGTCATTTAATTAAATCCAAAACTGAAAATAATTAGCCACTTTTACTCCGATCTCCGATTTTAGCGTTCTTAGTGGCGTTGGATCCCATTTTTCGAGTACATTCCAATTATTGAGATTCTAACTCATGATTAAATCTCTAAAATTCTCCATTTCACAATTCCTCAATATTTTCAAATTTCACAATTTATGTATTTTTTTTGTACATTTTAAAATAGTGGATATTACATCGAAATCCCATAACTTTTTCATCTGAACTTTGTTTTCATCATTCTTTGGCTTGTTGGATTCTATTTTTTGAGTACTATCTAATGATTTTAGTTATAGTTTCAAATTATACTTCTATAACAAGATATACTTCTTAAAAACTCATAACCCGATTATGGAATAGTAAAATTTTTGGGGTGAAACTCATCCATACTCCGATTTCAGTATTCTTTATGTCGTTGGACTCGATTTTTCATGTACATTCCAATTATTCATATTTCAACTCCAAATTCAATTTTTATAAAAATTTATTTTCTCTAAGTCAAAAATTCCAATTATATTTCAAAATTTTAATTTTACATAATCAAGCTCAAAATCGTATTTACAAAATTTGGGGTTGTTACAGTCATGACGTGTATACAAGTGAAAATTTTGAATATACATACAAATCAAAAGGATTATATAAAAATATCCCTCCAAATTTTTTAGCCACCAATGAATGGCTTCGAGCTAACATGGCTCGCCTCGCTTTCGAGTGGAGTCGAGCTGTTAAACTATGCCGTTGAAACATTTTAATGCAATCTAAGAAAAGGCAATAGACAAGATTATATAGGCATGGAATCGAGACAAAAATAACACGGTGTAGAAGCTCTTTATGTAGCTAGTTAATTCTGAAACTACAATTAATTTCTGAAGATAATTCACATGGTGTAGAAGCTTTCTATGTAGCTAGTTAATTCTGAAACTACAATTAAATCTCGAAGATAATATCGTACAAGGAGATGTGGAGATGCAAATTTTAAGAATTAGGACATGAATCCTTGTTTATAGGATTCTGTCTTTTCTTACTTTTGTTTTGAGAGCCTCCCATGATTTTAAGTCAATTATCTCCCATCTGAAATAGGGATTCCTTTATTTTTCATAAAGGGTGTTTAAAAACAATGTTTGGGAGTACTTTATACCAACTCAACATCGTACTCAATGAATTTTAAAATTAAAAAGAAAAATCGTAACAAGATATCCCGGCAATGAAAAACCAATGGTAGTTTACATCTCAACCAAAATAGAAAGAAAAGAAAATTCTAACGAAATGTGCTACATATGAGGCCTAGTCGGTCAGTGATCCAAGCCGTTCATCTATTGTCGCATTCAACATAAGTGATGCTTCATTAGTATTCTTCTTTGTCGTGAAACTAGTCAAGAGATTTCGATATATACAACTCTCTGGCCACCCATTTTTGGAGAGAGAGAGAGAGAGAGAGAGAGAGAGAGAGAGAGAGAGAGAGAGAGAGATAAGGTAGGGGTGATAAATCGTGTCTGTGAGTCGTGTTTGTGTCGTGTCGAGACTAACCCATTAAAGTATATGGGTCAACATGAACATGAACCAATTAATAATCATGTCAATAACCCGTTACTCGAGCATGACCCGATTATTAAATGAATCAATACAATATGATTCATGTAACACAATTAGAAGGATGTGCAATAACTAATATAAGATGATTTTTGAAAAACCATCTTATATTGTTATAAAAATAAGAGAGAGAGAGAGATAAGGTAGGGGTGATAAATCGTGTCTGTGAGTCGTGTTTGTGTCGTGTCGAGACTAACCCATTAGAGTATATGGGTCAACATGAACATGAACCAATTAATAATCATGTCAATAACCCGTTACTCGAGCATGACCCGATTATTAAATGAATCAATACAATATGATTCATGTAACACAATTAGAAGGATGTGCAATAACTAATATAAGATGATTTTTGAAAAACCATTTTATATTGTTATAAAAATATAAGATGGTTCTATAAGAATATAGGATGGTTTTTGAAAAACCAACCTATATATGGGTTAACAGGTTGTGAGTTACACAAATCAACACGACGGGTTAATAAGTTGCGAGTCAAATGGGTCAACATTGATTGACCTGAACACGACACAATTTTTGGCGTATCACACTAATACGATAAGACTTGACCCTAACCTACTAAATCCGTGTCGAGTTTGAGTCGTGTTATCGTGTCATGTCATATTTACCTCTCCTACTCTATAGTGTACAAATTACTTCTATTGATTTCCACGCACAATCAACAACGTACTATGAGAATTATTCATGTATAACTTTCCAAGAATTGCTTACGTTCACATTATTCTTAACGCTTGCGAGGAATTGACTTATCATTCCCAGTATTCATATTGCTATTCCTATTTAGCTTCTAGTTAATGGCAAGTACATATAGTTCCAAAACTTGCCGGATGACTCCATAAACCCATCTGAGTTACTTGACTCATGACAAATTATGTCACTTGACGAATCAACTCTCTATATAGCAAAAATAATTTGTTTCTACTATACTCAAGTTCTCCGGAACAACTAAATCATGTCCTATCTAACTTGCCCAACCATCGCATGAGCATATAAACTGAAAATCTTGATTATAAACAAATATTAATAAAATGTAATTAGAAAATTCTTCTAGATTAATTTCAAGTGGCTTCGAGTTAACTAGACTCATCTCACTTTTGAGTCAAGCCAAGCTTTTGAGATTTTAAACTATGATAGCAAGTAATAAAATGCTATCCATGGATTGCTGTCCCCATGCCAACTGCCCCATAATCTATCGTAATTTAATCAGAAGCGTCAACAGGATTTTGGTGCTACATCAGCTATTTCTATTTTTCATGTTCTTAGCTTTCAGTCCAAATGAGCAGCTGATTATACTTCAGCAGAGTTCCAGCATGACAAAGCTTAGACGACCATGATAATGATCTAAAAGGAACGTAGACAGTTTAGATATATATGTCTCCCGACAGCGGGAACTCTTGTTCTTCTTGCAACTGATGATCTCAACTAGTAAGATTTCGAAGCTAAATACATCATACTTCAGTGAGAAAATGCTCTTCCTTTTGTACTCTTGGAGATATGTACCCCAGGTGCTATCCATTTTGAAAAATGATCAATTCTAAGTAATCATCATTTTCGGAATTCCAACTTGGTAAATTCTTTAGTTCGACAGTTGAAAGGGTAAACTTTTCATCTCAATACCTTCACAAGGATATCGAATAGATTCCTTTAGAGGCTCAGCTGATAATAAGCCTGCTAATCTCCTCTTTGAAGAACCTTCGTTTTTTTGGTTTTTGGAATGGTAATGTAGCCTTAAGACAACCTACATTGTTGAAGGAGGTAATTGAATGGCCTTTGTTGCACTCGTTCCATGCGATCCAAATTAAGGTGCCAAGTCCCATAATCCCCCCCTTTCCGCTCCACGGTGCATATTGACCCGTCTCAGAAAGTCACACGGTTTAACTCGAAATAACTTGTGGGCAACTCGAAAGTACTTTATATTGATTTACAAAATATATCATATCTTCACTTTTTAGGCCTTGCGTTCAAATCCTAGCCACCCTTTATCTTTTTCCTGTTATGCAGCTCTTGTTTTGTTGACTGCCTAGATTTGCTACTGAGACGAATAATTTGGACGAAGTCTCTGAGTCGACTCGCGAGTTATAGAACTATGCAACTATGAATTATCTAATAACAGGAGCTCTACCAAAAATTATTAGCGTGTGTAGTTCCCAAGTTTTTCATCAATGGCGGGGAGATGAAGATTTCATCAAGTATCATTATCAATTGCATGAACTATGATTCCGAGTTGCTGAACCATGTATACTTTCTTTGCAAAATACCAAAAACCACGGAGAACAAAACCTCGTATCAACCTCAAATTAAGCATCCATAATCACGAGAAAAAATAAAGAAAAAGATTCAATTATGTACAGTCGTCCTGTAATTTCCTGTTACATTCATTCATAATATGTTCTACTAGGTAGCAGGCTAGAAGTAGCAGATTGAATCCCCATCCACCGACATGCATATCCGTTTACCGGGGTTGCACTTTGGGTACGGTTAGGTCATTGATCGAGCAAGTTCTGGCACTGGAGGAAGTTTGATCCGATTGAATGACTCCTGTTCCTAGAGTTAAATTTAGAGGTTGTATTGGTCGAGGAAGTGAAACGGATTCGCTTCCCAAAATGAGCACGACGGATGGCATTATAGGTTAATCTGCTGCATTTTCTTGGACGCACAGCAACCCAATATGAATGCATCGTCATGGCTTCACTTATTGGACATGATTCCTTCTGCGATGGATCTACCAACTCCAAAATTCTGCCATCAGTCCACAATTTCCATGTCTGTAAGTTTAGAAATGGAAAAGAAATTTCATTTACCACATTCTCCAAATGAAAACAGAGGATTGAAACTATAGACTACGTGGAAAACCTACATATGCAAGAAGGCTTTGACGATGTTCGACGAGAAACAAGCGGTTGTTCGGCTTCCCACTTACTATCTCTAGCAGAACTCCAAAGTTGCGGATTTCACGGAAATCAGTCCATCAATAGCGTATTCTGGGGCCATGTATGTACTGTTTGATCCAAAATATAAAGGAAGTTCAGGAGATCGCAAGAAGATTTTAAAATAAAAATAAAAAATCCCTTATTTCTCACAGAAACTTGATTGGAGAAATACAATAACCAAGCAAACCTGTCAAAATCGGGAAGGGTGACTCGGCATTATAACTATATCTTATGTTATTCAGATCACCATCCCATTTTGTTTGCTTACGACGAGGTGACATACTGGTTTCCTAATGAAAAGGCCGCTCGTGACCCAGTCATTTATTTAAGAAGGTAGCAAAATTGATGGTAAATCTAACAATTATGGCAACTTCTGAACCTCCTAAATATGCCACGGGCATGATCGGCATCCCAGACATGGTTAGGAGCAGTGCATTAGAGACTTATCAGAATCTGATCGCATCTCATGTCTTCAAGAGTTGATTAGCTCTATCCCGAAGAGTATTGGTGCTGCGACGTTGTGACATAAAGTACGACAACAAACAGTTGAAGCTATTACACCAATCCCTACAGAGCACTCAAGTAAGTGTATTTCCATTTTAGATGTTGCTTATGTTGCGTTTTCAAAATGAATATTGCTTATGTTGTTACTTTTGAGGAATGCTGTCACGCATGCATTGAGAGAACATGGTAAGTTTTGGTCTGCTGCCCCAATTTTTCATGAGAATGCTCACCTGTATCTGGTACGACCAGTTCATCTGATTTCCCTGGCTTTGGTTGTCTTGTTGTCCAAAAGCTATAGAGATTGGATGAGTCTACCGTTAGTAACAATGTACTTTTGATCACAAGAAAATATTCTTAAGAAGTTACCATAAACAACGATGCACATCTAACAACAAAAACTTCTTTTTTGGACTTTAGATGATTTGGTTGTTGTGATTTTTGCTATATAATGTATTCGAAAGCACAGGATTCAAAATCAGAAAAATATTAGATCTAAAAGATTCCTATTTTTACAGAAACAATCATAATCCCCATTCTGATTCATTAATTAATGAGATAATATTTTATGAAATCACTCCAAAAAAATACCTTCACCATGACTTTGGCACAATCATAACCATTGGATATGATCCTGTTGCCTCTAAGCATTATTTTCACTGGAGTTTCTATTACTCTGTTCTGTATAAGGCTTTAAAAGATCCTGTTCGCAATATGGAACTTGTTTATTGTTGATGCAGGAAGACAGAACAATCCATGGGAAACTATTGTTGTTATCTACATTGTGTTATTGAGAGGACCTTTGTGTAAATAATAAATAGCATGCTGAATTTACTGCAAACTGGATTGTTATTAATAATACTGTTGTTATGCTAATTATCACTATCTACGTTATTATTGATGTCAATAAAGACAAAATTATGAGCAACGAATCGCTACTATTTGATTTAACCAGGCCACAAATGACTTTTCTCATGCAAATAAACTTGGAGAAGGCGGGTTCGGTCCAGTTTATAAGGTAAGCCAATAATTGATCATATAAACAGCATATTTTATTTCCACAAAAGAATTCTTTCAAGAATCTTATATAAGCTAGGGTAGTATGCTTAAATTAAATCATTCTTTTTTCACAGGGGAAGCTGAAAGATGGCAGAGAAATAGCTATGAAGAGACTTTCCAAAAGATCTGAGCAAGGATTGGAGGAGCTATAAAAAGAGAGAATGTTGCTTGCAAAACTTCGGCGTAGTAACCTTGTAAAGTTGCTCGGGTTTTGCTTAGAGCAAGAGAAAATACTTGTGTATGAATACTTGCCTAAAGCCAGCTTGAACACCAACCTTTTGGGTTTGTTCCATTTTATCTCTTTCTAAGTTTAACTATCTTAAGCACTCGAAAGTATGATTTTCCATCATTTCCCTTGTTACTATTGCTTTTAGCATTGAAAATGTCTCGCTCAACTTCAAGAAATAGAGTCTTGCGGCAGGATTGCCTATTTGGAGATACTGGCCAGGCCTACAAATGGCAGCTCCTACATTGATGACCCCTGCTGTTGAGGGGTCGGGCCTAGCCGCGCAGAAGGCACTAATGTCAGTCTGGTTAAACCATCTCCAAATAGACACTCCTCTAATCATTTCCTATGAGATAGTAGGTTACTATATTATGAGGCTTTTAACTAACTATGAAATAATTGGACTTTTATTTGTTTGGAACAGATCCAATCAAACGTGTACAGTTAAACTGGGAAGTAAGGTACAAAATTATACAAGGAATTGCTAGAGGTATTCTCTAGACCGTTGACTGAACTATGGTTCTTTTCTCAATTAATAATTCAATAAGAGCAAATAAAACAAGTTTTCCAAACATGCACTAAGACTGTTGACTGGACTATGGTTCTTTTCTCAATTAATAAGTGGAGCATATTATGTACCGTGATGAAACCAGCTAAATTGATCGCTGCCTTTTGAGGCGCCATCCAGGATTGCAGATTGCATTGTTCTGATTAAGTGGGGCTGGCTTCGTTCAACCAGGACCTGCCACTGGTAATCCTCAGGATGTTTGGCATCCTCTTGGTACTTTCCTTTGTAGATCCGGGAATTTTTGTTATATAACAATTGGGAAATGAATTACGGTAATTTATAGATTGTTTCAAAGGTTAGGTATTATTTTCTGATCGTGCACTATCTTTCTTCTTTAGGTCTACTAAGGTGATCTATTTGATGAGTACATATTGGACACAACATTTTGATCGACTGTCATCATTTACTTTATTGGGCCATTCGATCACCTTGATCGTTGTCTAATCATTACTAAATTACATCTAACTTTTAAATAAATAAATATATATATATTATATCCGGATCTAGAGTGACGGTAAATTGCCTGGCCCACATGGGCAAATGAATGTCTTGGTCTATGCTGCTAAACTTGTACACTGTCGGACAGACGTCTTCAAGGTACATTCCAAGAACAGCCAATTAAGCTGCCATTTTGTTGGCGAGTCTCTATAGGAGTCCATGCTCAACAAATGTGACAAGAGTCCATACGACGTGTTAGGCTCTATCCTTTGATTTTTTTAGTGGTCTATCGTGCTCATAGCTCCTCATGGAACGGATGCATCTGGTAGGTTCCTCCGTTAAAATAGGGATGGTATTTTTTTTTTTTTCTTAATACTGTCCATATCTCAGTTGAACGAGTTGTTTTCATCAGATGAAACTTTTGATTTCTGTTCATCTTAAGCGGCCAAGAATTTGATGAACATGTTGAATTACTAAAAAAATCAAGGAGTGAGGCTTAACAGATGATGTGAACTGCTTTCACAGTTTTTTAGCATGGACTTCTACCGGGACTCTTTGTTGGCAGGATTTAAACAAGGCCTCATGCAAGGATCGAAGATCATCCCATCAAGACAAAATCGGAGGTAAAAGGATGGACTGTCGTAGATGTCATTTTAACAGATCTGATCATGCTCACATGCCAGCTGTGGACCCAAGAAGTGAATGTAATAGTTTCCATAAGAAGAGGGAAAAACATACACAAAGAAGCCAATCAGCTATCATGTAAGATGCTTGGTTTCCCATAGTCATGTTTAGATAACGTAGAATAATGAAGCAATACTGCGTAGCATTGTGTAGTAACCAATGGAATGAGAGAATTGTACATACCATTACCGATCAGTTTTCTCAAGCGAATTGGTATAAGCACTAATAGGTTGAGGCAATTTTCCCTGTTTATATTTCACTTTTTGACTTTCCTTCATCCTGTCCACATATAGGACACGCTTGACTGGACCCCATTTAGGAGTTTCTGTACTATCTATTGTCCCCCTTTTGTCAATTGTCATAGAAATGCCTTCTTAAACAAATTTGCACCTATTTGCACCCTATAGTTTAGGTTTTAGTGCAAGTTAACCTAGCTAGGGACATCACCTCCCATTAGTGGAAATAATGGAAGGCAATGATGGACCTAAAGCATGCATATTTCTTGGGTGAACAAAGCTGCTTATCAACAATGGGAGCTGGAAATTTAATTTCAGTCTTTACCTTCCTCCTCCCAACTTAAATTGGGAAGGACCAAATTCTCCACCTTACGCCGATCAAACGATCCTAGACCTTTGAAGAACTTTACCCTAAACATTGAGTTCCAACAGTTGGCACTTTCGTTCGACGATCCATTTGCTTGCTAGCAATTGGCTAACAAATTCAGATTGTCCCTAATCAGTATATTTTGCCAACGGCAACCCATGGACATGTCCCACTCCAAACCCATGGTTTTGATTATCTTAGCAAAAGCTACATCCTCTAAGCGCGCGATAACAGTATGCAAACACATGAAAAGTCAAAAAAGTATGCGGAACATCATAATTATAGAGCATATCGCATGCTGTATAAGAATATTAGGAACCCTGTTGAGACAATCGAATCACCTTTCTACTCAGCCAAACCGTACGTTGATCCAAGTCAGCCTTTACGCGCCGGTGATACCAATCTTTTCTTGTGCCCAACGGAAGGAATCCTACCAAAAAGAAGAAATGGAAAGGTAGAAGGGGACTGTAAAGACTTTAGCTTGCCCCTTATTACAACAAATCTTCACTGGATTATACTTCTCCCCTTATTCACATTCCTTTCTTTGTGGAGCTTCCCTATCCTCATTCCCTTAGAAAACCCTTATAAAAGTGGTTTATCTCTCCATCTTAGCATCAGTAACCAGAGCTTCAAATCTTCAATCATAATGAAAATCGAAGGCGTTGTTATCTGCGTGTTGATCGTGATCATGGACATTATCGCCGGAATACTCGGCATTGAAGCCGAAATAGAGCAGAACAAGGTGAGTGCTCTTCACATGAAAGAAATCGGTTTCATGAGAGAGAGAGAGAGAGAGAGAGAGAGAGAGAGAGAGAGAGAGAGAGAGAGAGAGAGAAAGGAGACCATCAGTCAGTGTATCGTTGAGATGTATACTGCCATGCTGAGCCAGTAATGCAGCATGCAAATTGAGTTCGTGAGGCGAAACAGTGCATACATGGATTGCTTCAGTAGGGTGGGTGTGGGGAAGATCTCATTTCACTACAATAGGCCTCCGACTCTCATATAGTTAGTCCCACTTCTCAATGATCTACCCCGTCAATCTAATAGGGTCCACTTGGGATCTCCAATGACCAATCTTCTTTTTAGTTAAATGCATTTTCGGTCATCAGATATGGACCTCTGCATATCTCTAGTGGTCGAACATCCTATTCATGTGCCAAAAGCCCATTTATTTGACAGTCAAGATTGTCTACTCGGAATGATATCCGATCATTCTACAGTTAACTTGTTTGCTATCAGATGGACGGTTCAAATCAACCATGTGTGGAAACCACTATGTAAAGTTTACACGCCTCATCATATCACCATGAAGCATGCACCGCCTAGTAGCATCTAGATCTTCAGAGGTCATACGATTATCTCAGAAAATGGAATCTACATAAACTGATGGTCTATGATTTCTTTCCATTTTTTGTTGATTTTACAGGTTCACCACTTGAAGTTCCTCATCTTCGAGTGCAAAGAGCCAAGCCATCAAGCATTCAGGTTAGGGTTGGCTGCAGCGGGACTTCTGATTTTGGCCCATGTTATTCCTAACTTGCTTGGTGGGTGCATGTGCATCTGCTCTAAAGAAGAGCTAGAAAGGTCGTCGGCCAACAGGCAGTTAGCAACAGCCTGCCTCGTTCTCTCATGGTATCATCTGCAAACCAAGCTTTACCTAAGCTTTTATCAGTTTCGGAAACACTTATGACTTGCGTGATCATGATCAGGACTGTTGATCCGGTCTATCAATCAGTGGTGATCTCTCACAACTTTCTGCCGTAGACTGTTGGCCCTGGCTCACCAGATCAATGGTCCAGACAAACCATAGATTTGGCATGTAAAAGTAACATCGCAAAGCTAAAAGCTAATGACCCATTCTTTCCTTTGTCCATCATTGACGAGAAATTATCTTATGTCAAACCCAGCATATCAAAATCGAACGGTTTACATGTGGTTAAAAGTATATGTAGGCCCAGCTATTTGGGGATTCACACCGTTTTATCTGGTGATTGATCTTAGATGGGACATGTGCCCCAAAATCTGACAATTAAACAAAAACAACCGTCTGATAGTTAAAGTTCTATTACCTTGTTCCCTAAATAGTTGTGGTTAGATCATCAAATGGAAAAAAGAAAAATTCAGCATCTAGGATTGAACCCAAAAGATGCATGGTCTCGACCACCAACAGAGTGGACCCGAAAGGGAGACGTTGATCATGTATCTAAATCCGTCGATGTTATATGTGAGATATCATGTAGATAAAGTATCTAAATTCAATGGATAAGATCGAGGTGAGACAGTTAATTATAAGCATTTGATAGGTTGATCATTGGGATACGGCACATCTCCAGTGGGCCCCAAATGTTTCTCTTCCACCTCCGAATAAGATGCCTCTTCACTTGTCTTTCAAAGGACTAAATTATATTTCCTAAGTAATAGTCTATAATTTGGTCAGGATAATCCTAGCCGTTGGAGGCTCAATGCTGATCATCGGTGCAAAGACGAATTCGAAATCGAGGGCGTCTTGCGGGATCTCGCACCACAATTTCTTATCAATCGGAGGGATCTTATGCTTCGTTCATGGGCTTTTCTGCGTCGCATATTACGTTTCCGCCACTGCAGTGGGTCCAGCCGAAGAGAAACCAATTCAAAGATGGGGACCTGGTGGAGCTCAGATGGCTGAAAGAGGACAACATGCAGTCCACCCTTAACTGCTCCCTCTCCGATGGAATTAAGAGGCTAAACCTTGTAAAATTATTAATCCTTTTGATCTTTGGAGAAATGTTATCACCTCGAACTTGCTTTGCTTTGCTTTCATCCTGATCTTCTTAACGTTTAAGAGCTAATTCAATATCACAAATTGAATGCTATGGTCTAAATCCTTATCTTAACAACCCCGGATGAATGTTGTTATGATAGACGAGTGGGTCCGGCGCCATGTATAATTATGGGTTTAGGGAAAGATCTAAATACTTCTATGATGGCTGCCCGAACCGAATGGACCCACCTTGATAACTGTATATGTCGTATTAATTTAGTTGAGGTAGTTTGGCCATTGATCTGGTAGCCAAAGACAAGAATACAAGGGTTCCAAGTGCTATAACTAAGGGAGACGACATTCAGCAGGACTCATGGAGTCTTTCCAAACAGTTATCCACAGTTGATCTGTTTGGAGTGCAATGGACGCGTCACATATAAAAGTTATCCATCGTTCAATGATTATAAGCCTTGTCATATATGATGGTTTAGGGAATAAAATGAACCGATTGCCTTTTTCTTCCTAAAGACCACAAATTGCAGGTCTGGAATACTCATGGGTTGTAATTTGGTGCATGGATCATTCATGGCATAGCCAGGCACATGGATAGATATATATATGAGGTGTGTTAATTTCAGATGTTTCATGCAGGTATAAGGAACATATGACATTTGATTGGTTGGAAAAAAGTAGAAAATAGAAGAAGTTACAAGAAATGGCAGTTAAAAACTTTTCTCTAGCTAATCAAATGTCACCTGCACTTTACACCTCCAACTTCTTGCTGAAATTAATGATATATATATATATATATATATATATATATATATATATATATATATATATTGTTTTGATATAATCAATGAATCATGAAGGAAATCACTCACGCACTCTCTTAGATCTATCTATACATCCCTAGTGGGATGGAGGTACCTACCACAAACATGTAACCTAGCATCTATAGAAGGGGTTCCTCTTTTTGCAAGCCACTAGACTGCTAGGCTTTTGGTCTATCGTATAAATATTTTGAGTAATAGGAAAATCTGGACCCCAATATTTTCTAATTAGTAAGGTATAAGCATTGACCATGTAACAACTCCTTTCTTCTTATTTCGTTCTTACTTTGTTCCTTTCTTTTTCATTTTTGAAATTATGAGATTTTTATATAAATACTCACACATACATTCAAGCCCATGGTTTAAAAGCATGAAAATTAGGTGAGTTAACTTGAAGTAACTCATAGGTGACTCAAAAATACTCGAGAAAGTATTTTTAATATTATTCTATTTATCTTCAATTATAGTCATAAAGTTTCATCTTTTTAGGAATATATAATGCTAGTAAGTTGGCTGGCACTATTAAAATTGGTGTTTTCTAAGATGGTTTTTAGGTAACTATCATATTAAAATCAATCTAAGATAGTTCTTATTGTTAAATATAATTTAATAAGATGATTTCTCAAAATTTGTCCTAAAGTCATTAAAGGGAGTTAAAAGTTTTGAATTCTTTGGTGAAAAGAACTAAAGAAGATGGGTAAAAAAACATCTTAAAAATACAACATAAAGATGGTTAGGAAAAAAAAAAACACTATCTTAAAAAATACAACATAGTTAAGAAGATGGTTAGAAAAAATTGTCTTAAAAAATACAATGTAAAGATGGTTAGAGAAAAATTGTCTTAAAAGTACAAAGTAATTAAGAAGATTGTTAGATAAACCATCTTAAAAAATACAATAAAGATGGTTAGAAAAAATGATGTAAAAAACACAATGTAGTTAAAAAGATGGTTGAAAAAAATAATACTTAAAAAGATGGTTAGAAAAAATCATCTTAAAAAATATAATGTAAAGATGGTTGGAAAAAACATCATCTTAAAAGATACAATGTACTTAAGAAGGTGTTTAGAGAAAAATGTCTTAAAAAATACAATGTAAAAATGCTTAGAAAAGAATAATGAATGACAAGATCTCTAGCAGTGAAGAAGAAAGTTGTTACACTAATCTTAGTATGAATTGATTCATGAAATAAGAATTAGATACACTTATAGTTAATATTGAAAGAGACTTTAAATTGTGAATATCATGTAGACCTTTAGTTAAATGAAACTTGGCTATAAAGATAACATTAATATATTGATCAATACATAGTTGATTTAAGAGAGACCACAAAGAATAAGTAACCACTATCAAGAATTAATGAATTGTTTTACTAGTCACAAGAAGCAAGAATGTTTTCAAATATCAATCGTAGATAGAGTTATCATTAGCTTAGGACCAAAGATAAAGATATTGTTAGAATAGTATTAAGAACTAAGCATTACTAGAAACGATTGTAATACTTTTGGGTTAACTAATGCTCTGGCAGTTTTCATGGATATGATAAATATTATCTTTAAGTCATTTTTAGACAAGTTTGTTATCATCTTCATTGATTTTTAGCTGCATATCTTTCCGGCTAAGGAATGAGAAATCTTTCTCCTGTTACATGAATCAAATGTTTCATTTCATCCGAGAAAAGCCATCTCTTTCTCAACAATGCCTTTGTCATTTGATCCAATAGCCTTTCATTAGATAGGAAGAGATTTGATAAATAGTGATAACTCTCGGATAGAATATTAGAACGGAAAGATCCATTAGATAATGAACTATTGCTTCTAAGCCATCTCTGGTGATGAATCAACAATTCGAAGTGCTTAGTCCACTCTCGGAATTTTGATAATCATGTACAACACTTGAGAACTACTCTTCAAGTGTTGAGAGAACATAAGTTGTACCCAAAATTAATCAAACACATGGGGATTTTGGCTAAAGAAAGTGGCTTATCTGGATCAAGTAATTTCAAAAGAAGGAATCCCTATAGATCCTTTCAAAGTATAAACATTAACGAAATGGAAAAGGCCGACCAACTTAATAGAAATTTGGAGTTCCTTAGGCTTGGCAGGGTATTACATATGATTTGTTGAAGGTTCTCTCAACTTGCTGGCCCTTTAACAAAACTAACTTATAAGAATGTAAAATTTATTTGGAATAAAGATTGTAAGAGAAGCTTTTAGGAGTTAAATACTTGACTGATGTCAGCACCAATCTTAACAATTCCTAATGAAAATGGGTGATTTGACATCTACTGTAGTGTTTTTAGGAAAGTATTAGGGTGTGTGTTGATGCAGAAAGGGAAAGTAGTAGCATATACATCCATATAGCTAAAGACATATGAATAAAACTACCCACCTTGTCATTCGAAGTTAGCTGCAGCAGTGTTCGTACTAAAAATATAGAGGCACTACTTGTATGGCAAGCAATTTGATGTTTATACAAATCACAATAGTTTGAATTACGTATTCTTACAAAAAGACTTAAATATGAGAGCACAGAAGAAAGATAGATTTCATGAAAGATTATGGCTTTACAATCCACTATATCATCTAGGCAAGACAAACATAGTAGTTGATGTCTTGAGCAAAAAGTCTTCTAGATTTCAAGCACATATGATGATGAGAGAGTAATAATTATTAACTAAATCTAATTATTAGAATTTGATGGTTAGAAATCAAAATCATGTGGTTATTTTTGCAAATTTGAGAGTTGAACTAGTTTTAATCAAGCACATTAAAAAGAATCAAACTGGTGATGCTTATTTGACAAGTATCATGATGCACGTCAGATAGGAAAATAAATTAGAGTTTGAAATAAAAAATGATGGTGCTCTAAGATTCAAAGGAAGATTATGAGTTCCAGATGATGCAAATGTGACAAAGAGATTATTAAACAAAGCACACATATCCAAGTACATAAAACATCTAACAAGTACTAAGACGCATCAAAATCTGAGAAGCACTATTTGCATCTAAGTGCTTGAAGAGTCAATACATCAAAGTTGTACATCAAAAACCTACAAAAATGATGCATCCATTACCAATATTAGAATAAAAATGGGAGCAAATAGCTATGAGTTTTGTGACTAGGTTACCAAAGACCATGAGCAATCATGATAGTATCTAAGTGATCATAGATAGGCTAACCAAGTCATCTCATTTCTTAGCCATCAAGATGATTGACATTGAATATTCATCAATGCTTATAGATCTAATAAAATGGTACATCACTCTGTATATATGATTATGTAGCTAACCATGGTTTTAAGTAATAATTCTTTATAGTTACATAAGCTAGATTATCCAAGACTTAGCATCGAAGAAAACAATAGTCATGAGTTAGAGCAACCTCAATGATTTACCTAGCATGGTGCTCTCTTCTATGCAATATCCCTCTTGCCTTGCTCTCATACAATAGCAAATGAGTAGCTTAATACTAATCAATTAAATGGTGTGATTGATGAAAATGAGATGGATTATGTATGTGATATTGGTGAGGAGGATAAGTGGGTTGAAAATAATTAATGTTGAGGGGCTAAATTAAAATCTAATAGTTGATATATCTAAATAAAGGATGATTAAGAATTATATAAAAATTTATTCTTGTGTTAGTTTTATTTATGTATGAGTGATTATTTAATATAAATTCACTAAATATTTACATATCTATAATTATGATGAGTATGCTAAGAATAGGCCAAGCCAAGTAGCCCTCATGAGAGAAAGGGTAGAAGGTGAAAAACAATGAAAATATATTACTAAGAGAAAGTCAAAGAGAATAAAAGATACTGTTGAATATAATACTAAGGGGCAAGAGATAAGTGATCATGCAATCAACTATGTAAGTTTCATTTGTTGCATAGTAATAAGCATGATTCCTATTACTATTGATGATTGGAGACATGTGTCGCTATTGATCAAAGATTCAATATAGGAAATGTTGAAGGAATGTGAATGCTTTGTATATACGATTGTGGGAAACTACAATATATTATCTTGTTATTTTCAAATAGAGTAGCATATTTGTTTTTTAATTATAGTCTGCCTTTGACGTCTCTGATGACAGGAAGAAGCGTACTTTGCAAGAAATTGAAAGTTGGAAAAAATAGAAAAATAACTAGCTAGCAACTATATATCCATTTAGAGATGAACCGTCAAGGTTGTATATAGTCCCAGATATATATTCTAACATTATTGGCCAAGATATATGAAATGAATATGTAAATTCCACTTGTCTCTTGAATTTGAGGTATATGCTAAACATGAGTTTGATTGATTGATTATAATATTCAATCATGCTTAATTACCTTTTATTCCATTAAATGTGTAGGCAAAGAGTTCTCAAGGAAGAGCGGTGTGTGGAATCAATTATATATAGCAACACCTCTCTAAGTTAGGCTACGGTAGGTTGGAAGAAGAAGAAATAAGTATTTGTGAGATTTTGTTTCTTTCTAATTATACTTTGATTATATTTTATTACCCAACTTTAGTGCCCTTCTTGATAGTAAAACAAAGATGGAACTACGAATCCCATTAGCTAAGTCATCTTATGAAAAATGGTGAATTCAAAGAAGCATAACTCCTAAACTTGTAAAAATGAAGTTGCCGCATAAACTGCTTTTCAAATAGTAAGTAGTTATATCTACACTTGTTATAAATTTAAAATATTTATATAAAAATTTATAGAATTAATCATGTTTTTATAAGTCGATCCTTTGATCTTCCTTAAATTCACCAATTAGCAATGTATCATCAACACATTAAAGGTGACAGATGACTAGACATGGATTTGGAACCTTTAGGCCTTTGAAAAGATCTAACTCCACTGGCTTCTACATAATCTTATTGAATACTTTTGTAATGATAATGAAGAGATATGGAGACATTGGGTAACCTTGTGCGCACCACTCTAGCTCTTAAAAAAGCCTTTTTGAGAGCCATTTAACTTCGAAATAAAATAAAAATGGGCACATCATTTACTTTTGATGCAATGTGATAGCTTCCATCATATAATTGAGAGAGAGAGAGAGAGAGAGAGAGAGAGAGAGAGAGAGAGAGAGAGAGAGAGAGAGAGAGGCTAGCTTAGAAGGAACAAAGAATAGTTTGATAATATGCTACCTGTATAATTATAGTACCCCCAAATATTCCATATTGGAAGAGGAAGACACATAACTTCTGTTATAGTTTTCTAATGTATTGCCTTTTGTCATGGGCTTAACTACTCAGACTCCCGTGCGGCACTTAGATTGGCTTCTTACCACGAACCAACTAAGTAAGCCTGACTAGAAACCCAAAGGAGAAGAACAACTGAAAGGGAACTTAGAAGCTCAATGGATGGTGAGGATCTTTACAAGTGTTAACCATCCAACGATTGGAGACTATTCTAGAATCCTGCCTAAAAGTCTCTACACAATTTGATTCCACCACATTCAGGATGCTCTTGGAGAATTCTAGAGGCAAGATATTTACATGATGTACTTGGGCCTTCTACATTATGGATCCCTTTGATGGATTTAAGTCCCTCAAGTTGAACTCATGAGCTAAGTAGGCCTCCATTGGATTCTTCGTGCATTGGTCATGGACTTTGCAATGCAAGTTCGTGACATTCTCTCCTACCAAATGTAGCGACGTCCTTGGCGCGTTACTTGTAAAATTTCTCAATATGATCCTTGAATTGCATAAGGACTCTTTTGTCTCCCAACTAGCTTTAGCTTCTAGTAGACCCTTCCATTTGACAAAATACTCAGTGTGTGAAGATCTACCTCTTCCACGTTCCTCTCACTCAGCAAGTATTTCTTTCACATCCTTATCAAAGGAAGTGGTTACAATGGGTGGTACTCAATGAGATTGGTTCTTGCTAGGATCCTCCTCATTTGCTCAATAAGGTTTTAAGCTGCTTATGTGGAAGATTGGATGAATCTTCAATCTTGGTGGTAGCTACAATCAATAAGAAGCCTTTCCTATCCTCTTCAAGATGGGAAATAGCCCTTCATACTTCCTCAATAGTCCCTTATGTAAGGGTCTCATAGCCTTGTGCTGTGCTGGTAGGTGTTTGAGCATGACAAGATCTCCTTCTTAGAACTCTAATGGTCGTCGTCTTCTATCAGCCCACTTTTTCATCTTCTTGGAGGCTTTCTCCAGTGAAGCACGAGATAAGTCCTATTGTTCATGCCATCCTTTAGCAAACCTGTAAGCCACTGGACTGCTCCCTGCGTAACCTGCTGCTAGAGTGTTTGGCATTAGAGGTTGTTGCCCAATCGTCAGTTTGAATGGGCTATGCCTAGTGGATTCAGACCTCTTCAAGTTATAAGGGAATTGGAAGATGTCTAGCTACTTAGCCCAATCTCTTTGGTTGGCACTCACATAGTGCCTCAGATATAGTTCCAATAAGGCATTCACCCTCTCCGTCTGACCATCAGTTTGTGAGTGAAAATTGGTGGAGAAGTTTAACTTTGAACCAAGGAGTTTGAAGAGTTCTGACTAGAATTCCCTGTGAAGTGCTTGTCCCTATTATTGATGATGGTTTTGGGAATTCCCCAATATTTCACCACATTCCTTAGGAATAGTTGAGCCACCTCTTCCATTGTATAGTCTGTAGATGCTGCAATGAATGTGGCATACTTGGTGAACCTATCGACCACTACTAGTATTGTGCTAAATCCTTCAGACTTTGGCAGGCATGTGATGAAGTCTATGGAAATGCTTCCCATAGTCTCTCTAGAATAGGGAGCGGCTCAAGTAGTCGTCCTAGAGCACTTTATTCTATCTTGTCTTGTTTACACACAAGACAAGTCCTTATGATGTTTCCACGTCTTCCCACATGCATGGCCAGTAGTATCGACTCTTAACAATGCTAAGGTGTGATGAGTTCCAGGGTGTCCTGCCCACTTGCTTTCATGGCGTTACTTTATCAGTTCTTTTCATATGCTTCCCCACTTGGGTACATAAATACGATTACCTCTAGTGTAGAGGAGTCCATCATCTAGCCAAAATCATCTTGTCCATCCTTCTTTGGTAACTACAATGACATTCTTAGTCATTGGGTCACACTTCACTCCTCTTATCCGATCACGGAGGGTATTGCTTGGTTGAGTTATGGTAGCAAGCTCTGCTTTTCAACTTAATGCGTCTGCCACATAATTCATCTTACTCGGCTTGTATTCTAAGTCATAATCAAATTTGGCAAGGAAGTCTTTCCATCTAGCTTGCTTGGGACTAAGCTTCTTTTGAGTTTGAAAGTAGCTAGTGGCAATGTTATCAGTCTTGATAACAAACCTGGTTCCAAGCAAGTAGTGTCTTCAGATGTGCAGGCAATGTATCATGGCTGTCATCTCCTTCTCTTGAGTTGTCTACCTCCTCTCTGTGTCATTGAGTTTATGAATCTCATAGGCAATGGGATGTCCTTCTTGCATTAGAATACCTCCAATGGCAAAGTCAGAGGCATTAGTGTGTAACTCAAATGACTTATTCGGTTCGGCTAGGCTCACCACTAGCTCTCCAAAAATCGCTTCCGTTAGCTTCTCGAAAGCAATTTGACATTGAGTCGTCCATTCCTAAGCTTTGTTCTTCTTTCATAGATACGTTAGTGGTGCAACTATTGAAGAATGCCCTCTCATGAAGCACCAATAGTAGTTAACCAATCCCAAAAATGATTGTAGTTCTGGCACTTTTGTGGGTGGGTTCTAGCCTTGAATATCCTTCACTTTGGCCTTGTCCATCATGAGTCTTCTATCCTTGATCTTGTGTCCTAAGAAGAAGACTTACTCTTAATAGTTGGAAGACCTTTCTTAAGTGATGCACGTGGTCTTTCAATGTCTTATTGTAAACAACAATGTTGTCAAGATAGACCACCACAAACTTATCCAAGTAGGGGTGAAATATCTTGTTCATCAGTGTACTAAATGTGGCACGTGCATTAGTGAGACCAAAGGGCATAACCAAAAATTCATATCAACCATACTTGGTTACGCAAGTAGCCTTGGGCTCATCCCCTTTGGCTATTCGAACCTAATAGTAACCCGATTGAAGGTCAAGTTTGGTGAAGACTCTAGCTCCTCCAAGTTGATCGAACAAGTCTGCTATGAGTGGAATAGGATACTTGTTCTTCACAGTTACTTTGTTGAGGGCTCTATAGTCGATGCATAGTCAAAGTGAGCCATCCTTCTTCTTATGAAACAAGACTGGTGCTCCATATGGTGCCTTCGAGGGTTGGATGAATCCTACATCCAATAGTTCCTTGAGCTGCTTCTTTAGCTCTTCTAGTTCTTGAGGTGTCATGCAGTAAGGGGCCTTAGCAAGTGGTTTAGCCCCAAGCTCCAACTCGACCTCATGATCCACCTCCCTCCTAGGTGGCAATTTCTTTGGGAATTCTTTGGGCAACATGTCCTTGAACTCCTCTAGTACACCCTTAATAGCCTTAGGTATCTCCATGGGATAATCTCCAACTTCTTTCTTTAAAGTAGCAAGGAAGGTTGTCTCGTAACTCTTCAATCATTTTGATAGTTGCATGGCAGACAAGGTCACACTCTCCACCTTTGCCTGTCTTAAGAGGAGAATAGTGCACATTGAATCTCCTTCTGCTATGCACATAGTGTTGTAGTGTGGGAGTGGAAGTAACTTAACCTTGTCAAAGAACTCCATCCCAAACACTAGATTGAAGTCATCCATGGGGATGATGGAAAAGTCTGCTAGCCCTTTCCACTTGCCCATATGCACTGCGACTCCTTGAGCAATTCTAGTGATTGGTTTGGCATCCACATTCACTATCTTTACTCAACCACCAACCTTTGAGACTCTAAGACTTAGTCTCTTGGCATTCTCCCTTGAAACAAAGTTATGAGTAGCTCTAGTATCCACAAACCCACAAGTGGACATGCCATTTACCTTGGCATCCATGTACATCAAGCCTTTGGTAGAGGTTTTAGGATCCTCTAACTTGATTGCATTAAGATTTTATAAGGAATATAGTTTATATCTTCTGTAGTGCTCCCTTCTTCCTGATGTGAGATCATGGAGTGTTAAGGCCTTCCTCTTTGGACAGTCATGCATGAGGTGTGGTCCATCACAAAAGTAACAAGCTCTTCATGGATAAGCTTGTTCTTTGCTCTTTTCCTTCCAACTTGAGGGTTTGAATGACTCGGGCTTGTTCTTATGAACGCCTTTGTCTCCCCACCTTTGACATGGCTACTTTTTTGGCTTTTCAATTTTTCCTCATCTTTCCTTAATTCGACTAAGGATTTAGTTGCGGTGATTGCAGCAGACAAAGTAGAGGCGTTACGACGACGTAACTCCTACTTTGTCCAACCTTTTAGTTCACTTAACAAGTACGTAAACTTCTCGTCTTTAGACATGTTGGGGATCTCAAACAAAAGATTTGAATACTCTAAAATATAGTTGTGAATAGTACCCGTATGCTTCAACCATCGTAACTTTTCCTTAGCCTCAATGCGTGCATTCTATGCATATAAATGTGTCTTAGGGTCCTCCTTAAACTCATTCCCAGTGTTAATGGTGAACGTACCTTTTTTGATTTCCATGCTTCTCCTACGCCACCATAGTAGGGCATTGTCCGTGAGGTAAAGTGAAGTAGTAGCAATTTTTTGCTCATTATCCTCCATTTACAGGTGTCAGAAGTACCTTTCAATGTTCCATAAAAAGGTGTCAATTTCCTTTGCTGCCCACTTCCCACCATAGCTCTTTGGCTTTGGGACATCAATCTTTAGGGCCTCACGAACCATGTGAGTCCTATTCGCCACAGCTTCCTTGTACAAGGATACGTCCTCGCGCATCATTGTCATCTCATCACGGAGTGTAGCTAACTCTGCCAATAGCTTATCAAACTGGGTTTGGAACTCCACATGACTTACATTCCTCATGGAGTTTAGACCGTCCTCCCACTCTCCCTTAAGGTCTTCCTCTATAGCTTAAAGGGACCCAAATGTTGGGTGCTCTAACTCTAGCCGAGTTCAAATATCCACAATGGTTGTCTCCATCTTAGCAAGTCTGGATTCCAAAGAAGAGATTAAGGGGGGTTTATTTAATGGCACCTTGTTGGCATTTTGTTGGCATATCTCCTGTGATATCTCTGATGATATCTTGTGACACACCCCACCCACCGTGGGGTCCACAGTAACGATATTGTCCCATACAGGGCCCGCAGGTCCCACGGGTTTTGCATTCACCCCCTTACAGGGTAAAAGGCCTCGTTACTGTGAGGAGTGTTCCCACTCCTTATCAACCAGCCCAGCTCCCCTCTCCAGGCGGTATGGGACTAACTCTCAACCGTCGCCCCCTCGGCCTTCTCCGCTTCGCCACCCCTCACAAGGCCATGGTACCTCACGGTGCCTGAGCCGGCAAGGCTAGATCTCTCCCCCTTAGGGGACACACGCCCTCGTGTGACCGAGGCACGCATGCGGTTAGCCACCCATCACCACGAGGAGACTGGCTCTGATACCATTTGACACACCCCACCCACCGTGGGGTCCACAGTAACGATATTGTCCCGTACAGGGCCCGCAGGTCCCACGGGTTTTGCATTCACCCCCTTACAGGGTAAAAGGCCTCGTTACTGTGAGGAGTGTTCCCACTCCTTATCAACCAGCTCCCCTCTCCAGGCGGTATGGGACTAACTCTCAACCGTCGCCCCCTCGGCCTTCTCCACTTCGCCACCCCTCACAAGGCCATGGTACCTCACGGTGCCTGAGCCGGCAAGGCTAGATTTTGGTATCAGAGCCAGTCTCCTCGTGGGGATGGGTGGCTAACCGCATGCGTGCCTCGGTCACACGAGGGCGTGTGTCCCCTAAGGGGGAGAGATCTAGCCTTGCCGGCTCAGGCACCGTGAGGTACCATGGCCTTGTGAGGGGTGGCGAAGCGGAGAAGGCCGAGGGGGCGACGGTTGAGAGTTAGTCCCATACCGCCTGGAGAGGGGAGCTGGGCTGGTTGATAAGGAGTGGGAACACTCCTCACAGTAACGAGGCCTTTTACCCTGTAAGGGGGTGAATGCAAAACCCGTGGGACCTGCGGGCCCTGTACGGGACAATATCGTTACTGTGGACCCCACGGTGGGTGGGGTGTGTCATCTTGTGTGATATCTGAGATATGTGTCATATATTCTATTATATCTTGTATGATATCTCAGATATGTAATATTTTTTCTGTGATATCTCTAGTGATATTTTTTATGATATCTGAGATATGAAAAACATATGCCTTTCAGATATCACAGTTAAATAAGCTGCATTTCTAGCATATGTCATGATATCAACTAGCACCTTAACAGTCATCAATGATTTAGGCCATTCATCATGCTATGATATTCCTAAGGCCTAGGTATTTTATGATACCTTTGTTGTATATGCATTTGTGTGGCACCAAATGTTGCAAAATTGTATGTGTAATACCCTCATTTTCTTGTTAAATAACATAATTGAAAGATCTTGAGAAGACTAAAAGGTCTTCAGAAGAATTTCATAATAGATGCAATGTAGCCCTAGCAAGTAAGAATGAGATTGAAAGGTTGACTTATGACTAGCAAAAAAGTTAAATTGATTGGCAAGAGTGCTTCTTGCAACCATATTATTATTCTCCCTTGGTGAACTTGTTTCTTATTATTATGTTATATGTACAATCTAAATGTTTTGCTGATTCTTTTGATTTCTTTCCAAATATGCATTAAAAGAAAATTACTAATAAATACTTTAGATGTATCAAGTAGATGTATTAATAAGAGCCTTGGCTCAATGATAGAGTTGTCGTCGTGTGATTTCAAAGTCATGAGTTCAAGGCGTGGAAAGAGCCTCTTGCAAAATACAAGATAAGGTTGCATACTATTGAACTTGTAGTCTGCCCCTTCCTCGAACCCCGCATATGAGGCAGCTTCCTGCGCTAGGCCTGCCTTTTTTTTATATTAAAAGTATATGGATTCAAGAGATTCATCAAATCAGCCTTCTTGGGGGGCCAAGTTATCATTTGTCTTTCTTTGTTAGGAGATAAAGCAACATACACTAACGTTTGCAAGTGCCCACTGTTTGTCCGATAAACAGAATCATGGCAACACATGCCATGCTATAATCAATTTATTTCTGCTTTCTTTCTTGTCCATCTATAGTGTCTAGCGAACTCAACCGAGGGTTCTAAGGGACCTGCATACTCACAGGGGACCAGCAGAGTCTCCCATTCTCTTTCAACAGTGGCATCAAATTAGCCTTGCTCATGGCCACGATCGTCCAATCAAAAGCCACAAATAGCTCACTAAATTGATGAATTATTAGTAATGGCATGTCATTTGTGGCACATTCGAGTTCCAACATATGACTAAAAATAATTCATCTTTTTGTACTTCTACTTGATTGTCTGGCAAGTTTATTTGGACCGGCTCTACTTGGCCATGCAGAAAATTTGGACCTTCCATTAAGATGTCCCCATCATCAATGGCAAACAACAAACAAGATCCTAGGATTAGATAATCACAACTGTCCAATCTGTCTTGCAGATGGGTTACTATCATTTAATGTTGTTGTTCAGCAAGTTTATTTGGACTGGCTCTACCTGGCCGTGTGGAAAATTTGGACCTTCCATTAAGCGATCTCCATCATCAATGGCAAACAACAAACAAGATCCTAGGATTAGATAATCACAACCATCCAACCACTGAAGTTTTTTAGCATACGGGTTACTATTAGTTTTCTGCACTATTAGTTCTAGCCCTAACTGACTGTCTGTACACAACACTCAAGCACCATACTATTGGCTGGTTCAACCAAATCAAACAGGCGCAGTTACCACATGACAGTAAACAGTTTTGGTCCCATAAGCAAGGTCTCAATGTGAAAAAATGGCATCAATCTGCATGTAGCAAAATATAAAAACTAACAGCTACTACTGAAATTACAAGAGATATCAATCCTAAAAGTGTGTGTCTCATTTCATATTTTTTTGTAAACATATACCTGCTGCCCATGGAGGAATGCAAACCCCTCTAAGGAATGTTGAAAATGCCCTCTTCCCTCTCTCCATCTAAAAAATGCAGTTTTTTTTTCTCTCTCTACAAGAGGAGCAAACATTACACTTGAATCTACATTTGGCATATTTGAAATAACACCAAACATATCAACATGAAAAAATTTAAATAAAATCGATATCTTAGATATGCAAGAGATAACGCGGTTAAATAAACCTGATATCTGAGATATGCTAGAGATAACGTGGTTAAATAAACCTGATATTTTATATATGCCAGAGATAACGTGGTTAAATAAACCTGATATCTCACATATGCCACAGATAACGCGGTTAAATAAGGTGCACATTTGAGATATGCTGTGATATCTCAAAAATGCAATACATACGCCATTAAATAAACCCCCTTAAGTCTTTGGACTTACCTCTCTTGTTCCTCCGAGCATCTTCACAAGTAAGCTCGATATTTGAGACATGAGAATCATCTTCCATCTTCTTCTCCATGCTAGGATACAAACCTTTGCTCTTAACTTGTTGAACCTGCTCTGATACCAACTGTCACGGGCTTATCTACTCAGACTCCCATGCGACACTTAGATTGGCTTCTCACCAAGAACCAACTAGGTAAGCCTAACTAGAAACACAAAGGAGAAGAACAACTTAAAGGGAACTTGGAAGAAACTCTAGCTTTATTGCTTTGAAGATGCTTACAACTCTTGGATGCTTTGCAAGTGAGGAAGCTCCCCTATTTATAGGTGCTTTCCTCCTTCCACTTCCTCAATGGATGGTGGGGATCTTTACAAGTGTTAACCATCAAACAGTTAGAGACTATTCTAAACTCCTCTCTAGAAGTCTTTACACAAGTCTTTGGTTCCAACACATTTAGGATGCTCTTAGAGAATTCTTGAGGCAAGATATTTACATGATGTACTTGGGCTTTCTAGATTATGGATCCCTTTGATGGATCTAAGTCCCTCAAGTTGAACTCATGAGCTAAGCAGGCCTCCATTAGATTCTTCTTACATCGATCATGGACTTTGCAATGCAAATATGTGATACTTTATAGTCCTATAGCATTCATTGAATGGTGGATAGGACCAACAGGACTACTAGATGGGGTGACAGCTAAAGAAGGATTATTATCCAATGCCGATTCAATATGGAGAACCACTATTGAAATGTCTTTAGTGGCTATAAAATATATATATATATCTAAAATCTTCTATGCCAATTTTATGATCGATTTTGGGGCATTGATTACCATCTCTCAAGCAATGACTTCCCTTGGGTGCTATATATACTTGGTGACCAAGACTCCAATGACCGTCCATCTCATTCAATTGTTGAAGCTAAAATTTACCTCAGAATAAGAAGCCTTTTTCAGTCATGAATGGAACTAGGACCTTGATTCCTTTGTATAAGGAAAAGACAGCACAACTAACGTACATGAAGCTTTACTTGAGCTCATTCTCTTGATGTCAAGCATGATCTCTAGCCTTCTTTCAAGCCATGGTGTCAACATTACGCTCACAATATTCCACTTAGTGTGAAAACTATCATGTTTGCTGTGTGCTATGCACAAAGAAACCTATCCATTCATTTATCATAATCATCAATGTAAGTGAGGTCAATATTAAAAAATAATTTAAATTTTATATTTGTCTAATAAGGTTGGTTCAAAGAAAAATATATAAATTAATATATAGAATATATAAGAAAAGAAGAGAGAGAGAAAGAAAGTAAAAAAGTTATGAGAAATCCGAATAGAATATCATATTTAATGGCTTTTTAGAGCCCACCTATTTAACTAATAGAATATCATACTATAATATGAGAAGTGTATTCAATTGTTAGAATCATAATAAAATAGGAAAACTTAAAGAGAGGCAAGATTTTAGGGACTTTAATCTATTAATTAAATATTTTTATTTTCAATTTCTTAGTTTATTTTATTTTACTATAGTTGCATACTAAAGCAAGACCTGACAGTAAAGAGGGATCCACTTGAAGGGAGTGCTAGTTTCCATCCCACACTATTATTATAATATAGACATATTTGTATTGGTTGGTTGTTTCAGATATTGAAACATGGCTTTTTAAAGGTCTCATAGAAAAAAGATAAGCTCCTTCAATTGTAGTCTTCAGTGGGAAGATTATGTTCTTATCTTATTCTAGCCAAAAATAGTTGAGGAAGTACTCCACTGGAATTATAATTATATGAGGTAGGAATGCCATGAGGCTCAAAGAGAAAGAGGCTATAAACCAAAATTTTTAGGGGCCCATTCAACCAACTAATGACATACAATAAAAATAAAAACAATTAAAAAGGTTAAAAAATGTGTATGTGGTGAATAGAATTCAAATGCTCAAAGAAAAAAAATAAAAGGTGACTATGTGGCAAAGGAAAATAATAGGATTCAAGTATTTAAAGGAAAAGAAGAATAGCTCATATTACAATATATGACTTCTTCCAAACATATTTTAAAAACTTGGAAACTTGACTTGACTCAAAGTACGATGAGTTAACTCGAAGTGTGACTCATTCGTGACTAAACATTATTGAGTGAGATTTTTAATAATATTTTATTTGTTTTGGTTATATATGAAATTTGTCCTTTATATGCAACAATGATTTTTAGGCAAGTTGGTTACAATGTTTTGTGTTGGTTAGAATGTTTCGTTATGGTTTTGTGGGTTTTGGGATTAAATCCTAGCATTAGCAAAGTATTTCAGTTATGTTGATGTTCAACTCAATGAGTGAATCAATTTGTCATTGAATCAAGTAACTCAGATGAGACTTTCAAATTAACTCAAAAGTTTTAGAACTATGCTTCCAATGAGCTTGATTGGCAAGACTTATATAATCAAGTTATGTATGACAAGATCAAACAAAGATAGGAAAGTTGTTTTCAAAAATTGCTAAATGATAATTGCCCTAAGGATATAAGGATTGAAAGTATTGTAAACCTAAATAATATTGCACATTATAAATGCGACTATAGCATGAGAATACTTGAAGTGAAAGACCTTGAAAATGACAAAATTAGGAAAAGCCTTGGGGCTCGATGGTATACCAATAGAGGTTTAGAAGTATATGGGAGATATTTGAATGGTTTGGTTGACAAAGTTATTTAACGAGATTGTGAAATTGAAGAAAATGCTGGATGAATAGAAGAAGAGATTGAATATACTAATTTATAATAAAAGATTGAATATACTAATCAAACTTATGAGTCATATCATGAAACTTTTTGAAAGATTGATTAAGAAGGTGTTAAGACATGAGATGAGTGCATTAGAGAACTAGTTTGTTTTCATTACTAGGAGGTCTATCATAGAAGTTATTCCCTACTTACACAATTGATGGAAAAATATAGAGAGAGGAGGAAGGACCTATAAATTGTCTTTACTGATTTAGAAATAGCTTATGATAGGGTCTCTAGAGAGTTAATTTGGTGGGTATTGGACAAGAAAAAAATTTCATTGGGGTATATAAACATAATTAAGGATATCTATGACGGAACAGTAACAAATGTTAGGACCACTAACATAGAGACAATTATTTTTCTATCATTATAAGATTGCACCAAGGATCGACGTTGAGCCCGTACCTTTTCATGTTGGTTATGGATGAGTTCTACATGAGAAAATTCCATAGTGCATGGTATTCACTGACAATATAGTTTTGATTGATAATACAGGGGATGGCATAAAGACAAAGGTAGAGTTATGGAGAGATGCATTAGAATATAAAGTTAAAACTAGGTGAAATAAGATAGAATATATGGAATGCAATTTTATCAAGGAGAAGAGTGGGAGTGGAGCACTAACAAAGATCGATAACCAAAAGTCCCCTAGAAGTGTAACGAACCTCAATTTTGGGTCAATTTTTGTTTATGATATTATACATAAATTGAATTAAAAATTAAAGACTGAATTATGTAAAAATTAAGTTTTATGAAAGTCAACTCCTTGAAAACTCAGAATTTGGACTTGGAACTATCAAATTTGGAATGTATGTGTCAATACGATTCCAATGACACTAATTTTGCATAAAACAAACATCGGAGTAGGAAATTGTTTGGATTTTACTAATCATGGGGGTCAAAATTGATGTTGACACCCCCAGTTGTTTGACAGGTGATGTGATAACTAAATCGCCATGCGTCACCTACCCCTCCTCTCCCTTGTGTGGGTATAGCCTGAGATAGAAAAGAAAAGGGGGGGGGGTGTTGCTGAAAAATCCAACGACCCAAAAACCCTCCATCTGATCTTCCCCAATGGTGACTCCCCTTTCAATCACTGGCCCTCAAAACTCCCCTTTCATTGGGCATACATCCCCTACACCATGATTGATTAATTAAATAATAAATTCTTGTATCATACTCAAGTCAATCCAATGGTTTCCAACCATAGAATCTCAAGGTGGGGCTCACTTAATTGGATAATAATTCAAATCATACTAAATCAGCTAACTTATAACAATCTGGTTTCTCATCTTAGTTATATCATCATGTATTTCGGAGCTATTAGGCTTAGGTAATTTATTATTTAACTAACCAATTGGGCATTATTACATAAAATTCATGCTCAATCTTATCTAATTATAGTCAAGTCAACTAATCAAATGGCTAATATAGTAATTTTATCTTGTACAAGTCAATCTGGATAACATCTAGCTATCTACTTAGTCAAATCGTTAACCGATCGCCACAATTATGCTAGATCTCAAATATTTAAGCTGATCTAACCACAATTCTCCGCATGATCGCCCTAAATTGAATAAAAAATTAGTTACTCTAGCTAAATAATCCAATTAAATAAATTTGACTGGTATGAATAATTGAATTTGATCCAATTTCATACTTGGATCTTCAGTTGATCATAGCCATTAATCAAGATCGACTAAATCATCTCTATAAATGCTTTAGATCTAACATATCTTGTATGGATCTTGATCTACACTTCATAAGGATCATAACTTACTATTTAGATAGGAAAATAAGATCAGATCATCACAGATCAAATGATCTGAAATATGATCAAAAGTCTGATCAAAATCAATAGTTGGATCTTCCTCTATCAATGAATGGGAAGATGAGTATTATTCCTCATGTTGCAAGGATCATGAGAGTTATCTCAGATCTTCGAGATCCTTCCTGAATTGGTCAGAATGGAGGATTGAAGTTCAAGGGTTTAATGAGGTCTACTAAGTCAACTCGGCTCCCTTAAAACAAGTCGAAAGTGAGTTAACTTGGTGAGTCTAGTCGACCTGACTCTCCAGAACAAGGAAAATAGGGGAGAGTGAGGAGATGGTGGGCAATGACTATCACTACGATCATTGCAGGTGCCTGATAGGGGAGGCAAAGTGGGGAAAAAGAAAGATCAGCACTAGAAAGCCCCATCTATGTGCACCGGTGTACCAAGTCGGCTACACTGGAGTAAACTCGACGAAAAAGGGAGGGAGAGATAGAGGGGAAAGTGGCATGCCGCCCTGTTTAATGGCTAGGCTATGCTGATGGTGGAAAAAGACCAAGGAGAAAGGGGGGTCCAGCGCATGTCTGACCTGAGAGGAAACAAGCGCACTAGCCACCAGCTCATCGCTCAGGGAGTAGAGGAGGAAGAGAAATCTAGCGCGATTGACCAGATCCAATGTCATGTTGGTTGGTTGCATCAGTATGAGGGGAAAATGAAGCAAAAAAATAGGGGGAGGGTTTTTGCTGGTGGCCTATTTTGGTGGGTGTGAAAGCCGAGGAAGGAGGGAGGTCGAACGGGAGGAGAAGAGGTTGCCAAACCAACCCAAGAATGGGAACTGGGGAAGGGTTCTAGCATCTTGCTAGGGAAGCCAGTGTTCACCTGAAGAGGAAACAGATGAGGGAGAGGGTTTCTGACAGTAATGGGTGGGATGACAGTGCAAGGGACGTTTGCTTAGTGAAGGGGGGTTTCGTGGGCTGGTGATTGAAAGGGGAGTCATCATTGGGGAAGATCAGATGGAGGGTTTTAGGGTCACTGGATTTTTTGGCAAACCCCCCTTTTTCTTTTCTGTCTCAAGCCATACCAACGCAAGAGAGAGGAGGCGCAGGCAATGTGTGGCGATTCAGCTGTCGTGTCACCTATCAAACAACTGAGGGTGTCAATATCAATTTTGATCCCCTGATTAGTCAAATCTAGACAATTTTCTACTCTGATGTCTATTTTGCACAAAATTAGTGCTGTTGGAATCATATCGATGCGTACATTCCAAATTTGATGGTTTCAAGTCCAAATTCTAAGTTTTCATGGAGTTCACTTTTATAAAACTCAATTTTTACATAATTAAATTCCTGATTTTTAATTCAATTTATGTATAATATAATACACAAAAATTGACCCAAAATTGAGGGTCGTTACAAGAAGATCACTTTCGATATTTGTGACCGATAATTCATGAGAGAGGAGATATTACTAGGGAGGTTACCTAGAGAACCCAAGAGGGTTGGAGCAAATGGAGATGCACTTCTGAAGTTTTGTGTGATCGGCAAGTGCCACTTAAATTGAAAGGAAAATTCTATAGCATGGATGTGAGGTTGGGCATGCTCTGTGGATTAGAGTGTTGGGTAATTAAAGAACAACATGTACATAGGATGAGCATAGCCGAAAAGAGGATGTTGAGAGGGTTGAGTGGCAAGATAAGAAAGGATAGAATTATAAATAAAAACATTCGAGGAAACTTAGGAGTAGCACTAATAGGTAATGAGATGAGGAAGATTAAACTTACATGGTTTGAACATGTCCAACGGAAACTAAAAAAGGCACTGATTTGAAGAAGTGAGGCAATTCAAGTTAAAGGTTCTAAAAAGCAAGGAAAAGGCCTAAAAGAATGTGTATTGAAGTGGTGAGAAAAGATTTAAAAACTTTGGACCTAAATGAAGACATGATATTTATAAAAGACAAAGGAAGAACAAGATTCGCTTGCCCAATCCCTAATTGGGACAAGGTCTTAATGTTGATATGATTATGCCCAACTGTTTGATCACTTAGAATTTGGCAGAGTCACATAAACATATTCTATGAGACCACGTAGGTAACTATTTTTTAATTTTGAGGTCCTGGGTTGCAATGAACTTGAATTCTTTATCACTATATAACCAGAAGCGAATATTGTTAAACATTTTCTTCCAAACTTTCTCCTTTGTCATTTCTGTGCCTTTGAACAGCCTACCATTCCATTCTTTCCGTAAACCAGTGTACTTGGGAAAAACATTTTAGGTTCTTCTAGCCCTAGCTTCAACAACTGGAAGAAAGCACATCTTCATTAAGTTCTCAATTGCTCTTGGGAATACCCTCTCAATTTCTAAGTTCAAATAGTGATAAAAGTCTTCTACAACAAAAATTGCATCCATTCATAATGAAGGAACATATGGTTGACACTTTCTTCTTGTTTGCAACGAATGAAGCAGATGTTGCATTGATGCCAACCTTTTCTTTGCATGAACTCTTAGGGGTTGACTTTGTGAAGCAGAACAGTCCAAGAGAAGAATAGAACTCTTTGAGGGACTTTGATGGCCCATTTGACTTCCTAATTCTGAGCTACATCATAAATGTGATGAAAAGGTGACTTCACAGAGAATGCACCAATAGGTTCCCAACCAAGTTTATCCTTCTCATATGGCCACACTACAACTTTCTTCAAAATTCCAAGCAGCTCCTTCCATTGAATCTGATTTCTGCCAAGTTATGCCCTTCTTAACTGAATGATGTAATGATTAGCCCAATACTATTGTGTTTGTCTTCAATTAGGCCCGGGTTCAACCTTTCATTGGTCACACACATTCATTGATCTTCCTGAATTTAGATTTCTAGTGGGCCACAAGTGTGTTGGATGATTGTAATATCTGAAGAAATGTTACTTATTGATAATGGGAAATGGACCTTTGTACAAGCAATGGTCCACACAATGATCAAAACTGCTTTTTTCAATCCTAGAAAAAAAATAGAATGGTCCACACAATGATAGAAAAGAAAATTGGAACTTTGTGCAAAGAAATGGTCCACACATTGATCAAAATGGAAACTTTGTACAAGCAATGGTCCATAAGTTGACCAAAAAGGAAACTTCTTGTTTGGATGCAAGATCCCCAAAGCATCAATTGGCAGATCAACCAAAAATGGGCACACTTCATGTAAAAGTAGGGCATACACAACAATGTATCAAGATGTTGCACCAACTCTAGCATTCCTCCTATATAGACCTGAGCAAGTACAGTTTCTCCCAATAGATAACATTTGGTTGCCTCGCTCTTAATGGGTTAGTACCATTGACCTTGGAGGTTTTGGGACATAATTGAGACACGTCAAATGGGTGGTCAAGGGCGCAAAGTTGCAGCTCTAAGCAAGTCAAGTGTGCTTATGAAGTGGTGGACTCTTTAGTGACAGATGGAATTATCTTTGAGGAACAAATAATTAGCTAATCTAAAAAGAAAAAAAAAAGAAGTGCCTGAACAAGTTCATATCTAATAGTGCCCTAGCTTGTAAATGGATGATCCTCAACCCTTGATCCATGGATGATCCTCCACAAGATCAGTGGTCTAGTTTAGACATTCATACATTCCCTACAGATTCAGTGAAAGTTGATTATCATCCAGCATCAATGGTATTACTAGCATAATCGCTCACTCCCTTATTAGTTAGCCTTCTTACAAAAGAAAAGAAAAAGAGTAATCATAACTCTAAGGTAATTCTATCACAGTTATACACCTATTCGACATTGCCTTTACTAAAATCTCTTGTAACCTCTAGAATGGTCATGTGCTTCCTTGTTCCTATTTTATTTCTTCAGACCTAAGACATTATAAACAATTTATCTCAACAAGATGCACTTGTGTAGGTATTTTCTTCATCAAATATGAAAGTTTATGCAATTTTAAATCCAAAAGGAATTCATACTCACATGTTATGAAGTTCTGTAAAATATGATGCACAATGAGCAACATAATAAAAGTCTGAAGTCTCAATTTTGCTTTATAAATCAATGTCATGTCAAACCATTTAAATTATCAGTTTCAATATCCATGTAAGACAATAGTAATCTTTACGAGGTATTTTACAAGATATGAAAAATTAGCACAACTCATGTGATGCATCATCTCATAAATATACTCATCCAAATTGGATAATGAATTATTGTAAAAAATCAATACACAAAAAACATTTAAATCATATAATGCTTTAATACAATTCGTGTATCTCAATAAACACACACACACACACACACACACACACACACACACACACACACACACACACACAATACCATTAGATCCTCCTCGAGGTTTCATGGTGTAGAAACACTTGAAATTTGGTCATTTGTCATTGGTCATGATTACTCTAAACCATCTAAGTCTAGTCTCCCTTATCTTTTTATCTATCAGGTATACTTCTAAGTTTCCTCTAATATTTTTGTTTCTAATTCTATCACTATTACACAATGAGAGTTTTAAAGTCAGCTTAAAGAAGTCTCTTATTTGACTGCCGACTTCGTAAATATTTTACAAGTCAGTAAGAAATAAATAACTTTAAAAATATAGACTTAAGAAGTCGTGTAACTGTAAACAGCTTTAAAAAATTGGGGCGAAGAGAAAAAATTTCTTGGGAAGCACTTTTAAAGTTGTTTAATATTACAATTGATAACTTCTAAAGTTGTTTAGACCTAAATGACGTTAAAAGTCAATAACTTTTGAAGTCGTTTTACATAAGAGACTTCAAAAGTATCACAATAAATTTGGCAGGAATATTATATTAAGCGGGAACATACTTTTAAAATGATTTAGTAGTAAACAACTTTAATAGTGAACAACTTTTAAAGTCATTTATCTCAAGCAACTTTAAAAGTATGACAATAAATTTGATAGGATGATTAATATTGCACAGGAATGGACTTTTAAAGTTGTTTGACTCAAAGTAACTTCAAATGTTAATAAATTTTGAAGTCATTTAGTGATAAATGACTTTAAAAGTGAGTCACTTTTGAAGTTGCTTGATTGAAACAAATTTAAAAGTCAATGTATGTATATGCTTTTAAAGTCATTTAGTACTAAGCGACTTCAAAAGTGTATGATTTTTACAGTCATTTAGTACTAAATGACTTCGAAAGTCCTTGTTCATTTATAAAAAGCCCTTAAAATATTATTTTTTCATGTATCCTCTTCTTCGCATGGGTGGCATGATGGCTTCCTCTTTAGTCCTTATGCTTCTCTCTTTTTTCCTTCTTGCTTTCCATTTTTATATTTTGATTGCTTGTGTCATAAAAAAAAAAAAACTGTAAGTAAACCATAACTTGTTTTTTATTATTACCACAAATTGCTTTCTTGTTACTCACTCTCTTTGTTTTCTTTTTGTGGATCAGATGGGTTTTCTCATTACAAATGATGGGGTTAAAAAGTCTGTTAGATCATCCTAATTTCACTAAAATCATATGATTTTATTGAAAATGACAATTACTTCTCTCTCTAACCCTTATTATTGAAGAAAGGGAGAATATTACAATTTATGGTTCTCACCCAAAAATTAGGATTTGATGAAGAGTGGTGGTTATACCATCAACTTTTTGATAAAAAATTTGAAGCACACACACTCTCCATAGAATGGGTGTCACCTAAATACTAAGCCAGATTTTGATGAAAAAGAGTAGATTCACTCTTTGATCTTATATTAATAAGATCTAATAATATGTAACATTTGATATATGTAATATTATATGTAATCATAAAATAATTTGATTTCATTATTGACATGTTGGTGTATGTATAGATATAGTATATAGGTTTGTATTTGTAAAATTGGTTTCTTAGCATATTTATATAAGGTATTGTAATGTATAAAAAGTAAGTAAATATATATTTAATATGAAAATTTAAAAAGTATTAAAGTCGTTTTATGAAAACAAATTTAAAAGTTCATACTTTTAAAGTCATTTATAACAAATGACTTCAATTGTACGTCTATTTTAAGAATTATTTCATTAACTTCCGCCGTGCCTTTTCGATCTATGTTTATTATCTATGTGCATAAACTAAACTAGATTTCTATTTCCCTACTCTAAACCAAATCCTACCTATGAATTGGAACTACATTCACAAATTCAAGATCAATATCAATTTTTGAGTGTTGGTGTTGATGTTTTTCGCAAGTGCATAGGCTATTGTGGCATAGCTAATGCAAGTACGGATCAATCCCACAGGAATGCATTTTAAGAAATTAGAGTTTTTAATAAAATTTAATTATTTAAAAATTGAATTTAATTAACAAAAATTAACAAAAAAAATCAAACTTCATATTTGTTTAATCAATGAAATTATAGAGGTCTAATCCAAAGAAAACAAAAATTTAACTAAAAAAATAAGAAAATTTCACTTTCCTAGACTGTATATCTTCAAATCCTATAGATCTGGTCATGTAAATTGTGATAAGCCTTCATCAACATGTTTCTAGTACTTCTGATTGATGATCCACCAGATGGATTAAGTAGATTCCATAAAATCTAATGGATCTAAGCTAGATAAGAAATTTGAGATTTAGATGGCTTAGATCACTTTTTGGAGTTCAAATCAAAGCTTAGAGACATTAATCAAGTAAAGGGGTGTCCTTAAAAAAAAATCATAAAATTAATTAAAAATTGGATCTAAAACAAAGGAAAAAGTTCTTGATTGTTTAAGGCTAACACGTTGATTAGGTTAAGCCCTAATCAATTCAATTTGGATTGTGCAATTTCTAGATAACATAATAAAGATAAAACAAAACTGGAATAAGACAGGGGCACAGATGTAATTAAAAACAAGACAGAAATGGAATTTCAATTATTTTCCTATGGGTAAAAATGAAATCCAGCCTTAAATCTGTTCAAAATGAAAAAATAAACAGGGAACCAATGGAGAAGAAGGGAATGCTAGTGATGGAGGGGGAAAAGGGGGAGAAGAGGAGGGAGAAGAGAAGAAAGGAGAGGAAAGATAGAGGAAAACCCGTGTCGACTGTCCACTGCTAAAACCGATGACATCGGTGGTCTGGGCAGTGAACAGAGCTGGGCATCTTCTGGCCAGTGCGATGTTTGGGCAGATGAGACGGTGGATCGGATGGCTACATGTGATCTAGCCGGTGACCGGTAATAGAGGAGCTTGGGTAGTGAAGCAAGCTGAGTAGACGACCAGCCCTAGCGATGGAGGATGAGCTAGGAGTCGTCAACTGGCCATGCCATGGAGGAAGAGCTGGGCTCATGCCTGGTTGATGAAGATGACTCCGTGGAGCAGAGGACAATGTCTAGGCGATGGAGGATTGCTGTAGAGCATGGCAAATGGTACGATCTAAGCAAACCGGTACAACTTGGCTTGGTACTGGTGTGTGGAAGCCGACTACGGGGTAGGTGCCGGTGCAGTGGAGCAGATCTGGATTGCTTCAGTCTGCGCGATGAACTGGTGCCTAATTCCAACAAAACCAAAACCACACAGATGCAAAGAGATACAAGAGAGAGATAGAGATATGGAGAGGAGCAGGAGCAGGAGATGGGAAGAACGACTAATGGGTGAATGGAAGCAAACATGATGAACAAGACTAGGAAGAAAAAAATGATGAATAGAATGCAAGGAAAGGAAAGGAAAGGAAAACAAAAACTACCAGCCCCCTTAGGCTACTCCTACTATTAAGAGATAGGGAAAGTGATGGTTTTCCTCCTCTTTTATAAGTTCTTCTCCTTCTAATTCCATTCTTCCTACGTTAGGAAGTTTCCAAGTCTTATAATTCCATTTCTTCTATTTTGAAAGCTTTCCATTCCCAAGTGATCTCTCATTCTTCAATAAAAACTAATTCCCTTTTTAAAAACCCTTTCCGTCTTGCATGTTGATTCTTGATGGGTGATTTGCGTAGTTAACATTTGATGTGGGCCATCATAGCTTCTTTTAGTTGATCTATAAGATAAAAAACAAGATTAGAGTCATCTAAACAGTACATTAAGCATCTGATTAGCTCGAATGCTCATCTAACTGTTAATTTTGACAATTTATGATTAGATGGGTAATTTGATCTAATTTTCATATTTTAGGTAAAAATCATCAAATTGATGAGTTAGATGATCTAACTAAATGCTAAATTAGGAGTCTTTTGGCCAAAATCAAATACTTAACAATTAGTATCTCTTTGTTTTCCTCATATGTATTATGCATTTTTGAAGAATTTTTACAAGGTTAAGGATTAGAAAATTTTGAACATTAATTTCATTCTTGAATGTGTCTGTCATATTTTGCTTTTTTTCATGGTTAATTGAAAATTTTCATGAAATATAGTTGTTTCAAATATTTCTAATTACTGTATATCTAATGTTTGGTAAAATGCTTAACCTAATATTTTCATGTCTATCAAGTCTCCACATAAGTTTGCTTCAATTTCTTGTAATAATGGACAAATATGTTTTGATGATTGTGATAAGAATATCAAAAGAATATGAGGAGGGACCAAAAATTTTCATAGAGTTCGCAATTAGGGTAGGTCTTGATCGTAAACAAATGCATTGTCCATGCTCAAAATGTGAAAACTTGAAAAAAATAACTGCAGGGGTGTTGAGAGAACACTTGTGCTTCAATGGAATAGATGAAAGCTACCACCCATGGATTTAGCATGGATAAGAACTTTTGCATAAGCCCTCGACAAGGCTCGAAAGATATGATCAAGACATTATAGCAAGTGTTGGAGATAATACAGCTGTACTGATGTTTTGAGATGCATATGATGATTCTAGGATGACCTTGAACAATTTCATACTGCATTAGAGGACGTCAATGAGTCGTTGTACCCTGAGTTGTTGTACCAAGCTATCCATAGTGGTAGAACTTTACAATATGAAATCAAGATTTTGGTTTTTCAAATCAAGGTTTTAGAGAAGTCTTGAAAGTAGTGAGTAAGATGCTACCAGCGGATAATAAATTGGCAAGGTCCACATTGGAGACAAAGAAAACCATGGTTGAGTAGGGTTGAAGCATGAGAAGATACATGCGTGTCCAAATGATTGCATCTTGTATAGGAAGGAGCAGAAGGACAAAACTACATACCCAACTTGTGAAGGGATACAATGCATGTGCTATCTAAAGTGATCAAACATGTGTTGTACAACTTAAACATGGTAGAAAAATGGCATTCTTTGGGCACAAAAGATAGTTGCACAGAGACCATACATTTTATTTTAAGAGGGAAGAATTTAATGGTAATATAGAGACAAGGACATCTCTAAAGATGTTGACAGGACGACAAGTATTGGAGCAGGTTGAAAACATCAATGTCTTGTGGGGAAAGAAGAAATTAAATAAACATGTAGGTGAAAGTAATTGCAGAAGTTGTTAGAAGAAGAAATCAATATTCTTTCATTTGGCATACTAGAAATCACTGCACATATGCCCTGTGCTTGATGTCATGCACATTGAGAAGAATGTGTGTGAAAGCTTGATCGGTACCTTGCTTAATATCCTAGGAAAAGTAAAAGATGGACTTGTGGCTCAACTGGATCTTATGAACATGGGTTTGAACAGGAGATTGCACCCAAAGGATAGGGGCAGTCGAGAAACATACTTATCTAAGGCAAATTATACACTTGATAGAGAGGAGATGAGAATAATGTGTAAAACCTTGTTTGAACTCAAAGTCCCATACAACTACTCTTCAAACTTTAAAAACATTGTCTCCATGGAAGAGTTAAAATTTTTAGGGATGAAGTCCCACAATTACCATGCATTGATGCAACAACTACTACCAGTAGCAATATGTTCGGTGTTATCGGACAAAGTTAGGGGAGCTATTACAAAAGTCTACTACTTCTTTAATGCTTTGTGTAAGAAGGTGGTGAATGTTTCAAATTTATAAGAAATACAAGGTCATCTAGTGATAACTTTATGTGAGTTTGACATAATCTTCTCACCATCCTTCTTTGACATTATAGTGCACTTAACAGTGCACCTCATTGACGAGATCAGACTCTTTGGGCTAGTTTACTTGCAATGGATATACCTATTTGAGAGGTACATGAAAATTTTGAAAGGGTATGTACGTAATCACAAGTGGTTAGAGTGGTGTATAGCTGAATGTTATATTGTAGAGGAAGCAATGGAGTTTTGCACAGAGTACTTAGCAGGAGTGGATGGGATTGGAACCTCAAGAAAGAAATAATCAGTTGCATTTCATGATCCCAAGGTTGGCGAAGCTCTATCGAGTGGTCGTGTATCGACCATTGACTATAAAGAATGAGACTAGGTGCATCTTTATGTGTTGCAAAATGTTGATGAACTCCAACCATAGATTGAGCAAGTTGATCATGCATGCACTTATGTAAAATTAATTGTTGATGGTTACATTTTCTTTGATTACTCTATTAATGTGTGTGTAGTGAACACATGGATGAACTCAAGGCAAAGAATTCAAGTTATGCAAGGAAACATAAGTGATTACAATTTGAGCATTGTTGTACTTTCAATAATTGGCTGCATATAAAGGTAAAATGAAAGAATTCTCACCTAATATTAATTAAAGACTATATTCTGTATATATATAATCTTACTTAAGCCTACTTAGTTACTATAAATATACACAGATTCAAGATCAGCTAGAAGTAGTAGGCAACGGTATATGAAAAACATTGGGTTGGATGGCGATAGGACCACTACTAGAAGTGATAAAATATGTCCAATATGCCATTAATGGTTAACACTTTTACATGAAAAACCGTGATAACTCAAGAGTGCAACAGAATTGTGGGGTTAGCTTAGTTGCCAATGCTACATTCTTTTTCAGTCCAAAGGATAACAGGCCAATAGTGGTAGATGATATTTATTATCGGGTTACAAGAGAGAATTGGGCCTTAAATTATACTTTCATCATTGTGGTTTTAAAAAACCCTGAGCTACAAGCCTAGCTTTATATCTAGAGATCGAGCCATCAGGATGGCATTTAAGCTTGAACACGCATTTGCAACCCATGATGTTAGCAGTGGTGAAAGGAGGAACTAGATCCCAAGTTCCATTCTTAACAAGTGTAGTAAATTTGTTTAACATAGCTTGTTTCCAGTGGGGAAACCATCATTCTTAAGATACACAGGTGGGTTCAATGGGGTCTGGTAAGGGCTATTTGGTGGGTTGAAAATTTTGTTTGGGTTTGAAGACATTATTATGGGACCTTGTTATCATTGAATGAGTCCAACAGGGATGTGCAGGGGGATGATACGGGATGGAAGTTGGCGATGGGGAGGGAACCAAAGAGGAGTTTTGTGATTTATCACTATGTGGAGTAGAAGGAGAGATATATGAGGAAGCTAATCGGTTGGTGGAGAGAAGGATTGGTTAGGTGTTAGTGGTAAGGAGGAAGACATAGTGAGAGATAAGAAATTGACTAAAGGTTTTGGTGATGGGATGGAATGGAATGGTGGGCCAAGGTGGGTGGTAAGTCTGGTGGGCTATTTGCTTTAGGAAGGAAAGTGGAAGGTGACGTAGGAACCAAGAAGATTGGTTCTGAAGATGATTGTGATGGGCTGCTAGTTGGATACCAAGAAGAGGGCTCATGTGGTGGAATGGAGGAAGAAGCAAAAGGAAAGACTTCTTCAAGGAATTTTACATGCCATGAGACAAAGAAGCGATTGTCCATGTAGTCAAAACAATTGTAGGCACTTTGACTATTAGAATATCCTAAAAAAACAAATGAGGATGAACGAAAATTTAATTTATGAGAGGTATAGGGCCTTAAATGAGGAAAGCACAAGGAACCAAAGACCTTAAATTTTAAATAATTAGGAGTGGTGTGAAAGATAGTTTTAAAAGGAGTCTTCATTGCCAAGAGAGGTGTAGGCAATCTATTAATGAGAAAGATTGCAGTTTGAAAAGCGAAACTCCAAAATTTTAAAGGTAAAGAAGAATGATGAATTAGACTAAGAGCTATTTCCATAATATGACAATGGCATTGTTCAACCATACCATTATGTTCAGGGGTATGGGGAGGAGTAGTTCGGTGGTTGATACCATGTGATGCAAGAAAAGATCACAATTTGAGAAATTCACCTCCATTATCGATGTAAATGGTTTTAATTGGCAAATTTAATTTTTTCTCAATAAGTGCTTTGAATAAAAACAAAAAGGAAATCACTTTTACATTTTAAAGGATATTACTAGACATGTTGGGAGTAATGATCATAAAAAATAATATGGTAGCAAAAATTATCAATAGAGACTAAAGGAGTAGGGCCCCATGCATCAGCATATAACAATTCTAAAGGTTTGGAGCTAGTATGACTAGATTGAGAAAAAGGTAGCTTGTGACTCTTACTACAAGCACAGGAGGCACATGAAGAGATAGAGGAAGGCATAACAGGAAGAGAAGCCACTTTAACAACATGGGCGAATGAGCGAAGAGATGGATGCCCCAACCTTTGATGCCAGATAGTGGATGATGCTTTGACAGAAGGAAAAGCTTGGGGTGAGGTGGTAGGTTGAGTGGTGGCAGAAAAGAGTGTGTAGATGTCACCCTCATTTGGTCCTTGGATTAAAATCTTCCTCGTTTTCAAATCCTTTACAAGAAAATGGTCAGGAAAAAATTCAAGTGAGACACTATTACTTTTGCATAATTGAGAGACTGATAGCAAATTTTTGGTCATAGAAGGTACATAAAGAACATTAGATAGATGTAAAGGATTAGAGGAAGTAGGTAAAGAGGTGGAACCAATGTGGGAAATTTTCAAACCTACACCATCACCAACAAAGATTTAATCACCACCATTATATCCAGTCTTCAAGGTAAGATTTTGCAAATCATTGGTGACATGATTAGAGGCTCTAGAATCAACCAGCTAGGTATTATCTTTGGACCTGCCAGTAGTCGCTGTATTGGCAATGGGAGATTTTCTAGATGGCTTGCCAAAAGGTTTGTAGCAAGTCTTGGTAGTGTGCCCAATCTTCTCACAAAATTGGTAGACGGGATGTGGTTGTGAAGGTGGAGGAGGCGTGTTACCTGATTTGAATTGAGAATAGCGGCCTTTATTTTTAGGTTGCGGTGTTCGTCGAGCTAGATTGGTAGTAGCTATGGTAACATCAGAAGAAGGAACTTCTCAAGTTAGAAAAATATCATAATCAACAAGTTTTTCATATAAATCTTCAAATGAGATAGGAGAATCATGGGAACGAATAGCAGCGGCAATCTCCTTATACTTAGAGCCTAAACCTTTTAAGGTACGAATCACCAAATCAAGATCATCCAATGGAGTATTGATGACAGCCAACTCATCGGCAATGGCCTTCATATCTTGAAGGTAGTCAACTATGGGCTTAGAGCCCTCATAGAAACAAGAAATCTCCTCTTTGAGGGACATAACACAAGATCTTGAGGAATTGGCATAAAGCCTTTGCAAAGTGAGCCATGCTTCATGTGAAGTAGTGGCTGTTCCAAGGTGAGTGAGAGCTTTCTTAGACACGGAAGTGATGAGAGCATGCAGGATAAGTTGATCTTGGCGGACCCATGTCTCATAATCGGGGTTGGATTCTCCATTAAGAGTCGCAAGCGGATATGACTTAGAGCCATCAATGAACTGTTTGAGACCATATCCACTAAATAGGGCATGACATTGTATTTTCCAAACCGGGCAGTTAGTTGGAATTAGCTTGAGGGGAAGCTAGGAAGAGACATTAATGTGTAGTAAATTCTGATTATTTATACTCATAGGGATGACAGGTGAGGGATTAGAAGAGCTGCTGTCTGTTACAGCTGAAGCAAGAAAAAAATAAAGGATTGTGGACCTTTTACGCTAGATGGCTCTAATACCATGAAGTGATAATAAATTGAGCAAAAGCTGAATTTTCTCATTGATGATACTGTCTTATGTATACACATGTCAAGAAGAGATAACAACTATTGGTTACAATAATTACGGGATATAGGATTACTTGCGTATAGGATAAGGCTATATCTACAGTTTAAACAAATCTTATCTAAATTCTATCTGACTGAGTCAGACTTGGAGAGGACTGTTCCAATATGCACCGTGTGTCTACTATTCCAAAATAAAAAACAAAAAAATCATTGACTTATGTTGGATTTTATTTCTCAACAGAATATCGTTGGGCCTGGACCACCGTGTTGGCCGCTTATTGATAATATAGAAGATCAACATTTGAATCACACATTCATTTCCTGCATGTAGAGTGGAAGTTGACTATCATACCGAATCAACAAAATTGCCTGCATAGGCTCTCTCTTATTGCAAGGCTTCTAAGCAAAAGAAAAGGAAAAAGCAATCAATTGGCAATGTGAAACAAATAATTTCATTTATTGACATGGATAGAAATGAAAAAACAATTATTACAATATAACGAGGCTTCACGATATGACATATATTAGTTTAGACTCGAACCCCAACAAAAAGTATAGAAGTTTCACCATATAACATGCATTTGTGGGACTTAACCAATTTGATGTCCATCCCCGAATTCTAGATAACTGTCAAGATCAATCTTCTAATAGAAGATTGTAGATCTCCAAGCTCGACAATCGTAGAGCTGGGACTGCAATGACTGGGTTAGATATTTTCAAAACCTGGCCAAACTTACCTGAAAGATCAACCTTGTCCCCGTTTGCTAATTTCCAATTGAAGGAGTGCAAGAGTGAAACAAGTAAACAGGTCAAAGACCTCTCAGCCAAAGAGATCCCTGGATATATTCTCCTCCCTGACCCAAATGCAATGAAATGAAGATCATTACGCCCAGAATCCCATTTATTACCAGTAGAAGTAGTATCACGAAAGCTCTCTAGTTGGAAGTCTAAGGGGTTATCCCACTGAGAAGGATCTGTGTGTATTGCAAAATGTTCACAAAAACTGCGTCATACTTAGGAATGGTATAGCCAGCCACAGCGCATGATTGGCTAGGAGCGTGAGGGAAGAAAACACACAAGGCGGGTGTAAACGGAGAACTTTAGCCACAGCATCTAAATAATACAACTTGGAATATGGTAATTTTCAAGAATATTTTCCTTCCGCACCATTGCATCTAGTTCTTCTTAAGCTTTCCTCATTGTCTCCGGCTTGTTGATCATCTCAACCATTGTCCACTCCAACGTAGTTGAAGTCGTGTCGACCCACCGGTCACCATGTCCTACACCAGTAGAACAAAGAACCATGAGTTATGTCTTCACGAATTAAACCAACGGCAGAAATTCCTGGCACCACATATCCATGGCACAGCAAGCCAATGAACAACCGGGATCGCTGAATGAGTGGGCTCTGCTTGCCCACTCTTACTTCCAAGAGAAGTTGTGTATATATGTAAACATAGATTAATAAGTGGTGTAGAAATTATCAGCAACAAGGCCTTGATGTGAGTCATAGTCAAAGGCGTTTTGGGGTCTGCTTGTTCCTTAATTTTCAGAAAATCCTTGTTTTGCTGATTTCTATTCGCCTGCGCCGATTGTGTCAATTTTCATTAGTTGCTCTACAACTCGAATATGCGATCCAACCTTGACACAAAGCTATTTATTTTACGGAGGACACCTTTATATATCAAAGGGAGCTAGGAGAGGAAAAAGATCAGAAATATTTGGCCGTCCCAAGATCTCTACTATATCCCCATGACGTATGGAAACTCTAAAGCAGGACCAAGTTTCTTCATTCCCCTGGCGTCTTCCACCCCATTGAGTGCTAGTCATGGTACTGAGGATCGTGTGTTATCTGCTCACCAAAATCAACTGGTATTCCACTTTTCTTATACAAAAGGCTCAGTGTCTGATTGATCAGCAAGCCTCGGAGGGCCCTACCAGATCAAGGTTAACAGTGTTTAGATGCTCTTGGATGCACACCCCACGGAGAATGCACCACTCTGGATCATAGGGACTGAAGACGGGACCCACCGTCTGCAGCCGTTTTATCATGGCTGGCAAACGTGGTGTCATGGTCTTTAAGTATCTATTTTGCCATGGATGGATAATTCAATACAAAACAAAGTTTGTTGCCGAGATTGAGCTTGGAGATCGGGCCATAGCTAGCAGACAATGTGGCTTATTAACGACGGAGATCAGGTGGTTGTAACGGAAGGCTACCAATCAATGGTAATCCACCGCGGCCCGGAGGCAAGGGGAACGTTGTTCCATTTGTCAATTTCTTCTCATCAGCCAGGCAACCCAAGGGGAGTGCCAATTTCATCCGACCAGGTGGAGTGGTACAAGATCTGCCTTCTGGTTCATGTCGAGATATTGATTCCTCCACACAACAATGTGCTACTTGTATTGACAAATTAGAAGAGATGTCAGACAGCAACTTTATCTGGAAACAACACTTAGTGGATATTGGTACTGCCACCGCACAACAAGCAAAGGATTGGGCTTCCAATTGTGCAATGCTAATAGGTCAAGCGACATGCACCATGAAGACATTCATAGCAATATGAGAGAAGTTCCCATCAAGCAACACCGGTTCTACCTGAGACTACTAAAACATGCATATTATGTCAGCGAAAGACTTCGTCTGAAGCTTTGGGGATGTCATACTTAGGGCTAGGATGAGCTGAGAGAGAGTGTAATTGAGCAAATGTGTAAGCACAGTCAAACTAAGCATCTCTCCGTGTATTTGGCAAATGCCTTGATTTTTCTTTGATTGTGTGATTTGTAGAAGACAATAATGGCACTCTTGAATTCTTTCTGGAAAGACAGCTCTTTATGCATCTCCGTGTATTTGGAAAATGCTTTGATTTTTCCTTAATTGTGTGATTTGTTGGAGACAATAATGACACTGTTGAATTTCTTTTGCAAAGAAAGCTCTTAGTGCATCTCTATGTATTTGGAAAATGCCTTGATTTTCCCTTAATTGTGTGATTTGTTGAAGAAAACAATGGCACTCTTGAATTCCACGATTTTCTAAATTCGTTTCATATTCTTCTCAAGATTTTTCTCTTTCAAATTTGACTTCACGATTCCTCCTAATATTTTGAATTTCTTTCTTTATCATGTCCCCTCAAGTTGGAGGGGGAATGACAATGAACACGCTACTTGCATTGAAGAAACATGAAAGCTGCTTTAGGTAGTGGTTTCGTGTAGATATCAATTGGCTGTGGGGAAGATGAGGTATATCGAATAATGAGGGTCCCCATTGCCACTTTTTCTAGAACAAAATGTTAGTCAAGCTCGATGTGTGTTTGAGCGAGCATGAAACATCGGATTAACAAACATATGAAGAGCACTAATGTTTTTGCAAAACAACTCAAGAGGTTTTTATAAAGGAATTCCAATGTCAAGAGGCAGGAAAGTGAGCCAAGTAATTTTATCAATTATCGATTCCATAGATTGATATTTAGCTTTTGAACTAGATTGAGCGACAGTAGGTTGCTTTTTGGAACCCCATGAAACACAATTTGCACCAAGGAAGATATAAAAGCCAAAAGTACTTCGTTGGGTAGTGGGGCAACCAGCTCAATCCGCATCACAAAATCCATATAAAGAAAGAGAGCTGTTGGAGAGAAAATGAACACCAAAATCTTGTAACCCTTTGAGATATTGAAGGATTCATTTTATTGCCTTCAAATGGACCATGGTTGGACTATTGAAGTATTGAAAAACTCAATTAACAGCATGAAGAATGTCAAACTGAACAAATGTAAGATATTGAAGTGCTCCAATGATACTACTGTAGGAAGAAACATCAACAGGATCATGATCAAAACACAAAGCTTTCTCTTTGAGGCTCATGGGTGTTGTATTAGAAGTGCTTTCAAGTATTTGAGTACGAACAAGAAGATCTTGTGTGTATTTTGCTTGAGAAAGAAAGAGTCCATGTGAAAAGGCTTAACTGCTACATTGAGGAAGTAATGAAGAGGACCTAAATCTTTGATAGCAAATTCAAATCCAAGCTGTTGAATGAGGTCATTAATAAAGCTATTATTGTTTCCAACCACTAACATATCATAAGAATTAAGATAATGATATCATTTTTTAGTAGAACAAAAAGGGAAGAGTCTGCCTTACTGCAATAGAACCCAAGGTAAAGAAGAAATTGAGAGAGTCAATCAAACCAAACATGTGGAGCTTGCTTGAGCCTAGAGAGTGATTTCTTTAAAAGACATGAATGATGAAGAAATTTGGAGTCAACAAATCCAGGTGATTGCTCCATGTATACCATCTCCTTGAGATGACCATGTAAGAAGGCATTTTTTACAACTAGTTGTCTCATGCACCAACCTAAAGAAAGAGAATTTGAAATAACCAATTGAATAGTTGTGGGTTTGACAACTAGGCTAAAGGTTTCATCATAGTCAAGTCCTGAAACTTGAGTAAAACCCTTTGCAACAAGTCTTACTTTAAATTACTCAATTGTGCCATCTTCTTTATACTTGAGTCAAAAAATCCATTTTGAATTGACAATGTTAGTGTTTTCAAGGTGAGTGACAAGCACCCATGTGTGATTTGCATTGAGCGCATTTATTTCTTCACGCATTGCACCAACCCATCTTGAGTCCTTAAGAGCCATCTTCAAGGTTCTTGGTTCAATAGGAGCATCACCATGCACAACAAGAGCACCATAATTTTTATTTAGGGAGCATTCATAGTCACTTAGGTATGCTGGAGGATGGCAAATTCGAATTGGAAGCTTATTTTGATTTGCTTTCAAATTTGTATTTTTCATAGAGGTTTCTGAAAAAGCATTTTTTGGTTGTATAAATCCTCTATGAGTAATTCTTCAAGATTAGAATGAGTAGGTTCATTTGTAAGTGATATAGACAAGCTCTCTTCTTTAGGTTCCACATTTGACTCTTTATTAGCATTTTCAATGAAAGCATTTGAAGCAGCTTCATTGATATTGGAAAAAGCATGTTCTTGACCTAAAATAATAGGCAAATCATAACAAGAAGCATTATTACAGATAAACGTGGAAGGATTGTCCTCAATCTATTTGGTTAATGACTTTGTTTATGGAGTAGGATCACCCGAGTAATCTGATTGTAATTTATCCTTTTGAAGCCATTCATCTAGCGGAAGACATTTAGATATCATTAATTAAGAATCAATCGAGTCCTTTTCTATTGTTTTTTTATGGAAAGTAGTTCTTATCAAACACTACATGGCGAGAGATGTAAACTCTTTTTGTTGTTGGCTCTAAACATTGATACCCTTTATAAAGAAAACTATTACCCAAGAACACACATGGATATGTTTTCTTAGTGAACTGTGTACCACTTTGATGCCTTAGAGAGGGAAAGCATCGACATCCTATTACCCGCAAGCTATTATAGTTAGAACACCATTTATACAACTTGTGATGAGGGCTTTCATTTTCTAATGTTGAAGATGGTAATCTATTAATTAAATAGACTGTTGTAAGAAAAACTTCAACCCATGAAGACAACGATAAGTTTGCATGAAAGAGCATGGTCAAACCTGTTTCATTGACATGTCTATGTTTCCTTTTCGCAATGCCATTTTGCTCAAGTATACTTGAACATGATATTTGTAATTGTATTCCATTTTCTCTAATATGGTCAAGAAAGAAATTTGAACTGAATTTACCACCACCATCACATTGGAAGAATTTGATTCTTTGATCAAATTGATTTTCAACAAGTTTTTGAAACCCTTTAAAGCATCTAAAGAAAGCTGATTTTCTTATCAAAGGATAAAGCCATGAGAATCTAGAATAGTCAACAATAAATATTGCATAATAGTGAAATCTTTGATTAGAAGTAATAGGCGCTGGTCCGTAAAGATCACAATTAATTCTTTTAAGAGGCAACTTAGAACTTTTATTTGAAGAGTTGAAAGGAAGCTTACAACTCTTACCAAGTTAACAACCAACACAAATAGATGGTGTAGTAATCCATTTTGTGACATCAATAACCTTCTTTTCCTTTAACAAAGATATAATCTTGGGTTGGGATGGCCAAGTTGTTGATGCCAAATAGACAAAGAGACATTGTCCTTTTATTGCACTTAAAGCCCCTTGAAAATTTTCATCCAAAGTGTAGAGCCACCCTCTCTTATTTCCCTTTACTATCATTCTCTATTTTTAAACTCAAAGGAGCAAGAATTATCAGAGGTAAATTTGCCAACCGATAACAAATTCTTTTTTAACTCTAGGGCAACAAGAAAATTTTTCAATTTTAATTTTCCATCCTTTGTGTCAACACAAGTGTTTCCAATGTAAGTCATAGGCAGACCATTTTCATTTCCAACATATATAAATAACATCATCTCCATTATAAGGTCTAATATGAGATAATTTACCTAGATCATTAATCATGTGAGATGTAGCTCTGAAGTCACCATAAAAGGAAGGATCATTATCAGTGAGAACCATGGTAGCAAGAGCTTGAGGTAATTCTTCATATTGATATGAATAATCAAACCGATACAACAATTGATTGCATAATGATTTAATTTCGTACAAATTTGGCATGTGACTTTACCATTGTTATTACTCACATTTTATTGTTGCGGAGGATGATCTTGCCTTTGTTTGCTTGTGTTTCAAGTCATTGTGGGCTGATTTTTGCTAGTTTGAAAGCCTTATTCATCTCTTGGAGTGTTGTATCATCCAACTAGAGTGAATCCTCCTTTGCCTCCTCGATTATTTCGGCCGCGCCCACATTGCCTAAAGAATGCTTGGGCATATTCAATGTAAGCTCTCTCTTCTTCCTACTGTGCAGCCATGGCTTGCACATGCCCTTGAAGAGCAAGAATAGACTAATTGAAGCTTGGGTATGGTGGTTTTGTAATCATTGCAAGACAAAAGTTCTCATACTTTTGTCCTAATCCACGAGCAAACTAAAAAACCTTGTCAAGATCAGAAATAGGTTTCTTGATGGCTGCTAGATTGTCACATATTGATTTGAATGCTTTCAAATATTCATCTAGTGATAGTGAACCCTTTTTATGGTCATGAGCATGTCTTTCAATAGCCCTTCCTTTTCAATTGTGATGGGAAGAAGCTGCTCTTCAAGTCATGTCCAAATTTGGTGTGCAATGATGGATTCAATTTCAAGGGTGGAGCTCTGCATTTCTTCTTTCATGGTGCCAAAAATCCAAGAAATGATAAGCCCATCATTGTTGATCCATGTAGCATAAATCAGATTTGGACTGCTATTTCCCTTATCATCTTTTACTTCTGCAGTATGTATTTCACCACCTTGAAGATGATGAAGTACACCTAGGCTCCGAGCAAGGTGGAGGATTTGAGTCCTCCAGATTACATAGTTTGTGCTAGTAAGTTTGATAGAATCAAACTTGAACACAGGTGGAATTATTGGATGGATAGTTGGGGTTCTTCCATTCTTTTCTACTTTGATATCATGAGAATTTCTATGTTTTTGGTGAATGGAAGCTCTTTGTTTTATTGATAATTCTCTGAAATAAATAGCTACAATAACAAGAGAAAATAAGGAAGAATTTTCGCAATCAAGTAACAATTAAAGTGCTGGAAAGTTAGCTCTTTGTGCATCTCTGTATATTAGGCAAATGCCTTGATTTTTCTTTGATTGTGTGATTTGTTGGAGACAATAATGGCACTCTTGAATTCTTTCTAGAAAGTTAGGTCTTTGTGCATCTTGTGTATTTGGAAAATGCTTTGATTTTTCCTTGATTGTGTGATTTGTTAGAGAAAATAATAGCATTCTTGAATTCCTTCTGGAAACTTAGCTCTTTGTGCATTTCTGTGTATTAGACAAATGCTTTGACGTTTCTTGATTGTGTGATTTGATGGAGACAATAATGGTACTCTTGAATTCCTTTTGGAAAGTTAGCTCTTTGTACAACTTTGTATATTTGGAAAATGCCTTGATTTTCCTTAATTGTGTGATTTGTTAGAGACAATAATGACACTTTTGAATTTCATGATTTTCTAAATTTGTTTCATATTCTTCTCCAAATTTTTCTCTTTCAAATTTGACACCACTTTCCCTTTATTATTTGAATTACTTTCTTTATGACAAACATGATTGTTATCTATATATAGCTTCTTGTGACTAACCGGCTAATAATTTAATAGGGGGCCATAGCTACTCAATTTATAACGCTAAGATACTGCCCCTCGGCGATATGATTAGTGACTTCCATTGTAAGGGGCTTCACAAAGTGGAAAAGCATCTAGATGTTAAAGAATTCTCAGTTGACATTTATCCTTAAAGATTATTCTTCTTTGGGAAATTTAAACTAGAATCTTCTTTTCGTCCCTTTTACAACTCGGGATTGTTGTGACATGGCCTATCTAACGCTGGACCAAATTGATGAAAGGTTTCGATCCCGTGGAAATATGGGTCCCAATTATATGTTTCATCTGCTCGTGCCATCTTTCTCAATTAGTTACATGATATGTACGTACTTTCGACATTGGCGGGACTGTTCCGTATAGATAACTAAAAATATAAAAGGGGCCCAGTTTACTGATGATCTTGGCCGTTTATAATTTGTGAAGCAAAAATCGCATTGTTGGAATGTCCCTGCCCTTTGATTTTCTTCCCTTTGGTTAGAATCATCAGACCAGCTGTTAGAAAACCAACCATAGAATCATTAGAAGGATGTGAATTATGGTACCTAGATCATTCATAACAGGAATACGAAAAGGATTGATTTCTCTCGCAGAGAAATGCTATTCTCATAAGTTTTGTGACTGACTCCAGAATCCGCGTTGCGAATCTCTAACTACGTTTGGATGATTTGGCCATCTATCTTGTTCAACATCCCTTAGATTGGTAAGACCCCAAATTTTTTAACTGTTGGATAATTTTAACTATGCCATTTATGTTTCTAAAAATGACCATTAAAATTTTCAACAAAGAGAACTAGTAGCTTCTACATAGAGTTAGTATCTAGAAGTGTACTTTTTATAAAGAGACTAAATAAGAGAGGCAAAACAAGATGCTTGGTTGTCAGATGCTCCAAAGACAAAACTTTGCTAGGTAGAATTTCGGAATTAGCCCTGAAACTCCGGATAGCATTTCTCATTGTTCAAATGCGGTTGTATCTATCGTGAACCCATTGCGTAGGAGGCAACATATGGTGCTAAAGCGAATTAAAGTTTTTCCACATGCGGCCGAAAAGTTTAGTAGTGTCAAACGCAAACCTTGCTAAACTTTTCACGTAGTCCGCCGTGATCTCTCATGCATGCAGAGCTAGCAAATCAGTGGTGATGATCAAGCCGTCTGTGACTTGGGACTCGAAGCTTGATGTTTAAGTGCATATCTTAACTATTATTTTGTTGTAGTGAATTACATCTGTTAGTTTGCAGCTATTTACATGGACAAAATAGATAAATACCTTCCTTGCTTGTGTGATATAATAATCTCCTTTAGATTAAAGATGAAAGCTATTGCGGATCGTGATCAGATCGCAAGTTGCTATATAACTCCTGACCTTTGCCAAATCTCAACTGTTCATCTGATTTGTCCAGAAGTCACAGCGATCCTAGCATCCTGAAAACTGTTTTTTTAGCCTTTGAATGTCCACTGTTATTTAGATCCACCTTGCGTATGAGAGCTGCTCTGATGCGCTGAAGCAGAATTATTAGGCCTCAATAACGTAATAGCCCGATGATGGAAGTATGTGAAGCTGATTCTCTTTCTGAGGGCGTTGGTCGATTCATCCTCGGTTTAGGATGATTGAATTAATGGCCTCTCCATTCCCGGTGCTTAGTTTTTGTGCCACTAGACATCCAAAATCGGAGAAATCATATCAACAGATTGCATCGACAAAACGTAGGGCCCTTAGTGGGGCCTACGCGGCAACTTTATGTGATCCCACTCCATGATAGCATTCCTCGTAAGCAAAGTTTTGGGTGAACCCACAAAGAGTATCTTCCTTTGCGTGATGTAATCTGGGCTCCTTTTGGATTTCTTGTTTGGCAAACTTTAACTTAGCCATACTATATAAGAAACTAATTTATTGAGATAGCAACTTGTCAGGGTGATCAATGGATCGCCTACCTTGATTATCCACGGTAGCGGGAGTTCGGAGTTGGTGAAACGTAGAGCCACTAACCAGCAATCACTGGCTCCACATCATGGGCTGTCGATCTGATAAGGTGACGGGATAAAAGTTTTTACCCACCTTATCTTGATCAATCTAGGATCAAAACCGGCCACTTCACTCCTCATGGCCATGTTTCTCTCTCCAGCTTCATCTCTACACATCAGTCATCCTGTTGGACTTCATTACCCAACCAACAACATCTCCAGCCATTGCTTTCTTTTTCCAAGTAAATCTTGGAGTGCTCCATATAGAGGTGGAAACGGTGGTAGCCCACAATGTTCAAAGGTGGCAACAATCGTGATGAAAAATGAAGAGGAGAAACATGAAAAAACACCTGAAAAGAGACAGAAATTTGACCCGTTTGGTCGATTTCTTGATTTATTTAGCAGTAAAAAGAATGCATCGCCACGGTAATGCCCTCATTATTGTCTCCCATGTTTTGCAGTAACAAGAAATGGGAATTATCCTTGTTTTGATTCTGTAGCTACACATTGCATTCTTATATCTGATTTTAGTTATTTACATGCATATATCCAAGTCCTAATCCTAATATTATTACTTGGTACATTCTTTAAAAAACAAAAAACATTATTCCTTGGTGCCTTCAGGAAGCAAGGCCAAAAGCGAAATGAGTCCACAAAGTCTGCCGATGGAGGTGGCGTGCGTCGGATCAAGCTGGGCTCGCAGGGCTTGGAGGTCTCAGCACAGGGACTTGGTTGCATGGGCATGTCCTCCTTCTATGGTGCACCTAAACCAGAAGCAGACATGATTGCTCTCATCCAACATGCCATCCGAAGTGGGGTCACCCATCTTGACACCTCTGACTTTTATGGGCCCCATAGCAATGAAATCCTCGTCGGTAAGGTATTGACACAAACTAAAGGCGCTGTTTTTCTATCTTGATGATAAATAATGACATACGTTCCTTTTGTAGTGATTTATCCTTGCTATTTGCACGTATGGATGAAATCATGCAAACCTGGATCATGGACTAAGAAAGCCTTGGTATAGTTTGCAGGGCTGTCAATACGGTCGGAATTTTTTGCACTTTACCTTATCCATACCTTTATTTTTTGCACTTCTAGTTCAAATTTGAGAAGTGATTTACTGAGGCTCCTTAAATAGGCCTCAAAGTGAAGCTTCCTCTTAAGATGACAGGTGTCCCATTTAACTCTAGTAAGTGGTAGTGCATTTTATGTCAAAGGTAATCAATCAGAGTTTGGGGTTAAATGAGACACATGGTAGGTTGAGAGTGAGTCTCAGTTTGAGGCCTGGTTGAAGACCCTCAATTTATTATTTCCTAACAGATTTAACTTCGGATACTTTCCTCAATATCCAAATTTAAAAAATTTGATTTCCCTTAGGATTCAATTATTTTTTAGATTTTACTAGAAAAAATTAAAATATAAAATTCCAACCACATACTTGTATGTGTGCATATATGGTATGTGTATGTATTTGCCACAAATGTCTAGCACAGGTGGTCATAGACAACTTGGCATCTTCCTTAAAATATGCTAGGGAGCAGGTTAGAGTTGTCGCTTGTAGCCTCTGATAGAGGTTCAGATTTAGGATCAAATTGAGAAGACTGTTGGAGTGATTTGCTTTGCAATTCTTTGCTCGTACGAAAAAAGAAAAAATAGTATTAGTGATATATATATATATATATATATATATATATATATATATGAACCCTGAACACAAACTTCAAGTTGCATGAGAGTTTTTTGTGGAGTTGCAGCTGCCAATCAGAGAGAGAGAGAGAGAGAGAGAGAGAGAGAGAGAGAGAGAGAGAGAGAGAGAGAGAGAGAGAGAGAGAGAGAGAGAGAGAGAGAGAGAGTGGAGATCAGTGTATCTAGAGAAGAGAATCAATCAAAAGTAGATGCAATCACATTAGATTGCCGGAGAGTTGTAGTCTTGTCAGTATGATTAAGAGAGTAGGGGTAATGGAGATTAGAGTTCTCTCACTCACACAAGAAAAGAAAGAATCAATTGGGACTAATGAAATGAAAAAGAAAAGAGAGAGAGAGAGAGAGAGAGAGAGAGAGAGAGAGAGAGAGAGAGAGAGAGAGAGAGAGAGAGAGAGAGAGAGAGAGAGAGAGAGAGAGAGAGAGAGAGAGAATGAAAATTATTTAATTATTTAAATTTATTTTATTAATGGTATTTTTGTCATTACAATTTTTCTATTTGGATTGGAATATCCTATGCTTAAACTAAAATACCCCCCCAAAAAAAAAGGGGATAGAATTTAATATCCACATGCCTATAAGTTTAAATTTGGCTCAAACCAGATTTTGGATAATTCTGATCAATTTACATTCTTAGTTGTTTGTTCTTGAGTAAGTTACCAATATGAATTGCAATCCATGTGTGAAACTGATAGATTTCATTTCTTGATGTTGATTATTGATCGTAGTTTGTGTATGTTTTTAGGCAATCAAAGGAATGAGAAACAAGGTACAATTGGCTACCAAATTTGGTATCAGTTGGGCTGCAGATGGGGTCACCCCTATTATTCGTGGTGACCCAGCCTACATAAGGGCTGCCTGTGAGGGTAGTTTGAAGAGACTCGATCTCGATTATATTGATCTCTATTACCAGCATCGTGTTGATTCCACTGTCCCAATCGAAATTACGGTCTCTCTCTCTCTCTCTCTCTCTCTCTCTCTCTCTCTCTCTCTCTCTCTCTCTCTCTCTCTTGTATATATGTCAACTCTTATTATTGGTTATCCCATTTACCCCCTTGTGCCAATCAAAATTACAAGCTCTCTCTCTAAACTCTTTTTATGTTTTTCTATTTTCTATTTTTTTGGGCAAGAGTGGTCTTTATGAATAATCCTACACCCATAAGTAACTCTTGAACCCGCAATTCTTCCTCTAGGCTCCATCTTAGAATAGGCCTGCATTGCTTTCCACTAGTGATTCATCCACTTAAAACTAACCATTCCCCAAATTTCTAGTGCATAAGATAATCCTAATCCTCTCAAATTTTTTCTAAATATTTTTACCTATCAATTTTTAAAATCTCAAAAGAATGAATGGCAGGATCATCCCATGAATGATGTCTAGCAGCATGGCCCATGCATCTAAGATTTGTGGCCCAAAAAGTGGATTCGTTAACATTGTCCCTTTTCTATTTGTTGCACCTTTAATTTGGCCAAGCTATCTACTCAAAGTGTTTGATGTAAACTAGCTACAGAATTTTCCTAGTAACTGCCATTGAAGGTTCAATGTAATGCACTTCCAAGATGGGCGTCTTTAGATTTTCAAAAAATCTCTATATTCCCATCTCCTTTTTTATGGTTCTACATTTCTTTCTAGTTTAAACGAATGTTGCATCATTCATTATCTAATTTCTTTCCAATCTTTTGCACAAGATGGGAGAACTAAAGAAACTAGTTGAAGAAGGAAAGATAAAATATGTAGGGCTATCTGAGGCCTCGACCTCAACAATTAGGCGAGCTCATGTTGTTCACCCAATAACTGCAGTGCAATTGGAGTGGTCATTGTGGACAAGAGATTCAGAGAAAGAGATAATTCCTACTTGCAGGTTAGAATGACTTTAGGCAACTTTTCAAAGGCTATGTGAGATACTAGTGTTTGAAACTCAGTTCTGATCCCAACTTTGGTTTGTGACACAGAGAACTTGGTATAGGTATTGTGGCATATAGTCCTCTTGGAAGAGGCTTCTTTACTTCAAGACCCAAAGTGATAGACAAATTGGAAGAAGGTGATATGAGAAAGGTATGTATTTCTCTATTAGATTACCATACACTAAAGGAGATTTATGTGAGGACTCACAAACATCTTATATAGTAGGAGGCAAGATTTGCTAATTTGTTTATATCACACCTTTTGTAGTATTTACCACGATTTCAAGCTGAGAATCTAGAGCATAATATGCGTGTACTTGCTCATGTAAATGGAATTGCTACTAGAAAGGGATGCACTGTTCCGCAACTTGCATTGGCTTGGGTTCACCACCAAGGAAATGATGTCTGTCCTATACCAGGAACCACCAAAATTGAGAACTTCAATACTAATATTGGAGCTCTATCTGTAAAGCTCACTCAAGAAGAGATGTTTGAACTTGAGTCCCTTGCTGCTCCGGATGCCTTTAAGGGCGGCCGATATGTTGAAGAGAATCTAACTTGGAAAACAGCTGAAACTCCACCTCTAGAATCAAGGAAGGGAGAATGATTGTCACCTTGGTTTTCTTCTATTTTCTACAATGTGGCTCTACTTTCTATGCACATTTCATCAGTTGTCTTTATGAGATATGGTAGCAATAATAAGGCTTGACCTAGATCATGTTGATTTCATGTTTACATTCCCCTCCTTGTATGATGTTATGTTGATAGAGTTGCAAATCACATGAATGATTTATTCATCATGCATTTGGGAGTATGGTGCAATAGTGAGTCTCATATTGTGAGTTAAAAAATCCTCTGTGAGTGTGGGTGTCCGCCCTTCTAAAAAAAAGAAAAGTATTTTGTTTAAGATTTGAAATTTTTAGATCAAGATATGGCCTTAATCTACTTTAACTGATATACCTTTAGGCTTGAGCTACATTACATAAAAATCACCCTTCAAAAGGTAGACAATTAGCTACAGCAGCAGGTGCAGTAGGAAAATTAACTACAAAAGAGGGTAAATCAACCATTATTAAGCACATGTGGTTTGCCCTATGGTTTTTGCAAGGCTACAATTTGGGTGTCCTTTGTAGTTGACCTCTAAGAAGTCCATCAACCAAGGTCAAGTTTGCACTCCTTGTTTTCCTAATTGATGGGCAAATTATGTTTCTATTTTTTATTTGATATTAGTATTACAATTAAATATTTTTAAAATTTTATAAGACAAGTTAACTAACCATACAATTAAATATTTTTAAAATTTTGTATGACAAGTTAACTAACCATTCTTTCAATTTCCTCCTATATCCTAATCACTTTAAAGTCATTCTTCACTAGTCTCCTGATACATTGATATACAAAAACATGCATGGGAAGAACAATTTTAGGCAATTGTTCTTTAAATCCAAGCCTTTTTTTTAATGGTCAAGACTATTTAAACTACTGTCACCTTTAGTTATAAAGACCTTTTTTAACTTACTAAAAGGGGAAAAAGAAAAAGAAGGAAATAATACAAGTACTCAGGATATTTGATAATGGCACTAATTAATTTCTCTAATTTATGGTTTCTTAATGTGTTCACGCCCCTTTTTCCCTTGTAAGTGAACCTCTTTTATTAGATCTAAATCATTCATCATGTTCAAAATGACATAAATTGGTTAGAGATCAAATTTGATGTCCTTTGAATGCTCTTAGTCTATGTCTCTTTATGTCTAAATTAACAAAAGGGGCAAACTTCCATTTTATTAAGTTTTCTCAAAGACCTTAAAGGAGTGGTTAGGATCATTCAAATGAATTGATATCTAGTTGGTTATTTATTTTTGGTATGGTGAACATGATTTAGGGTTTAAATCTACAAAAGAAAGTTCAATATGCATTAAAAAAAAGGAGTCTAGTCCTCTTAAAACAATATATGAAGTGTGTATTACAAAATAAAAAGTTCACCATTAAAAACCAAGAATAAAGTACATAACAAAAAAACTAACAATGGGGTCCTCTTAAAATTTAAAACTAGTATAGGCCATTGAGCAAAGTAATTTGCTAAATTGTTTGGTTGGCAGGAAATGGATGGAAATTGATTTTTAGAAAAGAAAGGAAAAGAATTTTTTGTGAAAAGTGTTTACATCTTGAAATTGCATTATCCCAAACATTCTAAAGATCAAAGAGTAATTCAATTTTAAATCATGAAACACTTTCCATTAGAATTCTTTTCTTCCCGCAAAAGTCAATATCTATCCATTTTTTGTCAACCAAATAGGCATTGAAGGAAACCCAATCAAATAACTTACATAAATATCTTTTACAGAAATTTCATTATGCTTCTCAATGTAGCTTTTGGTCAAGTTCTTTTTTTCTCTTGAGTGATAGCTTCTAGTAAAGTTGCATATACAACCTTTATAAACACATAGTTAGAGTTATGGGGAGATGTCATAAAGCCTAAAGAGTTTAAAATTAAGTGAACTAAGACAGAGTATGTGGAATGCAATTTTCTCTAGGAGAGGAGTGGGAGTGAAGCACAAGATTGTTAACCAAAAAGTCCCCTAAAAAGACCACTTGTGATGCTTGGGATTGATAATTCATGAGAGAGAATTAGAGGGATGTGATTTGGAGAATCCAAGTAGATTGGAACAAATGGAAATGTGCCTCTAGAGTTTTGTGTGATCGACAAGTGTGACTCAAGCTGAATGAAAAATTCTGTAGGATATCTATAAGGCCGGCCATGCTCTATGGATCAAAGTATTAGGCAGTGAAGGAGCAACATGTATATAAGATGAGTATTGCTACAAGAAATGATAGAATTATAAATGAAAATGTTAGAGGAAAATTAGAAGTAGCACCAAGAGGTAGCAAGATGAGGGAAAGTAGACTTAGATGGTTTGGATATGTACAACTAATAGTAAAAATGACATCAGTTAGAAAAAATTTAATCTAAGTTGAAGGATCTAAAAGGACAAGTGGAAGGCCTAAAAGAATGTAGATAGAAGTGGCGAGAAAAGATTCAAAAGCTTTTAAACTATATAAAGCCATGACACTCAATAAAGGAGAATAGAGGAACAATATTCATATGGCCAACCTCTAATTAGGATAAAGCCTATATGATGATGATGATGCTTAACTTAACAAAATACAATAAAAGCAAAGATTCATTGTAAGAAGCAAGATAGCAAAAATCATTTCCTAGGACAAGCCGAATAAGAACAATAAAAATCAGGTAGCTTTAGTCAATAAAATAACTCACATAAATCTTTTCTACCACAAATTTGTTCTTCTTCTCAATGTAGCTCTAATCAAGTTGTAACTATAGCATTTATGAGGAATCATAGTGAAATAATAAGTCAATGTCCTCTCTACTATAGATGTGTGCTTTTGAAGATACTTGTTGTGACCAATCATATAAGTAGGTAAGTGAAGGCAATTCATTTGATCAAAGGGAATGTTTAATTATAAGTAAGAAGGAGCTAATACAGTGAATTATTTGTTCTTAAATGATCTAATTAATACATGTCTTAGTCTACATATAGGAGGGAAAAATCATAATCCAAGAAGAGTCATGAATTCTGAAAATGCCACCCACCCGATGATTTGATATTCCTTGTGATTTAGGTGAAACTAAACTTGTCACTAAACCTTATACTTGATCCTTTGGTTTTTGCTGTGTTGTGCAAATACTCCTTAAGAGTCCACAAACTCAAAATTCTGGAATGGGGAGCAATAGTAGTGCAGAGCTATATCTGAATAACAAAACCTAGTAGGCAAATGATTTGGGTCATTAGAGCAAGTAGGCTGTAGTATTTTTAGAATTATCATGAACACACACTACTACACAGGGGGCTTTTAAAGTCGGTTAAAAGTGATAATAGAAGTCATTTAATAAATGACTTTTATCAAGCCGAGAACTTTTAAAGTCATTTAATCTAAGTGACTTTAAAAGTATTTGACTTTTGAAGTCGCTTTATGTGAAAACCAACTTTAGAAGTCGTTTTTGTACAAGCAATTTTAAAAGCACCAAATTTTGATTAACTTTTGAAGTCGCCTACAAAAAAATGACTTCTAAAGTTAGTGACTTTAGAAGTTGTTTTCACATAAAACTACTTCTAATGTTACCTACTTTTGAAGTCATTTTTCTATAAGTAGCTTCCAAAGTTCAACCTTTTTAATATCTTTTAAAGTCACTTACACTAAACGACTTCAAAAGTAGGTAACTTTTAAAGTCATTTCTAAGTAAGCCACATCAAAAGATCAAGTTTTGAGGAAATTTTAAAGTTGTTTAAGAAAAAAATACTTCAAAAATTCTTTCTTTTAAAGTCATTTTTGACTAAATGACTTCAAAAATTCTGTAGTTTTGAAGTCGTTTAGTGAAAAAAACAACTTCAAAAGGTTTTTGAATTTTATTTTTAAGCTTCACCACCTGTATACAAGTAAATAACAAACATTCCATGTATACTTGATACTCAAATAATATTTATAAACATTAAAAACTTGTTAATATACAACATTCATCTACTTCTTGATACAATACCTCAATTGGATAACAAACATCATATACATCTAATACTTCAATCTCCACAAACATGAAAAACCAACAACCACTATAATGCATCAGCATCTTAATTTATTGATACTTACCACTTGTGTATACATTAAATAACAAGCATTCTATGCACCTAATACTTCAAACAATCTTTATAAACATGCAAAACCAAAAATCATATACACCTAATACTTCAATCTCCGTACACATTCGAAACCACCATTCACTACAATGCATTGACATCTTTCTTGGTACACTACCACCTGTGTATACATTGAATAACAAACATTTTATAAACTTGATACAAACAATCTTTATAAATATGAAAAACTAAACATCCAAGAGAACATGCATCCACTTCTTTCTTGATATCCCAAATCGTTCTTAAACTATAACACCTAATGCATCTATAATTGCTACAAAACATTCATACTCATCATTATACATCCAATCTATCTTGAAAATAAATTATAAAAGAAACTACAACACATGAATTACCTATAATATCCACATTCACTTCATTTGTAAATCCATGCACATTCACATTTACTTTGACACTCTAAATAACCCTCTCATTCTTCATCTCATAAAAGTTATTTAATTCAACGGTGACATATTCACTCCATGTTCAAGCTCCAAATTCACTTCATCCATACTCATTTATTCCCACACTCCAAAATTTCACTCATTTATTGCTTAAAATACAAATATATATTTCAAAGAAAATAATAAAATTGAAAGGAACATAAACAAGTCAATGAAAAAAATTACATATTTGACCCATTCAATTCGTATTTTATTGAGATTTACTCTAGAGTAACGCTTCTTGTTTGCCTACTTAGAAAGCATAGTAGCTTGAAATACAACATATTCAACATATTTAATTAAGCTAAAACATTTTATCTAGACCCATTAAAACTGTAGAAAAATATAAGATTATGCAAAATAAAAAGTATTCTACCTTTCTTAAATGGGAGATAGGAGTGCTATCAAATACGAGAGTCCTCATGTATCTTAGATATAATACCCACACTCCTAATCAAATTGTTGTTTAGGGCACTATACAACAACGACAACAACAAAAAACTCATAAATATCATTTGTAATAATGTAGGTTTAATTAGTGATAACTTATGGTAATAAACTGTTTCATATACCTTGACATTCTTCCAAGTGAGTTTTGGTGGTTGTGGAGTCTCGGTGATAGTAGCCCATTCAATCCAAACCTTACAAATTTAAATTTCAAATTTATTGTAGATGAATAACAAATTACTTATCTATACATAACACATGAAAAAAATAAAAAATGCTTACTTATTTATAATATATGTAAGGGCAGGACAGATGTATGATCCACAAGAATAAAAAAAGAAAGCATGGCCACTATGCACATCCAAAACAAACAACATCCAATGGGACTTACATAGACAATCATATAGATTGTAATGAAAGTTGACAGTCCACAAGTAAAGACTAATTTGGCAAAAAAACAAGAAAATTAAAACTTACCTCTATTGTAGGAAATATTAAGCCCTATCCTTGAGAGCAGCTAAAGAAGTATGGTAAAATATCCTGAATATGCATCTCTATAGGCCATTGCTCCACCACTCCAAACATGATGATAAGGTCAAGAAATTGGTAAAGTGTACCTTTACCCTTAAAAAGGCTAGTCGCATTATTCCAAAAGCTACATAAAAGAAATAATTATTATATATACCATTAAAATATAAGATGTAATTAAATAATAAATAATTTATAAAGCAAGTATGTGCATATACCCCATGTAGGAGACAATGTGAGAGTGCTCAAGTTGATCCCATAGGCAAACTCGTAATAGGTCCTCTGCCATAAGTGGCACTTCAACAACATCCTCGGCAAGCACTCCCTACTTGATTTGTAAAGGATTGATTTCCATATAGTCATTGATGAGAACATAGATTAACCTTAACGATCGAGGCTTGTTAGGTGGGACTTCCACACGCTCCTAGGCCTGTTGCTATAAAAGATGTAAAAATTTCAACTAAATAATATTAATCAAGTAAGATGGCCTAATTTATGATGAAAAAAATCCAAAGATACATACAAGTATCTGTTCCATTAGTGTAGCAGGAATAGCTAACACTAGAATAGTAGCTGATCTTAGTGTTGCAGGTTATTGCTGATTAACCGTATATAGTTATTAAACAATTAAGTGAGGTCTTTAGCTAAAAAATATTGATGATGAAGGTAATATGATAAGATACATATCATGGACTCTATGGGAATGACTGGTGCCTTCAACCAAGTGACGTGACATGCAACTGCCTGCCTAACGGTTATAATTTTCCATTTTTAATGAGAATTATAGGCAGGCATTAACATTCAAAGTCATGGTAATGGACACGCGCCTAGTAAATGTTTGATTCATGCTCATAATGAACCAAGTGCCATGATATTTTGACGGGAATCCAAGGCCAATAAGCATTGACCCACCTGCAAATCAAATATGCAATAGAGAGGCTGAGATAGAGAATTATTATAAACGGACAATGAAAATTTACGTTTTGTCTATGTACATACCTCTTAAGAAGGAATTTCCTTTTCAAGGGGATTCAGATGTCCTTCATTATCTTCTTTAATTGGAAAATTGCAGCTCGTATGTGATGGAGGTATAAGGGCATTGCGGGAATTATGAGCAGGGGATGGAGTAAGTATAATGCCCGAGCAATTTACTCTATTTTAACAAAAATTGGACATCTTATAGGACATGAACTGTGTTGAATGTTTGATTTTATTTAAAATAGTAAATGAAGGAATTTTTGAGGAAACTTAGTACCATTAGATTCTACTCGAAAAATGGAATCCAACGCCTCAAAAATCACCAAAAACGGAGTCCGTATGAAGAAGTTACGAATGTTTAAAGATCAGGGGCATATCTGTAATTTAAACAGAACACATTTAAAACGAAAAAAGGACGAAAAACACAGGGGGGCGTTTTGATAATGGAACCCCCTGTCATCTTCAACCTCTAGACCCTCCCAGAAACCCTCGATCCTGATTTTTCTAGAGGGATCTGCCACCGCCAATGGCAGCACCACCATTGAGGGGCACCGTCATAGCCGGTCTATAAAAACCCCATCTCCCCTCTCCAAAAAACCACGTTTTTCAGCGATTTTCCAGTCATTTGAGACTAGGGTTTCTGGAAAAAACCGGAAACCCGTTCCTCTGTGTTTCTGGCAACGGCCAAGCCAAGACTGGCCGGCCATTCCCGTCTCCCCATTCCCCTCTCTTCTCTTGTTCTGGCCTTGCACGACATGGGAGTTACCTTCTTCAAGTTTTCTAGCACCAAGGGTTAGGCAGGCAACCTACCAGGAGGAGCGCCATCTCCGGCTGCCAAGTAAGCCCCTCCTTACCTTCCCTTTTCTCTGTTTCAGTTCCCCCAGGCCAAGATCCATGCCAGATCTTGCCTTTTCCCAGCCGGTTTTTCCAGTCGGAGAAGACAATGTCGGTTCCAGCCGGCCATGAACGACCCAGGCGTCCTAAGGACACCAAGCACCACATGCACCTGGGACTAGGTCCCTGGGACGGGTTCCAAGTGTACGACAGTGTGTACACTGTCCCAGGTGCTGCCTTCAGGTGCGCGCACAACATGGGGCACGGGTCTTGGCTCTACCAGGGTGCACGGGGTGCCCTGGGAGCTGAGACGCGACATGCTACAAGGTGCATCCGTGCGATGATGCGCGTCATAGCGCGTCACTTGAGCATGCATATGCGCGTGCAAAACGCGGTCCCTGGCACAGCCTTTAGGCGCGCACGCACGTGAGGGAACTGGGACACGCGGACCCAATAAGACTTGAAAGCTAAGATTAAAGGACAATTTATAGAGTTAGCTATGGACTAGTAGGTCCACATCATAGGATCCAGCCTGACAATGAATTAGGCAAGGACCAGGGACCCAATAGGTAGGGCTAGTGGTCTAATGTCTAAATAGATTGAAATTAATTAGGACTCCTTGTATCCATTTATACCCAGGAGTTTATGAATGAGACCCAGGGACGGGTTGAAGTGATAAAGGACGCGACTCCAAGAGACTTTGAGGTAGGTGTTCTATTGCTACTAGACCTTTTAAAAGAGCCATGATTGTTTTATGCATGTTTTAAGTATAAGTTATATAACTTGTTTAGCATGACTTAATTCACCGTACATATGATAAATGCTTTATGCATAGATATGTTTTACAAATAATTGCATATACATTATGCATAGATATGTTTTGCAAACAAATGCATATATTACATGATTTGTGAGCATTGAGTTTTTGAAAGATTGCATGTCCTTGAGGGTTACTGAAAGACGCTGGAGTGCCCAAAAGACGCTGGGTAGGCAGTTGTGAGGGTCAGGCAGTTGTGAGGGACTCAAAGAGAATAGGTTTTGAAAAATACATTGCGCATATATTGCCAAGACATGTGCTACATGCATAGATTGCATGATAAGTGTAGCCTTGACCGATGAGGTCGGGCTGATGAGGGTGGGCCGATGAGGGCGGGCCAGAGAGAGCTGACAAGGCTTCTAGGCTGGCTGGCTTCTAGGCAGGGTTATGACTTTGAATGCAATACTAGCATGAGCAGATTTTATGCATTTCATGCATGTTTTGCAACTGATTTCATAAATTGCTTGATTTACGATGAAGACGTGTCATAGGCCCCGTTGAAGCTATGACCAAGTGTCCTCAGGTACCCGGGGACCACACAGCAGCGAGGTCGTGGGCATAGTTGGACCCTATGGTTTTGTGGACTTATTTGCATTGCATATGACATGATATGAGGTTGGTCAACCATACCATACCAGATATCCATGAGTTGGATTCAGTTGAACATCTAATGCATATCATTATGTTTATGATATATGATACTTTCGACTTGGATTATGATATTTCTTTAAGTCGTCAGTATTCTGGTTTGGCAATGGTTTTTAAATAATACATGTACTTAATGTTTACATACTTTCACCATTTCCCATATTGAATCTTTTATTGAGGATGGCAAATGTCTCCAATCTTCAAATGTGATAAGAACCATGCATCTTACTGTAGAGCAGAGGAAACTACTATAAGCAGGTGCACTCATCAATCTCTTGCCCTCTATTATTTATTGGATAGTTTCTTTAATTCTCTATAACTTTCTCTTGATAACATTTTCCATTGTTATTCACTCTTTGCCCTTTGTTTTTGGAGTAGTGCTCATGTTGGTCTCTTGTTCATGCTCTTCGATGTGGCCATAATCTTCAGTTTGATGTTCTTCTCATTCTATCATTACTACAAAGAAACATTCAATGATATTAGAACAATGATATAAAAAAAATGTAATTCATTTAAAGAAACCAAATCAATGTCCCTAATAAACATAGTTTAATTAAAAATAATAATTAAAGGAGACTCATCTCCATCATTTCACATAAACATACAATGTTTAACATATGCAGCAAACTAACCTTAAGGAAAACAGATAAAGGATGCATGAAAACTATGTGTCTGCTTAGTGTAAATATTTTTAAAGGGGATACAAATCCCATAGACCTTTCACTAGGGGTGTCCCATTCATTTTCCAATCAACTAAAGGCCAAAAGGCAATCAACATAAGGCACCTCCATGCTGTTTTTTTACAAGGGGTGTCCCATTCACCCATGCTGTTTCGTACCAAACACCATCATTTCAAAGTTAAAGTGCTAGGACAAAATCATTGTTCGTAGGAGCGAATTGTGCATATAATTCCCCTAAAAGCATTTTACGGATTACTATCCATAGGTACTCCATCAATTCTAATTATTTTTAAGTCAAATTAAGTACCAACAAGAAGGCATTTAGTTATACCTATGTTAATAGTAAAAATGCTTCATCAAAAGATGAAAATTAATAACGTTTTGCTACTACAAGTTTACACAAGTTTATACCCATATGGCAATCCACTTTAAGGAATTCAAAACTCATTTAAAACATGATTCTATCAAGTAGAGCAATATTTGTTGTCTATGATAAGAAACATTTGGGTTGATAACCTAATTAGAAATCTCATTTAGGTTGAAAAATGCAGCAAAATATATCAACAAAAGTAGCCTTGATAAGAAACAAAAGAAAAGCAGAAGCATTCAAGCACCTGTAAGATCATGGTTGTCATCTTTGATTCCTCTGAATGAATACCTCCAATGCTAGGGTTAGTACATGAATCACTTAATTATGTAGAAACATCATGAAAATCAATCAATAAATAGAGTAAATGGAGGTACCCCACCCCCCCACTACTTGAATCCCCCCTTCCCCACTGCTTGGATCCCCCCTCCCATCCATTGCTCAGATCTCCCCTTCCCTTGCTAATATCCCCATCCCCTTTGCACACCTCTCTCCCCCTCCCCCTCCTCGAAACCCAGTTCCCCCGCTCCCGCACACCCCTCCCTAGAACCCTGTTTTCCCTACCGACCCCTCGTTAGAACCCAGTTCTCCATCCACCTCTCCATGAACTTAATTCCCTGCCCAACCCCTACCCAAAACCTAATTCCCATCCCCCACCCACCCCTTAGGCTACCGACCAACACGGTATGTGCCACCCTATTCTCCTTCGGCCACCAGATTTAATTTTCCCCCTCTTCTCTCTCCTTCATTCTTTCTCTTCTTAATTTCTTCTCCCTCGATTTTTCTTTGTATAAGTCAGGCATGGTGGGAAGTCTATTTTGTGGTTTAAGTAGAGGCACATAAAGAAGTCATTTATATGATAAACAACTTTAGAAGTATACATTTTTAAAGTTGTATACATATAAATGACTTTAAAAGTATGCACTCTTTATAATTTTAATATTGAAAATATATACACCTTTTATGTTAGTACTTCACAATATCTAACAATTAATACACAATAAAATGGATTTTTTATAATAGTCAACATTGATTCATAAGTTCACAGTTCACAGTTTGGGATTAGGGATTAGGGATCAGGGTAAGTGTTCAGGGTTCAAGGGTTTAGGGTTGGGGATTAGGGTTAAGGTTTAGGGTTGAACTACACTTAATTAATTTTAAATGAATATAGGTATTTTATTGACATTAAGCTTCCAAAGTTTACTTGTGCCACAAAATATTGTAGAAACACTCCTAAAGAACTAAAAATATGTGATAACCAAAGAAGTACAAAAACTGTATTAATAAAAGGACATTAAGCAAAATAAGATGATAAATTAAATATGAGGTGGGAATGTGGGTGTGTTAGCTTAAATTTCCTTGTCCATTTCATGGGATGTATCTGTGAGAGAGCGTGGTTCTTATATTAACATTTTCTTGACACCAAATTAACATAATTTTAACATTTGTAAATTATTATTTAAAAAATCAAAGATGTTAAATAATTAATATGGTAAATTTAGGAGGTCGATCACTTTTGTCAATAAATTTGATATACATAAAGAAGTCATTTACTATAATGACATCAAAAGGGTACATTTTTAAAGTCGTTTACTAATAAATGACTTCAAAAGTATACACTTTTAAGGTCATTTATTAGTAAACAACTTTATAATTTTTTATTAAAAATATATACACCTTTTATGTTAGTACTTCACAATATCTAACAATTAATACATAGTGAAACAATTTTTTTATGATAATCAACATTGATTCATGTATTCTTTGTATGCACATATTCCATATAGCTCATGACAAAAGAGCTAAAAATTATAAATATGAAATTATATATATATATATTTATATATTGCAACTAACTAATACATATATTCCACATACCTCAAAATATATATTATTTTCAAACCCATGCACCTTCCTCACCATTATTACACATATAATCCTCATTCTTACAAAGTACTGCTTCGATTGATGGGATTGTTTTGGTAATAGAAGGGTATATTATTTCAGTGTCTCCTAGATCGTCTTCATCATAAAAATCCCTCAAACAAAATGATAAAATAGTTGATCATCTCTTATCACATTCATCTTGTACAAAAAATACTTATTTTTCTTGAGATGCCAAAATAAATTGATCATTTTTATAAATGATCCTATTGAGGTCAACCAATGTCAATCCAAGGGCATCAGTTTTGATGCTATTGTGTTCCACCCAATCACACTTAAAACACAACCACACTTCTAAAATTATAATCCAAGGCCTAAATCTCTCTTATAAACCCGTAATAAATATCATCTGCCATTATTGGCCTATTATCCTTTGAACTTGAAAAGAATATAGCATTGGCAACTAAGCTAACTCCATTATTCTATTGCACTCTTGAGTTATCATGGTCTTTCATGTAAAAGCAATAACCATTGATGGCATATCTGGCATATTTTATTACTTTTGGTCATGGTCCCATAGCTATCCAGCCTAAGGTTTTGGATATACTGTTGCTTGCTACTTATCATTGTTCTTGAATCTGTATATATTCATATTAAGTAGGCTTAAGTAAGATTAATATATTCATACACATATAATGTAGTAGTTAAACTTAAGTGAGATTTCTTTCATTTTATCTTTTTATACAGCCAATTATTGAAAGTGCAACAATGCTCAAATTGTAGCCACTTCTATTTCTTTGCCTTGAGTACATCCATGTGTTCACTACGTACAAACACAAATTAATAGAGTAATCAAAGAAAATGTAATTAACCATCAATAATTAATATTTACATAAGTGCATGCATGATCAACTTACTCAATGTATGGTTAGACTTCATCAACATTTCACAACATAAAGATGTGCTTGGTCTTGTTCTTTATAGTCAACAGTTAATACACAACACTTGTTAGAGGTTTGCCAACCTTAGGATCATGAAATGCAACTGATTATTTCTTTCTTGGGATTCTGATGGCAACCACTCCTGCAAAGTACTCTGTGCAAAAATTCACTGTTTCCTCTACAATATAACATTTGGCTATACACCCCTCTGGCCGGTTGTGATTATGTACATACCCTTTTAATTTTTCATGTGCCTCTCAAACAGATACATCTATCGCAAATAAACTGGCACACAGAGTTTGACCTCATCAACAAGGTGCACTATCAAGTGTACCATTGATGTCAAAGAAGGATGGTGGGAAGATTGTCTCAAGCTCATATAAAGTTTTCATTAGATGACCTTGAATTTCTTATAATTTTGAAATGTCCATCATCTTCTTGCACAATGCATGAAAGAAGTAGTAGAATTTTATATTAACTCCCCTAACTTTGTTCGGTAACACCAAATGTATTGCTACTGTAATAGTTGTTGCATCAATGCATGGAAATTGTGGGACTTCATCCCCAACAATTTTAGCTCTTCCATGGAAACAATGCTTTTAAAGTTTGAAGAGTAACTGTCTAGGACTTTGAGCTTGAACAAGGTTTTACATATTATTCCCTTATCCTCTCTATTGAGAGTATATTTTACCTTAGGCAGGTATGTTCCATGACTGCCCCTATCCTTAGGATGCAACCTCCTCTTTAGACCCATGTTCATAAGATACATTCGAGTTACAAGTCCATCCTTTGTTTTTCCTAGGATATTAAGCAAGGTATTGGTCAAGCTTACACATGCATTCTTCTCAATGTGCATGACAGAAGCACATGGTGAATATGCAATGATTTCCAGTATGCTAGACGAAAGAATATTAATTTCTTCTTCCAATAACTTCTACAATTACTTTTACATGTACACTTAATTGATTTCTTCTTTCCCCACAAGATATTAATGTTTTCAACCTGCTCTAATACTTAATGTCCTGTCAACATCTTTGGAGGTCTCCTTGTCTATAATAACTTGCATTTTTATAATATATATTTCTTGTATGGAATAGACAACAAAAAGCCAGATGCCCTAATGGCTATAGAATGAATAAGCAAAACTCTAGAACTAGAGTTCAACTCTCCAAAGATAACCTTTTTGGAGAAATTCCCTACCCAAAGCCAGGAAGTGTCTAGGTGCAATGAACCTAGAGAATCCTAGTTAGTTGGGAAAGGATGAGGATAGGTACTTAATTAGAATGAGATATGGGATAAAAATGAGAATGAGATAATTATGAATCTAGAGAATTAGGAAAAGATGAGGATACCTAACAAATTAGATAGGATAGGTAGAAGATGATAGGAAAGAAGAAGTCAAATGAAATTGGGATAAGAGGGGGAGAAGAAGGAATGCGTGAAACACAGAGAGAAAGGGAAAGAGAGAAAAAGAAGAGAGAGAGAGAGAAGAAAAGGGAAGAAGCAGAGGAAAATTAGGCTGCGCTATCCATTTTGCATTCTGGAAAAGAAGACTATAGAAGAACGATCTCGTCTGTGAGGTAAGGGATTGTGGTTTAGGAACTAGCCTAAGCTAGTTGGATTTTTGAAATATGCAGAGTTTTATTTCATGTGTTTTGAATTGATAAAGGCATTTTCATGCATAATCTCGAAGCGAATAATACGTGATTACATTGCTTATGTTTTTCAAACCACATGCATAACAATGAATGTATGTGATTTTAGTTGCATTTTATCCATTGCAGTGTGCACGATTAACAATCACATGATTAAAGGCTCTATCTTAATATGCACGCTTTAATATGTAGTTTGATGGGGTGTGAGGCCCTTATTCCATGAAGAATGAATGGGTATATTTAAAGCATGGTATGACTTGAGTTTGATTTGGTAATGATTTTGTGCTGAGTTAAGCATGTGCATTTACAATTTTTATTGGATTTAGTATGCTACTATTATAGTTTAGGTTGAATTGTGATTGTGATTTATAGATTGATTCGTTAGTCTCGGTTTTAATCCAACTGCAAATAGCTTATCTTTACACATGCATTTATATAGCTATGTAAGACAATTGTTCCCATAGTTTAAATAATGAGATCTTAGGTTGGCTAATAATAAAACATGCATGACATTAGCACTTGGGTAGCGTGATTTCTACCAAATGCTTGATACCTTGCATGCACTTAGCTAGAATACATGCATACAGTGTATCTTAACTAATATAACCAACTTAAGTGCATCAAAGAAATTGCCAACACTCGTGGTGTCTAAGGCGTTGGACAAAGTGATTAGCATCTAATGTGGGTGGTGTGGTGATGCACACTGCCTACCACTTAAATTGAATTCATGTTGCTTGGTGTAGGGAGAGTAGGCATGGTGCCTGGCATTAGGTTATCATGCTTGGCTTCCAACACAAGGGCTGGCATTCAGCACTTGGTAGCATGTTTAGTATGCAACGTATAGATCTTTACCCTAGTATGCTGCACATAGATTTTAGGCAAAGTAGGCATGGCTCTGTCTTTGGGTATGGATATATTTCATAGGATGTATCCTAGTTGTGGTTGAGTTATGTTTCTTTTTTTATAGAGATCCAACCGTTACTGCATAATACATATAAGTGGCATGCAAGAATGTTTGCAAACATTGGGCCATATTCTTCCGATGTTATGAAAAATCAAACTCTTACCATCCTATTGATCCATCTCAACCTTAGATCTAAGCATAGTTTTCATTATATGCAAATTTTTAATGAGAGCATGGGATTTTATGGATAGGTGAAATTAAGTTTTTCCCATCCCAAATTGGCACATCTTTGCTAAATCTGTTAAAAATATAAATAAATAAATAAAATCCAACCATTAATCTTTTGAAAGAGGCCGACCCTTCCTAAGTGGATCAAGCCGATCTTGGTCATTGATCCCTTTAATAAGTGTCACACAATATTTGATTGATCCTTTAGGGAATTGTCATGCTTTAGATGCTTATAGATGTATCATGTGGCATTTGTTTCATAATATTGTGCACACATTCAAATCATGCTCACTATTGATCGAATTGTGTAAGTACCACATACATATTTGAATCATTGATCTAGATACGACATACAACTGTTGACGCCTCACGCATGGGTGACAAGCTTAATACCCAATACTTAGGAGAAGCGCATTACACCACATGAGTATTAGCTTAAGCACCCAACCACCAATCATTGTGCACATTAGGCACCACAAAACTATCACTTGTGCATATGAGGGTAAACTCTAAATGTGTGTACATTCTTAATTTCACATAGTAATGCATGAATGCTTTGATCATCCTCTTATCTAGTGCATATTCTCCTTAATTTGAATCTAATGAGGAAATATGGCTTGTGAATGGAAAAGTTCGTGAATATTTATTATGATGTAATGAGCAATGCAAAACGATTTGATAAATGAAAATTAGGCAACTCAAAAGAGTTGTGCCTAGCCTAAAATTAGGCAACTCATGTGAGTTGAGCCTAGCCTGGGAAAAAGTGTAAGCCCCATTTGGTTGCTATGCTAGGAAGATCAGTTGGCCATTGACTTCCAAAAGTTGATACTTGCCCTAAGAAGCCTATTGTAGAGAGTATTGTATCAGGGGGAGACTGCTCTCTTGTGATCGAGTGCCCCTATGAGGACTGGTGTAGCCTGTGTGGTATCCACAGCCAAACGTAGTTGGATGTGACTCCTCTATGTGGATAGTATGCCATATAGTTATCAAACATGGACAGACATGTCGGTCGTCCTTGAGGATATTTGGCCATTGCCCAGATGGGTTTGTGGTAGGACGCTACCACTCTGTAATATCACAAATTGTGATAAGTCATTCTTTATGAAAAGTCTTAATGGGCTTGTATGTATGAGAATTGAAGGATATAGTGAAAATTGTTAGATTTCTACAAAAGTATAATTGTTTCATAATGTTTGTATCATACTTAGGATTGAGTATGTAATTGTTTTCACTACTTAGTTTATGCTAATACTCTTGTCGCATTTTTTTTCAAACGAGTGGGTTAGGCTTGTTCCTATTGAGTCATTGTACTCACCTGTACCAAACATTTCAGGTGAAGCGCGAAAGGACTAAGCAATCAACTAGACCAGTTTAAATAAGAAGAACAAGGAGGAAAGATGTATGAATGAGTAGTTGGTTAGACATTTCAATTATTATTTTGAAATAATGAACATTTGAGGTGAATGCAATAGAATAGGTGACAATGATACACTTAAATTGAATTATGGCTTAAATTTATGTTCTTTATTGTTTGGGCTGTGACCACGGAGATCCTATAATGGTATGTTTTATTTCTGCTATTATATGTGAAGGTTTTAATGTGATATCGGGTTGAAGGTGGAATTGAGAAAAATAAGTACATAATATATATTTCAAAACAAAAAAAACCTGCAGGAAAGTAATAAAATTTCAAATTTTAATTCAAAAATCCTTTTCTAAAACCCGGGTTGCCAGACTTGGTATCAGAGCACAATTCACTCTGCTCACAGCCAAATAATAAAATAATAAATAATGATAGAATAATAAGTCTTAGTTACATTAGCTAAGTAGAAGCAGAAACTTACTAGAATTTTGATTATTGACATTCAGATGGCACCTAAGAGTTGTAGAGCTGCAAACGTTGTTGAAACCTCCTCCTCTGAAGCTGCTAAAGCCCAACATGATACGGTCGAGGATGTTATAGAGCTCCTTTTACAATGAATGAAACAAAGGCTAGAGACCCCAGGGCAAAGAGGAGAACTCAAGGCAATGGTTGGAGATGAGAAATTAGGGCCAAAAGGTAACACATACCAGAGCACAGAAGTAGCCAAAACTTAGCTTTACAAGGTAGAGATGATTTTCAAAGCTATGAATATACTAGAGGACAGGCGAGTACCAGTCGCTACCTTCATGCTAACTAGAGGCCCTACACTGGTGGCTAATAGCTGAGAGGACCTACTTCAGTGATATGGAAGTAGTGGAGTGGGAAGACTTCGAAACAGTCTTCATTGACAAATACTTTCCACCTCATGTTAAGGAACAGAAGGAACAAGAATTCCTAGGATTGGTGCAAGGTTCCATGACAGTGGAACAGTATGAAACTAGATTTGTTATGTTGAGGCATTTTGCTCTAGAAGTATGCCCCACAGAATTGAGAGCTGCACAAAAATTTGTTAGAGGATTAAACTTTCACATCAAGAGCAAGATATTGATAGCTCAGTCTTCCTCATTGTCTAAGGCCGTGGAGTTGGCAGCCATTGTGGAACGGGAGTATAAACCTTCCAATAGAGACGGTGACAGATATGTCAGACACAAGCTAAGTTGGAAAGGGAAGAGGCATACTACACCAATGAAGTTTGCTAGGCCATAAAAACCAGCACCGGGAAACTTTAGAAGAAGAGAGAAGGAAGATGCCACATGCCCAATATGCCATAAGTACCAGCCCGGCAAGCCTTGCTATGTCCGTGAACAACGATGCTTCATCTGTGGTGATAAAGGTCACTTTCTCAAAAATTACTCGAAGAAAAGAAGGGATGAGCGACCAAATCTGGGATAGGTTCAAAGGAGTCAAGGAAGAGTATTTGCATTGACCACCGAGCAGGCATGCGCTTCAAATTCCATAGTTGAAGGTACCCTTTTGACTTTTTATAGATTTGCTCGTGTCTTAATTGATCCTAGTTCCACACATTCATTTATGTCATATGACTTCGCATCATGCATGAAATGTACAAAATATAAATTGGGTATTTGTTTAGAAGTCAGCACCCCAGTAGGAAAACCAATCTTAGCAAATGAATTCTTACAAGAAGTACCGATACATATATCAGAACAAGAACGTAGTGCAAACTTAATACTATTGAACATGTCAGACTTCGATGCCATCTTAGGCATGGATTGGCTAGTAGACCATGAGGCAATGGTTGACTGTGGGAAGAAAAGAGTCACACTCAGTAACCCTAAAGGGGAAATCATTACCTTTTAGGTAAGGCTAAATGTCTAAGGAATGACCATTATATCAGTAGCACGGGCATCATGACTTATAGCTGGAGGATGCTCAACCTATTTAGCCAATGTAGTGACTCAGGAGGAGTCAGGGCCAGAGATTCAAGAAATAGAAGTGGTACAGGAATTCCAATATGTTTTTCCAGAGGAATTGCCTGGGTTACCACCGAAAAGAGAGTTGGAGTTTTCTATAGAACTACTACCAGGAATAGGTCCAATCTCTAAGGCACCTTACCCCGTGGCACCAACTGAACTAAAGGAGTTAAAGGTGTAGTTACAAGAGTTGATGGACTAGGGATTTATTTGACCAAGTGTCTCACCAGGGGGAGCCCCTGTGTTATTTTTCAAAAAGAAAGATGGATCTATGAGACTGTGCATAAACTATCGATTATTGAATGGGGTCACATTTAAGAACAAATATCCATTATCACGCATTGATGATCTCTTCAACCAGTTACAGTCTCCCAAAGTATTTTCAAAGATAGATTTGAGATCTGGTTGTCATCAGCTGAGGATAAAGGATGAGGATATCTCGAAGACAACATTCAAAACTAGGTATGGCCACTACGAACTCCTAGTTATGCCTTTTGGACTAACAAATGCACCTGCAGCTTTTATGGATTTGATGAATCGGGTATTCTAAGAATATCTTGACAAGTTTGTCATAGTATTCATCGATGACATTCTAGTATACTCCAGTAGTAGAGATGAACACTGAGAGCATTTGAAAATCATGTTGAGCACACTCCAGACTCATAAGTTATATGCAAAATTCTCAAAGTGTGAATTTTGGCTTGACCAAGTACAATTTCTTAGGCATGTTATATAGGCAGACGGTATTGCAGTTGATCCTAAGAAGATAGAAGCAATCACCAATTGGGAAAGGCCAAAGATTGTATCTGAGATTTGTAACTTTCTTAGGTTAGCAGGTTATTATAGGAGATTTATTAAGGGATTTTCCCACATAGCACAACCCATGACCCAACTGACCAAGAAGGAGAAAAGATTTGAATGGACTGATGAATGTGAAAGGAGTTTCCAAGAGTTGAAAAGGAGACTCACCACCGCACCTATTCTGACCTTGCCAGTCAGTAGTGGAGGATTCATGGTATACAGTGATGCCTCAGGCAAGGGACTCGGATGCGTGTTAATGCAACATGGAAGGTGATTGCTTATGCCTCTAGACAGTTGAAAACTCATGAAGTAAACTATCCCAAGCATGATTTGGAGTTGGCTGCTATGGTCTTCGCTTTAAAGATTGAGAGACATTATTTGTATGGCTAAAGGTCTGAAGTCTTTACAGATCATAAAAGCCTTAAGTACATATTCTCATAGAGTGATCTCAATATGAGGCAACGACGTTGGATGGAATACCTAAAAGACTATGACTTTACCATCCAATACCATCCTGGTAAGGCCAATGTCATAGCTGATGCTCTCAGTAGGAAGATGAAAGGAAGGATAACAAATGTCACTGTAAGATTAGCCTTCACAGACCATATATTGCGAGCTCAAAAGGAGTGTGAAGAAACTCAGGGCATGAGTAGTAAGACTGGATTCTCAATGGGTACTGATGGAGGAATACACTTTCAGGGTAGACTTGTAGTGCCAGTAGTAGCCTGGCTAAGACAGGAAATATTACAAGAGGCACACATTCACCCTGGGGGTACAAAAATGTATCAAGATTTGAAGAGGATTTTTGGTGGCAGGGCATGAAAAGATACATTGGCGAGTGTGTGGAAAAATGTCTAACTTGTCAAAGAGTGAAGGTAGAGCATCAGAGACCAGTAGGACTATTAAAGACTTTAAAACTCCCAGAATGAAAGTGAGACTACATTACGATGGACTTTGTAGTGGGATTACTAGGAACCTCCAATGGGCATGACATGATTTGGGTGATAGTATATAGACTTACTAAATTCGCACACTTTCTCCCCATTTGACAGAGACAATCACTGGAGATTTTGGCAAAGTTATATATTAAAGAGATTGTAAGTTTACACGAAGTGCCTTTGACCATCATATCTGATAGGGATAACAGATTCACATCACATTTTTGGCAGTGTATAGGAAGGACTTGGTACCTCGCAAAGATTCAGTACAGCTTTTCACCAGCAAACTGATGGACAGTTTGAGCGAACTATTCAGACACTTGAAGATATGCTCAGGGCTTGTACCTTAGAGTGGAAAGGTAACTGGGATGAACATCTTCCCTTAATAGAGTTTGCTTATAATAATAGTAACCACTCTAGCATTAGCATGGCATCGTACGAGGCATTATATGGTAGACCTTGTCGAACACCAACTTGTTGGAGCGATATTGGTAAATAACAATTTGTGAAGTTGGAATTAATCGAGTAGTGTGCAGAGAAGGTACGAATTATCTAGAAGCGATTATTAGCTGCCCATAGTAGACAAAAGAGCTACACAAATAGGAGGCGTAGAGATCACATTTTCTTAAAGGTATCACCAACTAAGGGAGTGACGAGGTTTGGAATTAAGGGCAAACTGAGCCTTAGATTCATAGGACCATTTGAAATTCTGGAAAGAAATAGACAGGTGGCATATTGGCTAGCACTTCCACCACAGTTATCAGACGTACAGAATGTATTGCATGTGTCAATGCTCAGGAAATATGTTCCTGATCCTACCCATGTGTTGGAGCAAGTGCCAATTAAACTGCAATCTGATTTGACTTTTGAGACACTAGATTTCAAATAAAGAATAGGATCATTCCATTATGATGGAGCCTAGCCTGGGGAAATATGCCTTTCAAATCAAATATTATTGAGTGGTAGCGTCCTACCACAAACCCATCTAGGCAATGGTCAAATATCCTCGAGGATGACCGACATGTTTGTCTATGTCTGATAACTATATGGCATACTATGCACGTAGAGGTCTCACATCCAACTACGTTTGGCCGTGGATACCACACGGGCTACACCAATCCTCATGGGGGCACTGGATCACAAGAGAGCAGTCTCCCCATGATACAATACTCTCTACAATAGGCCTCTTAAGGTAGGTATCAACTTTCGGAAGTCAGTGGCCAACTGATCTTCCTAGCATAGCAACCAAATGGGGCTTACATTTTTCCCCAGGCTAAGCTCAACTCTCATGAGTCACCTAATTTTAGGCTAGGCACAACTCTTTTGAGTTGCCTAATTTTCATTTATCAAATCGTTTTGCATTGCTTATTACATCATAATAAATATTCACGAACTTTTCCATTCACAAGCCATATTTCCTCATTAGATTCAAATTAAGGAGAATATGCATTAGATAAGAGGATGATCAAAGCATTCATGCATTACATTGTGAAATTAAGAATGTACACACATTTAGAGTTTACCCTCATCAGTGCACAAGCGATAGTTTTGTGGTGCTTAATGTGCACAATGATTGGTAGTTGGGTGCTTAAGATAATACTCATGTGGTGTAATGCACTTCTCCTAAGTATTGGGTATTAAGCTTGTCACCCATGCGTGAGGTGTCAACAGTTGTATGTCGTATCTAGATCAATGATTCAAATATGTACATGGTACTTACACAATCCGATCAATAGTGAGCATGATTTGAATGTGCTCACGATATTATGAAACAAATGCCACATGATACATCTATAAGCATTTAAAGCATGACAATTCCCTAAAGGATCAATCTAATATTGTGTGACACTTATTAAAGGGATCAATAACCAAGATTGGTTTGATCCACTTAGGAAGGGTGGGCCTCTTTCAAAAGATTAATGGTTGGATTTTATTTATTTATGTATATTTTTAATAGATTTAGCAAAGATGCGCCAATTTGGGATGGAACAAACTTAATTTCACCTATCCATAAAATATCATGTGCTCATTAAAAATTTGCATATAATGAAAACTATGCTTAGATCTAAGGTTGAGATGAATCAATAGGATGGTAAGAGTTTGATTTTTCATAACATCGGAAGAATATGGCCCAATGTTTGCAAACATTCTTGCATGCCACTTATATGTATTATGCAGTAATGGTTGGATCTCTAAAAAAAGAAAGAAACAGAACTCAACTAGAACTAGGATACATCCTATGAAATATATCCATACCTAAAGATAGAGCCATGCCTACTTTGCCTAAAATCTGTGTGCAGAGTACTAGGGTAAAGATCTATACGCTGCATACTAAACATGCTACCAAGTGCTGAATGCCAGCCCTTGTGTTGGAAGCCAAGCATGATAACCTAGTGCCAGGCACCATGCCTACTCTCCCTACACCAAGCAACATGAATTCAATTTAAGTGGTAGGTAGTGTGCATCACCACACCACCCACATTAGATGCTAATCACTCTGTCCAAAGCCTTAGACGCCACGCGTGTTGGCAATTTCTTTGATGCACTTAAGTTGGTTATATTAGTTAAGATACACCGTATGCATGTATTCTAGCTAAGTGCATGCAAGGTATCAAGTGTTTGGTAGAAATCACGCTACCCAAGTGATGATGTCATGCATGTTTTATTATTAGCCAACCTAAGATCACATGATTTAAACTATAGGACAATTGTCTTACATAGCTATATAAATGCATGTGTAAAGATAAGCTATTTGCAGTTGGATTAAAACCGAGACTAACGAATCAATCTATAAATCACAATCATAATTCAACCTAAACTATAATAGTAGCATACTAAATCCAATAAAAATTGTAAATGCAGATGCTTAACTTAGCACAAAATCATTACCAAATAAAACTCAAGTCATACCATGTTTTAAATATACCCATTCATTCTTCATGGAATAAGGGCCTCACACCCTATCAAACTACATGTTAAAGCATGCATATTAAGATAGAGCCTTTAATCATGTGATTGTTAATCGTGCACACTACAATGGATAAAATGAAACTAAAATCACATACGTTCATTGTTATGCATGTGGTTTGAAAAACATAAGCAATCTAATCACGTATTATTCACTTCTAGATTATGCATGAAAATGTCTTTATCAATTCAAAACACATGAAATAAAACTCTACATATTTCAAAAATCCAACTAGCTTAGACTAGTTCCTAAAGCACAATCCCCTACCTCGTAGACGAGATTGTTCTTCTACAGTCTTCTTTTCCGGAACGCAAAATGGATAGTGCAACCTAATTCTCCTCTCTCTCTCTCTCTCTCTCTCTCTCTCTCTCTCTCTCTCTCTCTCTCTCTCTCTCTCTCTTTCCCTTTCTCTGTGTTTCACGCATTCGCTTCTTCTTCTCCCCCTCTTATACCAATTTCATTTGACTTCTTCTTTCCTATCATCTTCTACCTATCCTATCTAATTTGTTAGGTATCCTCATCTTTTCCTAATTCTCTAGATTCATAATTATCTCATTCTCATTTTTATCCCATATCTCATTCTAATTAAGTACATATCCTCATCCTTTCCCAACTAACAGTATTCTCTAGGTTCATTGCACCTGGACACTTCCTGACTTTGGGTAGGGAATTTCTCCAAAAAGGTTATCTTTGGAGAGTTGAACTCTAGTTCTAATGTTTTGCTTCTTCATTCTATAGCCATTAGGGCATCTACCTTTTTGTTGTTAATTCTATGCAAGAAATATATATATATATATATATGATAAAAATGCAAGTTATTACATTGTCTCTACACTCCCGATAATTCTCCCTCCTTAAAACGATATAGATGGTCTATGCACAACCATCTTCTATGCCTAAGGAATGCCATTTTCTACCATGTTTAAGTCATAATCCACATGTTTGATCACTACAGATAGCACAATCATTGTATCCCTTCATAGTGCATCCAGATATATTACCATATGCAGGCAAGTCGCTTATTGTCTACAATAATATAGCCTTTAAGGTGAATGACTCTTTCCTGTATATGTCATATGCTTCAATGCCTACATCCCATAATGTCTCAAGATCATCAATCAAGGGAGACAAGTACAAGTCAATGCCATTCCCTTGTTGCTTTCGACCCGATAGCAATATAGTTAGCATCATGAACTTCCTCTTCATACATAGAGATAGTGAAAGGTTGTAACAAACTAATATAATGGGCCAACAATTATACTTGCTACTCATAGAACCATGAGGATTAATCCCATATATAGATAATGCTAGTTATAAGTTTCTAAGTTCTTCGCCAAAATTAGGTCACATGAAGTCTACGAGTTTCCATGATGGGCTATCTGTTGGATAGCGTGAAAAGCTATCAGCTACCTCGTCATTGGCATGCCACATTAATTTCTTCACTATTTTTGTTATACATAACATTCTTTTGAACTTTGGAATAGGTGGAAGTACCATAGAACCTTTGCAAGAACGCATGTAACTGTCTTAGTTGAATTCTTCTTTAACTTCCATCTTAGCTATCCACAAGTTGGGCATGTAGTTTTATCCTTGTGCTCCTTCTTATACAAGATGAAATCATTGGGACATGCATGTATCTTCTCATACTTCAACCCTAGTGGAGCCATGGTTTTCTTTGCCTCTTATGTTGTCCTTGCTAATTTGTTATCCTTCGGTAGCATTTTACCCACTACTTTTAAGACTTCTGTAAAACCTTGATCTGAAAAATCAAATCTTGATTTCACGTTATAAAGTTTTACCATTGCAGATAGCTTGGTATAATATTTATATTCAGGGCACAATGGCTCATCAACTTCCTCTAATGTAGTATGAAATTGTTTAGGGTCATCTTAGAAGTCATCATATGCATGTCAAAACATTAGTACAACTGCACTATCTTCAACACTTCTTACAATGTCTTGATCATGTCTTTCAAGCCTTGTTGAGGGCCTATGCAGAAGTTCTTCTCCATGCCAAATCTATGGGTGGTAGCTTTCATCTATTCCATTAAAGTACAAGTGTTCTCTTAACACTCTTATAATTACTTTTTTCAAGTTTCCACATTTTGAGCATGAACAATGCATGTGATTACAATCAACACCTGCCCCAAGTACAAACTCTATTAAAAAAATTATTCCCTCCTCATATTTTATTGTTGTTCTTGTAGTAGTCATCCAAGCATATTTGTTCATTATCACAAGAAATCAACGCAAATTTACGTGGAGACTTGTTATACATGAAATTATTAGGTTAGGTATTTTACCAAATAAACATTATATATACAAGAATTAGAAGTATTTAAAATAAGTACATTTCATGGAAATTTTCAATTAACAATGAAAAGAAAAGAAAAGAAAAATATAACATACACATTCGCGAATTAAATCAACTTTCAAAAGAAAAAATTCTAACCCACAACCTTATAAAAAATCTTCAAATACGGATACTACATATGAGACAAACATAGAGATACTAACCAACACTCAAAAATCAATATTGACTCCAACTTTATGAACGTAATTCCAATTCACAAGTAGTATTTGGTGTAGAGTAGGAAAATAGAAATATGGTTTAGCTCTTCCAGCATACTTTGTGTATAAATAATAAACATAGAGTGAAAAGGCACAGTGGAAGTCAATGAAATAATTCTTAAAACAGAAGTACAATTGAAGTCATATGCATAAAAACAACTTTAAAATTTATACTTTTAAAGTCATTTCCACAAAAACGACTTTAAAAGTAAGTCGTTTTTATGCAAATGACTTCAAAAGAATGGACTTTTAAAGTCATTTTTATGCAAACAGCTTTAAAAGTATGAACTTTTAAAGTTGTTTACATAAAATGAATTTTTAAAATTTTAAATTTTCACATTAAATATATATATATATTTATTTATTTTCATTACAACCTTACATAAATACACAATGAAACTGATTTTACAAATACAAACATATATAATACATATACATAAGCAAACATCGCAACAAGGAAATCAAATTATTATTATTTTTTATTACATCCAATGTTACATATATATCAAATGTTACATATTATTATATCATATTAATATAAGATCAAAGAGCAAATATTCTCTTTTCATCAAAATTTGGCCTAGTATTTAGGTGACACCTATTCTATGGATAGAGAAAGAGTGTGCTTTAATTTTGTCAGCCAAAAGTGGATGGTATAACCACCACTCTTCATCAAACCCTAATTTTGGGTGAGACCCCATAAATCATAATGTTCTCCTTTTCTTCAATAGTGAGGCTAGGATAGAAAAGTAGTTGTCATTTTTAATGAAAACATATGATTTTTGTTAAATAAGGACAATCTAACAAACTTTTGAACTCTATAATCTGTAGTGAGAAAACCCACATGACCTGTAAAATGAAAATAAAGAGAGTTAGTAATAAGAAAGGAATTTATTATTTAAAAGAAGTTATGGTTTACTTGCAGATTTTTTCATGACACAATTAGTCAAAATATAAAAATGAAAAGCAAGAATGGAAAAAGAAAGAAACATAAGGACCAAAGAGGAAGTCCTCATGCCACCCATGAGAAGAAGAGGTCACAGGAAAAAATGAGAGGTTAACAGCTATTTATATATGAACAAAGGCTTTAGAAGTCATTTAGTAATAAATAACTTTAAAAATCATAAACTTTTAAAGTCGCTTAGCACAAAACCACTTTAAAATTTATACAAGAATTGACTTATAAAGTCGCTTCAGTAAAGCGACTTCTACAGTAAGAAACTTTTAAAGTCGCTTATAATTAAACGACTTCAAAAGTTACTAACTTTTGAAGTCGCTTTGTGTCAAACGACTCTAAAAGTCCATTCCTGCATGATATTAATAATCCCGACAAATATCTTGTCATACTTTTAAAGTCGCTTACAGTTAAATGACTTCTTAAATCTACATATTTAAAGTAGCTTATTTTCAACTGAATTTTAAAATATTTATGAAGTCGACGGTCATATAAGTGACTTCTTTATGCCGACTTTAAAATCCTCGTGTAGTAGTAGCAATATAGCTTAGTAGTAGCAGTATAGCTTGTACTCTTAGATGTCGATTCATATGTTTTGCCGACATCTATCATGAATAAAGCTCCAATATGATATACAACTTACAAGTACATAACATCATTGACATAAATCCAATATAGAGACATACCGATGAAAGGTTAAACAATAAAACAGGATTATAACGTAGGGAGCACAGGAAAGAAAGGCAGTGAGTGCCATTTTCCCTACCGTGATTCGAGTTGGAGTTTCAGATGTCTTCTAAGTGCAGTTATCTCCTACATTTTGCCCGCCATTAAATTCATCCAGAGTAGCAAGCGACTCGATTTAAGACATTCTTCTTGTACGAGCTTTACAATTTGACATCATTGTTCATGTTTAAGTTCTCAATTTTGCTGGTACCCGGTATTGGACATACGTCACTCCCTTGGTGCTGAACCCAAGCCAGTGCTAGCTGAGGCACGTTTCATAACTTTTTAGTAGCCATCGCACTTTTATGTTCTCATATGCCTCCATTATGCTTCAGATTCTCAGCTTGAAATCGCAATAAAGAAACTAGCAGCATATCACACAGCAAAAGCCCTGTCCTACACTTTTAAGTCCTCACATTTCCAAATGGCTTGCAAATTTTTGACATCCACTTACTACATATGCGCATGTATTTTGTTATCAAATATAAAGGAATGAATGCCTTACACCCGTTCCAATTGTGCAGCAGCAATTGGGTGAAAAGCATTGGTTCTCCTAATTGTTCAACCAGATCTTTCGGTGCTCCAATCTTTTTAAAGGAAATGCAAAAATGTTAGGACATGCTTCATAGATCAAGAGACCAGGAAATTCATTAACTTACAAATTTAATCCAACAGCTAGAGTGGAGGGTTCACGATTTTGGTCATCTGATCGTATATACGTTCTAGGCCCCTTCTGAGATGGGAGTGCTTCAAAAGCCTTTTCCATCTGTGATCCTTGCCTTTGCTACTTGAATATGTAGAACCGACCTCTCAGAACGTTCAAATCAAATTGTTAGAATTAATGCATGAGATCTATGGATATCTAAGACGAAAACCTTGTAAGATAAACGGTTTAGACCACCACAAGGTTTACACCCAGTTTCTAATGCTGGGATGAAGGAATCAGGCCACCATTATAATGACTCTTCTAGAGTTAGCGGAGTTTGAATTCACTCAATGAAGTTTGACCCATTTTCCCATTATTTCCACCAAATTAAATTTTCAGATATCTAAAACGAAATAGGGAATCAGAAGTAGCATACATGGACATAGACATAATACCAAAATCATGACGATGCAACGAGGAGATGCCGACTCCGGCACCACAAGAGGGTTTCATGCGAGACAAACGCCTTGACTAAAGGCAAAATTGCGCCTAGGAAAGATTCTAGATCCAGCGCTACGACAGTGAATTGGACGTGGGTCACAAAAACTAAAATCGAGTGATTCTGCAGGTACCTGCTCAATCCTATTCCTTTTTAGCCGAACGATTTCTGAGCTCGTCGATCAGACGGCTCATATCAACGTGAGAGGACCCACCTTCTCCAATGGCCGTTTTCGCCATCTCTCCTAATTTCCGTGCTCTCTTACTGAAGCCTTGTGATTCTTCTCCATCGCCCATAACTCTTGTTAAAGCCTTATTTATCTCCTCGCTCTTCACCAGTAGTGTGTTCTTCTCGGTAAATGAGATCCAGGTTTTGGAACCTACTCCAACCCCAATCTTCAAGACATCTGTTACGAGCTTTTCGTTGTAGAACTGCTCTGCAAACATCGGCCATGTAATCATGGGCAAGCCTGCGGTTACACCTTCCAATATGGAGTTCCAACCACAGTGAGTCACAAAAGTTCCCACTGAAGGATGGTTAAGGATGAGAATCTGTGGTGCCCATCCATTTATTATCAAACCTTTCTCTTTCATTCTCTCCTCCATTCCATCTGCCAACCATTTCAAGGGTGTGTCACTATTCTCATCTCTAATCACCCAAATGAAGGGCAGGTTCGAGGCTTCTATAGCCAATGCAATCTCTAGCATCTGGGGAGTGGAGAGCTTGCAAATGCTACCAAAGCATAAGTAGATAACCGACTTCGGTTCCTGCGCGTCAAGCCAGCTCAAACACTTGCTAACATCGATTGAAGCTCTCTTCCCTCTCTCTGACATGCCTAAGGTATTTCGGTTCCGAAGAGACACTGGACCAATGTGCCACACCTTAGGTGAGATTTCCTTGAAGTATTCTATGTAGATCGTCTCCAACTCATAGAAGCTGTTCATCAGGACTCCGTAGCTTCTGGAATCTGACTCCAGGACCCTACTCATAAACTCGGCAAAATCATTTTGGAGTTTGTCAAAGTCAGGCATCTGGGACCTCGTCAGCACTATTTTGTGAGGAAGAGCCGGCACGACAAAGGTCTCTGTATCGGAGGCTACCTTCTCATGAGGTTTGTAACGCCGCAAGGTGCGGGAGAGGCAGATGGAGAAGAAGCAAGTTCCATTAAAGGTGAGCCTGGGTATGTCGAACTTGCTAGCAATATCAAGTGTCCATGGCAAGAACGCATCAGAGACTATGCAATCAGGAAGGTATTCACGAACAAGTTGTTCAAATGGGCTAACGAGCATACCAACAGCCTTCATTAAAGTTGCAATAAAAGCCACAGAAGCATTGCTGGAATCAAGAATTTCGCATCCCCGAGGCAATCCAACTTCAGAATAAGGGATATGGAGCAGGAGGAATTGGATCTGGTGACCCACTTCCTTGGCTTGATAGATGATTTTCTGGTGGAGTGTGGCATTGAGAGGGGTAGTGATTATGCTAACCTTCAAGCCCCGCTCTGCAAATAACACGGCCATGTCTATCATGGGAATCATGTGACCATGGGCCAAGTGAGGGAAGAAGAAGAGGTGAAGCTGATCACTGTCCGAACTCGTCATTCTTTCCATCGGATGCATGAATAGGGAAGTATGAGATAGATACAGAGTTATATGATAGCCCTGGCAAAATGTTACCCAGAATCTTTCGGCTTTTCAACTCTGTCCAAGATAAAGAAAAGACGATCCGGAATCGATCTGAAGGCTACTAGACGATAAATTTCAGAAAAAACAACCAAAAACTAGGGATTAGAACCATAGACAATGACCAGTCTTTCGACCTTCTAGCCTCTAGTCTATAGGGACATGCGCGTATACCGGGCCTGTTAGGGTCTTTTCTAGAAGCCACTTTGCGAGGCCTCATGTGCCACGTGGATTTGATTGACTATGTTGCTCTAACATGCAACGCGTGCTCCGGGGCACAGGAAAATGCTAAAGGGGGGCTTGCTAAGGTCTTTTCTAGAAGCCACTTTGTGAGGCCTCATTTACAACCTGGATTTGATTGGCTGTGTTGCTCCAACAAGCAATAGTAGGTCTATCTAGTTGCTTCTGTATTGCCATGATTGGATGATCCTAGATCCTTGATCTATCAAAGGCTGTTATATGGTCCTTGAAAATACTAAGTTTTACTGGGGAAATCTATACCGATGGTAAGAAGTAAAGATCTGAAAATTTTACGGCTGTTAAACTTCAATTTTCCCTTTGGTGTTGACAACTGGGAACCTAGTGAGACAAAAGTCACAATTTGTTCATTAAAATTAAGACTTACTAATAAGAACTGGAATTGTAGTACTGCGTACTTCGTTATGGAATTAGCAGCTGGACCAAAACATATAAGAAGGAGAGAGGAGCATCATTATCATCATCAAAGTCTTATCCCAATTAGGGGTTGGCTACACAAATCTTATTCTTCTATTCAAGTATAATTGTTTCATTAAGTCTAAGAGGAAGGAGCAATATCATACTGTAAATACAATCGGAACAGTGGTGGCAAAGCGATGCTGCTGGTCTATTCAAGATAGAATTCTTCAAGCTACTTTGACATGCAGCGCCAACTTAGATTGGATTATCGCGGATAATAGCTGTTACTTCATCAGCAGCCCAACTGGCACCAAATTTCGTAGCTAATTGTACCTCGTCCTTGGCCCCTCGATGGCCTAGAGCCACAAAACAAGATTTCTCAATTAGTTCCACATAAAAAACTGAAAAGGAATGAAAGTCTCCCAATTCCTTATTTCCTGGTTTGAATGATATCGTAGTAGAGTCTTTTTCTGATGACTCACAGTACTATTGTCAATACTAGATGTCTTGTAATATTTCTTTTGATATGAAATGGTTTTCCCACCCGTTGGGCTGGGACTAATGCCTGAGAAGCTGGCAATAGCCACAATGACCCACCATCAGCCTAACTCCTAGGTTGCTAACGTATGGAGAACAAACCCACAACTAACTTGTCATGCCTTTCAGGATGAGCCCGCTTGGTAATGAATGTTGTAGAAGGATTAAGAAAACACTGGTTCTTATTTCATATAATAAAAAACAAAACAATCCCCCTATTATTTAACTAAAGAAAATTACACGGGTATGAGTCATGACTAAATGAGGTGACCCAATTTTTTAGAAAAGAATTTTTAAAATATAATTTGAAAATAAAAATCTCCTGCAGAATTATTTTTTAAAACATTTGAAATATATAATATATACTTATTTTCTCAATTCCACCCTTCAACCTAGCATCACATTAAAACCTTCACATATAATAGGCTTCCCTGTTCATAGCCCAAACAATAAAAATTTTAAAATCAGGTAATAATTTAGACAAAATATATCAATTTTCTCTATCTTATTACATTCATATTCAAATGTTCATAGTTTAAAAATTAAAGTAATAATGAGTTCAACTTACTACTCTTATTCATACTTTTCTTCCTGTGTCTCTTCTTATTCAATTTCTTCTAGCCAACCACGTAGTCCTCTTATGCTTCACGTAAAATGTTTCGTAGGAGTAAGTACAAAGACTCAATAGGTAAAAGCCTAAACCAGTCGCTTAAAAACCACGACTTAAATCATAACACAAAAATTTGGTATTTTCAAAAACATTTAATATTTCTTTCAAATCTCACACATACAAGCTCATTAGGACTCCTGTTAAAGAATGACATATCATAATATGTTGTATCATTGAGTGGTAGCATCCTACCACAAGCCCATTTGGGCATGGTCAATATCCTCAAGGGTCACCGACATGTCAGTCCATATCCAATAATTGTACGATATACTATGAACGTAGAGGACTCACATCCAACTACGTTTGGTTGTAGATATCGCATAGGCTACACTAGTCCTCATGGGAGCACTCGATCTTAAGAGAGCAATCTCCCCATAACACGATACTCTTTACAATAGGCCTCTTAGGGCATGTATCTAATTTAAGAAGCTAAGGACCAACTGGTCTTTCTAGCATATCAACCAAGGGATTTTGCCCCTAACAATACTAGGCTCGACATACGCAAACCCACATTTGACTCTTTCAAGTACATATATCAATTGTGATCAATCTCTATTGCCATTTATTTAAAATCATTCACTAGTTAAATCTTTCTTTAATTATTTTACATAAAATGACATAATATCAAAACTTAAATTGACATATGTTCTAAGTAATTAGCAATGACACCATACATATATGGCCACCCATCAATGACCAAGATCTAGAAATCCCACGTGACATGTGTTAGCCATCGATGGTTATAGTTCATCCTATCTATGAAAAAACATAGGCATCTAATATAGATAAAATTCATATTTCCAAAGTAGATCAAAATCAATGAGAACATGTGCTAGATGGATTGATGATCAATGTGAAAAATTTAAAAATCAACTGGTGATAGGCGCTATATGTAGAGATTTATCCATATTCAAAATGCAACCAGCCATTGTTAGGATTAGGCGGTGACTATAGATAAAATCAATGGCCAAAGATCAATTGAAGTAAGGTTTGTTGCATGCACTATAATCCATTGGAGATCAATGGTCATGATGAATCAAAACTTATATAAGATATATGTACTAAATAGACATGAAAGTCGATAATCAAAATCATTCAAAGTTGTGCCAGATTCAGGCCCAACATAGAAGTGAAATCAACAACTTAAAAATTGATTAGATCTAAGCTAATAATGCTGCAGAATTTATATGTAAATTTTTTGGTTAAAAATGGTCTAAACTTAGATTAAGATAGGCGCAACATATATTTGGAAGTTGATGATTAGATTTGAGTAAGACTAAGCTGTAATTAGGTGCAATATATATGTATAGATTAATGGTTAGAATTGAAACAATCTAAGCTACTACTAGGCTGTATCTACATATGACAAAAAACCCAAAGCCTATAAGATTAGTATGTATCTTTTAAAAGGTACAAAGGTCAAAATCTAGGTAGTTGCCATGCACCATATACTAGGTAATGTAAATATTAAAAACTAATGCATCATTTTCCATGATCCACGTAGGGTGAATGCAAAATATAAACACCAATATATGTGTGTCATATACAAGGTTGATGTCAATAAAAAAACAAAACAAAAATAATCAAAACTTTTTTTGTATTAGGCGCAAGTCATATAGGCCGATCAAGGCTTAAGATTACCCAATTACATGTGAGTTTTAGTGTGATGTATAGAGGATAGATTAAGGGTCAAAATCTACTTTATTCATGTTAGTTTTATGTGCACTATATAGGGATAGTTAATGGTTAAAGTCGATTAGAACACATGCTAGGTCTAGGCATTCTATCTAGGAGATAATCAAATGGTTAAAAATCAATCAAACACATGCTAGACTTTAGGCATCATATGAATGGAAAATCAAAGGTTAAAATAGATCACCATGAGTGTGCATTTGGGCCTAGATTAAAAATCAAAATTTAAAGCAACAGTTTGATCAAGAATAATGCACATTGTCCTAGATTAGAGGCCTATCCAAATTATGAGATCTATTACGGCGGATACACATGGCACAACATTAGAATATAAAATCTAAATGGAAGGATCAATCATGGAAGATGCGCATGATACTAGATGTATTAGAATTAAGGCAATAGATCCATGTGCTACATTTATGACCCAGTGTTAGGCGTCAATTTCTATTTGCATGTGATTCAAATCATCATGCATTCAACATCTACCTATATGGACTATGATCAACCCAAATGGAAGAATCTAGCATTCTACATTGCACGTGGTATTTAATGCATTGGAAATCTAATGCAATTCCATAACATACCATAGTTCATGAGCATGGTTTTTTTTTTTTTTAAATAATATTAAAGAAAACTATATGAGAATCATATTCAATCCTGACACTATGAGTCACATTTAAGTTCACAAAACAACATGCCTTTTTAGATCTAATCTATGAAAAACCTACTCTCTCTCTCTCTCTCTCTCTCTCTCTCTCTCTCTCTCTCTCTCTCTCTCTCTCTCTCTCTCTCTCTCTCTCTCTCTCTCTCTCTCTCTCTCTCTCTCTCTCTCTCTCTCTCTCTCTCTCTCTCTTTGTGTTTCACATCTTCTCTTCTTCCCCACCTTACCAGTTTTGTTTGACTTCCCTCTTTACTATTTTTTGTGTTCTATCGTATCTCTAGATATGGTTCTCCTTCATATTGTATCCTATCTTATATCAAATTCTTATATTATCAACTCTTTATTGCTCATTCTAATCCTTTTCTATCTAAAACCAAATTCTCCAAATTTCACTCAATCTCCTTTAGTCTTTTCGTATTGTAGTTTATCTTAATTTCCTAACAAGGAGTGGACATCCAAACTTAGGAGATACATTGCATCTAGACATCCTCTAGCTGTGGGTAAGGAATTTTTTTCCAAAAAGGTTGTCTTATGGTTAATTTAGAGACTTGAACTCTAGTTGTAGAGTTTTCATACTCTCCTATAATCAGTAGAGCCAACTAGCCTTTTGTTGTCAATTCCATGAAAAATAAATATTTATATTATAAAAACTCAAATTGTTACTCTAAACCACCAATAGTATGATATCAACTCACCCATTCATGATATTATCTTCATAGAAAAGGGTCCTGCATCCTATTATTGCCATGGTATTCCTATGGAGACATACCTTTAGTGAAACTAGAAACCTAAGACACACAATAAGAAGCTCAGTAAATGAAAAGAGACAACATTTTCCTTTCCATGGCTCTAGAGATGAAGTTTTGAATGTTTTCCAACTCTAAAGGTCCCTTGGATATTGGTTGCTCTTGAAGTTATTAGCTACTAATTTGAGTTCAGACATTTTTTCTCATGTTAGCTGAAAATTTAGAGCTCCAAAATTTGTGTCAAAGTTCTCAATTTTGGTTAAACTAGGTATTTGTAACTCCCTAGTCCCAATAGTACATATATTGTCTGCTTTGGCTAAAGCCTTATGGTTTTGCTCTTCCCCATAGAAAAAATGTGTATGTGCTGAGAGTGATACCCAGGTCTTATAACTAGCCCAACTCCCTCTCCCCAGGCCATGTGAACTAACTCTCATGGTCACCCACAACTTGCCATCCTACTTGAGAGTCCCTTGCCTATCTTGGGCTTCACCCCCTTCAAACCGACATACAAGCCCTCTCATCCCCCCTTAGAGAACATGCATCTTTACATGACTTGGCCTAGTAATACCACATGTTGCTAGCCTCAACACCATTAGGGAAATTGGCTCTAATACCAACAACTCAACATTTGTAAAAGATCTAATGAAAAAGTTGTAGGAAAACCCGAGGTGTCACAGTTGGTATCAGAGCCAATTGGTCTCATGGTATTGAGGCTAACCACACATGGTCTGCCATTAGGCTAAGCCACACAGGGATGTGTGTCCCTAAGGGGGGATGAGGGGGTCTGTAGGTTGGTTTGAAGGGGGTGGAGCCCAAAATGGATGAGGGACTCGAGTGGGATGGTAGGTTGAGGGTGACCCTGAAAGTTAGTTCCACATTCCCCTGATAGAGGGAGATAGGCTAGTTATAAGACCTAAGTATCCCTCGTAGTACATATGTATTTTTTCTATAAGAAAGAGCAAAACCATGAGTCTCCAACCAAAGCAGACAACATATATTGTTAGGACCCAAGGCGTTCAAGAAGCACCTCATTAAGGCAAGGCCCCTTCTTTGGTAGTTTGTTGAAGAGAAAACAATCTAGCTATCCTGAGATTGTGGTTTTCCTCACCTACTATTTCAACCTTAAACCATGGATAAAAGCATCTTAGAACAAACAACACAAGGAGGCTATTTGCTTTATGTTTCAATTATCTTTTCTCAGTTTTAAAGGTGCAAATACAGGGCAAAAAGCTACAACATAAATAACTATTCTAATTCCAAGTCTCTTACACATACAAACATGTGGGCATATTGCAACGATTCCTTTTAACTGGTACATAGCAATTTGACATAGAGAATCATATACCATTCTGAAATCGCCTTCCAAATTATCTATTACTTTGGATTCTCCTGAAGTAAAGAAGCTTCTAGCCAATGGCCGTATGCCACAATACCTATACTAAGTTTTCTAAATCACACAAATTGAGGCAAGAACTAAGTTCCATGTACTAAGATCTTTCAAAAGATTTGAAAATCTAAATGAAGTCTGTCTCTCCTACAAGTAGGAATTATCTCTTCTTTTGCATCTCTTGCCCATGATGACCACTCCAATTGTACGTCGGCTATAGGGTAAACAATATGTGCTCTCCTAATAGTTGAAGAGAACCCTTAGATAACATATATATTTAATCTTTCCTTCTTCAAATAGTTTCTTTAGTTTTTCCATCTTAGGTAGAAGCAAAGAAAACACTAGAAAATGAATGATGCGACTGTCCCATAAAGAAACAAAATGACATGGTGCAATTCATAAGAAAATTTGGTAAACTAACACATCAGATGTGCTTCATAAATTCCACATAACCATCTAGCAATTATAGAGGTCGGAACAGGGACAAAACTAGTTATTTTAACATGATTGACAAATTTTCAAGATGCTACATTAAGAACTTCAATCAATTCACCTAAAAACTGATACGTACCAAGTTTTTAGAAAAAACCTTTGTAAAATTTATTTGGAAATGATGAGAATCCAGAGTAGAATTAAAATAAAAAAAAAAATTCAAATTATCATATGTAATAGTTTTCAAAACCACCCTTCCAAGCCTGGGTGTCTCATTAGAACTCCACATGTAGCCAAAATAATTTCATAAGAATAAGCACTACTAAGGCCCACTGGTCATAGCCCAAACAATCTTAAATGAAAAAATAACTTAAATTAAACTAAATTCTCACATTCATAGCAAAGTTAATTGTCCCATTACATCATTGTTCTAATGTTTAAGATTTTTATTCCAAACAAAATAAGTAACTAATTTTACTATCATACTTTCACTCTTTTGCCCCAAAGTTCTTATTTTGCCTCAATTCTTTAGTCTTGCTTCAGAAGATTGACTTGAAATTGTTGGTGGGGGTGAGTATGACCACTCAACGGGAAATTCTAAGCTAGACAAAACATGTAGGAAAACATATGGATGTATAAAGATTACAAGATGCTATCATTTAATCTCGATCGGTATCCAAACTCATAACGATTAAGCCTTAAGATCCATGACAAATTACATAAAGCATTACAAATCTCAATCCATAAGTACACCACATTAGAAGTAGTACCCAATATCTAAAACATATAACATAGTATCAACTGATTAGATAGTAACGTCCTACTGAGACCATACAAGTGAATGGTCTAATTCTCTCGAGGTTGACTGACATAGAAATATAGGTCAATATCATATTTCGTCTACTATACACATAAAGAGAACAAGCATCTCTTGCTTACGTTCAATATTGGATACAACACGACCTACATTGGTCCTCGTGGGGGAGATCATATCACATTGAATGGAAGGTCCCATGACCCTTCCAAATGCACAAAAGCCTTTACCTCTGGTAGGCATCAAAATTTCTTTTCAAAGTTTCAATGGCAACTACAATCCTAGCATAGCAAACTACTACTTCGTATACATTTTACAAGCCGACTAGAAATAAACAACTATAAAAATGTACACTTAAGAGGTCATTTAATTGTAAACGACTTTAAAAGTATGGCCCGAAGAGGAATCTTTTCATGGGAAGGACTTTTAAAGTCATTTAGTTCTAAATGACTTCAAAAGTTGTTGACTTTTAAAGTTATTTAGCTCTAAACAAATTTAAAGTCAATAACTTTTGAAGTCATTTAGGCTAAACAACTTCAAAAGTATACCAATAAATATAGTGTGAAGATTATTTTATGTGGGAATGGACTTTTAAAGTCATTTGACTTTAAACAACTTCAAATGTCAATAACTTTTGAAGTTGTTTAGTCATTAACAAGTTTAAAAATTCAATTACTTTTGAAGTCACTTGAGTCAAATGACTTTAAAAGTCCAATCCCGCATATACTTTTTGAAGTCGTTTAGTACTAAACGACTTCAAGTTATTTAGTACTAAATAACTTCTAAAGTCCTTGTTCATTTATTAATAGCCAACAACATGTCATTTTTTCTATATCCACTTCTTCTCATGGGTGGCAGACAGCTTCCTCCTCTGGTCCTTATGCTTCTCTCTTTTTCCCTTCATGCTTTCTATTTTGGATATTTTAACTCTTTGTGTCATGAAAAAGATTGTAAATAAACTATAACTTCTTTTGATCAACTCTCTCTGTTTTCGTTTTGAGGATCATGTGGGTTTTCTCGCTATAGATGGTAGGGTTAATAAGTGTGTTAGATCATCCTGATTTCACAAAAATTGTATGATTTCATTGTAAATGACAACTACTTCTCTCTAACCCTCACTATTGGAGAAAGGGAGGACATTATTGTGGTTTTCATCTAGAAGTAGGGTTTGATGAAGAGTGGTGATTATACCATCAACTTGTAGCTGAGAAAATTATAGGACACACACACATACTCTCTCTCTCTCTCTCTCTCTCTCTCTCTCTCTCTCTCTCTCTCTCTCTCTCTCTCTCTCTCCATAGAATGGGTGTCACCTAAATACTAAGAGGCTAGATTTTGATAAAAAAGAGTAGATTTGCTCTTTGATCTTACTTTAATAAGCTCTAATAATATGTAACATTTGATATAGGTAGCATTGGATGTAATAAAAAAATTATTTGATTTCCTTGTTCACATGTTTGTTTATATATATTATATTTTTGCGTGTATGTGATATTGGTTTCATTATGTATTTATGTAAGATATTGTAATGTACAAAAAAAATCAAATAAATATATATTAAAAGTGAAAATTATAAACTTTTAAAGTCGCTTGCTATAAACGACTTTAAAAGTTGTTTATATCTATTAATTGTAAATGACTTTAAAATTTTGCACTTTTAAAGTCATTTACAACAAACAACTTCAATTTTACAAGCCTGTTTTAAGAGTTATTTCATCGACTTTCACTATGCTTTTTCTAATTATGTTCATGATCTATACACAAAAACTAAGCTGGATTTCTATTTGACCACCCTTAAACAAATCATACTTGTGAATTTGGAACTACATTCACAAATTTGGATCGATATAGATTTTTTAGTGTTAGTTAGTATCTTTTTGTTTGTCTCAAATGCATTATACATATTTGAAGAATTTTTACAAGGTTATGGGTTAGAAATTTTTCCTTTTAAAGTTAATTTTCTTCTTCAATGGGTTTTCCATATTTTTCATTTTTATTACTACTTAAAAAATTTCATGAAATGTAGTCATTTTAAATACTTCTAATTCTTGTATATCTAATGTTTGATAAAATGCCTAACCTAATCTTTTCAAGTCTAAAAAGATCTTCACATAGATTTGCTCCAATTTCTTATAATAATGGACAAATATGCTTAGATGACTACAACAAGAACATTGAAAGAATATGAAGAGGGAACATAAAATTTTATAAAGTTCACACTTAAGACAAGTGTTGATCATAATGGCATGTGTTGTCCATGCTCAAAATGTGGGAACAAGAAAAAGTAGATTTGCAGCGGTAGAACTTTACATCGTGAAATCAAGATTTGGTTTTTAAGATCAAGATTTTAAAGAAGTCCTGAAAGTAGTAGATAAGATGCTACTAAACTATAATAAATTGGTGAGGTTCACATGAGAGGCAAAGAAAACCCTGGCTGCACTAGAGTTGAAGTATGAGAAGATACATGTGTCTCCTAATGATTCCATCTTGTATAGGGAGGAGAACAAGGATAAAACTACATGCCTAACTTGGTGGATAGTCAAGATGGAAGTTAAAGAAGAATGCAACTAAGAAAGTTACAGACATTCTGACAAAGGTTCTGTGGTACTTCCCTCCTATTCCAAGGTTCAAAAGAATATTCTGTATAATAGAAAGAGTGAAGAAATTAGTATGGCATGCTAAGGACAAAGTAGCTAATTGCTTTTCACGCATCTAGTAGATAGCCCATCATAGAAGCTCGTAGACTTTATGTGGCCTAATTTTGGTGAAGAACCTAAAAACCCACAACTTGCATTATTTACAAAATGAGATTAATTCTCATGGTTCATTGACCAGCAAGTATAGTTATTGGCCTATTATATTAGTTTGTTACCCCCTTCTACCATCTCTATGCATGAAGAGGAAGTTCATGATGCTATGTTGATATCGGGTCCAAAGCAACCAAGGAATGACATTGATGAGTACTTGTCTCCCTTGATTGATGATCCTAAGACAATATGGGACCTATGTGTTGAAGCATACGACACACATAGGAAAGAGTCGTTCACCCTAATGGCTATATTGTAGTGGACAATAAGTGACTTCCCTGCATATGATAATTTGTCTAGATGCACTGTGAAGAGATACAATACTTATCCTAGCTTTAGTGATCAAACATCTACTGTACAACTTAAACATAGTAGGAATATGACATTCCTTGAGAACAGAAGATGGTTGTAGAGAGACCATACATATTGTCTCAAGAAGGGTGAATTTAACGGTAGTGCAAAGATTAAGGACACCTCCAAAGATGTTGACAGGACAACAAGTATTGGAGCAAGTTTAAAACATTAATGTATTGTGAGGAAAGAAGAAATCAAGTGAACATACAGGTGAAAGTAATTGTAGAAGTTGTTGGAAGAGAAAATCAATATTCTTTTAGCTAGCATATTGAAAATCACTACACTTATGCGATGTGCTACATGTCATGCACATTGAGAAGAATGTGTGTGAAAGCTTGACCAGTACCTTGCTTAATATCTTAGGAAAAACAAAGGATGGACTTAAAGCTCCAATTGATCTTATGAAGATGGATTTGGAGAGGTAGCATCCTATGTATATGGGTAGTTGAGGAACATACATGCTTAAGGAAAATTATACGCTCAATAGAGAGGAGAGGAGAATGATGTTTTAAACCCTATTCGAGCTCAAAGTCTCAAATGGCTACTCTTCAAACTTTAAAAACATTGTCTCCATGGAAGAGCTAAGATTGTTGAGGGTGAAGCCCCACAATTGCCATGCATTGATGCAACAAATCCTGCCCATAGCAATACGTTCGATGTTACCAGACAAAGTCAGGGAAGCTATTACAAAATTCTACTACTTCTTTAATGCTTTGTGTAAGAAGGTGGTGGATGTTTTAAAATTATAAGAAATTCAAGGTCATCTAGTGACAACTTTATGTGAGTTTAAGACAATCTTTCCACAATCCTTCTTTGACATTATGGTACACTTAATAGTGCACCTCATTGATGAGGTTAGACTCTGTGGGCCAGTTTACTTATGATGGATGTACACATTTGAGAGGTACATGAAAATTTTAAAAGGGCATGTGCATAATCACAAATGGCCAGAGGGGTGTAGGGCTGAATGTTATATTGCGGAAGAAGCAATAGATTTTTACATAGAGTACTTAACAGGAGTGGATGCGATTGAAATCCCAAGAAAGAAACAATTAGTTCTAATCTCAAGGTTGGTGAACCTCTATCAAGTGGTCATGGATCGATCGTTCACTATAAAGAATGGAATTTAGCTCATCTTTATGTGTTCCAAAGTGTTGATGAACTCCAACCATACATTAAGCTCATCATGCATGCACTTATGTAAAATTCAATTATTGATGGTTCTATTTTCTTTGATCACTCTATTAAATTGTGTGTGTATAGTGAACACATGGATGTACTCAAGGCAAAGAATCCAAGTTATGTAAAGAAACACAAGTGGCTACAATTTGAGTATTGTCACACTTTCAATAATTAGCTGTGTGAGAAGGTAAAATAAAAAATTCTCACTTAATATTAATAAACTACATTTTGTATATGTGTATATATATAATCTTACTTAATTGCAATAATCACAAATCCTACTTAATTGCAATAATCACAAATCCTACTTAATATGTGCATACATAGATTCAAGATCAGAGAGAAGTAGCAGGCAATGATATATCTTAAACCTTGGGCTAAATGGCATTGAGACTGTGATAACTCATGAGTGCAACAAAATAGTGGAGTTAGCTTAGTTGTTAATGTCACATTCTTTTTTAGTTCAAAGGATAACAAGCCAATAGTAGCAGATGATATTTATAATAGGGTTATAAGAGAGATATGGGCCTTGATTGTACTTTAAGAAGTGTGGTTGTGTTTAAATGTGACTGAGTAGAATACAAGATAGCATCAAAATTGATGCCCTTGGATTGAAATTGGTCGACCTCAACAAGTTGGCTATAAAAATGATTAATTTATTTTGACATCTTAAGCAAAACAAGTTTTTTATGTGCAAGATGAATGTGATAAGAGATGATCAACTTTTTTATCATCTTATTCAATCTAAGTAGTACTTTGTAAGAATGAGGATTATGTGCGTGACAATGGAGAGGAGAGTGCTTGGGTTTGAAAACTATATGTTTTTAGGGTATGTGGATTGTATTAGTGAGTTGCAATATATACATATAATTTCATATTTATAATTAGCTCTTTTGTCATGAGTTATATGGATTGATCAGTGAGCTACATGTGTATATAAAAAATGCATGAATCAATATTAACTATCATAAAAAATTGGTTTCATTGTGTATTAATTGTTAGATATTGTAAAGTACTAACATAAAAAATATATTTTATTTAATTAAAAATAATTTATAAAGTCGTTTACATTAAACGACTTCATTATGCACAAAAAAATTTAGTAGCAAAAATGATCAACCAAATTTACACTAATCATTATGTAATGTCTTTGATTTTTAAATGATAATTTAAAAAAATATTGAATTATGCGAAATCAAAGTTAGAAGAAAATAATTTTGAAATTCTCAATTTTTTGAGTTCTAGAAAGTGAAAATTTTATATACATCAATTCTAATGATAATACCTTAATAATGTGATTCTACTCATAAAAATGATTCCAATGACACTAAGTTTGCTAAAATCAAAATTTGAATGAATACGTTTTCATTTTCTTAAAAAGGGCAATTTGGTAATTTCACATAGCTAGCCTCACTTATAGAAATTTGAGAATTGAGTGGCTCTCATTTATTTTTTTACTATAATTATATACTTAAACAATTAAGTAGTAAAAATAATATAATTTTCAAGTGTAAAAGTTTTCAAGGTTAAATTTATTCAACAAATAAAGAAGGGGGACATTTTAATAATGGCACCCCCTCCCACTTAAGTACTCTTAGTAGAAAAAAAAAAAGAACAAACCAAGTATGTTCTCAAAAACCTAGTAGGAGAGGAAAAAACATAGCAATGCCAACCTGGGGAGAAGAAAGGAGCGAGAAGAGGGGAGATGAAGAGAGAAGTGACACCAATCAATGATGCCCAATTGATGCTTATGGCACCGATTAATGCCGTTCGAGGATGCCCAAACTAGCAGCATAGCTGAGGAAATTTGGTAGTGAGAGGAGGGGGGAGAAGAAAAGGAGGAAGAAGAAGGGGGAGAAGGAGAGGAGGAGAAACAGGGGCCAATGCAGGCCATCGGTGCCATTTGACACTGACAATGCCTAGACAGGTGCATGCAGGTGAAAAAAACCCAATGGTGAGAAGAAGTGTAACAGCCCAAGGGCCCACACCCTACAACGATATTGTCCATGCCAGAGTGCCCATACACCCTACATGGTTTTGTTCTTCCCCAGTTGCCCAAGGAAAAGGTCTCATTGCAAGGGAAAGTCCTCAGCACTATTATTAATAGCCCAGTATCCTTTCCCCTAGCGATGTGGGACTAACTCTCAATCCCTCACCCCAGCCTAGAAGCCTACCAGCCTAAAAGCCTGCCAGCCCTCTTGACCCGCCCTCATCAGCCAGCCCTCATCGACTTGAGGCTTCACCTCACCCCCTTAAGGGACACGTGTCCCCGTGTGTCTGCCTCCGTAAGTGATCTGACCATGGCAGCCCACGTGCGGCTAGCCACCCACACCGAGTCAGGGTCTGGCTCTGATATTTATACCCCGGGGTTCCAACAATCACAATATTGTCTGCTTTGGGGCGCCCATACACTCTTCATGGTTTTGTTCTTCCCTAATTTCCTAGGAAAAATGCATTGTGACCGTTAGAGTTTCCCGAACTCTTATAAATAGCCTAGTTTCCTCTCCCCAGGCAATGTGGGACTAACTCTCTGTCCCTCACCCCAGCCTAGAAGCCTACCAGCCTTCTCTTGGCCCACCCTCATCAGCCCAGGGCTTCACATCTTCCCCCCTTAGGGAACACACGTCCCCGCGTGATAGCCATGACCAGGCGCCCGCATACGGCTAACCACCACACCACGAGGGGAACTGGCTCTAATACCATTATTTACACCCTGAGGTTCCAACAGTCAGTTTCCTAGGAAAAATGCGTTGTGACCGTTAGAGTTTTCCAAACTCATATAAACAGCCCAGTTTCCTCTCCCTAGACAATGTGGGACTGACTCTCAGTCCCTCACCCTAGCCTAGAAGCCTACCAGCCTAAAAGCCTGCCATCCCTCTTGGCCCTCCCTCATCGGCCTGAGGCTTCACCTCACCCCCTTAGGGGACACGCATCCCCGCGTGTCTGCCTCCGTCAACGATCTAACTGCGACAGCCCACGTGCGGCTAGCCACACACACCAGGTCGGGGTCTGTCTCTGATATTTACACCTTGGGGCTCCAACAGTCACTATATTGTCTGCTTTTGGGGAGCCCATACACCCCTCACGGTTTTGTTCTTTCCTAGCTTCCTAGGAAAAACACATTGTGACCGTTAGAGTTTCTCGAACTCTTATAAACAGCCTAGTTTCCTCTTCCCAGTCAATGTGGGACTAACTCTCTATCCCACACCCCAGCCTAGAAGCCTGCCAGCCTTCTCTTGGCCCGCCCTTATCGGCCTAGGGCTTCACAAGAAGGGGGAGAAGAAAAAGAGGAAAGAGAAGAAGAATGGGGAGTAGGAGAGGAAGAGCAAAGGAAGAGGGGCTGAACAAGCCATTGTCGACTGTTGATGCAATGATGCCTAGACCAGTGAGCACAAGTGAGAAAAACCCTATGGTGAGAAGATGTGGTGGGGGGGGGGGGGGTGTGGGGTGTTTTGCGGAGGGTGGAGGGAGAAGAAAAAGAAGAAGAGAGGAGGAGAAGGAGGGTCAAACCAGGCTATGGTGACACCATTGATGCCCACACCTGTGCAGGTCCAAAAGCCCAATTTGATAGGAGGAGAAGAAAGAGGATGAAAGGAAAAAAGAAAGCTTTTTCTGGTAGATATTCCTAATATAGTTCATGGTTTTGATGGATTTGTGCATCGATGAGTATGATTGGAATGTTTCTGATTTTGTTTGGATATATGAACATAATTTGTGTAGATGAGACATGATTCTGTTAAGATGAGATGCATGTTTTATTAAGGACTAGCTAAAAGGAACATTGAATAGGCTCCCTTAGCATGTTTATTATGATAAATAGGTACAATTGCATAAAATGGATTATATATAAGCAAACATAACATGATGCATGATTTAAACTTGGAAATTACATGAAATAAAGTAACCTAAAGTGCATGAATTATGACAAGAAAGTATGCATGAACCAAGATGTAAACTAACCACACATGGAATGCATGAAATTAATCAATTGTGACGACCCTGGTTTTCACATGCATTTTTAAATGCAGCCTAATTCCTAATGCAGGATTGATCCCTATTTGAAAACAATTTTATAAAAACAATGCAATGTAGCAAAAAAATCTTTTGTTTTAAATTCATTTTGAAAACCCCGAGTGTTATTTTCTTTCAAAATAAACAAAGTAGTTTTGAAAATTATGATAATCATAAATGTCTTCCCAAGTCTATTTAGTCATAGCTCACAGCCCAACTGTAGTAATTACAGGTACATGTCCAAGAGGGTAGAGAGTTTACTTACATTCCTACTTGTCTCATCTTCATTTACTTGATTGTGACACCAACATGTCCTGGAGTTTCTTCTAACCCTTTTTGGATTAATCTGTAAAAATAATATATTTGGGGTGAGTATTCCTCATACTTAGTAGGTTATCTCATTCTACTATTTTGAAAACACGGTGGGCAACATGCATAATTCAAGGCGCTTTGTCATGTAAAACATCAGTGATTCCTTTTTGTGTAAACATGCATATTTATGCATACAATGTAAGCTCATGGATGCAAATTCAACCATGGAATCCTTTACTAAGATCTAGTATTTAACGATATAAATTTGACTAAAAATCATAAAGTAGAAATCAATAGATTCATGTAAGAAGATTTCGACAAACATATCAAACCATAAGTCAAATATAATAATCATGAAACTCTTAAAATAGTCATCTTTCAAAGCCGATGATGGCATTACTATAAGTATCATGCACATGGTCTATCTCTCGGCGAACATATCACGCCAACTGGTTACAAGTACTCGTATACGACCATCTCAATGCTATATGCATATCGATAACACTAAAATTATTGGGTCACTATGCTCACAATCAGCACACAGCTAGAATCGTGTGTCTCCAGTATCTAGAGAGCAACCCACCATAGCCTCCACGGCGACTATGATTGTCCTCGAAAAGGATGCCATGAATACCTCCAGTGGTCATCCCTGTTTACCACAGTAGTCAAGCAAGGGACAAGCCTTTTTGGCAGCGATACCATCCACCTTTTTGGTGGTAGAGGCCAGAAGGCCAACCCCGTACATACTAACCTCTCAGCATAGTCCCACCAGGCTCAATATCCCAAAAAGCATATATAGATAATTCCAAATCTCAATCAGTGAAATCATGCAATTTATTTTCAACCATGCGAGCAGTTATAAAATCAGTTCATGCTAATATCGCATTCAAAGCCATAAAACATGAAGACAATTCCACATACTTGTATAAGAACATCATATCTCAAAAGCATGCTAAAAACAGTAATAAAGGCAAGTTAGAGTTTAAGATGCATTTATAAAAACTTAGTAGTATCAAACTACCTACCTCAATGTTCCTAGAATCATGCTCTTCATTATTCGACCTTGAGTCCTTTTGTGAAACTGTGGATATTAATTAACAGCAAGGAAAGCATGAAATGTATAAGAAAATTTAAGGAGAAAGATGGCAATGTACTTATTTTAAGAATACGCTCGTGCACACACACACATACACTTCCCACCTTGTGGAATGGATAGGGAAATTTAAGATAACACACACACGCTTCCCACCTCATAATTTAATCATCTTATTTTGCTTAAAGTTCTTTTTATTACTACAGTATTTGTACTTCTTTGGTTATCACATTTCTTTAGTTCCATAGGAGTTTGTTTCTATAATATTTTGTGGCATAAGTAAACTTTGGAAGCTTAGTGTCAGTGACATGTATATATAGTCATTTAGAATTAAGAAGTTCAACCCTTAAGAAATCTTATGAATGACCATTAGCAAGCTATGTTCACAAACTTAGTGTGGGATGCATCTTTCCCTTTAAGAGATGTGAACTTGAAGCAGTGGAGTCAAAGACTAGTGAAAGGTCTATGGGATTTGTAACCCTTTTACAAATACATACATACATACATACATACATACATGTACACACACTAAGCAGGCTTATATTTTCACGCATCCTTTATCTGTTTATTTGCAGTTTGTTTATCGCACATGTTAGATTTTGTATGTTTATGTGAATGGGTGGAGATGGAGTCTCCTTTTTCCTTAAACTGTTTATCAGGGACATCAAATTCACATGCGTAAAATGTTCAAGTTTGGAAAATAGAGTAGACTCTATGGGATTTTTGGTAGAAATATAGCACTCATTTCTTTAAAAATCTTGATTTTTAGAAAAGAAACAAGACACTTGAGATTTTTAAATTCCATTTTACCTAACCATGTTTAAAAACAAAAGATGCATGTGTGATATGTGCTTGAGGACAAGTGGTAACTAAATTCTTAAGAATATAGATGGAATAAAAGGGACTAAAACTGAAGCAAATAAATGCTTACTTATCATAACTAATCAATAAGTGGTCCTAGTATATGCTTGATCATTTTGATAAGTGTAATACCCCAGGGTTCCAACAGTCACAATATTGTCCGCTTTGAGGCACCCATACACCAATCACTATTTTGTTCTTCCCAAGTTTTCTTGGGAAAACGCATTGTGACCATTAGAGTTACCGAAACTCTTATAAACAACCCAATTTCCTCTCCCCAGATAATGTGGGACTAACTCTTTGTCCTTCACCCTAGCCTAGAAGCCTGTCAGCCTTCTCTTGACTTGTCCTCATCGGCCCAAGGCTTCACATCTTTCCCCCTTAGGAAACACATGTCCCTGCGTGATAGCCACGACTGGGCACCTACATGCTGCTAGCCATCACACCACGAGGGGAACTAGCTCTAATACCATTTGTAACACCCCGAGGTTCCAACATTCACAATATTATCCACTTTGGGGTGCCCATACACCCCTCACGGTTTTGTTCTTCTCAAGTTTCCTATGAAAAACGTGTTGTGACCGTTAGAGTCCCCTAATGTAATATCCTTAATTTTTAGGATAAAATAGGAAATTTTTAAATAAATAAAAATAAAAAATTTATAGATAGAAATTTTTCTTGAAAACATAAGAATTAGAAAGTGCTCGTCGATACGAATCCAACGCCACCAAGAACGTGAAAAACGGAGCTCAAACGAGGGAGTTATGAGCCGTCAAAGTTGTAAGGGCAAATTGGTCATTTGACAGAGACGTGTTAGACAGGGGTCCAAATTGATAATGGCACCCCCGTCTTCCACACGTCTCTACCAGTGCCGGAAAAATCACCGGAGAGACGTAGGAAGAGACGTGTGCTCTTCCCCAAGACTATAAAACCCTATATCTATGCTCCTCTAGGAGCCAAAACGCTCCACTTTGAGCGTTTTCTCTGAGTTTTTACGCAAAACCCTAGACCTGCAAAAATTCACGTTTTTCCGGCGAGTGGAGCCCCGATAACAGGAGCAACACCTGTCAGGCGCAAGGTAAGCCTCAAATCCATGTTTTTCTGTATTTATTAATTAGAAAACTAATTAGAAAAGCATGAAAAAAATTAGGAAAAAAATCGGATTTTTTGGGAACTTTGTGCACGCTACTGTTGGAGCGTAATTTCATGGATCAAACCTCATCCGTTTGAAAATCGTACCGTCCAACTAGTGCACAAGAGACCCAAGAGCAAACCCTTTAAATTTGGGAGTGATCCAACGGTGGATTTCTCCATAAAACCCAAAAACCAGTACCTATGGATGTTTTTAGGAACTTGGGAAAAACCATTTAAAAAACATGGTTTTTGGAGAAATCAATGCAAAAGGATGATAGAAATGGAAACTAGACAAAATTTGGAACAAAATGGTTCAAAAACCAAGTGATTTGGACACATGTAGGGTCACCGGAGATGACCGGAAGCCGGTCGTCTTCTCAGGCACCGGTTTCCGCATCGCCGGTGTAAACCGGGCTGCCCGTGTAACCCAGTGTAAACTGGGTGCCCGTGTAACCCGGTGTAAACCGGGGTCACCGGTGTAACCCAGTGTACACTGGGCGCCGGTGTAACCTGGTGTAAAGCAGGGTCGCTGGTGTAAACCAGTGCACCCGCCAAACACCCTATAAATTAATAAATATTAATTTATGAAGTATTTTCACTTAAAATTGATTTTTGGGAGTTAGAGGAGTCCAAATCACGATCCGAAATATGCGTTGTGACCGTATTGATGACGCGGACCTATTTTTAACTTAAAAACTTATAAATGACTACTTTTATTTAGAAAAATTTTTAAATAGTGATGTGACATGTACAGGTGCACTTGAATATACCAGTTAAAGGGAGTTATTAGCAAGCTAGTGGTCTCACACTGAGGTAGGTGATGACAACTAATGTTTTTCCTTGATTTTAAACCATGTTTAAACATAGCATCATGTGTGATCGTGTTTTAAATTGCAATTCTTATTTACCGTGTATTTCATGCGACATTGAGTACAGGATGGTTATTCTAAAATAAAATCTTTTACTGAATAAACTTATTTAAAATACTTTTACAAGCATGATGTTAATTAGTTATGCTTAATTAGATACTTATTTCTTATTATATATATAGAAAATGCATGGATTTACATGGAAATGAGAATAGAGGCTTATTAGTTGGTCCTTTTATAGGCTAACCCCAGGATGAGGGGCATGTCTTGGGGATTGCAAGCTATAAGTGCTCTTGAGTTTTAGCATATACATATGATTTCTGTGTTTTATATTTGATGACGGGTGCTCTCGCCCGGTGGGCTGGCCACCCACCTTCCGAGATTATGATGTGATGATTTTGTGATATGATAGACATCTGCCCATAGATGGCATTCGGTAGGGGTTTGGTAACATGGATAGTCCACACTACTGGTCTGAGCCTTTCCATGGGGACAGACGCTAAGCCTCCCGTTATGATGTCGACGGAGAGCAGCGGTGGTTGATACCCATGGAGGGTTGCTACTACAACATGATGGCCCATATTCTTATTATGTGTGCATGTATGATAAGCATGGTTATGGATGATATGCCTGGGTGTGACGACACTCAGAGGTTGACTACGTGTACCCATGATCAGGGATGTTAATGAGATGTGGTGGGACCCATTACCTTAGGGTGCCCTTATTCTGGTTGTATGCTCCATTTTATTGATTCATGTCATGTTTTAACTCCTTGAATTTTATGTTTTAGCATATGGAATAAATTGGCATTTATTGAACATGGCATTATGATATCACTATTTTCATAAATGTTAGATTTTTCATCAGTACTGTTCATTATTTCTTTCATTTATTACATTAATTGTCTATGTACCTACACAAGCGATAGCTTGCTGAGGCATTGCTTTGTTTTGCAATGCCTTAGATCTCGAGCACGACACTAGGAAAGGAAAAGCGGTTGATAAACCTTGAGAGCTGCTAAAGACTAGTTTTCCTTATAGTTTTAGACAGTATATGTGAGTCATTAGAGTGGATTATCATTTGAATTTTATTATGGACTGCATACTTTATAATTGGATGTGATTTAGATCTTTGGACATATGTTGGACATTTATATGGGATGTTATGATGGATAGACCCTGGGCCATATTATTATTGTCTTTTGGACGTTTATTTAATTTAAAATAAAGGCGCTTATTTATTTGACGTTGATTTATACGCATATTATTTATTTGTGTTTAAATTACATGTACGCCATTTTGAGAAAGGAAAACTAACACCTGGAGTTTTTAAGATAGGTTTAGTAAAATGTTGAATAAATCTTTTCTCATGGGATCCCAAATGCTCTTATTTAAAATACCATTATTATTATTTTAAAAAAAATGTCTTAAAAATCTGGGGTGTTACACCTAAACTCTTATAAACAGCCTAGTTTCCCCTTCCCAGACAATGTGGGACTAACTCTCTTTCCTTCACCCTAGCCTAGAAGTTTGTCAACCTTCTCTTGGCTCGCCCTCATTGGCCTAGGGCTTCACAATAAGAATGACTTATAATGCATTTTTGGAAATGGGCATGAACAAGACACAACAAGACATACATGCAGGCTTACTAATAAATGCTTTAAGGTGTATCTCTTGATTGTCGAATGGTAGTAGTTGCATACATAAAGCTAAATTAGTCTAGTCATGTTTACATGAGTGCAAATGAAGGTATATATACATGTGCTATGTGATGGCTAGAATCATGCAAGTTAACATTGCTTTACTTATATGTTGATTTACTTAAAATCATGCAAGTTAACATTTCTTTACTTATAATCATGCAAATTAGTTTCTAGGTTTAGTTTTAGAAAATTTTAATTTTAAAAATATCTATGCTTAAGAAAGTTTTTAGTTTCATGCATGTTTTATTTGATTTGATTTTGGTTTGTTTGCCACATATGTCATGTCGATTTGTTTTCTTTAAATGAATTACATGACCTTTTTTTATATCATTGTTATAATATCATTGTGTTCTTACTTGTAGTAACGATGGAATGAGAAGAACATCAAACTGAATATTACAACTACAATGAAGAGCATGAACAAGAGGCCAACACGAGCACCAGTCCAAAGAGAAAGGGGAGAGGGTGAACAACAATGGAAAAAGGATATCAAGAGAAATTCTAAATGAATTAAAGAAACTGTCAAATACAATAATAGAGGGCAAGAGATTGGTGAGAGTGTAGCTGCTTATAGTAGTTTTCTCTACTCTATAGTAAGAAGCATGGTTCCTATCACATTTGAGGATTGGAGACTTGTGCCATCCTTGACAAAAGATTCAATATGGGAAATAGTAAAGGTATGTAAACATTAAGTGCATGTATTATATAATTTATAACTTACATTATTTTTCAAATATAGTAATCTGCTATGTATTTTGCAGACTACCTTTGACGTGCTTGATGACAAGAAGATGCATGCTTTACATGGGGCTAGCGAGCAATAGAGAAAATGGAAGAACTACCTTCTTCACAATTACATAGATCTATATGTCAAAAATCCATCGAGGCTATACATAGTGCTTGCCATTTACGCTGACATCATTGACTAAGAGTTGGCATGCATTTGTATAGAATCACACCTCCACCGAATTTGAGGTATGTGCAAAAATGATGTTTCATTTAATTAATTACATGTAACATTTGATTATTGCACCTAATCATGCATGCACAAATGAGCAGGCAAAGAGTACAAGGGGAAGAAAGATGCATGAAACAAATATGCAACATCATATGTCCAAGTTGGGCTACGCTCATTTAAAAGAGCATGAAATAAGCATCTGTGACAATTTATCCCTTTCAATTTAATGCTACTTTAGTTATATGCATGTTGTTCTCTAACTATAGTGTCTTTGCTTGACAGCAAAATAAAGTTGGGACTATGGAACCCATTCATTATTCCATCCTCTGGAAGATGGCGCATTCAGTGGGCTGTATTGGTAACAAGTTCTCAGATGAAAGTACTACCCAAATTACTCCTCGCGTAGTAAGTGATTCTACTTGTCCATAAAATTTATATAATTAATTAGATGACATGATCATGTCTTTCTAATTAAATTTTACAAGACATTCTTACCCATGAAAGTACAACTACAAGAACTCTAAGCAGCATTGCTACTAGCAAGGACATCCTGTATAAGGCTATGGACAACAAGAAGGACCACCCTTATCGAGTTAGGGACATGGCTCGTAGTATTGTTCCTTCTAAATTCTTTAGTAAAGGATGCTTACCTAAAGTTCAAGATGATGAGGAGGCCTACAATGAGCATGTTGAGAAAATAAAGACTAATATATTTAGTCAGTTGCGTGAGGGAGGTTTGATGATTATTACTCCTTCCCTTGCACATAATTATCATAGCGCCCTTGTACCTCCATCAAATAAAAGCTACAATTTCCCAACTAAAGAAGATAATGAAGGACATCCATCACCCCTCAAAAAGAAAATCCTACCTAGGAGGTATATATATATATATATATATATATATATATATATATATATATATATATATATATAGACAAAATTAAAATTTTCATTATGCTTTTATAATAATTCTCTATCTGAGCCTCTTTATTGTATATTTAATTTGCAGGTGGCTTAATGCATGTTGGCCTTGGATTTCTGTCAAAACATCATGGCAGTTGGTTCATGTTATTAGCATGAATCAAATGTTTTGCACGAAATTAGTATGCCACCACATACTAAGTGGGTGTCCATTATCATGGCTTTGAATCCTAATGCCTACCTGCCATTCCCATTAAAAATAGAAAATATTATAACCGTTGAGCATGTAGTTGCATATCACGTTGCTTGGCTGAAGGCACTAGTCATTCCCATAGAGTCCATGGTCTCTTAACATACTACCTACCTCATCAATATTTTTTAGCTAGAGACCTCAATTAATTGTTTAATAACTTTATATAGTTAATCAACAACAACATGCGACATCGAGGTCAACTACCTTTATAGTGTCACCTATTGCTACTGCACTAATGGAACAGGTACGTGTATATATCTTTGTTTTTTTTTCATCATAAATTAGGTCCTCTTTTATTGATTAATATTATTTAGCTAAATTTTTTTACATCTTTTACAACAGCCGTCCAAGGAGCTTGTGGATGTCCCACCTAACACGCCTCAATCCTTAAGTTTAATCTATGATCTCATCAACGACAATATGGCAATCAACTATATATGAATTAAGGAGGAAGTGCGTAACAATGGCACTATTGAAGTGCCACTTATGGCAAAGGACCTATTACAAGTTTGCCTATAGGATCAACTCGAGTACCCTCACATTGTCTCCTACATAAGGTATATGCACATATTTGCTTAATAAATATTTGTCATTTACATCTTATATATAGGTAATAATTATTTATTTTATGTAGCTTCTTGAATGATGCGAATATCCTTTTTGAGAGTGAGGGTACACTTTACCAATTCATTAACCCTGTCATCATTTCTAGAGTGGCAGAGCAATGGCCGATAGAGAGGTGTGTTCATGATATTTTACTAGGCTTCTTTCCCTACTCTTAGGGATAGGGCTTAATGATTCCCCACAATAGCAGGTAAGTTTTAATTTTCTTGTTTTCTTGCCAACTTATTCTATACTTAAGGAATGCCAACTTTAATTATAATTCATATGACTATCCATGTAGGTCTCATTGGATGCTGCTTGTTTTGGATGTGCACGGTGGGCATGCTTTCTTTTTTTATTCTTGTGGATCTTACATCCGTCTTGCCCTCATAAAAATTATAAATAAGTAAGCTTTTACTTTTTTCATATGTTATGTGTAGATAAGTAATTTGTAATTCATCTATAATGCATTTGAAATTTAAATTTGTAGAGTGTGGTTCGAATGGGTAATATGGCCGAGGCTGTATAGCCATCAAAAGTCACTTGAAAGAATGTCAAGATATAGGAAACAATTAATTACTCTTAGTTATTACTAATTAAACATACAATATTACAAATGATATATATGGGTTCTTTTCACTATCCTTATTGCACAGTGTCCTAAACAGCAATCTGATTGAGAGTGCGTGTACTATGTCCTAAGATACATGAGGACCCTTATATTTGATAGTATTCCTATCTCTCATTTAAAAAAGGTAAGACACTTTTTACTTTTCATAATCTTATATTTTTCTATAATTTTTATGGATCTGGCTAAAAAGTGTGAGTTTAATTAAAAATATTATATTTCAGGCTGCTGTACTTTTTGAGTGGGAGAACTTGAAGAGTTACTCTAGAGTAAATCTCAATGAAATATGAACTGAATGGGCTGAATATATAATGAGTTTCCATCAGATCACTTGGAGTAACTACATTAACTTGAAATACATAATAAAGTATTTTTCCATTCACTTGTGTGTGTTCTTTTAGTTTTTATAATTTTCTTTGATATACATATATATATATATATATATATTAAGTGATGAGTGAGTGAAAACTTGGAGTGCGTACATGAAGTGAATTTGGAGCTTGTACATGAAATGAATATGTGGTGATTGGTTTTCAATATATTTATTGAATTATATAACTTTTATGAGATGATGAATGAGAGGGCCACTTAGAGTATGTAAGTAAATACGAATATGTATGGATTTACAAATGAAGTGAATGTGGATGTTATAGAGAACACATGTTGTAGTATCTTCAATTTTTCTAAATTAGTAATAAAAAATTAATTAAATTAAAATTTTCATGCATAGAATTTGGTTTTTAAATGACTAAAAATAGAAAGTACACGGCAATAGGAATTGAATGGTATAAACAATGTCAAAAATGGAGTTCGGATGAGTGAGATATGACCATTTTAAGTTGTAAGGGTAAATTGGTAATTAGCCAAGGACGTGAATTAGAGGGGGTCATGTTGATAACGACACCCCTTTCCATTTCCATTGCAGTTCCAATGGAGGAAGGCAGTGATCTACGTTTTCATTAGGGAAAATCAAATATCAATCTATAAAAAACTAGTTCCCCTTCCATTCCCACGCCAAACAACCAGAGAAAAAAACCCATCTTTTCCCTTTGCATGCTACTAAAATGCATGGGATTTTGCACCCACTAGAGGACTCCGATCTCCCATCTCCGACTCTAACAAGGTTAGGTACACACTCTAACTTATTATTTACCTTATTTTCCAACTTTCACCTCATAGATCCGGGCTAGATCTAATTTGTATGGCCATTGGATGGCCTATGGAATCAAAACCGTAGAGCATGATTAGACCCATATTAAGGACACCTCAAATAGTATATCTGAGTTTTTCATTATGATCTTTGGCCTCAAAAATGCTAGGAACAGCGAAAACAGATAAAAGTTTGGAGCATTTGGGGCTTCGATGAAGCCAAAAGAAGATGGATGGCTCAGGTTCATCGTCCCCGATGGACAATGCACTTAGGATCCCTACTGGGACGCCCAGGCATAGACAGCACATGGGAGTGCTCCGTCGCGTGCATGTGTAGCGTATTCACGTGCGGCGATGTTTCTGCGCACTAACACGGAGAGCTAGAACGCTCGCGTCTTGGCGACCAAGATGCATGCGGGGGAGCGCCCTGGTGACCAGGACGCACGTAGTGCATTCCATGGCACATTTTGGGAATGGAACATCTGAGGGACACCGATATAAACTAGCGTAAACCATGTCGTCGGTGCAAATCGATGTAAAATAGAAATTTTTTATATGAAATGGTTTTTCTAAGATGCTGGAGGCTACAAAAGCTTGATCTTCGATCTGAAAGATTTGTTGGAACCGTATCAACGATGCAGACATGATTTTGGAATTAGAATTTTGATCTAATTACATCTAGTTAGGATAAATTCATAAAATATTACAAAATCACTTAGATCCAATCGATCAAAGGGTGATCAGGCCCAAAAACTTGAACAACTAGATAATATATGATAATAACTTAGGATGCTAAGGATCAGATTAGATGTAATTACTCTAGTAATTGATCTAGACCATTGAATTAACCCAAATCTTGGGAAATTATTGATCTAAGGATGATTTGACCGTTAGATCAAGGTGTAAACTATAGATGCGCACAGAAATGAGTAGATAAATATGAGATAGGACTAATTAATAACAAATAATGTTGGAATTAAGGGCCAAATCATAAATAGAGATCTTAGAGAATGATCCAATGGTTGGATCACCATAGATTCCATTGAGATAAAATAATTAACACAAAATAGTACTATGATACTGAAAGGTACATCTGAGTGTGCGAGATAAGAGGATTACACGCTTAAATTGAGTTATTTCTCATTGAGGTAGGTGATGACATTTAATATTATGTTTTGATTTCTAAAACTTGCATTATCATAGCATTCATGGTTGATGGTGATTGATTGTCATTCGTTTAATTATTTTGAGATTTTATGAGATTCAACATTTTATGCTATGATCAATATTAGATTTCAATAGTATATTGAATGGGTTTTCATGATCGATTGTTTTATGAGACTGATACCACGTATCTTATATATGATTAGTAATTATCTTTCCTTATTACATCACTAAGATTGATTGGCTTTCATAACATTCATAGTGAAGGCTTGGTGGCTAGTCATTTGAGAGGTTAACCCTAGGATGAGGGGTGTGCCTTGGGGATTGTGAGCCACGAGTGCTCTTGGTTTTACGAGAAATTGGATTTTCATGTTTTATTATTTATGATGGGTGCTCTCACCTAGTGGATGTCATGCTAGGAAAGAGTAGGCCTCACCACCCACCCTCCGAAAAATTGTGATGTGATTTATAATGTGATAGACACCTACCCACAAATGGCTTTTGGTAGGGGTTTGGTAACATGGATAGTCCACACTACCAGTCCGGGCCTTTCCATAGGGACAAACGTTAAGTCTCCCATTATGGTGTCGACGGGAAGCGGCCGTGGTTGAGACCCTGGAGGGGTTGCTGTTATGGCATGATGATCCATACTCTTGTTTTGTATACTTGCATGATAAGCATGGAGATGTTATTATATGCCTGGGTGTGATGACACTCAGAAGATTGATATGAGTGTATGGGACACTCGTAGGACCCATGTACCTTAAAGTGCCCTGTTTGTTATTGTATGCTCATTGATAGTGGATCATATCATGTTTTACATCTACAAGATTATCATGTTTTATATCCATGAGATGCATGTTTTATCGCATGTGATGTTTCAAGGCTATATTGGCATTACTTATGATATTTATATTTTCATGGATAATTGTTCTACACATTATATCCATGTTGTTATCTAATTTTATTTTCCCTTGCTATTACATTAAATGTCTATGTACCTACACAAGCAATAGCTTGCTGAGGCATTGCTTTGTTTTACAATGTCTCAAATACCAAGCATGACAGTAGGAAAGGCAAGGCTGTGGAAGGATAGTGATAGCAGTGGGGACCACTTGATTTGATTGATAGATAGATCAACGTGAGTGGTTAGATGGATTACTGTTTGAACCTATTTTATGGACTGTATACCTTCTTTAGATGGACTTGATTATGACATTATATATATATTATGGACTTGTCTTTTAAGTATGGCAGATTGTTATGATGGATAGACCCTGGGCCACATTATTATGTTTTTGGATATTTATTGTTTTAAAAATAAAGGTGATTTTGACATTAGATTTGATATGGGTATTGTCTTAAATTTATTTTTGCGTACTTATATTTATCTTTTAATTATGGCCGTGATGTTTTTGGAAAAAGGAGATAACACCTGGAGGTTTTCAGTAAATATTCTAATAAAATAATTAATATAATCTTTTGATTTTGGGATCCCGAGTATTACTATAATTATTATATAAAAAATGTTATAAAAACTTGGGGTGTTTCACATGTGTTGTAGTTTCTTTTATAAAGTATTTTCAAGATAGATGTAGATGGATAATGATGAGTTTGGATGTTTTATACCCATTATGGGTGTATTAGGTGTTATATTGTAAGATTGATTCAGTGTATCAAGAAAGATGTGGATGCATGTTGTATTGGATGTTGGTTTTTCATGTTTATAAACATTGTTTGAAGTATCAAGTGTATAAAATATTTGTTATTCAATGTATACATAGGTGGTAGTGTATTAAGAAAGATGTGGATGCATATTGTGGTAGATGTTGGTTTATCAGGTGTGTATGATGTTTGTTACTCAATGTATATAGCTAGTATTGTATCAAGAAGTGGATACATGTTGAATTGAAATAGGTTTTGCATGTTTATAAGATTGATTGAAGTATTAGGTATACATAGGATGTTTGTTATTCAATTGTATATAAGTGGTAGCACTCAGATAGAAAACTGAAAAAAAAAATACTTTTGAAGTCATTTAGGCTAAGCAACCTCAAAAGCTGTGACTTTGAACTCCTTTAGAGATAAGCGACTTTAATAGTTTGTAAGTTTTGAAGTCACTCAGCCTAAGTGACTTCAAAAGTTATGACTTTTGAAGTCGTTTAGTGTAAGTGACTTCAAAAGTGCTTCAAAAAAGTTGGACTTTTGAAGTCACTTTGGGCAAAACAACTTCAAAATTCACCAACTTTTGAAGTTGTTTAGTCTAAGCGACTTCAAAGGTCCTTAATTTTTAAAGTTGGTCACCTAAATGACTTCAAAAGTTGTCGACTTTCGAAGTCAGGTCAATAGAAGTTGCTTATTAAATGACTTCAATTATCCTTTGAAGTGACTTTAAAAGCCCCCTATCTAGTAGTGTGGGGTCTCATAAATTACCCCCTTACACACAACTCCAAAGAGTCTCATCATAGTTTTGATCTCAGATTTATGGTACAGTCACACAAATAGTCCTTAAAGTGAAAAATAATTAAATAAATAAAATCTAAAGTCGTGATCAATGTATCATTATTTAGAATAAAACATACATTTGTATCTCAAGCATGGATGTAAGTATGTCTCTCAATGAGCTTATATGGCAATCCATCCTTTTCATACTCAACACACATGTGCATTCATCATAACTTTCTTTCTGCTTTAATTAAAAGCATCCAAAAACATGATCAACTAGTATTAAGAGAAATCAATGATGAAATTTAACATTATTCCAAACATAGCACACATTCATTTAAACAAAGTCAATAGTGTGATTTCAAAACAAATCCATTGTTGGGTGTACATGTAATTCACGTGAAATCAATGGTGTGAAATTATCCAGCCTGGTGCACATGGAATCATATAGTCAAGTGTATGAGCGTGTGTATGCACATCAAAGCAAAGGATCAATGGAGCATGCACATTAGATTATATAAAATGGGAGTGTCTAGGTCTAAAAAAAAAAAATGGATATATAGTGTTCCAATGTCAACAAGGTTCCATAATAAAAATTTGACAATTATAGACATTATTCATATGTCAAATTAGACCAATGGATATGATTTATAACAATCAAGTGTGGTGCGCCTAAATTCAAATTGATCCATGAAATTTAAAGTGAATATACATAGTAAATCTTTGTCAAGAAATCAACAAACAATGTTTGAATAGTATGCATGGGTGTTTGTTTACAAAAAGGAAGTAATGATAGAATTTGTATCTAGTAAAAATGGATGCACATGATCTTATGGAATTAGTACAAGTCAAGGGAATAATTCAACATGTGCATGATGATTAGCAAGGGATGTGTGCGTGAGGTTTGATGGAGTGGATAGTATGCACATGAAATGTAATGAGATGGGCATGTGCAACAAGCGATGGGATCAAAGGAGTGCATGCATTAAGACATTTAGAATGCTCATGGCTATAACTTCAAATCAACTCTACGAAATCATCATTGAATTAACCCAATCGTATGCTCATAATGGACCAAACCACCATGTGTACATAATGATTCAATTGAGTTAGCATGTATGCATGATGGATCCGTTTAAATACCTTGTGAGCATAGGGTAGATTTTTTAAATTGGTCATGCACCCATGCCCACAACCAAGATCAAAAGCTCATGAAAACACACACACACACACACACACACACACACACACACACATGCATGGATCGCACAATGATCTAACATCAGAATTCTCATCTTAAACATGACTGTAGGCTCTAAATCAATTAAATAATGTCTCTACACAATTTGGTCAAAATTAATTTGTGCACCTAATATGAATCATTCAATAAACCAGTGTTTCTAATTTGGATTCAAGGAGCTAATCTAGTAAGTAATGATTTTTGAAAAGACAATAACTCATGCAAATGCTTCGTGTCTATCAAGGAATTGGTGACCATGATTGAAATCAAGAGGTTCCCCTTGTATGCAATGATCTAGATAGAAAGTAAGCTGATGAGCATGATTGAGATCTAAAAGGCAATGAGCATATGAGTGTCTTGTAAGGATCTATAGATCATAAAGGTGTTTGTGCACATGATCAAAACAAGAACTCAAGGATGATTCACACCCTTGATAAACCATGTGGGTGTGTGGTCAATCATGCATCGCATAGTGTGCTTATAGCTATGATAGAGGAATATCAATGGCCATGATAGTTGAGTGAATATACTAGTGAACATCAAATGAGTAACATGCCTATACCCATGGTAAAGAACCTTAATGCATATGATAGTTTAATGAATAAACATTTGTGCATCAAATGAGTGTGCACAAAATTTTGGATCAGAAATTTAATTTGTGTGCATGGATTAAAACTCTGATCTAAGGTGTGCATGATCTAGATCAAGCAACATAAACTAGTGTGCATGCTATGGACATTATATCAATGAAATATGTAATCAATTAAGGAGACTATGCATATTATAGATCCATGGATGAGATTTGAATAAATTAAAAACATGAGGTCTCATGTTAAAGATGAGAATCCAACTGGAAGAAATAAAAATTCATCAAGGCACAAATACGCATGCTATGCACGAAGTCAACTACTGAAATCCAAAAAAAGGAAAATAGCTTGAAGCATATGCCATAGATGAATGAGCCTTAATGAATATGGATCAATAATGTTATTTGAAACAAAACTAGACAAAGATGTGCATGCTTTTATACAATGAGACAAGGTAGATCAAAATCGGTGATAAAAGCCAATCCAACCTAGAATAACCCATGCCCCCTACTTCTTAGAAGCAAAATAATCTTCTATAATCTTCTTATCCAAAAATGTGGAGAGTAAATGATCCTTAATGCAGCATTCTTCTTCTTCTTCTTCTTCTTCTTCTTCTTCTTCTTCTTCTTCTTCTTCTTCTTCTTCTCTCTCTCTCTCTCTCTCTCTCTCTCTCTCTCTCTCTCTCTCTCTCTCTCTCTCTCTCTCTCTCTCTCTCTCTCTCTCTCTCTCTCTCTCTCTCTCTCTCTCTCTCTCTCTATGTTTCACATATTATTTTCTTCCCTAACTTATCACTTTTCTTTGATTCCCTTCTTTACCATTTTGTATCTATCCTATCTCTAGATATGCTTCTCCTTCCTATCCTAATCCCTCTATGTTACGTATCCATGTCCTTTCCTAACTATCTAAAGTTCTCTAGATTCTACTCAATCTATTATATTCTTTGCTTGTTATGATATATCTTAATTTCTTAGGAGATTTATTACACCTAAACATTCCTTGGCTTTGGGTAGAGAATTTCTCCAAAAAGGTTGCCTTATGGCTAATTTAGAGACTTGAAGCCTAGTTTGTAACCAACTGAGCTAACTTGTTTTTATTGTTAATCCCATGCAAAATAAATATTTATATTATAAAAACTGAAGTTGTTACATTCTTCCCTACTTATAAAAATTTCGTCCTCGAAATTTCACAGTAGTTTAGCGAACAACTCAGGAAACCTCTGTCTCATGTCACTTTTTACCTCCTAATAACTTCTTCAATCATATGATGTTTCCAAAAGACTTTAACTAATGGGTTTGTCTTATTTCTCAAAGTCTTCTCCTTTCAGTCTAGGATTTGTACCAGTTTTGTTACAGAAGTCAAATTGGGTTGCAGTTCACTTGGTACTTGCTCCAATACATGGGTAGGATCAGGAACATATTTCCTGAGCATTGATACATAGAATACATTATGTACCTCTAAAAAGTATGGTGGAAGTGCTAACTAGTATGCCACTTGTCCAATTCTCTCTAGAATCACAAATAGTCCTACAAATCTTAGACTCGCATTTGATTCCAAACCTCATCACCACCCTAGTTGGTGAGACCTTCAAGAAGACATGAACCCCGACTGTAAACTCTAGATCTCTGTCTTTTATTCGTGTAGCTCTTTTGCCTATTGTGGGCAACCAATAATCGCTTATGGATAACTCGTACCTTCTCTATACACTGTTCAATCAATTTTGACTTCACAAATTGTCGTTCATCGATATCACTCCAACAAGTTAGTGTTCGACAAGGCCTAACATACAATGCCTCATACAGTGCCATGCTAATGCTAGAGTGATAACTATTATTATATGCAAACTCTATTAAGGGAAGATGTTCATCCCAACTATATTTCCACTCAAAAGTACAAGCCCTAAGCATATCTTCAAGTGCCTATATGGTTCATTAATACTGTCCATCAGTCTCCAGATGGAAGGTAGTACTAAATCTCTGTGAGGTACCAAGTCCTTCTTGTACACTCTGCCAGAAATGCAATCTAAATCTAATATCCCTATCAGATATAATAGTCAAAGCACTCATGTAAACATACAATCTCCTTAATATGTAGCTTTGCCAAACTCTTCAATCATTATCTCTGCTGAATGAGAAGAAAGTGTGCAAACTTAGTCAGTTTATCCACTATTACCCAAATCATTTCATGTCCACTGGAGGTTCGAGGTAATCCCATTATAAAGTCCATAGTAATTAATATGGTTCCACTTCCATTCTGGGATTTCTAAAGTATGTAATAGTCCTGCTATTCTTTGATGCTCTACCTTCACTCTTTGACAAGTTAGATATCTTGCCACACTCATTAATGTCTCATTTCATGCCCTGCCACAAAAAATTTCTCTTCAAATCTTGATACATTTTTGTACCCTCAAGTTGAATGGTAAACTTCAATTTATGTGCCTCCTGTAATAATTCCTGTCTCAACCCTGCTACTACTAGCACTACAATTCTACCTTAAAAGTGTATTCCTCCATCAATACCCATTGAGAATTCAGCCTTGCTACTCATGTCTTGAGTCTCCCTACACTCTTTTTGGGCTAGCAGAATTAGCTCTATAAAGGTCATTCTTACTGACACATTTGCCATCATTACCTTCATCTTTCTACCTAGAGCATCTGCCACAATGTTAGCCTTACCAAAGTGATACTAGATGGTGAAATCATAATCCTGCAAATACTCCATCCATCGCCTTTGTCTCATGTTTAGGTCACTTTAAGAAAATATGTGCTTAAGACTTTTATGATATGTAAATACTTCAAACTTTTCATAGTATAAATGATGTCTCCATATCTTTAAAGCAAAAGTCACTATGGCCAACTCCAAATCATGGGTAGGATAGTTTACCTCATGAGTCATTAACTGTCTAGAGACATAAATGATCACTTTCTCATGTTGCATAAACATGCACCCAAGTCCCTTGCCAAAAGCATTGATGTAAACTACAAATCCTCCACTACCCACCAATAAGGTAAGAATAGGTGTTGTAGTAAGCCTTCTCTTCAATTCTTGAAAACTCCATTCACATTCCTCCATTTACTCAAACTTCTTCTCCTTCCTGGTCAACTAGGTCATAGGTTGTGCAATGCAAGAAAAAAATTCTATGAATCTCTTGTAATACCCAGCCTACCTGAGAAAAACTACTAATCTCCATTACAGTCTTAAGCCTTTCCCAATTGGTGATTGTCTCTATCTTCATGGGATCAAAAGAAATACCATGTGCAGAAATAACATGACCAAGTGGACTCGGTCAAGCCAAAACTCACACGTAAAGAATTTCACGTACAATTAGTGAGTTTGGAGAGTGTGTAACACCTGTCGCAAGTGTTCCTTATGTTCTTCATGACTGCTAAAGTATACCAGAATATTGTCAACAAATACTATTGCAAATCTATTCAAATACTCCTCAAACACTTTGTTCATTAAATCCATAAAGGCAATAGGTGCAATTGTCAGTCCAAATGGCATTATTAGGAACTCAAAATGGCCATATCGAGTTTTGAATGCTATCTTTGGGATATCCTCGTCTTGTATCCATTATGATGGTATCCCGATCTTAAGTCAATCTTTGAGTTTAACATTGCATATTGTAATTGATCAAAAAGGTCATCAATAATGGGTACATATTCTTAATGGTGACCCCATTCAGCAATCAATAATTGATACACAGCCTCATAGATTCATCATTTTTCTTAACAAATAACATAGGGGCTCCCTAAGGTGAAACACTTGGAGAAATAAACCCCTAATCCATCAACTCCTCTAGAAATACATCTCGGAGTTCCCGAACTACGTTAATCTCATTGATCTTTGGCCTTGATTCTTCTTAAGCCACAACACTAGCTAAATATGCCTGACATCCTTTAGTGACTAGTCTTGTAGCTTTCACTGCTGCAATAATACTCATTCCTAGCAAGTCTAACCTACCCTGAAAGGTAAGGGTTTCCTTTCCTTCTTTTGTAAAGAGTGGCTCTCTTCTTCTTATAATCGATTACTATCCCTTTGTCTAATAACTAGTCCATACCCAATATCATGTCAAAATTCTCCATTCTCAGGAGGATTAGGTCACCGCTATTTTTTTTATCTGCCATAAAAATAGGCACATCTTGTAGGGATTCACATGCCATAATAGGTCCCCCTACTAAAGTACTCACTTCCATACAAAAACCCAATCTTTTTGTGATATAATTCATACATGATGCAAAGCTATGTTATATAAATAAATGTGTGGAGCACGGATCAATCAATGCATGAGCAAGTCTATCAGAAATTAAAAGAGTACCTTCTATTATGGCATTGGAGGCACGAGCTTGCTCTATGGTTAATACAAAGACCTTGCATTAGCTCCATGATGCTGGTCCTTGGCAGGGATGCTCATGCTTCTTCTTTAGGTAGTCACAAATGAAATTTCCTTGCTTGCCACATAAGAAATATCGGTGCTGCTCAACCAAGCAAGTTCTCCCTTGATGAAATTTATGGTAGGTAGGGCACTGTGTACAATCACCTTCTTTCTTTCTGAAGTTAGTCCTCAGTGGTCCATGTCACCTCTTAAATTTGGCTAGTGCAGCCTCTTTCCTTTCTAGACTGGTTTCTGCCCAGTAGTCCTTTCATGATCCTTGGTTGATTGTTTATATTATCTTTCTACAATGGAAGCTAGTTCCACAACCTTGGATAGTGAGGAGGGTTGGGCAGTCAAAATCTTACTCTTTCGGTGAAAATTAAGTCCCTTGACTAACTTTTTGATAGCTCGTAGTTCTATGGGACACACTTTAGGGGCAAACCATCTCAACTTTATGAACTTTGTCTCATATTTTTCCACTATAATGGAACCCTACACCAAGCTAAGAAACTCCTGCCCCTTTTTCTCTTGTATATGTGGAGGAAAGTACTTGTTAGTCAATACAAGTTTAAAATCATCCCATTCAATCTTTTCCACCTTGCTGAAGTAGGTTCTCTTAGTAGTAGGCCATCAATGTAAAGCCTCTTCTGTTAGCACAAAAGTAGCCACCGCTGCTTGTCTATCTTCTGGCATGTTCATTACCTTAAATATATTTTCTACCTTGTAAAGCCCAGTTTCTGCAACTTTTGGTCCTTCCTCGCCTAAAATTTTGGGAGCAATCTTTTTGAAATACTCTAACAAAGTATTTTCCTTTATCCCTATTCCTCCTCCAACTTCCACTCTCAGCTCTCCTCCCTGCTCAGAACTATGCAATCACTGTTTCATATGCTGTAAGAGAAGCTCTATCACATCCTCTATAGCATCATACTGGACCTTGGTATTTTCTAGAGCTTCAAAGGAGGAGGTCTCAACCATGTTAGTAGCTCTACATCTCTTTGGTGCTATCTGGATTATCAATAACAAAAATCTAATGAGTTTTTTTTTTAATAACTCACTTAATGTACCTAGGTCTCATTTTCTCACTACTAACTACATAGTTCCCAAGTTGTTTTGGCTATGAGTAGTAGAAACTGAGTTTTGATACCAGCTATGACACCCTGGGTTTTGAGAAACAACCTTTGTAAAATTTATTTGGAAATGAATAGGATCTTACGAAGAATTTTTTCTTTCTTTTTAGAACATTTTCAAGCTATCATATATAATAGTCTTCAAGAATGTCCTTCCAAGTCTGAGTGTCTCATTAAAACTCCACATGTAACCAAAATAATTTCATAAGAATAAGCACTACCAGGACCCACTAGTAACAGTCCAAACAATCTTAAATGGAACCATATCTTAAATTAAACTAAATCCTCACATTCATAGCAAAGTTAATTGTCACGGTACGTCATTGTTCTAATGTTCAAGGTTTTTATTCTAAACAAAATAAGTAACTAATTTCATTATCATACTTTCACTCTTCTACTCCAAAGTTCCTATTTTGCCTGAATCTTTAGTCATGCAGAAGACTGACCTAAAATTATTAATCGGATGAGTATGACCACTCAACAAAAAATTCTAAGCTAGAAAAAACATCCAAGAAAACATATGGATGCATAAAGATAACAAAATAATATTGATTGATCGCAATCAATATCAAAACTTAGTAACTATTAAGCCTCAAGATCCATGATAAATTACATGAAGCATTACAAATTTCAATCCAAAATTACACTACATTAGAAGTAGTACCCCCAATATATGAAACATATAACGTAGAATCAACTGATCCAACAGCAGCATCCTATTGAGACCATATAGGCGAATGGTCTAATTTTCTTAAGGTTGACCGACATAATAATATATGTCAATATCATATCTCCTCTGCTATGTATGGAGAGAGAACCAGCGTCTCTTACCTACATTCAATTGTGGATACTGCACGACCTACACCAGTCCTCATAGGGGAGATCAAATCACACTAAATGTAAGGTCCCATGAGCCTTTCAAATGCCAAAAAGCCTTTACCTCAAGTGGGTATGAAAATTTCCTTTTAGAATGTTAGTGGCCAATTGCACTCCTAGCATAGCAAATTACAAGGATCTTTTAAATTACCCCTTACATACAACTCCAAAGAGTTTCAACATAGTTTAGATCTCACATTTATAGTACAGTCACACAAACACTCCTTAGAGTAAAAAATAATTAAATAAATAAAACCAAAGTCGCAATCAACATATCATTATTTACACAAAAACATACATTTGTATCACAAGCATGCATGTAAGCATGCCTCTCAATGAGCATATATGGTAATCCACCCTTTTCATACTCAACACACATGTGCGTTCATCATAACTTTTCTTTTCTTTTCTTTTCTTTCTATTTTAAAAGCATCCAAAAACATGATTGACTAGTATCAACTGAGATCAATGATGGAATTTAACTTTATTCCAAGCATAACACACATTCATCTAAACAAAGTCAACAGTATAATTTAAAAACAAATCCATGGTTGGGTACATGCAATTCACATGAAATCAATATTGTGAAATGATCCAGCACGGTGCACATGGAATCATGCAGTCAATTGTGTGTGTGTGTGTGCGTGCGCGCCCACATCAAAGCAAAAGATCAATGGAGCACGCACTTTAGATTATAGAAAATAGGAGTGTCCAAGTTTAAAAAAAAAAAAAAACAATGGATATATGGGGTTCCAATGCCAACATGGTTTCATAATAAGAATTTGACAATTATAGACCAATGGATACGATTTGATCGATGAAATTTAAAGTGAATATACATAGTGCATCTTTATCAGGAACTCAACAGACAATGTTTGAATAGTATGCATGAGTGTTAGTTTACAAAAAGGAAGTAATGATAGACTTTGTATGTAGTCAAACATGGGCACACATGATCTTATGGAATTATTACAAATCAATGGAATAATTCAACATGTGCATGAAGATTAGCATGGGACGTGTGCATGAGGTTTGGTGGATTGGATACTATGCACATGAAATGTAATGAGATGGGCATGTGCAATAGGCAATAGGATCAACGGTGTGCATGCATTGAGACATTTAGAATGCGCGGCTGTAACTTCAAATCAATTCTACGAAATCATCTTGGAATCAACCCAATCTTATGCACAGACTGGAGCAAATCACCATGTGTACATAATGATTCAATTGAGTTAGCACGTATGCGTGATTGATCCGTTCGAATACCTTATGAACATAAGGTATATTTTTAGAATTGGTCATGCACCCAAGCCCACAACCAAGATCAAAAGCTCATGAAAACACACACACAATGACGGATCACACAAGGATCTAACATGAGTAGTCTCATATTAAACATGACCGTAGGTTCTAAATCAATTAAATAATGGGTCCGCACAATTTGGTGGAAATTAATTTGTGTGCCTAATCTGAATCATTCAACAAATCAATGTTTCTGATTTGGATTCAAGGAGTTAATCTAGTAAGTAATGATTTTTGTAAAGAGCATAACTCATGCACATGCTTTGGGTCAATCAAGGAATTGATGATCATGATTGAAATCAATAGATTACCCTCATACACAATGATCTATATCAAAGATAAGCTGATGAGCATGATTGATATCTAAAAGGCAACAAGCATATAAGTGTCTTGTAATGATCTATAGATCATAGAGGTGTTTGTGCACATGATCAAAATAAGAACTCAAGTATGATTCACACCCTTGATAAACCATGTGGGTGTGTGGTCAATCAAGCATCGCATAGGGTGCTTATAGCTATGATAGAGGAATATCAATACCCGTGATAGTTGAGTGAATATACCAGTGAGAATCAAATGAGTGACCTGACTATACCCATGGTAAAGAACCTTAATGCATATGATAGTTTAATGAACAAACATGTGTGCATCAAATGATAGTTTAGTGATCTAAGGTGTGCATGATCTAGATCAAGTAACATACACTAATGTGTATGAAATGGACTTTATAGTAATGAAATCTGCCATCAATTAAGGAGACTATGCATATTATAGATCCATGGATGAGATCTGGATAAATGAAGAACATGAGGTTGCATGCTGAAGATGAGAATCCAATTGGAAGAAATCAAAATTCATCAAGGCACAAGTGGGCATGCTATGCACGTAGGAATTAGCTAATGAAATCCCAACAAAAAAGAAAAAAAAAAAAAAGAAAATATCTTAAAGCATATGCCATCAATGAATGAGCCTAAATGAATATGGATCAACAATGTGATTTGAAACAAAAATAGACATGGATGTGTATGCTTTTATACAATGAGATGAGGTAGATCGAAATCAGTGATAAAAGCCAAGCCAACCTAGAATAACCCATGCCCCCTACATCTTAGAAGCAAAATAATCTTCTACAATCTTTTGGTCCAAAAATACGGAGAGTGGATGATCCTTAGTGCAGCATCTTTCTTCTTCTATCTCTTTCTTTCTCTCTCTTTATGTTTCATGTATTCTCTTCTTCCCCAACTAATCACTTTTATTTAATTTTCCTCTTTACTATTTTGTGTTCTATCCTATCTCTAGATATGCCTCTCCTTCCTATCCTAGAGTCTAATCTTATACACTCTTTGTTATGTATTCTCATCCTTTTCTAACTACCTAGAATTTTCTAGATTCTACCCTATCTCTTATATACTTTGCTTGTTATGATTTATCTTAATTTTCTAGGAGATTCATTGCACCTAGACATTCCTTAAGGCATAGAAGGCAGACATGCTCAAACATCCAAGACCTTGTGCCGGACCATCCAAACCGCAAGATCCCAGCTTAATCCGACGGACATCGGCAACGGAAGCCATCGTGTAAGTGCTTCTTACGTATTTTCTTCAAGTGCTAACACTACTAGAATCAAAGGACAACTTCAAATGTCTATGTTCTGCCCCAGATGGAAAAAACTCGGGACACTGAAGAGAATTACCAGTATTTATGAAATCCAAACACGGTGATGCATGCAATACTGTTCAAATAATACAATACCGGAAAGGTAGCGGCCCCATTTTACAGTTTCCCTGACTAGTTAATGGTAGTCCTCGTTGAAGAAAGCTATTTAAAAACTTAATAGGAATCTAATCAGAATACGGTCAAAGGCTAGAAGGCTAGTATAGGCCAACGTTCGTCGTCCATCGTCACCAATACGCTAGTGCTTACGTAAACATGATTTTTCCGGAGAATGTTAAGGACGAACGCAGTTTCTCTTCATGAAATAAGATCGGATGGATCTCCTCTATTTTTCTTTTCTTTCTTCTTTTTTGAACGGTAGATATACACCAGTGCAAAGCCTCGATCACCGAGAGACTCTTTACGCTACTGTCCTAGAAGGCTTTGCTGCTTCCATGTCAACCACGCTGACAGTCGATGATAAAAGCTACTTTCTAGACCTACATCAAAATTTTTGTGTTTCTATAGTTTCTCCTAAAAAGGTTTTTGCTCACATTGCTCAACACTATCTACTAAGTCAAAGTGCTAATAGGTCATCATCATCATCATCATCAAAACCTTATCCCAATTAGGGGTCAGCCACATGAATTTTATTCCTTCATTCCACTCTATTTAATACTATGGCTTCATTTAGTCTTAAATTTTTTAAATCTTTCCTCACCACTTTCATCCACATTCTTTTGAGCCTTTTCCTTGCCCTTTTAGAACCTTCTACTTGTATTGCCTCACTCCTTCTAACCGGTGTCGATACTGGTCTCCTTTGAACATGCCCAAACCATCTAAGTCTAATCTCCCTCATCTTGTTACCTATTGGTGCTACCCCTAAATTTTCTCTAATATTTTCATTTTTAATTCTATCATTTCTTGTCTTACTGCTCATCCATCTCAATATCCTCATTTTTATGACACTCATCCTATGAGTATGATGTTCCTTTACTGCCCAACACTCTGATCCATATAGCATGGCTGGCCTTATGGCCATCCTATAGAATTTTCCTTTTAGTTTGAGTGGCACCCGTTGATCACACAAAACTCCAAATGCACATATCCATTTGTTCCAACCCGCTTGGATTCTTTGGGTAACCTCCCTCTCAATCTCTCCACTCTCATGAATCATTGAACCTAAGTACTGAAAATGGTCTTTTACGAGGACTTGTTGGTTATCAATCTTGACTGGTGTTCCACTCCTACTCTCCTTGCTAAAATTAGATTCCTTACATTCTGTCTTAATTCTGCTAATTTTAAATCCTTCAAATTCTAATGCTTCTCTCCATAACTCTAACTTTATGTTTACACCCTCCCTTGTCTCATCAAGTAAGACTATATCATCTGTAAATAGCATGCACCAGGGAATCTCCTAGTGCAAATATTTTGTTAACTCATCCATAAATAATGTAAAAAGGTATGGACTGAACCCTAATCCTTAGTGCAATCCTACAGTGACAGGAAAATCACCAATCACGCCACTAGTAGTCTTAATATTTGTTACCGCTCCCTCTTACATATCTTTAATTATGTCTATCTACCCCTGAGAAACCCCTTTACCACCCAATACCCTCCATATAAACTCTCTACGAACTCTATCATAAGCTTTCTCTAAGTCGATAAAGACCATGTGGAGGTCTTTCCTCCTCTCTCTATATTTCTCTACTAATTGTCTTAGTAAGAAAATAGCTTCCATGGTAGACTTTATAGGCATGAAACCAAACTGATTTTCCGATACACTTGTTTCATGTCATAGCCTCTTCTCAGTCACTCTTTCAATAAGTTTCATAGTGTGACTCATAAGTTTGATCCCTCAATAATTAGTACAGTTTTGTATATTTCCTTTATTCTTGTATATTGGTACTGTAATGACTCCAAATTTGTAATATTGAAATTTCAAGTTTAACAATGAAAAGTTCAGTTTTTGAAGATAAGGGCATTTTAGTCATTTTACTATTCACCTTGACTGAACCCAAGAATTTGGTCCTAAAAATGGTTCTATTAGATGCGTCTCGGAAAAAGGAATCCAATGAAACCAAAATCACCTAAAACGGAGTTAAAATGAGCAAGTTATGGCCCTTTAAAGTTCAGGGGCAAAAATATAATTTTATTAAAAAATGAATTTACCCTGCAAAAACACAGGGGCCCGTTTTGATATGGGCACCCCTTCATCTTCAACCTCTAGAGGGTTCTAGAACGGCGGTGATTGGAGGAGAAATCACCGCCATTCTGGAGGTTTCTCCACCGCCATTCAAAGGCAGTGAGAGCCCCCTCCAGAACCCTCTCTTAGCTCTATAAATAGAGCTCTTGGGCGCCTCTAATGGCAGCCCAAAATGTTGAAGAAAACCCATTGAGGAGCAGTGACCTAGAGGAGAAAACAAGGAGAAAAACCCAGCAACAAGCCAGGTACACCCAAGATCCCTCAAAACCCATCTCCATCATAGTTCCAAGATCAATTTCCCTAGGTTTTTGCATGAAAAACCATGCAAAATGGAGCCCTGGAAACTCACCAAGGACCCAGGGACGTTCCCTGGGCCACACTGGTTCGACAGGGTCAAACCAGGGTGTCCTGAGGAAGCCCCAGTTCCCCAACGAACAGGACGTTCCAATCGGAACGTCTCACGTCGACCGCGGTTTGAAAAACCAAACAGGCATGCCCAGGGACGTGCCCGCAAAAGAGGCAGTCGGGCAGGAAAACCCGGCACGTCTACAGACGTGCCCGTTGAGGTGCACGCTGCAGACATGCAGTGCATTAGCGCTGCGGGTTTTCTCGTTCCTTAAGGAAGCCGGGGCACACAACGCAGACGCGCAGCGCCCTAGCATTCTGTTTTTTTCATTCTTAAGACCTTATGTACGTGCGACACTAAAATGCTTATAACTTGAGATCTAGAGCTCCGATTAAAGCTCTGCAAAAGGCGTTGTGTCCATGTCAACAATGCAGACACATCTGAACTATAAAATCCCTGATCAAAGCCTAATCAAAGGTGGGCATGACCCTTAGAATAAGATGGTGGCACGTGGTCGCTAGACCTTTGGAAAAATGAGGATACCAAGGCCCAATTAGGACCTTAGGACACCCATAAGCTTAGGGATGGACCCCTAATGCCTAAGTAATAAGACCAATCACTCAAAAACCCATAAAAGATAGGCTAAACTAACCTTGACTCCCCAAAACCATGTTCAGGAGCGTTCGAGGACAAAAGGGTTAATGCGACCTAGCCAGGTAGGTGCTCTATCACTACTAGATTCTTTTAAAAGAACTATTATTATTTTGAGAATATATGTTTTAAGTATATGACTTGTTTAGCATGACTTAATTCAGTATGCATGTGATAAATGCTTTATGCATAGACGTGTTTTGTAAATAATTGCATATACGTTGTGGATAGATATGTTTTGCAAACTATTGCATACATCGCATGATTTGTGAACATTAAGTTCTGGAAAAAGTTGCATGTCCTTGAGGGTTGCCAAAAGACGCTAGAGTGCCAAGGGCCAGGCAGTTGTGAGGGACCCAAAGAGTACAGGTTTTGGAAAGAGGTTTTTGGCTTATTTGATCTTATGTGATTTGGGCTAGTAAGCCCGTGGGTGCTATGCTGAGGGGTCTGGGTTGGCCACCCAGCCTCTACCACTACTAGGTGGAATGGGTACCATGCCCAAAAAAGGGCATGTCCCTACGTCGATTGCATGTGGTACAGGGGGCTACCATTGGTGTCACGGCACTGGGTCGATGTGTCATATGCCCTGTGGAGGCTATGACGCTGTGTCCTCAGGTACCCGGGGACCACACGGTGGCGAGGTCGTGGGCATAGTTTGAACCCTATGATTTGATGATTTATGTGCATTTCATATGGCATGATAAGAGGTTGGTCGACCATACCATACTAGGGATCCATGAGTTGGATTCCATGAAGCATCTTATGCATATCATGATGTTATGATATATATGTATATGATACTTTCAATTTTGGATTATGTGATCCTTTAAGTCGTTAGTATTTCAGTTTAATAATGGATTTTAATATTCATGTTGCACTTGAGTATTCAGACATGCACATGTTTTGAATAAGCACATGATTTTAAAACATCTCATGCATTATAAAACTAGTAGTGATAGGCTCCTACTGAGTATAGTGTATACTCACTCAATCCTCAACATTTTTCAGACACCAAGTAAATACTTAAGGGCAAGGAACGCTTGTGCTAGGAACCACCCAGACTAAGTACAAGTAAGTAAAACCCCTACCTTATCTTTCAATGTTACTTGATTGTAGTTACTCTCTAATAGCTGGGGCTGTGACTAACACTTTCTTGGGAACAATATTGATTTAAACTTTGCCATGGCTAGATAATTTGATAATGTGTTTTGACACTCGGGGTTTTTATGAAAGATTGTTTTCCAAAACAAAAAGATTTTCATGCATTTCAACTTATAAAACAAGAGATCTTACCTTTTTATCAAAATTGCATCATATAAAAACCCGGGTCATGACAGGTACAATAGACCTTTTCCTCCACTCATCAGGCATTTTCTTTGATTTTATAATTTTGTTAAACAACTTGGTCAACCAAACTACCCCTATATCTCCCATATGCTTTCAAACCTCTATTGGTATTCCATCAGGCCCCATAGCCTTTCCTTATTTCATCCTTTTCAAGGCTTCTTTTACTTCAAGTATTCTAATCCTACATTCATATATATAATATCCAATTTTATTTAGATTCATAGTATTTTCAATCCTTATATTCTTAGAGCCATTGTCATTTAACAATTTTTGAAAGTTTGTTTCTCACCTTTGTTTGATCTCATCATCTTTGACTAATACCCTTTGATCATCGCTTCTAATACACCTAACGTGATCTAAGTCCTTATCTTTCTATTCTCTTACTTTTGCAAGTTTAAACACATCTTTCTCACCTTCTCTTATTCTTAGTCTATTGTAGAGCTCATCATATGCTTAAACTTAGCCTCACTTACTATTCTCTTAATAACGTTTTTAGCATTCTTATATTGTTTATAGTTTTCATTATTTCTAATCTTCTGCTATGCTTTAAAATGCATCCTTTTTTCTTTAATAACTTTTTTCATTGTTTCAATCCACCACCATTTTTCCTTTGCTAATAGTCTTTTACCTTTAGATACTCTTAAGACATCATTTGCCACTTTCTTAATGGGCTCAACCATATTAGTCCACATGGTATTTACTTCTGTTTCATAGTTTCAATTTCCTTCTACCATCAACTTGTTTTTGAATAAGGTTATTTTCTCTCCTTTTAAGTTCCACCACTTAGTTTTTGAATATGTATTAAGTTCATTTCTTTTTCTCTATCTTTTGTTATGGATATCCATAACCATTAACCTATGTTGTGAGGTTAAACTCTTACTGAGTATCACCATAGAATCCTTACATATAGATTGTTCATTATTTCTAAGTAGAAAAAAGTCTATTTGACTTTTATGAAATCCAGTCTTATAGGTTATTAAGTGTTCATCCCTCTTCTTAAAGAGTGTATTTGCAATGGACAGGTTATATGACAAAGAAAAATTGAGGATATTCTCCCCCATCTCATTTCGTTCACCTATACCATACCCTTCGTGTATTCTATCATATCCTTCCTTATATTTTCCCACACGACCATTTAAGTCCACTCCTATAAATATTCCCTCAGTGTTGGGAATTTTTTGCATGACTCCCTCCATATTTTCCCAAAATTGTCTCTTAATTATATCTTATTACCCTACTTGTGGTGCATATACACTTATAACATTTATATTATGCTCCCTTAGGACAATTTTTATTATTATAATTCTATCACTGATTCTTTTAACGTCCACAATTTTATCCTTTAATTCCTTATCCACTATTATTCCTATTCCATTTATGTTATTTTTCTTTCCTATGTACTATAATTTATACCCATCTATTTCTCTAGCTTTAGCCCCTTTCCACTTGGTTTCTTGGATACAAGCGATGTTGAGACTCCTACATTTCATCGTGTCTACTAACTCCAAACTGTTACCTATCAGTGTCCCTATATTCTATGTGGCGATATGAATCTTATGTTCTGGAAATACCGTATTTACTATTGCCTTTCTCGACCTACATGGTATGAACCCATGTCCACTTTTCACTGCACTTGGGTTCTGATGCAGCGCATCGCTTTCACGGGGATGCTTTAGTAGCCCTTGCCCATTTTTCACTACACCCGGGATCCAATGTAGCGCACCGCTTCTGGGAGAACGCCCTAGCAACCCCTGCCTATTTTTCACCGCTCCCGGGATTTGATGCAGCTCATCGCTTATGGGGAATGCCCTAGCTTGAGGGAATGTCAGCTTTCGATTCATGTCATGTTTGGGTTACCATAGTTTTAAAAAGAAAAAAATGATTTTCATTTCTTCCTTACAAACTAATATACAAATGCATATTCATTTGCAAGCAAAACAAGAAATAACAAAATCATTTTCAGCTTCACCCTTGCCGGGAGGCTACCTAGCGCAAGGGTGGCCATATTTTAAGAAGTTGAAGATGATTTTCATTTCTCCCTCACAAACTAATATACAAATGCATATTCATTTGTAAGAAATAAATAACAAAATCATCTTCAACTTCTCCCTTGCCGGCTGGCACCTGACGCAAGACGCTCCTCCTTTTTCATCTTTATATTGCTCAACACTATCTACTAAGTCAAAGTACTAATAGGTCATCAAGTATACTGTAATATCTAAAAGCTTACTACTTAGACGTATGTTATCTAAAATCCTGTCAGTGGCCCTCACACCTGCCTGCATAGGCCGTCCTTATTAGCTACTCACAAATATCTCTTGGAATAGTCACATCCACTTAAAATTGTTGTCAAGCTCGCTTGGAATGGTCACCGAGTTCACTAGAAATTATATGCACTTTTCAACGAGTCATCTCACCACTATTCATCAAGCTATCCAACCATAATTCGTAGAGTCATCCTAATACTGTTCTCAAGTCATCTTGCCACTAACCCTAAGTCTACCCACTAGCGATGGTCACTGAGTATACTTGCAATAGTCGCTGTGTCCACTTTCTATACTGTTCACTAAGTTCACTCGACAATATTGAATTTCCTGAACATGGGATGTCATTATCATTTAGGGTTTTTTACAAAAATAACATTACATTTTGGAAATTTTGCAAAAAAAAGAGTCTAACATTTTTTGAGTTTTGCAAATTTGGCATTGAGTTTTCATGAACTTTACAAAATAGTCATTATATTAGGTAATCCATTGTCCTTCCCTATTAGTTTTTACTAAATTTTGATATTACCTTTTGAACTATCGTCAACTTCATCCCTGTTTTCAACCATCTCCAACCCTGCACCACCCCCTCTGGTGGGCCAAATCTGCCCATCCCCATTTCTAGCCTTTCTAAGTAGATCCAACCCACCTTCCCCCCCCCCCCCCCCTTCTGATGAGAATGGCAATTTATAAAGCTCATAAAAACTTAATGGCAAATTTACAAAATTAAAAAAAAGTTGGACCTTTTTGCAAAATTATTAAAATATAATAGCATTTATGCAAAAATTCCTTATCATTTTGAGGGAATTTTTTTCATCTGTCAAAGGGTTGCCGTTATCAATTTTGAGATTGCAAATACTGATCACACAAGGGTGCCATGTTCAATTTTGGCAAGGTGCCAAATAGTTTTATCTTTCTTTCCTTTTTCTTTTCTTTTTTTCTTTGGTCTCTTCTTTCCTTTTTCCTTTTTCCTCTTCTTTCCTTTCTCTTCTTCCAACCTTTCTCGCTCGGCTCATTTTCTTCCACCAACAAGTCAACCGATCTGCGACTTCATCCAACATTTCCATTCCTGTCTCTCCCTTCCTTTCTCTGCTTTCCTCCTTCATCATTCCAAATTTGAATGGTTTTTTGACTACTTGCAGCATGCATCTATGTTTCTGCTTTACGAATATGATATTTTCTAAGCTTTTGTGATGATATTATGTGTCATTCCTATTTTTCCATTTCTAATTTCCGAAGTTTTAGTCCCAACTAGTGAATAACATAAATGAAAGAGGGAGATGGAATCACAATCAAGTCTCAGTCTCACAAGGGAGATATGCCAAAATTCATAGATGTTAAAATGATAGGGAGAAGGATTGTGATATTGATATGCAAGAAGCTCAATAAACTCTTGAATGTCACATTCATCATAGTTAGGAGAAGGATAGTGATATTGATATGTAAGCAGCTAAATGAACTCTTGAATACCACATTAGTCTTAGTTAGTAGCTCCAAGGTAATCAATAGCGTCACTATCACCTGGCCCTAACGCTTGTCCCTATTTTTACTCTTGTATTGGGAATTATAATTGGTGTACTTATAATTCTATGGTAAGAAAGAGAAATATTAGTAACTGTAAAACAACATATTGAGCTAAGTATGCTGGTCTCCTTTCCGTTTGTGACCATGGGTTTTTCTCCAGCTTCCTCCTTGACTATAAGATCACTAGTTTGTTTTGATCGGCTGCGAATGAAGTGATAGAGCTGATTGATCTTCCCCTTTTCACTACGAAAACAATAAGAGCCTTTGTCCTCCCGCTCATCGGCGGCTGGTCCTTCATCGTCAAGTACCATATGCCCAATGAGGGTCTCGACTTCAGCCACCATTGATGCCACCTCTAGCGTATCCTTCACCACTACTATCAGCTCCTTAGCTTGTAGCATAGTAAGGGTAGTATGTGTTGATACCTTACACCCATGCTTACCTTAAGCACCCAAGAGAGAGTTGGGCTCAAAAGGCAAGGAAAAGTGACACAAAAACATTGTGGCAAGTGACACAAAAATGTTGTGGCAAGTGGCACCAAAATATAGTGACAAGTGACACAAAATCCTTATGGCATGTGCCACTAAGGTAGTTATGGATGGTTCCAACACATGAAACCTAAAGGAGATGGCTCAAGGTAGTTATGGGTGGTTCCTAATATATGGCACAAGGGAGATGCTCCCCAAGGTAGTTGTGGATGGTTTTTACCATGTGGCAATAAGGGAGATCACTTCTAAACCAGTTATGGATAGTTTCACCATGTGGCAACAATGGTAGATGGATCCACGTATTTATAAGCAAGTTGCCAAGCTATGATTGGTGACAAGACCTAGGATGGTTGGGTTGTAACCACCAAGTAGTTTTATTGTAGTTTATTTAAAGGCATGCCTAGGTGCACAAAGGGAGGGTGGTGAGACGTCTCATATTGTGTGTAACCTAGGCTTGAATCCTTGTATTCTACAAGTGAATAAAAAGGTTAGGCTATTGTCTATAAACTGTCTAGAACTTGAGTTTAGCTGCACAAAGTGTTTGCGCCCCTCTTTGTTGTGATAGAGAGTTACTAAGTGAGCCACTTAGTGTTGAGCAGAAGGCAAAAATTTGTGTGTGAGAAAGTTGCCCCATGACAGTTGGTATCAAACTTTGTTGTACATGAATGGCAGGTGGTTCGCTTGCCTTGAACATTTTGTTGGAAACCCTCCAACAAATTCTAGTATTGCGCTTTCAGTCCAAATGGAATAATTGATGGAGAACTTAGAGATCCTAAAGAAATCCTTTAAGGATTATGTTGCTGCTAATGAGACAAAACATGAGCAGACTCAAGGTGATTTGCTTGCCTTGGTGAATGCCTTTAAAGGGAGATTTCAAATCATGGAAGATGATGTTGCTCTACTTAAAAGAGTGGAGATAAACAATCCATCTTAAAATGGTGAGTATACAACAAGACGCAAGGTAAAAGTTCCTGACCCAAAGCCATTTACTGGCACTCGTAATGCCAAAGAGTTGGAAAATTTCTCATGGGACATGGAGCAGTACTTCAAACTGCCCATGTGTTCTAACCAGGAATGGTGACTATCACACAATGGTCCTTTCTGATGATGCCAAGCTATGGTGGAGAACTTGTTCAAAGGATGACGCTGATGCTGGACGTCATAAGATTGGCTCGTGGGATGCTTTAATAAAAGAACTCAAAGAGTAGTTCCTACCCACTAGCACTTCATGGGCGGCACTATACAACTTAAAATGCCTTCACCAAAAAGGTAGTGCTTGTGAAAATGTTAAAGAATCCAATTCATTGCTACTTAATATTAAAGATATGTCTAGAGCAGACATGTTATTCAACTTTATGTCCAGACTACAACCTTGGGCACAAACTAAACGTTGTAGACAAGGAGTTCATGATCTCCTTGCTATAATGATGGTAGTAGATGGCTTGATTGACTCAAATTTGGTTACTTTTCTTTCTCTTTTGCTAAAAGTTCTAAGTTTGATAAGTTTTTGTTGAAAGAAAAAGGCAAGACTAAGTGTCAAAAAGATAAGAAATGAGATAAGAGAAAAAAAGAGGATACTAGCAAATTGAGCCATAATGAAAAGGCATAATCAAGCAAAGGGAGCAACAGACCATCTAGTTGCTTCATTTGTGATGGACCTCATCAGGCAAGGAAGTGTCTAAAAAGAGAAAAATTGAATGCAATTATAGTGGAGAAAAAAGAGAAACCTTCATATTTGGGTGGGTCTGTGAGAGTTAACTCATTACAACTTGTAAATGCTTTACACTCTGAGAGAAATCCTCATAAGGGATTGATGTATGTTCAAGCCAAAGCGAATGGAGTTGATGTATTGGCCATGATTGATAGTGGTGCAACACATAACTTTGTTGCCAATAGAAAGGCATCTCACCTCAACCTAAAGGCTGTATATAACTCAAGCCGAATAAAAGTTGTGAATTTGGAAGCCCAAACCATCTCAGGGATGGCTGATGATGTTGATGTCCAGATTGGTGATTAGAAAGGAAAGACAACCCTCATGTCTATTTCTTTAGATGACTTTGACATTATATTAGGTATTGAGTTCTTTTTATAGGCTAAAGTGGCTTTGATGCCATTACTTGGTGGATTGTTGTTCAATGATGAACACCAATCATGCTTTGTTCTTACGGCAATGAATAATAAAGCAAAAGCAAATAGAAAGGAAAGGTGGAAATCTTCTCAGCCCTTCAAGTCAAGTCAAGCTTGATGAAGGGGCATGAAATGTTTTTGGATACTTTGGTGGAGATATATGAAGGCAAAACTATGGAGGTAGCTTATGAGATTGCAAAAGTTCTATAACATTATGCAAATGTAATGCCTTGGGAACTTCCTAAGGTTCTTCCACCTGGATGTGCTGTGGACCATAAAATTGAGTTGCTGCTTAGTTCTAGACCCCTGCACAAGTTCCTTATAGAATGTCTCCACCAGAATTGGCTGAAATGAGGAAATAGTTAGGTGAATTGCTTGATGCTGGATTTATTCAACCTGTTCCAAAAGAAGCAGGATGGTTCCTTGCAAATGTGTGTGGATTACAAGGCCTTAAACATGGTAATGATCAAAGCAAATATCCAATTCCTTTAGTGGCTGATTTGTTTGATCATTTGTGCAATGTAAGGTACTTCACCAAATTGGACCTATGGGCTAGATATTGGCAAGTTAGAATTGCAGAAAGTGATAAAGAAAAGACTACTTGTGTGACTAGGTATGGGTACTATGAGTTTCTTATAATGCCATTTGGACTAACTAATGCCTCGGTTACCTTTTGCAATTTAATGAACAATGTATTTTATGAGTATATTAAGCAGTTTGTGGTCATTTACTTGGATGATATTGTAATATATATATAGTTATAGCCTAGAGGAATATGCAGAGCATTTGACCAAGGTACTAGCTTTGTTGAGATAGTACCAACTCTACATTAAAAAGGAGAAATGTGAGTTAGCCAAAAAAGAAATAATATTTCTAGGTCATAGTATCAATGAAGGCAAGATAAGGATGGATGAACAAAAAGTTCAAGCCATTCTTGAGTGGTCAATTCCTACGAAAGTAATAGAGTTGAGATCCTTCCTTGGGTTGGCTAATTGCTATAGAAAATTCATCCAAGGTTACTCCAAGAAAGTGGTACCATTGATAGAATTGTTGAAGAAAGATAGAAAATAGGCATAGACTAATGCAAGTAACTAAGCTTTTGAAAAACTAAAGATGGTAATAGCATTTGAACTAGTGTTGCGACTGCCAGATTTTGAGCTACCCTTTGAGCTAGATTGTGACGTTTCAGATCATGTTATTGGAGGCATATTAGTGCAGGTGAAACATCCAATACCCTTTGGAAGCTGAAAATTGAATGATACCGAAGCTTTATTCAACACGTGAGAAGGAGATAACTATCACTTATTTACTTGGGAGTAGATTTGTTATTGTAACAGATAATGTTGCTAACACTTATTTTCAAACTCAAAAGAAGCTGACCTCCAAGCAAATTCAATGGCAAGAATTCTTGGAAAAATTCGATTACGAGTGGTAGTATAAGCCAGGGAGGCACAACGATGTTGCTAATGTGTTTAGTAAGCAAATAGTGGAGACTGTTGTGGTCTTTTGTAAACTCAAGTTCGACTCCCTTTTACATGTTAAGGAAGTTTGTAAAAATGATACCCCTTATGTTAAACTTGTAAAACAGGTCAAAGAAGGCTCTACAAGAAGCTATTGGCCTCAGGATGATATTCTCTATGCCAAGGGAGGGAGGCCCTATGTTCTCAATGGCGAGTTGCATAGGGAATTACTCAGGGAGACCCATGATGCAGAATGGGTTGCCCATCCAGGAGTTGAAAGAACTCTTGCTTTACTATCACAAAGCTGGTAAACTAGAAGATGATGTAGAAGTCTATGTGAAGTCTTGTTTAGTGTGCCAACAAGACAAGAGTGAGAGAAAGAAAGAAGCAAGACTACTGTAGCCCCTACTAATTCTAAAACAACCAAGAAGGACCATATCCCTGGACTTCATTGGATGACTACCTAAAGTGAATGATTATTAATCTATTTTTGTTATTGTTGACAAGTTCTCCAAATATGCAATCTTCATCCCTACAACATTGACGTGCTCTGCAGAGGAGGCACCCAATTATTCTTCAAAAATGTGATCAAATATTAGGGTCTACCAGAAGACATAATCAGTGATCGTGATGCAAGGTTCATTGGTAGGTTTTAGATGAAACTCTTCAACAAGATGGGATCCAAATTAAATTTCTCTACTACAAACCACCCAAAGATTGCATTGTTGGAAGAGTACGTAAGACACTATGTCACAGCAAGTTAGAAAATTTGGATGGACTTACTGGACTTAGCACAGTTCTCCTACAATCTACACAAAAGCTCTTCTATGGGGAAGAGTCCATTTGAGTTGCCCACAAGCCAACAGCCTCTCACTCCACATGAAATTGTTGAGCAGCACATGGATGGTAAGTGTTTTGCAGCATATAAATTTTTCTTATCAAACAAGAAATGTAAGATGTGGCAAGGGATAGCCTTGAAAAAGCTGTTCGTTGAATGAAGATAGAGGAACAAGGCAAAAGGCCTTTGGAGTTCCAAGTTGGGGACAAAGTATTGTTAAAACTAACTCTACAAATTTGAAAGAAAATTAGTAGTAAGACTATGCATCGAGGGTTGGCTCCAAAATATGATAGACCATTCGAGGTGATAGAAAAAGTTGGTAGCATTACTTATCGACTAAGGCTGCCAGATAGATTGAAAATCCATCCTACTTTTCACCTTAGTTTCCTCAAACCATTCCATGTGGATCAAGATGTAACAAGGACTCAGTCCAAACGAGCCCCGCCTAAAATCAGAAAATAGTTCAAGTGTAAAGTGGTTCTTATACTTGACCACATAATGCAAGGACAAAGTAAGAAAAATAGATAGACTGCCTACTTGGTAAAATGGAAGAACAACCCAAAAAGTGAAGCAAGCTAGGAAAGGGACATTACATTATTGCTATTTGAAAAGCAAGAGGCAAAATATCTTTAATCTATCCTGACGAGGACGTTGGCTCCTTCTTCTAGTGAGGGTGGTTTGTCAGCTCCTTAGCTTATAGCATAGTAAGGGTAGTATGTGGTGACACCTTGCACCCATACTAACACATTAAGCACCCAAGAGGGACTTGGGCACAAAAGGCAAGGCAAAGTGGCACAAAAATGTTATAACAACTAGCACCAAAATGTAGTGACAAGTGACACAAAATTCTTGTGGCATGTGGCACCAAGGTAGTTATGGATGGTTCCAACACATTGCACCTAAAGGAGATGTCTCCAAGGTAGTTATGGGTGGTTCCTAACACATGGAACAAGGGAGATGCTCCTCAAGGTAGTTGTGGATGGTTTTTACTATGTGGCAATAAGGGGAGATGATTTCTAAACCAGTTATAGATGCTTTCGCCATTGTGGCAGCAAACGAAGATGGCTCCATGTAGTTATAAGCAAGTTGCCAAGCTTTGATTGGTGGCAAGACCTAGAGTGGTTGGGTTGTAACCATCAAGCAGTTTTGTTGCAACATATTTAAAGGCTTGCCCAAGTGCACAAAGAGAGGGTGGTGAGATGTCCCATATTGTGTGTAACCTAAGGCTTGAATCCTTATATTTTAGAAGTAAATAAAAAGGTTAGCCTATTGCCTGTAAATTGTGTGGAACTTAGGTTCAGTTGCACAATGTGTTTGTGTCCCTCTTTGATGTGATAGATAAAGTTGGAAGATTAACTAAGTAAGCCATAGTGCTGCACAGAAGGCAAAAATTCATGTGTGAGAAAGTTGCCCATGTGACAACCACGACTTTGGAAACCACCACCACCGCTTCTTTTCATCGGGTTTGTATCGGTTTTGGGCAAGGAGGGTTTCAAACCATGTTTTATTTTTTTTTATTTTTTTGGTCTCCCTGTTTCCACCAACAAAATCCAGGGAATCTTTCTGTGTCTCCCTTTGAACCATGTTGAGCCCCAGGCTCTTAGGATCACGACATATGACCTTAGGGATATCTTAGTCCCCGACTTTTGACATGATTAATGGTGGTCTTATGGCGGGGCATCAAAGTGGTTGATGGGTGCAACTAGTGCCTCTTATGTTATGCATTGCAAGTAGGGGAGAATTTAAAAAGTCTGCTTCAATCATGACACGATTTGTGCCAATGATAGCATTGAGCTCCTCTTCTGCCTTTTTCCACACCCTTGGATTCCTAATCAGCTCTGCAATTGTCCATTCAATGGCTACGATAGTCATGTCCATTATTACTATTATCATGTCCCAAAGGAGTCCTACGATGGTGTCTTCACTAAGATCATACTGATCTTGGAGGGTCAAGAGAGCATCCAAAAAGTACTGCTTGATTCCACCTTTCTCATAGGTGTGGAACCCAGTTATAATGGTGCGTCTGGATCTAAAACCAAATATGAAAGTCATTGCTTCCACTGATGGTTTATCCTCGTCCAATGTAATCACCGAGTCTGTTTGTTCGTCATGATTCTCTTACACATCCCCGGCATAATACCTTTTCAGGCCATATACGATCCAATACCCTAATGCCATTACTGGCTTTGATTCCACTTGTTATACCATATCTATAGCGATTTGGTAGATCTGACAACCAGGAGCGTAGATCCATAATATAATAATAAAACACACAAATAGGGAGACAGAGAAGTTGATGCCGTTTAGTTATCGCACCTACATCTATGGGAGAGGAGTAATTCACTATCTGATCATATTGAACGAAAATGACTTATCAAAGAATTGATAAAATGCACAGATTTTGATTGAAATCTGGCTAGACTAAAAGTCTGATATTGTTTCCACTAAAGTATCTAATAAGATGTCACTGGAGAAGTACTCGCTTCATATGAGACGTTATTGGAAATTATTGATATACACTCCATGTAATTCATTGATGTCATAGTGGACATCTCATTTGAAATGTATTTCAGTAAGGCCTCAATTGTAATTTACTCAAGTGATGTAATAGAAAACTTGTAGCTCAAATACAATATCAAGCATTGATCGTGCTAGGACAGTGACTCTATTGAATAGCTATCAAAGAGTATGCTTTGGCCACAGTAGATGGTTACATGAACCTCATTTGATCAATAAGGTGGTAGACTAGTTTGGAACGTAAGTCACCAGGTACCATTATATGTTGATCTCATTTGAATACATAAATCGAGTGTTATTACTTTGAACCGAATTTATCAAAAAAAGACCTCTCAAAAAAATTGAAAAGATAGAAGAATTTTTGAAGAAAAGTCCTCTTAAAAAAAATCTAAAGAAGCATGGCTTTTTAGGCTTTGGCTGACTCTTCCTTTAATATAAATTTTGAGAAATTTGAGAGCACCTTGTGAATTAAGATGATCAAACAAAAGAAAAAATTTATCATACTATTGGGAATTAAGTTCCCCGCTAGGATCAATCACACACTCAACACACTCAAAAGACATCATTTTTATGTGGTTTGGCCAAAAATACCTACCTCCTCCACTGTATAGCAACAATCCATTATTAAATGAAAAGGTGTAGCAAGGGAGTGATTACAGGGATTTAATCTCTCCCTCAATATACATACATACATACATACATACATACATACATACATACATACATACATACATGCATGCATGCATGCATGCATGCATGCATACATACATACATACATACATACATACATACATACATACATACATACATACATATTGTAAATGATTGGGGACTAGTGGTGGGATACATAGCTCCTCACAATCATCCCTATTTATAGGGATTTTTGGGATCTCAAATTTCAGCAAAGCTTACACAAATGTCTTCAGCCATTGCCACATTTGTTCACAACGGCAGCCACAACAGTTGAAGATGGCTGTTGACAAATGGGATAGACCTTGACAAATCTCCCCCTCCAGGCCTATTAACTGAAGCAAGTTTCTTCACATATGGACTTATAACAAGAGCCCATTCCAGTCAGTTCCTTGCAAAGCTCAAACTTGTTCCAAGGTAAAGTTTTTGTTATCATGTTTGAACTATTGTCGTCAGTATGAATCTTCTCAAGCTCTAACAACTTCAAGTCCAAAACATCTCATATTCAATGATATCGAACATCAATTTGCTTCGACCTCTTATAAAAAGTAGAATTCTTACTAAGGTGTATAGCACTCTTACTATTGCAAAATAAAGCATACCTCTTTTATATAAAGCCAAGTTCATTCACTAACTTTTTCATCCACAGTAACTCTTTGAAGCCTCTATCACAACAATAAACTCGGCGTCTATCGTAGACAAGGCAACATATTTCTATAACTTTGACTACCAAGATACAACTCCCCCTGCAAAAGGTAATTAAGTAACTTAAAGTAGACTTCTTCATATCAACATCACCAACCATATCTAAATCAATGTAGCCCTCAAACACGAGCTTGCCTGTGCCAAATCCCAAACTCAACCTAGAAGTACCATGTAGATATCTCAATATCTACTTCACTGCATTCCAAAGCTCTTTTCCTAGATTAGATACAAAATGACTCACTGTACCAACTGCATATACAATGTCTGGTCTGATGCACACCATGACAACCAGGATCGTAGATCCATAATATAATAATAAAACACACAAATAGGGAGACAGAGAAGTTGATGCCGTTTAGTTATCTCACCTACATCTATGGGAGAGGAGTAATTCACTATTTGATCATATTACATACTGAGGAGAAGGCTAAAGAGCATTCCTCAACTCACTCTCTCACTCTCTCTCTCTCTGATCATATTGAAAGAAAATGACTTATCAAAGAATTGATAAAATGCACTGATTTTGATTGAAATCTGGCTAGACTAAAAGTCTGCTATTGTTTCCACTAAAGTATCTAATAAGATGTCACTGGAGAAGTACTCGCTTCATATGAGACGTTATTGGAAATTATTGATATACACTCCATGTAATTCATTGATGTCATAGTGGATGTCTCATTTGAAATGTATTTCAATAAAGCCTCAATTGTAATTTACTCAAGTGATGTAATAGAAAACTTGTAGCTCAAATACAATATCAAGCATTGATCGTGCTGGGACAGTGACTCTATTGAATAGCTATCAAAGAGTATGCTTTGGCCACAGTAGATGGTTACGTGAACCTCATTTGATCAATAAGGTGGTAGACTAGTTTGGAACGTAAGTCACCAAGTACCATTATATGTTGATCTCATTTGAATACATAAATCGAGTGTTATTACTTTGAACCGAATTTATCAAAATGAATTGGATTTTGTATACTAATCATATTTATCGATTCTCATAAATTATTTATTAAAAATGATTAATATGATAAGTAGACCAACATTAATTACGTTGGGTAGTTATCTCTGCTGATTCGTCTGCGAGGATGATTGTTTATATTTGAATACACGAACCAAGTTTTTGTTGTTTTAAACAAGACTTACTGTTATGTGCTGAATTAGACGGAATTAATGTGAGTTATCACATAAAAATATGTTCTCTTGTATTATGTCTTCTCATGAACGTTGAAATATGGAATTATTGTTTCATATTAAAAAGACCGTTACATGTTTAAACTATACTATATTGGGATTATGCAAGTTTCTACTTATTGAAAATAATGAGTTATGACAATTGTATATATGTCAATGGAACAATTATAATAGTGTGATTAGTAGTTAGCGAGTGCAAGTTCGCTAAGCTTTCAGATTAGAAGAATTCGACATTGCAGAAAAAGAAGCTCGCATAAGAAGGGAATTGTAGATGAGGAAGCCACTGAAGCATTTTAAGGCTTGGAGTGTTTCATTCTTGATTGTAACATTTTAAGGCATATGGATTTATGGGAAACACTTTTATTAGAGAACTTTGTAATAAGTTACATTTAGAGTTTGAATTATAGACCTTATATGCTCTATTAAGGGATTGTTGAATTTTGAAATTAAAGTCATATGAGAAGAGATTCTTCTCTCATGAGCGACTACCCTAAGAATCCGTCATGCTTCTACCTCTATATTAAATATTCCACATTTTGGCCGTGACAGAAAATGGGTCTAATAATAATTTGATTACTTTATTTTAAGGCAAAACATTTTCAGGCAAAAGATGAATTCCAGCACTTAGGACCGAAATGAAAAGAATACGTTATTTAGTTTATGCAATTCTACCATAAAAACTTGGCAATCCGACCATTTTTTTCTTTTTCTTTTTTGGTGTGCATACTGATCGAGACAATATCCACTTTCTTCATTTTGACAATGGTGTTCTCTCCTATTACAATGTCCAATTTTTCCTTTCTGCTCCTGGTTTTGTTTGAATTATAACCGGGCTTCAACCCACAACCTAATGGTTGTAACACGAGAGCAGCTTGTAATTGAGATATGGATTGTGATAAAGTTAGGCGGTGGATTATCTCATTAATGTATGAGAGATCGGTTCTTGTGTTTGAGTATGATTGTTTGTACATTTACAAACAGTCCCTTTCACTTTCATGAATTTACATACTAATAACTATAGACCAATAACCTGGAGCTCCCTCGTCGGGAAGTGCTATATGATGGAAGACACACAGTAATGCTACACTTCGGAGATTGTAAGTCCTTTTCTTCCCTTATGAAGGCAGAATCTTATGAAGATATTCTGCCAAAATTTATCACTCCCAAGAGCATAAGACCCCTACTGCAATGGCCTTCATAATCGAGAAGAGTCAGATCTTCCTCTCTCAACTATAAATTCATCGTATTTCCGCAATACACCTGCAATATACTGAAGTGCTGAGGCAACTACTTTAACCGATTCTATCGTAACCAGCAGCTCCATCCATTAGCAAGGTAAGTCCATCCCTTGACATCAGTTCAGGTGATCGATTCCATCGTAAAAGGGTCAGAAAAGATACTCAACTATTTACGCATCTACTCCATATCAATTTGGATGATCAATCATAAACGGGTAGGAAAACAACTCATTTTGAGTTGCACCTATCTCCAGTCTACTTCCGAATCCTGGAGTGAAGATGCCGTCCATTGGTGTCATCCAAGACGGGGCAAGACTGTCGAGGGGGTTCTCATAACAAATTCATCGAAAGAACTGTTTACTTAGTTCCCCAGAAAAGTAATGGTCCCATAAACTTTTGAATAAATCACGATTTCCTAGAACTAAAACCGACATTTGGAAAATTATAGCAAACTTAGCATTTTAACATCCCGTGGCAGAAATGGTTAAACACAGATTCTCATAAAGGTTCTAAGCTTGTAAACTCACGTTCTAAGTACTAACATAAAAGTTCAAATTTCCTTGTCCTTTAGGATGTGCAGTTGCCGGAGGCCCATTCCAAGAATCCAAACAAACAACAGCTTCCCTTGTCCTACATAAGGGTCAAAACTCCACAAATATGGTGGTTACCCTCAATATTACCTCCAAATATACCAGCCGACCACTGAATTTCAAAGGAAACACATTAAAATGTCTCCAAAAGTTCTGGCCAAGTTAAATATTTCACATTCCACGTGTTAAAGAGCCCGCTTCCTGACCCACATTGCCTTCCCACTGCCATCTCACGCTATCGCCACTTCCACTAAGGGCACTCCCATGTCTGCTATATCTTTGTAGTTTGCAACCATTCCGTCCTAGATCCTACTGCAACAATAAAGGCAAAGAAAATGGCTACTATTGGTAAACCAAGCCAACAAGTAAAATGTGTTTGTTGTCGTTGAATGATCTAAAGTTAACATTTTTGGCTGCCATCTGCAAACTGATCGAAGTTACCATTTCTGGCCAAGCACTGGAAAGATCCTTAAAGAGGGACGTAGAGAGACGAACATATACCAATTTGGATTTGGGACGAATATGGGACCCACCTTTTCCGCTATCAAATCGATCTATACCGTTAATTCAAGCTGTAAGCACGCAATTCCGACTCTAGATGTCACCAAACATGAAGAACAAACACATCCCAACCGACTTAATACGGCCTTGAATTTTGTTATTCTCATCGGATGAACAGTTGTTACTACCGACTCAAACCCTGATTTGCATTATTTCAATTTGTAGCCTCCAAAAAGTGTGTTTGTTGTCGATGAATGTGCACCGATGATGTTTATATGTCCTACTCATCATAGGAGGTTGTAAAGTCTTGGCAGATAAGGGTGGGCCAAGAGGGCTGGCAGGCTTCTAGGTAAGGTGAGAGACTGAGAGTTAGTCCCACTTCGCTAGGGGGAAAGTTACTGTGCTCTTGATAAGAGTGATGAGGACTTTCCTTGCAATGAGGACTTTTTCTTAAGCAACTAGGGAAGAACAAAACTGTGCGGGGTGTATGGGCACTCCGACATGGACAATATCGTTGCAGGGTGTGGGCCCTCGGGCTGTTACAAGTGGTATCAGAGCCAGACCCCGACCCGATATGGGTGGCTAGCCGCACGTGGGCGCTCGCGTGTGGTAAGACATGCGGGGACATGTGTCCCCTAAGGGGGTGTCACACCCGTGTCCTACAATTAGGTTAAAACAAGAATTAACTCATTAATCTTCTCAGATTCTACGAAACAAGACAACAAAGGCAGGATTGAGCACGTGGGCCCGCATGAGTCCAGTTGTAAATTGAAGACAATTTTGGATAAATTTTGAATCCTTATAACTTGTTAAATTGTATATCTCATAAGGATTAGATGAATTGAAATATCATTTAGATTTATAGCAAAATGTGAGCAAACTTATTTGAAAGTGAAAATTTTATAGAAATTCAAGTAATTATAAAGTAAACTAAAAACATTAAAATCTAGTAATGAAAGTTTGATTATTAGATTGTGCTCGATGAGAGCTTTCCAACGACACTAAGAACGCATAAAACGGAGACTGGGACTAAAAAATCTAAAAAAAATTTACCAATAATAGGGGGTCCAAATTGATAATGGCACCCCTGACTAACTCTTGTACATAATGTCACAGGGAAGCGAGTCGACGTGTGGGGGTTAGACTCGCCACACGAACTCAGCCCTCTTTCACTCCACGCATCTGTAACAGGAGAGAGAGTGGAAAGGAGTGAAAACAAAACGGAAGAGAACAAGTTAAACAACGCACAAAGGGAAAGGGAACGGCAAAAATTCATCCAAGCAGAGACATCTTCTGAAACTCCAACCTCAAACATTCTCGGTATTTCCGCCCTTCTACTTCTATAAAATTAACACCACGCGCGTCCTTCATTTCTCTGAGCCGCATGTTCTCTTCTTCTTCCTCACCTCACAATACCAACAACTCTGCTTAAAAACCCTAATTTATCCGCTCCCGTTTCTAGATCCCTTTCCATATTTTCCTAATGCAGATCGCATGAACTTGATTTGAAGTTTTCGGATTCATTCCCAGATTTTCAGAAAGATGACAGAATCTCATCCCTGTTTCAAACATTTGGTCTGAAAGATTCCGCTGGATTGTAGGATCAGTGTCTTCTTGAAAGATGAATTCATATCTTGTTGGTCTCCTTGTCCCACTTGTATTTTCTCTGGGTTTCCAAAATTCAAAAGATGGAAAGAAAAGGGGGTTGCATGTTGATGTTGGAGGAGAATCTGGCTTTGCAATCCGAAATCGTCGTTTTACTTCCCCTGTGGAGACAGTATAGAAAGGAATCTCAACTTTTGCATATCTGTTCGAGCGAGCATGCAAGACACATGCACAGGAGCAATTACTTGGCTCTTGGAAGTTGATCTCAAGGGAAACGGAAGTAGCTGCAGATGGAAGGTCCTTTGAGAAGCTTCATCTGGGAGTGTATGAGTGGCGGACCTATGCTGAAGCTTTTGAAGCTGTGTGCAATTTTTCATCTGGTTTGGTGAAACTTGGCCATGAGAGGCAAGAACGTGCTGCAATCTTTGCCGATACACGAGTAGAGTGGTTTATTGCCTTACAGGGATGCTTCAGGTGCAATGTCACAGTTGTGACCATTTATGCATCACTACGGGAGGAGGCTCTTGCTCACTCACTAAATGAGCATGTGTACCGAACAATGAGGAAGATAACACACTCATGACCGTCTAGCAAGTGAGAAAGGAAGGCAGTGAACTAATTGGTTTCATGGTTTCTAGCGTGCTTAGCACTTGTGTAGTGCTAGCTGTGCTTGAACTTGCAAGGTAGTTCATGCTCTAGCTATTAAATCCTATGTTGAGGACAACATCTGCGTGGGAAGCCCCCTTGTTTATGTGTATGGCAAATGCAAAAGCATTATGGATTTGGAACAAGCTTTTAATAAAATGCTTGAGAGATACTTGGTAACCTGGAACAGTATCAAAAGGTGGGTATGAAAACCATGGTCATTCTGATATGGCAATTGCTTTGATTGAAGAAATGATAGTGTCGCCAACATATGTTATGTTTGCTTGTGTACTATCAGCGTCTAATAAGGCTGCGAAAGTAGAGGAGGGATTGAGAATTTTTGAAGAGATGAAAAGGAAGTATGGAATTGAGCCAGGGTGTGAACATTATGCTTGTATTGTGGACTCGTTGGGGAAGCTAGAATGGTGGAAAAGGTGTATGAGTTTATCAAGGGAATGCCCATATAGCCTACGGTGTCTATCTGGGGAGCACTTTTGTGGGCTTGTAGGGTACATAGGAAGCCCTAGCTGGGAAACATTGCGACTAGGAAATTGTTTGAGCTTGATCCCATGGACTTTGGGAACCATGTGTTACCGTCAAAACATGTTTGCCTCTTCCGTCAGGTTTTGAATGCAATTTGAACGACATTGGTTATTGAAATGTGAATCGTACTACAAACACAAGCAAGGACCCTAAACCCTTGCATTCTTTAAATTTTTGTTGTTATGTTCTCTTGAAATTAACTTTATGCATGTGTAAAATGTATATATTGCCACCTTGGTTTAATGGATGATAGAAATTGTAATTTCTTATTAAAAAGGTCATGTTATAGTATGATTTGCTATGCTTAACTGTTGTGATGATGCAAACTGTTATAAAATAGTCAAGCCCAAGATAGTAAGCCCTGAGGGCCGCCCGATAAGCTATGATGACGCTTTCCAAGATGGTAATTCCTGAGGGAAAGGGCTACCTGGTTGCTTGCAACTAAGGTGAAGCTGCTCAAGACGGTAAATCTTGAGGATTGGACTGTCTGGTATTGAGCCTCCCAAGACAGTAAACCCTGAGGGAAAGGGTTGCCTGGTTCCTTGGAATCATGGTGGAGCCGCCCAAGATGGTAAACCCTGAGAGATGAGCTGTCAGGTATTGAGCCTCCAAAGATGGTAATTCCTGAGGGAAAGAGCTGCCTAGTCTTTTGGGATCACGGTGGAGCCGCCCAAGATGGTAAACCCTGAGGGAAAAGCTGGCATATTGAGTTACCCAAGATGGTAAACCCTGAGGGAAAGGGCTGCCTAGTTGATTTCGACTAAGGTGGAGCTAGCCAAGATGGTAAATGCTGAGGGAAGCTGACTTTAGCGCTGCCCAAGATGGTAAATCCTGAGGGTCTGGCTGCCTTGATGATGATACACATAGTGGGCCGCCCAAGATGGTAATCCTTGAGGGAGATGACTATTGAATCTTGGTGTAATGCTAGGCATGTTTAATATTACTGAGAAAATCATCAATGAGTATGCAGCTTTGTTGGAAGTAACGCTTATAGTTTGCATTTAACTTTAGAATGAGGTCCATGACTTAGTCACTCATCTATTGAATGTCCTGTGGTTAGACACGAATAGGAAATCCTTATGGGGTGTGCTTGTTTGCATGCGATGATTGTTGCGTCATATTGGAATTTGGGGAAAAACTGTAATTCTGCGTTAAACCCATAGGCCTTACTTGATAGCACCTGCTACTACGTTGTATATGACTAGTTAAAATGGAAATGAATGTTCATGTTATATTGAATGTGTTTTTAAGCATAGCAATGAGAATGATTGGATATGCATGGGTTTAGTTCTTTTCCCTTACTGGGCTTCGCAGCTCACCTTATTATATTGTAGGTACCAATCAGGCAGAGAAGAGAAAGGTCGTTGAGTGAGTTGAAGAAAGCTTGCTTGAAGATGTTAAATTTTAAGTTGTATATATATACATGTATATATGTGCTAATGCTGTAAACGAGTTATATCTTATTTTGACCCTGATCCTTACGCATCATATATGTTTTATTATGATAGATAGCACGGAGACTGAGTCTCTCTTCAGGAAATTATGATTGTTATATTGTCTATCAGATGAACCGCATAGCATGCGTTAAATGCATAAGTCCAAAAAACAGGGGAGACTCTGTCGAAATTTTGGCAGGATTCGGTTGTTAAAGGAGAAAAATATTTTACTAGTAAACTGTGACTTGCACCGGACAAGAGCACCTAGCTCTCTCAACACTTCCGTTGTGATATAAATTATGAAAAAAAAAAAAAAGCAAAAAAAAAGAAGCAAGGCCATGTAGGCCTAGCTCGCCCAATCGTTAGGCTTGATTAAGCCTAATCATGTGTCAGGACCCGGGTTTTTATATGATGCAATTTTGATAAAAAGGTGAGATCTCTTGTTTTATAAGTATGAGATGCATGAAAATCTTTTTCTTTTGGAAAACAATCTTTCATAAAAAACCTCGAGTGTTAAAATACATTCTCAATTTATTTAGCCATGGCAAAGTTTAAATCAATATTATTCCCAAGAAAGTGTTAGTCACAGCCTCAGCTATTAGAGAGTAACTACAATCAAGTAACATTGAAAGATAAGGTAGGGGTTTACTTACTTGTACTTAGTCTGGGTGTCTTCCTAGTACAAGCGTTCCTTGCCCTTAAGTATTTACTTGGTGTCTGAAAAATGTTGAGGATTGGGTGAGTATATACTATACTCAGTAGGAGCCTATCACTACTAGTTTTATAATGCATGAGATATTTTAAAATCATATGCTCATTCAAAACATGTGTATGTTTGAATACTCAAGTGCAACATCGATATTAAAATCCATCGTTAAATTGAAATACTAACGACTTAAAGGATCATATAATCCAAAATCAAAAGTATCATATACATATATATCATAACATCATGATATGCATAAGATGCTTCATAGAATCCAACTCATGGATCTCTAGTATGGTATGGTCGACCAACCTCATATCATGCCATATGCAATGCACATAAATCCATGAAACCATAGGGTCCCACTATGCCCACGACCTCACCGCCGTGTGGTCCCCGGGTACTTAGGGACACAGGATCATGTACCTCCACGGGGCATATGATACTTCGACCCAATGCCGTGACACTAGTGGTAGCCCCCTGTACCACATGCAGTCGAAGCAGGGACATGCCCTTTTTGGGCGTGGTACCCATCCACCTAATAGTGGTAGAGGCTGGGTGGCCAACCCACACCCCTCGGCATAGCACCCACGAGCTTACTAGCCCAAATCATGTACGATCAAATAAGCCAAAAGCCTTTGTTCAAAACCTGTCCTCTTTGGGTCCCTCACAACTGCCTGGCCCTCGGCACTCTAGCGTCTTTTGGCAACCCTCAAGGACATGCAATCTTTGCAAGTACTTAAATCATGCAATATATGCACTTGTTTTCAAAACATATATGTGCATAATGTATATGCAATCATTTACAAAACATGTCTATGTACAAAGCATTTATCACATGCATGCTGAATTAAGTCATGCTAAACAAGTCATATACTTAAAACATATGTTCTCAAAATAATAATAGATCTTTTAAAAGAATCTAATAGTGATAGAGCACCTACCTGGCGAGGTCGCGCTAACCCTTTTGTCCTCGGACGCTCCTGATCATGGTTTGGGGAATCAAGGTTAGTTTGGCCTATTTCTTATGTGTTTTAGAGTAATTGGTCTTATTACTTAGGCATTAGGGGTCCATCCCTATGCCTATGGGTGTCCTCAGGTCTTAATTGGGTCTTGGTATCCTCAGTTTTCCAAAGTTCTAGTGGTCACGCGGCACCATTCTATTCTAAGGTTCATGACCACCTTTGATTGGGCCTTGATCAGGTATTTTATAGTTTGGATGTGTCCGTGTCGTCAATACGAATACAACGCCTTTTGCGACGCCTCAATCGGAGCTCTAGATCTCAAGTTATAAGCGTTTTAGTGTCGTATGTACATAGAGTCTTAAGAATGAAAAAAAAAACGGAATGCTAAGGCGCTGCGCAATTGCGTCGTGTGCCCTGGCTTCCTTAAGGAACGAAAAAAAACCCGCAGCACTAGCGCACTGTGCATCTGCGGCGTGCGCCTCAGTGGGTGCGTTTGCAGACGCGCCGGGTTTTCCCACTGCTCCTCTCTTTTGCGGGATGCGCCCATTTGGTTTTTCAAACAGAAGTCGACGTGGGACGTTCTGAACGTCCTGCTCGTTGGGGAACCGGGGCGTCCTTAGGACACCCTGGTTCTACCCTGTCGAACCAGTGCGACTCAGGGAACGACCCTGGGTCCTGGGTGAGTCTCTAGGGCTCTATTTTGCATGGTTTTTCATGCAAAAACCTAGGGAAATTGAACTTGGAATTATGGGGGAGATGAGTTTTGAGCGATCTCGAACATACCTGGCTCGTTGCTAGGTTTTTCTCCTTGTTTTCCCCTCTAGGTCACTACTCCAGGACGGGTTTTTTCCAACGTTTTGGGCTGCCATTAGAGGCACCCAAGAGCTCTATTTATAGAGCTAAGAGAGGGTTCTGGAGGGGGCTCTACGGCCTTTGAATGGCGGTGGAAAAACCTCCAGAATGGCGGTGATTTCTCCTCCAATCACCGCCGTTCTAGAACCCTCTAGAGGTTGAAGATGAAGGGGTGCCCGTATCATAACGGGCCCCTGTGTTTTGCAGGTTAAACCATTTTTTGTAAAATTTACAGTTTTGCCCCTGAACTTCAAAGGGCCATATCTTACTCATTTTAACTCCATTTTGGGTGATTTTGGTCTTGTTGGATTCCTTTTTCTGCGATGCATCTAATGGCATCATTTTTAGGACCAAATTCCTCAGTTTAGTTAAGATGAATAGTGAAATGACTAAAATGCCCTTATCTTTAAAAACTGATCTTTTCATTGCTAAACTTGGAATTTCAATATTACAAAATTGGAGTCATTACATTCTTACCCCCTTAGGGGAATTTTCACCCCCAAAATTCTACTATATATAGTCAAAAGATCTCGGGGTACTTTTGTTGCATTTCTAACTCCAATTCCCAAGTCTCTTCTTCCATGTGCGCATTTCTCTACAAAACTTTGACTAAGGGTATGTCCTTGTTCCGCCGCTTCTTATTCTTACGATCCCGGATCTCAACTGGTCTTGTCTCTAACTTTGAGATCCTCCGTCAACTCTATGGGTACCTTCAACTACAGCATTTGAAGCCTGGGCTTGACTGGAAGTGAGGGCAAAGATACGTCCTTGGCTTTTTGGGACTTGATCTCCTTTATGCTCTTCAACTTCCTTTTTAGAACAATCCCTAGCAAAATGTCCTGGTTCTCCACAAAGATAGCAAGTGATGTTGGAAATGGGACATGGTTTGCCTGAATGATACCTGTTACACTTAGGGCATGTCTTCCAGTCTGGTCTTCTTTCTTTGTTTTCAAACGGCTTCTTGAAAGGTGGCCTGGGTTCGAAGGACTGAAATGGTCTCTTTTCTTTATTTCCTATGGTGTTGATGTTCTTAGTTTCCTTTATTGCCTGGTTCCTTTGATAATCTTTTTCATATAGGGAGGCCATCTCTATGGCTTTGGCTACTGTGGAAGGTTGGAAACCTAGAACTCTGCTCCTGAGTCTTGGGTTGAGTCCATCTACAAATCGTTCTGCCGCATCTTCCTCATCAGCACAAGCACGTGGTGCGAATCTTCGGAGGCTAATGAATCTATTTTTATACTGTTGGACAATCATATTTCCTTGCTCTAAGTTCATAAATTCTTTTTCCTTCTGTTTCCTTACATGTTTAGGATAATATTTGTCGTTAAAGACCTTTTTAAATTCTTCCCATCCTATTGTTTCTTGCTGATCAAAATAAGTTCTTTCTGTTGTTTCCCACCAAAAGGTAGCCTCTCTCCTAAACACAAATGTGGCCATGGGTACTTTTCTTTCTTCAACTATGTTCATAGCTTTAAATATCTTTTCAATATCAAATAACCATTTTTCAGCTGTAGATACTTCATCTTCTCCTGTGAATGAGGGAGCTAGTTTCTGAAACCTTTCTAACTGAACCTCAGTCCTATCTATTGCTTTATCAGAGGAAGGATCTCGGGGGGTAGGAGTTTGGCTTTGACTATTCATGTATTGTCCCATATTCTGTAAGAATTGTTGGAATAACTCAGCCATCCCGTTGCCTGACCCAGAGGAGTCCACTGGTGGGGCTTCAGGTCTTGGAGCATTACTTCCTTTCTTCCTAGGCATCTATAATCACAAGGCAATTCACCAAATCTCAGTTTGTGTTGTCCTATTACCCCTTTCTCTTTCATGGATTAAACTTGATTTTAAGTTATTCTCCTCATAACTGGGCTGTGAGTAACATTAAACCGTGCTCTGATACCAACTGTCACGACCCAGGTTTTTATATGATGCAATTTTCATAAAAAGGTGAGATCTCTTGTTTTATAAGTATGAGATGCATGAAAATCTTTTTCTTTTGGAAAATAATCTTTCATAAAAACCCCGAGTGTCAAAACACATTCTCAATTTATTTAGCCATGGCAAAGTTTAAATCAATATTATTCCTAAGAAATTGTTAGTCACAGCCCCAGCTATTAGAGAGTAACTACAATCAAGTAACATTGAAAGATAAGGTAGGGGTTTACTTACTTGTACTTAGTCTGGGTGTCTTCCTAGTACAAGCGTTCCTTGCCCTTAAGTATTTACTTGGTGTCTGAAAAATGTTGAGGATTGGGTGAGTATATACTATACTCAGTAGGAGCCTATCACTACTAGTTTTATAATGCATGAGATATTTTAAAATCATATGCTCATTCAAAACATGTGTATGTTTGAATACTCAAGTGCAACATCGATATTAAAATCCATCGTTAAATTGAAATACTAACGACTTAAAGGATCATATAATCCAAAATCGAAAGTATCATATACATATGTATCATAATATCATGATATGCATAAGATGCTTCATAGAATCCAACTCATGGATCTCTAGTATAGTATTGTCGACCAACCTCATATCATGCCATATGCAATGCACATAAATCCATGAAACCATAGGGTCCCAATATGCCCACGACCTCACCGCCGTGTGGTCCCCGGGTACCTAGGGACACAAGATCATATACCTCTACGGGGCATATGACACTTCGACCCAGTGTCGTGACACCAGTGGTAGCCCCCTGTACCACATGCCATCGAAGCATGGACATGCCCTTTTTGGGCGTGGTACCCATCCACCTAATAGTGGTAGAGGTTGGGTGGCCAACCCACACCCCTCGGCATAGCACCCACAAGCTTACTAGCCCAAATCATGTACGATCAAATAAGCCAAAAGCCTTTGTTTAAAACATGTCCTCTTTGGGTTCCTCACAACTGCTTGGCCCTCGGCACTCCAGCGTCTTTTGGCAACCCTCAAGGACATGCAATCTTTGCAAGTACTTAAATCATGCAATGTATGCACTTGTTTTCAAAACATATATGTGCATAATGTATATGCAATCATTTACAAAACATGTCTATGTACAAAGCATTTATCACATGCATGCTGAATTAAGTCATGCTAAACAAGTCACATACTTAAAACATATATTCTCAAAACAATAATAGATCTTTTAAAAGAATCTAATAGTGATAGAGCACCTACCTGGTTAGGTCATGCTAACCCTTTTGTCCTCGGACGCTCCTGATCATGGTTTGGGGAATCAAGGTTAGTTTGGCCTATCTTTTATGGGTTTTAGAGAAATTGGTCTTATTACTTAGGCATTATGGGTCTATCCCTATGCCTATGGGTGTCCTCAGGTCTTAATTGGGTCTTGGTATCCTCAGTTTTCCAAAGTTCTAGTGGTCACGCGCCACCATCCTATTCTAAGGTTCATGACCACCTTTGATTGGGCCTTGATCAGGGATTTTATAGTTTGGATGTGTCCGTGTCGTCAATACGGACACAACGCCTTTTGTGACGCCTCAATCGGAGCTCTAGATCTCAAGTTATAAGCGTTTTAGTGTCGTATGTACATAGAGTCTTAAGAATAAAAAAAAATGGAATGCGAGGGTGTTGCGCAACTGCGTCATGCGCCCTGGCTTCCTTAAGGAACGAAAAAAACCCGTAGCACTAGCGCACTGCGCTTTTGCAGCGTGCGCCTCAAAGGGCGCGTTTGCAGACGCGCCGGGTTTTCCCGCCGCTCCTCTCTTTTGCGGGCGCATCCCTAGACGCACCCGTTTGGTTTTTCAAACAGAAGTCGACGTGGGATGTTCCGACTGGAACGTCCAACTCGTTGGGGAACCGGGGCATCCTTAGGACACCCTGGTTCGACCCTGTCGATCCAGTGCGACCCAGGGAACGTCCTTGGGTCCTTGGTAAGTCTCTAGGGCTCTATTTTGCATGGTTTTTCATGCAAAAACCTAGGGAAATTGAACTTGGAACTATGAGGGAGATGGGTTTTGAGCAATCTTGGACATACCTGGCTCGTTGCTGGGTTTTTCTCCTTGTTTTCCCCTCTAGGTCACTACTTCACGACGGGTTTTCTCTAACGTTTTGGGCTGCCATTAGAGGCACCCAAGAGCTCTATTTATAGAGCTAAGAGAGGGTTCTGGAGGGGGCTCTCATCGCCTTTGAATGGCGGTGGAGAAACCTCCAGAATGGCTGTGATTTCTCCTCCAATCACCGCCGTTCTAGAACCCTCTAGAGGTTGAAGATGAAGGGGTGCCCGTATCAAAACGGGCCCCTGTGTTTGGCAGGTTACACCGTTTTTTGTAAAATTTACAGTTTTGCCCCTGAACTTCAAAGGGTCATATCTTGCTCATTTTAACTCCGTTTTGAGTGATTTTGGTCTCGTTGGATTCCTATCTTCGAGGCGCATCTAATGGAATCATTTTTAGGACCAAATTCCTGGGCTCAGTCAAGATGAATAGTGAAATGACTAAAATGCCCTTATATTTAAAAACTGATCTTTTCATTGCTAAACTTGGAATTTCAACATTACAAAATTGGAGTCGTTACATCGCGGCCCTGGGGATTGGGGTCGTGACAGGGAGAGGTTATGAACCCTTGGCCGATGAGGCCGGGCTGATGAGGCTGGGCCAAGAGGGCTGGCGGGCTTCTAGGCAAGGTGAGAGACTGAGAGTTAGTCCCACATCACTAGGGAAAAAGTTATTGGGTTCTTGATAAGAGTGAGGAGGATTTCCCTTGCAACGAGGCCTTTTCCCTGGGCAACTGGGGAAGAACAAAATTGTGCGGGGTGTATGGGCATTCCAACACGGACAATATCGTTACAGGGTGTGAACCCTCAGGCTCTTACAGAGGTACATATTTTTCAGAGGCTAAGACTCTTTCAACCCCCGTGGTTTTGGATTGCTAGACATCCAATGTCACAGAAGTCAGGCGAACAGGTCCGCTCAAACAGGGATGGAAAGTGGTGCTTCCCGAAGCCAACTTCCAATGGGATCACACTACAACCTTCGTTGAAGAGGCCCTATCCAAGGATGCCCTGTTTCACTAAGAAACTAAGACGGGAAATCTTCTCACATACAGATGAAGAAAATGACACTCGTTTCTGCATCAAGGAGATGATTCAGATAGTGGGAAATAAATGATGGTTGGAGAAGAAGTTGTCGCAAGTGGACGGATGATAGAATCAAGGGTCCTTTTGCTGTAGAGAAACTCTCACTACCCATGAGCTTGTGATATTTGTCTCTAGCAGTTGAATGAAAGCTTCAGAAAAATCATCCATTAGTTGGCCGGTATTTGAACTTCTTCAATAAAATAGATATCTGTATTAGTAAAATGATTAGGGCAACACTGCTTTAGTTCTATTCGAAGCAAAATTGCGAGCCAAAATTCCCTTTAAAATTTAATCAAAGAAAAGTACACCGACATGTTCCACGAGTAAGACAGCCATATGATGTACACTCGCAAACAGTACACTACTAAGCATATAACCAACATAAAAAAGGGCCCGGCCTCTCATTATTAATATATCCTGTAGAGACATTTCAATGAAAGCTGAATATAGAAGCCAAGGGCCGCACCATAGGAAGCTCGTGAAAGAAAGAGAGGTGACTATCAGTTTCCCTTCCACGATTCCAGAGATGGAGTTTCGGATGTCTTCCAAGTCTGGAGGTGCGCTGGATAGCGGTCGCCCTTAAAGGCACCGGACGCAGCAAGTGACTGAAGTTCAGACATTTCCTCTGGTGTGAGCTTTACAGTTAGAGCTCCAACATTCATGTTGAAGTTATCAATTTTGGTTGTACCAGGTATCGGGCATACATCATCTCCCTGGTGGTGAACCCAAGCCAATGCAAGCTGCGGTAGGGTGCAACCCTTTCTAGTAGCAATTCTTTTAACACGTTCAAGTAGACGGGTATTATGCTCTAAATTTTCACCTTGAAATTGCGGTAAATGCTACATAATGCAACGGAAAGTAAATTAGCAAACATCTAATTAAGCAAAGGCCCCTCCCTCTGGGACTGTTTGGCAAAAGGATAGCAGTTGGGTTATCCCTTAGCGATTATCTCCACGGATTATCACCTCAAACAGCCCCATTGGGTGGGTGTGGTGGGGAGAAGATTGAATCTTGCATTTCAAAAATATTTTAAATGAATTTGAAGTCCAAGACTCTTAGACATATAAACATTTGGGCGCAGTGCACGCATGCGGCGTGCCCATCACTAGCTTAGCATGTAGTAATCCAAGCACAGAAACATATAAACGTATACCTTTCTGAAGTCATTTTCTTCAAAATTTTCTGTTACTTTTGGTCCTGAAGTAAAGAAGCCTCTTCCTAGAGGGCTGTATGCCACTATCCCTATGCCAAGTTCTCTGTATAGCAGAAGAAAGTAGAGATCAGAACAAAAATTTTCGGTACTAGTATAGTTGAAAATCTTTGAACAGCTGTACTAACCAATCTCACCTGCAAGCAGGAATTATCTGTTCCTCTGCATCTCTTGCCCAAAAGGACCACTCCAATTGAACTGCAGTTATTGGGTGAATAGCATGTGCTCTCCTAATAGTTGAAGCAGAGGCCTCAGACAGGCCTATGTATTTGATTTTTCCTTCTTCAACTAGTTTCTTGAGCTCTCCTATCTTTTGGAAAAGAAGGGAAAGAGTTGGGCGGTGAACTCAGTAAGTCGAAGAAAAAGATACATCGTGATTAAGAAGAAAGGTTTGCAGAGTAAGACATTAGATAAGCGATACAAACGGGGAATCATCTTAAAGTGATTCAGAAAAGAGGAGATATAGAACTCATATGAGAAATATTTCAAGATATCATGTCAAGAACTTCACCAATCTGACGTCTTAGAACCTCTAGTTGTCAGCTAAGTTCTTGACCAAGATCATAACATTAAATCATTGCCAATTTAATGTAAGGGTACAATCTCATGGTTTCTGTATTCATGTTTATAAAATTGAGAATTGATTTAGAATTGGTGATTTTTTATTTTTTTTCCCTTCACAATAAATAAATATAATAGCATAGATCATTAGGAGAAGATTTAGAAAAATAGAGTAGAATCACGCTAATCCATTAACACAGCTGCATACCGTAACTTCAATCGGGACTGTGGTGTCAATACGATGCTGATAGTAGAGGTCGATGTAATCGACATCAAGTCTCTTCAAGCTACCCTCACAGCAAGCTCTCACATAGGCTGGATCTCCACGGACCACCATGTTCACCCCATCACCAGCCCAACTGATACCAAATTTGGTAGCCAACTGCACTTTGTCCCTTATCCCCTTGATAGCCTGCAAACCGAAACAAAATTCAATTCAATCACCCGCAAATTCAGAACAATATTGAATCATGAACTAGACTTAATCATGTCTGATTACCTTTCCAACAAGGATTTCGTTGGTGTGGGGGCCATAAAAGTCGGAGGTATCAAGGAAGGTAATACCGCAATCAACTGCGTGACGAATGAGACTGATCATGTCTGGTTCAGGTTTTGGCGCGCCGTAGCCGGCAGACATGCTCATACACCCAAGGCCTTGTGCTGAAACATCCAAGCCACAAGAGCCCAGCTTAATCCGACGGACAGAAGCAGCAGACGCCATTGTTACGAGGTTTTTTAGACTGTTTTCTGGAAAGGTTTGTTGGTGTTATGGAATCAAAAATTGATCCAACCCTACTCAAATATTATATGGAAAAGGGAGCCGCCCCTCAAATATTATATGGAAAAGGTAGCCGCCCCATGGTAAGGTTTTTGACTACTTGATCTTTTCTTCACTGAACGTCGCCTAGAAACGTCGAATGCGACTTATCTCAACTCCGAGATTTCGAACTGCTTTCATCACGAGTACGTTAGTGCTTATGTAATATCATTTTGGTACGGTGAATCTATAGGAGGTTTTCAACTGCTTGGTTTACTTGTCATGATTGGGTGACAATAAGAGAGAGAGAGAGAGAGAGAGAGAGAGAGAGAGAGAGAGAGAGAGAGAGATGGCTGAGGATGATTGAGCGTTTGAATCTCGACTTTGGTGTTAGAAAAGATAATGCTTATGCTTGAGCGGAAAGTGTTATTCTGTTGAAATCGGCTGCATGGAATGTGTCACATATTTCCTCTTTCTTTTCAAATGTTCAGTGCTTTGGTTCAGCAAAGATCGAGGCATTACGATGAAGATTTCTTTGGGTAGATTTAGACAAGCATCGTCGCCTTCTTGTTAGATAGGAGTTCCCGTTCAAGTTTAAAAAAGAACGTCTGGGTATTCATCCTATAACGTCTTACTAATGAAGTGGCTATGGCGTTTTGATGAGGAACAGAATTTACTTCGAAGGAATGCATGGCAGAATGGTAGGGTGAATCAAAAGGAGGTGGGATTGCAGGAGATAAAAGTATTATGGGTGTTGCTGGGCCTTGGATTGAGATCCATCAATTCCAATCAAGAATTCGTACCAAGTTAGAGAAGGGAACAGAGCAAGATTTATATACAGAGAATGAACAGCTAAAAGATTTATTTTGTCATCTGTATTAGCTTGCAATCGACAAAGAAGCAATACTTGCAGATCAAATTTTGGATTGTTAATCACAAGGTACAATGAAAACTAATCTTCAAGCATCCAAGGATCTTTGTTTATGGACAAGAAAAAGCTCATCTTCTTCAAAAATTAAATTCATCCTTCATTGTAAGCACTAGCAATGATAGGAGAGTTTTGATTAGAGATTTAAATGGAGATTGAGAGTAACACCATACTTTAGATGGCAGGTTACAAATTATGTCATTGATTTCAGGCGCCCAAAGTTTGGGCTTGGAATGTCACTTCAAACATCCAGTGCTTTAGATGGATTGTGGTTTGGACTAAAATTTCATTTTGGATGTGTTCACAGCTAGAGGATGGAACGTGTAAATACGTGTCCTTTATCCCAATAGTCTTGAAAGCATTCATCACGTTCTCATTCATTGCCACTATTTATCATCGATTTGGTGTAAAGTTCTCACTTGGTTCAGGGTGTCGTGGGCCATGCCACTCCAAATTCAAGACTTATTTGTTGCTTTGCATTGGAAAGTAAAGTAGGGAACAGGGTAGAAAATTTTGGGCTGGGCACTTCCTGCACTAATTTGGGGGATTTGGAAGGAGAGGAATAGAAGAATTTTTTGAAAGAAAGTCCTCTCAAAAAAATTGAAAAGATAGAAGAATTTTTGAAGAAAAGTCCTCTCAAAAAAAGTCTAAAGAAGCATGGCTTTCTAGGCTTCGGCTGACTCTTCTTTTAATAGAAATTTTGAGAAATTTGAGACCACCTTGTGAATTAAGATAATCAAACAAAAGAAAAATTTTATCATACTATTGGGAATTAAGTTCCCCGCCAGGATCAATCACACACTCAACACACTAAAAAGACATCATTTTTTATGTGGTTAGGCCAAAAATACCTACCTCCATGGCTGTATAGCAACAATCCACTATTAAATGAAAAGGTGTAGCAAGGGAGTGATTATAAGGATTTAATCACTCTCCTTCAATACATACATACATACATACATATATCATCATCATCATCATCATCATCATCAAGACCTTATCCCAATTAGGGGTCGGCCACATGAATCTTATTCCTCCATTCCACTCTATTAAATACCATGGCTTCATTTAGTCCCAAAGTTTTTAAATCTTTCCTCACCACTTCTATCCACGTTCTTTTGGGCCTTCCCCTTGCCCTTTTAGAACCTTCAACTTGTATTGCCTCACTCCTTCTAACTGGTGCCGTTGTTGGCCTCCTTTGAACATGTCCAAACCATCTAAGTCTAATCTCCCTCATCTTGTTACCTATTGGTGCTATCCCTAAATTTCTTCTAATATTTTCATTTCTAATTCTATCCTTTCTTGTCTTACCACTCATCCATCTCAACATCCTCATTTCTGCAACACTCAGCCTATGAGTATGATGTTCCTTAACTGCCCAACACTTTGATCCATAAAGCATGGCCGGCCTTATAGCCATCTTATAGAATTTTCCCTTTAGTTTGAGTGGCACCCGCTGATCACATAAAACCCCCGATGCACATCTCCATTTGTTCCAACCCGCTTGGATTCTCTGGGTAACCTCCCTCTCAATCTCTCCACTCTCATGGATCAATGATCCTAAGTATCGGAAGTGGTCTCTCATGGGGACCTCTTGGTTATCAATCTTGACTGGTGCTCCACTCCTACTCTCCTTGCTAAAATTACATTCCATATATTCTATCTTAGTTCGGCTAATTTTAAATCCTTTCGATTCTAATGCTTCTCTCCATAGCTCTAGCTTTATGTTGACACCCTCCCTTGTCTCGTCAAGTAGGACTATATCGTCTGCAAATATATATATATATATATATTGTGAATGACTAGGGACTAGCGGTGGGATACATTGCTCCTCACAATCATCCCTATTTATAAGGATTTTTGGGATCTCAAATTTCAACAAAGCTTGCACAAATGTCTTCAGCTATTGCCGCATTTGTTCACAACGTCAGCCACACCAATTGAAGATGACTGCTGACAAATGGGATGGACCTTGACAAATCTCCCCCTCCAGGCCTATTAACTGAAGTAGGTTTCTTCACATATGGACTTCTAGCAAAAGCCCATTCCGGTTAGTTCCTTGCAAAGCTCAAACTTGTTCCAAGGTAAAGTTTTTGTTATCATGTTTGAACTATTATCGTCAGTATGAATCTTCTCAAGCTCTAACAACTTCAAGTCCAAAACATCTCATATCCAATGATATCGAACATCAATTTGCTTGGACCTCTTATAAAAAGTAGAATTCTTGCTAAGGTGTATAACACTCTTACTATTGCAAATTAAAGCATACCTCTTTTACATAAAGCCAAGTTCACATCCACAATAACTCTTTGAAGCCTCTATCACGACAATAAACTCGGTGTCTATCGTAGACAAGGCAACATATTTCTATTACTTTAACTACCAAGATACAGTTCCCCTTGCAAAAGGTAATTAACTTAAAGTAGACTTCTTCATATCAACATCACCAACCATATCTAAATCAATGTAGCCCTCAAACACGAGCTTGCCTGTGCAAAACCCAAACTCAACCTAGAAGTACCATGTAGATATCTCAATATCTACTTCACTACATTCCAAAGCTCTTTTCCTAGATTAGATACAAAATGACTCATTGTACCAACTGCATATACAATGTTTGGTCTTATGCATACCATGGCATACATAAGACTACCAATAGTTAAAGTATAAGGAACATTTTGCATGTACTTCTCATCATCACTCAAGGGAACTTGCTTCTTACTAAGCTTAAAGTGAGTAACAAAAGGTGTACTAACTACTTTAGCTTTATCCATATGGAATTGCTGAAGTACCTTTTTTATGTACTTCTACTGAGATAGCCATAATTGCTTATTCCTCCTGTCACGAATGATAGAAACCCCAAAAATCTATCTCTTGTTCCCATGTCTTTCATATCAAAGACTTTGTTTAGCTCCTTCAACTAACTAATCCTTAAATAACTACATTCAACAATAAGCATATCATCGACATAGAGTAGCAAGATGACAAAGTCATCCTTTGAGAATCTCTGCACAGACACATAGTGATATGAAGTAGTCTCTTTTTATAACCCTGTTGGGCCATAAACTGCTTAAACTTTTTGTACCACTGCTTGGGAGCCTGTTTCAAGCCATACAGACGCTTCTTCAATTTATAGATGTAGTTCTCCTTGCCTTTAGCAAGAAAATCCTTTGGTTGCTCCATATATATCTCCTCTACTAAATCACCATGGAGGAATGTTGTTTTCACATCCATCTGCTCAATCTCCATATCACGGTTGGTGACCAAACCCAATACAACTCAGATTGAAAACATTTTTATCACAAGAGAAAATATCTCTTCAAAATCAACTCCTTTCTTTGACCAAAGCCTTTCACCACAAATCTAGCTTTGTATTGTTGATGTGAAGTGTCACCCTCATGCTTCACCTTATAAATCCATCGATTCTTCAAAGCTTTTCTACCCTTAGACAATCTTACCAGCTCAAATGTATAATTGTCCTACAAGGATTTCATTTCATCCTTCATAGTTGCAAACCACTCTAAATTTTGTTCACTTTCAATTGCCTCTATGTAACTCTCAGGGTCTCCCTTGTCAATGAGGAGCACAAACTCGTTTGGTGAATACCGAGTGGAGGGTCGACAGTCTCTCGTACTCCATCTCAATGAAACTACTGGCTCCTTAGTAAGAACCTCCTACTAAACATCATCAGCCTCTGGCAAAGCATCCATGTCATCAATAGTTTCATGTTCACCCTCAGCCTGATCATCTTGAACATCAGCCGGTGCACTACCATTGTCATTGGTGCCACCTACACTTGGCATATATGAAATAGGAACTGGATCCAAATCAATCAAAATACTAGAACTCCGAGTTTCTGATCTTTCGGTTTTGTTAATGTATTCAATGGTTTGGTCTTCCATAAAAACAACATTGTGGCTTTTAACAAGCTTCTTTGCAATAAGATCATATAGCATGTAGCCAAACTCATCCTGCTTGTAGCCAATTAAAATACATTGTTTGGTCTTGATGTCTAACTTGGACCTCTCATCTTTAGGTATATGCACAAACACCTTGCACTCAAACACTCAAACACTCACAAGTGATTATAAGAGACATATTTTCCATACCACAACCTGTCAGGAACATCCGTATTCAAAGAAATGGTTGGAGACAGGTTAATAACATAGGCAGCTGTGTATAGAGCATCATCCTAGAAAGGTCCTGGTAGCTTAGCTTCAAAAAGCAAGCATCTGACCCTCTCCATCAATGTCCTATTCATCCTCTCTACTAAACCATTTAGCTGAGGAGTCTTCGAAGGATTCCTTTAATGTTTGATCCCTTGATGCTTACAATAAGCATCAAATAGTCCACAGTATTTGCCACTATTTTCAGTGTGAACACATTTCAGCTCCTTCCCTGTTTAACATTCAACAGAAGCTTGAAACTCTTTGAACTTGTCAAGAACCTCATCCTTGGATTTCAAAACATAGAACCATGGTTTTCTGGAATAATTATCAATAAAATTTACAAAATAGAGTGCACCACCATGTGTTCATACCTTTATAGGACCACATACATCTGAATGTACCAATTCAAGCACGCCTAACTTCTTGAAGGGAGGATAGCACTTGAAGGAAACTCATTACTGCTTTCAGGCAAGACAATAAGCACACTTGCTCAACTTCACAACTTTGAGCCTTGAAAGCAAATTCTTCTTGATTAGACAACCTAGTCCCTTCTCTCTCATATGACTAAGCCGCATGTGTCCCAACTCTGAAGAACTAGCAACATCAACCCCGTTCATAGAGTTGGTAGGAATCGAAGTTTGTATCACATACAAGCTAGATGATTTTTTCCCTCGAGTAACTACAAGCGCTCCCTTGAGAGCTTCCACTGGCCATTGTAGAAGGTACTACATTAATCATCATCATCAAGCTTTTTGCCTATACCAGATATCTGGTAGATGTCTGACTTCCTTGAGAATCAACCTCGTACCATTGTTAGTGTCCAAACAGACGGACCCAATACCAACAACCTTTGACAGCCTATCGTTGACCATCTTCAATACTACAAAATCACCAGGAGTGTACAAGGTGAAAAACTCCCTCCTAGAAGCAATGTGGAAAGAAGCACCTCTGTCAATGACCCATCCAATCTCATTGGAAGCTAGGTTGATCTTATTCTCATCATAGACCACAATAAGGTCTAAAGTGGTGGTAGCTACATGGTCATTCCCGTCATCATTTTTTCTCTCCTGCTTGGCATTCTCAGTTTTGTTCTCAACTTTTTACTTGTGCCAGTGCCTTTTTATGTGACCCTTCTTGCCACAATGATGACACTCCGAATTCTTATATCTGGACTTAGATTTACTCCTACTCCTGTTATTTTTGTCTTTACCTTTAATCTTACTTCTACCCCTGTTTTTTGAAATCAGAATCTTAGACTGTGATGTGGTGGCAACTTGACCTCGTTGCCTCACTTCTTCATTTAAAATTATACTTCTTGTAGATTCCCAAGTCACAGCGCCACCAAGAGCAGAATTGGCCAAAAAAACATAAAAATTTTCCCATAAGTCAGGCAAAGTATTTACAAGCCCATGATATCATCATCAAATATGATGCCAACATCAGATAGCTGCTAAAAGCATTCGATCAATTTGTTCAAGTGATGGGAAATAGAACTTCCTTCATTGTATCTTAAGTACATCACTTGATTAAGTAGGAATAACTTATTATTCCCAGTTTACAACACATACAAGGTTTCCAACTTGATCCATAGAGTTCTATCATGTGTCTCGTTTTAAATATGATTTAAAACATTCTCTTCAACCCATTGTCAAATGAAACCACACAGTTGTTCATGTTCGAAAAGCCCCTCATCTTCGGACTTATCTTTTGGTTTGTGAGTAGCAAAGGCATGTAGATGTAATTTCTTCACAAAAAGAAGATCTTTCATCTTTCCCTTCCACATGTAATAGTTTGCTCCATTTAAGCAAATTATTTTTTTCATATTTGCCTCTATATCTAAAGATATAATACTTACAACAATTTTAGGAGAGAATCTTGCAAATATGAGAACACGACTGCGCCCAAAACGCTCGATTTTGATAAAAATCGGTCTATTTCCCTTAAAAATAGGTCAAAATAGGCCTGGTTCAATCTAGTCCACTACTGCAACTCGTCATTGTTGCAACTCTACTGCTGTTGAATACACTACTATTGCAACGCATACTGTTTCAACTCTGTCACTGCTGCAACGCATTACTGCTGCAATTCTCTACTGTTGCAACTGCACTATTGTGACTCAAAATGTTGTAACTCACACTGTTACAACTTGGTCACTGTAGAAATCATTGTAGCCTACATAATGATGTTGCTTTCGTTGTAGCTTCACTCAGTTCTCCTCTTTGTCTCTCACTCAGTTCTCCTCTTTGTCTCTCACTTCGTCTAACTATCGGTGCTGCCACTACTTGTTTTACTCCATCGCCAACAAGTGAGTGCGTAGCCCACTTCCCCTTCTCCGCTCTGATACCAATTGTTGGGAATTAAGTTACCCGCTAGGATCAATCACACACTCAACACATGCAAAAGACACTGTTTTTTACTTGGTTCAACCAAAAATGCCTACCTCCATAGTTGCAAAGCAATGATCCACTATCAAATGAAAAGGAACAGCAAGGGAGCAATTACAAGGATTTAATCACTCTCCCTCACTATATACAAATTTTTGTGAATGATTGGGGACTAGTGGTGGGATAAATAGCTCCTCACGATCATCCCTATTTGTAAGGACTTTTGGGATCTCAAATTTCAACAAAGCCTACACAAATGTCTTCAGATGGTGCCACATTTGTTGATGACGACAGCCGACATCAATGGCCGCAATAGTTGATGTCGGCGGCTGCAATAGTTGAAGACGACTATTGAAAAATGAGACTAGACCTTGACACATATGACATTCCTAATGAGGGATGAATCATACTCAACTTTAACAATTCAAGTATTGGAAACCCAAGTATCATATATGAAAATGGATCTACTTTAATTCGATTGGCTACACTAATTGGCTTAAAAGCAGCCATAGAAGCAAAGGTTTCTAGCTTGAAAATCAAATTATTTATTGAAGGTGACTATGATATAGTCATTGATTTGATCAATGATGAGCAACAAGTTTCCTGGAGGTTCGATATATTCTTGATAAGATCCAAATTAACTTGCAAAACCAAAATTTCAAGGCCATGGAAACATCACACTCAACTAATTATCTAGTTGACCAATTGGCCATTAGGGTGGTCAAAGTTAAGGAATTAGATTATTAATCACAAGGAGAGGATCAATAATCAATAATCAACAATTGTAATTCTTTCTTAATTTTCTTTTTCTTGTTTTATAGTACTACATGTTAACTCAAGGGTTGGAACTTTCTAGTGGATACTTACACCCATTGTGCTTCTAGTCTAAATCCATTGTGCTTCTAGATCTAATTGTTCCTCAGTTGTCCTCTTAGAGCTGTTAAACATTTATACCTTTATGATACTCTCAATCACATTTAATAAAAGTAACTACAAAAAAACATTTATTTTTTGTTAAAAAATGATAAAGACAAGGCATTTTTTGGAAAGAGCAAGGGCTCCATCTAAGTTGATCCAACCTATTCATTTGATTTCTCAAACTTTATATAATCATAGATTTTCCTTCTCCACCCTAGAAGAATAGCCCTTTCCTCTCATTTTCCTAAAACGAAGCCATTCATTTGATTTCTCAAACTTTATATAATCATGAGTTTTCCTTCTCCATTCTAGAAGCCTCTCATTTTCCATAAACTAAGTCATTCATTCCATTTCTCAAACTTTATATCATAATAGGTTTTCCTTCTCCACCCCAAAAGAATGGCCCTTTCCTCTCATCTTCCAAAAGCTAAGCCATTCATTTAATTTCTCAAACTTCATATAATCATGGGTTTTCCTTCTCCACCCAAGAAGAACAGCCCTTTCCTCTCATTTTCAAAGAACTAAGCCACTCATTCAATTTATCAAACTTTATATAATCATGGGTTTTCCTTCTCCACCTCATTCGATTTCTTAAACTTTACATAATCATGGTTTTTCCTTCTCTACCCTAAAAGAATGGCCCTTTCCTCTCATTTTCCTAAAACTAAGCCGTTCATTCGATTTATGGAACTTTATATAATCATAGGTTTTCCTTCTCCACCCCAAAAAAATAGCCCTTTCCTCTCATCTAAACAAAGTCATTCATTTGATTCATCAAACTTTATATAATCATAAGTTTTCCTTCTCTACCCTAGAACAATGGCCCTTTCCTCTCATTTTCCTATGACTAAGCAATTCATTCAATTTCTCAAACTTTATATAATCATGGGCTTTCCATCTCCACCCCAGAAGAATAGCCTTTTCCTCTCATTTTCCTAAAACTAAGAACCGCATCATAGAAACTGCACTTTGCATCTTAACAATCCGTGGCTAGAATGATTAAATCCACATTCTCATCCAAATTTCCTTGGCAGAGGCATTTCCTAATCCAAACTCCCCTTGTAAGCCCCCAACATGATCAACATGTAGACCGCCATGGGCGACTGATCTTAAGTTACCATTTGTAGCGAGTGACACGTAGAGAGAAAGAGCATATTCCACCTGGCATTTTGAGAAGAACGTGGGACCCACGCTTTCCAATATCAAGTCCATCTGTACCGTCAATCCAAGCAGTAGCCCCACACAATTTCGACTCTAGATTTCACCAAACTAAAGAACAAATGCATACCGACCGACTTAATGCACGTCGGATCGGCAGTTGCTCCTACCGCCTTAAGCCCTGATTTGAGTTATTTCAATTTGAAAAAAGTAAGAAAAGGAAATAATATATCATAACTATCAATACGCCCGTCTCACGCGTAGGTTGCCAAAGATCTCCAATTTCCTTCCACTGTAGCAAGCCACCATAACAACCACAGAAAATCAAAGAAAATAGCAGCAAAAAGGCGAGATTTGGCAGTAGATTAACCACTAAAAGTCACAATCTACCATTCTATTCGATCTTACAAAATATGTTTTTTACCCTAAAAAGCATTAAAAAACAAAAATTTATGAAAAAAAAATAAAAATTTTATCAGAAAGCTCATTCATCATCAACAGGAACACCCTTTGAAGATCCAGAACCCCCAGCCTTCTTCGGCAACAAAAGGCTGTGAATGTTGGGCATCACACCACCGCTGGCAATCGTAACTTGACCCAGCAATTTCCCAAGCTCTTCATCATTTCGCACCGCCAACTGGATGTGCCTTGGGACAATCCTCGTCTTCTTGTTATCTCTCGCTGCATTCCCTGCGAGTTCCAAAACCTAACCAAATATCCCCAAAACAATCAACACCACAAAAAGCAAGAAAACCCAGAACTAATTCGAGAAATAAAATAGACCCAGAACAGAAATTCACCTCAGCGGTGAGATATTCAAGAACAGCGGCAAGGTAGACTGGAGCACCGGCACCTACACGCTCGGCGTACTTCCCGGCCTTAAGGAAACGGGCAATTCTACCAACGGGGAACTGAAGGCCGGCTTTGCTGCTTCTTGAAGTGGCCTTCTTGGAGGCCCCGGTGCCAAGAGATTTCCCACGGCCGGCCATATCGAAATTTACAGAGAATTGGCAACGGACAATGCGGAAACTTTTTGCTTGAAGAGAAAGTTGCAGGGGACGGACGTTTGTTCTGGGTTACGGGAGACTCTGGTTGCGTATAAATATGTAGGCAGGAAGTAACTTCGGCCAATGAGAAACAAGCACAAGGATTATGATCTACTGCCGTTCAAGATTACGTCTTTGGACAGTCTGATGTGGTTCGTGGTAGCAATGTCAGATATTGAAGTACGGGAAGCGTTGGATATGTAAAGGCGAAATTACCCTTGTGGTTTGACGGATTTAGCACTGCTTATTAAATTAGTTGTGAATGGTGGACTGTGGAAGACTCGTTTTCTTCGGATTGTTCCAAAGGCCTGCATTTATATGATATTGATCAAAAAGATCACTTTCGGGCTTACGTAGCTCGGGTTCATCTGCCAAAACTTCCCGAGTTTTTTTTTCATTCTTTCAGTCTGCAGTAAAATCTGGAAACTCCAATCATTCTACAACACTATACACGTAGGTGGTGGTAATCTTGCATGCCATAAACCCTTTCATGTGATGAGAAGAAGAGGGACCGCCCCTTTTTTTTCTCATCAATCCCTATTTTTTCCCAAGAATTGCAGATCAAGTCACTTACACAAACTTCTAGTAAAATCTCGCCAAAGGAAAAAGCAACAACTTGAGCATGGGACCAAGTAGATGTCAAGTTGTCTTCAACCAACATTTGTTCATGCATCAATCTTTATTTAATTGTATACTTATTTATTACTTTTTAAATATAAGTGCTTTAAGAAAATTATGTATATATTCTAGATTTAACATACAAAAAAACTACTTATTCTCAGTCATAATCGTGTCTTTTATGTTAAAGAAATCTAAATCTTCAATAAGATGCTTAAATGAAGAATGCTTCTAGTGTTTTGGCAAATCGCATGGAAAGGGTTGAGGAAACTATAAGCAACTTCTCCAAAAAGTTTTTATCCTTAATATATATATGTGTGTGTGTGTGTGTGTGTGGGTGGGTGTGTGTGTGTGTGTATGTATGTATATAGTGGGAGAATTTATAGAATTTAAGAAAATGTCTCTCACATAATGCCAACACTACATCTAGACCAATAAAAATAGGTTGGTACAATACCTTATGCTATTTTCCAAATATAGTAGGTTTCTAGAACATGAATAAAGAGAAATATGATATAGCACTTGTTTCCTCCAAAAGTCCAAAAAAACTGTATTATCACCTAATTTATACTTTACAATTTAAAGTAGAGAAGATGGTATCTTAGATAGCAGCTATTAATATGTACTCCTTCTTTAAGCCCTTGTTAGTAGTCCTACTTCAATATATTTGAGATTTTTGCTAAAAGAACCTATATTTGTACAATTTTGGCTAAATGTCTAAAAAGTAGGAATGTTTGTATAAAGTGAGACCACAACCAAAGAACGGTGAGGCATCTAATGTCACCAATTTTCTGCAACCATCAGTGACAGGTTTTAATAAATTACCTAATCAAATGAAAACAATACATATATCAAGGACCTATAAAATCATAAAAGTATCAGCTTTCCATGTCCATTGATCATTATTGCCAAGGAGAAGAGATCCCTTGCAGACATTTCATCAAACAGCTTCTGCGCCTCTTCCATGCTCCCACAACCAACACTCCCACCAATCATAGAATTTCAAGAAACCAAATCCCTTTCGATAAATTCCTCAAAAATCTTTAGACCTTTACATATCTCTCCACAAACAAATCTGACCGAAAACCCCTCTTCAAGATCTCCCCATGTATTTGGCTCCCTTCTTCCCGACCCGTCGTCAAACTACAAGCCTTCAGAACAAAAGGGCGCCCACACCATCTCTCCGCATCCGACCATAGAAAACGAGGGATCGTCGGAGATTTGAGCTTTCCACGTGGCCACGAACAACTGTGTTCAAATGAATGGATTGAATTGGTCAATTTGAGAGAAGATCAGTTCTGCGTAATCCATGTTGAAAGCGTTTGAGATTGCAAATATGTTTGAGACAAGATCTCTTGAGCTTGTTTTGGACTTTTTGAGGAGGGAGAGAAGTGGGTTTTTGAGTAGGAACTCAAGGGCGAAGACAGAGTCATGGTGACGAGATCGAGTGAAGAGATTCGCCATTTGTAGACGGAGATTTCTTCATATTGTGAGGGAGGATAAGGCGGCAACTGAAGCCAGAGGAGTGAGACCGATCGCTTAGTACAGCGACCAGGAAACAAATGAAAGCCAAAAAGATGCGGAGAGCAACCTTGGAAATGGGGTTAAAAATGGGGCAAGCAAGTCGCACAATCATAATGATCCCAATCGTTCATCTACAGGTGCTTTATCATGGATGATCACAAACAAAAGTTCTTTATCGTGCAATATTGTAAACCATTGATTTGACTTATGGAGGATCCGCTGAATACAAGCCGTTCATTAGGCAGGCTAAATGACCCCAAAATATTAAGCAAATATATTTTCTGACAATACGTCACGCAATGGAAAATGAGTATGGTGGACGCTTCATTGAAAAGTTTGTGGGCCCAGGATGGATGGGGATCTAAACCGTCATTACTGGGATCACATCTTAAATCCAGTTTCTTTATCAGAAGATGTTAGCCATCCAATTAGGCAAGTCTACTATGTAAATCATTTTTCAACTTGCTCAGATCTGATACTAATTCATGAACAGCCAGCCGTTCTATGCAAATTAAATTGTTGCCAAGATCTAAATCCAACTGCCTCGAGCTTACCACAAATAAATTAGCATGGCAGTTCTAAAACATTCCATTAATCATCCGCTTGAGAAGATTTTGAGCATCCCAACCGTGCCCATTATGAAAATTAAAACAAAAGGCTTGATTTAACCCCACCGTTGCAAGCGCAGATGCCATCCTACATACAACGAGTTTCAGCACTTCTCATTGATGGTGTTAGTCTCCACGATAAGGATCTATGGATTGAGTCCTTCGTGGATAGTCAGTTGTTTCCCTGCTATTTGCAGCTTTAAAACATAGATAAAACTACTTAAGGATAAACAAATCAGAAACAATATGGATTGCACTTCAAGCAGCACCATTTGGTATCATTCACATTCTTAACAAGTTAAGAGGTGGAGTTTTAAAGCCAGGACAACAATCAGAAGCAATAATCAACATGGAGTGCACCACAAGGAGAACCATACAACCAATTTCGTACAAGGAATGTCATATATTTCACCAGTTCAATGTGCACAGAGAAAACAGAGATGGGATCCTGAGATCATCCCGGACATTCCCCGGGATGCTCCGAGGCGAGCACAACAATCAGGAAAGATGAGCCACCATTTATTGTTTACAAGCAGTAATTACAACCTATTGGGTAAAAGAATGTCATGGGCCAGATATCAAACAGAAATACTAGTTTCTGTGTGATGCCCAACCATATAAAAAGAATATACAGACTGTCAAACACTGGCTTAAATAGCATTAGAGATGCTGATCATCAAATACCATACAACAGCCAAGTGCAAAAATACTTCTACCGACCATGTCATATGAAAGATCCGGTAGAAACGAAGTCTATGGAGATTGATTTAAGCAGCAGAGTTGTTGATGGTCGCAGTAGCAGATATCCCCTTTGTATTTGCCAGCGTATTGATCTCCCAGCATGCTGAGAACGAAGGATAAACTATTTGCTTATTACAGAGAACAGAATAGACATGTTCTAATAAAGCTCCTCACTAATCAGGGCTAAATGGCCTTATAACTAACGGAAGTCACACAGACTAACTGGGGGCAGAAATATTATCATTAAAAAAAAAAAATCTTAATGGCAAGAAGATTAATACCTAACATGAACCAACAGAACCTTATCCTAGGACAAATAAAAATGATTCTGGAGGCACAAATGTTATGCTATTCTGACCTATATAGACCACAGACCTAGTCCATGGCAATGACACTGAAGGTAGCACGCTCAGAAGAACATACCCAAAAGACATAGAAAGCAAACCAGATAATGTTTATAAATGCTTGAAATAAAAAACCAAAATACGCAAATGAAATTCAGATACCATGCAAGACTAACTACCACTGACAAACCAATTCAATTTCTGAAGCTACTACTCATTATGAACTCCCACAATCTTAGATTGTGACCCCCTCCCTCTTTTGAAATCAAAACTTTTTCAGTTTTATAGCAAGAATATGCTCTCATTAACTTCAACCTTTTTTGCCAAATCTGTGCCATAACTTTCGTTTTGTTTCCAGATTCATACATGTTCCGTCGCCCGCTGTTGCATGAGTAATTTAACAAGAAACTTGAAGTACAACTTATTGGTTGAAAGTGGACTTCTGGACTCCATTCCAACTGTACATATACTACTGGTAGGGTCTTATGAGATTCAATTGTTTAGGAAAATTAAGGTGCCATGGCCTTGTTCCATTACTGTAAGAATTAACAAAGTATTACTTTTCTTGAGAGTATGAAGTAAATATTGCTTTCTAGTGTCAGCTGCCAAGTAATCTGTCTCTTCCACTAAGCAAAAGAAAGAGACACTGGCTCCAGAGAGGCATCATTGGTTGCAAAATTCTACCCTCTGCCTAATTGTTCCTACATTTTGTATCTTTTTGTGAATAACAAGAAACAAAGAAAAGAAATGAACATAACCAAATAGCCTGATTACACCAACAATGATTACTCTTAGGAGATAGAACGAGCCAATTCAGATAAATCTACGTAAAACATCAAACAGAAGTCATCTCATTCCCTCCTGCTTAATTGGCATACAATCAGGCCAAATACTTTGAAAAAGAATAAAACACAGCAAGCAGGAAGGAACAACGTATCTCAAAGACTACAGAGCTGTATAACAGAAACCAACCGCAACAATCAACGAAACTGAAGCAAATTTAGAGCGAGTTACCCAGAACAGCTAAAAGAGAACGACAGCGAGTACAAGACAACAAAGCTTCAGATGATTAACAAAAATACTAACGCAAAAGATGCAAAAATTCGTTAAAAGCTGTCTCAGTAATGTATACTGAGTTAAGAAACAAAAAGAGACAGCCGTAAACTAATAGTTCCAAGTACACAGATTGTCCGTCTACAGCAACTAGACTAATTCCTAGAAATCTGCTTCACCCACTAACATTATAACAAAAGGCGGCATTAGAAATCTATACCAGGATAATCTCTTCCAGCCATCGTCACATCCTCACTCATCTGATGCATAATGGCATCTGCCTTCAACGCCATCTGGTCTTTCATTAAAGCATCCCTCTCCTTGTAAAATGCTGCCTCCATCTTTCGAAGCTTCTTCAACCTCTCTGCCAAAATTTCCACCCTCGAACTCTCCATCAAATTGAATCCTTTCTTTAGCAACCTCTCATCAGACTTAGCATAAAAAAGCTCACGAAATTGCGAAAATACAATCGGATGTTCTACTACATCTTCTTCCTCAGCTTTATGACTCTTCAGAACAGTTTTGACCAGCTCGGGTTTCTGCTCTTTAGCATTCCGCTGTTTTGCACTGGGCTTCACAACTACAACAGCGAACTCACCCCCATTTGCTTCTACTCCATTGTTCCCTTCTTCAGCTACCGTGTTCTTGCCCCATATCCTTTTTGACAAATCATATGCCACTTTCTCATGGGGCTTACTGAAATTAGGTTCTCTTCCCTTCTTTTTCAAATTAGTATGAAACTTCTTCTTCAATCGTTCAATCTTCTCCATCAATTGAATGCGACCAACTTCGATTCCATACAAAAAAAGAGGAGAACCAAATTTCAGTAAGCCCCATGAGAAATTGGCATATGATTTGTCAAAAAGGATATGGGCAAGAACACGATAGCTGAAGAAGGGAACAATGGAGTAGAAGGAACGGCTCCCTGTTTGGGTGGCATCTTTGATGCAGAGAAGAGGAAGATGCTAGGGTTTGTAGTTTGGAGAAGGTGTAAAGAGAGAGAGAAGAAGAAGAAGAAAAGTTGCGTTTCTTCTTCTTTAATAGCTGTACTCACAGCCGTTGTTTTGGGGCCTACCTTAGACTGCAATTGCCTAGAGAACCCTAACTTTCCGATTTTAGGATGCCAATAATCGTCCAAACATCCTGATTTTTGGTTTATGAGATATCAAAATCCTAAGCAATCAGGTGAATGCGTCTGATCATCCAAAGCTGAGCCCCTGATGCAAATTTGAGGTACTGTACGTAAACTTATCATGCCATCCCACTCTACGGTAGCCTTCCTCTTCAAGTAATTAGACTCCACGACATAGAAGCAAAACCAGCTATAAATGTATCTCTTTGTTTCAGCTTTAAGGTTTAGGTTAGAATTCCATTGAGATTCCACAACGATAAGCCACGTTGTTGTGCTCCCTCAAAGTGGTCATGCTATTTTATGTATGAAGGTTTATTACCACTCTCACTCCTACTTCCAGTAAATTTTTAAAACTTAGCCCAAATTTAATGCTAATCACTTCTATGCTTAGAGGGGAAGATTATAATTATTGTTGGGTCTAAAAAATGTAGATCAGTGGCTTTAATTTAAGCTCTTTGCACATGAGTCATGACAGGAGAGCTTTGGCATAATGTTTGAGTAGTCGTCTTGTGATTGAGAGGTCATGGGATCAAGTGTGGAAATAGCCTCTTGCAAAAATATAAAGTAAGGGTGTCTACTATATGCCTTTTATGGTTCACCCCTTCCATGGACCCTGTATAAGTAGGAGCTTTGTGCGTCAGACCCAAGTTTGGTATTCGAACGAGGGTGTGGGTTCAAATTGCACTTCAGACATGCTTGTCTTAGTTTTATTTCTTTTTCTTTTTCTTTTCTGCCAATTCTTTGCCTCTCAATGAATCATGATTAGGTTATTCTAGGACTTACATGAGCCATTTATTTATGATCTCTCAGATTTCTTTAGAAACCTTTTTTTGGGGAATCAAAAGAGAAAGTCAGCTAATTGTGGACCATTCAATCAACAGTGACAACCAAAATTGTGGAGTTGCCAACAATACGCTAAGCCAGACAAAGTTCACCAGAAAAAAGATGTTGGGATGGGGGGTCAATAGCATCCACGTTTTATTGGGTTGGTTCTAAGCTGCTTGTACTATTATAAGAATGATAACCGCATCTCTACCTTGCGCCAATCTCACATAGGCTTGCGGTTCCAATATTACTTCAATAGCCCATTTTGGCATATCATGTTGTAAGCTCTTTTGGCAATGCTATTTTGAGGGGGAAAAGACCGCTTCAGTCGCAATGGATCCCATAGTACAGTTCAATGGAAGAAGAGCAAACTAAGTTTTCTTCCCTGTTCAACTGTGGTCACTTCAGTATTGTTTCAAGAGGATTAAATACTGTCCTTGTACAAGAACTCCTGCTTGAAGCCAGTCAAGTGGAGGTTAAATTGTACTGCAATCTCTCATCTTCTAGGACCCACGACTGGTGGGTCTCAGCAAAAAGATCCGAATATCCTAGCTATTTTCCTTCAAATGAATGGTAGAGATCAAGGATACTAACCATTTGCTGAGGGCAGCATGTTTTTCATATGGATAGGATTGAATATTTGGTTTTGCAACGCAAATACAGCGGGCAGTGAAGCCATTTACAAGATTTGCAATTTACTTATGCAACCATGAAAACAAGCAGAATTTTGTGCCACATTCAAGAGGAAAAATGGGCAGTGAAGCCATTTAGACTCAAATGGAGATGCCAGGACCATTCCATTAACATTCAAAATCTAAAAGCAAACCACTTCAAAATGCTGAAATAGCAAAATTTTCTCAAACTAAACAACGAATGTAAGTGTTACCATATATGTAGGCTTCAGCCACCTCATTTCTTTCCCCTTTGATCCAAGATATGGACAGAAAAAAAAAAAAAAACAGAAAAAATGGATTACTTCTACCAATTCATGCACAAGTTGGGCGCTAAGAAGGCCACAGAGTATCAGTTGAACGTTTGATCTAATGTTTTCAAGATTTCTCCATGTTCTTGATACAACGGCAGCGGCTAAAACAATTTTCTGATGGGTTGTTCGAGCGTGACACTGTTCAAGGTATGAGCAGAGGATGTGTACAACAACATCCTCATCTGTCTCAGCCAGGCAGAAGAATACTTCCATCAGCCGGAAATGGCAGGAAGAGGCCCCAGTTCAATGTTGCCGCACACAAGTTAGTTCCAATAGGTTTGCCATTACCACCATAACTTGATTTAACGACTTTCATCACCTGAAGAAATGGCATGACTTTTTTTATCAGTATAGCACAAGATAATAGAAGAACTAAGCATGATAATACCGACGAGTATCAGACATCATACACTTGGCCAGGAAACATTAAATAGCATATGATTATCCCTACTTAAGAATGACATAAATAAAGCATTTGGTTTGTCCTTACGTTTTTTGCTGGGAAATTTACATGAGGACTCTCATCTCTTAAAAATGCGCCAAGAAAGTCTTAATTTTTTATTGAAGGATCATCGGTATTTTTGACATTAGAGGAAGGAGAGAAATGAAGGGGAGCCTTGGCGCAACGGTAAAAGTTGTCATCATGTGACCTTGAGGTCACGGGTTCAAGGCGTGGAATCAGCCTCTTGCAAAAATGCAAGATAAGGCTGCCTACTTTAGGCCATTGTGGCCCGCCCCTTCCCCGGACCCCGCATAGGCGGGAGCTTTGTGCACCGGGGCTGCCCTTTTTAGGAAGGAGAGAAATACTTGCCAAAACCAAAAGTCATAGCTGGGGTTGAAAGAAGCATTAAAGAAAATGCATTTGCAGCAACAGTAAGAAGCTGAGAGGTTTCTAGACTTATTTCAACAATCCAATGTAACTAGAAGTCACTGCTAACGTCCATGAAATTCTTCAAGATGTCACTGACCCTAGTTAGCAAGTGTTACAGGGGCAATACTAAAAGAAATAAATCAAGCTAATCTCACAATGATCTGATGCCTGGTGCTTGCATCTTATATGGACACTCAAATAATAAGGATCCAAATAGAAGTCAAAAAATACCAATGATATCCATCGACAAGTGACCAGTAACAGCATGGAGATTGAATTGACAGCACTTCAGTACAAGGAGAACGAAAGCAAAAGTCACTCCCTTTTCTAGTGCCCCTGCAAGAATAGCACCATACAGTAAGTCAAAGATGCTTGACAGAGACTGAGGCTGTATCTTCAAGAACCACAGGTACCAACAAGCAGGCCATTGTTGGTGAGACATAACTGTGGCTGGTATAAGACAGTGCTTTTGGCATCAGGAATAACAGTCCCTGATGCCCAGGCAGTTGGGAGTAAGGTTAAAAAATTGAATCTAGGACTTCACTCAAGAAACCATGGCCTCCTGCTATTTCACTCTTATCTCTTTAAAATCCTAGATTTTGAAATAATCGGTCCACAGGCAAAAGCATTTGTAATGATCTAGCTGAGATCAACCAATCTTTAAGAAGACATTGCAATTCTATGTAACATTTTCGTTTTTTTCTGGAATTCAACTCTAAGCAACCAATTCAATAAGCTTATGAGTTTTCATCGATTGTGCATGGGTGGTGATACTTGTAGTACCCAAGCTGCATGAGAAGTGAATTTACATGCCTCAATTATTTGGCTGAAAATCAGATGAGACTTGCTTTTTCCTTTCCCAAAGTAGATTCTTAAGGTGTCTCAGAGCTCAGGAAGAAATTCAAATTTCACTTTTTCTAGTTTTGGTGACACTTCCCATGCAGTTTGGAAATTAATAAATTTTCATTGCAGGTAAGCACTCAATTAGGTATCTCAAAGGAAATTATGTGTTGGGTTTGAGTCACCTTAACTGGGAGGAACATTTCTAGTTGTCTTTGCTATTGCTTGCCCAATCTCGCACGAATGTATTTCATTGGCTTCTGGATTCTATGAGTTCACTCAATCATTCAAAAAGTTCATGTTGCAGTCACACTAACAATTCAATTCTTAAAAGAAAAAAGTTCAAGCTTAGTGAAAAATATACCTTTTACAATGATAGCTAAGGAGATTCGCTCTCGTCATCTGAACTGGAGTTATCAACCCGCCGCTCCCTAATTGTTGGAAAGAGCAACTGGCGGTGATCTCTAACTTGTGGCGTGGTAGGGGCTTCACTATTTCTTGACGTCCTTGTTGCCTTCTTTGGTGATGCTCTCACTTCTTTGCATGCCTTATCTAACATGCCAAGGAAATCCCGTACTATTACAAACAGGCGTAGCCCCTCATCCTTACTCGCATTTCCATGGAAATAGTCTGTTGTGCTCTTCACCATTGACCGTATCCTCTTCTCTTCCTCTAGCAGCCAAGTAATGTCAATCTCAGCATGCTCCACAAAACTCTTAAGCATATGATGAAACCTGTCACCCTCCTCCATACTTCTCATTTCCGAGTTTAGAAATTCCTTTGTCTTCACAAGTGAGTGGCCAAGGTTAGCCACTGTGCTTGTCAAGGCATCAGCATCCAGAGCTGCTGCCTTCTTGACATTCTCGAGCTCACCACTTAAACCCTCAACCACCTGAAGACCAAGGCTACGGTAATGGTCTCCGGTTTCATAGGGAGAACTGTCAATGAGATCATCCGAATTCATGCTAGAGAGACTCCCACTATGTCTGGCAGCACGTGCAGCACGCACTCCTTCAGATCGGATTATCTCTTGAACAACAAAGTGCAACAGTGTAGTTTTGCCATCAGTTCCTTTCACATCTGCCAATTTCAGGAGTGTGTCAAGCTTGAATGCCTGTGCACCACCACGGAAGGTACCATCGTTCATGCGATTTCCAGTTTTCAGAACAGCTTCCAAGAGTTTCAAGAACAGTCGGCTATTTCTGAGTTCCTTGCATGCTACCTATATTGCAGAATTGTGAAAAGAAAAGAATCAGCGGCTAATCTTCCCGATATGTATGAGCAAACGTTCAGATTTGATACATGCATCAGACATGAAAATAACATAGATATTAGAAGTATCCAACAGATTGTACCCTTCAAGAAAACAAAACAAGGTCATTCTGCATGTGTTTGGACAAAGACCTCCATAACATTTGAAGTTTAAACACTGCTCGGGGAAAATTCTTCTTTTTCATTTTTAGACAATAACAGAGCCACACCAATAAAATGGAAATTACAACAGGCAAATGGAAATTCTTCCATACTATTTGCATGTCTCTTCATAATCACTCGTCCATATCATTAGCTTTAGTTACCTGCTCATTGCCATTAGCTATAAATGCTAGAAATACATACTCATACACAGAAACAGAAACATATGTTTATGTGTGTGTGTGTGTGTGTGTGTGTGTGTGTGCATATGCACCAAAAATTGGGTGATATAGTCTTTTATTGTCTCAAAACAATAATCCTAGCATCAGTCCTTGTAGGCGTACACAGTCTTGAGCTTGAAAAGAAGTCCAGACCCTATTTTTCATGTGTAAAGAAACTCTATTTTGTAGATCTAAGCAGTTAATGATGTTTAAAATGGGTTATATGGGTTACATATCATATTTCATGTTTATTGGATGATTTTAGCCTATGTTTTATGGACAAAAAATAGTGACCATCCATTTTTATTAATTTTTCAAAGGCCCAAAACAAGTAGTTCAGATCATTCAAATGCATTGATTTATATTGGATTACCTATTTTTGGTATGGAGAACATAATGAACAGCTTAGATCTCCAAAAAGCTCATCATGTGTGAAAAAGAAGGGCGTGGACTTCTTCTCATGCTCAAGAACGTGTACACCTATTGGGACTCTTCTACCAGATATTAATTTGTCCATGTGTGCATAGTGCCTGTAACTCAGGTGATACAATTTATCTCAAGACAAGTGTTACATGCAACATTCTACCACATATCTGTGTTTGCTTTCATTTATTATGCCTTTTGTCAGATTTTTCTTTATTATTATTATTTTGGAAAACTATTGGAGTTTATTGAAAGTAAAAGATACATATCATGACTGTGCATGTCATGAGATAACCATGTCAAATTGAAGAAGGTAAAAAGCAGATCAAGGACAGAGAAACAAAAAGCATAGTAATTGAAATGCTTTAAGTCTAGATTGAAGAGTCAATGAGCAAGTTTTGTCTAAAGACCCCTGCCTATCAAGCTTGCCAGCTGCCTTATTTCTGATCTTAAACCCATTGGCAAATTTACTTGAACCAAAAATTAGGGTTTTATATTAGTGTGATCCATTGATTTTCTTTTGAATTGGTAACTATAATAGCCAATTTTTGTTTATCATTACTTCATACAGAAGTGGAGAAATGCTTTTCAAAGAAAAATGATCAATTAAACAGCACACTAAATAAAGCACTAATATAACTGCATAATTGATAAAATACTAACCAGTAGTTTTATCAACACTATTATATTATGCAATCAAATTACATTCTTGTAGGTTATATTACTGATCAAGAACCTATTATCATCAAAATATCATTAGTAAACAATAAATTAAATTATCGGCAATAGTATGGTGATGGTTATAATACTGGTTATAAAATATATGCAGTTATTAAAATGTTTGATTTATCAATAGGTAGAAGGGGAGCCTTGGTGCAACAGTAAAAGTTGTCGTCGTGTGACCTTGAGGTCACGGGTTCAAGGCGTGGAAACAGCCTCTTGCAAAATGCAAGGTAAGGCTGTGTACTTTAGGCCCTAGTGGTCTGCCCCTTCCCTGGACCCCGCATAGCCAGGAGCTTCGTGCACCGGGACTGCCCCTTTATTTATCAATAGGTAAATGATTTTATTATTCAATTATAGGCAGCAGATATTCTCACTGTTGTCTTCTCTATATGAGCATCACTTATATGATGTGCAAGATAATAACTGACAATGATACAATGCTATTCCAAGGCTAACCAAAAAGATACAAGAATATGATGAGAGAGTAAATGTCATCCCTGCGGTTGTTGTTGCAAAGTGATTCTACCAGGTTCACTTAGGATGATGCCACATGATCAGTAGTTTTCATGTTAGTTATTCAATGCTTGCCTTTGCCATTCCAGCAAGGAATTTTATCCCTGAGTGTCTGAATGAGAAAACCAGGAAGAAAAGGAAAATTTTGACCATGACTTGAATCTGTATTGCTGGAAGTAGTTTCCTTAACAGTATATGTTGCTGGTATATCTCTGCATCAGACAAGTAAAGCAAACGGGGAAGGAAAGGTATTTCTCCACGTTTGCATATAACCAGGATAACTTTCAATCTCCTAGGTATGCCTGTTAGATGGCGGGATTCCCATTAGTAAGGCAAATAGTCTATGCTATAAATTCATGGTGCTCCCTGTTGTAAAAACTGTTTGTCTCATTCAAGAGAGTTTCAAACTCTATACAGATTGGAAGAAAAAGCTGCAAGACCATAGAGTGCAATCAAATTAGAGACATGAGTGACCAGAGACTTGCCTCCAGAGTTGCAAATGATTCCTTAATTCCTGATGCTTCCTCTTGAAGAGAGCCCATGAAAACCAATACCTCCATCCGTTTGAAAGCAAAAGGAATATCGACCAAGGTCTTTAGGAAACGCTCTGCTGGGCCAAGTTCAGACAACTCACCATTATATAGCCTAAGCTTCAATTCTTCATCAACTGTTGGAGCCATCTTCAACAATGACTGAAGGAGCTCCGTGGGAATCTCATTTCCTGATTTGACAAAAGTATCAGAACACAGTTAACACCTTGTACATTAATAAGCTTGCTCATGAGAAGCAAAAGGCTATTGTAGGGATCACTTGTCATTCTGAACAGACAAGTCAAAGACATCTCTTAACCACGAAAAAAAAGTGAACATACTATTGCACATGCTGCTGCACAAAATGGAGATAAATATCAAAAAAATTAGTGTAAATACTATTTCTGAGACTAGATAATCAAACCATTATCAACAGAACCAATATAGAGAAGCAAACAGCCAACAGCATCAATCAAGCAGCAAAAGAGACTCAATCCAACTTGCTGTTTCCCTGCTTGTTTAAACTATGATTTGTTTTCCGTAGAAATACAAACACATATATTTGAGTTAGGCATTTTATTTCTCTTTTCTACATGCTAATCACATATATCTACATTCAGTACAGCTATTTCTATGAGAAAAAATAGAGAGGAAATCTCACCCTCCAGAAGGGCATCACAGACTTCTTCCATTGTCACGTTCAATGCCTTCAAAAGAATAGCTAAATTTTGTGACTTCTTGGGATCAAGAATCTGGACATATTGGCTTGTAGGAACACTATGTGAAGATTCTTTCTTGCGTTCATTTTTGGTTTTATCAGCAGCGCTATACCCAAAGAGACTTTCTATCATCTCTTCATTGAACCTGTGAATTTAGAGTTAATTGTTTTATAGTCTTTGGCAGCCAATGTTATTTTTAATTTTAATGAGATGCAATCAAGCAGAGCAAACAAGAAACATATAAGACTTACTGGAATGATCCTTCATGAATCTGATGCCAGACCATTGAAGTGTCGGGGTTTGCAAGAACTTTGTCCCAGAAGAACGGCTTTAGCTTAGTTTTGGGGGCTTCATCTCCAACATTTGCCCCAGCTTCCTGGACTCCCAAATGGTTTGGTCCAGTTGGTTTTGAAGACGAACTTAATGGCAGTGGACGAGCAGGGAGAACAGTTGGTGGTGGAGGTGCGCGAGGACCAAGCTTGATTCCAGTAGGGATGGGTGGTGGAGGTGGATTATTAGGAGGGCGAGGAGGTGGTGGAGCAGGAGGACGAGGACATGGAGGAGCTGTAGGGGGAGGTGGTGGTGGAGCTGCAGGGGAAGGAGCTGTATGGGGAGGAGGTGGTGGACGGGGAGGGGGAGGGGGAGGGTTAGCCCTGATGGGAGGAGCCCTCATACCTGGAGGGAGCGGAAGAGGTGTATGGTTAGGTTTGGCGACTCCCGAAAATGATCCTGATGATAGAATTCCAGCAAAGGCTGACTTGTGGGCAGTATCAGGGTCCATACTTATGGAACTAATCTCCAATGAAGCAGCTTGTCCATTTATGCCTGGGTTACTCTTAAAGGATGAAATTTCAAACTTCTCTTTGTTGATTGAGTTTCCTAAACCAAAAGATTGTGGAGAAGAACCTGAAAGTTCAAACATTACAGAATTCAGAATTTCCAAGAAAGAAGCTTGCAGTATAGCATAATTAGAGGAGAGGTATCCCATACCAACAGAAAAGTCACTCATGCTTAAGGTGAGAAGGGGTCTCTCATCCCTTTCTCCACCTCCAGAGCCACTGCCGTTTCTGAAACAATTATGACAGCAGTAAAAGAGCAGTGCAGCAAAAAGAAATGTCCCAGCTGCAGTGACAACAACAGCAATAGCTACTGTCCTCGTGCTGCTACCACTGTGTCCTCCAGCAGGTAAAACTGGAGAAAATTCTGGACTCTCTTGTGAACGTTCATGAGCCGAAGGTTGCATGCTTGAATCATGTGGATCTGAAGGGGAGACTGATGGTTCAGTATCCTCAGCAGGTGATGGAGCAGGAGAGCTGAAAGGTGCTTTGTCAGGTGATGGTACTGGACCAGGTGGATCAACTGTAATGGCTGTCGCAGGGGCTGGGCCAGAGGCAGGGGCAGCGGCAGGGCCAGAGGCAGAGGCAGAGGCAGGGGCAGGACCATGGGCAGGGTTATGAAGCGACTGTTCAGCCAGATGACGTCTACTCATAGGTGGCCAACCAAATAAAGATTCAAGATACACGACGTACCATTTTCTAGACACTATCTCTTCACCAGGAACATAGAAAGGACACTTTTTCTTGCTCAGACAAACCAAAAGTGAACGCTTCATTTCTGGAGGTAGGGCAGTGATGGCTTTCTGTAGGCTGCATTTTGTGAATGACCTACCCTTCAAATTGATCTGAGTGTCAGCAGCTGCATCCTGATGAAGAAACACATCTGAAGCTTTGACAGCATCTCTGATCATCCTCAAATCTAACCTGCAATAAGTCCATATCTGCTCTGCCTGTTGTCACAGAATACCGTCATACTTCAATGATGGAAGTAAATAATATTACAACTCTGAAATTTCAGGGTGTCAGAAACTTTGGCTTTAGGTGAAATGTAGTCTCAACCATGTACCCATTTTAGTATTTTCAATAAAAGAGAGGGAATTTTGTAGCGTATCACATGGTAATGAATCTAATGCATTATGGATCTCACAGTACAGTATGAAACCTCAACAAGCTGGGTCATATCATTAAAGTATATTCCAGTAAAGGTGGACTGCCAACTGTCCTTTATCAGTTTCAGACTATATAAATCAGTGACTAGAGTTCACCTTTTATTCTCTAAACAAAGAAGCAATAAATATGCCATGGTTTTGAATGGAAATACATCCCACAGAAACAACAAGGCATATTCCTATCCCAATATTGCCGTTTTGCAAGAAACATGTAATAGTCTGAAGAAATGACAAACATACAAATAAGTAAATTCCGTTTGCCATACATGAAGGCATAATTATACTTCACAGGGAATCAAGAGAAAACCATAAGCAGACGGTAGAGAGAATGAGACATACAGCTTCAAGAAGTAAAGGGAATTACATAAGCTGATTCAACAAGAAACTAGAAGAGTTTGAATTTATAGATGCATTTATATCTGTCCTTCTAAAAAATGGTAGGAGAGTTACATCTGGACTCTGATCAAACCATCAAAATCAAATACAAGCTTAAAATAGTGGCAAAATGTAAAATATATCTCATAAAATAAACCAGACTTCTCTAAACCCTCATTGAACTCCCTAAACTAGGGCAAACAGTAGTTCTAGTTACAATCTCTTGTTCAGTCCAATATTAGCCATTTAGGGAGTCATTTCTCTCTATGACAGAGTCAACTTGTTCTGGAATAAGGAAGATGGTCGTCATGAAAATATTCAAGGCTAAAAGGATAATGCACAATTATCCATTTTCACAATGAATCATTTCTAATTTGCACATCTACTACCATAAGATGCAGAACTCTGTTGTGGAAAGAGATGGAATAGCATCATACTTTTGTTCAATTTCTTTCTTCAAGGTACAAGATATGAAATATGAGGACGCTACCATGCCTCTGTGCACTATCACTGATACTTCTATACCCTGAACTAAATATGATGCTTCGAAACTAATTGAATTAACTATCAGATTTCATATATGTTAGTGTTTCATAGTTGTGTCGATAGAGTTCTTACATCCTTTGATAACTATGATTCAGACACTGTTTAATTCTTGTTTCTAACTTAAATCTGCTTTTAATATCTTTTCAAATGGTGTAAGATATTAGTATCTTTTTTAATGGTATAAGATACCTATGTTCATATACATGGCACAAAATTATACAATATCATCATCTCTTCGCTTGTTTAACTGGAAATGGCATTAATACTATGGAATTCAAAAAGGTGCCAAGTCATATCTTCAACTGCATAGCTAGAACCTGTATTAATAGTTTACAGGATACATGGATAAGTTTCTCTCTACAAACTTTTGAGTAGAGATTGCTAGCGTAAAATGCTGACTTCAAATGATCAAAGTTGGCAGCTTTGTTCTTTGCTATCATATAGATTTACTAACAGAGGGTAATAACAGAAAGCTTCTAGAAGAATGAAGCAAATGCTTCTACAGTCATAGATAGTTTTCAATGGATCAAAAAAAAATTTATCGTGTTCTTAGTCAACAGTAATAGTGTTGATGATTGGCCATGGAAGAAGTCTTCACACATAGAGTATGCTTTGTGTAATTTTTCTATACCTTCACTTCCAGCCTTACCCATCTGGAGCTAAATACTGCAATATCGTTTCTTCTGTACCTATGATTCATGTCACATGCAGTAGAAGGTATATTTAAGGTCACAGACGGCTGCTGGTGGAGAAACATTGCTTCAACCACATACTTAGAGTTGACAACAATGCTGAATACCTAACAGGGTCTCGATTTTTGAGGTCTTCTTTGTGTGATCTGCCTATATCTCTAGCTTTTCCTCATCTTGTCTGAAGATGAATATTGCATAACTGTTTGCTTCTTCTTTACCAATGAATTAGTGTTACTCACAGGAAAAAGCATAGCCATTGTTTATCATGTAAATCTGCTGGCTACGAGACTACAGCTAAAACCCTGACTTCCAAATGAGTTGATGTTCTTCCAAATCCACTAAATTCCAATACATATACTGTTTTCTACAAAATAATCCTTCCTTTTCCAGAAGATATGTATTATTGCCGCATATATGTGGAAATAAGTAATTCAACATCTAAAGATAATGGCTGATTGTTCAAATGGAATCATTTATGGTTTTTAATCATTCTCCAACAAAGAACAAATTCCAATGATACCCCTAAAATGACAAAAGTTATCATGTTCTTGTTTCTGGTTATCTTTCTTGTGCTGCTCTGCTGTGTTCTGGTTGGTCTCTAAGGGTTCAACTTTCAACTCAAATCCAACAAAAACGTAAGAAGAACATATCAAATATCAGTGCAGAAGCACAAAATGAAGAAGAAAAATGCTCTTACTATGTCTTCATCTATCTCTAGAGAAAGAGCAGCAGATTCTTCAGGTCCAGATAAAATTCTTCCTGTTTTCTGCATGGCCGTACATCTCGTCAAAAGCAAACAACACGAAATAGCGAGAACAAAAACTGCACCGGTTTTCCACGCCTCCATTGGTTCTCGAAAAATCCTTCCAAAACGCATGCGACCTTTTTCATTTCAATGTCATACCCGATAATAAACCCTAAATCTCTCCAACACAATCAGCTTCTAACGACCTCCTTTTCAAATTCCACGACTTCTCGCGGATTTCTCAGAAACAGCCCTGGAAATCCGCAACCTCCAATAGATATACCAAATCACTAGCTAGCCGCAACAAAATTTGAAACTTGACCTTCTCAAATGCATCACGCAACGTTGAGCAAAACACATTCAGACAAGCTCATCTGCCGCCGGTTTGACATCAAAATCACCCTTTTCCCGAAGAAAACCACAAAAAGACCTTGTTTTTCTGAGCGGTTCCTTCAATCTCTGGTTCGATCTCCCAACAAGAGCTGACAGAAGTAGAAATTCAAACTTTATCTCCTCAAATTCATGAAACACAGGAAGACAAGCTCAATGCGAACCGAAACTCGATCATCTGAATCCGATCACCAAAACCACTTTTGCCCCAAGAAAACCCTAAAAACCCGGGTTTTCTCAGCTTTTTCTTCAATCCTGGAGCTTCTTGGTCAGGTTTCTCAGAAATTACAGAGGAGACTCAATCTCTTTCTTCTCAAACGCATCAAGCAAGCTCAATGCAAATCGAAACTCTACCGAACAAGTCCGATTACTATCCGAAGACGAAAAACCCTGGACTTCTTCAATGATTTTACTTCTTGACTCGATCTTCCCAGAGGAGCTGGCAGAAGTAGAAATTCAAAGCATTTGAAGCCTCATTGACCGTTCGATTGTTGAAATGTCTACGGATTTCGTGTAGAAGCTTCCAAGGAGACGAAGGTTTCTTCCGCTTTGGTTTTCTGAGTTTCGAATTTTTATTTATTTATTTTTTGAATTTTTTTCCTCTGTTTTTTCTCCGCGAGTCTGCAAAAGGAGGAAGCAGAAACGACGCGTAAATGCAGAGGCAGACGTGTGAAGAGCGTTCGACCGTCCCTTCCCTGCTCCCTGACAAATCGGATGCCTATTTATACTACGAGATGGAATTTCGCTTTTTGGACTCCTTTTTCCATTTCGGAATCTGATTGAAGGTTCAGATTTTTTGTGTTGGGAAGGGCGTTTGGTAACAACGAGGAATTAAATTCCATCCGTGATTTGTGGGACCCACTTGTTGAATGATCTCAACCGTTCATCTTAAACTCATTTTGATCTAGCGTAATCCTAAATACACTTCAGGCATATTAAAAAGATAAAGGAGCCCAGCTGATCTAAACAAACAAACCATGAGCAAAGAAGCCCCTGTTAGAGGTGCCCAGCGTGTGTTAGCTAACGCGCAAGAGCTTTATCAGAATTCAGTTGAAGTATTAGCCTTTACTTCATTTGCTTGCTAGGTTGCAGGGTCGAGGCAGACAGCCATCCCATTCTGATACGTACCAACCTTTAGTATTCCCAAAACAAGTTACGAACCTCTCATCTACGGTGACAATGGAGCAATGAGCACGTTCATATCTACATCTAATTCTTGCAATAATGCAAAAGATTTGATAACTGAAGCTCCTACGTATGCGGAGTCCGGAGAAGGAACGGACCATGAGGGTCAACAGTACACAAGCTTACTTTACATTTTGTAAGAAGCTCTTTCCATACCTTTAACCTTAACACTACTTAAATTCTGAAAACAACAACAGGAACAATTTAGCGGCAATGAACAGGGAAGCACAAACTATGCAGAGTGCCAACTGACGTAGCCCAAATATAAAAATTTTGAACCCGCACGCTACGTCCTTGTATAACTGAGGCAATTGACATTTACTCTTAAACATCTTTCGAGAAGACAAATTACGAAGACCTTGCCTCTTCATCATATAGCATTACTCCATTTGCACCCGACGAAGGTTAAGACTTAGAACTTAGCTTCTGCCTGTTTGGGAAGGGATTGCCCGTAGCAAACTTCCATATGGATGGTCTTATTCCTTGCTATTCAATCAGTAATCCCACCCAGGAACAAGACTTTCACTGGGATAGGCTAGTGCAGGAATTACTTCTTTAGTTTATTGGGATGGAGCATCTACGAACATGACATGTCTTGCACGTTGATTGAAAAGCTACTCAGGTTCTATTATTTCGGCTGGTTCCCAAGGGAAGATGATATGAATGCAACCGTGTTTAACATTCCATCATAATGCTGCCAGTATTCTGGTCGTTGTGAAAAATAAAAATTCTTTTCGTAGAAAGTCATTTCTTTCCCTTTAATTTTTCTTGAAAAGATAATAGAAATTGATTATTTTTGTCTTCGTGAACAATAGGGAGGACAGGTTTCTATGCAGCTCTATGATACATGAACTTAAGAAGCAAAGACTCCCTGATTATTTTGATTCTCCCATTAGTCTAATTACTTTCCTACTTCATCTGATTTAACTTTTATAATGTCTTGCCATGATTGAAGCTTCAATGTCCCTCACTACCTCAGCCACATAAAAGCCAATGACACGTCCACAGAAGTTGTCCCCGATGAGTCATTAGATTTGGTCGGAATTTGGCTAAAAATATTGACATCAAGGGTTGGGATTGTCTGATATGTGGAATATCTGGTCTATGTTTACATATTAATGCATGGGTGGTTTGGACATACAAATAGAGGTCTAGTCCTAACTGTTTATCTACTGGAGTTGGATGATTCCAGGCCTTTGATTCCTCAAGTGTTTGCTGCCAATTTGTTATAAATCTGTCCTAAGGCTGCAAATCAGAGGCGTAAATGTGGTCAGATTGGCTCTCATGTCTCGGGACCAAGAAGCTGTGGATCCAAATCGATTCAACAAAGAAAAAAAGAAAAGAAAGAAAGAGAAACAAACGAACATATTGGATCGAATTTTGCACATGGCTCATCCATCTGAGAGATAGACGGTTTAGATCCTTGAGAAGAGCTTTCGCCTATATCTTGACCAGCAAAAACAAGGCAAAATCATAGCTTTTCCCATGTGTGGCATTTTCAACATGGACGCCCATCTTTCTTTTACTTGACTCTGTCAGCAGAACTTCCTGGCCCAACCCACTGTCATCCCATACTGTATATGGACCCATTTTCTTTGGGGCATGGATATCCAAAGCAAAGCTTTAACTAGCAAACTACTGCCCCCATGAAGTGTCCAATCGGAGAAATCAGATGACGGCCTGGATTAACCAAGTGTCGGCCCATATTGTACTGCTGAATCACCAAGATATATAAGTTTGACCTTGTTGGATTTGGACCCATCATTGACTGTTTAAGAGAAGTAGGGAAAACAGACAAGTAAGCTAGCATGGGAATGCTAAACTAAAGTTCACCACTTTTTCCATGTCGAGTTCATCAGAGTTGAAGATCCACCAAGAAACAGTGGAACATGAAGAATATATGAGAGAGTATAGCAGAGCTGTTAGAGGATTCAAGTCTAACTTTCTAAATAGCTACTCTCTTCTATTTGTGACTTCATCATGTGCTAAATGTTGATGTTGCATCATGTTATGTGGCTTCACAGGGTCCGGAAGCCCTACTATCCTAATGAAGCGCCCGTTTGGTGAGCAAAAATGTGAGTTCCCCGGAATGCACTTCTGGGAAATTGATACAACGACTGTCCTGTAAGGCCCTTAGTTGTTTGGTACGAAAACTTGGAATTCAAATGGCCTTTTTACCTTTTACAAATGGTGGATACAAGCACTTGCATGCACCCTTGAGCAGGCTCACACTTGGGACTTTCATGATTGAGGCTTACTCTTGTATTTGATAGACCTAATTTTCAGCTGAATTTAGCTTCTTCTTTTTCTTGAATGGTGGCTGGATTTGAAGGGAGTTGTCGTCATGTGACCTTAAGGTTACAGGTTCAAGGCGTGGAAACAGCCTATTGCAAAATGCAAGGTAAGGCTGCGTATTATTGACCCTTGTGGTCCACCCCTTCTCCACACCCTGCATGCGCAGAAGCTTCGTGCACCAAAGCTGCCCTTTATGTTGGCTAGATTTGGCTTCCCATGTCACCAAAGCAAGAGAAATCGAGGTCTATTTCTGCCCATTCCAGCTAACTGGCCAAAGAGGCCATAAGCAAACCTGAAGCCCGTCCAACATGAACTTCGTACAAAAGGAGTCTTAATGCTGGAAACAGAAACGACGCACGCCAAGTTTGAGGGGATGTTTGTCACGGAGATAACAAGCCTTGGACAAAATTATCAAAGGATATATAATGATCTTGTTCTCTGTTACTTGCAATCTAAATTATAGATATAATCATCTGTGCATTAATAAAACAATGATAAAGATGGAATCTTTGTTCTTATATAAATTTATCCATGTTTCATGGCTGCAAAGTGCAAATATGAGGTGGAATAAGAACGCTATCCATCGACTGTTCTCCCCTGTTAAACAGCTCACAGAGTGTCTCCAATCATAGATTTGTTTCAGAATCTTCATATACTTGACAATGTGACATAGATTTCCATAAATGGAACATAAGCGCGGTCATTCTGAGTCACTTCGCTAGCAATTTGTTTGTGCTTGTGGCAACTTGTATTGCATATGTCCAGGAGCAAGAAACACTGCCAAAAAATGAAATGGAGGCACTCCAAAATGCTAATGAACATAGAATTTCTGGTGGACCTGAAATTCCGAAAAAGTCGTTACTTTCCATTTAGGGTAACAACTAAAGTGTTCCATTCATACCATATACCTAAATACTAAATTTAGGGCCGTCTGGTGGGGAAGGTTACAACCATTGCTCATCTACCCTTTGTCTTCTTCATATATAAAAATCCTTCATTATTGTTTGTGGTTTATATTCCTTCCTTAATCCACAATGGGCTACTCCCTTCTCTCTTTCTCTACCAAAGTTCTCTGCGACATCCATGGGTATAAACTCTTAACAACTCCAAAATCGAACTCTCTCTGAAGTTATAGGCTGTGGTAGAATCGTCGAACACTAGCCTCGTGCAGTTCTCAAGCCAAATACTCCACAAGACATTTCTCTTTTACTAAGCTTCATATATTATTCAAGGGACAGTTATATCACAGTGGCTACTAGAGGTGAAGGTCATTCTACCCATGGCCAAGCGCAAGCACTTGACGAATTGTGATCGATATGAGAAGCTTGCGGCGCTCAATTAGAATCGGAAATGTTGAAGTGGATGCCGATGGAACAAGCCACTTTTTTGTAGATGGGACCTCAAGATTTCAACAATATTGCCAAAAATGCTACGGGGGATGACATCTTCTACGTGGTTAATGTGCTTCGATCAGCATCTCCGTCATTCAACTATGGAATTTCATGCGTGGAGACCTTTCTTCAACAAAACCGGAATCATAGCAATAGCTATATCAAAACCTAGCATTCAACCAAGTGATCTCAAAGGAAATGCTGTAGTGAATGCTGCAAGGTCGACCAAAGAAATGGAAGGTAGTTTCTATATCCATGAGAGTACGAGAGAGATGAAGATGGTAGATGGTAGAGATGGCATGGGAGCAAAGTCTATATGCCTTACTACAATGAGGAAAGAGAATGGAGGATTCACTTTGGAGAAGATGGAAGAGATTCAAGTCCTTGAAGTATAAGTTTGACCCTTTACATGTTTTGCCTCCTAGTCAAAGGATTTTCAAGAGAGAAAGGAAGGTTGATAGTTGGAAGGCATGTCTCCTATTCCTACTGGGGAGAGGAATAAAGACATCGGTTCTCATGCTGATGATGAAGATCTTCTCTAAAAGACAGCCCAGGTGCACAAAGGCCACATATGCAGGGCCTGGGGAAGGGGCAGATCACAAGGGTAATCTTGCATTTTACGAGAGGCTGTTTCCACGTTTTGAACCCCGGACCTCAAGGTCATACGATGACAACTTTACTGTTGTACCAAGACTCCCTTTTGATGAAGATCTTCTCTAGAAATAATAAATAACTAGTGACCACTATAGTTTTAGTTCTCTTTTGTTGGCCCCACTAATGTGGGAACATTACAAAATGTCAGCTATTTTGGTCGTCATGCCTTTTTTTTATGTGCTTATCTTGTTACACCATGGTTCACATATATTGGTTAGCACAAGATTGATATAGTATTTTGTTACTTTTTGTCTTGAAATTGGTTATATGACATTCAGAGGAGGCAAACTTACGGAGATGACGAAAAAGTTCACGAGCAAGTCTGATTTAAATCAGACAAGAAGTTGTTGAGGAAAGGGAACGTGACACAGGTGTCAACATGATCAATCTTCAGAAGCTACATATCTACTCTCTCCCTCCATCGTTTAACTAAGATGTCAGCGATGGAGTTCGCCAATCTATCCACGAGAAAACTTAACCCACAACTTGTTCAAAATTTCTCTTAACAATTTTAGCGTGTTGTGGAATCTCGATGGATAAATGTCTGCCCTATAGCCCATCCGATGGCATTAGCCCACCATACAGTATTATGTTACTTACTTAATTCCATAGTATGCTCAAAGCCTCAACCTACATAGTTTCTCAATCAGCACCCCTAATTGTTATGCCTTCGGTATTGTGGACTTCAATCAAGCAGATCAAATCTGCATAGTTATTGGATCTATCTTAGCTGTATGAATTGATTGGCTTGGCCCACTACATCAAAAAGCAATTAAATTAGATGGATGTATATGTAATCACCTCATCAACGGACCCACCTACAGTTTTGGCTCCTAAACAATAAGATGCATCACAGAATTCTCTCACTACACCCTGATAAAGAAAATTGGTTAGAGAAAACTGCTACAAATACGCTCATGGTTGGGTCTCGCATGTCGGCTCAAGTTCCTGATACATACAGAAAATCTATGTCCATAAATCGATGTCCGTTCCCACGATATGGTCCAACAAAACTCAAAGGTTCTCATTTGTTGTTGGAACCATAACGAGGCCCTCCAACCAAATGGCAAAGGGAACGGACCATGGGCAAGCCGTTAGATTAATGAATGGCCCGAAACAGTGTCTTGTACCACTTGGAGGAGAGAGAAGCCGTAAGTGCATGCCTGTTCACAGATTCTCCAAGTGTTTCACGATCAGTTCGACACGTCTCCAACGTTAACAACGTCGGCTAGACCCTACCTGTGCAGAATAAACCCCCTTCTACGTGTAAACTGCATGCCTTTGCCGCATGGAAAATATTATTATCATCCGTTGGCGGTTGATTTCGCCTCCTTTGGCAAGTGTTTTCCGCCAAACGTGGCACTTATTTCTCCCTGCCGCCAGATGATTTGGCGGTCTTGAAAAGCATCAGAATTCTCTCTCTGCCATGGAAATCCAAGCATTTGCTTGAGAAATCTGTAAACTGTTCTTATTGGCTTTCCCATTTGCATATTGGGGTGGATATTACAACCCGAAATTCAGTTATGTGCTGAATCTGCAACTAGGTTTCGTTTTGGTTCTTCATTTCGGCCTGGGTTTTCTCTTATCTAGTGATAACAATATCCACCGGTCAAGTCTAGATTAAGAAGGTAGCAGCAATGGGAAAGCGTGAGTTTCTACCAAACCCTGCTCTTCTTCTTCATTTGGATTTTGGTTTTCTCTGAATTCTGAGTTTTGGATGTTGTATGTGAAAAGCAGAAGCAGGTTTCGAAAGAGGTGGACAGCGACGGTGACGATGAAACATTGAGCACGGTTTCGACTGTGGGATCTGCTTCTGAACAGCCACTACCCCGCGAGACGCCTGAGGAACGTAGCGGAGGGACTGACTCTGACTTGGTAGATTATGTGGAGTTGCTTTATGAGAATAGGTGGAAATAAGAGTTAGAATATGTTGCTCTATTTTCCTTGAGAGAATTTTTTACTATGAACCTGCTGAATAACATAACGATAGAGGATGATATTCTGGGTTTTAGACTACCAAAACCATTAGCCGTTAAACTCATTATCTGTTGCAGTACATTTAGAACTTTTAATATGGCACACGGATCAGATAATCCTAACCATTAGATCCATTCCTTCTTTGTTTTAACAGTTATTTTCTTAGATGAGGTGGAGCCTATCACTCCAACCATTCCTGCCATGAATCTCTAGATTTGCATTTTCTTTTGCAATCACGATTATCTAGCATGAATCTCATCTATCCTCTGACCACAAGTACGAGTTTCACAAACGGAGCCCTCGGCGCAGGATCATTGGAATAGTACGTACCAAGGTCCCAAACTCTATTTAAACGATGGCGTATGTTTCAAATAAAATTAAACCTATGAACATGGTAAACTTTTTTAGTCAGACCATTCTTTCTGCTCATTATTGTCTGTGCATTTGAGTAGGTCGTCGACCAGGGAAAAGGCACTTAGTAGCATAGTCAAGGCACTTGCAAACAAAGTCCGACTTGATTTTGCAAGTAGCAAGTAAGACCACATTGTTTGAGTCCTACTTGTTAATCTTGATAGCCGTGATGCCATTCTGCATAACAATTGCATTAATATTGTTTTTCCAATGCAGGGGTGAGACAATTCTTCACCAGTATGTTTCTATTATCAAGAAAGGGTCTGCTTCTGAAATCCAATTAGCTGCTCAGACCTTGGGTAAAGTAACCTAAAATATTTTCCTTTGCTAGCAAACTTTTAACTTGGAATCATATAGTTAAGATGTAGATGATCATTGCAGGTTTACCTGATGTTAGTGTTGGAGAGTCAATTAGCGAAGATAATCCCTGAGGACTCGTGTCTTCATCTATGTCGCGTTGCAAAGCATAGCTCGAATGCTGCTGCTCGAATCTCTGTATGATTGGTTTCAGTTGTTTTGTCCCATGAATTTCCTGTACTTGGCTTCTGTTTTGTTGTGTTCTGACAACTACTTCCTATGTTCTTTTGTATCTTATTTTCACCAGTGATGATATCCGGGTCATTATATTACTATAAGTTCCATTTTCAGGCACTAAAATCTCTGTCAATTTTGGCCTTTGTTGTTGGAAGTAGTGAAGATACTTCTAGTATGCTGAATGTTCTATGGGAAATTGGTTCATATAATATGGTCGACGGCTCAGAGAAGGTAATCATAAGTCTTCTACAGAGCACAGTCATTAGTTCCAGTTTGAAATGGAAAAACTTCATAGTATTAGATAGATTGAGATTACCTTTGCAGGATCCTGGGATTAATGAACCTACTGCAGAAATCAGGGCAACTGCCTGAACTTCCTGGTCATTCCTTTTAACAGCAGTAAAGGGGGATTGGTTTGATTTCAATCAATTAGAAGAGTAAGTCCAAATGAATGCCCATATGTGTTATACGTTTACTATGCTTCACTGCAGCTGGGCTTTGTCTTCTAATGGAGTCCCTTCATCTCTTTCATTGCAGCATATTTCCTTCTTTGCTTCAGCTTCTAAAAATGGAGGACCGATCTGTCCGTTTAGCCACCGGAGAAGGCATACTCATTATTTTTGGGCGTTCAACTTACAAATGCTTTTACATCAGATTCTGATGAACCCTTCTTGCCTAATTCGGATGAAAGCTTCATTTCCAAAACTGTTTACGAAGAACTTATTAGCGAGATGGAGGACTTGTCTGTTGATGCTGGTGGGAAGGGCACATCCAAGAAAGAACTTACTTCTCAACGCAGTCTTTTCTGTGATATCTTGGAGTACATAGAGGTTGGTAATGTATCAAGGTCTTTTATCATTATGATTTGAGCATTGTCGTCTAAATGACCTGCTGCGAACTATGAACTACATCGGGGTTTCGACTTTTTCTTGCTCCATTCATATCCAGCCCATTTTATATAAAGACAAAAAAAAAAAAAAAAATCCTTCCTATCCATACGAAAGAAAGGTTTAGTGAATAGATGAACTGATTTCTTTTCTGGTTTTCAAAGACAGTACATTTTGGTTTGATTTTTATTTGGGAAATATTTATACTCGATTTGAAGTATCTTCTTATCCAGATAGGTTCTAATAGTTTGAGAACTTCCACATGGGCACAGTCAATCCAAGTAAGCTTTTCCTCTCTCATTATTTCAACTATTTGTTTTTTCACATTCACTATCATTTGAACTTACAAACTGATCCGGAATTTGTTAGGTGAACATGTTCAGGAGTTTTCTTGGTAGTGGATTCCAGGCCATATGCTTGTAAGTCTTCGTATCCTTCACAATGCTTTCCATTCTCATTTAACAAAATGTTGTGGAAGTAGAAATTTCAAATTTCATCCTCATGGTATGCAGGGCAATACCTTCCTCCATGATGGTTTCGATTTTCAACCTAAGCAAGAAAAGAAGCAATCACTTTCAACTAAAGAAAAGTCAGGTTTCATGTTGCTTGTTTTGCCAGTTCAAACACATCAAACTGCCTTGCAACTATTGCCTTTATTCCACCCTTGAGGGTGCTTGTTGGGTCTTCTTAATATCTTTGTTTCCTTCAATGCAGAGGATGTATTTATCACCAAATTCAGGTCTAAATAAAGCTAGAACACAGGAGCTAAATGAGAGGAGATCAAATACTATGGTAACTTATTTTTCTCACAACTGACCCAATTTTATGCTTAACTCGTAGCTGCAATATATAGTGTTGCTTGCGTGGTTCCCATTATATGGTTGGTGAGAATAACTTCTGGCATAAAACTATGTTTAAGTTCTTGTTCGTATGCTTCTTTGAAAAGGCAGGGAATTATGGGCATTATGGCATTCAAATGAATGACGAATAGCCCTCAGCAAACTTGCCCTCAAGAGCTGGGTCATGTTAGTCTCGGTTGATAGTCAGTTGAGTCATGTAGAGTTGATCGATGGTCTTTGTACATCTCTTATTTCATTACCTTTCAGTATCTGCATGTTAGAAGAAAGGAAATGGATCGGAATACAGGTTGAGGACTTCTGATTACGGAATGGTTCTTAACTATTCTTTGCTATTCCTCCTTGTATGTTGTAACTCACTTGTAGTTAGGATAATGTCAAAGAGAAGTAACGTCCTCTGCATATAATAAAAGGAAGACCATAAATCCTACCGAAGAATTTAATTGTCCTCTGCAATTCTTCAATTCTGTTGCCGTGACTGCGATGAAACATCTGTTATGGAAAGCCAAGTAACAAGATTTCGGATTCTATCATGGACAAATATGATGAATGTTATGTGCCCGCGAATTCCAGGAAGGATGGTGGATCTTGGCTAATGGCTCGCGAGAAATTGAGGTGTACCCGCACAGGAGGGTATCTGATACTGCAAAATGTGGGGTGCCGATATTTTGAGGAACCCTAGTGCCAACTTTTATAAGAACTGAAAATGACTTCTTCAATTCTTAGGTAGAAGCTTGGCCAATTAAAGTAGCAGAAAATTGGGTGGTGTCCGACTACTAGAAAAGAGAAGCATATAGTGGTGGGGTTGGAGAAGAACATGAAAAGTTGCAGAAGAGACGAACATAAAGGAAAAAGAGAGCTGATAGAGAAAGCGAGAGAGACACAAGGAGAGGTTTCAACATCTAATTGTCTTTTCACAGTAAAAAATACAGAAAGAACTGTTGTTGGGTTGCAAAGGCATACGGAAGCACTTCCGAAACCGGATTTGGCACCTAGTCCGTGATTTGTCCATAATCTGCATAGCCAGGGTTTCATGGCAGCGCTGAGCGTATTGATGGGGACTTCTAAATGAAGAACTAGTTTTGGTTTGTGTCCTGTTAGTGGCAGTTTAGTTAGCAAACTGATGCTTAGTGAAGCTTGTACTGGGTAAGAATTGATGTTGTTGGAGCTTCCATCGACTACGAGATATCAGCTTATCTTTATCACTTTGCCGCAGTAGTTTTGAGTTTCTGATGCTTCTGTGGTTTTGTAGAGTGGCCAAGCACTTTGTATTCTCTGTTCATCATGTTATCAGGGGCTGTTTTGGATTGGCATAGGAGTATAATTCAAGAAACTGATTATGTTCGACTTACATTCTCCCTTAATTATATGGAAAACCCATGCAAACCACCTCTTTCTTCAAGACTATCTATTCTTAGAACAGTATATACCAGCTCTAGCAGAAAACATTCTTGTTTGTCATGATCCTCAATAATATGTTTCTGCACTGTTCAATTAAGATCTCCAATCAATTCTTTGTAGGAATCACGTCACAAGCCAATATAAAATTGCTCCGTATATGAGATAATTAACACTTTTTAAAGAAATCATGATTGCAATAGTTGCTGAAGTCAGAAGCTTCTGCACATCTCGGATAATGAAAGCAAATGCTTTATAGCTTGCATACATGAGAAATGATGATAGGTTAAGAGTAGCTAAAGGAAATTTAACAGATTGCCTGCTGTGGATATGTGAAGCCCTGGGTCGATAAGGTTGGGCTAAGAAAAGGCTGACAAGCTTTTAAGCTGGGGTGAAAGATAGAAAGTTAGTCCCACATCGCCTATGGAGAGGAAACTGGTTATTTATAAGAGTTCGGGGAACTCTAACGGTCACAACATGTTTTTCCTGAAAAATCGGAGAAAAACAAAACTGTGAGGGTGTATGGGCACCCCAAAGAGGACAATATTGTAATTGTTAGAACCTCGAGGTATTACAAATGGTATCAGAGCTAGTTTCCCTTGTGGTGTGGTGGCTAGCCGCACACAAGTGCCTGGTTATGGCTATTACACGGGGACATGTGTTCCTTAAGGGGAAGATGTGAAGCCTTGGGGCGATAAGGGTGAGCCAAGAGAAGGCTGATAGGCTTCTAGGCTAGGGTGAAAGACAAAGAATCTCACATCGCCTGAGGAGAGGAAACTAGGCTCTTTATAAGAATTCGGGGAATTGGCTGAGATCATGATGATACTAGGTAGTATAGATATCATTATGGGAGAAGTTGATCGTTGAAATGATAATTGATACAATAGAAGTACAAGCTATCAATTCTTTTTCTAGATCAAAATCTTTAAAAGAGGGCTATGACCTTATTTGGATGCTTATCCCTATTTTTACTCATCATAGGCGTACTTGTAATTGTGTGGTTAGAAAGAGAAATATCTACAGGAATACAACAAGGTACTGGGCCTAAGTATGCTAGTCCCCTGGGAATTCTTCAAGCTCTAGCAGATGGAACCAATGGATTCCCCCATGATGCATTCTTATTTAAAATGCAAAAGAAAGGTCTTTATATTCTGTAAACTAAATATGTTAGTCAACATGACTAATTCTATGCGGATGTTGAATTCTCAATAGGAGGGGGTTCTTAGCATTAATTCCATGGCTAGGATTAAAGCTCTTAGGACTAGAGTGGGTAAAGAAAAATAGGAAGAACAAATTGATTTGGACCCACTTATGTACCTATACAGATAATATAGCATCCCTACTTGCTCATTCTCTACAGCCATGCATTCGGCTTCGCCAAGGGAAAGCTCTATAAAAGAACTATTCTTCTACCTTTTCCAGTTCTAAAAATTCCTAGGAAATCCATTCAGTGCTCTACTTAATGGCCATGTCACCTATTTAAGTTGCACAAACGGCAAGTTTCCTTTGACAGAGTTTCTGATGCCATGCTCGTGATTGCTCCAAGTTCGATCAAAAGATTGAACACCCCAGAAATGGCCTGTCTCGCCAAGGGAAGACATATTTTATTCATTTCTTTTGCGAGGGGGAAACACTCTGTTAGATTTTGGATGTGTGTGTGTGTGTGTGTGTGTGTGTGTGTGTGTGTGTGTGTGTGTGTGTGTGTGTGTGTATTGTATATTATATACTATCATATGGGTTTGGTCTAAACTAAAGTGATCTAATAAGTTTTTAAGGTTAGATGGGCCAAAGTCATCTCAAAAGGTATGAGCTTTATTATGTGTAGATACTGAATCTCTAATTTCTATTTTATGATGAGCTAAAATAAGAAATAAGGAAAGGGGATACAGATAAATGGTTATGGTCCCCAAATTATACGTATAATTCTTTTCTGACATCCCATTATCAGAACAGAGAGAACATCATTCTCTATCAGGAACCACAAGACTCAAGAATCACACCCGGTCCCATGGATTCAGGTACGCTTCAGCTTCTAATCTCTTATTCTTAATGATTTTCATTGAGGATCTTAATGCCATGAAAGTATTCATCAATAAAGTAATAATACAACAAGTGTTATCAAAACCTCTTCACATTAAATCATTGAGAAACAAGTTTCTTAATTTGTTTTTCTTTCTTCTTATTTGGTTGTTTAAAATGGTTCCTGAAGACAACAAAGCATTTTCCTCTCTCTCAGATGTTAAATCGGAGATTTTCAATAGATTAGGGTTTCAATTTAAGAAAGTCGTGGTACAGTAGAAAACCCATCATATAGACACCTCAAATGAATGATCTGAATCGATAGATCGATTCAAGGACCCTCAAAACCCTAGAAACGACAAAAACAAAACAAAAATCAATCATCAGGGACCCCGATTTGATCAAAACAAGATGAATGACTCAGGTTCATCATCTCCGATCAAGGATGTGCCCAGGACGCTATGTGCAAAACGACCTAACGACAACATAGAGCATGGACGCTCTGTTGCAAACCGCGCAGGATGCCATGTGTCCTGAAATCTAGGACGCACTCGAGAGCGTCCTAGCGACTGAAACGCACGCGGCACTTCTGGATTGCACATCCCAAACATGTGTGTCTTGATGACGCTGGTCGAAAATTACCGTTCCAGCCCAGATTTTGATCCAGGCCGTTGAACAGTGACCTACAATAGAAAATTTGAGATTTCGGGAGTTATAGAAACCCAATTTAAGATCCAGAAATGTCCACTGAAATCGTCTTGATGACGCGGATATGATTTTGGCACTAAAACCTTGATCTAATCATACATAGTTAAGTTAAATTCATAAAATAGTGTCTAATTACTTGGTTCGAGCTGATTAAAGGGTGATAAAGCCCTAGACTGAAATATTTGATAATAAAAAAAGGGACAATTGAATTCAAATCTTAGTACAAGTTTCTTTTGGATGTATAATGTTTCAAAATAAGTTAATTGAAACAACATGTTACTAAAGTAGCCTCTTTTGCTTAAATCGATTTATTTTACAACATCAAGATGGTTGTGGGTATGTAATTCATGCGGATATTGCCTGGCCCAAAGGAAGATCAATATTTGGCCAAATTACATGCACACTTGTGGTAATAAATATGTGACAATTATTAGATACCTTATGTAAACAATAAGCCAGTCCAAAGAAAGGCTTATTGTTTGACAGGATTTATTGTTAATATTTAATTATCACACCAAGAGTACCACTTACAAGTTAATATTTCTGTCCAAAGACTAAATATTAATGTTGTACTAGGTATCTTGTGATGAGCCCTACCATTATTTGAATTTAATTTAATTTAAGTATGATATAAAACTTATGTGAACATGTTGTTTTGTTCTATTTTCAGTTAATGCATACGCTTCTATCATATCTGCCAACATCAGTTCTATTCCCATGTTGAATGGGACCAACTTTAAGGAATGGAAAGAGAACATCATGATCGTTCTTGGCGGCATGGATCTAGACCTTGCACTAAGGATTGAACAACCCACTATTCTTACAGACAAAAGTTCCATTGAGGAAAAAGGGACATTGAGAAGTGGGATTGCTCAAATCACATGAGTTGTATGATCATGAAGCATGGAATTCTAGAAACTTTCAAGGGTGCTGTGTCCGAAAAGGTAACTACTGCCAAGGAGTTCTTTAAGGAAATTGAAAATTATTTTGCTAAAAACGATAAGGCTAAAACAAGTACAATTCTGTCCAACTGGATTTCAATGAAATATAAAGGAAAAGAAAATATCAAGGAGTACATCATGGAGATGTCTCATCTTGCTTCAAAACTGAAGGTACTAAAGCTAGAGTTGTCTAAGGATTTACTCATGCATTTAGTTTTAATTTCTCTCCCTGCCAATTCAATCAATTTAAGGTCAACTACAACTACCAAAAGGACAAATGGTCTCTTAACGAGCCCATTTCTCATTGTGTGCAAGAAGAGGAAAGGCTGAAGCAAGACAAGACTAAAAGTGCTCACTTTGCAAGTACCTCTAAGGATAAGAACAAGAAAAGAAAGAAGGATAAGAAAGCTGCAAGTGGTCCACATCAAAAGAAACAGCAACAGAAACAAAATGAGGAATTTGGCCGTTACTTTTGTCGGAATCTTGGACACATGAAGAAGGACTATACCAAATATCACACTTGGTGTGCAAAGAAAGGTACACTTCTCACTTTGGTTTGTTCTGAGGTTAATGTAGCTTCAGTACCTAGACACACTTGGTGGATAGATTCTAGTGCTACTACTTATATAAGTGTGTTTATGCAGGGTTGCCTGAGTTGCCAAAAGCCAAACAATGCTAAAAGATTTATCTATATGGGTGATGGCAAATTAGTGGAGGTTGAAGCAATAGGGACATTTAGGTTTTTATTAAAGACCGGTTATTAGTTGGATTTAAAATAAACATATGTTGTACTGCCTTTTAGACTGAATTTGGTTTCTATCTCTTTTGGACAATTTTGGTTATTGTTGTTCATTTGGAAATAATCAATTCAATCTCTTTCTGAATTCAAATATTGTTGCTACTGGTTCTTTGTCTTTTTATAATAACCTTTATTTACTTAATACTATTGCCTCTTTTAATGAAACCTTGCATGTGAGTTCACGTGGTATAAAATGCAAATTAACCAATAAGAATTGTACTTTACTCTGGCACAAGCGTTTAGGCCATATATCTAAACAAAGAATTGAAAGACTTGTGTTAGATGGAATTCTTAATCCCCTTAATTTGTCAGACTTTCAAATCTATGAAGAGTGCATTAAGGGAAAGCAGACAAATATAAGGAGATTAGGTGCCAACAGATCTTAAGACGTCTTAGAACTAATACATACAGATATTTGTGGGTCGTTCCCTACTGTTGCTGGAATGGTCAATAATATTTTATTGTGTTCATAGATGATTTCTCCCACTATGGCTACCTTTATCTCATTCATGAGAAGTCTCAATCACTAGACATGTTTAAAGCATTCAAGGCTAAAGTTGAGAACCAACTTGGCAAAAGCATTAAGGCTATCAGATGTGATTGTGGTGGTGAGTACTATGGCAGATATGGCAGATTAGGTGAACAACGTCTAAAGTTGTTTGCCAAATTCCAAGAGAAGTGTGGTATTGTCCCACAGTACACTATGCCGAGAAGTCCTAGCACAAATGGTGTTGCTGAGAGATGAAACAGAACATTAAAGGACATGGTAAGGAGTATGATTAGTCAAATTGTCTTACCAGATTCACTCTAGGGGAGGCACTAAAAACTGCAACTTACATTCTTAACAAAGTTCCAATTAAGGTAGCCACTAAAACCCCTATGAATTATGGACAAGCAAAAGGCCCAGTATAAAGCATTTACACATTTGGGGTTGTCCAGTTGAGGCAATGCCTTATAGGCTAAATGAAAAGAAACTAGACTCAAGAACAGTTAGCAGTTATTTTGTTGGATACTTTGAATGGTCTTGGGAGTACAAATTTTATGATCCCACTACCAGGTCCTTTTTTTAGATGAAAAATGCCTGGTTCTTTAAGAATATTGGGTTTGGGGGGAGAGATAAGTTTAAAGACTTTGTATTTGAAGAGGAATCTATTTCTCTTCCTACGATTGTTATTAACAATGATCAGGCTCCTATTCCTAATGTTGTTCAAGAAGCAATACCAAAACCACAAGACAATGTTGAAAATCTCTCTAATTAAGGTCAACAGGTTATTCTTGAAGAACAAACTCAACAACCTCAAGAACTGATGCCATTAAGGGGATCCACTAGAGAAAGGAGAAGTACAATTTTTAATGATTATATCATATTTCTCCAAGAACATAAGGATGACATTAGATTGGTGGAAGATGATGTAAAGTACTAACTCTCATAAGTGGATTGATGCCATGAATGAAGAGATTAAATCCATGAAAGACAATGACGTTTGGGAACTCATCCTATTACCTAAAGGTACGAAGCCCATTGGTTGCAAATGGATATTTAAAACCAAGAGGGATTTGAAGGGTGATGTAGAGAGATTTAAGGTGTGTCTTGTTGCAGGCTTCACTCAAAAGGAATGCATTGATTATAATGAGAATCTCTCTAGTTTCATCAAAAGATTCTTTTAAGACAATAAAGATATTAATGGCATATTTTGACCTTGAGTTACATCAGATGGATGTAAAGACTACATTTCTCAACGGTGACATTGATGAGACAATTTATATGTTGCAACTAGAAAACTTTGTGTCAGGGATGCAAAGAATATGATTTGCAAATTAAGGAAATACATCTATGGGCTTAAGCAAGCTTCCTGTCAATGGTATTACAAATTCCATCAAGTTGTTCAGTTTTGAGATGAATGCAGTTGATGATTGTGTATACCACAAGTTTAGTGGGAGTAAACACACATTCCTGGTTTTATATGTCAATAACATATTGCTTGCAAACAACGATATACGCTTGTCGCACGAAACCAAGAGATTTCTATCAAAGAAATTTGAGATAAAAGATCTTGGGACGCATCTTTTGTATTGGGAATTCAGATACATTGGGATTGCTCTCGGGGTATTCTTGAATTATTACAAAAGAGCTATATAAAAAAGGTACTTAAGAGATTTGGCATGCAAGATTACAAACTAGGAGAAACCCCTGTTGTTAAGGGAGATAAGTTCAATCTTAATCAATGTCCCAAGAATGATTTTAAAACTAAAGAAATGCAAAAGATCTCTTATGCTTCGGCAGTGGGAAGTCTAATGTATGCTCAAATTTGTACACGTCCGAATATTGCGTACATTGTTGGGATGTTAGGTAGATATTTGAGCAATTCGGGAATGGATCATTGGAAAGCAGCCAAATGGGCCATGTGATATCTTCAGAGAACAAAACATTACATGCTCACATACAAGAAGTCGGATAAGTTAGAGATCATTGGGTATTCTGATTCTGACTTTATTGGATGCTAAGACAGTCGTAGATCCACTACAGGCTATATCTATCTACTTGTTGGAGGAGCTATCTCCTGGAAGAGTGCTAAGCATACGCTCATTGTTTCTTCCACCATGGCAATTGAGTTTATAGCATGTTATGAGGCATCCAATCATGGAATATGGCTGTGGAATTTTGTCATGGTTGCAAATTGTAAATGGGATTGAAAGACCACTTAAGTTATTATGTGACAATAAGTCAACAGTCTTATATTCTAACAACAACAGGAGCTCGACGAAGTCAAAAGCATATAGACATCAAGTTCTTAGTTGTTAAGGAAAGAGTTCAGAGTGGTCAAGTGTCTATAGAGCATATTGGCACAAAGTCTATGATTGCGGATCTACTTACTAAGGGGCTACCACCTAAGGTCTTTCATGAGGGTGTTGTATCATTTGATGATATACTAGATTAGTGGGAGTTTGTATTTATATGCTTTTTCGTTTCAAACACATCTTGTGTTTATGGATATTTTCTGCAGAAATAAAGTATTCAGTTTTATTTTTCACTCTGATTTGGTTTTAATATGATCTCATAAATATTTAAGTTGGACTAGTTGGAAATAGACATGTTTAAATCACACTGCATGTAATTTCCATGCTACACATCCATACTTGATCTATATCGTTTAGTTATGTTGATATACGTGACCATGGATAGATTTAGTTATGATAAATGTAATGAAGATTGGCTTGATCTTGATTTGGTTTTAATATGAAGATTTTTTATTTTTTTTTTATGATAGCAAAATTTTTGAGCTCATAAGATTATATTGTGATATACAATTATAAATTGATATATATATATATATATACACATATATATATAATTATAAATTGATATATATATATATTGTCCAAGTAGGAGATTGTTAGATTTTGGACATATATATGTGCGTGTATATATATATATATATATATTGTATATTATATGCTATCATATGAGTTTGGCCTAAAATAAGATGATCTAATAAGTTTTAAGGTTAAATGGGCCAAAGTCATCTCAAAAGGTACGGGGTTTATTATGTGTAGATACTTAATCTCTAATTTCTATTTTATGATGGGCTAAAATAAGAAATAAGAAAAGGGGATACAGCTATAAATGGTTATGGTCACCAAATTATATGTATGATTCTTTTTTGACATTCCATTATCAGAAAAGAGAGGACATCATTCTCTAGGAAGTTCATACGCATCAATTTGGAAGATCAAGAAACACAAGACTCAAGAATCACATCTGGTCTCATGGATTCAGGTACGCTTCCACATCTAATCTCTTATTCTTGATGATTTTCGTGGAGGATCTTGGTGTGATGAAAGTATTCATCAATAAGTAATAATACAATACACTCTACATAAGGTATATGGTCAGGGATCATGCTTAGACCATTGTTATTTGGGAAAATCTTCTATCCATCTGATGCCTTTCCTCTATGGGACTTTTGAGGCGGAGATTCTGTTATCAGGCCTCCATGGATCCAGTGGGACTAGTGTTGACTGGTTCACAACAGATACAGAGTATGCGCTCAGAGCGGGTCTACCATGCAACTGTGGCTTGAAGTTTTATTTCCTTCTGTGTTAGCTGGTAACTAAAGCCTATACTTCAAATCCAAGGGGACCATATATGTCTTAGATTTTGATCTGCAAGCAAAATGGAATTTCAGGCAGTCACCCTCAAATGCCTAGTGAAGCAACTGTACAAGGAGCCACGTACATGATTGGTATTCCTTTGAGAACTTGAAGGCTCACCTGTACTAATTATACCCAAAAGTAAGTAAGAGAGTGAAGAAACGTCGCTGCAGTCAAGTGCTGCACATGAAGAAATTAGTTCAAAGACCCAGACCAGATAAGGTTCCTTTCAGAACCAGGTTTCAGACACCCACTGATTGATGAATCAGGTTTAAAGAACACCATGATGTGCAAATACATGTGGACAGCGGGAAGGTGGGGGAGATCAGTGGGCAATGGAGACGACGAGAATCAGATGCAAGGGAATGGAGAACCGGACACTGGTGGGAATACGGATATGTCTGTGACCCCAATACCACCAAAGAAAAGGAGATAGATCCAAAAGAATCTGAATTTGTATGAGGGAAAATAACAGAGATCAATTGAAATAAATTCATCTTAAGGGCAAAAGGAATTATTCACAGCACTTGCAGTGTACAATTGCTCTATTAAAACGCATATATTTGTATTAACTCCAAACACAAATTTGCAAAGTTTTTGCAAACGAGAACTTTTTTTTATTAATACTGGTAATACATAAATAGTTAGAGGCAGCTCAACAGTGCACAGCAACAGCAGACCTCCTGAAATTTTCCTAACGTTATTGCACCGTTGATGTATCACTTGCAGTTTATTGTAACGGGCAGAACGCTGAGCTGAGAACTCAGCAGAGGGTGAAGGGAATGTGTACCGGCAACCATGTTTTCTTTCTGGGTTCAGTTAACTGAGTAAGAATGCCATGAATAGAAATCTGGGTTGTCTAGAGCACATCAGAGCAAATCCTTAAAAAAGGGCAGCCCCAGTGCCCGAAGCTCCCGCCTATGCTAGGTCTGGGGAAGGGGCGGACCACAAGGGCCTAAAGTACACACCCTTATCTTGCATTTTACAAAAGGCTGTTTCTATGCCTTAAACCTGTGACCTCAAGGTCACACGACGACAATTTTTACCATTGCACCAAGGCTTCCCTTTTATCAGAGCAAATCCTGAATACACAAATTCTGGGAAGGACCTGGTCTTGGATGAATAACAAGTAAAGGGTACTGGCCCTAATGTTAATGAGCCAAGAAAATACATTATCTGTAAATAAGAGTTGAACAGGATTTAACTTGATTACTAATATAGAAAACTGGGATGAGCAAAACTCAAACATTTTTTGCAGAGCAAAGCATAGTCAAAGTTCATCCTGCAAATTAAGTGAATGCAGTTGCATCCAAAGGTTGCTAACGCAGAGCTTTCAGGCCAAATTTTACCATGGCCTCTCAGCTGAGATATTATGTGAAAGGAACCATCTTAAAGCAACTTTAGAATTTGTCACTGAGTTGTACTGCAAATTAAGTGAATGCAGTTGCATCCAAAGGTTGCTAACGCAGATCTTTCAGGCCAAATTTTACCATGGCCTCTCAGCTGAGATATTATGTGAAAGGAACCATCTTAAAGCAACTTTAGAATTTGTCACTGAGTTGATTAGTATTGGTGGGATTCTAACTGAAGGATCTCTGTACTTCACACTTTTGGATGGATAATTCCATGAATTGCCTACGTAAAGGATTTCGCTTTCTTCCAGCAGCAATGACCTGACTTGCGTACGAGAAAGCTAGCCCTCTCTACTTCAAGGCCCTCGAAGCTTACATACCAACACCTCTTCACGTTCCAACAGAATATTGAGGAACCACAACAACTGAAGCACAGTCTTGCTACTTGCTGTGTGACTAAAAATCAATCCCAACTCACAAAGCAACTAGCTAGGCATAAACCACTAACCTTTCGAAGCTTCCATCAGGATACAAGGAACAATTATGCCATGCTTGATGCCAATAAGAAGACTACCTATCCTACACAGACCTAAAACCTACTTGACACAAGCCACAGTGCAAACACACTCAACATTGTCAGGTCCTCCAATTTGGTTGATCAAGGCATATAAAAAGGGCAGCCTGGGGCACAAAGCTCCCACGTACATGGGGTCCAGGGAAGCAGTCGATACATGGGATCCGGAGAAGGAGTGGACCATGAAAGGTCTATAGCATGCAGCCTTGTTTTGCTATATGCCAATCTGGAATATGAAGCATCCTATACATTCAGTAAAGTCCTAGACACAAGGCACCATCAAGCCATGCACTCCTCAAGGATGAACACATGCCATTAGCCAAGTATGCATGGTCAGCTGTCTTGCATTCTGGCGTGAAAGGAATGACTTGGACAACCTAGAACCTTATAACCTCTTGCAAGTTGTCCATCCTCATCAAGAGACGCACAGATGTACATTAGCCAAAACAAACAATGTCACATAGAGTCGACCAACCACTGTCCCTCAATGAAGCATGTGCACCCCACATGCCATCTTGCAGGCCAAACCAAGTTTCCTTTAGGGTTCTTTCCAAGTCTAAACAGTTTCCTGGGGAAAATAAACAGCTGACATATTGGCTAGACAATCTATCAGCCTTTCAAAAAAGATAACTTAGATGCCCATCCTAGTCTAGATATCATTGGAAAATCTAATAACAGAAAAGGCAGTTATGTTTGATGATCCAATTAGCATCAAAATGTTACACATCTAGTAACTGGATCAACCAATCATTTCCTTTAGGACTGGTTTCCTCCAAATCCTCACAAGATGAAATTGTTAAATGGTTTGACTGATTGTCTTGCAAGTCAAATTGTTCATCATATACTGGCATGAGATCAAGGGTGTTCCACCACTCAACAAAAAGGTAACATTGATCATGCATGATATAGCAGAAGAAAAGGAAACGAGTATTTACAGTTGGAAACTTTTTCTTGTTTAAGTAAAAGAAGTTCGCAGTTAAAATCTAAGAGTGCGATAATGATGAGCTTGTTTAAAAGAAGCAATAGCTGCAGAGGATTTCAAATTAAGAGAACGGTTAGCAGTACACTGCTTTTTGTCTTCAGACGCAGAAGTAAAAGCAAGGAGCATTGAAACCAGTAGTTAGGTTGTGCAAATTCTTCATGCCAAAACAAGCTTCTAAAGAGTATTAACACAAAAAAAGTCTACAGTACCCAAACCCACAGTACCTATCACCTCCCTCTTCACCATAGTAAATGTGATCATGAATGTGAAACATATGCTGATAGAAATATGATTTAATCAGCATGTACCTCCATGAACAAAGTTAAATTCTCAAAGAAACTTGGGTGTACTTTTATAATCAGCTAGAGCATACCTCACTTCTAATTCCTTGGGCCTGTTCTCCCAAAGTTCTCATCATTTGGCTCTTACACTAATCCAAGTTTCCCCTCAAGCCCAAAATGGGGCAGTCATACCAGGAATGGAAAATGTAGCGAGCATCAACAATCATCAATTTCTAAAGTTTTCAGCTTTTCGGCTTCCAAAGTCCTAAGCCAATTCTCCATTCTCTCATAACATATGCCAGCCACCACTCTATAGCTTCCATTTTTTCAATATGTTTTCCAACCATAGTATCATTTTTCAAGGTGGAGTCAAATAAAAGTTAAAAACTAGAAAAACATACAAATTTTTCATCAATACCCACGTACACTTGGAACGATGAAGTATAAATGAACCCCCAGAAATTGCTGTTTGGCACCAAGATAAGATTTTTCATGGATTTCCCATATTGAGATTCAACAGCAGGAAGAATATAGCCCTGGAAAAGCTTGTTCATGTAGAGTTAACCAAAAGCCACCTGCCCCAAAGAAAGCCCCAAACATCATTAATCCCCAAAAATTCAAATAATCTTCATCCACTCTACTGGAAATACTGCAATATTTACAAAATATATTCGATAAAAGACTATTTCATCTATGTAACAAGTAACTATAACTAGGCTTCTATAGATTATCAGAAAACTATCCGAAATTGCGGAGCGTTGGTGCCCGTCGATGGCAAAATCTCCCACCGGCAAGGCTCGAGGTCATCGGAAACTGGGCAATATCCGGCGAGGGTGACTTTGTCGGAAGAAGCAGCGGCGGAGCCAAACTCGAAGACGGTGGCGTCGACTGGGCGGGGAATTTCCATGGCTCCGTTCATGCCCGGAACTTCGTTACCGGCGGTTAAAGTACCGTCCAATTTTTCGCGTCTAGGGTCGGTGGGTTGCTTGGGTTTGGCCACGGGTGGCTTGCCTTTCCACCATGAAAGAAGGCCCATGATTTCTGCAAGGAGAAGTTCTAGGGTCCGAAAGGAGAACACCTCTACGTATCCTGTACAAGTGGAGCCCACTTTGTAAATTGATCACAACCGTGATTTGTTAAAGGCTTTTGCCAGAACGTTCGCATGTTTTGGAGAATCCTACCCTTTGATTCTCTGGTTAAGATTGCGGGAGAGATATCGGTCATTCATGGTCAACATTGTTGCTGTTATCCCAATTAGGTGTCGGCTACGAGAATTTCGTTTCTTGTATTTTTCTCTATTAAGTGTTATAACTTCATTTAGTTTTTAAATTTTTAAATCTTTTATCAATACTTTTATCTACATTCTTTTAGGATTTTCTCTTACCCTTCTAAAACTTTCTACTTGCATTGTCTCAGTTCTTCTAATCGGTGCCATTTTGGGTCTCTTTTGGACATGTCAAAACCATCTAATTCTAATCTACTACATCTTGTTACTTATTTGTGTTACTCCTAAGTTTTATCTAATTTTTCATTCCTAATTTTTTCATTTATTGTCTTATCACTCATCCATTTTAACATCTTTATTTCCTCTAGACTCATCCTATAAATATGATATTTCTTAACTGCCAAATACTCTGATCTATAGAGCATGACCCGCCTATAAAAAAATTTCTTTTAGTTTAAGTATTATCTGCCGGTCACACAAAACTCTACATGTCGTTCATGTGCACTCCAAAGTAAAGCTAGCTACAGTCTAATTTTCAGCTCCCTACAATCTAATTTTCAGATCATAACCCAGATTGATTGTTTGAGGTGGACCGATGGTCGGGATCCCCAAGAAGAAGTCCATCTCTCCGGTTGATTAAAATTTTAAAAATTACAGGCAGATGTTCGCACTTGTTTGTTAAGGGGACATTTGAAGTCCATGAGTCCCACACGGTACATTTTCTTAGCATTTGTGCTTTTCTTCCAACGGTTTCCTTGGTACTCATTACAAAAACACAGGCCAAGCAAAAATAAAATTAAAATTAAAAAATGGGTGATCTTGACCATACTAAAAGTAGAATGGATAGTCACTATGCTGCTCATACATATTGGAGTTGTGGTGTAAGGTCTCCACTAGTAACTGCATGGACAAATGATAAACCTGCAAGGAGAATTTTCAGGTGTGAGAGATACGGGGTAAGTATTAGAGATTATTGTTGTTATTGTGGTTCTGCTATGTCTTTTGTAGATTTTAATTTGTGTATAGTGACAGGATATTAATGGCAGATGTGAATTCTTTGAGTGGTTTGATCCCATAACATATCAACGAGGGAAGCAAGTTGGCCTCGGATTGTCCAGAGACTGAGGACATTGCAAGAGGATGTTAAAAGGTGACAAGATGCCAAACTGAACTTGGAGGATCAACAACTATCACTGCATAAAAAGATTAAGTTACTACATCTTGAGAATCTGAAATTGGAGGATGAGCATAAAGCTAAAAGATTGAGGAAAGATGCAACTGAAAGGGAGCTTTTGGCCAAAATATTGCAGCAAGAGTCGAGACAATTAGAGAAATGAAAAGGAGATGTGTTGTTGTTCCCTAGTTTATTTAAGCCTCTATAGATGGATAATACCTATATCTACCTCAGTTATGACAGGGCTTGTGTGGCTTGTAGTTGTTATATCTTTTTTTTCCTTTATTTCTTTAGTAAAATATCTGAATTTGATCTTATGAGATATAATTGTGATGCAGTTGAAGCGATTTAGATGTGTAATTGCTGTTGTAACTATGATGATATTGAAGTGATTAGATCTAATCTGTTTATTCCAAAGATAAATGAATATATATTATACCTGCAAAATTTTAAAGTCACGAAGATGTAAATCAAGAAAGATTAAGAAGAAATAAGATTACAGTACATTATTTGTCAATGAGCAAGCTATCCATCAATGAACACAGACATCTACCCGTCAATGGTTAACTTGTTCATCCATGGATACAGACATCTAACAGTCAGAAAGAAAGATAATTTTCTCTTTCTATCCGTTGACGGGCAAGATATTCGTTGACAGACACAGACATCTATTCGTACATACAGAAGTATATTTGGAATCTATCTGTTGATGATAACTTTTCCGTCGATGGATATAGACATCTATTTTTTTTACTAGGTAAAAAAATGTTTGCTCCTTGTGTCCGTTGACAGGCACCAATAATATTTTAGCTTTTGAATTTCAATTGTGGTTGCTACTTGATCCATTTTGCATGTCCATCAACGATTGACTTGGATATGAATAAATTAGGCTATGCATCAAATTTCATACCTATTTGTTGTTTTAAACTACGTTGAAAATCATTATCATCTATTTTTATTAGCTTTTTCAAAGACCCAAAGGGATTTGAATCATCAAAATGTGTTGAATTCTCTTAAGATTTATTTATCACATGAGTCTCAGTAAGAGTCCACACTCGAGAATAATGTAAGTAGTCTACACAGCCACCTTTTGTCAACTCAGTATGTTTGTTTAGAAGATGTAAGTTGTTCACCGTATTTGAAATTTCTAGAGAGATTAAGTACAAAATTTCATATCCATTAAATACTTTTAACATCAATTTCTATGAGGTAAAATCATAGTCAATAATTTAGTTATTTTTTAATGCCATAAAATTAAAGGGTTAAGATGACGACCCAGGTTTTCTAACACTTTTTAAATACAAAATAAATTGACATAACAAGATTGATCTTTAATAAAAAACCATTTTTGAAAGAGGAAGAATCTTTTCTTTTGAAATTCACTTTGAAAAATCCCAAGTGTCATTTTTATTTTCTTAAAGCAAGGATTCTTGATAAAATGAGCGTTCATTTCTACCAAAAAATCCAATAGAGTTTTCTCTGTTTTTTGGACATCTAACATCTAATGCATGTCATTGCGAAGTACCTGATAAACATTCAGACATTTTTCAAACATAATTAGAGACTCTATATCCTTATTATGCATCTAATGAAATAAAAACAAATTACATCAAACAAAACATACCCAGAACCTGCACAGCACAATCCAACCACATAAGTCTTTCAAATTCCCATAATTACATACAATGTAGTCTCTTTCTTATCAGATACCATAACTTCAATTCAAAAACCAATTCTTACATATCATTTTCCAAAGCTTCCATTGGAGCGCTCCATTAGTAAACAGCCCCTATTCCTTGGGAGTCCTCTATTTTGAAATAATATTAGCATGCCATACTTGCTACTATTCCCTGTATCTGAGGCATTGCAAACCAAAGTAATGCTTTATCAAGCAATCGCTTGTGTAGGTGGAATAAGATGCAATTTTATATAAACAAAATCATGATAATTGTATATAAATCAATTTGTCCATACTAAATCATGCAAACACAATTCAATTATCATTTAACATGAATCATTCAACATTCATCAAAATCATGAATCTATGCCAAAATGGAAGAAATACTAATGCATTAGTACAAAACACATTTTTTGAAATGCAAAGTATGCAGTCACATGTCAAACTTACAAGTCATTTATATTTTCTAATACTAATCTTCGCTCTTACGAGCCATTTCACATATCAAATACCAACATGTTGTTGTGTGTATCAAGTACACAACAAACAATATTATCTTCTTTCTCAAGGCCTTACTCCTGAGAGACCGGTAGCTTATCCAGTCCGAAGGCCGGCTCACATCATAACGGCCCCTCAGAACACATCAAACTCCCTAAACAATGGGGCTAAACTCTCAAGGACCGATAGCTTGTCCAACCAAGAATTGGTAACTTGTCCAGCCCAAAGGCCCGCCCACATCATAACAACTTCGTGACCCACCGGCATCATAATGACCCCTCAAAATGCATCAAACTCCCTAAACAATGGGGCTAAACTCTCAAGGACTGGTAGCTTGTCCAGCTTAAAGGCTCACCCACATCATAACGACTCCGTGGCCCACCCACATCATAATAACCCCTTTCACTCATGCGAGCTATTTTAGAATTTCCTAGTATCAGTCTTATATTTTCTCACTTGGTTCACAATAATGCATAGCTTATGCATGAATAGTTTAATCGTGGTTCAATTTCAGCATGCATATTCATATTATCCTTCGTATAAACTAAAAAGACTTGTTTCAATGCTCAAAATTCATATATAAATACATATATAGTGAAAATCTTAGCAATCTTAATTCCACCTATCTCAAATGGTGCTCTTCTAGTTCACTGACGCAAATACTTTATTCAGTTCACGTACGAGCTCCTAATCAATCGCACCTTTGTAAAATGTAAAAACACATTCAAATATACAATTCTAGGACTTCTCTTAACTTTTCCAATATGAAAGCTCCCTCTAAGTTAGTCCCTACCACTAGTCGTCATAAGCTTATTTTTATGCTCAAGGTGTTTCATTAGCTATTGGTTGATAGCTAATTGAATAACAACCAATTACTGGATTTCCAATCCACGCTGTTGGCCTTGGATTGGCTATTCCTCATTTATTTTAAGTAACTATAAGTTGTTTTCATTGTCCAGTGGCCTTATCTTGAATTTTTTCAAGTATCTTAACTTATTAAAGGTTAGGGTACACCATGGTGGTATCTGATCACCAATCAGAAGTGTCAGGTCCTTATTACTCTACTATTCAATCGCACAGTTTTGGTTTTTTTGATAAATTTCAATCTAGATTCTTCAATTTGTGCTGTATTTGTTGATTGTTTAACTGCAAGTGCACGGGCTATTGTAGTGTAGCTTATGCAAGTACGGGTTGATCCCATGAAGACTTGATTTAAAGTGACAGAGTTTCAATAAAATTCATTTAATAAAAGAATAAAAACAAATACTATACTAGAAATAAACTAAGAATAAACTAAAATTCAGATTTATTCAATTGTTGCAATTTACAAAATTATTTATTCAAAAGAAAACAGAAAATAAAGCTAAAAACTATCCTGGATACGCCTATCCCTGGATAATCAGAATGTGGATAAGTTAAAATCGGAATAGCACAGGGACATAGTTGGTATTAAATCAGGGACTCATATGGTATTAAATTGGGGACACAGATGGTATTTCAGACAAAGGACATAATTAAACTGGGGACACAGATGGTATTTCAGACAAAGGACATAATTGGAATTACTAAGATCTTCCAGGGGCAGACTTGGAATTCGTGAAAAAAATCTGGTTTTTAAGATAAAAACCAGACGAAGAGAGATGGGGAAGAAGGAAGAAGAAGGAGGGATGAAGGAGAGAAAGGAAAAGAGGGAAAGGGAGAGGAGAAGATGATGGGAGAGAAAAGAGAGGGCCACCCCCCCAAAAGAGAAAAATGTCCTTTTTGGGGAGAGGAGAATTGAAAAATATAAGAAGAGGGAGATAGAGACGCGAAAGAGAGGGATATAGATGAGTTCTAGAGCACTGAAATGGTTAGGAAACTGTTAAGTGTTCAATTTTGGTAAATACCCCTAATTTAGTGTTCAATTAGAGCATCTAGGACATCAATTTCAAGATTTAACATAAAATATTTTATTTTAGCTTTAATTGGCTATTAACCATTGAATTGAAAGATTTAGCGGTCAGATGATCATTAAAGCTAATTAGAGGAATACTGAACAGTTTAGATGATTCTAATTGGGTCTTGTGCATTGCAGATTAATCGACTTAGGCGTGGACGCTTTAGATCAAATTAAGGATATTAGATGAAGAGGATGAAGTTTCATGGAAATAAGATGGAATTTGAAGAGTCCTAGGACAAAACAAAGTTGAAGCTAGAGTTCTAACAAGTCTAGAATTCTAGTGGACCCCACTCTCTCTTTTTCCCTCTATCTTGTGAACAGTACTTGACCGGATGACTGAGATTGTTTGATTGGTTTTTCAGCCTAGATGGACGATCTTAGTCAATTTCAAGCTTTATCAAGTACTTACCTAATCCTAGGTTCCGATTAAGAAATGGACGGTTAGATCATCCCTAAACCTAGATCTAGCATAAAGTCGTACGAATTTAACAAAATTCATCAAATCCCAACTTAGGTTTTGTAGATCTCATTTTTATGCTTTTTCCTCTCTAAAATGGGCTGGATTAGCTCAGATTTGTCATGAAACCCTCCAAAACTAGGCATGTGACGTTCCCCTCTTTGATCGACGATTGAGATCATGTTGGATTCCCTAATAACCTTGGCGTTTCTATTTTGTTGGGCAAACCAGGGAAGATGACTGGCTCAATTCAACGATCTGAGCTACCGTCCTCTCCGGCGAGCTCCTACAACTTCGGCGAAAAAAAAAAAACCCTAACTCCTGTTTTTCCCTCCTTCGGTAGCATGCCAATATTCTTCGACAGCCTGGCATTCTCCCCCTCTCTCCTCTCCTTCTTCTCCTTCTCCCTTCTTCTCTTCTTCTTCCCTTCTCTTCTTCTCCCTTGGTTTCTCCCTTTCACTCTGTTTTTATCAGGTTTGTCAGAAGAACAAACCTGACATCTGTTAGGTTCACTTAGGGGGGGTGCCTATATCAAATATGACCCCCTTCATTTAAGTATTTCTTCTTCTTTTTTCTTAATCATATTTTTACAAAATTGCCCTCATATTCAAATACTCATATCTCCTCCATCTGAACTCCAATTTTTGCAAACTTGGTGTTGTTTGAATCGTATTTTTGAGCACTATACAATTATGAAGGTCTCAATGCTAATTAGATATCTATCTAGTCTTTCACTTATAAAACTCTAAAATATGAATTAATATGTTCTTTTCATCCCAATTTAATATTTTTCAAAATTTACTAAAATTGAGATTTAGAAATTAGGGATGTTACATATCATCAATTAGGATCATGGATCATGAGTTTCTCAATTTTTAAATAATTGCTACAAAAGTCAACATTTGCTGCTCAAAGGCTAGATTTGCATCTAAAGTCAATACACCTGTTTCAAATGGCCATTTCATAATAATAAATGTTGGAGGAGCAACTGAGGAAGATGCATAACATATCTATAAGCCTTAAGTATAAATTGAAAGCTTAGATAAATTGATTCAAGCAAGATATTCAAGTTATTCATTAAGCTCTTCAAGCAATTAAAAGAAACTATTATGCTATCATTGAAGATTAGTTTCCAGAGCTTGATAGCTCCAGGTCTCATGCTCAAAAGCTCAACAATAAAGTTTCTAAATCATCTTCAACTGATATGAGAGGAATTTACTCTTATTATTTAGTACTTTTATTCTTAGTCTCTTTTCTTATGTTTTATATTTGAATTGTATATCAAAAGAAGGGTTTTTCTTTCTTATTTCTTGTATTTGAAAGAGAGGATCATTTGTCTTGAGGAACGGCTATTGTTCCTTAGTTGATAGAGGAATAGGTGTTGTTCTTTGCAAAAAGATTGAGTATATAGAGTGCTCAATCTTGAGTGTCCAAGCACGGATTCAACTTAGAGTATAAACTCTGACTATAATTAGCGGAGAACTTAAGTAGGGGCTGAGAATAGGCAAGCAAAATATCTATAAATCTTTGTGTTCTTGTAGTTATCTATTTTTCAATTCTTTCTACTAGTTTATGTCAGTTTTTTTTTCTTTTTTTTTTTTTGTATAAAGAACTTCCACAATTCGATTAGATTTGAGTTAAAGACTTAAATTTTATTATTGGGCCAATTCACTAGTCTCTTGGAACCACATTGATCACTCATGAGTTAACTAATTCTTTATGCCAAAAATGATGAACTGCTTAAATATTCCAACGAGATGCTATAGGCTGACAAGAAGTGAACATTGACCATATTAGGACTCTTACATTATATTTGAAGTTTGAGTACGACTACCAAGCAAGGCATTTTCTTACTTGAACAAAGCAAGGTGCTTTTTCTTCCAACTTGCATTTTTCATTAACAGGTATTAAGAAAAAGTGTTACGTGACACTCGTTGATTTGTACTTCTTGCTAAATACTTCTTCTTATCAGTTTTCTTGAAGTTCATTGCTTTGTTAATGTAAAACAGAAGTGTTGTTATGATGATTCTATGTAGAAGTCCACTAGTGCATGGCCCATCGAAAATGAACCCTGCTTAAACAATAACCATTCTAATAAGCTAAACATGATGGACTATTTAAATCTCCCAAAGAGGTGCTATGCGATGAAAAAGGTAGACTTCGACTCGTATAAGGATACTTGCGTTATACACGAAGTTTAAGTACGACTACCAAGCAAGGCACATGCTTGCTTAAACAAGCAACGTACTTTTGCTTCCGACTTACGTTTTCCAATAACAAGTTTCAAGAAAAAGTGTCACGTGAAACTTATTGATCAGTACTTCTTGCTAATTACTTCTCCTTATCATTTTACTTAAAGTTTCTTGCTTTGTTATTGAACAGCAGAAGTTTCTACTTCCTAGTTGTGTTGTTGTGATAATTCTATGTAGAAGCCCACGGTGCGTGTCCCATCGAAAATGAACCCTAGCACATGAACCCTACTTCAACAATAACCATTTTTAACTCCATGGTGCACATGTTGTTTGATCTTAATAACAAAGAAGATCTCTAGCGCATTAAGTATTGCCTTATTACTATTTCTTATTTTCTCAAAGTTCACTAAGAAATGAGAAACTAGAGGCTTGTGATTGCAAATGGGTTAAGTAGTTTTGTTGTATGGCTCATCTACAAATGACCGGATAAACACTTTGGTTCATTAATAAATATGTACAGCTCACTTATCTTAGGAAGAACCTTGTTATCAGCTTAGAGTTCCTTGTAATGCACACATCCCTTGGTGGTGCGTACCACATGTGGACCACCTAAGGGGCCATGCCTTAACAACAAAAACAGTGCTGTGATTGGTGAAAAGGAAAATAAAAAGATGGTCAGATAAGTACATTCCTAAATGTTAGAATCGTAAACAAACCAAGTCTAAAGGATAGTTTTTCACTAATTTATCCCCATTATTTCTCAATTATTGTGGAATGATTCATTTAGACTCCCGTTTTCATTAACTAGGAGCATCCAAAAGTTTTCATGTACATGGTATGGCAAACTCGCCATCCAAAAAGAAGTCGGCAAAGTAAAACCTAGGCAAATCCGCGAGCACCAGCATCAAATGATGAACAAATGATCCATATAAGCATCAGAATATAATGGTTCCATTTGTAAGACTGGAGAAAGCGGTATTTCTGATCCCCAGTCACCATAAGCTGCCTGTGAGTCCTCTCCATTGCCGAAACTTTCCACTACAAATGCTTCAGACCAAAAAGTCACATCAGAGACTGTGGATCTTTCCCACTTAGGCTCATCATTTTGTCTGAAGGAGGACGAATTACTCGAAGAATCTGGTGGCGACGAGGGAAAGCAGTCTGAAAGTTCTAACCTCGGCTCATCCTGATTAATTTGGTCTAGATTTGTGGTAGGATTGGATTTGGATACTTCCATGGATTTCCTTGTGCTTCCATGACTTTTATGGATGCGTTTTTTTAAGTAAGTGTGCCAGTAGTTCTTTATTTCGTTATCAGTTCTCCCTGGCAATCTCGCCGCTATCGCTGACCATCTGGAGATAAAAAGAAGAATGTTAGAGTTCGGGAATAAGTTTTACTGTTTATTGTGTTTGAAATCTTGCGGTTGCTAAAAAACCCAAACAATACACGTTAATTCATGGCCTATATTAATAACAAACAAACAAACATTTACTAGCTTAAGTGCACTCAATCAAAACGATTCATTTTCCAGCAGTAACAAATTCGCTTACTTATTTCCAAGTAATCCATGCAACGTGATGATCATTTCTTCTTCTTCTCTAGTGTAATTCCCCAGTTTAATATCAGGTCGTAAGTAATTCAGCCATCGAAGCCTGCAACTCTTGCCGCACCTCAGTAGACCTAAAGAAGAAGGTAGTGCACGATCAGAAAATAATACCTAACCTTTGAAACAGTCTATAAATCACTGTAATTCATTTCCTAATTGTTATATAACAAAAAATCCCGGATCTACAAAGGAAAGTACCAAGAGGATGCCAAACATCCTGAGGATCGCCAGTGGAAGGTCCTGGTTGAATGAAGCCTGCGCCACTTAATCAGAACAATGCAATTTGCAATCCTGGATGGCGCCTCAAAAGGCAGCGATCAATTTAGCTGGTTTCATCTAGGCACATAATATGCTCCACTTATTAATTGAGAAAAGAACCATAGTCCAGTCAACTGTCTCAGTGCATGTTTGGAAAACTTGTTTTATTTGCTCTTATTGAAGTTTTTCTATTTTACAGCAAAAAACTAGTTGTCAGATAAAAAAAGTAGACAGTGATATATGCACCCCTCAGGACTCCCTTACTATTAAAATAGTATAAAATGGCTATAATTCCAGATGAAATCATATTTGTAAAGATTTAAACCGTTCAAATCATGCTCTTGACCTAGATGGACTGCTCTCTCCAAATTTGTCATGTAGTGGATAATCCTAGCTACTATTGCTTGTAATTGCAAAATGGGCTTGAAGGATTTTACCATCCATTTTACACCTCACTAAAATAGTAGCGAGAGTTTGGAATGTAGCCCAGCTAAATCAAGAGCAAGATTATGACCAGCGTAGATCTTTAAAAATCCAGACTCACCATACAAACCCACCGGGAAGTATGGATTGGAAAAAAATAAGGGACACATATATTATTACTTGAAAAAATCGAAAAATCATCAGAAAAAATCCTTGTGCCTATTTTCAATAAAATCTCAAACTTGTCCAGGTTTCCAAATGAACCCCGACCTTGCAGAGTGTTTCAATTGAATCCTCCACCCTTAGTTTGTCTCTCGGTGTTAACTAGCTGCTTATGTGTACTGCAGATCTGGCGTTTGACCGATGAGCTGCCTCGTGACCACTCAGCCAATAATAATGGCGTTAAAGAGTGGGAGAAGTGGCTGCCCTTTTCTTCCCCCAAGTACCCCAACCCTCGTTTCTCTTTGTAGAAACCCTCTTCTCTCCTCTCTTTCATCTAGAAATCATGATCCTTGAAGACCTATTCTGTAATCAGCTTTCCTAATCGTTTTGTTGCAGCCAGAAATTGTATTTCTATAGAATTTCTGATAGAATTTACTGGGTGCTCTTCTCAAATGATAAAGGAGATGAAGAATTCAGCTCAATAACTGAAGCATCTCTAGCAAGTCAGCTGTTATTTGAGATCTTCTACACTGAAACTACTAACACCCTCAAATTTAAGCTGAAATTGAATTAATGAAGGCTTAAAACAGAGCTCAAGAGCTTGGGGAAGACCAACATACCCATAAAATATTCAACTTCAAAGGCAAGCCAGGTAGCAAGCCACTGCTCAATGAATGGAGTTCAAAGTAACAGAGGATATTTTAAAATATTTTAAAATTTTAACTACTTCCTTCATCAAAGATTGAAGCAAGCAAGCCAAAGATCAAATTAAGCCTTGGATCGATCTTCTAGAGCATGGCTATGGACAAGTACTTGATGTGTCTGACAGACTAGGATCATGAACGAGACCAGGCAGAAGTGCTGACTATTACAGGAATAATATTGGAGACTGAAGGTGGACTTGATCACAGCAGTGAATGGAAGGACATGTAAGTCAAAGTATGTTGTAGATCAAATTACGCGTTGGATCGATCTTCTTTTATATAAGTGCTAGCTGTTGCCATTTGTTCAGAATTTCTGACACTACAAACAAACTTACAGACCATAAAAGAACTCTTAAAGCTAAGTCACTCCAGTGAAAGGCAAGATATTTTGTGCTGTTGCCATTTGTGCAGAATTTCTTATAGAATTATGGTACTGTTCCCACTCATCCAAATGACGCCAACAAACCCTCCTCTCCCACCTATGTTGAAGATTGGAAACAGACCTTCGCTTTTCTGAGAGGGAGAACAAAACTGAATGCCCAATTTGGGAATTGTGCCCGGACAATTTTGGAATTTTATTGAGAAGAAAGGGCACAAGTTTGGAGTATTTTTAATGATTTTTCTAAAAGAATTAACAAAAACAAATTTAACAGGTTGCCAACACGCACTTAAGGTTTTAACAGATGGAATGACAGTACAGTGCCCACAGCACTACAGCAAGGTGCTGTGGTATGCCTCACTTTGGCATGCTGGGCTCGACCTTTAGTTGATCCAATCCGTCTATCTTTTTGGTACACAAGATATCGAAGACTAGAGAAATTATATGGCGGTTCCGATCAATCAATGATGGTCCGTCATGCCAAAGTGAGTGCCTTATAGAAGTTGGTATAGTGTGGCTTAGTGTAATATTATTCCTCCTTAACATATATTTCTTCTAAGTTCATTTTTTTTTTTTCTTTTACAAGTGAAGAATCCAAAACGAAAATCAGTCTGTCTTACGCACACTCTTAAATTTAATTCTTAGCCAGAAGAAAAGCCGCGACTCATACTTTAGGGAGATGCAACTCGAGATGCCGAATTGCAAGTAACAAACTGTGCTATACATTATACATTTGTTGGCAGTTGACAATTAACTATTCACTGTGACATATTTTAGATATTAAACTTCCACATAACAATAAACATAGTTTCATGTTTTCTATGCAAGCAAGAACATGGAGAACTTTTTTCTTTTACGAGAACGAACCAAATTTGCTAACAGGGCTTATAACTCGATTAATCAGAAACTCGAGGATCAGGAGTGTCAAATCAAACCCAACTAATGAGGATTTAGCTTAATTTCGGCGAGGCACTTCACGAGGCTGTTTGGTATAGGGATAGCCATATCCGTCTCTCTCTTTTCCATCGATAACAATAGTAATCCTTGTTCATCTTGTATATTTTCGAATGAAGAAACTGTAAGAAAGACCCAATTGAGATTTAGCATTTACCAGCTTGTTTGGGAAGTTCACGCCAGTTGCTATGGCCGTACTTCTGAATGTGCGCTATCAGTTTCGTGTCCTCTTCTTGAGTCCATGTTCCTTTTCTCAATTCAGTTCTCTCACCACCGCATGGAGCTCTCACCATGTTCAACAGCATCCACTAATCTGATTTCTGAGGCTTAAAATGAAAGTCTTGGTCCGAATCCATGGCCTTTTATAGCAGGAGCCACGGTAAATAATCCAAACGAGGCAGTTTCAAAGGAAACAGATCGGAAACTCCCTCGAAGAGTGGCTGTGGAAATTTTTATGTGACATGAATCTTATGGGGCCACTTAGGATTGAAGAATGGGCCAATGCCAGAAGGTATTTTTTGCTGAAAATTTGGGCAGTGAGACTTGTCGATCAGAGTTTAAAATATAAAATAGAGATGTGCTGATTGCCTCGATCATGACAATTCAAACTGAAAGTATCATCGGGCTAGAGTTAGATGGTGCAATTAAATCACTCGTCTTTTTTGCCATAACTTGATGAATGATCCCAATCATATACTGAAAATTTTGGATCACCGACCATTTAGATTAGGACTCATAATTTCACGCGATAAGATATCTTTTTTATGAGATTTTAGAGATGTGTACTGTTTAAGATCTATCCCTACCTGTTAGACGGTTCTCATTACCCGTCTATAAAATTCGTCGGTCTTTTTTTTTTTTTAGCTACTAAGATTCCTTAAAAGTAAAAGAAACTACATCATAAAGCAAAAGATTAGAAGTTTTTACGTCTTCCATAGTCACATCCTCTAGCATCATTTAGAATGGTAACAAATAATGTTAGAGGTAAACTTCCCTTCTGTATTCAGATTTCTCCATTTTGTGGCCTTTTAGCCAAAAAATTAGCAGTCTTGTTCGCCTCCCGATCGACTTGCTTTCCTTGGATCCCCCTCGTACATTCCCTCCTAATCTGCATCATGTTCCAACTGCTACCCAGATTTCTTTTCATTGCATTAATAACAACTTCGACTTCTGAGTCTTCGCATACCTGCAGTTTATCAAAATCCTTGTAAGTGGCTAAAATAATACCCTTCCACATAGCATGCCATTTGGCTTCATTATTTGTTTTTCTGAAAAATATAATATTTGAATGATATAACACACTTCCAATTAGCATCCATAAGAGTTCCCCTAGCTCCTGTCCTCTCCATGTTTCTAAGGGAGGACCCATCTAAACAAAGCTGGATCCGACCTAGTTATGGAGGTTTCCGTCTGACTTTAAACATGTTCCTTTTCCACAATTTTCCAAAAGCAAGACCCTGCCTGATATTCCAAAAGTAAGTGCAGTGAACTTTCTTGATGTTGTCCATACAACAAACATACTTTTGGCTCTGTTAACCATGAAAGCTTACTTTTAATAGGTAGTTTATTAAGTGCAATTTTCCATAGCAAAATCTGTACTCTACGTTCTAGACAAGCATTCTAAATCTTTTTCGAATTGCAGACATCAATTTTTTTTAGAGCGCTTACTTAAGAAAGATATAATTTGATCTTGATCTTTCCTTTGAGTGATGATTTGTGATGTATTATTTGTGACGCTAATAGAGGAAAAATTAATATGCGCTTGTAATTATTAATCTCTTCAATCAATATCGTTGGTTTGAGTTAAGCCTTTAAAACCCGGCCCGATTGTGTCTTGTAAAACTGCCGAGAGACTCCATGACATGGGCCGGGATGACGTTGGTCTGGTGACGTCTACAAGTCATAGCCCCTAAAATAAGGTTGGAATTGTCTTACAGCTAATGTTGTTGGTCCCGTGGGCATGCAAGGGAGTGGTTAGAAAGACCTAAGGTCAAGCAAGCCGTTCATACTTTATTATTTAGACTCGTTTCGGGTGGAGTTAGCTACAAGAGGTCTTAAATAAGAAGCTTAAGTCTACTTTTAAAACAAGTTTATTGGACCGTGTAATTTCTGTTGACGGTTCTTTGGGAAAATACTAGTGAATCGACCACCGGAGTGTTGGACTATCAATCAAGAAAAAGAAAGGCCTTAAGAGTATGCAAAACGTTGCAATGGGGGCTGCACGCGGGCTTATAATTTTAGCCTATTTTCAAATGAAATGGTTTGGCAATCTGTTATTGGATTGTTGGATCAAATGAAAGTGATTTGGTCCCGATGAGCTCTCTCTCTCTCTCTCTCTCTCTCTCTCTCTCTCTCTCTCTCTCTCTCTCTCTCTCTCTCTCTCTCTCTCTCTCTCTCTCTCTCTCTATTATGTGGTTGTCTTGGGACTAACTGCAGGACTACGTCGTCTTCACGGCCTACACGACCAGGGTTGGAGCTTTTGGTCGTCTGTACCATAGGCAATCATTGACTTGTCCTAGATGATGAGTTATATATCCCAAAGCCTCATCCATATACTACTTTGAGTATTAAATTGGCCAGGACTTCTATTGGAGCATACATCAAGATGCATGGTCTATGTTTTGGTATTTTTTCGGATATATAATCTGTTCATTTGATTCGAACTGATCTAGATGATCTGTATACAAAAAATCAGATCAAACCAAACCCTCTAAGTCCTTTCTTTTGGGCTCTTTTGGTTGAAAAATGGACGGTGTTAAACACAAATAGTCTCTCTCCTAGAACACAGTCCATTTTTCAACTACAGGACCATAAGAAAAGGCCTTAGACATTTCGGTTTGATTTGGACTTTGGTACACAAGCCATCTAGAAGAGGCTGAATTAGATGAATGGATTATATCTCTAAAAAATACAAAAAAGTAGATAAAGCCATTCATTTGGTTAGATTGTCCTAGATGCTTATACAAAATTATCATCTATTGGATAACATTAACACCATATTTGTTGGGCCTTTTAGGATTGTAAAATAGACCATTTTGAGCATTTCACTGCCCATTTTACAATCCTAAAAAGTCCAAAAAGCTTGATGTTAGATGTATCCAATAGCTAAGATTTTATGTACATGGGGCATCTAGGACAGCTTGACTTAGATGAATGGCTTGAATAACTAAATAAACAAACAGTGGCCCAACACACATTTTTTTCCAATGGAAAGTAGTAGAAGGCTTTTCATGACAAAACCCTCTCTCTCTCTCTCTCTCTCTCTCTCTCTCTCTCTCTCTCTCTCTCTCTCTCTCTCTCTCTCTCTCAACTGGTTTTTTATTAAAAAAAGCAGTCAATTATATTAATTATTTTAATAAATTATATTAATATTTTAATAATCTTAGGCTCTATGTGAAAATAACATTTTTTATTTCTATTTTAAGACAGGTGATAGACATAATAAAAGCTTTAATTTTTCAATACAAAACGTGTTTGGCTGTGGAGCTTTTTCCTTCTTTTTTTATCCAAGTCGTTGTTTGTTGGAATTCCTACCGGCGGCTAGAGTTAACAATAGAGGCAAAGGAAGCACACAAAACAGACTGGGCAATTCATTTCCTTGATATCCGTTGCAAAGGAGACACACCCTGAAGTATTTCCAAACTTGATTAAATCTCGCTTACCTGCAGCAACAGCAACATAAAAACACAGAGATCTAAGAGAGGCGAGATCTGAGGAGGAGAGAGAAGCAAGATCTGAGATTTGTTAGAGAGGGGAAGCCGGAAAGAGGCCAAGAGAGACGGAAGAGAAGCCGGATGCCAAAGTGTTTCTCTTGTTTCTGTACCTCCGAGAGAACTAAAAAGGAGAAGATCAAAAGAACGTGCCCTCTTTCCACACGTAGGTTCAGTAACTTAAATTAGTCTTTGTAAATTAATACCAGCGAAACGAAGCGTGTTGTTACGGGTCGCACTTTCACCTTTACTAAGCCCGTGCGAAGTTTCATGGACCTTCACTGACAAGCCTGAGTCTCCAAGGTCAGGTCCACGTCCCAAGTGAGCCTTCCTCAGAGGCTGTAAACCCTGGTCACAGGCCTTGTAGTACAAGTCCGTGACAGTGTGCATTCATAGATAAAAAAGTACTAGCAAATTGCAAATGGCACATCCTGCACTGAAGTCCACAGGTCCCATCGATACTGGACCGTTTAGTGCCGGGCCATTTCGAACATCTGATTTCTTCTCCTTTGCATGTCTAGAAGGCCAAAAACCACGCACATGGGAAAGTGACTTGCTTACTAGCACTGGCAAAACAAGCTTATAGGTCCTGTCTAGCCAAGTCTTAAGTTTAGTAGAATATACTTTGTGAAAATGTCAACAAATGTATATTGCATGTAGCAGTTGGTTATGTATATATAAAGACCTATTGAGCATGTGTGTTACTAGTTCAAAAAAAATAAAATTGTTTGCTATAGTTGATCGGAGACAACTAAGCATATCCCTTAAAGTATGCTTAGTTGCAGGTTTCCTCTTTGGCTAGAGACTAGATTTTAGAATGTGCATATGTGTAAGTGATTTGATTTGTAATCCTTCACTTGTACACTTTGTAGGGTGAAAGCATACTGGATCAATGGTTTGTAATCTCTTTTGGTGGGAGAAAACCATCAGAGAATGCTACATCCGGTTAGTTTTCCGTCCTCCTTCTCACTTAGTTTTTTTGAAATTTCTATATTACCCTTCTAGCAAACAAATGACAGTGAATAAGAGGCCTTTGCTCATGATTTCTCACTTTGTTAATCAACGGAAATCACTTAAATTGATTGTGTGTGTGTGTGTGCGCGCGCGAGAGAGAGAGAGAGAGAGAGAGAGAGAGAGAGAGAGAGAGAGAGAGAGAGAGAGAGAGAGAGAGAGAGAGAGAGAGAGAGAGAGAGAGAAGACTGAATTCTTGGATTTCCAATTTCATTTAAAAAAGGAATTGTGACACCCCAGGTTTTTACAATAATAAATAACAATTTTCAAAATGTTTAGGGATCCCCATTTTTAAAAAACTTTGATTTTTTTTAACCAAAAACAAAACTTAAATAAAAGGCACTTCCTTCAAAATCCCGGGAGTCATACAACTACAAAATCATAGATTTAAAAGTGAAATGATATCTCATTTCTATCGACGATCCGACAAAGCCTTCCCTGCATTTTGGACCATTGCACATAACACGTGCAATACAAAAACTACCTAACAAACATGGTAACATGACGTGACACTTAGGAGACTCAGTCTCCATGCTTATACCCCCAATCAAATACAATACTCAATAAAACATGTACTCCAGCAACGATAAGATAAAATTAAGACATTATGACATTACCCAAGGTTTGTCCATGCACAACCATCACATCTAACATTAATAACTATCCATATATCTAGGTCACAATGTAAATTATATTAATGTACAATTCATATATCATAACTGAAGTGCAAGCCAAACAAACCTTATAGTTCTGAAATATCTTCAATACTTTACTGAAAACTGCCATCACTTTTGCTTGTTCCGTTAACATGTCAAACCTACTACTACTCTTTGTATATGAGGTATTGCAAACCAAAGCAATGCCTCAGCAAGCAATCGCTTATGTAGGTGACCACATTTAATGTAATGAAATTGTGGCATTAAAAGAATAACTCAATTGATAAGAGCTGATAAGAGTGTAGAGCATTATAACCATAGAATACAAATTCCATAAATTATATCGATACAAGTAACAAAGTATCATGTACAATAAAACATGAATAACAAGAATACAAAACATGATATGATACAATCTCAATGATCATACAATAAACAAGTAGGGCACCCAAGGTGTGTGGGTCCCACAAGTATCCCATACACTCGTATAACAGGTCATGAGTACTTATACCAATTCTTTAAGTGTTGTCACACCCAGGCACACAATAATATCTTCATGCTCATCATGCAAGCATAACAAGAGTATGGATCGTCATATTACAGTAGTGACCACACCAAGGTCTCAACCATTGCCGCTCTGCGTCGACACCATAACGGGAGACTCGTTGTCTGTCCCCGTGGAGAGGCTTTGACCAGTAGTGTGGACTACCCATTTTACCAACCCCTACCAAATGCTATATGTGGGCAGGTGTTTATCATTTTATAAAATTCAGAGGGGAGTAGCTAGCCTAATCCCTCCTAGCATGACATCCACCTAGTGAGAACACTCATCATAAATCACAAACATAGAAATCATGGATTTCAAAAAGAAAAAACCCAGGAGCAGTTGTGGCTCATAATACAGGATTAGCCTCTCAAGAACTAGCCACCAAGCCTCCATCATCAATTTTAGGAAAATCATCCAATTTTAGTGATGCAATCAAGAGGGGATATTCAACACACACACACACACACACACACACACACACACACACACACACACACACACACACACACACACACACACACACACACACACACAAGATCCATGAGTATTAATACCATAAAACCCAATCAAGTAAAATCCATTCAATGTGCTATTGGAATATCATATCAAATCATAGCATAGAATCTTGTAAATCACATGTGAGATGATCCGGGTTTTCACATGCATTTTTAAATGCATAACTAATTTCTAATGCAGAGTTGGGCCCTGTTTTGAAAAATAATGCAATGCAATGCAGTGGAAGAATCTTTGCTTTTAAATCCACTTTGAAAACTCCGAGTGTCTTTTACTTCAAAGAAAAATAAAATAATGTGTACTCAAAATACAATAAATGTTTCCTAGATCTATCCAGTCACAGCTCACAGTCCAACTGTACGATGTACATATACATGTTTCAAAACAATGAGTTTATATACTTACATTTACATTTGTCTTTATCTTCACCCACTTGATTGCAGCACTAAAACTTCCTGATACTTCTTCTATTCCTATTTAAGCTAATTTGTAAAAATAATATATTGGGTTTATTCCTCATATTCAGTAGGTGAATCTGATACTACTAATTTGAAAACACGGCATGCAGCATGCATAATTTCAACAGGAATTTTTCAGATAAAATTATGCAATTTATGTAAATGTGAGAACTCATATGTAAATCATTCTACTAGTTTGTATATTTTCAAATAATAGAACTTTCCATCAAAACCCATCAATCAATAATATAAAATATTATAAAAATCTTAAAATAGTGACCGATCAAACCAGATGATAGAATCTCAACCCAACGACAGATATCATACGCATGGGTTTCTTGGCAAACACATCAAGCCGACTGGTCATGAGTACTTGTCTATGACCATCTCAATGCAAGATGCATATTGATATCAAAACAGAAATCATAGGGTCAACTGTGCTCACGACCAAAACCTATTTTGAAACTGTATGTCTCTGGTATCTAGAGACCGACCCACCATAGCCTCCATGGTGACTATGGATATGTCCTCTTTGTCCCTTCGTAAGCTGCCTCATTTGGCGATCTACCCACTTGGAACTCAAGGTTTTGTTCCCTCCCCAGGTTGGCTCAATCGGCAATCTACCCACTTGGAACTCAAAGTTTTGTTCCCTCCGCAAGCTCCCTCAATCGGCTATCTATCCACTTGGAACTCAAGATTTTATTCCCTTTGCAAGTTGTCTCAATCGGCGATCTACCCACTTAGAACTAAAAGTTTTGTTCCCTCCGCAGGTTGCCTCAATCGAAGATCTACCCACTTGGAACTCAAGATTTTATTTCCTCTGCAGGTTATCTCAATCGACGATCTACCCACTTAGCATAGTGCCCACAAGGCTCATTAGCCTGAAAAAGATATATACATATAATCCAATTTCTTAATAATCATAAATCATGCAATTTATGCGACTAGTTTCAAAACATGCGAGTAATGCATATATAAAATATGTTCATGAAAAATATAAGAAATCACATTTTAAATCAAGATCATGAGCCACAAGAATAGTTTGCATGAAAATATCATATCTCAACATTATTTTCAAAAGCATACTAAACATGAAAATAGATTCAAGTAGAATTTGAAATGCAGTTTGAAAACTTAGCAGCATCAGACTACCTACCTCGATGATGTTACTTGGATCTCATTTTTCTTCAACTCGATTACTAAATCTCTTTCAATGTCTTCGTAGAATTCTGAATTTAAGATTAAGAATCCAACTATTATCTTTTAATCTATACTAATCATCAGTCAAATTTATAAATTAACAATCTAGATCATTGATCTAGACTCCAATCCTATCCATAAAGGGTTAGATCTATGATCCAAGGGTGATCATCCTTAATTCAGGGTTGATTTGAATATTTAAAGTTTCTAAGTTGTCCAATAGACCACTTATTAGGTTATGATCGTCTTTGATCTTGTTGATCTATGACATTCCAAGGGTTTTAGGCCATAAGTAGATAAAATCGTTCTCTAATCCTAGATTTTATTGCATAATTAGGTCCACGTCATCGATACAATTCTAACAAACCTTTCAGATTGTTAATTAGTCTTCTATAGTTCCTAGAATTAGAGATTTTGTATTTTAGGCCTTTTTAATAGTCTAGATTGAAATTTTTGATCCAGAACAGGGTGATGACTGGCAGTCGTCGAAGAAGGTGACCGGAGTGACAATTGCCAGTGATGTTTTCTAGAATAGATTAACTCCTAATTAAAAGGGTTTGTAGATCAGGCTCTTACCTTCACTCCTATTAAGTTTAGCATAGTTTCGTGGTCATTTGATGCCAGTAAACATGGATTTTCCAATCGGACTGTTGCTGAAAAACTCTATGTTGGTAGATTAGAACCTTTGTCTGATCGCTGATAAAATCTACTCCGATTGTGAAATAGATGAAGGGGTTTGATCATCTTCTCACGATGAATCTAGCAGCAATGTCTGATCTTTGATCCACCATTGCTCAAACAACTGTTGTATGGCCAAACAATAATCGTAGTTACAGTCACAAAAAAAAAAAGGATAACAGGTGGCCAAAGGAAGAGGAGAAGATTAGGGATGGATTTGAGGTGCGATGGGGAAGAGGAGAGGGGGATTTATAGGATGGTGCTGCCACCGCAAACAGTGGTCGATGCCCACTGTCTTCTTCGGCGCTAACACGGTTTTCAGCGCCAATGTAGTTCCATCACTGATGCGATTTTCAGCATTGACGTAGTGATGACACCATGTTGACGTGGTATTGATGAGGAGAAGGATGTAGAGTCGGAAGGGAGTGCTTTTAAATACTAGAATACCCTTCATCTTCCAATGCTCATAACCCTTTAATCCGAACTCCATTTTTGGTGTTTTTTGAGTCATTGAATTCTATTTGTCAAGTATAATCTAATAATAGAGATAATTTCAACAAATTCTAACTTCATAAATTTTAAATTAAATAGAGCATTTATTTACCCATCCAATCCAATTATTTTTCAAAATAAATAAGATATAAAAATTTCGTTAATTACAAATATTATGATTGATTGTAATTGAAAGAGGGGTTCTCTAGAACTTTAAAAATTTGGGTCATTACAACAAGTGTGCATAATAAGAAACCATATGACAACCAATCATAATCAATCAAGATGCTATGATGATGCAAGATTTTAGAAAACATTATGCAACATTAAATATCATCACCTACCTCATACGAAGTAGTACTCGTTTGTACCTCACAATAAGCTGGACCCAACTTTAGCACGATCCACCATAGTTTCATCACCTGGATACATATCACATCTAGTCTTACTAAGAATGTAATTTATCTAACTTGGATTCTTAATTATACAATATCATGTTTTCATATCCCAATATATTGTGTTCAAGATGATACACTGATTCTCAGTCTTAAAACCTCAGGGCGGGGTCTGCCCTAAATATCTCATCATCATCATCATCAAGACCTTATCCCAATAAGGGGTCGGCCACATGAATCTTATTCCTCCATTCCACTATATTAAATATCATGGCTTCATTTAGTCCCAAAGTTTTTAAATCTTTCCTCACCACATCTATCCACGTTCTTTTGGGCCTTCCCCTTACCCTTTTAGAATGTAACACCCCAAATTTTTAAGACATTTTTTTATAATAATAATAATAGCATTTTTAATAAGAGCTTTTGGGATCCCATGAGAAAAGTTTTATTTAACCTTTTACTAAAACATATTTTAAAAACTCCGGGTGTTATTTTTCCATTCTCAAAATGGCATACATATAAATTAAAACATAAATAGATTTAAAACAATACACATATCAATTAACGTCAAATAAATAGGCGCCTTTATTTGAAATCAAATAAATATCCAAAACACAATAATAATATGGCCCAGGGTCTATCCATCATAACATCCCATATAAATGTCCAACATATGTCCAAACATCTCAATCAAACCCAAAATATAAAGTATGTAGTCCATAATTAAATTCAAATGATAATCCTGTTTAATGACTCACATCACTGTCTAAAACAATAGGAAAAGGATATCTTCAGCAGCTCTCACGATTTCTCAACAACCTTGCCTTTCTTGTTATCGCGCTCGAGATCTAAGGCATTGCAAAACAAAGCAATGCCTCAGCAAGCTATCGCTTGTGTAGGTACATAGACAATAAATGAAATAAATAATTAACAATACTGATGAAAATCTATCATTTATGAAAATAGCAATATCATAAGTCATGTCCAAATAATGCCAATTTATTCCATATGCTAAAACATGGATTTCAAGGAGTTAAAACATGACCTGAATCAAAGTAAATGAGCATACAATAAGAATAAGGGCATCATAAGGTAATGGGTCCTACAACATCGCACTAACATCACTAATCAGGAGTACTCATAACTAACCTCTGAGTGTCATCACACCCAGGCATATCATCCATAACCATAGTCATCATACATGCACACATAATAAGAATATAGGCCATCATGCTGTAGTGGCAACCCTCCATGGGTATCAACCAATGCCGCTCTCCGTCGACACCATAACGGGAGACTTAGCGTTTGTCCCCATAGAAAGGCTCAATTTAGAGGGTGATGTGGGCATATAATCTCATAAATCGAATTATATAAGCTTTGTCAATTGTGCCCTTAACCATGCATACGTCCTAACTAATCAAGGGACAAAATGTCGAAAAGTGTAGAAGTGTGGTCCAAGACATCCTAGAGCTTGCCAAACGACAAGACAACTTTGGGAAGATAGCTCATCATTGTGCAGCTTCTAAAGGTTTATCTCAAATAGTTCATTTGATGCTTCAAACAAACCTCTCACTTGCTTATATGGCTAATGCAGAGGATAAATAGCCTTACTGCTGACTGTCGATTCTAGTTCTATGCTCACTGTTAATGTCATACTTGATTTCCTTCAGGACCCAGTCGAGATGCTCAACACTAGTGATTGATATGCCCTTCACCTGGCCATCAAGAATGACAAGATCCAAATTGCTAAGTCTTGCTAAGCAGATTGGCTCATGAAAATGTTCATGTTAAAAATACAAACCTTATAGAATATCCTACAGATACTGAATCTTTATATAATTGAACAATTTCGTCCATTAAACCTAAAGAACTATATAATATTGGAAATTTTGACTTTTCCTCAATGAAAATAATAAAAAACATAGAACAAATAATAAGTCTTGATAATATAGAGAAAATCATAAACCTTTTTTCAGAAAAAGACCTTAGACCTTACTTAAGTTCTGAAATATATAAATTCATTCATGTTGGGTTAATCCAAATTGGATTTAAACTTTTAACATTAAATTGTCTAAATGCTTCAATTATTGCAATTCTCAGAGATGGCAGATGTCTAGATTGGGCACCTTCTTTGATGGGAGTGTTACAAACCAGTCTCTACCACGGACCAGTGTATGCTAATGTCTTTCCTAATTTTAGTCTGTCATTATTAGACCCTAATATCTTCTATGCCTTAAGCCTTTATATCAAAACTCATGGATATAACTTCAAATATGGGTTAGAAACAATAGCACTAACCTATAGAGTCCAAATTAAGGTTCTTCTAACTCTGGTTACTAAAGCCAGACAAAAATCTCCTAAAGACAAAACTGTTTTAATAGAGACCAACCTTCTTTCCTCCGATATTGTGCTTAATAGAACATTGAAATGGGATGAAATAAATTTTTCGTAGTCTTGGCAATTATCTGAGGCCGTTCCCCCTAGACAAATCACTGATCAAAATCTTGACCAAATAATACAAATAGAAGATGGAGATGTAGAAATTAGATTTGATAATAGAAGGTCTTTTAGACTTTGCTGAATTACTTCATGTTCTGCTCGTTCATCCAGATTTTCCACTGACAATAAACAAGAATCAAGTTCAACAGAAGAACTTAGAATTTCAAACAATAATGTGGTTCACCCAATTTATAAAAAATCTTCTTAGGATAATAGTCCTATAGCATTAGAGATGGACTTCAATATTTAAAGATTTATGGATTTTAGTCCAGGAAGTAAAATCAGAAAAATAATAAGTGATGAATTTGAACTTAATAAACATAAAGACTTTAAAAATTGATACGTCAACAACTTTACCAAAGAAGAAGTACAAAAAAATAAAACTCAATTTTATGAATACCTTAATATGACACAGAATATTGAATTTTTTGTTCCTTGGTTCCTTAAAACCTATGTCAGCAATGAAATTAATACTATTAGGGAATGGCTTACTTCTAAAGGAGATACAATTTCTTCCTAATATTCTCCTCTAACTCCTCTCAGACTACCAACTAATGGAAGGACTCTCAAATTCTTGCGCATATCAATTCTATTAAAGCTAAAAAACAGCAAATAGCAAAAAAAAATTGAACCCTCAATTAAACCACCTCCTGAAATAAAGGGATTCAAAATGGAAACTGACACTGAGGAAATTCTTAAAATACTTAAAACAAAAATGTAGGAACTAAGTCTTAGTACACTTTCAATTCATGAGATTGATATGGAACCAAATCCTGATAATATTAGTCAACAACAAGACACCCATGATGATATTAGTGAAGGAGAGATCCTTCAAATACAAAACCAATCTTCTCAAATTAATAAAATTGAAAGAGATCCTAAAAGAATAGACAGGTATTATTATAAACGTCCTACACCTGCAGACGTCTTAATAGAAGAAAATGATGTTTTAATACAAAATGAATATAGAGCTAATTCAATTTATGAATGGAACATTGATGGTATGATAGATAATCAAATATACCAAATGGTACATAGATTCTTAATGTACTCAACAGTCTGCAAACAAAGAGGAAATACAGACACACAAATAGCCTTAATGATAATAGTAGGATTTACTGGAAATCTTAAAGGATAGTGGGACAATGTCATGACCCCATATCAAATAGATGAAATTCTTAATAAAGTCAAAAGTTGAACTTAATACAAGTCAACACCAAGAAGACGTGTATACGTTGGTCTGTACAATAATAGAACACTTCACATGAAGTATATAGACTTAGTTTGAAAACTCTAGGGCATTATTACAGAATTTAAGATGTCTTTCTTTAACTCATTTTTTATGGTATAAGGATGTATTCCTTGCCAGAGTCCTTCATCTGCATGATGCAGGCCAGACCTACTAGAAACAAAAATTTGTGGAAGGACATCCATATTTGTTTGCTACTAGGGTAAAGAATTACCTAAAATCTAAATTTAATGGGGAAATCCCCTATGACCAATTGTCTTATGGACAACTAGTCCATTCCTATGTTAGTGAAGGTATATCTTTGTGCAATGAAATCAAACTTAGAAATCAGTTGAAAAGAGAAAGAATTATTAAGAAAAAACAATTAGGCAAATTCTGCCAACAATTTGCTATAAATGTTCCTAAAATAAAAAAAAATCCTAATAAAGGAAAAACAAGACAATTTAAGAATAATAGGAAACATTATTTTAAGAAAAATAAACCTCTTAAGAAACACAAAGATAAGAGAAAATCTTATAAAAAAGATAAATCCAAAATAAAATGTTACAAATGTGGCAAATTAGGGAATTATGCTAATAAGTGTTGGACTAAGAAAAAGATTCAAGAACTCCAAATAGATGAAGAATTAAAACAAAACCTTTGTAAAATAATACTCAACTCATCTGAATCAAAATTGTCTGACAATACAGATTTTGAATCATCCTCGTCTGATTTGGACTGAGCAGCATGTTATACTCAGTGTAATACATTAGAAAAAGATTCAGAATATTGGAAATCAATTGTTGAGATGAATAATCTATCTATAAATGTGTTATCTCAATCTTAACAATATCTTCTTGAAATTATTAATAAGATAGAAGATCAAGAACTTCGAAAATCAATATTAGAAAAAAAAATATCTTCTTTAGACAAAGAAAAATTAGTAGATACTGATAATGTGTATCGAACGTCTAAAGTTACTAGGAGATTAGGTAATAAACCAATTAGCAATACAAAAAACTTATTAGAAGTTCCCCTCTCCATGGAGTTGTACTGCTTTCTATATTAATAAGACAGCCAAAAAAGAAAGAGAAAAACCTAGATTGGTTATCAATTATAAACCTTTAAATAGAGTCTTAAAATAGATAAGAAATCCAATCCCTAATAAGAAGGATCTCTAAATCGATTGCAAGGATCAGTAATATTCTCAAATTTTGATCTTAAATCAGGATATTAGCAAATTCAAATCCAAGAATCTAATAGGTATAAAATAGCTTTTACAGTTCCTTTTGGACAGTATGAATGGAATGTCATGCCTTTTGGACTTAAGAATGTCCCTCAGAGTTTCAAAATTTTATGAATGATATTTTTAATCCATATATTCAATTTATAATCTCATATATTGATGATGTGTTAATATTCTCCAAATAAATTGATCAGCATTTTAAGCATCTTGAGATATTTAGGTGGTTAATACAGAAAAATGGTTTGGTTTTATCAACCCCTAAAATGAAACTCTTTCAGTAAGAAGTTAGGTTTTTAGGGCATAATATTTACCAAGGGAGAATAATTCCTACCCAAAGAAGTATAGAATTTGCTTCTAAATTTCCTGATGAAATTATTGATAATAAACAGTTACAAATATTTTTAGGTTCTTTAAATTATATTTCAAATTGTTATCAGAATCTTGCTGCTGATACTATAATTTTATTTAATAGAATTATAAAAAAGCCTTGGTCAGAAGAACATACCAAAATGGTAAGAAAAATAAAGGCTAGGGTAAAATTGCTTTCTTGTTTAACCTTGCAAATTTTGAATGGTTTCAAATGAAGAAGAATTGCCTAGACAATAATTCACCCTATAGAAATCTGCAAAAGAAATTTTGACAATGATTGCGGAATAATATCTCCTCAAAGAACATCAAGATGTAATATTCCATCTTAATAGAAAAAATATGCTAGTTGGTTGCGACCCTCAGAACCCTTAAGATGTTGCAGCCATGCATATGCAAAATAATACTTACCCTCTGCATGTTGAAAGAAGTCAATTTCTTCTAGAGAAATTTCTCCAAGAAATTAAAGTTGTGGAAATAAGCCACTTTTATAACCATGACAAATCCGTCATTAATTTTAGTAAAATCTTTATCAATAAGGTCCTATCTCCCCAGGAATGGGACATCAATCCAGGACAATATAAATGGATTGAAGCTAAGGGCACCCGCTATCCATACAATTGGTGGGATTTTATTGATTTTTATGAGCTATGTTATGTATCTTGAAAATAATATGAAGAAGCACTAATGTTTCATTAAAATTAATCCTGAAATAATAAAGAAGGACATCCATCAGTGGTTCTACCATTGGTGGAGAAAATTTGGACCAAGTTTGGCAATTTTACCACACAAGGTCAAGGAGTTGTATAATAAATGGGTGGAATATGCACCTGAGGTTAATAACATTCCTTCATACCAATTAATAACTGGTCAATGTGAGGTTATATTCTTTGTCAAATTTGATATTCCTTGGATCTGGAAATGGTCCACGTCCATTGACGTGGATGACAAGGCCAAAGAAATTGAGAAAATTATACATCATAATAAAGCTGTTTGAGAAAATGCTCATATTCAACAATCTTTACCATCAATTGAAGAAATTAAGAAAATGTTACTGCGAAAATACCCAGCCAATTCAGAACGACAAATATTTGTCAGATGTATAGATTACATGAAGAACCAGGTTAAGCATTCATTAAATATCTCGCTGGCCGAATCATCATCAGCTAAACCACGGGATGCAATGTTCGAAGATAATATTTTTCAAGATAGCGAAGATCCCAATAAAGAAGGTAATTTTGAAGACTACTGGGATGTGTCAATGATAGTTTTATCTCAGTACATTCAAGAAAAAAATAATCGAAGGAATGAGAAGAATTATGTTCTAAGGGAAATCCCTCCTCCAAATCTTCAGTTTCAGAATCTCGTGGAAGAATACAATAAGAAGATTGAGAAAAAGATGAAGGTACTTCGAGACAAAGAAGATGACGAAGATCTACAATGAAGATTGATGTCCCAAAAATAATGCAGAGAATCTCTTCTTTAATAAGTTAAAGTTGACATCAACAAAAGAATCTTCTTTATGTTAATTTCAAAAGGAATCTCTTTTTACTTTTTCTTTTTCAAGTATGTAATAATTTAACTCCAATCATGTAATGGCGTCCAGACCAATTCAAGTCTGGATTCAAAGTCTATTTAAATAGAGTCAGTCTATGTTTTTAGGCATTGCTTGCTTGGTTGCTTCCTTTGTGCTAAGCTTGTTGCCTTCCCTTTGTAATCCCTTCCTCCAGTATATTAAAATCCATTCCTTGGGATGTTGTAGCCAGGCATATGCAAAATAATACCTACCCTCCGCATGTTGAAGAAGTCAATTTCTTCTAGAGAAATTTTTTTCAAGAAATTAAAGTTGTGGAAATAAGCCACTTTTATAATCATGACAAATCAGACATCAATTTTAGTAAAATCCTTATCAATAAGGTCCTGTCTCCTCAGGAATGGGACATCAATCCAAGACAATATATATATGATATTAGGAGCTGATGTGTGTGAGGGTGTGTGAGAGTTTATGCTTAAAGAAAGAGAGGAGGGTTGAAGGAGGCTCTGAGTCTCCTTATCCATATAATTTGATTAGATCATAGTAAAATCCTCCTCTCTCGTGGACGTAGGCCAAGTTTGGCTAAACAATGTAAATCTCCTTATCTCCTTTTATGTGTATGTGATTGAATCAATCCTAATCACCAGATCTATAAAATCTGGTACAACAAGTTTGATTCTGATTGATTTTCTACTATCTCTATCATGACAGATGTTGATTGTGAGACTGCTAAAGCAAAGCTGTGCAATTAGTGTAAGTGATCGGCAAGACACGGCCGCCTTTTTATTCAAAATTCGCTGAGCCTCTCACAAGAGGACTTGAAATACACTGCCAACACTCTCTCCGTAATTGCAACACTATTGGCCACTGTGATCTTTGCCTCTGGTCTCTCAATGCCAGGTAGTTATCAGGAGGACAGCCCTAGAGGGGGCATTGCCATCTACGTAGGGAAGGTGGCTTTCAAGGTTTTCATGCTCTCAGATACGACTACCATATCCAGTTCCATAATAATGCCGTTTCTACTTTTGTCTAGGCAATGTTGGGGAATCACAGTTTCTTACGTGCAATCCTTAGCAGTTGCGTGAAGTTGTTATGGATTGCGACTCTTGCAAATACCATTACTTCATGATACGAACTTATTTGGTTACATCCAAGGAGAGTTTATGGTTGTCAAAGTTTTGTGTCCATTATGAGCTCCACCGTACCCTTCGTTTCCTACTATTTATTCGACGGGTACTAACCTCTACTCACGCTCGTCATGAAATCTCTCCAACCGGCACCTACCGGACAACAGAAATGCAAATTCAATCCAGCATCACAGCATCATATTTCAGTAAAAATCCAATGGTAAAAGCAAATTACTCTGAAAGATTTAAAAATTGGTATGGGTCTTTATGGATCATATCAAGTCGTGTTGTTCTTATGGTCAGCTCAAGTCGAATCTCCTGCTTCAATTTTCTAATTCGGTAGTTGATTTCAAAATTTCCTGAAGAACTTGGCTTGATGATATTGGCCTATGATTGTGCCCCTAATTGAAATCAGGTGCTAGTTTCAATGAAGAGAACCTAAGATGGACCGGGAGCAGAACTAACCAATTGAACAGAACATCACTCCTCTTTCCCCTCTTAGCATGGGTCTCTGCAGTAATTTACAGAGGCAACTACTAGTAACCAAACTAGGTAATTTTAAGGAGGTGGGATCCAATGTGCGGCGCCAATCAAGGTGCAATGATTATTGTATATGTATAAGGAAAGATGGTAATAGCCGACCCCTTTGATTTGACAATGACATTCTATTTTGTTTTACACTAATTAGTTTGCTGCCGGTAGCAGCTCTTGTGAGAAATTAAATAGCAGCTAACAGTAATCACATATATGAAAAATAGAAACAGGAGTAATTAATGGGTTTGAGAATTTTATCTCCATTTCTCTTAGTTTTCACACCAAATTTTCAACGTTTGTTTGTAAATACCTCGGCATTACCTTGATGAGTCTTATACTTCGCTTTTTGTCTTTCTTTGACCACTTCTAATGCAAAATTTATTTGCAATGACATGAACAACTTGTCACTTAAAATCAACTAAATGCACATATAGCCAAGAATATTAAGAAAATGGGAAGGACAGCGAAGAGATAAAATTTTCATCTCATAGGCAATCTAGGCTTGGACTTTGTTAAGAGCAGACACGGTCTCTGCATTGGACTTCTCAGCTTTATCGGTGCTTCTGATTTTCACTGCATGATGCAGTTAGCTAACAAGCAAAAAAATACATATATATTTTTCAAAGATTTACTCAGTAAAACAACAATTCTGTGCTAACAAATGATGACACAAAATTGTCTCGACATTTTTTCTAATTCTGAAAACAGTGAGTTTGATGGCAAGTAAGCAGGGAGGGAGGAAGGGATGACTATACATGGTAACTTTTATATGTTTAATAGAAGGAAACATTGTTTCTGCTTATTTTGGGGATAGAAGAGTTGGGATAGTCAAGTTTCAAGTTTCAAGATTTGACGTTGTTAAACTCATTGTCATAACATAGCATATACAGGGAACTATTGTTATGGATCTTGAAACTTTTTACTCACATTATCAATGGTGTCAAAAGTCTTTCCGGTGAGTTCTTTAAGGGGCTTCTTCTCGTCCCTAGGCTTGGAGGAGATTATGGCCTTGAGGTCATAGCAGAGGTACTCTGCCCTGGGAAGAGATTGTTCCTGAGGTAAGGTCATGCCTTCCTGTCTATCAGTTCTTTGACGTTTAGATCTCTAGTAGACTCTTTCGCAATCTGTGCAGCCCCCGCCGGAATAACGGCTGGAGTTAAAAAGGGTCTTTCAACGGCTGCTTGAGATCTCTGGCGTTGTCGAAGTTTAGAGTTCCAACTGCCACTACCCACCTGCATTGGTAAAGAATGTTCGAACACGTCAAAATTAGCACATACAATTGAAATTCATTGGGGATTTGTAGCTGAATTTGAATCAGGATAGGTACGGATTAGATTCTAATGAAGGGGAAAGTACGCTAACATATGCAATTCTTCCTGAGTTCCCATGATATGCAACCAGGGGGCGTTAACATGATTTTTTTTATCTATCATGGAGATGCAGTAGCTAAAAGCTGTTAATTGTAAAAACCAAAGAATTTAGTTGATGACCTGCAATTAAATAGTCAAGAAAAATTTGACTATGGACTTGTAACATTCACTATTTTAAATTCTAGAATAATTAATTTTAGAAAATTAAGAATTTGAGGAATTTAGAGATGAAATCTCGAGTTAAAACCTCAATATATGACTTGTGCTAAAAAAAATAGAGTCTAACGCCACTGAAAATGCTAAAATCGGAGATCGGAGAAAAAATGGTAAATTATTTTAATTTTTGAATTTAAATAAAATTAATTAGAGGGGCAAAACCGTCAATTCACAAGCAGGGTCCACAAAGTCATCATAGCCGTCCATGACGGGACAGGCATCCAGAACACATTTAAGAGGGGGGTGCCTTAAATGCACCTACCCCTCTCGTTTTCCCTTAACACTAGTTGTACGAGCCACTAGCGACGACCATCTCTGGCGACAGCCATCCCCAGTAACTGCACCGCCTCACGTGATGAAGCTCTTCCCCTCCGGCTATCCCAACCAAGGTAGGATGGTCCACTCTATTCCCTGCTCTTTTCTGAAGATTAGTTATCTTTTTTTGCCAGAAAATGGCATGGACTTGTTATTTTCTTGTAAGTTTTAGGCGTTACTGATATCATTGAAATAACTCGATGAAACAGTGTTAGATGATGATCTGAACTGTTCATCTTGTACATGATGATGCAAAGAACAAACCCATGAGTTTTCATAGTGATTGAATGGCTAGGGGACGCCAAAAAACTAAGAAAACAATAAAATGGGGGTTTTTAGGAGCGTGGTAAAAATCGTGTAAAAATGACAGATAATAAAAGAATTTGTTAAAATGGAGTTTGAAAATGAAATGTATGTGAAAAATTGGACAAAATGGTGTAAAAATTGGAAAATATAGAGCACATGGGGTCACCGGCAATCGGATTTTGGCAGTCGTTTCCGGTGATGGCTGACCAGTCTAGTCACCGTCCCCGGCAATGGCGACCGGCGATAGTCAAATGAGTGCGTCGGGCAGCAAGCACACGCGCACTAGCGGCATCGCAAGCTGCACGACCGCAGTGAGACGCGCGGCACAACAAACACGCGCCACTCACCACAACGGCATGACACACGGCACGGCTAGCACAACACGTGGCATGAAGGTGCAGCGCATAGTCAGCCACGCACGCGACGCACAGTCCACCATGCGCTTGATGTGTAGTCCGCCACGCCGCGCCACACGTGCAGCTTAATGTTCGCACACAGACAACACATGTGCGACAGGCCCTTTTTCCTGATTTTGAGTTTTATGATCATCCATTCACAAAAAAATGTGATTCTGGGAGCTACAGAAGTCCAAATCACGATCTGAAAGATGTATTGTGATCGTCTCGACGACGCGGACATAGATTTGAGATAAAAACCTAGTTTGGAATAACTTTTAAATAGTTAAACTACAAAATACTATTAGATAACTTAAATCAAGCCGATCAATGTATGATCAGGCCTTAGACCTAGGTTGTATACATCAAACATGAAATGATATAGGAGTTGGAAGGGCAGATCTCACTGGATTGCCAAGGAAAATGATCTTGACTATTGAACTAAATAGGTGTCTTAGGAGGTGTTGATCAGAGACTGATATGATCGTCAGATCAACACGTGGTCATAAAGATACATGTGAATCACTAAACGAAATAGGAATTTAATGGATCATGATGAAAATGGGTAGGATTGACAATCAATGATGATATATAATGATAGATGATAGAAAGACCAACATCTAGATCAAGAATTCCCTAATGAAGGGGTTAAACAGGTGATCTGAGCCACAAACCTAGGATTAACCATCAAATCAGGAAAGTTATTACTTGGGGATGTCTATTTGAGATATGAGAACACCACGTGACCCATGGCTTATAATGTGACAGGTACGTCAGGGTGCACGACGTGACGTTATCTACACGCCTGATTAGAGTATCGCGATTATTGAGGTAGGTGATCACATTTGGGATTTCACTCTTGATTTCATCAATTGTGACTTATCTAAATTCTTGAGGCATATGTCCTATGTACTACCGTGTTTTGTTGTATGTGTTTAATACTCCATATTTGTTATTGTGATATTTGATTACATAATTATCCATGATTTTTAATATGTGATGGATTACACTCTATCCTAGACCTAGATTGAGACCATCGAGTGAAGCGTGGTAAGCCGGGTCTTGTACCAATTTGAGGGCGAGCCAGTAGTTTGGGCTGACAAGCTTTCGTCGGAAAATAGATTAATGCGGGTTGCACGTGAGGGACCCAGGGTCCGATTATATCGGGTGAAGCGAGGTAAGCTGGGTCTTGTACTGATTTAAGGACGAGCCAGTAGTTTGGGCTGACAGGCATCCATAGGGAAATAGACTAATGTGGACTGTACGTGAGGGACTCAGGGTTATAATGAGTACTCATTGCCATTGTCGTGAGTATAGTTGAGGCACTCATACAACTTAATTGTGTACAGTTTCCCATGATTACGATATATGATATTCAAATTGATATGATTTTGCTTAGCGTATGATTTCTTGAATTATTCATTAAGGATATTAGGGGTTCATATGCCTTGTATACTTTTGTCTTATGAGATTTTGTCATAATTATAATACTTAGTGCCTTTTAATTATATTTATATTTATTATTAAATGTGAATCACCTATATAAGCATGGCTTACTGAGGCATTGCCTTGTTTTGCAATGCCTCAGGGTTGGAGCGCGACAATCAGAGAGGAAAGCAGGTGGACTAGTGTGGACCTAGACAAGGACTTGAGGACCATATACTTTCCGTGTTCAAAGATACAGTGGTGTACATCTTTTAGACTTGTATTAGACTTTGGGACTCTACTTAGATGTTGTGTATTTTGATAGATTAGACCTATACCACTGTATAGTGTGCATATACTTACACATGGATGATGTAGTAATTATGGATAGACCCTGGAGCTTTAAGACTTTTATTATCATTGTCTCTTTACAGTTTGCATGATTTATCGTAGTTTTAAATTTGAGCATACTCAGTGTGTCTGAAATTGATTTTGTTCATCAGTGTAATTTTGAGGTGTAAACGACCCCGGGGTTTTCTTTGTTGGGTATTTTTCCTTGATGCTGCAAAAAATTAATAAATTTTGAGTGTTATTTCAGAGATCTGACCTATTTTATAAAAATAAAATTTTTAACTACTGCTATATATGTAATTAAAAAAGATTTAGAAAATGCGGAGTAGTATCTCAGGACTCAAATTCTAATGCGAAACCTAGAGCATTTAGTTGACCATAGTTAAAGCTCTCCAAATTTCTAATTGGTTGATTACGCCAATTTGATTGAACGTCATTTTCAATTTATGAGATCTACATGTTGAATTATTACAAATGTCCTTGCAGCTAGTATCCCTTCAAGCCAAGTGGAATCTAACAATTGGCCACACTTGTGGTGTGCCCCTTAAAGAATTGATGCATTCGCATAAAGATGGGGTCCCCATTCAAATAGACGCAGATAAGAAAGTCTTGGTCAGGCTTTAATTTTTGTTTCTTTGACTTAACTCTTGATTGAAAATGCCGGCCCGTTTCCTTTGTTTTAAATAAATTGAACTTGTCAATGTATTATAAGCATTTATTTGAGCAATGCCACCCCATAAAGAGCGGAAGTGGAGTTGAATTTCTTCAAAAGACTTCTGTCTCAAAAAAGGTAGCCCGGTGCACTAAGCTCCCTTCTATGCAGGGTCCATCGAAGGGGCGGATCAAAATAGGTCAACAGTGCTTGCAGCCTTATCTTAGGCATTGCAAGAGGCTGTCTTCGTGCGTGACTTTCAAGGTCACGTGACGACAACTTTACCATTGCAGCAAGCTCTCCTTTTATATACTTCGTCTCACTTGAAGGCAAATAGAGGCAGATATGGATCTCAGATCGCACAAAGCTGCAAGACGTCAAGCTTCTCAAAGAAATTGCTGAAGCCAACTCCCGAGTCTTTCTCCTCTCGGTGACTCATTACAAGAACATAATTCTCCACATAGATGTCCGATTAGGTAACGAAGACTGTCCAAGAAGCTCTTCAACTTTGTCCATCCCTCTACCATCAGCCCAATTCAGAAGGCGAAACTCCGGTCCACATTGCAGCAATATCAGGCCATTTTGGCATTGTCAAGCTTCTCACTGACTCGTATGTAGAAAATTCTTTGAGAGTTGTAGAAACAGAGGATTCATGGGTATGGAGTCTGAACAACTCAGAGAATAACACACCTCTACACGAGGAGCTGTAGTACAAACATCACCACTTGGCTTAGCTCCTGCTGAACTTCGATCCTCGATAGGCCTGCATTGAGAATAGCTCTGGTGAGAGCCAGCTTTATTTGGCCGTGAGACATGGTTTTGTTCCGATGGTACAGAGAACTGTGAGCTTAACTACAGGTTTCAGCCTCCAAGGCCCGGAGGCAGGACCACTTTGCACGCTGCGGTTATTTGGAGACGTCAGAGTAAGAGCTTCTTTCTTCACTTTTAATGCGTTTCGATTTCACTTTCTTGTAAGAATGAGAGCTTATGACGAAGAGCTTGAGTAGGACTACGCCCCATTGCAATTCCGATAGGCGAAAGGAGTGCTTGGGCCTTCTGCGCCGATGGTGCTAGAAGGGCCTCTGTATACGTAGGCCAAGGGTTCAGGGCACACATAGGTTATGGGTTACCCATAAAAAAGTTCAAAACCCAGCTTGCTTAAAAAAAAAAGGAAAAAAAAAAAGAGACAAAAGGACCTCACATGCAGGAGAATCTGAATAGATCCCACATCAGATATCTATTACTACTTGCCTAAATCATGCCATTTGGACAATTCCAATAACCAGCTAAAACCATTTTCATTTGCTAGATATAAGAAAGTGCTTAGACGATTGACATTGACTCCAAATATGCTTCCTGGAAGCAGAACTGTCCAACTGTCATGATATTGTTAGCCATTAGAGGTCCCAACTTGGGCAACTATAGGATGAAGTTTAATACTTCAGGAGTTCGTACAAACCGAGGATGGGGTTCTTTATGTGAAAGGGCCTTACTTCAAGCATTTCAAAAAGGAATACTCGACCAGGGGGGCATGACATTATTCCAATACAATGAAGCACCTTACTTGACCTAGCGCCTGCCTATGGGTTGCTAGGGCTTACCTCCTCCACCGGAAGATTCATAAAAGAAAGAGGGACATAATAATCCTAGTAGAACCGCAGCTTAATTACTAGAAACCATTTGTAAGGCAGTGTTTTGTATATTCAAGAAGCCAAAATCCATATCAAGTTTTATTTTCTTTTGTAAGTTTTAAAAAACCATATCAATTGTACAGTTCTAACATCCAATATATAAGTAGTTTGGTAATGTAGTTTGGGTGTTAGTAGTGTTCCGCTGAAATGATTTTGCGCAGTACATGAAGAAATGCAGATTAAAATTTTGGGTCAATCAAACGCAGGCCCCAATATCAGAAAACATACAACTCTGAAGTGTGTAAATATCTAACTGATGTAGAGGTGAATATAAGATGGATAATTCTATACCAAAAGCCCATTACTTAGACAATCCGACTGTTTGATCAAGAGAAGTGTCTTATGCAGTATTCTCCATAGTAACCAATCAGGGGAAAATGTCAGGAAGTGCGGAAGTGCTGCTCAAGGAAATTCCAGTTCTTACCAAACAAGCAGTAGACTTCGGAAAAACCGCGCTTCATTGTGCAGCTTCTAGCGGTTTATTTCAAATAAGTCGTTTGATATTTGAAACAGACCCTCCCATAGATTGTATGCCTGGCAAGGAAAGCCAACTACCTTTACTCATTGCTGTCGAGTCTGGCTCTTTACGCACTGTTGACGTTATACTTGGGCTCTGTCAAGACCCGTTCGATTGGCCAACAATATTGGAACACTTGCTAAGCAAACCAGAATGTAGGATATTGATCAATGAACCCAACCAACAAGGCAACACACGTCTACATTTGGCTACCAAAGGCTGTTTGTATAAGATAGTGAAGCTTCTTTTGGCACAAGAAGACCTCGATCTTATAGCCACCAACAAAGATGGCTTTAGTGCTCTTGATTCGTTGGATGCCGATGGAAGACTTGCATTCAGACAGGTATAGACGACATGGATGTGTTAGCTTTAAATAACACCAATGTGCAAATTAACATCCCCCAAACTCTTCCTAGACTAATTGCCATACTCGCAACATTTCTTTTGCCAAATCCTTCCTTAATCCAAACTATTGCAAAGAGTTTTAGTGCTCGGTTTAGCTTAACTTTCCATGCATCTCTGCTATGACAGGTATTCATTAGAAGATGCCTGATGAAACATGGTGCAATCATCATAGCAGACACACAAATATTGTCTGTCATTGTAAGCCATTCGGCCTCCCAAATGTGGACTTGAAATAAACAGCTAATACTCTCTCACTGATTGCGACACTGTTAGCCACTTTCAGCTTTTTTGCTACTTTCTCAAGGTCAGGAGCTTACCATGACAAGAACCCTGATGAAGGCATCGTCATGCCTGTACAAAAGGTAGGTTTTCGTGCTCTCAGATACAATTGCTTTGTCCAGTTCTAAAACGATAACAATTCTTCGTGTCTGGGCAATGTTGGGGAAAGTATATGGTTGGCAACTGCTGTTTGCATCATCAGCTTCATGGTACCTTCTTTTCTATTATTTGTTCCAAGCGTACTCAACACTTCTCAATCGTAGTAAGATCAAACCAACATCCAAACAATAAAAAATCATATGGAAGTATGACACTGCGATTCTTACAAGTAGAAACCATTGATATAGGAATTGATCATGGAATCAAGCAGTGTTATTCTCAAGCTCTGCTGCTATTATAGTCTCTTGAATTTGAATGAAAAACCATCTAGTCAGATGTTCTCATTGGTAGATTTCATAATTTCGAGAACGAAGGTCATACGCTGAGTGAGTTTCACTAACAACATGATGTTGGATCTTATTTTCCCTTCGGAGTTCAGAAATTGCTCCAGATTTTTTGCTTTTCTGGAGAACTTGGGATAAAATAAGCCCATGACTGTGCCTCTAAGTGAAGCAGCTGCCAACATAGAGGTAAGGATAAGTTTCGCAGATAGAATTATGTGTGTTAATGCTTGGGTGATTTTGACACTGATAACAGAAGGACTATGTAAGCTACTTTTCTCCATTTCTTCACATAAACTTCCAGCGTATCGAAAAACTCCCATATCTCAAATTATTTAGATTATTTTCTACTTCATATACTTACTTAATTCTTGAACCATTCCTTCTAATGCAAACCATATTTAAGACCACATCCAAAACCATCTACATGCACACATAAGCAAGAATATTAAGAAAACCTGAAGGGTTACAAAAGAGATACAATTTCATCTCATTAACCAATCTTGGCAAGGACGTCGTTAAGAGCAGAGACTGTCTCCGCGTAGTATTGCTCAGCCTTATCAGTGCTCTTGATCTTGGCAGCATAATCCAGCTGATCACCAAACAAAAATAAAAATGTTACTAAGATACAATACAAAAGAAAAGAAATTCTTTGCGAAAACACGATAAAACAAGTTTCTCAACTTTTCATTCCAATTCTTATAACGAGTATGATGGCAAGCAAGCCGAGAGTAATGGCCAACTTTGATATGTCCAATAGGTGTTAGAAACGCAATTGATCAAGAGAGAGCCACCAGCCTCCACCAGGTGATGGCCGGCACTTGTCGAAACAGTTAGATCAAGTTTAGAAGTTTGTTTAGCTCGTTTAATCCGACCAACTATCTAGATCATTTCTATGAATTGCATTTTATTGTTGACTCACATTGCTAATGGTGTCGAAGAGCTTTCCGGCAAGGTCCTTGAGTGGCTTCTTCTCCTCCTTAGGCTTGCCGGATATGACGGTGTTGAGGTCGTAGCGGAGGTACTCCGCCCTGAGTCGGAGATCGTTCTGGACGTAAGGCCATGCCTTCTTGTCTATGAATTCTTTCACGTTTAGAATCTCTTTAGCAGATTCTTTTGCCCTTTTTGCAGCCTCTGCCGGAGGCAATGGCTGGATGTAGAAACGCTCCTTCAAAGGGAGCTCAAAGTCTCTGGCCTGATCGGAATTTAGAGTTCCAGCTGCCATCATACAAAGTTTAGCAAATCAAACACCTAGAATCCAAACCATGATACCTGCTGGATTAGATGATAACATAACGTAGCATGTTAAATGGGAAGTATACTAACAGATGCATGGCCCATATTTAAGTCCTCTAATTGGACGATTATGATCACACTGAAATGCAATTCTAATTGGAGTAGACTACATGAAATCGTCTCCATCATACTAAAATTGGATGGCTCAGCCCTCCGTCACTGTAAATTCATGCCAAGTAGTAAGCACACCGCATCCACAACTATGCCATAAGGAAATCAATGGCTCTCTTAATGTTACTGTAATACAATATCTCCTCAAAAAAGAAAAAAGAAAAAAATTACTGCCACTGTCCTTGCCTACATCCTGCTGCTGGGATCACCTCAGGCTAAGTGGGACCAAACAATTGATCTATTCATATATTTATTTGCGCCCAAGGATAATCTGTAGTTAGGATCATATCAATGGTTTAGGATAACATTTTCCTTCAACAATTTCTACATGAATTCTACATTCACCGGAAAAGGATTGGGAACTTACGCAATCCGCCGGACGGCGGGGGAGGCGGACCGATCTTAATCGGCTTAGCATCAGCCAACACCGCTTTAACAAAAGACCCACCGGCTAATCCAGCCGCTAAGAAACCGATAACAGCTCTGCGGCTGCTCTGGGCTATGGCTTCGCTCTCAGCAGGAGCCAGTTGGGCTCTAATTGTGCCGAAACTCGTTCGAGTACAGACTAAACGGGTGTTTCCAACGCCTTTCAGTCGGTTTGAGCAGCTGATCGAGAGGCTCCCCTCCAAGACAGCTTGAGAGGAGCCCACTAAGCCAGCCATGGAAGCCATAGCTTGTACCATTCTTTGCTGGTCTCTTTCTCCTCCACTCCCCTTCTTCCAATTGCTTTTGGGTAGAAAGAGAAATGAGTCGATTTTATCTGGTTTTCTCGATATTTTCTGTGATGTGGAAGGCAGGTGCCTTATCAGGCCGTCACCAGTTGGATAAGCGGAGTTTGTCACAGCCCACTAGTACTTCGACACGTGGCAGTCATGAATCCTTCGCATTGGCCATGTTGGATTAGGTTCTGATGAACCAATAAGATTTGAACACGTCTCCGTTGTTGACATCGGGAATGGCTACCCGCAGAGAGATCCTGGCCATTAAAACTTAGTCGTCGACGGTGGGTCCAGGAAATCTAAGGGTGCTTGATGTGTGATTTGACGGAAAGAGAAAGTGAGCACCATTTGATGCTACTTCTTCTGGAAGTATCAAAGTATATATGGAGCCCACTTCTTATCCTCATGCCACGTTGTTGAGTGATCCAAACCATCCACCTTTAGGTCCCTATCTTAGATAGCTGCCATATAAACTCCATGTAATAAGCCTAACCACAACTCTCTTGCAGTCTAATATGGATGGCTAACAAAGTTCACAATTATGTTAAGAAGATCTTGGCCACTGGAGGGTTAGGATTGCACTAATGTTTTGAGATATTTAGGACATGATTATCAAAGAGGAACCAACAAATGAACTGTTCGGATCATCCTTCTTTTTTTGTTTTTTTTGGAATTTGAAAGAGGGGTGGCTACCAATTATGCTTGTTAAATACCATAATACCACCGAAGCACCAACCCAAGAGGCTGCAGCCTGCCACTGATAGGAAACATAGGGGCTGTTAATTATGTTCACCCTTAGTTTCCCTTTCTCTTTCTTTGATACAATAATAATTAGACCATCTTGGCACTGTGATTTTAATCTAAAATTTATTTCACATGCTTCTTAAAGCAAACGCATTAAAGGATTGAAATAATGAGATAAAAAAAATGAAAATAAAAAATCAGAATTGCTTACTCTTCTGGTCTTCTTATTCCTCTTGTTTCACATTTTTCATTTCACTTTTCTTTCCTTGTCATTCTTTAATGTTCCACAGGCATTTCCCATTTGCACTTTCTTGTTCTTACCCCTCTAAACTGCAAATATACCATCCAAAAGAAATAAGAAAAATAAATCCAATCATGATGAGATAAACAAGAGAAAAAGTGGAAAGTAAAGAAAATCACAAGGGCTTACTCTCAAACTCTTCCTCTACTTCCTGCTTCACGTTCTTCACTATATCTCTATTTCTTTTCAAGTTGTTCTTCCATTTCTCACCAGCTATTCTCATTTCTGTTTTCATTTTACCACCTTCATCTACTGCAACATACTGTTTCTCACACGCTCTGTGATCAGGCATAAGGACATCAAAAACCATATCTCCATGATATGTGAACATCAAAAACTCTCCATACTGTAAATCATGTTCTTCATAAAAATCACTCCAGCCAAGCCAAAACAGAAACCTCCATTGCCTCCCTTTTTAACTTGGACCTTCCACTTGCCAAGAGGACTCCTGAGTACTGCTGTATCTGATTGCAGTCCACTTAAGTGTTTGTTGAATGCTTGACGTATAGACAGCTGAAGGAAAAGACATACCCGTTAGCATTTGCTGCAAGTTGCAGACACATGTGAAAGGAATTGATCTTGAAGTTAACACAAATGGTCTTAATGCAAGTACCCACAAGCTTTTCACTCAGTTTTGGCATCATAACTTGGGAGAAATGGGATGCCATTAAGGAGGGAAGCAATACAAGCTTGTAAATGCAAGAAGCTGGTAATCATGGAGGTGAACCAGGTTTTCACCCACACATATAGAGAGAGAGAGAGAGTTATTATATGGTGTCTATATATATAAAAGGTATACACCGCACCATATAATAACTCTCTCTCTCTCTTTCTACATATATATATATGAGAGAGTTATTATATGGTGTCTACCTGTGTAGGTCAGGGTATACACTTGTTAATGGTTGGTGATCACAATCGTTCATCCTCTGGGTGCAATCTAGATCCCAGTTTGAGGGAGCAACTCTGAAAGTGTAAGTCATTAAATTGTACTGTAGCTGGAATTTCTTCTCCAATGAATGATCTTAACCTTCCCTTTTTAATGCTATCCATTTTTTTGTGATCAAACAGGCTCTGGATTTGAGATACCTGCACAGTATTGCAGAGATATCTTTAAGTTGCCACAGATTTAAATCATCGAGGTGAGCAAGTGGAGTTCAAACACGAAACATAAGATATGGGGTGCAACGTACCTGCGGGGCTTACTCAAGTCAATGATCCAAACCGTCTATTTGGACGATTCTAAGCTCTGGTTTGTTAGCTTTGAATGGATGGTTAGATATAGGATTTCAGAGGCTGATAATCGTGTAAGGGTGGGGAAGTTTTGTTCCTAAATGTTGTATACTCTCGTCTCTGATCAACCATAGATTCACATGAAGAACTCAGCTTTTGAATCAGAGAAAATCCTTGCACAGAAATTTCATCAGAGGATAATCCTTGACTGAAAAAGTAGTTCTCTGCTGAAAATTTTCTCTGCTTTATGGGAATACGAAGACAAAATAGCCGTGCAGCTATTGAAAATAGCTGTACGAATATCAACTCCCATTTTGTTTTTCCACAAAATTACGATTTTAAGCAAGTTTAGAAAATCACAGACTTATATGTCAAGCTTACAAAACGGCAAACACAGAAGGCACATGTGGGCGTCGATTTTCAGGTAATCTAAAAGGCGTTCATCGTCTGTGCACTGTCTTAGATGGCGTATATCTCGAAAATATCATCCAATGGATTTTTTAACCCATGTTTTGCGATTTGTTTTTTACAAGTTAAAACGCCCAGAAATACAAGGGTAAGGATCATCCAATGGATGGATTCTTTGCAGATATTACTGTTATGACTGTAAAGTTTGATTGGCTTGATTTTATTGTGACAGTATTGAATTATGTTGAGCCTATAAACTTGGATTCCAGGGGCAGGTCCCCAGAGTTGGTGCAAAGGGAGGCGCACCCTTGCTGGGGTCTTGAGCGCAAAGCCCCCCAGAAAAAAAAGAGAAGAAGGTACATGGTGTCCTTTTTTGTAATTTGTGTGTAGGACCCTAAGATTCTGTAGAGGGGTAGAAAAATTTTATAAACATTTTGGTAGCTATTCTTTTACCATGGAGATAATGAAACTAGTGTGAGCTTGTGGATGTTCTTCAATTGAGAGAAAACCATGTAAATCTGTGTATTTCTAATTCTTTGTTTTTTACATCTTAGATAACAATTACATCTAAGACGAAACAAACAAAAATTAGTGGCTTGAATCACTAATGTTCCCCACCAACAACCACAAGTGTGCTAGCTGTTTGGAGATGAAAATGTTAGTTTGTTGGGTCCATCTCGAATGTAGCCATATTTTTAAATCAATGAAAAGGATCCTAACCACCAACACTTCTATTTAAATGTAAACACAGATGGCTACATTGAGATGCTTATAGCTTAGTAGTTAGGCCAAGGCACCTCTCTAATAAGTTGGTCACAAGTTCGAGGTACTACATCATATCCCTTTAAAGAATGTAGGGTGCTTGTATGTTGAGAAGGGGTGTCCTAAAGATGCATTTGGTAAAGGGTGTATGTTGAGAAGGGTGTGTCCCAAGAATTCCTACACAAATGGTGTATGCATTAAGACCTATTGGGTGCTTGAGTTACTAGTTTGAAAAACAGAGTACAAAATATATAGAGCTAGGTTCAAAATTAGTGATAACAAAATCTTGATCATGTAACCAACAAATGTCTAGTGTAATTGATCGCAAACAACTTGGCATCATGATTGATGATAAGTTCTAGCGGCTGCTTAAGTACTCTAAATTGGAAGGACTTCCTCTATTGCCCAAGCAGTGCTTTTAGGCCTAGAAGCCATCAATATGTTTAGAAACTCTTCATGATGAATACTTTTATCGATCCTCTTTTCTTTTAAGTCATGCATTAAATTTCTACATAATAACCAACCGAATGGTCAAAAGTGGAGATAGGAATGGAGTAAGAAGTTTTTATTCATTAGAGACAGGGCGCATTCTATGTTACTAATAGTTCTCATTCTGGCAGCTTTCCAAAGATATAGGTTGGACAAATTTTCTAGCATGACAAGCTCTATCCTATAATAGAAAGTTTGGTCTCAGTAGAGGACTCTCTCAAACATGGCTAGCTCTACCTTAAAAGCAAGAGCATGCTAAGATTCTCGTGAAGAAAAGAGAAGAGTATCCTTCTCTGAGCAAGGCGAGCTCTACACATGAGAGAAAAACTTTAAAAAATGTGAAAAATCAGAGGGAGAATCACCTTGAACAACTGGAACCAGCCTCTTCAATATACCTTGTATGTGTACATTAGTTCTTTTGTTTATTTCATCATCTTGTTGACAAGGTTGAAGGATAGTTCAAGGCCTGGAGAGCAAATGGAGGAAGTAAACAAATGCAGTATTCTAGCTAGGCTATTTACTTGAATTTGAGGAATGACCCATCGGACAAATGGTTTGTTTTGGTTCCATCCTAGGTTATATAAATGTTTATTTGTTGTACTTTTCATTTTATTTTTCGAATGCAGGACAATTATTATAGGGCTGCCAAATGAATTATCCGCAATCTTAACTGAATCTAAAATGGGATAAGGTCTTGACGATGATGATTGAAGTACACATTAGGTATCCAAACTGAAACCTACCAATTGGTAGCCCGTTAGGATAAACTAGTGGGCTCCATTTGACGGAACCTTCTTAAATTGTCAAATACTATGGGTTCCACTTCCTATACACATCTTATCGTTTTTTGGATAGCATTAACATTGATAAATAGTTTCATCGGGAGCTTGTAATGTTGACAAAATATTCTCCTTTGATAAGAACACTAGCTGGCAAAAGCAAAGACCTTCTAGTGCAGTGGCAAAAGACAGAGCATCTCTCATCGGTGATCATGGTTTGACGCTGCTCTTGGGTGCCCGTGTTCAACATTCTACACAAGAAAAGAACAAGAGCTGTCAAAGGTAGAAATCGATCTAGCACTTCATGGATCTAAACCTTTAAACTCCTAGGCCATACCAAAACTAAACTCCATTTAAGAATTGTAAATCATTGATTTTCTAGATTTTAAATGGACGTAGAAATGAGAAAGCAACAAAATCAATTCAAATAATCTATACAGCTACATAATCAAATCAAAGGCTTTGGGTGTAAATGACTGAACCAACACTAGACAATGCCAATCAAGTGACAACATTGGTTGTAAAGCAAGATTAGGTCTAAAGTTTTGCGTACGCGTAACAGATAATCAACCCATTGTTGGGTTTTGGGTGTTTCCCTGATTCTAAAGGAAAGCCCTTTCCTGTTTCTTTGAAAGCTAAATGCACGCCCATGCATAGCCTCAAACCTTGGTTACCCAAGCGAGAGACTCCTCGTTGCGCTACTATGTTAGAAGGTTTTTGCATTTTTCAAAACATATTTTAAAATGAAAATGCTCATAAACTAATGCGTATCGACAATCTTATGGAAACCAACAACGTATGATTCAGGGGTGCAGACATCAGAAAGAACCAGCAACTACAACACGGGTAGTTAAGTGATCGCTTCATATCTTTTGTTCGAAGAGTAATTTACAACCAACAACTACAAGATTTAGCTTTAACTCCAGAAAGTTTCTTTAAGCTGCATCCTAACTGCATGGGAAGATTTCGTCTCTGTCTGTCACCTTTTCTTTTTAGGTACCTTCCTTGCCGCAGTAGGATTGCTTAAAGCATCAAAGTATGATCCCATTTGCTGATCCCTGCTTGATAAACAATCCTTCGTTTGCTCTCTCACTCTCTCAAAATACATGGGCAAAGATCTCTAATAATTTGAACATGGATTCTACAAGAGTAGAAGGGAAGTCTTGGCACAATGGTAGAGTTATCGTTGTTTGACCTTGAAGTCACGGGTTCAAGATGTGGAAACAACCTCTTGCAAAATGCAAGGTAAGGTTGCATACCATTGACCCTTGTAGTGTGTGCCTTCCCCAAATCCTGCATATGCGAGAGCTTTATGCACTGAGACTGCCCTTTTTATTCTACGAGAATAGCGGTTCCTCTCTAACCTATTAACTTCGAACATCTCCACTTTTAGGATGAGTGTCAACGCAGGTCATTAATTACAATTGGTTTGATTCTACAACAAACATCGACCAACCTTGATCCTTAGTTTATTCTAAGATTATTATGAATTGTGCAGACCTTGTGGTATCCTCTTTTTTCAAAGTCAGCAATTTGATCTAGAGTATGACAAGAAACTTGGGTGAACGAGAAGGCATCTTCGTCCTCTAACATTTACTGGACAAAATGTTGGAACCGTAGCCGCAATATTTTGTTACTAGTTAACTTTATTATTGTGCTAATTTATGTTAACGCGTGTTTTATAATACTGCTGGCGTCACTTAAGATGCTATGCTTTACTCAAAATTCTGCCATGTGGAAGCTACTAACTGCTTGAAGTTTGAGGGGAATGGTGGATTTGGTTAGCTAACAACAACCAGATGGGACACACCATGTAGTGGTGCTCCGACGATGAGACTTGTCGACAGCAACAATTTGCTAAAACATATAACGAAATGTTTCCCAATGGCGTCCTTCGAGATGAGATTGACCAGGTCTCAGTAATCAGTCGAATGAGCCTGAAAACCTTCTATTATCATCTATGCAAAACCATGAACCATATTCACTAAGTAGCTTTTCATTATAACATGCTCCCTTGCTTAGTACACCCCCTCTAAACCTATACAACAATGTTGGTGTTGTATCTGACTTAAATGGCACACTTGGACATTGAATTTGCAATAACCTGTTGCATGAATTGTGGTTTACAGACCTCCTTTTAATTCAATGATGAGCGGAGATAGTATTTTTTCTCCATCTTTAGATGACATAGATTACCTGTCACAAGAGGGAGTAGCCTTACTTGATCTTTGCACTGAGGATGAGTTTCTTCCAAAAGTGAATTAGAGAAGTGGTAGAACCGCCACTATTCGATGACATAGAATTTAGGTGATTGTTTGCTTTTTAGTTGAAAAAAGGACTGCATACTAGACAATGGTTCAGGGTTCAAAGTTTCGAATTCAAGGTCCAAGGTTATTTGAATTTGAGTTAGCTAGTTGCATGACTTTGAAAGGGAGCCTTGGTGCAACAGTAGAGTTGTCGTCCTGTGACCTTGAGGTCACAGGTCCAAAGTGTGAAAGTAGCATCTTGCAAAATGCAAGGTAAGGCTGCGTATTATTGACCCTTGTGGTCCATCCCTTCCTTGAACCTTGCATATATGGGAGTTTCTTGAAGTAGGGCTGCCCTTTTAGTTGCATGACTTTTAGGTGATTGTTTGCTTTGCAATTGAAAAAGGCATTCCATAACAGTAAGTGGTAACCTCAAAATGAAGTTAGTAGTCCATGTTACATTTGGTAGGCTAATTGTGTTTAGAGGACTTCTCCCTTGATTAACTTCACAGCAGGAAACGTCAAAGAAATGTGCTTAGTCCAAGATAAGGTGGGTGGTGAGGGATTTTGACTTAAATCTCTATCAGATTTCGACCATTTGATCTCTTAATTGTGAGGATTAAGAGAGTATTTATGATGAAGAAGCCCAACAAGGTCAGAGAAAGAGACTCCAGAGCTTGGGTGGACTTAGCCATCAGAATAATAAGAGTGGGTGTGGACAAGCGCGGATGACCGTTGATCCAAACGTTAAAGGGGCGGTACCAAAACTAGGTCATGATTTCTAAGCTAATTACGGCATTACCCTATTTCATTTTCCATTATTTTCTTTTTGGCTAGTGGACTTGAAAGTGGCCCACCAAAATGCTCAAAGTAGAAGTGGGGCCCAGAACTTAAAGGGCCCACCAATGTTCTCCATTGGATGTCCCTAGCCTTTGAATTTTGGGGTAAAAAACATCCTAAGCAATCAAAGAGTTTAGATCATCTTATATATGTTGGGCAACGAACTATCTAAGATAGGGCCCGGTAAATGAACGTTTTGGATAGTTGAATTGGTTGCATTTTTGTTAATGTCTGCTAAAAAATGTATTATTGTTGGGTTCTTCCATGTAGATTATGTATCCCTATTTAGAATATTTGTCTTCATTATATGTAAGGCAATGCCATTTGACCACAATCATCTAAGTCGTATATGAATTGAAGGATGAACCCACCCTAATTATCCAGTCTCAAATTCCTCAACCACAGCTATTTTTCTATATTTACCACGACTAATTATCTACTGTAATCGGTGATTAGATGCAGATCGTAGTATCAGTTATCCTTTGATCACCGCTTTGTACGTCTCAGATCACACAACTGGGATAGTCATAGCACTAGGAATTTGGTAGGACCGAGAGATGTCATTAGATTGAACTTTCATAAATAAATCCCAAGTAAATAGGAGCTCGGACAAGGGGTATTTTAGGCATTAAACTCCATGCACCGTGCCGCCCGATCCCAATTTCAAAAAATTTCAAACTCCCTGGTGCATCTTCCTCCTCACTCTCGCCGAATACCAAAAAAAACAAACAAAAAAAGAAAAAAACAGAGAGAGAGAGAGAGAGAGAGAGAGAAGTAGAGAGAGAAATTCTTTCTTTACATTTTCTATCATTCTTCTTCTTCTTCTTCCCTAATCCTCCATTCCACATTTCTCCTTCTTCCTGTTCGTAAAAGCAACGGCTGAGATAACCTCTTCCTCCCTTCAAATGCAATCCACTGCTCTACATTAACCAGATCAATAGCACCATTTCCAAATCCACCCGCCCTTTCTATATTTCATCCTTCTTCCTCCTCTCTTCTTCTTCATATGTCTCCCAGAAACCAAAGCAAACCCTCCCAATTCACTCCCCGCAGCCCTTCTAATGTAAGGTTTGCTCCCCATTTTCTCTTTCTAGGGTTTATCTTTTTCTGGGCTTTCGTTTTTCTGCAGTTAGGGTTTCATCTGCAGATCTGATTTTTCTTTCTTTTTCTGCAGAAGAAGGAAAACTTAGATGAGATTCAGGTAGATAAGCGCCGAAAAATTGCGCCGAAAATGGTGGGCCCAGCTCGAACTCGCCAAGCATTCTCAGTCGTGAATGCTGGGCAAGATCTGAGGCTGGATGGCAATGGAAATTCGGAATGTGGAAGTGGTGGCAGTGTAGAATTCACCAAAGAAGATGTGGAGGCACTTCTAAATGAGAAGATGAAGGGGAAGAACAAGTTTGATCACAAGGTTTTACTGCAAATCTTGCAACTTCTTGATTTGGGTTTTGCTCTGGTTTCTTTTTTTTTACGTGGGTTTGAATTTTACAGGGAAAATGTGACCAAATGGCTGAATATATTAAGAAGCTTAGAGCTTGCATAAAATGGTTTCAAGAAGTAGAAGAAAGCTGTAAACTTGAGCAGGAGAGGCTTCAGAATTTGTTGGAAGCGGCAGAGAAGAAACAAGCCGAAATTGGTAATCTTTGTTTGTTTTAACTTGTTATATGCAGTCTTCGTATCTAAATTTTCTGCTTGCTAATTTGTCGCTATGATTTTATTAACTCAGATGCCCAAATGAGAAAAAAGGAAGAGGAACTGACCACGATAATCACGGATGTTAGGAGTAATTGTGCAGCTTTGCAGGATAAACTCAGGAAGGAGGAAGCCGATAAGTTGGTGAGGATATCAGTCTGATGTGCCCCTTTGAATTGTTTTATTAGGATGGTTAGAGTTTTGATTTTTCCATTAATATATAAAACATAGGCATCAATTGATTCTCATATACAAGAAAAAGAGGCTAGATTAGTCGCAGAGAAGGCACGTGATTTGTCAAAAGAAGAGCTCCAGAAAGCACTACAAGAGATATCAAGTGCTGCACAGAGGGTAGGAGGTTGATTTAGGTTGACGTATTTATATTGACTGTTATGTGTAATTTTCTTCCAAACGAGACGGATTGAATAATGTCTGGATAATGTCATACTCTGCAGATACATTCTCTTGATGACATTAATAAGCGACTGCAAGAGTATAACACCAGTTTACAACAATACAACAGCAAACTTCAGGGGGATGCTAGTGCTGCTGCTGAGACCATTTCACGTTTACAAAAGGAAAAGACTGCAATGATGGAGAATCTCAGCAACTTAAGGGGTCATAATGCTTTGTTGCAGGATCAATTGAATTCTTCCAGGGTGAGTCTATTTCTTGCTTTGTATGTATCTACTGCGTGTAAATACATAATTTCTTCAAAGATTTGCCTTGAATATTTTCCTTGGTTGGATTCTATTGTTTCACATCGTGGTGCGGCAACTATTTATGTGGCTGTTCAACTCTGCCTAAAACAGAGCAGCTAAAGTGGGATGTGGGCTGTTCAGCATTTCTTTTCAACAAACTAGTCAAAATATGCAGAAATTTTATCCTTCCCGTGTAGAGCCTCTTCTTAGTCTTCCTTGCCTAGTTCTACTCTTTGTATTGGTGCTGTGGCTATTTTGATTGATTAACTTGAATTTGAGCATTTAAATTTGCACTAGGGTGATATGGCAGCGATACCACCCAAAGGACATATTTAGCACTGTCCATGCAAATCTCCTCACAAGTAGTTTTTCATGGATGAAAGCAACCATTTTTTTCCTCACAAATGTATATTTTCTTTCCTTAATTCAGGTTTGCCTTAACACAAAGAATAAAATAAACTGTAAAGTCTGTAATTAAAGCAGCACTATGCATCCCTATGTATTGCGGTTGCATCGGATTGCACCACCACTGTCCTCTGCAGTACTGGTGACAACATTGAACATGCGCAATATGACTGTACATGATAATTTATAAATTTGGCAAAGAGAGGTTGATTTGAGGCTAGGCCAATTTAGACTCTGGCGAATTTGCTCAGTACCGTGCAAACTCAAATGCTGCATACTACATCCACAGGGACTCTTTGAGACCCGTACCTGGTTGGGTTTTCACAATAAATTTGTGGATCATGTGGCTTTCACGTATGTTTCAGAAGAAAAAGAGACTATTTAAGTTGCTAGCTAACCTTAATTATATATATCTTTTGCAGGCATCTCAACAGGAAGCTAAAGAGCAGAAGGAATCATTTGAGAATGAAGTGAATCGCCTTACAGGAGAGCTAAAAAAGGTTAGAGATGAGCGTGACGATCAACAAGCAAAAGTAGATGCTCTAAAGGTTGACATAGAGCGTTACAGTGAGCTTACAGGAAAAACAACTGCTAATTTGGAGAAGTTAACAACAAGATCACATGAGCTTGAGGTTGGTTAATACAGCTTTTTTCTATTTTTGCAATGCACAAAAATCTGATGGGTAATACGGCGTTCTCTTCTCTGCAGATGACCTGTAGAAGCCAAAAAGAAGAAATTAAAAACTTGCAAGAGCAACTTGCTTCTGCGAATAATAAATTGAAGGTTTGTTCTGCTGTATGAATCTTCACATCTTAATCTTCTGTAACCGTGGAGCAGAAAAAAGAGCAGCATATTTGTGCTTTCACTCCAGAAAATGTTTGCATTGTCTGGAGGTACAAACCATTTTAATTGAGCTGACGTATATTCTCTTCATGTAGATGACTGATTCTTTACACGTGGCCAAGATGATGGAATATGAAGAGCAACAGAAAAATTTGGAGGATTGTAAAAAACACCTAGAAGAAGCAGAGCTTAAAATTGTAGAAGGAGAGAAACTGCGTAAAAAGCTGCATAACACAATACTGGTACTGGAATTATAATTGTGAGTGCAATAGTAGAATTATACTGGTGCTGAATGTTCTGTGCTTTGCAGGAACTGAAAGGCAACATTCGAGTTTTCTGTAGGGTGCGACCTTTATTACCTGATGACAATTGTAGTGGCCCAGAAATGAGTGTTGTTTCTTATCCTCAATCCACTGAACTTCTTGGACGGGGGATTGAGTTGATGCAAAGTGGTAATTTCTGTTGAGAATGTTTTTGTTATTTAATAATGCAATATCTTGGTATATGCTATTTTGTTTGGTAGAGTTTGATCATGTGAATCCATGAGTAAATCATTTGTAGGTTAGGGTAATTCCATACATATTGGCCTATCTTAAGCTTAATGTCACTATATTTTTCATTTCTGTCAGGGCAAAAATATCCATTCGCTTTTGATAAAGTATTCAATCATGAGGCCTCACAACAAGATGTTTTTGTTGAAATCTCGCAGCTTGTTCAAAGTGCCCTTGATGGTTACAAGGTGATCAAATGTATTTCAGTTTTATTTTTCATAATCAAGACTCTTGGCAGCTTGTTTGTTCACTTTGTCTTGGATTCTTTCTTTGGAACATGAGAATGATTGGTGTAATCAAGTGTAATTGACATTTGATAGGGAGCTATCTATAGATTTTGAATGTGCTTGATCTATCATGAATCCATTTGCCTGATCCTGCTGTGGGATAGTACTGACCTGTAAACTGAATCTCTAATGACACACCAGGGTGTGCTATCTGTCCAAGTTAGTCTTCCCATTTTTCTAGAGAGGAGTTATTTCGAAGTTTTAAAATTTTAATTATTCTCCCATTTCTATATTTTTTATCTTTGACCATTGAAAAGGAGAAGAAGTCTTCTAGTTTTAAATTAAGTTTGTGCTTGATTTTGTTTTCCAGGTGTTTTGCAGTTCCTCAGTTTGCATAGGTAGCTTCACTATAAAAATATCATTGTTATTTTATGCTCTGCATATACTGCATGGCTAACTATATGGTTTTACAAAAACTTCCAGTTACAAGTTTTATGAGTTTGTGGCCTTAGTGAGCGTAGAATTCTCAAACTTAGGCAAATAATATGGCTTAACTGTGTGTTATCGCAGGTTTGCATTTTTGCCTATGGTCAGACAGGTTCTGGCAAAACATATACCATGATGGGTAAGCCAGAAACTCCAGAACAGAAAGGGCTGATACCCCGGTCCTTGGAACAAGTATTTCAAGCTAGCCAGTTGCTTCATTCTCAGGGATGGGAATATCAAATGCAGGTAACCATTAAATTGTTATTTTTGAAATGTTTTAAGCACATATAAAAAGGATACTAGTTTTGTACTTTTTCTACTGTAAAATGTTCTTTTTAACAAGTGCAGGCATCAATGTTGGAAATATACAATGAGACAATCCGAGATCTATTATCCACAAATCGATCTGCTGGTGCTGACCTGTCACGAGACAATGGCCCTGGGAAACAATATACAATTAAACATGACGCAAATGGCAATACACATGTGTCTGACCTCACCATTGTAGATGTGTGCAGTATCATGGAGGTTTCCTCTCTTCTGCGCCAGGCTTCCCAAAGCAGGTAAGTCATAGTTGACATCCTTTATCCTTAAACTTTAGTTTGGCAGATTTATAATTGTTCTGAAATGTTATAGGTTTTTCACCTACGATAATAGTCCTACTTTGTGACAAATAACTGCCCGAGAGGTTAACATTCTATGTCAACATACTGAGAGGTTAACAATCTATGTCAAATTAATCTCCTGAGAGCTTAATGTATTATGTCTAAGAGGACAAGGGATAGAATATTCTCCTGACTTAATTGTTTAGAGTTGCTTAAAACTGGACCAGGCAACGTTGTCAAGGGCAGGAAAGAGACTGATGAAAGACTTGGATAGATCCTTCCGCGATTAACATATCCATTACAAATTGGTTTAATTTGCTGATAGATTATCAAATTTGTTTTAGTATAATGTTCACATCTGATGTTTTCTTTTAGCTGCTTTACGTGGAAGTTCTGATATTGGGATGACTCGGGATTTTCATGTTCTATGCATTTGAGCATCACCCTGAAATTTCTCCTGAAGATGCTTGATAGTGATATTGGTTAAATGGTGATAGTTTATTCACTTTAGAAAGTATGTATCTGAAAGTGTCAATGGTCACTTGAAAACAAATCAAATATTTGGATGGCTGCAGATGCCTGCTTTGAGATGGAATTTAGAGAATGTGATGAGATGAACACCAACAACTTCACATACATCAAGGCCATAAAGAAAGAGATAACTTTCTGAGTAGCTTGACCCTGATATTCTGGGGGCCATAATCATGCACTTCAAGGTTAGGTATTAGTCACCAGTTGTTAAACAGACTGTAGGGCTGCTAATTGCTCAACTTGTTTTACATTCTGAATTTTGTAGAAAGGGAGGGCTTATACTATAACAGTGCCAACTTGGCTTTAAACGGGAGACTAAGTTTTCAAAGTACAAGGGACTTGAGCTACTCAGTAGTTATGGTGAAAGGCGAGCTGAATTACAGTTTCCACTTCTTGACTTCTTGAAAATATTGAAGAAATCAAGCAGTTAAAAATGTTGGTTGCAAATAGGTTATACACTTACAAGTTTTGCTATTGTTCTATGAATTTGTGGAAGCAGAAGTAATGAAATGATTTGGGAAAGCAACAATATTGCTCTCCTTTCCCTTTAATTTTTTTTTTTTTTCTATTTTGTGTCAGAAGACTTGAAATAACAATGGTGCTGTCTTTGACTTTCTAGATCTGTGGGCAAAACACAAATGAATGAGCAATCATCCAGAAGCCACTTCGTGTTTACTTTGAGAATATCTGGAGTAAATGAGGTACTCTCAACTTATTGAGCATTCTTATACATGTGTCGTGTACTGATGCATCTGCTTGATTTCCCAGAATACCGAACAACAAGTACAGGGTGTACTAAATCTCATTGACCTTGCTGGTAGTGAACGGCTCTCCAGGAGTGGTTCAACAGGAGATCGACTACGGGAAACTCAGGTCTTATAAGTTGATTTGCTTTTGCTGTCTTTTTCATGGCATTTCTCATGACATATTTGAGCTCAATTATGAGTCTTTTCTTATTGTGTGATCCAGGCCATCAACAAAAGCTTATCATCCTTGAGTGACGTTATTTTTGCCATAGCGAAAAGAGAGGATCATGTTCCTTTCAGAAACTCTAAGCTTACCTACCTTCTCCAGGTAAGTTCTCTTCTTGGAAAAATCAATACAACACCTAATGCGATGTTTGTTGACATAAAATCTATGTGGGAATTGGGGTAATTTTGGTATATAACTCTAATTTATTGTGACAACATACTTCTAGATGACTATTGGTGGACCCTATAAAAGGTTTGCGATGCTTGCTTTAGTTAGAAAAGCATGAATCCACTGTGTCTTGACAGAGGAATGTTTCATTAAAGTGTGGAGGACTGGAAGGTCACCATGGATGTTTGTTTATGAGACCAGAGCTTTGAGGGAAATGTTGCTCCTGAAAAAGGAGAGCACTGTCTAGTGCAGGCTGATGTGATATAAGCAGTTCCCCTCAGCTCCCTTGGTTTTCATTATTTCTTTTAAGACTGTTATATGATGCATGTACTTTAGCACTGAATAATATAAGCAGTCAACGTAGAAGCTATTCCAGCTTTTATAATCCAGGCCAATTATTTGATTAGATTTGCTACAGACAGGCTGCATTCTCATGGAGTTCCTATTATTTCTGTTTTAGACTTATATAAAAAATACAAGCGGTCAGAGAGAAGTTACTACAGCTCTCATTATCCAAGCAAATTATTTTTGGTAGCATTGCTATGGACAGTCCATGCATCAACAATATCCCTCGTCAGATAATTTTCTGTGATTGATCCAGATCATTACTCTCCTTTATTTGTGTTCATCCAGATGCCACAGTTTTGAATATTAACATTGTCCAGATAAGTTAAGTTATGGTTCATTCATGTTAAGACCTGCTAAATAAATGGCTTAAATCCTCAAATTAGGAATACTTACTAGCAAAATATGAGCATTGGTCATATGAGAACTGTTTCTTTTTTGTAGTTGAACAAATATAATTGTTATAAACTTTCCCATTTGCATGTCCAAGTTGTTTATTTATTTATTTAATTTTGTGATTTATTTCAGTTTGACATAATAACCTTTGCTTTTGCCTGTGTGATAGCCTTGCCTTGGCGGGGACTCGAAGACACTAATGTTTGTCAATGTCTCCCCGGAGCCATCTTCGGTGAGTGAGTCGCTGTGCTCACTTAGATTTGCTGCTAGGGTTAATGCATGTGAGATCGGTGTCCCACGAAGGCAGACCAACATCAGGACCTCAGATTCTCGTCTGAGTTATGGCTGAGTCAGTTGTATTGACTCAAAGCAATTCTTTACCATTGTCGTTTCACTTTACTGCTGTATCTGGTGACATAATTAAAAGCATAGATGAGTTCGTAACATGAGATTCATCTAATCTGTCATTTGTATAGTATGAAATGGCTTCGGCTTGTACCAGTACTGTGAGGCTGCTTATTGAGTGATTTAACTATTGTTGAGCCCTCATCTATTGATATTGTTCCATTAGCAGGATTGTAATAATATTATTTAGCCTTTTGTTCATCAGCCATTTCCTCATAAATTTGTTTCATTATAAGAGGTTCTAATCCACATGAGCATTAAATTGTAATCATTGCGTGCTTAGTATTGTGCCAAGAAGCTTCACCTGCATTTAAGTTTTGAGGGCTCACCAGATATTTGGTAAAAGCGATGGGGTGTCCTAAATATTTTACTTTAATGGCTGTTCTACTGTCATCAGACTTCATTTGGCATGAAGCTAGATCCAAAGGGTATTCTTGTGAAGCATTCTAACCACTGTCTTGGTCAAGGTTTCACTGGAATGAGCTAACAACTGGTTTTCTTCTTCCTACATGGTTATTCTTTATCATGTCTCCTGAAGGGACCAAAACCCTTATGTCTTAAGATGCTGGTTCCAGGTTGTTGAATAATAGACAGTCTATCCTTCCTGTTTGATCCGCCTTATGCATTATGCAATAATAGACAGTCTGCTAGACACGAATTCTTCTTTTTCTCATTTTATCTGAATACAAATGTTGCAGATGTTCCATGTTTATGCCATTCGAGTCATTACTTCCTGTAGGATACTTTTGGTATCTCCATATTGCGATTTTGTCCGAGGATCATCGTGCTTCTTCACTGCATCTTCAAGCTGCCAACAAAATTTAACAAGCAACTTTCCAGTCAAAGCCTGATTAAAATTTAACAAGAATAAAGGAGGATTTGTATCTTTCTTCAATGCATTAAAGAAAAGAAAAGAAAAGAAAAAGATTCTGTTGGAGACTGATTCTTGTGGAAACAGTTGATACTAGTCAAAATAATGATCTCGTTAGGGTCTCAACTCAGCCAGCCACCTCTAAAAAGGGCAAGCATTGTTGCTTATTAGCAAGAACAATGGTGAAAGGAGCTTCTACTGTAATAGTTTATAGGTTTGAGGCTGCTCTGTGGTGTATCCTACATTCAAAAAAGAAAGGAAAAGAAAAAACATTCATTCTAAATGAGCATTTGATTCAATGCACATTAATCAACTATTTCAATTAACAACCTCTATTATGATTTTTTTTTTTTTTTTCAAAGGAATTTCTTGCAGCTTCCTAGCTAGCAATATGGAAAGATAAGTAGGTAATGAATGGTGTATCACCTTCTCCACACTGTCAAAGAGCCTTTTGGCTAAATCTGTGAGTGGTTGCTTGTCATCAACTGGAGCTGCTGAAATGACAGTATCAAAATCGTAGTACATGAAGGTGGATTTCTGACGAAGATATCTCCGGATGTTATCCCAGGAGTCTTGCCCTAGCAGATCCTCCAATGCCAACAGATCGAAAGCATACTTCCTCAGCCTATATGCACTTCCCTTAGGACCAATGTTTGCCATGTAAATGCCTTTCTTAAGGAAAGTACGAGTACCCGTTTCGTCATTTGCAATCTCTGCCAACACATTGTCACAACAATAAGCACCCGCAGATACATAAACTGTCTACCCAATATATTTGGTGAAAATTGCCTTCATTTGATGCTCAGTAAACTCTACTTAGTATATGCTAGACAATATTATATGCTGCATTATCGAACTGTTTGAATTGAATCATGAGATAGATAAAACCTCTGAAACGGTAGTATTAGTCAAGACAGAATTCGCCGTGGAATTCAGTTCTGTCTCGACTGATCCCATTTGAAATCCACCATAGAAAGCAGGTGAATTCAAATATGGAATTCATGACAGATGGAACAAAATATAGTTTATATTATATGCAGGTGAATTCAAGAGTGCATTTGAGGAGAGGCTGAAAAAGGCAGAATCAACCATAGAATTCAATAACGCCTTGACTAGAAGCCCCTAAATGATGCAGAAATCTAACAGAAACCAGACTCACAAGGTAATTGTAGTCAGTCTCAAATTGAAGACTAGATCAACAAACCTCATAAAATTCATAACATTTAGGACTAGCATAGTCAGTGACTAAGATTGGTTCATATGGTGAAGTGAAAAATATTTCTCTAGTAGTATACAAATGACCATTAGTAGAGATCGATAACTTACTGCTGGAGACGGTAGGCACTGGTAAAGGCCCATCTAACCACCAGCCATTTCCTGCTTCTTCGGCTCTAGATGTTCCTCCATTGTACTGCGAGGTTACTAGAACCAAACCAAGCCCAATTGCTCCTCTTCTTGTACTTCTCATGCAAATGCAGTTACTGGTTGGTGCTTCGACTGGGTGTTCTTGGATTTCCTCTGTAAATCCAACAATGGTCGATTTTCGAGTCTTACTGGCATCGAAAAACCTGGGCTTGCTGAGAAAAGCCTCACAGGCAGCATTTAAAATGGCTAGACTAGCCATTGGTTAGATGAAGAAAAAGGTTACAGGATGTTCTTCTGTGGTGCTACTTTATCCAAGAAGAAGAGGCCTGGCAACTTCGGTCCACCGGAAGGATATCCAATAATCAAACACGAGGTGTGTCGTTATCATTTTACAGGTGTCACCACATTTGCCGGGCATGTATGAGCTCAGATTCTACCCCAAAATCTTCAATCCTTTGGATTATCTAGCGGCAGTTGTGGGAAGCGTTAGAGATTAGTTTACTGGGACCCAATCTTTTGATAGTTCATATGATCTAATCCATTAATCTTTCAGATTTTTATATGGAACGATTTAGTCTTAGAATTGTTGGGCTTTACCCTGGTTAGAGGGAGCCCTTCCAGAAATTCTCAGTGGCCAGGGTCAAGCCCAGGCCAATGAGGGGGTTTGGAAATAGTTTTCAACCAGCAATTGACGCGCCTCGGTTATAACCTCACTAGCTGCGTCATTGCCCCAAGCGCAAAGATGGATGCTTGTATTTCTTCAGCACCATTTTGTAAGCATCCCATTCCGCATCTCATTTTTTCTTGACAATGTGGGACTAAACTTTGTACACTCTTCAATTGACTATACCAAGATGCTGTTTCTGCTGCGTATAGAATCTGGCAATGTCAAGACTGCAAGGACACTTATTTGATAAAATTTAACTTGTTGGTAACACAATGATTTCAGGTTATGTGAATAATGATAACCCCAGAGAGTGATTAAAGGTTTCTGATAATCGATGGCAAGGTTGAAAAGAGAGCAAACTTTGTCGCTTTTCTTAGTGTGCTTCATGCTTGTGCCCATTAGCAGGCATTGGAACATGCTTGACCGGAATTGAAACAGATGAGTCTGTGATAAATGCTTTTATTGATGAACACCACAATTTCTGTTTTGTTGTGCGTGCAAAAAAAAAAGGTTCAATGAGATGATTGGGAAAGATACCGTCTCGTGAAACTCTAAGACTTTGAGACTGTTTGGTCAAATGAAATTAGAGAGTGTAGCTCCCGATTAAGCAATTCTTATTATTCTTGGTGCGTGTGGTTCCATAGCAACAGTGCAGTTCAGTCTCTGCATTCATGCATGTCTTGTTATAAATGAATTTACTACAGTTGTGATGGTGGGAACTGGACTTGCAGACATGTACGTCAAATGTGGGAATTTACCTCGTCTACCTTGAGTTTTTTATTCAATGCCTGAGAGGAATTTGGTTGCTTGGAGTGCTATGGTGAGGGAGTGCGGCAGTGGCTATATTCAATGACATGAAGGAGAATGATATTCAGCCAGATGAGATTACTTCTGTTTTATCAACGTATAGACATGCAGGATTGGTGGATGAGGGTAAGGAGATTCTCTACCAAGCACAGAGTGAATGCATTTTGAGTCCCTATGGTTGAGTATAGTTCCCGCATGTTAGACCTTCTTGGTCGGGTTGTGTATACAGATGAAACATATGATTTCATGAAAAATTATGGAAGTGGGACGCAATGTAAAAGTGGTGAACCAAACTATGATGTTTTGCTGGAACTTATATATGCTTGCTTAGTCCATCATAATGTTAAGCCGTCAGAAATTGCCGATTCTCTTCATGAAGGCCAAAAAGTATCAGTCAGATTTCCCTTGCCAAGACTTATACTGCAGATAAAAGATGGAATGATGTAGAATTAATGTGAGAAGTAAAGTTCTTAAGAAAGAACCGGGTTGTAGTTTTATTGGATTTAACAATTGATTCATTGGTTTCCAGCTGGAGACAAGTCAGCATCTACAAATAGGGCACATAGGGGCAGCCTGGGTAAGGGGCGGACTGTAAAGGGTCTATAATATGTAGACTTATCTTATATTTTTGCAAGAAGCTGTTTCCATAAACATGGCACATATGGATGCTAAATTAGAAGAAACGAGTCAGCAACTAAAGAGAGCTGGTTATATGCAAGACTCCAGTGTCGTTTTGTATGATGTCTCCACCATTCTATTTCTCTGTTTAGTCTCACAAATTCATTTCTTAAAGGAACAAGTTTTGTTTAGCACTAAAACAAGGAGTTTCTCAGAAAATGGAAGTGAACAATTATGTAGAACTCGTTGTGTCATAGTATTGATGGTGTTTGTGTCATTTACAAAATTTGTGACTTAATATATTGTTATATCACTCATCAGTGAAGGTGCCATACTAGTCTTCTTCTCTCTTTTCCTTCACAAACTTCACAACTTCAAGATTTAAATGTCATAACATCTCCCTCATTGATCATGGCCTAGGCTTCTAAGCACTTCTTTCTTTTTATGAACCATGACATTGTGAGATAAATACTTAGACACGCCTTTGGAGGACTCAAGTCTTGACCTGCACCATTGAGATCCACTCTTGTGCCACACTCATGACAAGAAGTGAGCCTTAAGCTACAAGAGCATCTTCCCTTTTACGGGGCATCGGGAAGAGGAAATTTGGTGTTAGGTGTGAGGTCAAGGATAATATGTCACCCTACTTTAATTATAGTACTCTTTCCATTAGGAGCTTCCCCCAGCTGAGCTAATACATCTTCTTTTACAATACATCTTCTCAACGCACAATTCTTATGCTTAACGTGATTCTCTCTCTTCCCCCAGAGCACCTGCTGGAGCCAAGCGGAACGAATTAAACGATTGGAAGAGCAACTTGACACTCTGAATGGTGACCTTGAAGGTTGTTTTACTATATGGATCTGCACATCTTTGTCTTGTGTTCTTCTGCAAAGGAAATTAAAAGAACTACATGTTTTTCTTTCACTCTTAATAATGTTTGGGTTGCTCTACAATCACACTGGAGGTGCAAAAAGTTTGATAGATCCGATTCTTATGACCTTCATGCAGATGAAAGATTTGTCAGACTTGGATAAGATGGCAAGATTTGAAGCGCTAAAGAAGACTTTGCAGAATGAGAGGAACTGCATGGATCAAGTACACCTGCTCACTTCCATAGCCTTGGTTAAGGCTTGTGATATTGGTCTTACTAGATCTCACATGGAATGAACCTACATCAAGAAGTGCAGCGGTAGTATAAGTTCCTTCTTGTTATTATTGGTTACGATAGATTTAGAATGCGTTAATATAAAGGTCACAGGTTCAAGGCAAGGCTGCATACTATTAACTCTTGTAGTCTGCCCCTTCCTCAAATCCTGCATACAAGGCAGCTTTGTTCACCCGGGCTGCCCATTTTTTTTTCATGTAAAGGCGTTCGAGCCACTCCGAGTCATTTCTTCTTTTTTCTCTTCTTATCCGGGTATTTTTCACCACTTTTGCTGGCGTAAAGGAAACCATTTTTTATTGGTATTAGACTGTGCATGGTGAAGGTTACCAATTCTAATACTCTAGCTAGGCAATTCTCGTGCATCCTTATATACTGCACTCTGTAGCTCTTTCCATCTAATCACAAGTATTACCTGTACTTTCTTTTGCATATTTTTAAGTATTAATTTTGAAAATGGGATGCGAAGAACTACTTCTAGTTGAAGCATCAAGCGAAAATCAGTGCCTAGTTCAACCTGTGAACTAGATTAGCCGGTGGATCGCTTTATGCGATGCTGCTGATGCATAGGCATGGCCTTTTGTTTGGGTTCAACAGAGCAAGAATCATATCCATTTTCCTTTTGAAGATATTAGCAGTTACTGGTTTGGCTGGATTGTTGCATACAAAATATGGAAACGGGACCCACTGTACTGGGAGGAGTTTTGGGCATTTATACGTGTAAAAGCTGAGAAAATATATAGGAAGAGAAATGCAATGGGTCCCAGCTGTCTATAAGAAAACTATTTTTCTTGTAGGACCAACAAGATTTTTATTATTTTTGTTTAGGTATTACTATTTAACGGTCAGGATTGCGTAAGATCTGTGAGTGGGCTAGATGGTCCCGATCAAAGTGTGGGAAGTTAGCAGGCCAGAAGTGCAAATTTCTTATTAGCTAAGTAGGGCCCTTCTTGCAGAAGCCGTGTAGAAAGATCTCATCCGTTGGGTCCTGTTTCTCATCTCCTTAACTTTGTTTCACCCCCGTACCTTTCGAAAGCACGCTACTTCATGAATGGCTTTGTCGCTCTCAATTCTCTCAAAATCCGGACCAAATTCCTCCCCCAAAACTTCCCTTCCCTTCTCAGCCTTCACTTCTTCAACACCCAATTCTCAGAAAATGCTTTCGCAAGCCCTGTTACTTCTCTACAATGTGGTGCGCTTTTGCAGAAACTCACCAACCTCAAATCCATCAAGGTGGGTAAGAAGCTTCACTGTTACATGATAACTTCAGGCATTCTTCCCAATAACACCTATCTACAAACCAAAATTTCTGCCATGTACGCCATTTGTGGAATCATGATTGATGCCCACGTCATTTTTGATGCAATTTTGCTGAAAAATTCGTTCTTATGGAATGTCATGATTAGGGGCTATGCTTGGAATGGATTTCCTATGAATTCATTAGTTTTGTACCGCGAAATGTTCTGGTTTGGACGTAAGGCCGATAATTTTACATACCCTTTTGTTCTTAAAGCATGTAGAGATCTTTTGCTAGTAGATATTGGTAGGAAAGTTCATTCTGAGATTGTAGTTTCCGGGTTTCAGTTCGATATCTATGTGGGGAATTCCCTTCTTGCAATGTATATGAAACTCGCCAATATTGAGACTGCGAGGAAACTATTTGATCAGATGCCTATAAGGGATTTAACTTCATGGAACACAATGATTTCGGGTTATTTGAATAATGGTTATGCAAGGGAGGCGTTATCAGTTTTTGATATGATGTGGAAGGTTGGAGTTGGAGCAGATTCTGTGACTTTTCTTAGTGTGCTACCTGCTTGTGCTGATTTAGCTGCACTGAAACAAGGAAAGGAAATTCACGGTTATATTGTGCGGAATGGATTCGATTTTGATGGTTCTGTGATAAATGCTCTTATTGATGTGTACTGCAATTCTAGTCATGTTGTGGGTGCAAGAAAATTGTTTAACAAGATGGTTGGAAAAGATATTGTCTCATGGAATTCTATAATTTCAGGTTATGCTCGAAGTGGTGATGCAGTTGAAGGTCTGAGACTGTTTGGTGAAATGAAATTTGAAAGTGTAGTGCCTGATCAAGTTACTCTTATTTCTGTTCTTGGTGCTTGTGCTCAGATTGCAGCATTGCAGTTTGGTATGTGTATCCATGCGTATCTTGTTAGAAATGGATTTTCTACAGATATAATGGTGGGAACTTCACTTGTGGACATGTATGCGAAATGTGGGAGTTTAAATTGTTCAAGTCAAGTTTTTGATGACATGCCTGATAGGAATTTGGTATCTTGGAGTGCTATGATTGCAGGGTATGGGTTTCATGGAAGAGGCAATGAGGCAGTTGTTATTTTCAAGGACATGAAAGAGAAGGACATTCAACTGGATGAGGTTACATTTACTTCACTTTTGTCAGCATGCAGCCATGCAGGGTTAGTGGATGAAGGTCGGAAGATTTTCCATCAAATGCAGAGTGAATACGCTTTAAGCCCTAGAATTGAGCACTATTCCTGTATGGTAGACCTTCTTGGCCGGGCAGGGCATCTAGATGAAGCCTATGAATTCATTAAAGATATGAAAGTAGAACCTAATGTTGATGTCTGGGCAGCATTTCTATCTGCTTGCCTAGTCCATCGCAATGTTAAGCTATCAGAAATTGCTGCACAAAATGCTCTTGCTTTAAGGCCAAAAACTGTTGGTCCTTTCATTTCTCTTGCCAATATTTATGCCGCAGAGAAAAGATGGGATGGTGTGGAATCTGTAAGAGCAATGATTAGAATTAAGGGACTGAAGAAGCAACCAGGTTGCAGTTTTGTTGAATGTAACAAGGCTATTCATTGCTTTCTAGCTGGAGATAGGTCACATCCACAAGCTGTTGATATATATGCTAAATTAGAAGAATTGATTCAGCAGCTAAAGGAAGCTGGTTATATACCAGATACCAGTTCTGTCTTTTATGATGTTGAGGAGTGTGTGAAGCAAAAAATGCTCTGGGATCACAGTGAAAGGCTGGCAATTGCTTTTGCACTTCTCAACTTGCCCCTGGGGATGACTATCAGGATCACGAAGAACCTCAGGTTTTGTGGTGATTGCCATACTGTCACTAAACTCATCTCAAAGCTTGTTGGTCGGGAAATCATTGTGAGGGATGCTCATCGGTTTCACCACTTCCATGGTGGATCTTGTTCTTGTGGCGACTATTGGTAAAGTTATATTTGGTGCATGAAGAAGCAAGACTGTGAAGGGTGGTGTGATTTAATTTTGTCAAGCTCTCTCTCTTTGCCTTATGACTTCACAGTTTGAAGTCCAAACATGAAGTTGCCTTGTAATATGGATGAATTTAGATTATGACTTCTGTCAAAATACTAATTGATCATAGAAAAATTGATTATATTCATCATAAGACATTTGGCAACTTGAGAAAATTGTTTGCTATCTGCTCCAACTCTGTTGTTAGTTTGCCTAACAGATCAGCTTCACATGCCCGCACCAGGGTTTTTCTTTGTGTAGCCTCCTCTGAATTGGAAGATGTATATTTCAGTCCTTAATTCTACTTGCAACTATTAAATGACCAAAATGGTGGATTAGAATGATTTAGCACTGGCTATTTGGTCCTTTCTGGATTCATGACTTATATATTGTGTACTATCCTTATTCTTGACCGTAAAGGTAGAATGGAACTGAGTTAAGAATCCACTCATGTAGTCTACTTTCTTTCTCCTTACTCTTTTACAAACTTCACACCCAAGTACAATCTTTAACAGACAACATATCTGACATTGATTATTCCGCTTTTATGAGAGTGTTTCTTGGACGAGTTTTCTTCTCTTATAAAATTTCCAACAAATTTCAGAAGCTCTTTTGTTATGAAATTTTCTGAAGTTTCTTCTTCTCAGAAAGCCTTCTTAGGATATTTTGTGTAAATTTTGTTTGCAGACTCTGCACTCTGCATTCTGAGAATTATCTATTGTGAAGAGAGCCTTTTTACTGTTTGTATCACTACTTTCTCCAACTGTTCTACATGTCTCAGATCTAGGTTTGAATCACTATGCAAATAAAGTACTTGGACAAAAATGTTTTTGATAGGTCCAGGGCTCAGCTTTTGTAGGAAATAGCATTCAACAGGAAATGGAACACCATTTATTCATGGTAAATGTGAAGTACAAGGGGGTTTGATGGTAAACAAAGCTAAAAAGATCTGATGTATGTATGTAAAACCAGTAGGAAGTAAGGAACTGCAGTCCCTCTTCTACACTTCCTCCCACTCCTTTCTTTTCTCCTCCTCCTGTCTCTCCCTACCTTCTCCCTTTTATCTTCCCTATCTTCCTAAATCTGTAACAGATTGGATACCTATAACAGATTTGATACTAACTGCATATTTTTCTAACCCACTGATTATAACTGTATATCCTAACCAACTGATTACATCACTATTGCATATTTGGTATATCCTAACCAACAGATTGCATCTCTTTCCTAGCTGAATTGTAACCACATGATCCTCCTTCAACTGCCTTAACTAGTAAATTATAACTACTTGATTCTCTGTCAACTGCCTGGAAATTCGTTGATCCTTGTTGCCCAATACTGTCCCTATCAGTTTTCTTGCTTGTTTCCTTAGAAATCTAGGAGGAGAAACTATTTCCTACTATGTTTCACCTTCACATTGCTGACATTCTCACCTCATCCATTGCTTCGAAATGATGAAAGGGACTTTTAGCATCATTTCGTCCAGCTAGAAATTGGAGAACGTTTTGTTTGAAAATGAAAATCTCAATTTTGCCTTGTTTGCCTAATTTAGAGTAGATAAATTAACTTGTGTTCTTGCCAAGTTTTTGTGATTATATGTGCATCTTTTACTCATAAACCTTACCTAGGATTATTCATGGCTCCAAAATCACTTTTCTTGTATGATCCTGTTGAATGTGGATGTTGCCTCATTCCAATAGTAGGTTCCTGTGGCTGACGGAGAGCATTTAATGATACATCAGAAATCCTGGGTGTTCACCACAAAATGAGTTGTCCAAGTTGATCGTATGTGGGCTTCACCTGTTTCCAGGACCATGCTTATTGGAATATGATGATGACATGCTGTATTCTGTAAATTTGCTTAATAGTATCTCAATAATGAAATAAAAATTGAAATTATCATCTGATGGATTCAGTTTTTAGTTCACATGCATTCAACCAGGACACTCCAACACGATGGATTTTCTTTTGAAGGGTCCTTATACTTGAAAGCTAGAACCGGGGTCCTCTTCAGAAGCAATTCCTTTTGCTTCAGCTGCCCATTTTCTGATCCAGAAATTTAGAAGAGAAATTCCTTACCAGAAGCTCCTTCAATCTGAACTTGGTTACTTCAATAAAGACCAAGCACATAATACTTCAGATGCTGATCTCGCTGGGATGCACATATTGCACCGTCTCATTATCATCTAAATGTCCTGCTTAACTGGCATGAGTTACTTTCTGGGAGATGCTACACGATCATTCTAGCTTTCAATCAAACTGACAGTTCTGCACCTTGGTCCTGATGGATTACAGGAAGTACAATTTCTTCCACCATAGAAATTTGGATGTTTCTGTTATATATTTACTGTGATCTGTTTAACCGATTCATGATCAACTTCACTTTATCCGAGTGAAGCAAAATCTCCAGAATCTCATACTTGACACGATTACCAGTGAAAGTGATCTTGTACATGTAACCAAGTAGCACTGTAGCAGGTTGCTTGCTTGCTTTGGGATTGAAATTGGATGGCTTGATCAGCTACTCCAAGCTCACTAAATCACAGATTTTGAGTTTTTGCCTAGAGTCGATCTTAACTTGTTAAGAGTTCCATTAGTTTCTACTGGGATTCTCTTCTTGCTTTATTTCTCCCATTAACTACTCTAATTATTTGCTTACCTAGCAAGAAAATAAAAATGCGAGTATTTGCCCTTTGACAAAATGTTGAAGAGATTGGTTTAACTGAACTGATCATGTTGGAGCATACAAAATTGGACTTTGTTGTCTGCATATCTGAATTTATGTGATGACATTGAACAGTATGAAAGATTAAAAGAGTAACCTGTGCATTGTAATTCAAACAGGAAATGCTCTCCCTCCTAAATGTGGAGATTGAAGGGAAGAATGTAATCCTTATTATGGAAGCACATACAAAAGGAGACCAGCCACAGGTTCCGCTCTACCACTACTACCACCGATTATTGCAGATTGCACACATTCTCAATATCCTTCCAGAGAAAAAAATATAAGTACAAAATCGAGATTATTTGTTTTTGGAGATGTCAATCAGGAAACAGTATAGCCATTTGGCTCCTCTAACAATGACAAACAATGCCTGTGTCTTTCTACAGTTAGGTAGATGAGATTACACATCTAGCCAGAGAACTTGAACACAATGATGAGAAGATTGACATTCTATTGGTGCTCTATATGCGCAAATTTGTTGTACTCATTAAAACGAGAATATGGATCGTTCTCCCTTCTACAGCTGCACACCTGCCCCACAACCCTTTTCTCACCCTCCACCTTTTCTTTTTATGTGTGCTGTTTTTAGTTTGACTTGATTGTTCTTTACTGAAATATGGAGGTTATTTTATCCAGTACTGCATCTATCCAGTCTGCAATTTTGCCACCAACACTCATGTCTGTTTCAGTGTCAAATGGGAATGGCTTCATCGGTTTTGTTGCTTCCAGGTAAACCTCAACTGGCACCTTTGGTTTTGATCGTTCCAAAGGAACCACAGGGCTGTAGAACTTTTGTGGGTCTGGACAGTAATCCTGAGACAGCAGATTGCAGGTTAGTGCTTATTTCCGTACACATCAGGAAAAGAATTTCATGTCAGGCAAAGAGGTCCATTTTCATATTTGAATTTATGATTTTGATTCTAGATCTGCTTGTCAACAAAGAGGAGTTGGTTTTACCTTATCAGCATGCATTTTCCTACCTGATCAGCATGCATTTTCCTGACAAATATCTTGAATATTCTAAAGTTCCTTTTCTGAAGTAGATCATTGGACAGTCTGAGGTATGTCATTGTGGCAACTCGCAGTTTAGGGGGCCCATCTCTATTAATGCCATTGGGCCTTGAATTCTTCAAGATCTGGTTGTAAGCCTTTCTATCATATCTGGGTAGGGCATTTTCACATGCGACCTCAATGTTCTCCCTCCATCCAGCACTCAACACCTGAAAATATTACAAGAAGCAGTGACATTGGAACACAAACAGCATTTCAGCACCAGCTGTTTCGATGGTACATGCATATATCCCATTCTACCTGCTGAACTAGTTCCTCTGGTCCACTTTTTGCATCTGCACTTAGTTCAGAATCTCTCATCTCTACACATGTGAAATTCAGAATAGCGTAATGTCTTGACAACATTCTTGCTAATGGCCTGTATCCATCTCGGTCATCCACATTGTAATATCCTGAGGTAACCTCTGCTGCATGGTTTGGGGTTTTACGCCACCAATGAATTCCTGATACCTGCTTTGGATAAAGCACTTAACAAAGCAGATGTTAAATGTCAGATTAAAGTAGAACATGTTTTGTAGCAGTTACCTTGGCTGCTAGCTTGAGTTTACAGCCTAGGAAAATTTGATTGGATGCTTCAAGGATCTGATCACCATGGTTTATGAGTGTGTTTGAGTACCATGTGAGGAAAAACTTCCCTTTCTCGGTGAGATACGTCCCATTGCTGCTGAAGAACCGTGTTGATTCAGGTTTGTCATTATACTCCCCAGCATCATCAGGCAGGTCCCACTCTGGATGACCTACCCTTATTGCAGCATCTTTATAGTCTGCTGTCAGATATTTGTCATAGCACTGCAACATTTTTGCATAAGACTGTCAAAATTGCTCCATGGACTGGGGGACTATATACAGAGGCTAAAACAGATTATTGTTTTTCAACCAAACCTAGAGCTGTAGGATATACTACATGAAGGAATATCAATTTTGCAGTTTACATTTTTATTTAACTTCTGCTCAGGCACTTAACTATATTGATGCACTATCAGGAAGAATCTGTGAACAATTCTGCGAAGTTAGTTTCCTGAAAAGTGATTCAGGTTTCGTAAATTTAACTAGGTCGCTCTCTTATTTCCATTGTAGTTCTAAGTACATCCAACTCTTACAAGTAGTAAAGTTACCTGGAATTCTCCAATTCCTGGAAAGACCCATCCTTGAGATCGTGGATAGGAAGGATATCTCAGCTCACCAGCTGGTCCAAGTCCAACCTCAATGTCAGTTACCATGCCGACGTCTAAGAATTCTGCGAAATTTTCTCTAAAACTCTTCATGTAATCACCGTAGATCTGAACAAACCAACCAAAATCTCTTAAATAGAACTCAATGTGAAACTCAACATACTTCAAACATTCATATGCAACTACAACCAAGATCAACCTCTTACTGTACTTATGATATGCATTATCAACCTACAAACTATACTGGGCTTTGAAGAGGAAAAAATGCAGCGTCTATATGCTAAGATAAATCAAACCTCGATGGCCGTACGTCCACCAAACAGGGGCTGATTGTCAACTCCGATGGTGAGATACTCCGAATTCCTGGTACCTTTTCTGTTGGTGTAGTAGATATCAGGGTTCGATTCACCAATGTCTCGAACCCATTTGGGTATGGGGATTGTAACAGCATCGCCGATATTTCCTCCACACTGATGAAAAGACATTATGACTTGAATTTTCAAGCCACATTGTTGTACTAGTTGGACTAACTCTTTATAAGGCTCCCATTCATACTGCTTGGGACCTTTGCTCTCTACAATACCCCACCACACATCCACCATTACTCCATCCACGTCTATAGATTTGAGTTGCTGGAGCTGTTTCATGAGTTGTTCTTTTTCTCCGAGAATATTTTCAGGTCTAACAACAGCCAACTATTCAAAAAGTCCGTAAATATTGCTTTTAAGTTAATTTAGTACAATTAAAAGTAGCTATTAAGCATTGGGAGAACATACTGGGAGCATTACGTAGACGGGTACATAATTTGCTAACATTTTCTCTCTCTCTGTGACCGGTGAAATTGCCTGCATAATTGCCAGTGGAGAAAAAGAGGAAAGCAAGTCAGTTCTTATGCTGTTCTTTGCTTGAGAGAATGACAATGGAGAGATGCTGTTTCCTCCTTTTCATTTTACTACGTAAGTAATCTGAATATGCCTTTACTTGGAAATGGCAAAAAGCTTAACAGCACGTCATAATGGAAAAATCGCGTGTTTTCTTGGGAGTTTTTTTTTATCTGTTTGGGGAATTCGATATCCAGGCGTAAAATATTTTCTATGGAAAAGTGCTTTCCCCATGGAATTCAATTTCTGTCCATTCCAGCCAACCAAACATGCTCTAAAATTTTCTTTTCTTTTGACTGGGGGATAATGTGCTAGTGGAAGATAGTGGGACATCACGGTACTTGGATTCATAGATCAGGCTGACGTACCCTCATTTTTGTTGTGTGAGTGCGCCTACTCCCCGTTTCTTAGAAATGACAGTCTAGAGATGACTCTTTTGGTGATTTTACCAATTTGCGCAAATAGCTTTTCAGGTCCTTTCATGCTTTACTGGACCAGGGCCTTGTTTGGCCTGAAGGAGCAGTGAATTACTAAGAAGCAAGGCCCTATTTATTGTTACAGAGACAGAAGTTGAAGGGGAGCTTTGGGCTTTAAAGTTGTTGTCTTGTGACTTTGAGGTCACGAAATAGCCTTTTGCAAAAATGAAAGGTAAGGCTGTGTATTATAGACCTTTGTGGTCTGCCCCTTCCTGAACCCTGCATAGGCAGGAGCTTAATGCACCAGGGCTGCCCTTTTTAGATATAGAAACTGATATCCCACATTCTCCTTGGGTACTATTGCCACGGCTTCTTTTGAGGTTTTGTGGTAAAAGTACACGTGGGTTAACCTTTTTTAAGTAATCAAACCTAATATTCATATTAGCTTCTTGCAATAGATGGGTTGTATAATTTTTTTTTTTTTATATTTTACATAATCCGAACATTGATATATATATATATATATATATATATATATATATATATATTTTTGTTCTTAATGTTGTACGTTTTTTTACCATCGATTTCAGAACTCGAAAAAAGCAATTGTACAATCATCCATGTTTAAGATTTTTGGATTAGAAATCATAAAACAGTTAAGATGAACAGTTGAAATCATCACAAAAGTAGATCTCTTGGATAAAAGTATAATAAAACTCCAAAAAGGGTGTGACATTAGTTTCAAAGGGCTGCGGAAATATCACCTCTCTCTCTCTCTCTCTCTCTCTCTCTCTCTCTCTCTCTCTCTCTCTCTCTCTCTCTTTATATATATATGTATTGTTTAAAGCCTTAAAGTTCACCAGTTTAAATCTAATAGTGCCCCACCAAACGGGTGAAAAGCTAAGACAGAGATGTCTGTGGTACATGTTATTCAATGGGTTGAGTGGAGATACTCTGTTCAGGTGGTCAAGCAATCAGAGTCTCTTATATTTGATTAGTCATCGTTACCTGCGGTTTCCATCACCTGATTGATTCTTTGGTGGGCACCTCGCCCCTAATCAGACGGTTGTGATGTTGACGCAAACTGAAAATTGCTGTCAAATTTGCCCAACTGATGACAAAGTTAATTGTCGTATCACATGCTCAGATGAGATATTTCGTGGAACATTTTCTTCCGTAAATATCGTAGAAAAGATCATTTGCTTCCTCTTGAATTTTAGACACACATTTCCATGAGCGTCTGGAAGCCCTGACCTACCATGGGAGAGACTTTGTCTAGCAGTTATTCTCTAGAAGGCCTGAGCTCAAATTCGTCTAAAAAAGATCTTAAGAATGTCCTAGAAACATAGTGGTTAATTTAAGCAAACATTAGCAAAGGAAAGCTCAAATTACCTCGATTTCGGAAGTTCTAGCCAAAGCGTCAGATGTAACAGCCATTGGAATCCTTACCATTCCTGAGGGAGTACATGAGAGACTACGCCAAGAGATGAGCCCGTTAGCTTGACGGAATCCGAAGCTACAACTTTTCGTCCCGTCGACTAAACCTGTCCGCCGGTGAAATTCTGATTTCGCAACCCCAAATTGCTTGTTCCACCCGTATACCTTTGGTTGTAACATGCTTGCCACGGCCACTGTCTTCTACTCATCCAACCCGAAAAGCAAAACACGGAGAGAACAATGGCTCTAGTTTCAGTGATGGTTTTGGTTTTGCATGTATATATACCCACCCCAAGTGGAAGAGGCAAGATAGAGAAATCTAGATTGAAGAAATGGGTGGTGAGCATTCTACTATTTAAGAATCTGTAAGTTTTGATTGGAAAAAGGCAATGTCGTTTTGCCAAGTTTTACTTTCCCAAATCTAGCGAAGAACAGGTTGGAATGTCACCAGTTCAAATTTAGGCCTTAGATTCATATATAGATGACATAAAGGACACGATTTCGGTAAAAGAAAGCTGGGACAAGTTCCTCGTATAGTAAATAAGGGGGGACAGGTTCAGCAAAAGAGAGGTTGAAGTTCCTTTTCTTCAATAACAGTCACAAAACCTTCTCCTCCAAGTCATACTCGTGTTATTTTGTTACTTTTTCAAGCCATCCTGGTGGCTCTGTGTGATAAAGAAGCCAAAGAAAGGCTATGAAAGGAAATATATGTCTAATGCAGACCATTGATTGCATCTATGGACCGTTGGATGAGCTGTCGCGATCCATGTGGGAAAATGCATGTATGATCAAGACCGCCGATTTTCTGACCATCAAAAAGGTTTACATCTTGAACTGGTAAAATCTATGGTTTACGTTTAGCTGGAAATTTTATAACCAAGGTTCATGATCAAGGGTTCAGACTTCCGGGCAGTGTTAGATTTGTGGATTATTTGCTTGCTTTACGAAAGAAGTATATCAAAGTAACATGACAAATTAGAATTAGATGATTTTCGGAGGTTGGTGGCTTTTGCAGTTGTCCTATAAACATCAATTGTGATGCAAAGTTCTCTCACGTGCACTACGGTAAGTAGAACGAGCAGTTCACTTGGGGCATCCATGGGAATACTAGCAGCCAATCACGTGAAACGTAGCATATTGACATGACAAGGGTGCTAAGATCGCTATCTTTGATAACACAAAGAAAGATGTTGCTATTCTCCACTTCTAATACTATTATGTTTCCAATTCATAAATAAGTATATAATTTAATTATAAGTTGATAATAAGTGTCAAAATGTCATCTGATAATCTAACTGTTTCTCCAAACATTATAAAATGTAACTTAGACAATAGAAAAATTATAGTAGTTGGAATAGAAAAAATTCTCTCCATTGTGCACTGATATGCAATATTATTAAAAGAATTATGTTAGTTATTTAGAATGGTGTACATGTTAGATTTTGGACATGCATATAATAATAATAATAATAATAATAATTGTATATCATATGCTATCATATAGGTTTGACCTATATTAAAAGTGATCTAATAAGGATTAAACTTAAATGGGCCTAAGTCATCTCACAAAGTATGGGCTTTATTATGTGTAGATACCTAATATTTTCTTTCTAATTTATGATAGGCTAAAATTAGAAATAAGGAAAATGTATGAAGTTATAAATGGTTATGGTTCCCAAATTGTACGTATGATTCTTTTCTGACATTTCATCATTACAAAAAAAGGGGGATCCCCTTCTCAAGAAAACTCATATGCATTAATTTGGAAGATCAAGAACCGCAAGATTCAGGAATCACATTTGTTCTCATGGATATAGGTACACTTTCGCATCTTGTCTATTATCCTTGGTGATTTAACACGAATGATGTTGGTATGATGAAGGTTTTCATCAACAAAAGATAGTTTTAAAAAGTGGTATCAGAGCCTCCTCATGTTGAGTCATTGAGAAATAAGTTTGTCAATTGATTTTGTGATGTGATTATTGAGAATGGTTCTTGAAGTCAACAAAGTGCTCTCTCTCTCTCTCTCTCTCTCTCTCTCTCTCTCTCTCTCTCTCTCTCTCTCTCTCTCTCTCTCTCTCTCTCTCTCTCTCTCTCTCTCTCTCTCTCTCTCTCGGATGTTAGATCTAAGATTTTCAAGAGATTAGGGCTTCAATCTAGGAAAACCGCAATAGAGTAAAAAAACCCATCATAAAGACATCTCAAATGAATGTTCTGAACTGTTAAATGGATTCAGGGATCCTCAAAACCCTAGAAATGGCAAAAATAGAACAAAAACTAGGTCATTTAGGACCTCGATATGATCAAAACAAAATGAGTGACTCGACCTCATTGTCTCCGCTGGACGATGTGCCTAGGACGTCGTGCAAGGAATGCTCTGGTGGGACGACGAGTGCAGGTGCTCTGTCGCGCATGTGCAGCGCACGCGCACTAAAGAGGAAAGGCGTGTTGTCACAGATCATACAAGGATGTCGGGCGTCCTGGAACCTGGGACGAACACAAGAGGGTCCCAGCAACTGGGATGCACGTGGTGCGCCCACATCGAGCGTTCCGAATGCATGTGTCTTGATGACGCAGGTCATAAATCACTATTCCGGCCCAAATTTTGATATAGGCCATTGAACAGTGACATGAAACAAAAAATCTCAAATTCTGGGAGTTATATAAACCTGATTTTAGATTTGCAAAGTCCATTTGAAAGGTTTTGATGATGCAGACATGATTTTGACACTAAAGCCTTGATCTAACCACACCTAGTTATTTTAAATTCATAAAATAGTGCTTAATTGCTTAGATCAGGTCGATTAGGCCCAAAAAATTGGATGTATAATGTTTTTAAATAATTGATTGAAACAACATGCTACCAAAGTATCCTCTCTTGTGTAAATCAATTTATTTTTAAACATCAAGATGGTTGTGGGTATGTAATTCATGTGGATATTGACCGGCCCAAAGGAAGGTCAATATTTGGCCGAATTACACACACCTGTGCTAATAAATATGTGGTAATTATTGGGTACTCTATGTGAATAATAAGTCGGTCCAAAAAATGACTTATTGTTTGACAGAATTTATTGTCAATATTTGATCACCACATCAAGAGTACCACTTACAAGTTAATATTCTATCCAAAGACTAAATGTTAATGTTGTGCTAGGTATCTTGTGATGAGCCTTATCATTATTTGAATTTATTTAAGCATGATATAGAACTTGTGTGAACATGTTGTTTTGTTCTATTTTCAGTTAATGCAAATGCTTCTATCATATCTGCCAATATCAATGCTATTCCCATGTTGAATGAGACCAACTTTAAGGAATGAAAAGAGAACGTCATGATCGTTCTTGGTTGCATGGATCTAGACCTTGCACTAAGGATTGAACAGCTCACTGCTCTTACAAACAGAAGTTCCAATGAGGAAAAACAGGACTTTGAGAAGTGGGATCATTCAAATCGCATGAGTCTTATGATCATGAAGCATGGAATTCCAGAAAATTTCAAGGGTGCTGTGTTCAAAAAGGTAACTATTGCCAAAGAGTTCCTTGAGAAAATTGAAATGCATTTTGCTAAAAATGATAAGGCCAAAACAAGTACAATTCTATCAAACTTGATTTCAATGAAGTATAAAGGAAAAGGAAACATAAGGGACTATATCATGGAGATGTCTCATCTTGCTTCGAAACTAAAGGCACTAAAGCTACAGCTATCTGAGGATTTGCTCGTGCATTTAGTTTTAATTTATCTTCTTGTGCTATTCAACCAATTTAAGGTTAGTTATAATTGTCACAAGGACAAATGGTCTCTTAATGAGCTCATGTCTCATTGTGTGCAAGAAGAGGAAAGGCTAAAGCGAGAAAAGACTGAAAGTGTTCACTTGGTTGCAAGTCCATCTAAGGACAAGAACAAGAAAAGGAATAAGGATAAAGAAGCTGTAAGTGATCCACCTCAAAAGAAACAACAAAAGAAAAAAAATGAGGAATTTGGCTATTACTTTTGTAAGAATTCTGAACACATGAAGAAGGATTATACCAAGTTTCATGCTTAGTGTGCAAAGAAAGGTACGCTTCTCACTTTGGTTTGTTCTGAGGTTAATTTAGCTTCAGTACCTAGACACACTTAGTGGATAGATTCTGGTGCAACTACTCACATAAGTGTGTATATGCAAGGTTGCTTGAGTTTTTGAAAGCCAAATGATGCTGAAATATGTGGGTGATGATAAATCAGTGAAGGTTGAGGTGATAGGGACTTTTAGGTTATTATTAAAGACTAAATATTATTTGAATTTGAAAGAGACATATGTTGTACTGTCTTTTAGATGAAATTTGGTTTTTATTTCCATTTTGGACAAATTTGGTTATTGTTGTTCATTTGGAAATAATCAATTTAGTCTTTTTCTAAATTCAAATATTGTGGGTACCGGTTCTTTGTCTTTTTATGATAACTATTATTTACTTGATACTAGTGCCACTTTTAATGAAACCTTGCATGTGAGTTCACGTGGTATAAAACGCAAATTAACCAATGAGAATTTTGCTTCATTCTGGCACAAGCGTTTAGGGCACATATCTCAACAAAGAATTGAAAGACTTGTGTTAGATGGAATTCTTGATCCCCTTGATTTGTCAAACTTTCAAGTCTATGTTGAGTGTATTAAGGGGAAACAAACAAACATAAGGAGATTAGGTGCCAATAGATCTTCAGACGTCTTAGAGCTAATACATATAGATATTTGTGGGCCATTCTCTATGGCTTCATGGAATGGTCAACAATATTTTATTACATTCATAGATGATATCTTGCGTTTTGGCTACCTTTATCTCATTCATGAGAAGTCTTAATCACTAGACGTGTTTGAGGCATTCAAGGCTGAAGTTGAGAACCAACTTGGCAAAAGCATTAAGACTGTCATATTTGACTGTGGTGGTGAATACTATGGTAGATATGATAGATTAGGTGAATAACGTCCAAGGGCATTTTTCAAATTCCTTGAGGAGTGCGGTATCGTCCCACAGTACACCATGCCGGGAACTCTTAGCATGAATGGTGTTGTTGAGAGACGAAACAAAATATTAAAGGACATGGTGAGGAGTATGATTAGTCACACTATTGATGTGTTTTACCGCAAGTGCACAGGCTATTATAATATAGCTAATGCAAGTACGGGTCGATCCCATGAGGACTTGACTTAAAAATTAAGAGTTATAACAATTTTAATTGATAAAAATTAAAAATAAATAACAATTTTTTTTGGAATTGGAATCAAAATTCAGATCAAATTAACTTATAAAAGTTACAAAATTTTTAGTTCTAGAATAAAGAAAATTAAACTAAATAACAAGAAAAAAACTACTTTCCTAGCTTAATCACTATTAATATCTTCCAATATGGTATTCTTGGAATTGATCGGTCTTCATAAACATCTTTATCATGTCATTGATTAGAGATCTGCTAGTTGGATTTATCAGATTCCTCAAAATCATAAAGATATAGAGCAAATGGTGATTTTGGGATTTGGACAGTCTAGATCACTTTACAAAATACAAACTAGAGATCAGAGACGTTAATTAAATTAGGGTTGTCATAAGAATGAAATTTAAGAGTTAATTTGAAATAAGATAAGAAACAGAGGACAAACATGCAATTCTTGGTTGATTAAGGCATTGATTCGGTTAAGCCTTGATTAAAAAGGTTCGATTGGATTGTTCCTGGATAAGAAAAACACATATAAAGTGAAACTGGAATAAAACGAGACACAGGAAACTAAATCAAGGACTGAAATGGAATTAAATTAGAACTTTGTAGGGTAAAAATGGAATTTGAAGAAAAACTGATTTAAAACAGAAGAAGGAAACAGACACCCGAGGGAGGTAGGAAACCGATGATGGAGGGGGAGAAGGAGGAGGAGAAGGGAGAGGAGAAGATGGGGAGAAAAGAGGAGGGAAAGAGAGATAAGGGAAAACCAATGTCGAGTTTTCTTCTCCAAGCCATCCGGTACCAGGGAAGAACGCCAGAGAAGAGTGCACTGGGCAGTGAATAGAAATGATGGTGCGATGCCAGAGAAGAAAGGAAATTAGGTGCTGGGAATGCCATGGACATAAGGGAGCCGACGGTTTCTATAAGATGCTGTCGGAGGTGGAGATAGGAATTGAGAAGGAAAAAGAAGGGAGGTATTGGTAAGTGCCATGCTGTGCAGTGATGACTAGGCAAATGGGCTAAATAGTGAAGTGGCTGGTGGCTAGTTGCTTTGCCTGGTGCAATGGAGAAGCAGAGTGAGAAGAGAGTAGAGAGAGGATTCATCGACAGTGAGACGTTGGAGCAGAGAGAGTAGGGAGATAACTAGAGGAAGAGAAGGAGAAAAAGAGGGGAAGAGAGAGACTAGGCTGGCTGGTAATGAAGCAGAGAGAGAGAGAGAGAGAGAGAGAGAGAGAGAGAGAGAGAGAGAGAGAGAGAGAGAGAGAGAGAGAGAGAGAGAGAGAGAGAGAGAGAGAGAGAGAGAGAGAGAGAGAGAAGAGTGGAATTGGATCTGCCCTGTATGGCCCAGCCAAGGGAGAGAAGAGAAGAGAGAATGGAGATGAGAAGGGTGGAGAGGAGAGGAAGATGGAAAAATAGGAGGGACCTCCTACATCCAGCCCAAAATAGGAAGTGAGGAGAGAATAGAGATAAAGAGAAAGAGAGAATCCAAGGGTGATGGGTTTGGCTCTTCTTATCATATCTTCACTTTCCTTTAAAGTGAAGAGTCCTTTTCACTTTAGAAACTTATCCCATTCTTTTATGCAACATTCCCTTTTGATAAAATCTTCTCTATGATTCTCAATTGAGATCAAGTATCTATTAGGAAACTATCATATCCATCTTTGTGAGTGATCTAATCCGTCCAATGCTCTTTTAGATAATCCTCACCGTTAACTTTTGATCTTAACCATTCATGCTTCTTTTGATTAATCTACAAAATAAAAGACCAAATTAGAGTCATTTGAACCATACATTAATCATCTGATAAGATCTAATGATCATCTGACCATTAATTTTGGCAAATTAACCATTGGATGGTCAATTGGAGTTAAAGTCAAAATCAAGCTAAAAATTATAAATTTGATTCGTTAAATAATCTAATTGAATGCTAAATTAGGGGTATTTTGATCAAAATTGAGCACTTAACACATACTACCTTACCATATTCACTCTAGGGAGAGGCACTCAAAATTGTAGCTTACATCCTTAATAGAGTTCCAACTAAGGCAGCGGCTAAAACTCATGAATTATGAATGAGCAAGAAGGCCAGTATAAAGCATTTACACATTTGGGGTTGTCCATCTGAGGCAAGGCCTTATAGGGCAAATGAAAAGAAATTGGACTCAAGAACAGTAAGTAGCTATTTTGTTGGGTACTCTGAATGGTTTCGGGATACAAATTTTATGATCCCAAAACCAGGTCCTTCTTTGAGATGGGAAATGCACGGTTCCTTGAGGATATTGAGTTTGGGGGGAGAGATAAGGTTAAAGACTTTGTCTTTGAAGAGAAATCCGTTTCTCTTCCTGTGATTATTATTGATAATCATCAAGCTCCTATTCCTGATGTTGTTTAAGAATCAATACCAGAACCACAAGACAATGTTAAAAATCTCAATCAAGATCAACAGGTTATTCTTGAAAAACAAACTTAATAACCTCAAGAATAGATGCCATAATGAGATCCACTAGAGAAAGGAGAAGTGCGGTTTTTAATGATTATATCATATTTCTCTAAGAACATGACGATGACATTGGATTGGTGGAAGATGATCCAATCAACTTTCATCAAGCCATGCAAAGTACTAATTCTCAAAAGTAGATTGATGCCATGAATGAAGAGATTAAGTCCATGAAAGATAATGACATTTGGGAACTCCTCCCATTGCCTGAAGGTGCGAAGCCCATTGGTTGCAAATGGATATTTAAGACCAAGAGGGATTCGAATGGTGATGTGGGGACATATCTTCTTGTTTCAAAGGGCTTCACTCAAAAGGAAGGCATTGATTATAATGAGACTTTCTCTCTAGTTTCATTGAAAGACTCTTTCAGGACAATCATGGCATTAGTGACACATTTTGACCTTGAGTTACATCAGATGGATGTAAAGACTGTATTTTTCAATAGTGACATTGATGAGACAATTTATATGGTGCAGCGAGAAAACTTTGTGTCGAGAGATGTAAAGAATATGGTTTGTAAATTAAAGAAATCCATCTATGGGCTTAAGCAAGCTTCTTGTCAATGGTATTACAAATTCCATCAAGTTGTTATCTCGTTCGGTTTTGAGATGAATGTGATTGATGATTGTATATACCATAAGTTTAGTGGGGGTAAACGCATTTTTCTGGTTTTACATGTAGATAACATATTGCTTGCCAGCAACGATATAGCCTTGTTGCATGAAACCAGGAGATTTCTATCAAAGAAATATGAGATGAAAGATCTTGGAGATGCATCTTTTGTATTGGGGATTCAGATACATCGGGATCGTTCTTGGGGTATTCTTGGATTATCACAAAAGGGCTATATTGAGAAGGTACTTAAGAGATTTTCCCTTTTGCTATGGGAGATAGGTTCAGTCTTGACCAATGCCCCAAGAATGATTTTGAAACTAAGAAAATGCAGAAGATTTCCTATGCTTCAGTAGTGGGAAGTCTGATGTATGCTCAAGTTTGTATGCGTCAGGATATTATGTACATTGTTGGGATGCTAGGCAGATATTTGAGCAATCCATGCATGGACCATTGGAAAGTAGCCAAACTAGTCATGCGGTATTGTTAAGTGTTCAATTTTGGTCAAAATACCCCTAATTTAGTATTCAATTACAACATCTATTCCATTAATTTCAAGATTTTATATAAAATATTCTGTTTTAGCTTTAATGGGCCATCCAACCATTAAATTGCAAAATTAATGGTCAGATGATCATTAAAGCTAATAAATGGTTTAGATGATTCTAATTGGGTCCTATGCATTGCAGATCAGTCAACTTAAGCGTGGACGCTCCAGATCGAATCAAGGATATTAGATGGAGATCAGATGAAGTTTTATGGAAAAAAAGAGGATTTTGAAGAGTCCTAAGACAGAACAAATTTGAAGACTTTCAGAGTTCTAGCAAGACTAAGAAAGCTAGTGGACCCCACCTAACTCTATCTTTCTATCCCAACTCTCTTATCCCTCTCTCTCTCTCTCTCTCTCTCTCTCTCTCTCTCTCTCTCTCTCTCTCTCTCTCTCTCTCTCTCTTTCACGTTTCTCTCTCCCTCTCCTTTTTATTCCCCTTCTTCTCTCTCTCCAAAAACGTTTTTTCCTCCCTAGGGAGGCTGGGCTGGCCAACTTTCCCCCTCCTTTTCTTCCCTTTTCTCTCCTCTTCTCTCCACTCCCATTCTCTCTCTCGGTTACTCCCCATCTCTGCCTCCAATCAAACCCAATGCCAGGCCGGCCATAGGTGCGTGACACACCAAGCTGGTCGACACATTCTCCTCTCCTCTCCTCTCCACATCTCCCTCTTCTCACTTCACATCGCATAGCTATTCCCTCTCTATTTCTCTCTCTTTCTCCCTCTCATTCTCTTCTCATACCCGGCACTACCCCTGCCATCTCTGCATCACCGCCTGAAGAGGGATCGCATCGGCCACTCTCCACTACATACTAGCCAAGAGTCCCACTTTTCCCTCTTTCCTCATTGCTCTGTTCACCTTCTCGTTCTCCTTCTCCTCCTCTCTCTCTCTCTCTCTCTCTCTCTCTCTCTCTCTCTCTCTCTCTCTCTCTCTCTCTCTCTCTCTCTCTCTCTCTCTCCCCGTGTTTCACTGCCCAGCACCGGACTGCCCAGAGATCCTTCGCATGCTTAGGCAAGAACCTAGACTAGCAGATTGGGTTTTCCTCAATCTTTTCTCCCATCTTCTTCCCCATCTCATCCTTCAACCAACCTCGGCCAGCCGGCCTTCACCACCTCTACTCTCCTTCTCCTTCACTGCACGGACTGGGGAAGAAAACCTAGAACGAGTTTTCTCACCCGCGTTCTCCTCCCTCCTTCTTCTTCCTCCTTCTCCAGCGATCTTTCTCTGCATCACTGGATGCCCCGGGAGAGAAAACCCAACTCGGGTTTTCTCCCCACCGTTTTCCTCTCCCTCTTTCTTCTCCTCCTTCCTCTATTATTCTTCCTCTTCCTTTCTTACCCCCTTCTCCAATTCCCACCGTGTTTTCCTGGTTTTTTTCGTGAAAAACCAAAACCCAGGGAAAATTTCTATTCTGCCCCTGGCAGATCTCAGGAATTACTAACAAGTCCCCATTTTAATACCAACTCTGTCCTTTTTCAAAAATACCGTCTGTGTCCCCAATTTAATTCCAACTTAGTCCCTGATTTAATTCCAACTGTGTCCCTGTGCTATTCTGGTTTTACCTTATCTTCATTTTGACTATCCAGGGACAGTGCAATCCAGGATAAACTATTCAGGGATAGTGTTATTCAGAGACAGTGTAATTCAAGGACACTGCAATCCAAGGACAAGCTTATCCAGGATGCCTTTTAGTTTTATTTTTTGTTTTCCTTAGAATACATAATTATGAACATTGGAACAATTGAATAAATCTGAATTTTAGTTTATTTCTAGTATATTTTTTGTTTTTATTCTTTTAGTTGAATTTTATTTAAAACTCCATCATTTTAAATCAAGTCTTCGTGGGATCGACCCGTACTTGCATAAGCTACACTACAATAGCCCGTGTACTTGTGGTTAAACAATCAACAAGTTTTTGGCGCCGTTGCCGGGGACTTGCAATGGAGTTTTTATAAAATTTAATTAAAAATCCAAAAAAATAAAAAATAAAAAAATTAGGAATTGCATTTTAGGCATTCTTAGGTGTATCTTTAGGCATTTTTAGTGCATAACCACTTTATTTCCTAAATTCGGTACTAATTATTATTTTTTCTTTTCAAGAAATTGGAATAGAGCTTCATCAATTAGATAGATTTTTCTTGCTTTCCTAGATTAGGAATTTTATTTTTGAGTGAATCTTGTAGTGAGGACCCTTGTAATTTGGATTTATAATTTCAAATTTTAAAGGGTTGTAATAATACAGGGCAAGTGTGGGACAAGGTGGCCCACACTTGATCTTTATCAGAAACCTCACTGTAAGTCTTCTCACTCATTTATTTTCTAGATTAAGGTTTGCATTTAGAATAATTTGCATTGTTTGGTAGTTAAATTGCATATAGAAAGCATTTGTTATAATTGTTGCATCTTAGGGTTTGCATTAGTTTATTGCTTTCAATTGCATTTAGGACACTTCTAATGCTTTAAGGTGGATTATATGTTGATCGAATTGCCAGTGTGTGAAAATTAATAAGTAAGGGCTCCCTACCCCTACAAGATTAAGGGTGGATTTCATCACCACTCCTTGGCCCATCTAGGATAATCACCTCAAGTGCGCAACCCCACCATTTACATGAAATTAAAATCAATTAGAAGAGACCTATAGGGTTAGCACATGCTCGTAGGACCCTTTTAATAGGAGACGAATTACTGTCACTCCGGTTGCTTTTGATCACTGTGGTTATTGGGGGTTGTCTAATAGAGCCTCGCTCTTCACCCACCTCATGTCGACGTTTGTTGAGGTCTAAACGTCTCCTTACACGAGGGTGGATTAACCGCTTTGATTAGAACCTAACTGATAAGCAGTAGTCAACTCCTAAAGAGAGTAGGAGCGTTAGCTCAAGCTAATTAAAAGCGTTGTCCCCACAGAAAATTAAGAAAATCAAAATATTTATGCTTGTTAGCCTTAGGGGATTGCTTAATTGTGTTCTTGATTATGCATCATTCTAGGCATTTAGGTTGCATTATTTATGATAGTCCTCTTCAAAAAAAGAAAAAGAAAAAGAGAGAAGACATGATCGGTTGCACTTAATGAATAATTTAAACACTGATCAAAAGGGTAATTTACACCCTAGCATTAATAGAGAAAATATTTCCCCATGGAGAACCAATCTGCTCTTTAATGATGATAAACCACCTTTCATCTTTGATAATTATGATGTTTCCTCATGGACAAGAAATCCTCTCTTTAATGCTAATGATCCTGTACCTCTATTTTATAATGATATGTGTCAATGGAGGAATCATTCTCAACTATATGGAAATAGGAGAAAGGACCAACATAAAACACATGAGAATAACCAAAATTCTTGTGGGAAGACACTAAGAGATTATTTGCAGCCTAATTATACCAGCACACTTTCATATATACTTTTACCTCCAAATGTTGGTATGATTGACTTAAAGGTGGGAGTAATTCAATTACTTCCCAAATTCTATGGGTTGGATAGTGAGAGTCCTTACAAGCATTTAAAAGAATTCTATGAAGTGTGCATGACTCAACATACACAAAACATCGACTTAAATATAGTAAGACTCAAACTTTCTTTTTCTTTAAAGGAAAAGGCTAAGATGTGGTTTCATTCAATGCTACAAGGTTCCATACGAATATGGGAAGATATAACTAGGAAGTTCTTGAGTAAGATCTTTCCTAGACATAAGACAATTGCTCTTTGTCAAAATATAGCGAATTTTACCCAGACGGATAATGAAACTTTCTATCAATGCTGGGAAAGATTTAAGGAATTATTGTTGACTTGTCCACATCATGGATACAAACTTTGGCATATCATTAGCTTCTTTTATGAAGGACTTAAATCTAATATACGTCAGTTTGTTGAAATGATGTGCAATGGTAATTTCTTAAACAAACAACATGAAGAGGCACAAGAGTACTTGGAATGGTTGGCAGAGAGTGCGCAAACTTGGGCTGATTCAGAAAAAGTAGGTTTTTCAAGTGAGCCAAAGACCACCACCACATCCTCTAGGGGAGAAATATATGCTATGACTGAAAAAGATGATATAAAAATAGCATCCTTAGATAGAACAGTTGAGGCCATGGAAGTGGAAAAATGTCTCTCTAAGAAAGTTGAACAGGTGTGTGATATTTGTGAAAGTAATACACACCTTACTCAGGAATGTCCCATTGATGATGCATCGACACATTCTTATGAGCAACATTTTTCTCCTTTCGAGACATATAGTTTCAACTGGAGTAATCATTCTATTGTCACAAATAAATACAGTGTTTCGCAGAAGGCCCAACACCAACCTTATTACCAAAAACAAGGACCACTTGTTCTCGGACCTTACCTTCCTCCACGTAAGAGGAAAGTGGAGGATAATTTTCATCTAGTCATGCAATACCAAGAGAAGAAAATTGCTCAAATTAAAGCCCAATTAAAAGAGAATACAAATTCCATGATTGAATTGAAGGACATGATGTCTCAAATGCTAAAGACCATTGATAAAGAGGAATGTTTTATTCCACCAAATGGATATCTTGATGATATGGATGTAGGAGATGAGATTAATTCTTCATTTATAGACATGGAACAAACAAAGGCAGTTACCATTATTCATAATGGTAACATAATTGAGCAGTCTGGTCCTAAAAAGGCTGAAATAGTATCGAAACTTGTTAGAAAAAGAGATGAATTTATTGCTTAGGAAAATATCACGCCCACTGATCAATATGACATACTTGCTCCATTTCCAAAAAGGCTGCATCGAACTCCTACAATTGTCTCTAATTATGTGAAGCAGCTTGAAGATAAATTTATCTTGCCTTGTGATAAAATAAAAATTTTTAAATTGCAAGATAAATTTATTCATTATTCCTTTTCAGAGGCCTGTCCAGCTTATTTTGTATGGGACCCAGTGAAGTTTTGAACTCAGTAATGTTTTTCCTCTGAAATTTTTCATCTGAAAAATAAAGTATTTAGCTTAGTTTTTACTTTCTTCTTTTTCTTTTCTAGATTTTTTTCTATATCTCCCAATTTTTTTTGTGTTTCTCAATGCATTATCATCATCATACTTTTTAAACATTGAGGACAATGTTTCTGTCAAGTTGGGGGGTGTAGAATTCTTGCAAATTCTAGTTTTCTTTTAGTTTTTAGGTGATTTCCTTGGTTTTTTTTTTCAAATTTTTTTTTTGAAAAAATGAAAAATTTTAGGTCATTTCCTATACTATGATGAGAATTGGATTTTCTGAAGTATAATTTGGATAACTTTAGCTTATTAATGGAATTGAATATGATTAATTCATCATTTTACTCATTTTCTAAAGTATTTCATGAAAGTAAAGTCTCAGATCACATCTGTACACGCAGTTGCATATAGATAATCTAAATTGATAAGTGGCTATAACTTAGAAATTCTGAAGAAATTCAGTGGAGACCTATAACCTAAGTGAGTTTTAGAGCCATTCATCCTTTTTGAGAGGTTATAAATATTTCAAATTTTCTTCAGCGTGCTTAAATAAAATTGATCCTAAACTCTTAAATTTGGCTAATTACCTGAATAATTAGAATACTACCTTTAAAATTCTGGAAGTTCATTGAATTTGATAGATTATAGGACACCTAGAAAATGATTTAGGCCATCCTTGTTATAACCTAGAGACATAAAGCCTACCCATAAAGTATTTTTACCACTAGATTAGCCAACTTGAGCCTTTCAATATAAGCCTTTTCTTGTGTCACCCAAATTACCCTTTACCCATGATAAACCAGTATAAATTGACCATTACCCATCTTCTTTGAAAAATAAGGTAGAGATGAATGAAAGAATATCTTTTAGTTGCAATGAAAGTAGAAAAGTGGATATCAAGAAAAGAAATATTCTTCAAAGTAATTCAAAAATGTGAAAAGAAAGAAAAGATTCTGAAAAAAAAAGAAAAGAAAAAAAAAAGAGTTTGAAGAATGCAAGGAAATAGAAAAAGAAATATTCACTTTAGCAAAGAAAAAGAAGAATTGTCAACTTTAGTAGAAAACCTCTACTTATTTTTTGAAGAAACTTTGAATACCCCTATACCCTTTCTTTGGAACCCTGTCCTAAGCCTACGTTTCGTCTAAGTTAAAGACCTATTGATTCTAGGAGGAATATAGTCTTGATGAGGAAATGAATGGATAGGATTAAAAGAGTGATATTTCTAAATATTCAAAGGTAATGACATCCATTCCAAAGGGATCAAAACAAGTAAATTTCTTAGTAACTTCCGTTCTTCATGAGTATATGTGAGCTAAATTTGCTTTTCTTGACTCTTCTCACATAATCAAAAGAGAGATATGATTTGAACCTTCTATTTGAGAGACTTTATTTCTGAGAGTATGTCATTAGTAAGGATTAAGGTCAAAACATATTTCAGATGGAGTTCAAAAGTTATAAGTCTACTTAGAGATAAAGATTATTCTATGTGTAGACTATATATGCACACAATCACTCTGAGATCTGAGCTCCAGTAGAATATTTTTAGCATATGGGTAAGGTTTTGAATTCTTCAGTCATTTTTATTAGTTTGCTAAAGTTGATAGATTTATTGAAGATAATTCTTTGAGAAAAAAAGTGGAGATGACCTGAAAAATAAAAATTTTTGAGTTGATTTCTTCGCGTCTTTTGTTAGGGATTAGCAAAATGCTGGTTGGGGGGTGTGTTAAGTGTTCAATTTTGGTCAAAATACTCCTAATTTAGTATTCACTTACAGCATCTAGGCCATTAATTTCAAGATTTTATATAAAATATTCTGTTTTAGCTTTAATGGGCTATCCAACCGTTAAATTGCAAAATTAATGGTAAGATGATCATTAAAGCTAATAAATGGTTCAGATGATTCTAATTGGGTCCTATGCATTGCAGATCACTCAACTCAGGCGTAGACGCTCCAGATCGAATCAAGAATATTAGATGGAGATCAGATGAAGTTTCATGGAAAAAAGGAGGATTTTGAAGAGTCCTAAGACAGAACAAATTTGAAGACTTTCAGAGTTCTAGCAAGACCAGGAAAGCTAGTGGACCCCACCTAACTCTATCTTTCTATCCCCACTCTCTTATCCCTATCTTTCTTTTTTTCTTTCTCTTTTATCTCTTTCTCTCTCTCTCTCTCTCTCTCTCTCTCTCTCTCTCTCTCTCTCTCTCTCTCTCTCTCTCTCTCTCTCTCTCTCTCCTTTTTATTCCCCTTCTTCTCTCTCTCCAAAAACATTTTTTCCTCCCTAGGGAGGCTGGCCTGGCCAACTTTCCCCCTCCTTTTCTTCCCTTTTCTCTCCTCCTCTCTCCACTCCCATTCTCTCTCTTGGTTACTCCCCATCTCTGCCTCCAATCAAACCCAATGCCAGGCTGGCCATAGGTGCATGACACACCAAGCTAGCCGGCACATTCTCGTCTCCTCTCCTCTCCACTCCACATCTCCCTCTTCTCACTTCACTTCACATCGCATAACTATTCCCTCTCTATTTCTCTCTCTTTCTCCCTCTTGTTCTCTTCTCGTACCCGGCACTACCCCTGCCATCTCTGCATCACCGCCTGAAGCGGGATCGCACCGGCCACTCTCCACTACATACCAGCGCAAGAGTCCCACTTTTCCCTCTTTCCTCGCTGCTCTGTTCACCTTCTCCTTCTCCTCCTCCTCCTCCTCCTCTCTCTCTCTCTCTCTCTCTCTCTCTCTCTCTCTCTCTCTCTCTCTCTCTCTCTCTGTGTTTCACCTCCTAGCACCGGACTGCCCAGAGATCCTTCGCACGCCTAGGCAAGAACTCAGACCAGCAGATTGGGTTTTCCTCAATCTTTTCTCCCATCTTCTTCCCCATCTCATCCTCTGGCCAGCCTCTGCCAGTCAACCTTCACCACCTCTGCTCTCCTTCTCCTTCACCGCATGGACAGGGGAAGAAAACCTAGAACATGTTTTCTCACCCCAGTTCTCCTCCCTCCTTCTTCTTCTTCCTCCTTCTCCGGTGATCTTTCTCTGCATCACCGGACGCCTCAGGAGAGAAAACCCAACTCGGGTTTTCTCCCCACCATTTTCCTCTCTCTCTTTCTTCTCCTCCTTCCTCTATTCTTCTTCCTCTTCCTTTCTTCCCCCCTTCTCCAGTTCCCATCGTGTTTTCCTGGTTTTTTTTGTGAGAAACTAGAACCAGGGAAAATTTCGGTTCTGCCCCTGGCAGATCTCAGGAATTACTAACAAGTCCCCATTTTAATACCAACTATGTCCTTTTTTAGAAATACCGTCTGTGTCCCCAGTTTAATTCCAATTGAATCCCTGATTTAATTCCAACTGTGTCCCTGTGCTATTCTGGTTTTACCTTATCTTCATTCTGACTATCCAGAGACAGTGCAATCATGAACATACTATTCAGGGACAGTGCAATCCAAGGACAAGCTTATCCAGGACGCCTTTAGTTTTATTTTCTATTTTCCTTGGAATAAATAATTGTGAACATTAGAACAATTGAATAAATCTGGATTTTAGTTTATTTCTAGTATATTCTTTATTTTTATTCTTTTAGTTGAATTTTATTTAAAACTCCATCATTTTAAATCAAGTCTTCGTAGGATTGACGCGTACTTGCATAGGCTACACTACAATAGCCCGTGCACTTACGGTTAAACAATCAATAGGTATCTTCAAAGAACAAAACATTTTATGCTCACGTATAGGAAGTTGGATAAGTTAAAGATCATTGGTTATTTGACTTCAACTTTGCTGGATGCCAAGATAGTCGTAGATCCACTTCAGGTTATATCTATCTACCTGTCGGAGGAGCTATTTCTTGGAAGAGTACTAAGCAGACACTCATTGTTTCTTCCACTTTGGCAGATGAGTTTATAGCATGTTATGAGGCATCGAATTATGGAATATGGCTGAGAAATTTTGTCACAGGGTTGCGAATTGTGGATGTAATTGAAAGACCACTTAAGTTATTTTGTGACAATAAGTCCGCAGTTTATATTCCAACAATAATAGGAGCTCAATGAAGTCAAAGCATATAGACATTAAGTTCGTAGTTGTTAAGGAAAGAGTTCAGAGTGGTCAAGTGTCTATAGAGCATATTTGCACAAACTCCATGATTGTTGATTCGCTTACTAAGAGGCTACCATCCAAGGTCTTTCATGGGCATACTGCTCATATGAGTGTTGTATCATTTAATGATATACTAGATTAGTGGGAGTTTGTATATATATGCTTTTTTGTTTTAGACACATCTTGTGCTTATGGATATTTTTTACAGAAATAAAGTATTCAGTTTTATTTTTCACTTTGATTTGATTTTAATATGATCTCATAAGGAATAAAGATAGACAAGTTGGAAATAGGCATGCTTAAATCACATTGCATATAATTTCCATACTACACATCCATACTTGATCTATGTAGTTTGGTTTTATTAATATACGTGACCATGGATGGATTTAGTTATAATATGTAACGAAAATTGCCTTGATCCTATATTATCATAATTAATGGACGAGATTGTTCGGAAATGTTTTCTGAACATGATAACAAAGATTTTGAACTCATAAGGTTATATTATAATATACAATTATAAAGTGATATATATATATATATATATGTAGTCCAAGTGGGAGATTGTTAGATTTTGGACGTGACATTTATATATAAAGGGCAGTCCCAGTGCACGCTATATATACAATAATAATAATAATAATAATAATTGTATATCATATGCTATCATTTAGGTTTGGCCTATATTAAAAGTGATCTAATAAGGATTAAAGTTAAATGGGCCTTAGTCATCTCACAAAGTATGGGCTTTATTATGTGTAGATACCTAATATTTTGTTTCGAATTTATGATGGGCTAAAATTAGAAATAAGAAAAGTGTATGCAGTTATAAATGGTCATGGTCCCCAAATTGTATGTATGATTCTTTTGTGACATCCCGTCATCAGAAAGAAAGGGGGATCCCCTTCTCAAAAAAACTCATACACATCAATTTGGAAGATCAAGAACAACAAAATTCAAGAATTACATCTGTTCTTATGGATCCAGGTATGCTTCCGCATCTTGTCTATTATTTTTGGTGATTTAACATGAATGATGTGGTATGATAAAGGCTTTCATCAACAAAAGATAGTTTTAACAATACAATTATATACAAAGCAAACAAATAGCAAAGTAATAATACGAAATAATGAATTTTGAGTTTTATTCATTCAAATAGCATTGATCTCTGCATAGTATTTTGGTACACTGCTCATCCATAAGATTATGTTCTTGACAGATGGTTTAGATCATAATAATAGTTATTGCCTGAAGAAAAATTCACGATTATTGGCTGTGTAGCATTCTAAATGCTGTGTTTTGAACATTGAATGTAAACCCTTGCTTTATACAAAGTTTATTAATGGTTACACATTCAGATACCGGCAAACACAATTTTTACGAGAACGCATAGAAGCTCTAAAATTCTGAGCTAGGCTTTTCGAAATAAGTTTGCATAGCTTGCATAAAATTTTCCTCTAGCAAAAAAAGAAAAAGAAAAATGTACAGATGGCTGCATTTGATTGATAAGTTCCCAGCTCATCCAAATAATCTTGACCACGTAACAGTGTAGATCTACTTATTGATGGCAATGGAAGTTGGACCCATTGATTTAGTGTCATCAAGACTTGATGGCATCGTCCTTTATGCTGCATTATATATAGCCCAGCTCTTGCCGTCGAAGGTATAACCGGTCTTAGCTTTGATAACAACTCAATATCCTTAAGAAAAATCGATCACATAGGAGCATTTCCGTCCAGCTAGAAATTGGAGAACGTTTTGTTTGAAAATGAAAATCTCAATTTTGCCTTGTTTGCCTAATTTAGAGTAGATAAATTAACTTGTGTTCTTGCCAAGTTTTTGTGATTATATGCCCATCTTTTAACTCATAAACCTTACCTAGGATTATTCATGGCTCCAAAATCACTTTTCTTGAATGATCCTCTTGAATGTGGATGTTGCCTCATTCCACTAGCAGGTTCCTGTGGCTGATGGAGAGCATTTAATGATACATCAGAAATCCCGGGTGTTCACGACAAAATGAGTTGTCCAAGTTGATCGTATGTGGGCTTCACCGGTCTTAGCTTTGATAACAACTCAATATCCTTAAGAAAAATCGATCACATAGCAGCATTTCCGTAGTCGAATCCACTTCTAATTTGATAAATACATTGCTCGTGAAGTAGGAAGAATCTAAAGGCCTAATCCTGTAACCGCAGTGAAATGAAGTAGGTTTGGAGTTTCTAAGACTAACATCAGCTTCATCTGTCACAGATTTACTTCAAGAAGAGGGATTCCTGACCCAAGCCAAGTACGGGGGACCAGTAACTGGGAAAGGTAATTCAGTCACTTGGGGGGTTGGCTCTTCAGATGTTGACGGAATAACCGATACAATTGTTAATTTAAATATATAGAAACACAAAGTGTTTATACAGCCCAGAAGAATACAAAAAATAAAATAAAACACAATCAGTCAAAGCTTAAATAGGTCCTGTAAATATGCTCAATTTGAAGGATATACGGCTGTGCTGATAATGGAATCACTTCCTCTAAATCGGTAGTAGCTTCCAGGCAGCATTTGCATTATTTCTGAAGAGTCTATGACCAGCTGGGAATATCCTTCTATCTGGACATTAGGAGATTTAGTTCATTGAGAATAGAAAGCCCTAAATTCAAGCTATACCATTCAGCATAATTATTAGAGGCATCAAATGTGAGAAGAGAGCAGCAACGGTCATTTCAATGTGCTCCCCAATAATGCCTCCAACACCTGTTCTACCAGGATTCCCCTGACAGGCCGTCAAAGTTTAGTTTGACGTAACCCTCCTGAGGAGGTTTCCAATAACCGACAAATCAGTCTTTGATCTAACATAGATTTCACATTGATTCCATTTTTGAAGGGTAGGGATGTCGTTTTCAGAGCAGGAATTATTCGAAGTGTCCTGATTAGCAACATCGGAAACAATTAATCATTTTTTCCAAACTCCATTGACACCAAAAAAAAAAAAGAAGAAGCCATTTGTATAAGTAGTATTGTTCCTCTCAGACTAAATAGCCCAAAAAAGATGAAGATGAGCCAAAGTGAAGATAGTTCTAAGTCTATCCGAATTTGAACAGTTAGAATAACACCAATTTTAAAAATACTTAAAGAGTCACGAATGAGTGGTTGGTAGTCAAATTCAGGACCAATAGTAAATCACAAAGGAACAACCCATGAATGTTAGTCTCGTCTACGCACCGATCACAAGGCAAGAAGAGGAAAATTATCATTTACCCATCTTATATTGGGAAAATTTTGTCCCATTCTAAAAATGTTATAACATGAAAATTTTGTCACATCTTGTCCCAAACAAGGTCCTTAATCCATTTTGTCTCAAACTATAGTGACCTGGGTTTTTAGAAAAGAATTTTCAAAATATAATTTGAAAATGGAAATCTCTTGTAGGATTTTTTTTTTCCACCCTTCAACCCAGCGTCACATTTAAAATCTTCATATATACTAGCAGAATAAAATAATAATATTATTATTACAGGATTCCTTGGTCACAGCCCAGACAATAAAAAATTTAAATTTAAGCAATAATTTAGACAAAATATATCAATTTGCCTATCTTATTACAGTCATATTCAAATGTTAATAGTTCAAAAATTAAAGTAATAATGAGTTCAACTAACTACTCTTTTTCATACTTTTCTTCCTCTACCTTTCCTCATTCAATTTCTTCTAGTCGACTATCTAGTCCTCTCGTGCTTCACCTGAAATGTTTTGTAGAGGTAAGTATAAAGACTCAATAGGAACAAGCCTAAATCAGTCATTTGAAAACCATGGTTTAAATCATAAGTGCAATATAATAACTATATACATTTATGCTTTTACACAAAAAAGTTTGGTATTTTCAAAAAACATTTAATATTTATTTCAATTCTCACATATACAAGCCTGTTAGGACTTCTGTCAATAACGACATATCACAATCTGTCATATCATTGAGTAGTAGTGTCCTATCAGAAACTCATTTGAGCAATGGTCAATATCATCAAGGATGACCGACACGTCAGTCCATGTCCAATAACTGTACAGCATACTATGCACATAGAGGACCTGCATCCAACTACGTTTGGTTGTAGATACTACACAAGCTATACCAGTCCTCATGGGGGCACTGGATCATAAGAGACTAGTCTCCCAATAACACAATACTCTCTACAATAAGCCTTTTATGGCAGGTATCAAATATCAAGAGGTAGTGGCCAACTGGTCTTCTTTGCATAGCAACCAAGGGATTTTACCCCTATTACTACTTGACTTAACTTAAGCAAGTCTGCATTTTCACTTTTTATTTTATTTTATTTTAAATATCTATATCATGATTGTAAACAGTCCGTGTAACCATTCTTTCCAAATCTGTTCATCGTTCAAAACTTTCCATAATCCTTTGCATAAAGCGCCATAATTTAATGCATGTCCAAAATGATATGTAATATCATATATATATATATATATATATATATATATATAGATAGATATAGGTATATATCGACACTTTTACAATCAAAACAGAGTAAACCTCAATATTAGTCTTTCATTTCAAAGCACAATTGAGGATATCTCATGTATAGCAGATACTAAGCATAATAGTAGATGATGGAAAAACTTTATTTGCAAGGTAATAAGCCATTTAAACGTTGCATACTAGCACCATATATACTTATTGGAATACTCCTAACACATACCAACAATTTAAATGATCGAAATTCACTCAAACATGAACTATAAATAGGTGCCGAATACAATGACAAATTAAGGGTTAGATCATGTATGAAAATGCTAGAATCGTTAGAATCATTTTCGATCATGGTTTTACAATCCCAATAATGTACAAATGAAAAGATGGAAATATATTCACACATGAAAAGCATTTGATCATACACATGTGATAACATGAAATGATCTAAACTATACTATTGTTTTATCATGCAAACACCATGACCCTGAGCATGTAAAATCTTGCACATGCTCTGCCAAGGACACCATGTGACAATTCAAGATGCATTATTATGAAATATCTTAGTCATATGCATATATAATCATGCAACAATCTTTTATCATGTGCATGCCAAGATCTTGTTACTAATTTCATCATGCAAACACGGTTTCGAGCAAAAATCTTAAATTCTAGACTTTATATTACAAAACAAAACATGACTATGAAATTGATTTCATTTACATCATGTGCATGAAACCTTATGTCATAAAACCAACAAGCAATGATATCTCCTTGTTACAACATTTTCTAATGAGCTCCGATAAACCATGCATTCTACGTTTACTGGAAATGATAGTCCATTACAAGGATCTTGAAGATATTTCAATTTTAGACTTTATACATGCAATATGTGACCAAGTTTCCATCATACACATGGTTACTAACACCAACCATGCTCTAATGTGTTGACTTCATGCAAGTAAGAAAAGAATATACTAACATGCTATTATTCCTTCTTGAATGACGTATTCACATAAGAACCACGAATTTAGGACGTCCAACAAAATGGTATGTTGATGAACCTTCATCACGTGCATGGTAGATCTGTTAACACAATGAAGTGTAAATGACAGATCTATCCATAGAATGTAGTGTGTTTAGTATCTCTATAAATAAGGTGAAGTGCGCATCGACAAAATCATCGGACAAGATTTGTGATTAAACGATAGGCATTGTGTGTATGATGTGAGTGGCAGTCAAAGGTTGGGATCATGCCATATTCATCTCATAGGCGCCATATTCAGATGAGAAATCAACAGTCAAATTAAGCTAGAAGTTAGTTAAATAAAGGTATGCTAATTAACAACTTAAAGTGTTCAGATTTAAGTTTAATGTGAGCACCATACCTAAATATAAGCCAACCTAAAATCAATTGAAATGTTAACATGAGGTGCGCGTGGCCTAGGTTATCAAACAATCCAAGATCGTCACACATGTCATGATGATTTCATATGGTCCTTAAAGCCAACCGCAGGGAAGATGCATGACAATAGACTAGAATATCAATTTCAAATGGAGAGATTTTGCCATAAGGAAATGTACGTAGTATGAATTAATTGACAAAGCCAAGGAATATAAGAATTTATACCTTGCATGAGCAAACTTCTTGGTAGAAAGGAATCAAACAAAATGTTTATTAAAGAGTCACATACAAACCATAGTACTATGCACCTCATTTATGATAGAGTAAGATTTCAAACAACATGTGTTTAAGGTCTAGCTTTTCACTAATCTTTAGAAAACTATGCTAGTTTAGAGAAGCTCCTTAACAACCCCCTACCTCATTGACGATGCCGCTCTTCCTTCTTCTATGGTCTTCTTATCCAAAAATGCAAAGTCTAGAGGAAAAAACTTCTTTATAGTCTCTCTCTCTCTCTCTCTCTCTCTCTCTCTCTCTTTGTGTTTCCGTATACTCATTTTTCTTTCTCAACCTAAAGACCTTTGTGTTTCCGTATACTCATTTTTCTTTCTCAACCTAAAGAACTAATTTTTTATTCAAAAAAATCAAATTTATATGCCATTTTAATAGTTTGAACACTAGTCTCAAGTCACTAGAACCCACCCTACAACCAATTGAGATAACTTGCTTTGGGTGATAGCTTTTGTGAATGAACATTTATATTAGAGAATTTGGGGTGTTATACAAACATCTCACCTTCAAGACAAATATTATCCCAACTAATGTGTTATTTTCTTTCAAAAAATAAAATTTTTACTACTTAAAAAACATGTAAAGGTACCTAAAACTCAAGTAAAAACATTACTTATGTAAAAATTTAAATTATAATATCCAAAAAATTAATACAATTTTATGTACAAAATTTTTAATATAAAAAATGATATCAATCAATAGTATATGTACATACATGCATGCATACATATTCACACATATACATACATACATAAAAGACAAATGTAACCAATTGTCCCAATCAACTATCTATACTATACATAAAGGAAACTTGCATGGTCTACCATTAACCAACTTATGATACTAAATTATGCAATGATTTAGCCATTAAAGAAAGAAAAACTTATGGTTTAAAATATAATTATAGCAATACTTTCATGTTTCAATAACAATATTTATCTATATTCTTTCTCACTTTAGAGTAGTTATTAATCCAATTTGGAAAGATTAAAAGTGACCCTCTCTCTCTCTCTCTCTCTCTCTCTCTCTCTCTCTCTCTCTCTCTCTCTCTCTCTCTCTCATATTAATGGATCTTTTTTTGAAAATATAAAAGCCTATAAAATGTTATTCTCTCTATTGCATCAGTCACTAGTAAAGCTTAAATAAAAGAATAAGAAGAAGGGAAGAAGAAAGCTAAATAAGGAAAGAATTTTAGTAAGATATTATTTTCTAAAGAACATGCATAAAAACTAACCTCGGGTTCAAGGTTTGGAAACAATCTCTTGCAAAAATGCAAGGGCAAGTTGCGTACTATAGGACCTTTGTGGTCCACTCCATCCTGTTCCTTGCGTACATGAGAGCTTCATTCACTGGGTTGTCTTTTTCTAGAATAAGTAACCTCGGGACGTGAATAGGATCTTGAATTGTCAAGGAGCCTATCATATATCCCATCTTGTACTTGCCAAAATAAGATTTCTTTGTTTGGAATGGGACATCCTATCCCAAAACCTCAATTTTGAATCAAAATTAGGATTTTCTCAAATTAGCGGGACAGTTGTACAACCTTAAGATCTATCAATCATAGACTATACTAAACTATCTCCGTGGGAGCGTAGTTTCTTAAACCTTTGGGTGCCCTATATTATATGAGAGCATCCATGCCATTTTTGGTCTAGCTCACCATTTTATGATCCAAATTGTTATGCAAATGCTCCAGTTTTGGATGTCTAATGGCTAAAAATTAGTGAATTAGATGATTCTAATCAATCCATTTCCAACTACAATTTTATAGCACTAGAATTATCTAATCCACATGCTTATTTACCTTTCATACATGGAAACATGGAGCAATTACATAAATAAGTTGGCTCTATAAAAAGTGGTATGTAGAAGCTCTTATATGCACCATCCATTTTCCATTCATTCTTAAACTTAGAAGTAGGTCCACCTTCATTTCTCCCCTTTTCTTCCTCCACCAAAACTTTGGCAAGTGAAAACCACTTCTCTCCTAAAAAGATGTAGCCTAGTGCATGAAACTCTCGCATATGCAAGGCTTGGGGAAATAGCGGATCCCAAAGGGTCTATAGTATGCAACTTTACCTTGCATTTTTACAAAAGGATGTTTCCACGCTTTGAACACGTGACCTCCAGGTCACATGGTGGCAACTCTACCATTGTGCCAAGACTCCCCTTCTCCTAATACTCAAAATCCCTTTCACTTTCAAATGAATAAATCACCTCTAACCCAATTAAAACCTCGACTTTTGCATGAGTGGAACTCCACCTTTAGATGTTAAGTGTGGGGAATTACTAGAAAGATCTGATGTTTATAGTTTTAGAATTCTCTTGCTAGGATGGTTAGTGGAAACAGGACAAAAATTTCTATTGCATCTGGACTTGCTAATAGGCTTGTTTAGTATAAGGAAATGTTGCTTGGTCATTCAAGTGTTTTTGGGACATTTTCAAGTTTTTGTAACTAAAATAGTAAATGTAATAGGTAGGCAATTGCAATGTATAGTCAAAGTGTTTGACCTGATAAATCTATTGATATCCAATTCATCTATGACAGGACTGTTAAAATATGATGTAATCCCTTGATTACAACCAATATTCTTAGCTGTAATCACGTGATTACAACAGACATTTTGTATTGTAATTATAGTAGATTCCGGTGGTTAGTCAGCATGTTATTATTATATATACCTGATTTTATTTCCCTTCATCATCAATCAATACAAAAACATTGTAACTTCTATCATAGTATCAGAGCCATGGGGTAGAAGATCTAATGTTTTTGATCATATTTTTCGCCATCGATTGTTCTCGATTAGATCTGACATATTTCCTCCTCTTCTTCTTCTTCTTCTTCTTCTTCTTCTTCTTCTTTTTCTTCATTGTTTGCTTCCTCATCTTCTTCCATGGTTGATGCCATTTCCTCACCAAGCAGCAAACTTGTGTCCACCCTTATCTTTACCTTTACCTATTCTTTCTAATTTGTGTTCATTTGTTTTTTTATCTAATCTACTTAGACCATATATGATCTTCTTCTATCTGCTTCTTCTTCATAGTCTTCTTCTTCGTCCTAATCTGAAAACTATGCCCTTCGGCTATTGACTTGGATAGATATTGACACAGATATGTGTTTACAAGCTCTCCTTTCGGGTTTTGCTCTCTTATTTTTGGGTTTTCCATTCTCTTTCCTCTGTTTCTGTCTAGCTCCTCTGTCTCTCTCTCTCTCTCTCTCTACCTCATGCCTTTCATGGCTAGATTTTTATAGACACCAGACAAAGTTGTGGCACCATCTCCAAAAAACTCCATCATTGACTCCCAAGTCATTGTAAATCCTTGCTTCCATTAGTATAATCCTGTTGAATTGGTGAAAGAAGTAGCAGCAAAGGAGATTTTGAGCTTCAAGACCAAGTGAAACGAATTCAATAAGATTCAAAAGCCAAAATCTGAAGCACAAGAAATGAATGTTGGAAGGAAATGACTAGTGAATATTGCAAATATGGGTAATAAGTACCCTGTCCTGAGAAAACGATGGACATCAAGATTTTTGGGTTTTGCTCTTGTAACAACTACGCCTGTTTTTTAAACATTACAAACTTGAAATCAGGAAAGATCCAAGCAATAGAATTTGATGCTCTTATCTATCGTAGTGGAAGCGAAGTGCACTACAAAGGTACTTGCCAGGTGGGGAAGACGAAAATAAGCTTTCCCAAGACTCAGACTACACCTAGCATATTAAGTACTATAGGGGTTATGATGGAATGAAAAGAACTATTTTGAAGTTAATGAGCTTGCTGGAAGATAAAGATTGCAAAGACTTGAGTAACATCCAAGTGGATGCCAAATCAAGCCATTACATCATCATTTTCTCCTTTGTCCCTTCATTGGAGCTGCTCTTGCTGTTCTTTACCATCAGATCATGGCTAGAGACTTCAAGAAGAGCAGTCAATAGGTCCACTGGTTCCCGATCCTTTTTTTTTAATTTTATTTTAGAAACTTCGATTAGCAATCATCTTCAACTTTATGCATCTCCCACAATGATTGACAAAAATTATCTCCTCCCCATCACAATCTTGATCCATTGTAGTTAAGCACTTCTCTCTGATCAGGATCTTGACTCATCACCAACTGCTCCTTCCACTGTCGAGAGGTTTCCTTTAACCCTAAGTGATTGCCCCCCTCTGCAACTGATCAAGACATACTACATCTGAAATCTATCGAGCGATCTTATTCTCTTCGGTAATCTTTGGATTTTGTCCATGTGAAGGATTTCTGGGGGCAGATCCATGGCCTCCACTATTTTATCTTTTCTTCTATTTTGGGATTTACAATACCATATGCATAGATGGGGATCTTTTCCATACAGAGTGATTTGATTTTGAAGGAAACGATGATCTCTAGCGGCCACAAATCTGCCTCTTCCCCTTGCTAGCAATAATCGCTGTCTGATCTCCAACAATCTAACTCAATCTAGCATTCTTTAGTTATACAGATTGCAAACTCTAGACTATCTCGTCACCAACTTCATCATAGAACTTCCTTTCCACCATTGTAGTTGTCCAACTAGCTATTAATCATGGGTCTCCAATGGTCTCCTATTAGTCACCTTGATTTGCGCCCTTCATGAGCGATTTTATCATTATGGACTATAATAACTGAAAAGACATAATCTTTATCCATAAAAAAATAAATAAACTGAAAGTAGAATCATGATGTCAGTGAATAGTACTGACATAATGATACCAAGTTGCTATAGTATGAGTAATAATAGTCTTACAAGTCATAATAGTACTGAGTTGCTATAGTTTGAGTCGTAATAGTGTTAAACACCATCAATTTCATACAATTTGCCTGCCTATCAATGATTTCGTCCTCTATCGATGATCTATTCGTGTTGTTTCATTTGAAGTTTAATGCTCTCCCAACACTCTTAAGCTCTTTGTCACACAAATTATTGATGTGGTATGCTTCAATCTGACATCTTCTAATGGATTAGGCTCATAATTACCATTGATCATCTAAACCACCTTGAATTGCTTCAATTGTCATTCAATTTCTCCATCAGTGTACTAAGATATGATACCCATTATCACAGATTTATTATCTGCCAAAATTCAATCAAGTTGGGTTCATTGGAGAAGACATTGACGATCTCGGATCAACTTTCATCTACCAAGGAAGTCCTCTTTGACTTGAGATTATGCTCTTTCATTTATTATTAAGAAATTTATTCTTTAATTATAGCATTTTATTGGCAAGATGATGTCAAATTTATCTTTGCATCAGCTTGAGGAAGTGTTAGAATATGATGTAATCCCTTGATTACAGGCCATATTCTCAACTGTTATCATGTGATTACAGCAGACATTTCTTGATGTAATCATAGTAGATTCTGGTGGTTAGTCAACATTTATCTGTACTGACTCCAATTTTGTAATATTAAAATCCCAAGTTAGCAATGAAAAGTTCAGTTTTTGAAGATAAGGGTATTTTAGTCATTTCACTATTCACCTTGATTGAACCCAGAAATTTGTCCTTAAAATGACACCATTAGGTGCGCCTTAGAAAAAGAAATCCAACAAGACCAAAATTGCCTAAAACGGAGTTAAAATGAGCAAGTTATGACCCTTTGAAGTTTAGGGGCAAAAATGTAATTTTTACAAAAAACGGATTTAGCCTGCAAAACATAGGGGCCCGTTTTAATACGGGCACCCTTCATCTTCAACCCCCTAGAGGGTTCTAGAACGGCAGTGATTAGAGGAGAAATCACCGCCATTCTAGAGGTTTCTCCACCGCCATTCAGGGGCAGTGAGAGCCCCCTCCAGAACCCTCTTATAGCTCTATAAATGGAGCTCTTGGGCCCCTCTAATGGCAGCCCAAAAGCTTGAGGAAAACCCGTTTTGGAGAAGCAACCAAGAGCAGAAATGAGGAGAAAAACCCAGCAACGAGCCAGGTATGCCCAAAATCCCTCAAAACCCGTCTTCACAGTAGTCCTAGGATGAATTTCCCTAAGTTTTTGCATGAAAAATCATGCAAAATGGAGCCCTGGAGAGTCACCAAGGACACAGGGATGTTCCCTGAGCTGCACTGGTTCGACAGGGTAAAACTAGGGTGTCTTGAGGATGCCCCGATTCCCAAACAAATAGGACGTTTCGAACGGAACGTGACGTGTCGACTGCGTTTGACAAAAACCAAACGGGCGCGTCCTCGGACGCGCCCGCAAAAGAGAGAGACGGGCAGAAAACCCGGCGCGTCTACAGACGCACTAGTTGAGGCACACGCCGCAGACGCGCAGTGCAATAGCGATATGGGATTTTTCGCTTCTTAAGGACGCTGGAGCGCATGGCGCTGACACACAGCGTCCTAGCATTCTGCCTTTTCACTCTTAAGGCCTTTATGTACGTGTGACACTAAAACGCTTATAACTTGAGATCTAGAGCTCCGATTGAGGCGCTACAAAAGGCGTTGTGTCCGTGTCGATGACACGGACACACACAAACTATAAAATCCCTAATCAAGGCCCAATCAAAGGTTGACATGACCCTTAGAATAGGATGGTGGGGCATGGCCGCTAGACCTTTGGAAAACTGATAATACCAAGGCCCAATTAGGACCGTAGGACACCCATAGGCATAGGGATGGACCCTTAATGCCTAAGTGATAAGACCAACTACTCTAAAACCCATAAGAGATGGGCCAAACTAACCTTGATTCCCCAAACCATGTTCAAGAGTGTACGAGGACAAAGGGGTTAGCGCGACCTAGCCAGGTAGGTGCTCTATCACTACTAGATTCTTTTAAAAGAATTATTATTGTTTTGATAATACATGTTTTAAGTATATGACTTGTTTAGCATGACTTAATTCAGCATGCATGTGATAAATGCTTTATTCATAGACATGTTTTGTAAATAATTGTATATACATTATGCATATATATGTTTTGCAAACTATTGCATACATTGCATGATTTGTGAGCATTAAGTTCTTGCAAAAATTGCATGTCCTTGAGGGTTACCAAAAGACACTGGAGTGCCAAGGGTCAGGCAGTTGTGAGGGACCCAAAGAGGATAGGTTTTGAAAAAAGAGAGGTTTTCGCTTGTTTGATCTGATTATGATTTGGGCTGATAAGCTCGTGGGCACTATGCCGAGAGGTTTGGGTTGACCTCCAGCCTCTACCACTATTAGGTGGATGGGTACCATGCCCAAAAAGGACAACGTCCCTACATCGACTGCATGTGGTACAGGGGGTTACCACTGGTGTCACGACACATGGTCAATGTGTCATAGGCCCCGTGAAGGCTATGACTGAGTGTCCTCAGGTACCTGTGGACCTTAAGGCGAAGAGGCCGTGGGCATAGTTGGACCCTATGGTTTTGTGGACTTATTTGCATTTCATATTACATGATATGAGGTTGGTCGACCATACTATACTAGAGATCCATGAGTTGGATTCAATGAAGCATCTTATGCATATCATAATGTTATGATATATATGTATATGATACTTTTGATTTTGGATTATGTGATCCTTTAAATCGTTAATATTTTAGTTTGACAATAGATTTTTATATCGATATTGAACTTGAGTATTCAGACATGTACATGTTTTGAAAGAGCATATGATTTTAAAACATCTCATGCATTATAAAACTAGTAGTGATAGGCTCCTACTGAGTATAGTATATACTCACCCTATCCTTAACATTTTTCACGATAATTCTATCCACGAGTAGAGGACATCTATATTAGTACTACGAGCAAGTAAATAAACAAAGGAGACAACTATACATGTGAGTAAGCTCTCTACCCTTTGGACATGTATTTGTATTTAATTACAGTTGGGCTGTATGATGTGACTGGATAGACTTGGGGAAAAACATTTATGATTGCTGAAGTTTTTCAAAAACTACTTTGATTGTTGTGAAAGCAAATGACACTCGCGGTTTTCAAAATGAGTTTAAAACTAAAGGTTTTCGGCTGCATTGCATGGTTTTTATAAAATGATTTTCAAATAGGGATGCATCCCGCCTTAGGAATTAGATATTTCATTTAAAAATGCATGGAAAAACCCGGGTCGTCACATTATCATTATAAATACATGATTGTATTTTCCTTCATCATCAATCAATACAATGACAATGTAACTTCTACCAATGACATCTAAAAACATTGAGATGCATCCAAATTAGTTTGTTGTGTTAAACATAGTGTGGCCAAAAGACCCACCATGTCATCTATACTTGTTATGTTGACAGGCAACTCAATGGTTCTTCCACAGCCTACACAGACTATATTTTCTATGGAAATAGAAGTTATAGAAGCAAGTCACAGGTCAACAAGAACAAGACCCTAGTTCTATCAATGGATTAACAATTTCGAATCTTATCCTTGGGTACATCATCTTGGAATAATTTATGTTGGCAGACAGTTTTATTGAAATGTAAATAAATGTTCTTATTTATTTATTATTATTATTTAAAACTTCTGTGAGAAATTTGAGTGCATTTGGAGGATGAATATTACAAGGATGTGATAGGGTGGGGGTTTGGACTAAGCCCTAATCATCATTAGTCAAGTAATATTTAATCAACCTGGTAAGTGTACATGCTCAAGAGAAGCGAAAGGTGTACATTCTCATTTTTTCATGGATCTAAGCCATTCATCAAGTTTAGAATGTCATAAATAGCAAACCCATGTGAAGTCGATGAATGAGATTTGATGATCTCATCTTTAAATGAATAATAAAAATGGATGGTCATAATTTTGACCTAGCAAATGTAGACCAAAACCATTCAATGGGCATGAAATTTGAGTTTTATAACCTACCTATGTCATTCCTAATATTATGAACGAATTAGATCTATAATAAAAGTTTTACCTTATATAGAAAAATGGGTACGTACACCTTCCTCTCCTCTTGAGCATGTACACTTACTGCAATTAATATTTAATTGAAGATGTCTACTTATATAGCAGTTATGGCCTAACTTTGCACTCAACTTGCATAGAATAGGTGTTTATGTTATGCTATAGGAAAATTTCTACAAAAATGCATCTTCAAAATGAACATGTCCCTCCCTAGATAGAAATGCACAAACATTATTCAAGAAGTTGATGCTTTGTTTATGAATATGCATATAAGTGGATAATCCTTGCCTTTAATTTTCTCGAAAAAGGTCTAACTTTGTATTAATTCATGGATTAATCAAATAATTGACTTTGATTTCTGCATCCTCTATGTTATGGATGTCATGATCATTCACCAAAAAGGCAATTACGAATAGCAGAGGAGTGCAGGCGCCAACTAAATCTGTTTGAAAGAAGACAATCGCTAGTGCATGGGCAAGGAAAGGAGCTTGTTGACCAACAAGCAATCAGAACATCATATCTGCGTCCTTTTGGGCAATGGAAAGATACATCTCCACCCTTTGCGTTATTATTTTTCTCCAAAGATGCATCAGGACACGAGGTAACCAGACAAATCCAGTTTTTATTTAATGAATCTTCGTCTTTGGCAGAAAAAGAAAATTACAATATGAATCAATCGCATGTGAGTTGGCGGATACACCAAGTAATTTGACGACTGCCGTTATTATTCAATGTGCCTTGGTGGATATGCCCAGGTAACATGAGCCTGCCTCTGTTTTACATCAAAGGCTGATTTGGTTCACTCATGTAGCGCGTTAGGGAATATGTTTTTATTGTATTTTTTATGTTTCACAGTAGAAAATCAGTTTGTTTTTCCACTGTGAGATAGACCAAAAACAATAAAATTGAGTTTCCCAACTAACACATGTACGTTTTACTTTAAGATCCAAGTTTTTGCAACTTGCATCTATAAATCTCTTTCAAAAGAACAAAAAAAAGGAGAAATTTGCATGTTTAAATCACTCCATCTTCCAGAATGCATTGGATCTCACATGTGGCATGCACCAAGAAAGATCTCCGCTGGATGATCCTAAGCATTACTGTAAGGTAAAGTATAACGAATGGTCCAGAAAGTTGGTAAGGGATGGAAAAAGAGAATGAACTGATTTTAATCCTCGACCATATATGGTTTCACATAAATGGTCCAGACATAAGTATTTATAGCACATAAGTTTATGTACAATAAAATTAATAGCTTTGGTACTGAAGGTTTTTTTTATTGATTTAATGTTATTTTATTAAAAATATCTAGTTAAATTAAATTATAAGACTCTGTAATTTCATTATATTTGCAAATATTTTTAATTATTTATTCTATCCTTGTTTTTCTTTTCCCCTGCTTAATATCAGCTAACTCTCTCTCTCTCTCTCTCTCTCTCTCTCTCTCTCTCTCTCTCTCTCTCTCTCTCTCTCATTTGCCCATAAGCTTAAGAACTCCCACTTCACAGCTGCTTTGAGAGGTCTTCAAAATCTGTAATTTTAATTTATGAAATTAGCGGGCTTTCACGAAAATTCTAAAGGTATAGAAAAATGCTTGGGAAACCCGCTAGCTAAGCCCCATGTTTAGATGATTTGATTCATCCATTGTGTTCAGTCTCGGTTTGGCTAGACACCCAGACAAGAACTCTCTGATAATATCAAACTGTTTCTAGAACTAGTAAATGTCAATGTTACGTTCTAATCTTTATCATGTGATGTTGACAACAGCAGTTGCTTCTGGTCTTCTTGGCAGTTCCTAATTGTTTTATTTACTATGCAGTGTGAACGGTACTAAGAACAATTTTCTCTCTTTTTTGAAATTTGTAATTCAAGGGGAAGAGCTCCACAACGTCTTCAAGACTAGAACCGGTGTAAGAAGTTCTAACTCCACATTTAGTGTTTCGGTGGTAGAGAATCCTTACTATCAATTAATGAGCCCTGCGCTGGCAGCTGGAGTTGTAGATGGGTCAAGGTGAGGTATCATGGCATCTAACTTTTAACATATCTCTGTAAGTAAAATCTTTTGGGCTTTCCGTTACTCTCCTTATGCCCATTAGCACGTAGGGAGGATAACTGTTCCCACAAATGACAGGTCAAAGAAATGTCTTTACAGAAATATGCATTATTGTTGGTTGAATATGTTGTGGTATTGAAGAATTAGAATACTTACCCCTTATACTTTGAAATTTAGACATGAATTTGATGGTCTTGCAGGGCTTGATATAACGCTTGCAGTGCTTTTCCTCTTCTTCTGCTTTTTTTTTTTCTTTTCCGTGTTAGGATTTTGTATCTATCGCTTATGTAGAAGGAATCGACGAAGAAAAGGTAACTATAACCACTTTCCGATTTTTAACTGTCAGATAAATTAAGTTAGCAAAATTAAAATTTTCTCAAATTTCTTTGGAGAAAAAGAAAGCAGCCAAGCAGCTTCGTTTCCTAAATTGGGGCATCCGATTGGTACTGGCTTCTCCGATGAAGACATAGGATTGCCTTTTATTGATTTGGCTACTTTAGAAAAAGCTACAGATAACTTCTCTGATGCAAATAAGCTTGGGAAAGGCGGCTTTGGCACTGTTTATAAGGTAATAACATTTGTCAAACATAGTTCAGTGCGCATTTCCTTAGTTTTATTGGTTACTAGATGAGTTTCTAAGTGGACTATTGTGTAAAATTTCTTTAAGGGCATATTGCATGGACAAGAAGTAGCAATTAAACGGCTTTCAAAAAGTTCGGGACAAGGATTTACGGAGTTCAGAAATGAGGTTAGATTGATTGCAAGACTTCAACACAAGAATCTTGTTAGGCTCCTATATTGGTGCATGGAGAGAGAGGAGAAGTTGCTCGTTTACGAATACATGCCCAATAAAAGCCTTGACACTTTTCTTTTCGGTATGGGTCTTTTGATCCTCTAATTTCTAAACTCCCTCTAACATATTTTGGTTATATGATTTTTTTTTGTCTTTTTGAAAAATGGTTATATGATACTTTATGGAATGGCGGATTGTATTTTGGTTATATTTATGTTTTTTCGAACCTTAAGTTGGTTATAATTATGTTAGAAAATTATCATGGTTCTGAACGTGAAACTCGTTGTATCTGTCTAATCTTGTCCTTCCAGATCCGAATAAGAGGGTTCACCTTGGCTGGAAAACGCGCCTCAACATTGTCAATGGAATTGCAAGAGGCCTTCGTTATCTTCACGAGGAATCCAGGCTCAAAATCATTCATAGAGACATGAAAGCAGGCAATGTATTGTTAGACCATGAAATGAACCCAAAGATAGCAGACTTTGGCCTTGCCAAAATTTTTGAAGGAAACCAAAGCAAAGTGAATACCAAGGTGATGGGGACTCGGTATGTATCAAATTGCTAGTAGCAAGAGACCAACAAGACTACGAGGATCTGCTATCGGAACGATTTTACATTTTAGTAGATAAATATGCTAGAAGAAGTTGAACAAATTGAGCAGTTTTTGTATTTAGTTAATTTATTTTTACATTCAAATTCTGCTCTTTGTAACCGTCGTCCCCACACTTTTTTATCTCATGCAGCGGGTACATGGCTCCAGAGTATGTTATGGGTGGGGTACTGACAATAAGCTCCGATGTTTATGCCTTTGGAGTTCTCTTGCTGGAGATTGTAAGCGGAAAAAGGAACAACAACTTTTATTCCACAGGCGCTGCTCTCAGCCTTATTGAATATGTAGGTCATTCTGTTTATCCATCGAAAACTTCTTAAGATATTTTTATGTATTCTAACAAAAAACACTGTTTTCTTAAACACAAAACTGTTACAGGCGTGGCAGTCATGGCGCGATGACAAAGTGTTGGAATTGATAGATCCGTCGATTGTCGATTCATGTCCCCCATCTGAAGCATTGCGATGCATTCATATCGGACTGTTGTGTGTTCAACTTGATGCTGTAAAAAGACCCACTATGTCATCTATAATGTTTATGATGGAAAGGGGCTCAACGGCTCTTCCACAACCTACGCAGCCTGCATGTTCTGTTGAAAGAGGAGCTATGGTAGCAAACCACATATCAGCACGGACAAGGCCTTCTGTCAATGGTTTAACAATTTCTGATCTTGATCCTCGGTAACATTGAGGGAATCAATTATGTGGGTACAGACTACAGAGCTTCAACGTGACAATTAAATGATATTTCTGTATTTATTCTTTTGAATGGTATAAAGGTAACTCACAAAATGTTTTAACCATTCCAAATTCAGAAAAAATTGAAAGATAAAGCATGCACTCCATTCTTGGCTAACTGACCCGCTTCAGAGTTGGCTGTTCTGAGAATTGTTGCAAGCATTGCTTCCCTTTGATCAGATAAATTCTAGATTTCTTCCATCCGGTCAAGGAATCTCCAAGGAAACGATGAAGGGTTGGACATCGAAGGTTTAACATTGGTAGAGTCCCCCTTCACAATGAGTTGGTTGTAAGATGTCGTGTCCCAGCATGACAACCCTGCTTTAAGAGCTCTCCTTACCCTAGAGTCTTTTATGCCTGTTGCCCATCAAAAGCGTCTTAAATTTACTTTCATGGTTTCTAAAGAGACCTCCCACTCCTGGTGAGGAATGTATTTATTAGAATCCCTTTTTGAAAATAAAAAATTATGCCTCCCTAAATGAGGAAAATGTACAGAAAACTCTAAGAAATATTCAGAAAAATCCTATAAATGGATAATCCATGTCTGTTGGAACTTGGAGGATAGAAACATAAGTCAACATGGCTCATCTGATGAACAATTTGGATAAGCAGGCGCTAAGATTCACGTGGTATGTAAATCCTAGGATTTTCTTATTTTTCTTCTTATCTGGGTAATTAAATCCTTTGGCGGTTGTCCTTAATGTGGCTGCACATACACTGTATAAAAGCTCCATATAATAACCTCAAAAACGCTTTCTCAGGTAACGTACAAGTGGGACCCTAAATAGTAAGCCATTTACCCTAAGCATTCATCAAATTGTGCCCTCTTCATAAAGGCTTAAATATGAAATTGGCTTAGCTACCCTATAATTGACATTAGAATAGTCTTCAGCTGAAATGTTTAAATCACTGCAAACTTACTAAAGCAATTTCTTGAGTTTGAATGGACAATCGACTCATAGAACCCTGAACAGAAGTTGTAAATGAACCAAGCCAAACAAAAACAGCGAAGAGAGGACAGGAAAAACGGATCAGAGAAGAACCCAAAGCAGAAAAAATGTCGCCAATTTCATTTCTTTCTTTCCTATTGCATCAGTTACTAGATCTTAGGAGGTCAGTGATATTTGAGATGGAATGAGCTGACTTGAGATGAGAGCTCACAGAGCCCTCCGTGCTTCTTTGGCAAGCAGCAACTTTCCCACTACACTAGATGGTGCGAGTGACGATCTTCATTCCTACCCCAAAGCAACTCTTTTTTTTTATTCTTTCCAAGGTTTGGATGATGGATATAAGACATTTGAAAAGCAAGATGTAAAAGACAGACAGGCTCGATAGCATGGACTTAATTGGGGTGGTTCTTCTTGCGAGTGAAAGATAACGATTGTTTCCGTCCCGCCAGTCTTTTATCAACTATTACGATAACATTTTACCAGATTTGCATAGACGGCTTACTCAAAACCACCAGAAGATCAAGCTGTTTGAAAGGCAAGTGAATAATATTAACGTTCAAGCACTTCACACCAGTAAGGGAGGATTTAGACCAGTTTACTCTTTGCGCAGTTGATACTTGATACCTCATAGCATCTCAGAATAGCTTTCAGAGACCTAATCTCATTAACTCCGGCTTAGATGAGATAATGACATCGTCTGCATACTGAAGATGAGACATGGTCTATCCATTTCTATTCACCTGGAACCGGAGAAAAGAGTCGCTGCTTTAGCTTTTTCGAACATAAGATTAAAAGTTTCTGAAAATATGGCAGAGAGGAATGGAGAGAGGACGTATATATATTGTATATTCTATGCTATCATATGGTTTTGGCCTATATTAAAGTGATCTAGTAGACTTAAGGTTAAAAGGGCTATAGTCATCTCAAAAGATATGGTTTTATTATGTGTAGATACCTACTCTCTAATTTCTATTTTATGATGGGCTAAAATAAGAAATAAGAAAAGGAGATACTGTTATAAATGGTTATAGTCCCTAAATTGTACGTATGATTCTTTTTTGACACCCCATCATTAGAAAAAATGGAATACCATTCTCCATGAAAGTTACACGCATTAATTTGGAAGATCAGGAACCGCAAAGCTCAAGGATCACATCTGGACTCATTGATTCAGATACGCTTCCGCATCTAGTCTTTATTCTTGATAATTTTCATAGAGGATCTTAGTGTGATGAAGAAATATTCATCAATAAAGTATATTAAACATCAACAAGTGGTATTAGAGCCTCTTCATGTTATATAATTGAGAAACGAGTTCTTAATCTAATTTTCTTATTATGTGATTGCTTAAAACGGTTCTTGAAGACAATAAATTGTTTTCCCAATTTCTCATGGATTCAAATTAGAGATTTTTTTAGGGATTAGGGCTTTAATCTTTAAAAACTGTGGTATAGTAGAAAATCCATCATATAGACACTTCAAATGAATGATCTGAACCAATAGATGGATTCAGGGACCATCAAAACCCTAGAAACAATGAAAATAGAACAGAAATTGGGTCATCAGGGGCCTCAATTGGATTAAAACAAAATGAATGGCTTGGGCTCATCATCTCCGCTGGACGATGTGCCCAGGACGTCGTTCCTGGGACGCACCGTGGGATGACGAGCGTAGGCGCGAGAAAGAGTTGAGTCGCGCTGTCATGCTAAGGCAGAACGCCAGGCATCCTGGAACTTGGGGACTCACGCAGGGAGAGTCCCGGTGAACGGGACGCACGTGGCGCATCCGCACCGAGGGTTTTGTAGCCGGGCGTCCTGGTGGCATCTAATGGTAATTACCGTTTCGGCCCGAATTTTGATCCAGGCCATTGAATGGTGTATTGAAATAGAAAAACTCCAATTCTAGGAATTATAAAAGCCCGATTTAAGATCCAAAAGGTCCATTGGAAAGCTTTTGATGACATGGACATGATTTTGTACTAAAACTTTGACCTAATCACTCTTAGTTAGGGTAAATTCATAAAATAGTGCTAAATTGTTTGGATTGGGCTAATCAGAGGGCGACCAGGCCTTAAAACTGGAATATTTGATAATTAATAAAGGGAAAAATTGAATTCAAATCTTGGTACAAGTTTCTTTTGGATGTCTAATGTTTTAAAATAAGTTGATTGAAACAACATGCTACCAAAGTAGCCTCTCTTATGTAAATCAATTTATTTTTGAATATCAAGATAGTTGTAGGTATGTAATTCATGCGGATATTGACCGGCCCAAAGGAAAGTCAATATTTGGCCGAATTACATGCGCACCTGTGGTAATAAATATGTGACAATTATTGGGTACTCCATGTGAACAATAAGTCAGTTCAAAGAAAGGCTTATTGTTTGATAGGATTTATTGTCAATATTTGATTACTACACTAAGAGTACCACTTACAAGTTAATATTTTTGTCCAAAGACTAAATATTAATGTTGTGCTAGGTATCTTGTGATGGGCCCTACCAATATTTGAATTTAATTTTATTTAAGTATGATATAGAACTTATGTAAACATGTTGTTTTGTTCTATTTTCAATCAATGCGTCTACTTTTATCATATCCGCCAACATCAGTTCTTTCCCATGTTGAATGTGTAACAGCCCGAGGGCCCACACCCTGTAACGATATTGTCCGTGCTGGAGTGCCCATACACCCCGCACGGTTTTGTTCTTCCCGCCTGCCCGTGGAAAAGGCCTCGTTGCAAGGGAAGTTCTCATCACTCTTATCAAGAGCCCAAGAACTTTCCCCTAGCGATGTGGGACTAACTCTCAGTCTTTCACCTTGCCTAGAAGCCTGCCAGCCCTCTTGGCCCGCCCTCATCGGCCAAGGCTTCACAACCTCTCCCCCTTAGGGGACACGCGTCCCCGCGTGTCTTACCACACACGAGCGCCCACGTGCGGCTAGCCACCCACACCGGGTCGGGGTTTGGCTCTGATACCACTTGTAACAGCCCGAGGGCCCACACCCTGTAACGATATTGTCCGTGCTGGAGTGCCCATACACCCCGCACGGTTTTGTTCTTCCCCAGTTGCCCAGGGAAAAGGCCTCGTTGCAAGGGAAGTTCTCATCACTCTTATCAAGAGCCCAGTAACTTTCCCCCTAGCGATGTGGGACTAACTCTCAGTCTTTCACCTTGCCTAGAAGCCTGCCAGCCCTCTTGGCCCGCCCTCATCGGCCAAGGCTTCACAGAATGGGACCAACTTAAGGAATGGAAAGAGAACATCATGATCATTCTTGGCTGCATGGATCTAGACCTTGCGCTGCGGGTTGAATAGCCCATTGATCTTACGGATAAAAGTTCAAATGAGGAAAAACGAGACTTTGAGAAGTGGGATCATTCAAATCACACGAGTCTTATGATCATGAAGTGTGAAATTCCAAAAACTTTTAGGGGTGTTGTGTCCGAAAAGGTAACTACTGCCAAGGAGTTCCTTAAGGAAATTGAAAAGTGTTTTGCTAAAAATGATAAGGCTAAAATAAGTACAATTCTGTCAAACTTGATTTCAATGAAGTATAAAGGAAAAGGAAACATCAGGAAGTACATCATGGAGATGTCTTATCTTGCTTCAAAACTAAAGGCACTAAAGTTAGAGCTGTTTGAGGATATGCTCGTGCATTTAGTTTTGATTTCTCTTCATGCACAATTTAGTCAATTTAAGGTCAGTTATAACTGTCAAAAGGACAAATGGTCTCTTAATGAGCTCATTTCTCATTGTGTGCAAGAAGAGGGAAGGCTGAAGTAAGAAAAGATTGAAAGTGCTCACTTGGCAAGTAGCTCAAGGATAAGAACAAGAAAAGGAATGAGGATAAAGAAGCTGCAAGTGGTCCACCTCAAAAGAAATAGCAAAATAAAAAATAAAAAAATATGAGAAATTTGGTTGTTACCTTTGTAAGAATCCTGGACACATGAAGGACTGTATCAAATATCACTTTTGGCATGCAAAGAAAGGTATGCTTCTCACTTTAGTTTGTTTTGAGGATAATTTAGCTTTAGTACTTGGACACAATTGGTGGATAGATTCTGGTGCTACTACTCACATAAGTGTGTTTATGCAAGGTTACCTGAGTTGCCAAAAGCCAAATGATGCTGAAAGATTCATTTATGTGGGCGATGGAAAATCAGTGGAGGTTGAGGCGATATGGACATTTAGGTTATTATTAAAGATTAGTTATTATTTGGATTTAAAAGAGACATATGTTGTGCCGTCTTTTAGATGGAATTTGGTTTCTATTTCTCTTTTGGACAAATTTAGTGATTATTGTTCATTTGAAAATAATAAGTTTAGTCTCCTTCTGAATTCAAATATTGTTGGTATCGGTTCTTTGTCTTCTTATGATAGCCTTTATTTATTTGATACTATTGCATCTTTTAATGAAACCTTGCATGTGAGTTCATGTGGTATAAAGCACAAATTAACTAATGAGAATTCTGCTTTATTCTGGCACAAGCATTTAGGGCATATATCTAAACAAAGAATTGAAAGATTTGTGTCAGATGGAATTCTTGATCCCCTTGATTTGTTAGACTTTCAAGTCTGTGTTGAGTGCATTAAGGGGAAACAGAGAAACGTAAGGAGATTAGGTGCCAACAGATCTTTAGACGTCTTAGAACTAATGCATACGAATATTTGTGGGCCATTCCCTATGGCTGCATGGAATGGTCAGTAATATTTTATTACATACATAGAATATTTCTCACGTTATGGCTACCTTTATTTGATTTATGAGAAGTCTCAATTGCTGGACGTGTTAAAGGCATTTAGGGCTAAAGTTAAGAACCAACTTGGCAAGAGCATTAAGGTTGTCATATCTGACAGTGGTGGTGAATACTATGGCATATATGATGGATCAAGTGAACAATGTCTAGGTCTATTTGCCAAATTCCCAGAGGAATGCTGTATCATTCCATAGTACACCATGTCAGGAAGTCCTAACATGAATGGTGTTGCTGAGAGACGAAATAGAGCATTAAAGGATATGGTGAGGAGTATGATTAGTCATATTACTTTACTAGATTCACTATGGAGAGAAGCACTTAAGACTGTAACTTACATCCTTAACAGTTCCAATTAAGGTAGCAGCTAAAAGCCCTTATGAATTATGGATGAGCAAGAAGCCCAGTATAAAGCACTTACATAGTTGGGGTTGTCCAGCTGAGGCAAGGCCTTATAGCCCAAATGAAAAAAAACTGGACTCAAAAATGGTCAGCAGCTATTTTCTTGAGTACTCTGAATGGTCTCGGGGGTACAAATTTTATGATCCTACTACTAGGTCCTTTTTTGAGACAAAAAATGACTGGTTCTTTGAGGATATTGAGTTTGGGAGGAGAGATAAGATTAAAGACTTTGTCTTTGAAGAGGAATCCTTTCTCTTCCTATGATTGTTATTAACAATGATTAGGCTCATATTCCTAATGTTATTCAAGAAGTAATACCAGAACCATAAGACAATGTTGAAAATCTCTCTAATTAAGGTCTACAGGTTATTCCTAGAGAACAAACTCAACAACCACAAAAACAAATGCCATTAAGGAGATCCACTAGAGAAAGGAGAAGTGTGGTTTCTGATGATTATATCATATTTCTCCAAGAACATGAGGATGACATTGTATTGATGGAAGATGATTTGATCAACTTTCATCAAGCCATGCAAAGTACTAATTCTCAAAAGTGGATTGATGCCATGAATGAAGAGATTAAGACCATAAAATACAATGATGTTTGGGAACTTGCTCCATTACCTGAAGGTGCTAAGCCCATTAGTTGCAAATGAATATTTAAAACCAAGAGATTTGAAGGGTGATGTGAAGAGATATAAGGTGCGTCTTGTTACAAAGGGCTTCACTCAAAAGGAAGGTATTGATTATAATAAGACTTTTTCTCTGATTTCATTGAATGACTCTTTCAATACAATAATGGCATTAGTGACACATTTTGACCTTGAGTTACATCAAATGGATGTAAAGACTGCGTTTCTCAATGGTGACATTGATGAGACAATTTATATGTTGTAGCTAGAAAACTTTGTGTTGGGAGATGCAAAGAATATGGTTTGCAAATTAAGGAAATCCATATATGGGCTTAAGCAAGCTTCTCGTCAATGGTATTACAAATTCCATCAAGTTGTTATCTCATTCGGTTTTGAGATAAATGAGGTTGATGATTGTGTATACCACAAGTTTAGTGGGAATAAACACATATTCCTAATTTTATATATCAATGATATATTGCTTACTAACAACGATATAGGCTTGTTGCACGAAACTAAGAGATTTCTATCAAAAAAATTTAAGATAAAAGATCTTGGTGACACATCTTTTGTATTGGAAATTCAGATACATCCGGATCACTCTTGAGGTATTCTTGGATTATCACAAAAGAGCTATATCGAAAAGGTACTTAAGAGATTTGGCAGGCAAGAGTGCAAACTAGGAGACACCCTTGTTACTAAGGGAGACAAGTTTAGTCTCCACTAGTGCCCCAAGACTGATTTTGAAACTAAGGAAATGCAGAAAATTCCCTATGCTTCAGCAGTGGGGAGTCTGATGTATGCTCAGGTTTGTATGCATCCGGATGTTGCATACATTGTTGGGATGCTGGGCAGATATTTGAGCAATCTGGGAATAGATCATTGGAAAGCAAGCAAAATGGTCATGCAGTATCTTCAGAGAACAAAACATTACATGCTCACATATAGGAGGTTAGATAAGTTAGAGATCATTGGGTATTTAGGTTGCCGGATGCCAAGATAGTCGTAGATCCACTTTAGGCTATATCTATCTACTTGGTGGTGGAGCTATCTCCTAGCAAATGCTCATTGCTTCTTCCACTATGGCAGTTGAGTTTATAGCATGTTATGAGGCATTCAATCATGGAATATGGCTGCAAAATTTTGTCACATAGCTACGAATTATTAATGGAATTGAAAGGCCACTTAAGATATTTTGTGACAATAAGTCAGCAGTTTTATATTCCAACAATGACAGGAGCTCGACGAAGTCAAAGCATATAGACATTAAGTTCCTAATTGTTAAGGAAAGAGTTCATAGTGGTCAAGTGTCTATAGAGCATATTGGCACAAACTCTATGATTGCTGATCCGCTTACTAAGGGGCTACCACCTAAGGTCTTTCATGGGCATATTGCTCATATGGGTGTTGTATCATTTAATGATATACTAGATTAGTGGGAGTTTGTACTTTTATATTTTTCTGTTTTAGACACATCTTGTGCTTGTGGATATTTTCTGCAGAAATAAAGTATTCAGTTCTATTTTTCACTCTAATTTGGCTTTAATATAATCTCATAAGGAATAAAGATGGACCAGTTGGAAATAGGCATGTTTAAATCACATTACATGTAATTTTCATGCTATACATCCATACTTGATCTATGTTGTTTGGTTATGTTAATATGTGTGACCATGGATGGATTTAGTTACGATATATGTAACAAAGATCGCCTTGATCCTATATTAGTATAATTAATGGATGAGATTGTTAGGAGATATTTTTATGATAGCAAAATTTTGAGCTCATAAGGTTATATTGTGATATACGATTATATATATATATTGTATATTATATACTATCATATGATTTTGGCTTATATTAAAGTGATCTAATAAAGTTAAGGTTAAATGGGCCATAGTCATCTTAAAAGGTATGGTTTTATTATGTGTAGATACCTAATCTTTAATTTTTATTTTATGATGGGCTAAAATAAGAAATAAGGAAAGAGAATACAATTATAAATGGTTGTAGTCCCCAAATTATACGTATGATTCTTTTCTAACATCCCATCATCAGAAAAAAGGGAATGCCATTCTCTAGGAAGGTCATACGCATCAGTTTAGAAGATCAGGAACCACAAAGCTCAAGGATCACATTTGGACTCATGGATTCAGGTACGCTTCCGCATGTACTCTTTATTCTTGATAATTTTTGTGAAGGATCTTGGTGTGATGAAGAAATATTCATCAATGAAGTATATTAAACATCAACAACACAATGATATGCTTTCGTCATATAGAGTTTACAAAACACTCCACTGGATGAATTTGCAGGTGAATGCGCAATTTCATTGGTAATCAAAATACCATCAAGACTCTATCTTTTGGGAACAAAACATGATTGTTGAGGGAAGATAATTTTATGCACGACATTTTTAAGCCTATTAACTAGTACTTTCACATAGATTTTGTACAGGCTGGTTACTATGCTGATAAGCCTAAAATCACCAATTGAACATGCAGCATTCACTTTGGGGATCAAAACAATAAACACTGTCCCCACATCCTAATCAGTTTAAGGCCATTCTCGAACGATTTGACAAAAATTCAGCAAATTATGTTTAATAAAATGCCTGCAAGGTATGTAAAATGACATACCAAAGCCGTTAGGTCCTGGAGCATGATCTTTGCCCATATTCGAGATTGCCTTCGAAATTTCTTCCTCCATGAAGGCAGCATATGTAGGGGAGCCTTTGTGCAATGGTAGAGTTGTTGGAATCGTGTAACCTTGAGGTTATGGGTTCAAGGCGTGAAAATAACCTCTTACAAAAATGCAAAGTATGGCTGCGTACTATTAACCCTTGTGGTCTGCCCTTTCCCTAGAACCTGAATAGTGGGAGCTTCCAGTGCTGCCGCTTTTTATGAAGGCATCATGAAAAAGTAAACAATCATCGTCCCCAAAGGATTTAAATTCAGTGCCCAAAGCATTAGGTCGAAAAGAGGAGTCCTTGAGCAAATGTTGATAATAATCAATGATGGCATGGATGATCAAGTTATTGTCATCAGTAATGCCGTGATCAAGATGCGGTTGTTAACTTTCCGGATGGACGATAACCTGTCGAAAAAGGCCGTGTTCTTATTGTCATGGCTTAACCAACGAGATCTGGCCCGCTATCTCCATCTGATCTCTGATTCTATTGAAGGATGGGATCGTCTCTTTCGAAGACTCTCTTTACTCCATTAAGATTGAGTGAGAGCATGATCTTCTTCAATGAGATCAAGATCGTGAACAACATCAGGAAGAGCCGGTTCATTAGCCAATGCACGAGATGTCGCACAGGTTCACTCTTTAAGTTTGCTCTTCAAGAACTTCAATATTTCGAAGAAGCTTTGGTCTGGTTTGGTTTGCTGAGGTGCTTGTGTCTACCAATCTTCTAGGAGAGTGATAATTTTGTGATCAATCCACCAAAACTCTTCAAACCTGAACGGAGACGGTCCCCATCTACCTGAAAATGTAAGAAAATTGGCTTGTGGTCGGATGTCGAGGCCGTCCTCACAGACTGAAATGCATCCGGGAAGTGATTCGCCCAATCTAAATTAAGAGGAAATCTGTCCAGGCCCGATAAGATTCACGAGAATTGCATGTTTGATAGGGTTGCTTGCCACAGATAATGAAAGATCAATGAGTTCTCTATCGTTAACAAAATCTGAGAAGGCAGCAGCTTGAGAATGTGAGAAAGCGTTCAAATTACTTTCCCTAGGATCTGACTTCATTAAAGTCACCTCCAAGCACCAAGGAGGACCCACTGAGTATCGATTGCTTTTAACTTGTCCCAAAATTGATTTTTCGATGAGGCGTCACTCGGCCCATAGATTTGAGGAGAATGAACTGACCTTGATTTGAGGAGAATGGAAACCAAAAAATTTCTGATATTTCGATCAATACATTCATACAGTTGATTGTTCCACGCCACCGGAATACCTCTGGACGATCCATGCTCATCTTTGTGTACCCAATCAAAATTGTTAAAGACGCCAATAAATCGTAGGAGAACAACGTGCATGAAACGAACTTTGGTTTTTTGCAACAAAATAACTGAGGGAGAGCACTTGAGAATCAGTGCCCTGATTTGTGTTCCTTTATGCGGTGGGGTTAAAGCCCTAATGTTCCAAGATACAATATTCATGGTCCAAGATTATCAAAGATGGACATCCTAGAAGCTGGGCCGATTTGGATCTTCTCTTGATCAAGGAGCTGTAATTGACATCCCATTTTAGCTGGGGTAACTCCCGAGAGATTCTTACTTGTTTATGCTTGTTGACCCTAACAATGATTATCGCTGGATCATAAGATTCCAACGAGGAGAATAAATTAACCACTTCAACGGGCAAGATCGTCCACGTATTTTTCCATGTGTGCCAAAAGACAGCATTATCATGCTTTTCTTTCACAATTATGGTCGGTGCCTTGCATGGCAATTGAAACAATCTGGCTCCCTCAATTCATTAACTCACGTCAATACCATTCTAGTGCAACCACAGTTAAACTTGTCGGAGTTACTCGAGTAGGTAGGAAATCAAGTCGACCAGCTGCATAATAAAATTAATTTATTTGGTCTAAGGTTTAAACATAAAACCTCTTAAACAACGAGATTGTGATGTAACTAACTCACCCATAACTCATGCATGAATTTCTATTAAAAATTCTTAATATAAATATAAATAAAATTAATAAGATTTTACTTCAAATCTCTTTCGACGATTTTCAAGCCGAATTTTCTAATTTTTGTTCTTTGATTGCAGCTAATTTTACCTTAATCAGATAATCATATGTCTTTGATAAATCAAATTTTTTTTTTTGGGTTTCAGCTAGCAAAGATAAAACATTTTGTGACATATTATCTTGCTAACGAGATATCCATTCTACACGAGATTAGAAGGATTTCAGTCGTCTCTTCATAATCGATAGATTTAGCAGCTTAGATTATGCATATTTTTACATGGTACAAAAGAATGATCATATCTTGCATGTCGGCTGGAGAAAGAGAGGCTTTCAAGTCAACAGTATAACATGTCCAAAGACACAAGAACAAAGACAAAAGCATGAATTTACTTAGCCAATAAACGTCTAGTGCAGTTGATTACATCTCTTGTGAAATATGCTTGGCTGCAGATTTGAGTTATTAACTTTTGCTTTGGTTAGAGATTAAGATTAGCAATGTGTGCGAGTGATTTACTTTGTAATTCTTCACTTACAATAAAATAAATTGGACTTTACCTATCTTGCCCCAAAGGTTCCAGCAATAGCAAGTTTGTTTATAGAAATAGAATTTGCAATAGAAAAAGGGACTGATTAGAAAGGCTTATCTACTCTGGTTTGTACATTTATGCTGGATTATTCTCATATAGCCATCTATCATAATCACATAATCTAGCTACGTAAGGTCACCAAAAGTGAGTAGTTCATTCAAATATTCCCTCTGCCGTATACAATAGAGAGAGTTCGGTGTTTTAAGATGACAACAATTTTAGCTAGTGGATCTTGCATTTGAACTTTTTGAAGCATCTCATTTACAGTGCTCATTTTATTTTCTACCTTTTTGATCCTAGGAAAGATAGACCCCAAGAAATAGTTGGGAGGACCGGAATAGGCTATTTGCTATTGCTATAAATGCTAGTCACCTTTTTATGACTTGGCTTTGCTATCCGTCTTCCTGCCAAAATGCTTACAGACTAGAAGTGCCAAGTGGTAAAGCACTGTTTTTTGGTACTCCAGCAATGAAGTAGCGCACAAGGATACAATTGCACAACTCCCCAGAAATTGTAAGATATGGGTACAAGGGACTTGAAGTCTCTATGGAACTTTGAGATATCAAAACTGATTCCATTATTTAGTAAAGGCCATACCTTGATGAAACATTGATAATATGGTCAAAGTAAATATGTGGCTTTTCGATGGGAGAGGACTACACTACCGCCATATGAAATTCACAAAACTTCGATTCATGCAAGCCGGTCCATAAAGATTAGTGCAATTCCCCTCTTCCGTTAAGCATTCAGTATCAGGCTGCTTGTGCTCTTATTCTCCACTCCTTAAATTTCTCATAGCTTGCTTGCTGTGTTTGATAAATTTCTTTTTCTTTTTCTATGTGAATGACAAGTCGTGTCGTAGGTTAAGGGCCTGATGAAATAAATCATATATTTAATCTGCAACCAACTGCCCCTAGAGGTTGTTGGTAATTTGGGAGCCTTTCACCATAAACTCATCCCTATGTTGTTTCATGAAAACTGGATGTGAACTTAAGGCAGTTATAGATTATAATTATGGAGGTTCTCTTATGGTGAATATGCATATTTTCGTTTGAAAGAGAAATAAACAGCGTTGCTTCAATGATTTAAGGGTCCTGTATGGTGCATGTGCATAATATGCTTCGTATATCAAAAGTGGAGTAATTTTTGGCATATAATCCCTTCTGCCCACATTTTTCGAATGATCGGTTGTATTAATCGGATTAGCACGCTTCTGAGTTGGGTTTGTGCAAAAAATCTCATCAAACAAGTACCTACATGGTCCCTATTATTTGTATGGAACTACCAATGATACTTAACAAAAAGTGGATTTTAGGCAACGCTGTCTAAACTTGACAGGCAAGGAAGCCAACTTAGGATTCTCCGTTCGATGAGATTTTTAATGCCTTCCCGTCTTGGGAGAGGGCGAATCCAGTGAAGGAAATGAATTATTCAAAAAATGAAGGCATGGGCCCTACACCCTGCTTATGATATGGGTGTTCTATATGTGCATCCCCCATATAGGAACAGATGATTGTAACCAGCTATCTTATACTCCATATTATGGATGAAATTACGAGCCAAATTTCAAGCTCATGTAAATATGGTAAACCTTACCCTCTTGCTCAGGCCGTCAAACAGCACGTAAGAAACGCAATGGTAAAAAATGCAATGGTATTATGTATTCAATAACAAACTTTCTTATGTAGAATCGTCCGACGATGGTAAATCTCAATGTATGACTAATCCATCGCAAGATCTAACGATAAATGGCTTGGATCATTTAAGCAGTGCGTCCCACTTTTACTTCTTCCACACTACTTCCAACTGAAAAGCTGGACAAGCAATGTTGCTGCAACATGGATAACTCGTTTCTGCACGTTGGTTGGATGATGACTAGTACAGCGGACTTGTTAGTTAGCTGCCGAAACGATCTCCAGCACTTCTATTTTTACTTCGACTTGGAAGCAAATCATAGCACAAAATGATCAATAAGAAGAACTTTCCTAAAGATTTATTCTGAAATCTCTTTCTTCATCATCCACAACTGAACCAAATGAAAAATCTTCATTCAAAGCCCAATTTTTTTTCATTTGTTTTGTCTCAATCTGTTCCTTGTCTATAGGACATGTAATGCTGGTTTCAGTGATTGCAGTTGTGCCACTTATGACCCTTCTCCTAGTACTACTATCCAAGGTAACATCCTCCATCTCACAGCATCTTTAGTTTCCAAAGCTCCTTCATCCGGCTTCTACAATCGCACTGCTGGCGAAGGTGTCTACAGCGTTTAGGGCGCAAGAGACCAAGTCTTGAAACTGTATTCCTCCTTGACATAAGGTTTCTATTTTAGTGATTACTGCTTGATACGCTATGTTGATGGGTACTTATTCGAAGTTATAGACTCTTATGTGATCACGTGGAACGCCTCTAAAAAGGATAATTATTATGCAGAGTCAGTGATATAGGACTGGTGGAGAGCGCCACGTCTGGACCATCATTGTTTGCTGCTGGAAAATTGTTAGTGAACAATTTCACGGAGACTAGATATGGTCTTGTAGCACTAGGGATCTCAATACCAATCAGTGTATGCCTTGCTTAGACCAACTAATGGATGATGATTACCCACTGTTTGTTCTAACATCAGGGGAGCTCGTAGTTGCATGATTGGGTACGACGATCATCCTTTCTTCTCTGAAGCGGGCCAATTGATGAGCCCTGCACCACAGACTGATTCAGGGGCTGATGTAGGTCAGTTCTCTCGGCATTTAATCGAATGCTCTTATTTTGTAAATGATATCTTTTAGGCCTTCTACTACTCTGCTCACGTCCATTACTGTGTTGGGAACATGAAACGATTTGACTGGATTATCATTTGATCCTGGCAACTAATAAAGACTGTTGCCTAAACACTTCATGGTTTTACTTTCTATTAACAAACGGTTGATTCTACAGTTAAAACACTTGCTCCTCCTGAATTGAAATTTAAACAGGATATGGTTAGGATTTTCCCTGGCCATCAGGAAGGAACTCTAGGAAAATCTTTTTCGAGAGCAAAATCGATATTATAGAACATGTGCAATATTTTCTCTTTTTTTATTAGGATATTTTATCCATTAGTTATTTAGGAGGAATGAAGGGGAGCCTTGGCGCAACGGTAGAGTTGTGACCGTGTGACCTGGAGGTCACAAGTTCGAGGCGTGGAAACAGTTTCTTACAAAACTGCAAGGCTGCATATTATAAATACTTTGTGGTCTGCCCGTTCCCTGCACCCAGCATATGCGGAAGCTTTGTTCACCAGACTTATGTAGGACTGCACCAACAGAAGGTAAGTACAATAACATTTTCAGGGTTTAAGCTGTCCAAGAAATCAAGTTTGCTTAATTAAAATGACATTTGCTAAATTGAAGTGGCTACATTATACGGACTGGGGCATCCTACCAGCACTATTCCACTGAGAATATTTCCAGAGGAAATCAGCTGACAACTGAAGAGCTGCCTTTGATAGATTTGGATACTATAGAAGGAGCTGCAAATAACTTCCCTAGAACAAATAAACTTGGGGAGGGCTGTTTCGGCCTGTTTACAAGGCTATGACATTTTCGAAACATAGTTAAGTGGATATGTCCCTAATTTTATGTTTTGCTAGATGAACTTCTAGATTGTTAATAAAATTTCTTTCAGGGTATGTTGCATGAGAATGAAATAGCTCTTGAAAGGCTTTCAAAGAGTCCGGGACAAGGACTCAAGGAGTTCAGAAATTAAGTTTGATTGCAAGACTTCTACACAGGAATCTTGTTAGGCTCTTGTATTGCTGCATGAAGAGAGAAGAAAAGCAGCTCATCTACAGATACATGCCCAACAAAAGCCTTGAAACTTTCCTTTTTGGTATGGGTCCCTTGATCCTCACAGTTTTAAATTCCTCCTGATTCATATTTTGGTTGTAAAATGTTAGGAAAATAGCATAGTTGTAAACTATCCTTGTGACTTTAATCTAATTTGTCTCCAGATCCGGTTACGAGGCTTCAACTCGACTGGAAAAGACCCCTTTAACATTATCAATGGAATTGCAAGGGGCCTTCGTTATCTTCATGATGAGCCCCGACTCAAGATCATCCATCGAGACATGAAGCTAGGAATGTACTGCTGGACCATGAGATCAACCCAAAAATTGCTGATTTTGGACTTGCCAGAATGTTTAACAAAACCAGGGCGAAGCAAATAGTATAGTGGTTGGAACTCTATGTTTATTCCTATGGTATCGAATTGCTAGTGACAGGATAATGTTAGACAATTACGAAACTCTAGTAGAAATAATTTTGCAATTGACCACAAATATGCTGCAAGATGCTGATCATGTTGGCCAGTGCTTATCTTTAGTTATTTTGTTTATTTATAATCAAATTGATGCTCCATGCAATGTTCCTCTCTGTTTGATCTCAACCAGAGGGTGCATGGCCCCTGAGTATGTCAAGAGTGGGCTATTGGCTGTAAAATCCGATATTTATTCCTTGGGAGTTCTTTACTGGACATTAGAAGGAGAACCTTGGTGCAACAGTAAAAGTTGTTGTCACATGACCTTGAGGTCATGGGTTCAAGGTGTGAAAACATTCTCTTGTAAAAATACAAGGTAAGGCTGCGTTTGGCCCTTGTGGTCCGCCCCTTCCCAAACCCAGCATAGGCCCATTTTAGCTTTTTTACTGGACATTGTAAGTGGAAAAAGTAATAATAAGTTCTATACCACAGGACTTGCTGACAGCCTTGTTGAATATGTAGGTACCTCTTTATGCATCTAATGGGTCCTCTGTTTTTATGTTTTTCTGACTAACATACTAAATTACAGGTGTGGCAGATGTGGTGCCATGACGAAGTCTTGAAATTGATAGATCGAACAACAGCCGATGCATGTCCACCATCTGATGCATTATGATGCATCCAGATCAGATTGTTGTGTGTTCTACCCTCCGTGTTATCTTTACTGTTTTTGTTGGAAGGGGACCCTATAGCTCTTCCACAACCCACACAGCCCGCATTTCTGTGGAAAGAGGAGCTATGGAAACAAATCATAATTTAACACAGAGAAGACCTTCTATCAATGGCCGAACTATTTCTGATCTTGAACCTCGATAACATTATCTTGGAATGGATTATGTGCGTACAAACAACAGAGCATCAACCTAATAATTACTTATTTATTTATTACCATTGAAAACGTATTTATTCTCTTGAATGGCATGAATGATAACTCAAATGATGTTTCAAACTAAAGAATTATAGCTAATCTTATTTTCCTGTCCTTTTCTCTTATAAGCACTATTATGGCACTATTTTTTTGAGCAAGAGTGTTAATCTTTCCTGGATCTTAAACTTTGCCCTTCATGAAGAGACCTGCCACTCTTACTGGACTTCGGTTACGAGGAGGTTTCCAATTTTCTCTCTTCTCCTGAATAATGTTGTATGAGATGATTGTAGTCCATGCTCTATGAATGTCTGAAGGAGAAAGATCCCTCAACTGAGGCTGCAGAGAAGCTAAGCAGCAGATTTGACGTATTATCTCGCTAAGCATCACTGAAGTTGAAGTAAATATCTGTGAAAATTCTCGGTTTTCTCTCTCCAGCTGAATGTCTAAATCACTAAGATTTTTGCTTGCTAATGCAATTTCACTTAATAAGACTACGGCTTCTGAGCATAAGACGATGTGAATCAACCAGTCCACGCAGAACATCAAAAGAGCAACGCGAAAACAGATCAATCAGAGAAGATCCAAAGCAGAGAAACACATCCACTATTTCATTTCTTTCTTTCCTGTTACATTAGTTAACAAATCTCTTATAAATTTCAAAGACCTGGTGACAGGAGAATTAGCAGCCATCAGATTGTACAAGACCATCTCCACATCCCCCCCAGAGGGCCGTTTCTTAAACGTGGTCACAACCTTCATTTCCCCCTTTTCTTCCTCCACCAAAACCACCCATCCATCACCACAACAGAACACCACTCCTCTTCTACTACTCAGAATCCCCTTAACTTCCAATCCCATGAACGAATAAACCACCTCAAACGACCCCACAAAACCACCCAATCCAAAACCACTTTCCTCCTCAACACTCCACTTGGGATTGAAAACCACAGCTGGTTTTGGATAAAACTCAGTACAAACAGCTTTCATTGCTTCTAACTGTATCGCCTCTGGCGATAAAAACACTACCACATCAGCAGAATTCAGTTTATTTTTCTCCTTGATGACTGAAGAGATGTCTGAGTTTTCAATTGATAAGGATTTGAATTCTGTTGCCTCAATGGCTAGTTTTTTCAAACTGGGGTTTGGCCAGAGGATTAGGATCTTAACTTGGGCACCTTTTCTTTTGATGGGTAGTTCGGAAAGAATTTCGAGAGCGAAATTTGTTAACGATTCTGGCGAGTCGTCAAGAACTGGGATTTCCACTCGGAATCTAGGTTGTTTTTGTTTCTTGAGTTTTCCGGCGAGTATTGGGTTGTTAAGTGGCTTTTGTAAGGATTTGGAGAGACATTTTTGGGCTTGTTGGATTGCTTCTTCTTTTGTGGTGGGTGGTGAGAAGGCGAGTTGTTCTTTCAGCGATGATAGAATGGGGTTTGGTTTGTGTTTCTGTGGTTGTTGAGGGGAGCAACAAAGATGAGAATGGCGTTGGAGAGCTATTGGAAGAGAAAGGAAAGGGGTTTTGCGGGAGTGAGAAATTTGAGTAGAACAAATTTGGATTCTACGTGATGTTTGTACCGTGAATTTGAGGAGACTGGAAGTCATTTCGATTTGATGTACAGAAGGAAGAATTCTTTGAGCTCAGACGATATATTTTCTTCTACTGGTATGGCACATTAGCCACAAAAAAATGATAGGACTGTAGGAAAAGAGGAATTATATGGTCCTGCCGGGTAGTGCATATGCCGATCTGCAGCTGACAGAACATACGTGCAGGAGTCATGTGGGTTGTGATCTCAACCGTTCATCTTTGGTCTATAATCTTCTCCACCATGCCTGAAAATCGTAATATTGCTGCTGGTGTTTCTGGGCTTTATTGGCCGAAGTCCCTCAGGTTGCCGGCGTTCTACACTTGAAATCTAATTGTCCGGTGAGAAGTTGAATTCTTGAAATTAGATACCGTGATTGTGCACTCATTGTTTGTCGAAATTGAATTCCTTGGTTGGATTACTTACCATCTCATAACTAAATAAAAATTAAAATAGTCACAAAAAAATATGACTCAATTTCTCGTCCATCTTCAATTGGGAGATCCTTCTTGAATTATCAAGCGCTTTACTTGGACGACTGATCAAGCTGGACAACAGCGCTCATATATGAAAAAAGCTTGGTGTCATGTCTTTCCTCTTTTACTAAGCAAAAGACTAAGATCTAGGCTATTGCCGTCATTGCTGTCTTCATCAAAATTAGATTATCCAAACTGAATAGATGCCCCTACTTCTTTATAGACTTGAAATAGCCTTCGAGACGTTCCAGGTATTTTTTAATGCATTGCGTGTCCCCGAGCCATTTTAGTGGAGCTCATACATTGATACATGTTCTAGAAGCTGGCCGACGGGCCTCCATGATTGAGGACAAGCTGGCAGAGACTTGAAAGCTAACAATGTTCTGCAGGACTGATATGAATCCAAAGATATCTTTGGCATGGATACGATTCTCAGAGGAAATCAACGTCAAGCTCATACAAATAGATTGGTTTGAACTTAGTAAGTTCACTCTTTTTATCCTCTTCATTTTCATTTTAATGAAGGTAAGGCCATCAGAAATCCTACTTTTGTCTGCTTCAATTAGTGTACACTCCAATTTTTTTTTATTGTTGTTCCGTCTGAGAGATTGTCGAGGTGATGTGGCTTCACATTCCAAAATATTGGCTAGAAGACACTTTACCTGTTGCTTAATTTTGTCGAATATATTTTAAAATTTGATAGTTACAGTGTTTTTGTTTGTTTTGGGCGCAAACAGTGGGTACATGGTTCCGGAGTATGCTATGCAAGGGTTGTTTTCAGTGAAACCCAATGTTTTCAGTTTTGGGCTTCTCGTTGGAGATTATAAATGGGGAAAAAGAACTCCGGCTTCTATCAATCTGAACTTGCTCAAAGCCTTCTTGACAATTTGTCTGAACTTCAAATTGTTGGTAAATTCATCCTTTTAGCTGGCCAAATTTTTTATACTGCCGGTAATAATAAATATACTTTTTTAGAGGCGATTTTGTCTGTAATATTAAATTATATATCTGCATTTTTCACATTTTTTGAGTTGTCCTATGCGTTGTCTCTGGGTCAACTTATTTTTGCAAAGTCCGCATTGTGTCTATATTTTAAGTTTTAATGCCTTGGTTTTAAATTAAAAAACAAGTGGAGAATTCTTAGACTTTGTTTTGAAAGTTAAAAAAAGGCGTTAGTCCCACATCAACTATCTCAAAGGGAATGGAGTGTGAATGGAGTGTAGGCATCCCTATATAAAGCCTCCCACTCTGTACCTTTGTGTGTGAGAATAAACTTTGTATGAGCTGGCCTTAGTTGAAGTGATGTATGTGTTTAGTGTCCCTATTTATCTATTTTTAACACTCTTCTGAACTACACTATTACAACGGAAGACAATTAAAAACTACTATAAAAGATGGTCACAAAACCATCTCATACTTGACCATCTTATAAAATGAAAATCAATATAAGATGGTTCTTAAAACCGTCTTATGACAGTTCCCAAAAACCGATCTTATAAATATGAAAAAATATAGGACGATTTTTCAAAACCTGTCCTATAAGTATGTGATGTATAGTATAGCACAGTTCCTTAATAACTATCCTATTTATGTTTCTAATAAAGGATGGTTATCCAATAACCATCTTATAAAACTATATAATAAAGGAGGGTTATTCAATAACCATCCTATATACTAATCAATATATGATGCTTTTTCAAAAATCATCCTATGTTACTAAAAAAATAGAGGAAGGTTATTTAAAAACCATCTTATATAGATCAGTATATAAGATGGCTTTTGAAAAACCATCCTATATTTATTAGTATGTAGAATAGTTTTTCAAAAGTCATCCTATATTTATTAGTATATAGGACAGTTTTTCAAAAACCATCCTATATTTATTAGTATATAGCAAGGTTTTTGAGAAACCATCCTATATTTTCTGAGAAGTATAGGACAAATTTTCAGGAACTGTCCTATATTTTTTGAGAAATATGGGAGAATTTTTCAAAAACCATCCTATATTGCTTATAGTTTCTTCACGAATTGTATGCTCATTTGTTGGTTTCTGTTTATACATGGTTCTTGCAGTTTCTAAAGTTCAACACTTCATTGTGAAGACTACAAATCATTTTACATAATACATTCATGCACACTCAACATGTCTAATATTCATTAAACTTCTCCATACTTCTTAGTGAAATAAAGAAAACATACATAGACTTAAATTTAAAAAAAAAAGGAACACATGCATCTAATTAGTGCAATTGTAAATCTTATTCCTGTGATAAAATTAATACATGTTCAATAACATCAGATATCTACAAATTAAAAGTCAAAAGATATTCAGTTCATTCCATTATGATATCATCTATGTCTAGTTGAGAGTAACTCTTACTCCCCAAATCAACCTGCAAGACAACAAATATTACATCAATTGAGACATTATTTGTTGGAGTCATTTAAGAGATGTAGAAAACTATAAGAATGATGGTCAATTAATTATATGAACCATTCTTAATTGGAAGATCATAAATTCTTCTCGAATGAGAGTTCTTATATATATGAGAACATAATACCCATACTCCCAATCAAATTGTTGTCTAAGACATTGCACAATAAAGTCAACAAATCATAAGGTTCAAATATCATGTGTAATTATAAGTCTATAGGTTATGGGGTTATATTAAAGAAAAGGTAGACCTTAACTTGACCCTTTTCCAAGTCAGTTTGTTGGATGGCTAATATTTTCCATTTTAGCCCATTTATACTATGAACTGCACATATATAAGTAAAAGCATCATATATGAATAAAGAGGATATTTATTAGTTAAGTCAAACTTACTTACTTATCAATTCCATCAGTGGGCCTCAAATATATGCTCCACAAGAATAAAAATATATTGCAATTCCTCCACGTACATCCAAAGCTAATAGCATCTAATGGGACCTATATACATAATCAATCGATTGAAACCTGACAAACTTAACTTATATACATATTAAGTTTTATGTAGAATGGTAGCAAGGCATGTAATAACTTGCCCACTATTGTATGTAATCAGTATGGCCTGTCCCTTGTCACAACCTAAGAACCCATTTATGATATCTTCTATTTTTTTCTCCTTGGGCAAATACTCCTTTGAGCCAAAGGTAACACCAGGGTCAAGGAATTTGTAAACGTCCTTGACCTCTAATCTTTACAATTTATCATGCAAAGATCTGCATAAACTTAATGTTAAATACTTATCTTGTCCTGTTAATAAGTAATGCCAATTTGATTCTTAATAGAGTAGTTATAAGACATAATCGATATAGATAATGATGTTTGTGTATTTCAGCTGAGTTATATTACATATGGCTAAGAGGTCCTCTTTTATGATTGGAACCTCAACAGCATTGTGTGCAAGCACACCAACCTCTATCCTTACAGAGCGAATTTTGATATCTTTGTTGATCAGTATGTATAGTCCCCTTAGGAATGGCGGTGTTGGATGGAACTTGCACCTGATCCCTACATTATAGATGTATTTTTTCAAAAATTAGTAAAGAATATATATATATATATATATATGAAGACTCAAAGAGATTCAATATTATTCTAAAAATAGACATAAATACTTAGGATGGGCCAATTAGTACACCTGTGTTTGTTGCCAGGGAGGAGGTCAACCTCAATAGCGCTTTGTGCTTCTTTTGGTTAACACTAAAATGCAAATAGTATTTAAAAATTTAGCTCATACATTAAAGTTATTGTTGAACACGATGCTGTGATACAATATACATAGCTTGGAAATCATTATTTAGATATACCTCTTTGGCTAAGCTACATGATATCCAATTACATACCCAATAGTATGGATATCATCCACTTCTATAAGAAATGGTAGGGGCATCTAGTTGGAGGGCAGTAGTAATGGACACACACTTAGTGTGTAGATGCATCAACCTACCATGAAGCATGACAGAAAATGCCTTGTACAGTGTAGCCACAGTGACATAGTTCATAGCTGTATGAAGCTGTAGCATACACTGACCTACCTGCAAATCATACATCACCTATAGATAAGAATAAATGAAGATTACTAAGACATGAAATAGCGAAAAAGTAAGCATGTCAATAAATACCTCCTTGATTGAGACATCTGCTTTGAACTGTTGCTTGTCCATCTCTTCATTAGATGGAGGAGTGCAGCTATTGTAAGATGGGGGTCGAGAGAAAATGTCTTGACTTGGACCATTGAAACCTCAAGGGTCTTAAGGAAATCATTCCTTACCTTTGCGTATATCTCATTCAACACATTCTCCTTCCATGCTTTCATGTCCTCTATTGGTGGATTTCTTGTTTTTTGAAAGAACTTGGAAGGAACCATACCATACCCTTAGCCCCTTACTTGGCCAAGGTGCTCCTCTTTGTTGTCCATAAACATATATATGATGTTCCCCTTGGAAGCAGTTCTACTTAGAGTCCTTGTAGTGCCACTTTCTTGGGTTTCCTACACATGCAATTAATAAAATACAATGATTTTCATATATATATATATATATATATATAGTTTAATAGATGCAAAAAATAGACAAGTAAAATCACTAACAATTTTTGAAGCAACTAAGGCAGCATTTTCATCAGTAAAGGTCCAGAAGTTACACCCTTTTGAATGTGCCATTTTCCAAAGAAAGGCACGATTGATGAGATCTATGGTCCTAGCATTCTTTTGCTATCAAGAGAGACATTACTTTAGAGTCAATGAAAAAAAATTTAGGTATAGTTAGATAAAACCGAACTGTCACATATACTTACTTCTTGTTCTTCTAACCATGCATAACCAACCTTAGAAAGGTGATATTGCATATGATTGGTCGCACGCACCATTTGTCCTTGGACACACTTTGCCTACATGTCAAAGGAACATGTAATGAAGCATAATGGACTTGAAAATTAGAAAAATCAAGCTTTTGGCTACCTTATAATTACGTTAAAATCTGAAGACGAGCTGACTTATACAAATACATTCCATGCATCTTGGTCAATGATGTTGAAATACAACTTAAAGACTACATAGAGTGTAGATGGATTATTAGCATTTGGAAGTATGTACTTCTTTACTAAATCACTCTTTCATTTCCTCCATTGTTCACTAGCCCCATGTAGAGCATTCTTCTTATACTCATTGAAGACATTGAAAGCAGACTACAAAGTAAAAACAAACATTATTCTATCTAAACTAAAACAAGACAAGGCACATTGTATGTTGTATGTAGCAAGAATTTACAAACCTTCACCATCTCCCATATTGCATCCTTTATTAATGGTGACACATGTTTCCAATCAGTAACTGAGACTGGCACCATGCTTCTGACAGTGCAACAAACAATTCTAGTGTAAGAATATGCACTGCTACCTATCATCTGCCCTTTACTATTGAACCATACTGTCTCTCTTATTCTTGTTGATTTTCTCTTAATAATATGCTCCATTTTTGTTGGCCCTCTACCCTTTCTCTTAATGGGCATACTTATGTTGCACAATTCTTCATGATGCTTACTCTCTTCATGTTCCATTTTTTCTGCACAAGTATATTGGTTTAGAAAAAACCACCATCTAAGTGCATAGATGATCAATTTAAAGCATTTACAATCATTAAATAAGTATAAAATCAGTAGCATATACAGTAAAAAAATGCACATTTTATAATGACCCTAAAAATTTGGAGGACGAAATTTCTATGAGGGAAGATTGTAACAACTCCAAAATTCTATTATTGCATGATCAATGTATGAGTTTTCTAAGAGGATAACTTTTTATGGATCTCGAATTAGTAAGTGAAACATAAATATTAAATTCTACTCAGAAAATGGAATCCAATGACCCAAAGAACGCTAAAAATGGAGGCCAAATGAGGAAGTTATGGGACTTCAAAGTCAGGGCTAGTTTGGTAATTAAAAGCTAAAAAACCTAAGAACATGAAATTGAAATTATAAAATCTGGATTCTAGTTGTCGATACGAATCCAGCGACACTAAGTTTGCTGAAATCAAGGGTTGGACGAATAAATGGTAATTTTGTTACAAAAGGGTATTTTTGTAATTTTACTAAGTGGGTCCCACTTGCATAAGTTGTAATTTGACAATCAATGGAGTTGAAAAACATCATTAGTATGGTTTACCATTTTCTTTGACTGGCATCATGGTGTTTAGAATAGTAAAAACATCATTATTAAACTTTAAAATAAATAAAAGGAAAACAAATTAAAATAATTAAAAAGGGGGCCAAGTTTGATAATAGCACCCCCTCACTTAAACGAAAACAAGAAACAGACCTAATGTTTGTTTTCCAAACCCAATGCCTGACAGAAACAAGGGAACCCGATGGGGAGAAAGAGGAAAGAAGAGAGGGGGAAGAAGAAGAAGAGGGAAGAGGAAGGGGAAGAGAGGAAAGGAAGGGGAAAAGGTGACCTGAATGCCGAAGAAGTGTAGGCCCACTAGAGAAGAAGAAGAAAAAGGGATTTTGGGGGGGTTTCTATGTTGCCGAAAGATGAGAAGCTAACCGGCAATAATTAGGGGCTTAGATTTCATATTTGAACCCCTCACCTTGCTCGTCTCAAAGTCTAGGGCAAAAGCCCTTTAGTTTTGCTATGATCGGAGGATGAAACTAGGGTTTGGCGGTTGGCTGGATTTTGCAGGTCATCACCGAAGACTACGATAGCTCGGATCATCTTCCACGGCTGGCCTAGGAGAACATGAACCCCATGACTATGATGAGACTTGAGATGATTTAAGCCGTTGATTGAGGGGGAAAACTATTATGTGATGAGATCGGGGAGGGTTCAACTAAAATTAAGGTTGATTCGGCTCATCCAAGGGTGGAGGAAGCCCGGAAACACACTATAAAGGTAATATTTGTGGAAACCTATTCTTGATTTGTTGAATTTTGCTAAATCTGTATCATTTTATTTGAAATCTAGGTTTAAATGATAATCCAACCATTGAATTATTAATCCATTCTTAGTAATGGATAGATCTATACCTGAGAGAAGTTATATTTTACTGAATTTGTGATTTGTGTTAGAAAATAGATTGGGCAATCTGGACCGTCTAATTTATTACTATGTAAACAGTAACTTTGTGATGTCTGATTTATGATCAAACACCACAGATGAGATCTAGAGCACTAAATTGTCTTGTAGAGGAAAAAATTTGTATATTTTTTTAATAGGAATGGATTGGGAAATCTCAGCCGTCCAATCTATTCCTATGTAAAGCTCTATCTAGAGATATATGATCGATGATCAAATGTTACCAGTAAACTTTCCATCTTAGAATTGATAAAATAAGTCAAACATTTATGAATTGGAAGTGAAACATATTGGATGATCTAGACCATTTGATATGTCACTGTTCAAGTAGTGGATTGGTAACATCTGATCGATGATCAGATGCCACAGATGAATTCTAAGACTTTGAATTAATTAGAATATAATTGGAATCTTGGAATTTACATAAAAACTTATCAAATAATCTTATCCGTTCGACTGAGTAGTCATGGAAGAGGAACCCACTAATGTCTTATTAATGATAAATGCTAAAGATGGATTTCCTAATCCTTGAATTGACTTAAATTGGAAGTTGAATGGAACATAGGGATCAAACCATAAAAACTTAAGATAGACTATTAAATCATAATTAAATCTCAATATCTATATGTATGTGAATGTATTAAGAAAAGAATTGTTATTCATTGTATAGATAAAGCACGTGTGGTTGATCATAGAAAGGAGAGTGATTAAAGCTAGTGGAATCTGATAAACGCGTCACACGAGGTAGGCGAATATTTAAGAAAGCATGATTAAATAATAAGATTCATGTTATAAACATGATCTTATTTCATATTATAAAAATTATGCGAATGAAATAGTAAAATTGTCATTGAATGTACTTGTATGGTGAATGATAGAAATTAGTTAATTCAAATGATGTCATGCTTATAATTCATACTTAATGTGCACCTACTATCTAATAGACATGATTAAGACTTATACATCTTATATGATTGTGGAATTACATGATGGTACATGGGTACCATGTTAGTATGTGTGATGTATGAGTCTAGGTTTATAGGATACATCCTTAGTGGATTATCACCAAATAAGTGAGGATATTATTCTTGTTATGAAATATATGAATAGGCAAATTACCTGCTATTATCATTATTTTACATCCGGGTATGGAGGCCTGAGAGTTTTGTTTTAGACGGGTATGGGCTTGAGGATGTTATGCTAGGAGAGTTATGATGGTTTGGCCACCCACTCTCCAAAATTTATTATGTTATGGATACCAAGCACTATGAGTTGTTAAAAGTTGGGTGGGGCGATTATGGGAAGGCTTCCACCATGACAGCCATGGTCCTCCCACACGGACATGGATATTGTGATTTCCACTGAGGATGGTATAGGTGGATTATTAAGCAGTTAATTGGGCGCACTAGTATGTATCAGACTACAACATAGTAGTTCTTATATTTGATGCACTATGGTGCTTATATGATGCCATTATGAGATGCCTTATATGATGTGGCATGATGATATGCCTTATATTATTTTCCCAGCTATGGTTGGAGGATTATGGACCTCGTATAGTGAGGGGCATGAGGATTATATTGATATACCAGCAGAGGCTGGATGATTATGAACCCCACATGATGAGGGGTATGATTCTAAAACCCAGTATAGTCTGGGAATGTAAATTAGATGACATTGATTATATTCATAATTTTGTATGTCTTTTAACAATTTCCATATATGTGTACATATGCTATATGTGTATGATTGATGGCGTAGTTTCATATGGGTATATGAATGGGTGGAACTATTATGCAGAGCATGGTTCATGGAATTGGATTAGTTTATTTAGATAACAAATAATAATTAAAGATGTTTGATAAATCAATGGATTACTTATAATTATGAAACATGTAGATATTGATAATTATGAAACATGTATATATTTAATTTATAAATGGATTTGAAATGTGAAACATACAGTAAATCCAATTTAATATAATTGCTATGCAAATGAATATTCTAATTACTATGAAATAATTAATGTATATTAAGATTCAACATGATTCTTAAACTCCCCTACCAAGCATAGCTTGCTGAGATATTGTAAATGTTTTATGTTTACAATATCTCAAATACAGATAGACAGGAGAAGATGTACACAAGAAGAGGAATCTAGTAACCATACTTCTGTGCTCAAGTATATATTTTATTAAAGCTTTTGTATTGTGTAGTTAGTCATTTAAATTGTGATATTAGACATTTAATATAATGTTATAGGGGTTGTACAAGTGAACCACTGGATGGGTCTTGTTTTAAGAAGTGAATTTCTATCTTTTAGAAAACTATATATATATATGTATAGTGTGAGCATGAAAGTGACATCTGGGTTTTTGAAAAAGTAAATTTCAAAGTAAAATCTTCCGCTGTTTTTGAATTTTAAAATTAGAGGCATGCCACCTTTAGAAAGTGAATGCGAATTTTTTTTTATGAAAAACCTAGGGTGTCACATATTCAAGCAACATTTTGCATGTCTTGTTGAATGAAACATCAAAATCTAAAACATGGGTCTTCTTAAACTCCATGGAGGCTATCTAGAATGATCAATTTCAAGCATTAAAGAAGCACAAAATTAGCAACATATACAGTAAAAAATGCATATTCAAGCAACATTTTACATGCCTTACTAATGAAACATCAAAATCTAAAACATGGGTCTTCTTAAACTCAATAGAGGATATCTAGAATGATCAATTTCAAACATTTACAAGCATTAAAGAAGCACAAAATCAAGAAATGAGAGAGATCCAACCTTAAGAGAGAAAACTGATCCTTCTTCTTCTCCTCCTCAAGGGTTTTAGGTTAGAAAAATTTGTAGGGATGGGAGAGGGGAGGGGAGCGTGTAATATCTTCTTCTTCTTCTTCTCCTCTTGGGGGGGCCTTTCTCTTCTCTTCTTTTACTTCTTCTCTTTAAGGGTTTTGGGGAATTCGAATGGGGGGGGGGGTGATATTTCAAGGGAATATAAGATATCTTTTAAAAGTTGTCCTATATTTATATATAAAAAAATAGGACGATTTATAAAAATGGTCCGTTATTCACATGAATATAGGACGATTTTTTAAAATCATCCTTTATTCAAAATAATAAAGGATAAATTTAAAAAAACCATCCTATATTTCGATAAATATAGGATAATTATTTAAAAATTATCCTATATTTTAATAATTATATGATGATTTTTAAAAAACTGTCCTATATTAATGGTCACTTTTGTCACGAAACATTCCCGCGCCTAATTTTTTATTTGAATACTAAAAGATGGTTTATTAATAATCATCTTATGCAAATTAAAGTAGTTTGACAAGTTATTTGAATCCTTAAAATCTTAAAAACCTTTGAAGTGCATAGGTTACCCTATGATTTATTTCATTCACATTTAATCATTGTTTGGCATGACACATGATGTGTAAATTTTAATTAATTAAATAAATAATTTTTCATACATCACATGATGCAAACAATGCACTTTAATTTGTCCCCTCTTATATAATCAGATTCCACCAGCGCATCCTTCTCCTCAGCATCACGCACATAATCCTTCTCTCTCTCTCTCCCCCCTATTAGATTGATTGATGACATTGTTGTAATAATTGAAGGGTAATCAATTACCGTGTCACCTAGGTTGTCTTCATCATAGAAGTCCCTTGAAGAGGCTAATAAAATAGTTGATTATCTCATATCATTTCTATCTTGTACATAAAATACCTATTTTGCTTGACATGCAAAAATAAGCTGATCATTTTAATTGTTGATCTTATTAAGGTCAACCAATGTCAAGCTGAGGGCATTGGTTCTTATGCAATCTTTGTTGTGTTCCACTCAATCGCACTTAAATGCAACCATGGTTCTACATTTATAATCTAGCTCTCATATCTCTTGTATAACCCTGTAATAAGTATGGTTAGCTACAAGTGGGTTATTGTCCTTTGAACTAGAAAAGAAAGTGACTTTAGCAACTAAGCTAACACCTCTACCTTGTTTTGCTCTTAACTTATCATGATCTTTTGTGTGAAAGCGACAACCATTGATGGCATATCTAGAATACTGTATTACTTTTGGTCAAGGTCCCATTGCCATCCAACCCATGCATTTAGAAATACTATGACCTGGAACATCTTGCTAATCTAAAACCTGCATGTAATAATATACTAACTAAAATGATTAATTAATGTATAAATGCATATACTATATTAGATAAATAAATAAATTCATCATAGAGCACTATTTAATTTAATTTAATTAAATACCTTCTCACAAAGCCAAGTGGTGAAGGAACGACAATGCTCATCTTGCAACCACTTCTATTTTTATGCATCTATTGGATACTCTCTTTTAGGAAGTCCATGTGCATACTACAAAATGATTAGAGATGAAAATTATATAACATGCTTGATGTTAAACTTTAGCAACATCAATGATTCAATTAATTAATGTCAAAGAAACTGGCAAAGAGAGAACATTAATTACGTATTCAATGTATGGTTGAACTTCATCAACAATAATATTCCACAAAGTAAAGGTGTGTGTGCTCTCATTCCTTATGATCAATGGTCAACACATAACCACTGGATAGAGGTTCACCAACTCTTAGATCAATTAACATGCCTGAATGTTTCTTTCTTGGGATTCTAATAGCATCCACTCCTTATAAATACTGAGTGCAAAACTCAATGGCTTCATTTGCAATGTAACATTCAGCAATACACCCATTTGGCTTATTATAATTTCATACATACCCTTTTAACACCTTCATGTACCTTGTAAATAGGTACATCCATTGCAAATAAACAAATCCACACAACATAACCTCATCAATGAGGTGCACTGTTAAGTGTACCATGATATCGAAGGAGGGAGGAAAGATTATCTCAAGCTCATATAAGGTTCTCACTAAATGTTCCTATATTTCATATAATTTAGAAGTATTCACCACCTTCTTGTACAAAGCATTAAAGAAGTAGCAGAATTTAGTAATAGATCCTCTAACTTTATCTAGCAACACTGAACGTATTGCTATAGGCAAAAGTTGTTGCATCAATGCATGACAATCATGAGACTTCATCGCCAATAGTTTCAACTCTTTCATGGGGACAATGTTTCTAAAGCTTAAAGAGTACCCACTTGGAACTTTGATGTCTAACAAGATTTTACAAACTATTGTTCTCTCCTCTCTGCTAACCATATAATTTTCTTTAGGTAAGCATGTTCCTCGACTGCCCCTATCCTATGGATGGAACCTTCTCTTCAAACCCATTGTCATGAGATCCATCCAAGTGGTAAGTCCATCCTTTGTTTTTCCTGGCATGTCGAGTAAGGTACCAGTCAAGCTTTGATAGACATTCTTCTCAATGTGCATGACATCAAGCATATGCTGCACATGTAGGAATTTTTAGTATCCAAGTTCAAAGAATATTAGCTTCTTCTTCCAACAGCCTTTAGAATTGTTTCATTTATATGCAAAGTTGCCTTCTTCTTCTATGCCCATAATATATTGAGGTTCTCAACTTGTTCCAATACTTCTCATATGGTCAACCTCTTTGGAGGTGTCCAAATCTCCACACTACAGTCAAATTCTTCCTTTTTAAAATGGTGTGGATAGTTTCTATGCAACCATCTTCTATAGCCTAGGAATTTCATCTTCTTACAATGTTGAAGTCGTGTGGCACAAGTTTGGTCACTGCAAATAGGATAGACATTGTATCCTTTCATTGTGCATCCAGCCAAATTACCGTATGCATGAAAGTTGCTTATTGTCCATAATAGTACAGCCTTAAGGGTGAATGTCTCTTTCTTATATACATCATATGCTTCAACCCCTACTTCCCACAATGTCCTAAGGTCATCGATCAACGGAGCCAAATACATACCGATGTCATTCCCAGGTTGCTTGGGACCCGATATTAACATAGTTAACATCCTCTTCATGCACAACGGTGAAAATTTGTAACAAATTGTTATAATAGGCCAACAACTATACTTGCTGCTCATAGAACCATAATGATTAATCCCATCTGTAGATATTGCAATTCGTAGGTTCTTGGGTTCGTCTCCAAAATTGGTCTACATGAAGTCTACAAGCTTCTATGCATGGCTTTTTGCTGGATGGCGTAAATAGTTATCACCAACTCTTCCCTTGGCATGCCATACTAGTTTCTTTGTTGTTTCTTTAATATGAAACATTCTTTGAAATCTTGGAATAAGGAAAAAATATTATAGGACCTTTGCAGGGACATCTTTCACTTGCCGATCACTTGAATTCTTCCTCATCTTCCATCTTGAATGCCCACAAATTGGATATATAATTTTGTCTTCGTGCTCCTTTTGGTAAAAGATGTAGTCATTGGGACAGGCATATATCTTTTCATACTTTAAGCCTAGTGTAGCCTAAGTTTTCGTTGCTTCCCATGTTAACCTAACCAATTTGTTCGCCTTATGTAACATTTTACCAATGACTTTCAATAATTTTGTAAAACCATGATCTAAAATACTAAATCTTGACTTCATATTGTAAAGTTCTACCACTATAGACAACTTAGTATAATCTGTATGCCCAACGTACAATAGCTCATCTGCTTCCTCCAATGCAGTATGAAATTGTACTGGGTCATCTTGGAAGTCATTGTATACATCTTGAAACATAGGTGCAGCTGTCCTAGTATCTTCACCACTTCTTATAGTGGCTTCTTTTTCATATACGCATTCAACCCTTGTCAATGGCCTATGAAGTATTTGCTCTCCATGCTACATCCAAAGGCAATAGCTTTCATCAAATTCATTGAAGCACAAATGTTCTCTCAACTCACCAATAGTAACCTTTTTTAGGTTTCCACATCTCGAGTATGGACATCGAATTCTATTACAATCACCACCGTCCCCAAGTGCAAGCTCAATGAACTCATCTATTCCCTCCTCATATTCCCTTGATAATCTTTCCATATGCATCCAAACATATTTGTACATTTTATCCAAAAGTGCAAAGACTTTCTAGACATCAAATATATATATATATATATATATAATGTACATAATTAACACACACACATATATATATTTAAAAAAATATTAGAGGAGTCAAGATTGAAGTCTAGCTAGGATTGAAAAAGTAAAAATGAAGCAGAAACATGACTAATCCATGCACATAAATGTTCACATTGATCCACACACACACACACACACACACACAACACAAATGAAAGAAGAAAAAGAAAAGGAATTTTATAGCCATAAACATCAAATAAAGTAAACATAATGACAAAGTACAAGAATGAATACTACTCAAACGATATCAATTGATAAAATACAAATTTGGGACAAAGTGCATGTAAATCCAACTAATGTTTAAGTTTTCATGGAAGAAGCCGAGAGTGAATTGAACTTCAACTTATAAGACATGAAAACTATAAGATGAATTTTAAAACTCATCTTATATTGTTAATAATATAGGATGATTTTCCAAAACCGTCTTATATAAATTTTATATAAGACAGTACTAGAAAACTGTCTTATATTCTTTTAAAAATATAGGATGGTTCTTAATAACCGTCTTGTATTACACTAAAAGTATAAGATGGTTTGCCAGAACCGTCTTATATAAATTTATATAAGACGGTTACTTTAAAACTGTCTTATATGATTATTGACGGGTAATCATAACCGTCTTATATACATTTTACATAAGAAGGTTGTGTTAAAACTGTCTTGTATTTGCTGTCTTATAAAGCCCCAATTTTATTAGTGTAGAGAAGTTCTTATTTTTTATTTTCTCTTCAAGTTTCAAATTCTTGATCCGTTTTGATCTTGTTTCTGAAGTAAATAGAGTTATGATATTGTTTCTATTTGAGAGTTTCATTGTGATTTGAAGATAGAGATTTTGAAGATGTTATTGTGTGTCATCAATCTTAGAGACAAAGTATGGATCGATTTTAATCATGCAAATCAGCTTATGTACATATTGAGTCTAGTTTGGTTGAATCCTAAAGAACTATTATATCTCTTGCACTTGTTAGGAGGCTTGAACTATCTTCAAGAGGTTAGTATAAACATGCGGTTTTTTATTTTGTTCAAGATTCCTATATTGCTAGCACGCGCTCACTCTTCTTCAACTTTCTTGTCCACCCACATGACTAATTAGATCAGACTAATAGGATATACATTTTCATCAATTTTTAGCTTGATAAACCATTACTTGTTGCAGTTAATTTAGAATCCGCAATGTCATATACAAGATCATATTAGAAGAGGATAATATGGTGCCACTAGAAAAGGAAATCTAGGGTTGGGTGTGGTTTTTATGTTGTTATAACAGAGGATTCTACTACGTCTCCGTCACAATCCTTAACCACATCATGTTCTGATGAACCTCCCTCTGGCCACCAATTATTTTTACTAGAATTGGACGCAGTGTATAACATAGCCAATCGGTTTCCTGCGTGTGAAGCAAATTGGTATAGGTGAAGACGGCACTTTGCAAAAGTTTCAACATACATTTTGGAAAGCGAAATAGAAATGTCTATAGATTGTGAGATATTTGATTATAAGATGGATACTTCTGCACAACGATCATTTGATTTAATTAAAGTGATATTGCTATGTCTCAGCAACAATTTAATGATAGTGACCCCTAGAAAAATATTATTATTCAGTAGTATAGCTAATCGTCATGACAATTGGAAATAGTATCAGCAATTTTCTAATGATCTAATGACAGATTACCGGCAACAACATCTAATATAGCTGGTCACATACAACTTTTGCATCTTTCAAAGAGTAACCTTGATTGTAGGTTTGAGTTGAAGCCTTTCCTTCTAGCAAATAATTAGATTTAGGATTAAATTATACGAGTGATTTGTTTTGTAATTCTTCACTTGTACCAATAAACAAACAAACAAATAAATAAATAACAGACCAACCTTATATTTTGAGCTGTTATGAAATTCATGCATATATTTCAGTTGGAGAATATAACTAGGTAAAAGCGTGTGATTCAAAGCATTCATCTACTAGGCCATAGTTCGGATGTCTCCCACGTAATCTTTGAACCTTTGGACGTCTTAAGGCGCCTATGATTTTCGATGGTTTGTTTATGGCTGTAGTTGTTTTGTTCTCATATTCTAACTGCCTATTTGGAGTTAACAAATCGGATGTCTAGGATTGTCAAAAGTTAATGCCTGGGCCATCGGTAGGACCGTCTACCAGAAGATGGTTTAGAGTGAGCCCAAGTTGTATTGTTGCTTGTCATTATATAACAGGTCTTTCTACGGGTCCATGGTTCCTGTGCCGCCGCGCGTTTGGGTTTCTTTCCTGTTTGTGTTAAGATTAGATTATGGGTCTATTCATCGAATCTCGCCAATACATTACAATTTTCAGACAACAGAGTTGCGTATGCAAGAGGGCATCTCACAAGTTCATTATATCATATACGTCACTTACAATTAGCAGCTAGCCTTTAGATTTTGGTAAGATGTTTTCCCATATAAAAGGTTATGAAATCACGTTGAGGAGGTAAAAAGAGCTAAGCAGATTTACGGGTTAATTCAAGGCCCCTGTCATGTTATAATTTTGACTTCTGAGTCATTGCCTATGAAAGAGGACAAGTTGTGGAGTTGGCTGACTGCAGAGGAAATGGAAGATCTTTACTTCGACAAACGTTGATGAACAACGTTGGAAGAAAAGATAACCCAATACTTCCCTTCTCTTCACATTCTTTATGGGCCCAATGCCAATTGTAACAATTGCATAAGTTAAAAAAGGAGAGGAACAACGGGTGCAAGATCAGATGTTTACTTAGGCTTCATTGTGTGGATGGATCATGTCATAAGCAAGATACTAAAAAGCTTGGAAATTCAACTCCAGTAGCAATTTTGGCCCTGAAACAAGTCAGTCAATGAATCGAAACGACTTGCTACTAGATCGGCTGAACCCGGCCGACTTTAGAATCAACTAGAAGGGTTTTCAGTCTACATCATTTGAATGGTAACTAACGCAAACTTGTATTGAATGTCCTCAATATATCCATTGTTCAATTGGTGTTTACATCTATAATATCTAAATAAAGAGAGGAATGCTAACCTGAAGGGCCTACTATAAGCCACTTCCCTATAAACACCCATGATTTATACATGAAAGGTACCCACCTTTGGATGTTGGACCCGCTCATCTCGTTACTCCGGTCTTGGATATCAAGTAGTTCAGTACAACACAGGGATTGGATAATTATAGCATATAGAAAAACCCTACTTTTTATCACAGGAAACGGATCAATCAATGTAAACAATGATCTATAATTAACTCTCAAAAACATAGTTTTTAGGATTCTAAAATCATTCACTTATCTTGCCTTTTTATTTAGGAGAAATCCTAGTCCAGAAAAATAAAATGAACGGGTTTGATCATCCAAAGGAGGGACCTCTTCCTGCAAAATTGAGGGCCACTTACTAAGAAAGTGTCCCGTACGACCTTCACCATACACCCAAGCATTCCTCGATGGAGAACTTCAGAGGTGCCCATAGTGCAATCTAACCCGGTGGCAACATAGGTCCTCCTATTTTAAACCAGTTTACTTTAGACATTTTGCTGACACTTCAAAACAAATAGAATTAATCCAACTACTACTCCCTATTCTGTTTCTAATTAGCAGCTCAGATACCTCTTCTTCCTGACCTTATTTTTCAAAGATATGGGGCAGAATCCATTATGAAAGCTACTTTGAAGTCCCGCGGGCTCACCGTGCATAAAAGAGAGAGGACGTGAAACTTTTGGGAGAGCCGTCATCGTTGCCAGCCAAAGTGGTGGGTGCACGCCAACTCTGCTAGGAATTTCCATGGAGACGCCAAAACAGCGACTTCATAAACCTTTACAAGGTTGTCTAGTGCATTTTCCATCGGATTTTCATTCTTCTTCCGCCACGGCACCATTGATTCCCGTCGAAGCATAGGCGTACAACTGCCCAGGGGAATCCCTTCTCATGCTTGAGGAAATGATTCTATTATGCATCCAAAATTGCACTAAGTTATTGCGCAACCTGTCAAGTCAGACACCAACCATTCTATGTGCGTAGTCAAAGCATGGTACATGGTGTTTGTGGTTGTAGATCAATGAAAGGATTTCCACACGCTATAAAGTCGATGTGGGGTTAGTATTCTTGGCCACATTTCAGGTACGTCACGGTCAACAGTATTTCTCCACTAGGCGATATTAGTCCCCATATCTTCTAAGAAATTTCTCCGTCTTCTGAGTATCCATACACTGATCAACAAGGTCAGAAAACCACCTAAGACGTCAGTTCCGCCCCCAGTTTGGTCAAGTCCGTCTCTACTTTCCCAAGTCAAGAGTAGTCATTTTTAATGCTGGAAGAACTTATACGAGCGCTTGATCACATTATCCTTCATTACAAGTTGCAATACAAGAAGGAACGACTCCATAACCAGCATATGTTTGTATTCTATGGGCAGAAGCCATGCCCATCTTCCAACTGAGGATCTTGATTTTCTTCCTCCTGGTAGCTCATCTCCCACTATTTATCAAAGCAGGTGACACAGATGTCCTCAATAATTATAACTGTTCTGGTGATGATTATCAAGAGAACAGTAGTTTTCAGACTAATGTCAATCTCCTCTTTTCTATTCTAACATCCAAGGTTCCTTCCTTACGCTTCTTCAATTCCTCGTCTGGAGAAGGTTTTAGTCGTGCTTACGGTCAGTTCCTCTGTAGAGGTGATGTAACACTCGATCAATGCCGGGTTTGTGTCCAAACAGCAATCACTGTAATTGCATCTCTTTGCCCCCTCAAGACACAAGGTAGTGTATGGTCTGAATATTGCCAATTACGCTATTCTGATGAAAATTTCCCAGGTAAGATGGACAGTAATGGGTTCAATTCAGTGAACGTAATATATAATCCTGATAATGCAAAGGCGGTGGACTTGATCAAGGAATTGATTAAAGAAGCTCCAAATCGACCTTCAATGTTTTCTACAGCCGCATCACCAGCCCATAATGCTTATGGTCTAGTGGAGTGTACCAAGGATCTCACTAGAGACGACTGCTCAAAATGCTTAGCCGAACTAATGGAGAAATTGAGTCTCGTCACTAGTTACAGAAGGTGGTCTTATTATGCTGGAAGTTGCAATATCAGACTAAAGCCTTACCCTTTCTTCAATGGCTCGAGACCACATGATGATCTTCTCAAGTACAATTGTACATCAGATATTACCCGTTTTACCAGTGCATTCAACACAAGCCTAACACAACTTCTCTCTTCCCTAGCCTCTAAAGCTCCTCAAACTTCTGGGTTCTTCAGTGATACTTCTGGTGAAACCCGAAGCAGCAATCGATTATATGGCATGGGTCTATGTAGAGGTGATCTAAGCCCAGAAAGCTGCCGGAATTGCCTTGAAATTGCTGGTGATGAAATAAGGGAATACTGTCCAGGCAAGACACAAGCTATAGTGTATTATGATAACTGCCTCTTGAGATATTCAGATGAGATTATTGAAGGAATTGTAAATACTAAAGGATTTAGCATGAGGAACGACGAGAATCTAGATAGTCCAGAGACTAACGCGTTGGTTTTGATGAATAGATTGGTGGAAAGGGCTTCAACTCAGAGGAGGATGTTTTCAGCAGAGAATCAAACTTTTGGGCAGTATCAAACACGGTATGGTGCTGTTCAGTGCACTAGAGATCTTAATAGTACTCAGTGTGCGGATTGCCTGAGCAGATTGAAAAGTGAGCTTATGATTTGTTGTAATGGAAGAAAGGGTTGGAGATTTTTAGCTCCTAGTTGTACTATCAGGTACGAAGCCTATCCTTTCTACAACTACACCAAGGTTGAAAACCTTGCTTCTCAGCCGATACCATCTCCGTCTCAGCCTGCGACCAATCCAGGTTTGTCATCTCAGGACTTGCTGAATTCATTCTTGTCTTCATCTTGATATGCAAAATTGATAGTCACGCATAATTCCTGTCAGAAATCCTTGCTCTTGGTTGTTATGCGCAAGAAAGAGGGGGCTCCAAAACGGGAGAGGTTATGAAGTGTGTCTGATAGACCCTTGGGATAGGCCCATTGCACAAGAGAATCTTGCACCACACAAAATTCTATTGCCATTTATTCTTCAACTTTTGGATCGCCTAATCTGCCAAAAAACTTGATGAAACAGATTATGCCATTACCCAAACTGGCTACATTTGTAGGCAGCTAAATTTTACAGAGGCACAGAGTATTATAAAGCTCATTGAAGCAGAGTATCCTGATTTGCATATCTTCCTGGTTGAAATACTTGTAGGCAGGTGGACCCACGTATTTGGTGGTTTAATCTTTCATCTTTGCCATGTAAAAACACAACTAACCCATGTAATATTGCTCTCTATCTGAAATATTGGGGTGATTCAAGCTGACGCTGAATCAATGTCTTCAAGTTTTTAGCATAACATGGGAGTTTACATCATCAGTGAGTTTGACCCCAAATTAAGCTTGGCCCGCTAGTCCTTCTCCTAAGTTAAGATACTAAATCGTGGTCTCATAAGCACCTATATTTTTCATAGTTCCCATGGATTGAAGTTGCATCAACAAGTGTGCCAAATGGAACATTCACTGTGGCTTATAAGCTGTAGAAACTGGATCATCCATTTATGGGAAATGCATTGCAGGTGGAACAAGAAATGGGAGGAACAGAAGTAAGCTATTAAGGATTTTGATCCCAAGTACTGTAGCAACAGCTTTAGGATTGGGTCTCTTGGTTTCTTTAGCCTATTATTCACAAAAAGGTAAATACAATTGACCTTGGACACTTCCCAAAGTTTCCTCCAAAAACAACATTTTTCATATTTCCTTGTTTTCATTCCAGGGAAAGAGAACTCGAAAGGGCAAGAAGCTTTGCCAGACACACACTTCCCAAATGGAGGTACTGATGGAGGTACTCAAGAATTACCTTTGGTCGATCTAGCTACTATACAAGTAGCGACAAACAACTTTTCAAATGAAAATAAGCTTGGAGAAGGTGGATTTGGTCCTGTTTACAAGGTATCAACCTGAAATTATCTGTGTTAAGCAAGCTAATTGGGTTTGGAAATTATGAAACTGATGCTTAAGGGGTTCTTCAGGGCATTTTAAATGGAAAGGAAGTAGCAGTGAAAAGGCTATCAAAGACTTCTGGGCAAGGTCTATTGGAGTTCAAGAACGAAGCCATGATGATTGCTAAGCTTCAACACAACAATCTAGTGAGGCTCCTGTGTTGCTGCATTGAGAGAGAAGAAAAGCTACTTGTCTATGAATTCATGCCTAACACCAGCCTCGATGGCTTTCTCTTTGGTTTGGCCTTCATTCCGTGTTACTCTACTCCTACATTTTTCACACAATTTAGGGAGTGTTCGTACAACTGGCCTTTTCTGAATAACTGTTTGGCCTTCGGAGTTGACAAAAGCTTGCACTATGATTGATATGCAGAAAAAATGGAATATGATAAGGACGCCTTAAATATATTCTCCATCAGTTACATGCCTCTGTGCTTTAGTGCTTTCTAACACTCATCCCTTGCTTTTGATTCATTTGTTGAAGCAGATCCAAAGAAGAGTGTTCAGCTAGACTGGCAAAGGCGCATCAACATTATCAAAGGAATAGCACGAGGACTTATGTATCTTCATGAAGACTCAAGACTAAGAATCATTCATAGGGACATGAAAGCTAGTAATGTATTGTTGGACCATGAGATGAACCCAAAGATATCTGACTTTGGCATGGCCAAGATTTTTGGAGGAGACCAAAATCAAGCTAGTACAAATAGAGTAGTCGGAACATAGTAAGTTCATTTTGTTTCTTCTCAATTCTCTTTCATAAATGGGTAATGCATATCCTATTATTTTTTATTGTGGTTTTATTAAAGTAGCCATTTTAGAATCCTGTTCATGGAAGCCATTTTCTTTGAAATATGGATAACGCATATCCTATTGTTGTTAAACGTGGTTTTATGACAATAAGAGAATTGAACGTTTTAGTATCTTTCGAGTTCTTGTGCTCATGCAAGCCTTTTGTTGCAGTTGTTAATGTGTTAGATTTTAATGCTTGTATAATATTCATTCTTTTCTTTTCTTTTTTGGTTTGAAACAGTGGATACATGGCTCCAGAGTATGCTATGCAAGGATTATTTTCAGTCAAATCTGATGTCTTCAGCTTTGGAGTTCTGCTGCTGGAGATTGTAAGTGGGAAAAAGAACACTGGATTCTACCGCACTGAACTTGCTGAAAGTCTTCTAGAATATGTATGATTTTCCTAAACTTGAAAAGTATTAGTTTCGTCATTTATTTAAGTAGCTAGGCTTGCTAACTTTTCTAGATGAAACTTATGAATTCAACAATGCAGGCATGGAAATTATGGAGCGACAATAATGGGTTGAAGTTGGTAGATCCAGTGATGGCCGAGTCCTGTCCAGCAGATGAAGCATTGAAATGCATACATATCGGACTGCTATGTGTTCAGCAAGATGCAGTCGATAGACCCACCATGTCATCTGTAGTTGTCATGTTGGTAAGCAATTCGATGACCCTACCTCAGCCTACACAACCTGCATTTTCTGTAGGGAGAGGAGTCATCAATCCAGAACAATCTACAACAAGTGGTAGAGGTTGCTCTATCAATGAGATGACAATGTCTAATGTTGAACCCCGGTAGATAAGCATCTGGATGCAGATCGTCGACCCTTCTTCTCTGCCAAGGCTGAACGTCAGGGTAGCAGCATTGATGCCATGATTTTGTACAAGCTCACGCAAGAAATGAAGCAAAACTTTAGCATTGATGTACTTTACGATTGGGCTTTTTGATCTTCATACGCTCCATATGTGGGCTGCACAAACGGTGAATACAATGTAAACCGAGACATTTCCAGAAATTGCTCTTTCAGCTGCGTAAACAAGTTATCACTTCTAGGTAGATCCATACATTAAGATGATATGATGTTTATATAATTTAACCTTCGTTCTCGCATTGTTTTGGTAGTTGGATGTCCGTCGGCGTAAAGATGTCATACACGCATAGTCCTAAGGAGCACAGTGGAACATTGCATGCAGATGATCCATAGACCAAGATAATATGATGATTAGATAATTTAACCTTCGTTCTTGCATTGTTTTGGCAGTTGAATGTCCTTCCATGCTCATTCTTAAACTACATTTTCCGAACATCCATTTGACTCTCGATTTTCAGAATAGGGATTAGGATAATCTCGTCAACAATAACTGGATAGTACTTCCCTATCACAGAGGTGGGCCTGCTCTTTATTTCATCCGATTAAAAAGTTCTGGATAAACTGAACGAGGTGTATACACAATAAGAATAGAGCAAACTAAACATGTAGAACAGCAAAATAACAGAAGGGCCTTTTCAACATATGATGAGCCTAAGTGTGGCTCTCGGCCGTGAATAGAGAATCAATATGAAATGGGCAACAATTAATATCAATGTCATTAATAGGACTCGTAGCGGCATCTGACAGGAAAGAATTTATTATTCTCGACCGTATCTGGTGAGAGTTTCACTTATCCTCGATACGTAAATGATGGATCAGCAGTGCCTTAGTGATATCGACAAAGTTCTTTGATTATTTAACAGTATTTTCTATTCGTAGAGGTGGTTTTATCTCTTCCTATTTCTTTGGACCCATATAACTTTCATCTCGGTATGAAGGAACCTCTGTAAATTACGGAGAAGAACCAGAACCAAATCGGCATTTAAACACTAGACACGGAATTGATCTAGAATAACTTAGATGGGAGAAAGAAATCTCAGGAAAAGCTTAAATAACCTCGTGTTTAAGTGAAGATAGACCAGCTTTTGTTTCTGATTAAGCTTGCTTGCTTAAGCCTATGTTGCTTAAAGCTTTCTAATGAAAGAAAATGACCTCAAACAGGACTTGCAATTTCTAAAGGGGCAGCCCTGGTGCAAAAAGCTCCGGCATATGCTGGGTCCGGTAAGGGGCAGACCACAAGGGTCAATAATATGCGGCCTTACCTTGCATTTTGCAAGAGGCTGCTCTACCGTTGTTGCTAAGGCTTCCTGTGACCACAAGGACTTGCAAATCCTCAAAGGAATAAATTCGACTGCAGACTTCATACAATGCCCCGTTTCCTTTACAAACTAGCTAAGCCACTTAACCAAGCTTGCTGAAGGAAATTACATCAGTGGATGGAAACCCAGATAAAATAAGTTCAAAACATGACTCGACTGGAATCGAGGATAATTAACTAATTTTATTCTCTTATTTTTCTTGTATAGCATCTTTAAACACAATTGCAACCGATAGGTTTCCCAAAGCAGTCTTGTAATAGCATCAATTCCTATTACTGACTGATTGCCAACAACTTATGGAGGGAAAAGACTTCCTATCCTACTTACAAGCATATTTATTGGTAAAAATTGATCTTTGTGTTACTATCCTATAGAAAGATAATAAATAGCCAAGGCAGCTAATGCTGTGCTACATCTTAGGAAAGATAGCAACCAAGCAAAGGTCAACCAATTCTATCCTACATCTTAGGAAAGAGATCAATCAACACATAGTGAAAACTACGGAAATTAAGTATTAACGGAAAGACAATCGAAGAAAACCAACATAGATGACTAAGTTCTGTGGGCTATAACGTTGGCTTTGTTGAAGAGTCGCTATGTCCTCATGGCGTAAATGATGGAATCTCCGCTGAAGATCATCCCACAACTCCCATGTAGCTTCCTCCGTGGGCATACCATGCCACTTAATTAGTAGTTTTGTAACTGCAGAGTTATGGCACTTGACTATTCGACAGTCCAGCACCTTCTCCAGTTCTGGTTGAAGATATCCTTCTTCAGTAAGGAGAGGAAGATCAACTTGATGTGAAACTAATTCACCCAATTTCTCAAGCAAGAGGCGTGAAAAACTGGATTAATATTTGAAGTTGGTAAATGCAGCTTGTAAGCAACTTGACCAATGAGTTGCTCCACTTGATAAGGTCCATAAATGTTTGGGGTCAGCTTCATCTTCGAACAAACAGCCAGTGATGATTATCTTAGGGTTCTAGGCGAAGAAAGACTTACGATCTGGGTTTCCAAAAGAATTTTTGGATAGAAAATATAAAAATGAAACTCTTGTCTAGGAATTTTATTTTTTTAACATTTGAAAAATATAATACATACATATTTTTTGAATTCCACACTTCAATCATGTGTCGTTTAAAAACCTTCACATATGGTAGTGGAATAAAAATATACCATTATAGGATTCCCTAGTCAAAGCCCAAACAATAATAAATATAAGTTCAAGTCATAATTCTGATTAAGTATATTAGTATCACGTGCCTTATTACATTCATCCTCAAGTGTTCCTTGTTTCAAAATTAAAATAATAGTAATAACCTCTAACTAACTATTTATTCATATTTCTTTTCTTCTAATTCACCTTATTTAATTCCTTCTAACCGACTACTTAGTCCTCTCATGCTTCACTCCAAATGTTTTGTAGGGATGAGTACAATGACTCAAAAGGAAAAAGTCTAAACCAGCCATTTGAAAACCACGGCTTAAATCATTAGAGCGATATGAATACTATAAAAATTTATGCTTTTACAAAAATATGGTATTTTCAAAATCATTTAATATTTCTTTCAAATCTCACATATACAAGCCTATTAAGACTTCTATCAAGAATGACATATCACAATCTGTCACATCACTAGGTGGTAGCCCCCCAATTACAAGCCCATTTAGCCAATGGTCAATATCATAGAAGATGACCGATATGTCAGTTCATATCCACTCACTATACAATATACTATGCATGTAGAGAACTCACATCCAATTAGTTCGGTCGTAGATAACACATGGGTTACATTAGTCCTCATAAAGGCACTATATCACAAGGGAGCAGTCTCCCATGACACAATACTCTAGTCACTAGGCCTCTTAGGGCATGTATCTCATTTCAAAAGTCAGTGACCAACTAGTCTTCCTAACATAGCAACCAAAGGGATCTTTAACCCTTTCGATACTCAACTCAACTTAAGCAATCCTAGATTTTGACTTTTGCCAATCCATGTATTAGTTGTGATCAATCTGCACTGTCATTCATTTAAAACCATTCATTTGTTAAAACTTTCATTAATCACTTTTCATAAATGTCATACTATCAAAACTTCAATTAATATATACTCAAAAGAATTAGCAATGACACAATAGCATATATGGCCACCCATCCATAACCAAAATCCAAAGAAACATGTGCTAGACATCAACAGGTATAGTTCATCCATTCTATGAAAAATATAGGCATCTAATATAGATCAAAATCAATATTTTTAGATTAGATCAAAATTAATGAAAGTATTCCCTAGATAGAAGGATGATCAAGGTAAAAATCAGCTAGTGATGGGTGTTATATGTAGAGATTTATCCAAATTCAAAATGCAATCAATCATTGTTAGGATTATACAATGACTATAGATAGAATCAATGATCAAAGATCAATTAAATTAAGCTTAAGTGCAAGCACTATAATCCATTGAAAATCAACAGTCAAGATTGATCAAAAGGTATATTAGATATAGGTACTAAATAGATATGAAAGTCAATGATCAAAATCACCCAAAGTTGTGCTAGAATTAGGCCCCAACATAGAAGTGAAAATCAACAATTTAAAATTTACTAGATCTAAACTAGAAATGGCATAATATCTATATGTAAAATTGATGATTAGATTTAGGCAAAACTAAGCTACGACTGGGTGTGATGTATGGACGAAGATGGAGAGATGTTAATGCGTATGATTTAGAATTGCATAGTGCACACGCATCTTGTCAATAAAGTAAGCATATCAATTGTCAAAACCTAATTATGTAGGCTGCTCCCATGTGAGGATTCTTGGCAGTCATTTTAAGGTGTAAGTTCATTTCATGGGAAGTGCACCTATAATCTTTTCATGATGATGCATATATGTATCTACATATATAAGTGTTGCCATAAACATGGCATTAAGAGTTTGAATTGTGTGACGACCTTGGTTTTTGGAAACAAACTTTCCCAAATTCATTTGAAAATGGTCAGGATCTTAAGTAAATTTCTTTTTTTTTTCAAATTATCATATATAGTAGTTTTCAAAACCGCCTTCCATGCCCGGGTGTCTCATTAAAACTTTACATATAATCAAAATAATTTTACAAGAATAAGCATTAGCAGGACCCACTGGTCATGGCCCAAACAATCTTAAATGAAATTATAACTTAAATTAAATCAACTCCTCACATTCATAACAAGTTACTTGTCTCATCATATCATTGTTCTAAATGTTCAATATTCTTATTCTAAAAGAAATAAGTACTAATTCCGCTGTCATACTTTCACTCGTCTATTCCAAAGTTCCTGCTTTGCCTCAATTCTCTAGTTCTGCTTAGAAGATTGATTTGAAATTGTTGGTAGGGGTGAGTATGACCACTCAGTGGGAAATTCTAAGTTAGATAAAAACATGTAGAAAACACATGAATGCATAAAGATATTAAGATGCAAATGATTAAACGCAATTAATATCAAACCTCGGTAACGATTAAATCTCGAAGTCCACAGTAAATCACATTGAGTATTACAAATCTCAATCAAAAGTACATAGCATTAAAGGTTGTACCAAATATCTGAAACATATCACACAATATTAAATAGATCAGACAACAGCGTCCGACTGAGGCCATAAAGGCAAATGGTCTAAATCCCTCGAGGTTGACCGACATATACATATATGTCTATATGAAATCTTGTCTGCTATGCACATAGAAAGAACCAATATCTCATGCCTATGTTCAATTGTGGATATAGAATGACCTACACCAGTCCTCATGGGGGAGAACAGATCATACTGAATGGAAAGTCCCATGACCCTTCTAAACGCACCGAAGCCTTTACCTCAAGCGGGTATCAAAATTTCTTTTTAGAATGTCAGTGGCCAACGGCACTCCTAGCATAGCAAACTATAGGGGTCTCATCAATTTCCCCTTATATATGATTCTTAAGAATTTAATCATAGCTTTGATATCACACACACATGTGCATTATCATAAACTTCTTCTCTACTTTAAAAACATTCAAAAAGATGAATCATCCACTATCAATTGAGCTCAAACATGGAATTTGGTGTTATTCCACACAATACACACTTTCATCTAAACAAAGTCAATAGTATGATTTCAAAACAAATCCATAGTTGTGTACGCATGGTGAATTGATCAATACGAATCAACATTCCACTATGATGAAATTAGGGAATGAATAAGTGTGCATGTTTATGAAATTAATGGTTGTGACGAAAAATATACTATGCGTCTTGATAGGTCTCGGGACAAGGAGTGCACCCACATATTTAGCATGAAATCAATGGGCAACACATGATCAATAATAAAATTTGAAATAATATAACTTGTGCATGAAGATTTTCATTGGGCATATGCATGGGGTTTGCTGGAATGGATAATATATGCAATGAAGTGGGCATGTGCAATATGCATTGGGATCAATGGTGGGTATGCATTGGACATATGAGAGTATGTGCATGAAAATTTTCATTGGGCGTATGCATGAGGTTTGCTAAAACGCATAGAATGTAATGAAGTGGGTAGGTGCAATATGCATTGGGATCAATGGTGGGTATGCATTGGACATATGAGAGTATGTGCATGAAGATTTTCATTGGGTGTATGCATGAAGTTTTGCTGAAATGCATAGAATATAATGAAGTGGGCAGGTGCAATATGCATTGAGATCAATGGTGGTTATGCATTGGACATAGGAGAGTATGTGCATGGAGATTTTCATTGAGCGTATGCATGAAGTTTTGTTGGAACGCATAGAATATAATGAAGTGCAATTAACAACTAAGTAAGCATCGTTGACAAAACCTTATGCTATCATCCATGAAAGCACGTTCCAATCTCACTTTAAATAGTCATACCATTATGTACCAAAATCAATAAAAGAACCAATCATGAAATGCCAACTCTTAAAAATCAAAGGAGTACATGCTCCAGACATGAGACCAATGGACAAAATCAATAAGTGTGCATGCTATCAAAGAACTAAATATATCAAATTGTGCAAATTGAAAACTAATCTAAATTAGAATATCCCATGCCCCCTGCCTCTTAAAAGCAAAAATACTCTTCTACAGTCTTCTTTTCCAAAAACGCATGGTATGGCTGATCCTTGGTGCAACATCCTCCTCCTCCTCCTCCTCCTCCTCCTCGTCTCTCTCTCTCTCTCTCTCTCTCTCTCTCTCTCTCTCTCTCTCTCTCTCTCTCTCTCTCTCTCTCTCTCTCTCTCTCTCTCTCTCTCTTTGTGTTTCATGCAATCCTTCCTTCCCCTCTTAAACCAATTTTTAGTTGACTCTCCTCTATCCTACCATATCTCTATAGGTTTCTTTCCTTCTTATCCTTTCCTATCATATTTCTAGGTCTATCTTTGCTTCTTATTATATCCTTCTTTCCTATCATGTTTCTAGGTCTATCTTTCCGTCTTATCCTATCCTTTCTAGGTTCTAATCTCTTACGTATCCTTATCCCTTCCTACTTAGAATTCTCTAGATTCATTGTTCCTAGACACTCCTTTGTTTTGGGTAGGGAATTTCTCCAAAAAGGTTGTCTTTGGAGACTTGAACTCTAGTTCTAGAGTTTTGCATACTCATTCTATAACTATTAGAGTAATTAGATTTTGTTGTCAATTCTATGCAAAAGAATACTTATATTATGAAAATGAAAGTAATTACAAATTGACTCTTACGTATGCCATGCAAATTAAGGCTCTAGTGGCACATAGGCAATAAGATGACAAGCTTGAGATGGAATGGATGGGGTATATGGTATAATAAGTGGTGTGCATGGTGGATATGAAGTGTGCATAGTAGATCTGGAATGCATAGGTAGATCTGTCAATGTGATAAAGTGTACATGACAGATCTGTCAATGTGATAAAGTGTACATGATAGATCTATCCATGGAATGAAGTGCACCTAGTGTCTTTATCAACAAGTCAAAGTGCACATGATAATATCATCGAACAAGACCTGTTATTAAGTGATGGCCATGGTGCACATGATGTAAAGGGAAATCAAAGGTCAAGATTATGCCATATTCATATCAGAGGTAGGCACTGCATTTGGATGAGAGGCAACAACCAAATCAAGCTAGAAATATTTAAAATATAGGTATGCTAATAAACAAATAACAATGCTCACATTCAAGTTTAAAATAGGCACCATACTTAAATTCACATTAAGGCTAAAGTCAATCAAAATACTGATCATGAGGTGTAATTTGCTTAGGTTATCAAACAATGACATGTTGATTTCGTATAGTCCTCAAAGTCAACCATGGAGGAGATGCATGGCAATACTTCAAATGGAGAACCTATTATAAGGAGAAACACATAGTATGGCTGAAAAGAATCAACCAAAACAATTGTTAAAGAGTCACATTCAAACCATGGTGATATGCATCTTATTCATGTTCGCCTAAGGTTTCAAGCAACATGTTTATGGTCCATCATTTCACTAATCCAAAGAAAACCAAGCTAGTTTAGAGAAGTTCCTTAACAACCCCCTACCTCATTGAAGAAACCATTCTTTTACAGTCTTCTTGTCCAAACACAATGTCTAAGAAGAAAACTTCAGGTGTAGTATCCCTCTCTCTCTCTCTCTCTCTCTCTCTCTCTCTCTCTCTCTCTCTCTCTCTCTCTCTCTCTCTCTCTCTCTCTCTCTCTCTCTCTCTCTCTCTCTCTCTCTCTCTCTCTCCACGTGTTCTTCTTTTTCTTCCTCCACCTAGACAATCATATTTGGTCCCCATTTACTATTTTTTGTTACACTAGACTTCCATCTATGCTTCTTTTCCTTGTCCTATACCATCATGATTTTAATCTTATCCATTCTTTATTATGTATCATGATTCTTTCCTATCCTATCCTTTCATCTTGCCATGTTTTAGATCTCATTCTTGGTTGACTTTCTTAATTTCCTAGAATTCTATGTGGACATCCCCTGGTTCTTAGAACTAAATTTAAAAAATAAAAATAAAAATAAATTAGTATGTCATTTCGATGGTTTGAGCACTAATCTTAAGTCATTATTACTCATTCTACAAACAATTGAGTTAGCTTGCTTCTGGTTATAGCTTTTGCAAAAACAAACATTTATATTATATAGATTTGGGGTGCTACCATGACGTAAGCACCAATGTCAAACTCTATCTTTGTGCAATGCTTATTTGCTTATTGTGTCATATGTGTTTGGGCTAATGCAAGGTGCTCTTTGAGATGATGTGAAACATCATCACGCTATGCAAACTTAGTTTTTAGTTAATCCACCATTGTTCCAAGTTCGGAATAGGTAGTAACTCTAGGAGGCACATAATCATATACTACATCAAAAAGAGTCATACCAATACTCATGAAAGGTGGTATAATACCACCACCTAGCACATGGTACCATTTTATCCATTATTGGGGTTGGTTACTAACAAAGCAATTGAAGATATTGTTCAAGGCTAACCTATTCAAGGCCTCTATTTGGCCATCATATTAAGAATGGTAGCAATTATTCATGCACAATTGGGTACCATACAAGTGAAACAACGCTTGCCAAAAATTATTAAGGAGTACTTTATTGTGATCACTCATGATAGAGCTTGAGATGCCATATGAGTGCATTGTTTTCTACACTATAAAAATAGCTGCATATGGGTGAGCCAAGTGTCATGGGCTTAGCTTCTCAAACTCTCATGTGGCACTTAGCTTGGCTTCTCACTTTGCACCAAGTAAGCTTGACTAAAACCTCTAAGGAAAAGAACAACTGAAGGGGACTTAGAGAGAACACTAGCTTTATTGCTCTAAAGATGCTTGCAACTCTTGAATGCCTTACAAATGAGAGAGCTTCCCTATTTATAGGTGCTTTCCCTCTTCCACCTCCTCAATGAATGGTGAAAATCTTTACATGTTTTGACCATTCAATGGTTGAGGACTATTCTAGAAAATTCTCTAAAAGTCTCTGCACAAATATCTAATTCTATCATATTTTTGGATGTTGTTAGAGTATTCTAAAGACAAGATATTTACACGATGTATTTGAAACTTTTAGATTGTGGGTTTCAAAGTTTAGGCCTTGAGTTATGGTCCATGAAGCAAACATGGGTTAAACCCATAGTCTTGAGCTAAGTTGGGCCAGCGTGTATCATTCTTCCCCGCCGAATGCAGCAACATCCTTGATGCACTACTTGTAAAATCTCTTGATGTGATCCTTGAATTGCTATAAGGATTCTTCTGTTTCTCAATTCACTTTGGCTTCTGGTAGACCCTTCCATTTGATGAAATACTCAATGTGGTGAGGTCTACATCTTTGGCATACCTCTCGATTGGTAAGTATTTCTTTCACATCCTTGTTAAAGAAAGTGATCACAATGGGTGGTGCTTAGTGGGACTTATTCCTACTAAGGTCCTCCTTGCCTGCTTGATATGCCTTCAAGTTATTCACACGGATAACTAGGTGAATCTTCATTCTTCATGGTAACTCCAATCTATAAGATGCTTTTCCTACCCTCTTCAAGATAGAAAATGGCCCTTCATACTTCCTTAACAGTCCATTGTATAAAAGTCTCATTGCCTTATGTTGTGTTGGTAGGATTTTGAGCGTGACAATATCTCCTTCTTGGAACTCTAATGGGTGTCACCTCTTATCAGCCCACTTCTTTATTTTCTTACATATTTTATTTAGGGAAGCATGCTCTACATCCTGCTGCTCATGCCATCCTTTGAAAAATCTATATGCTCCTGAATTGCTCCCTACGTAGCTTGCTGCTAGAGTATTGGGTGATACAGGTTGTTGTCCCATTACAAGTTCAAATGGGCTATGCCTTGTGGATTCAGACTGCTATAAGTTATAAGAAAATTGGTTGATGTCTAGTAACTTAGCCCAATCTCATTGGTTAGTACTCACGTAGTGTCTTAAGTATAACTCTAGTAAGGCATTGGCCCATTCGATCTAAACATTCGTTTGTGGGTGAAAGATGGTGGAGAAGTTTATCTTCGAGCTAGGGAGTTTGAAGAGCTCCAACTAAAACTTTCCAATAAAGTGCTTGTCCCTATCACTGATGGTTGTTTTGGGGACTCCCCAATATTTCACCACATTTCTCCCAAATAGTTAAGCCACTTCTTCCACTCTATAGTTGCGAGTGCTGCTATGAATGTAGTATACTTAGTGAACAGATTGACCACCACTAGTATTGTGTCAATTCCTTTGTACTTTAGTAGACACATGATGAAGTCTAATGAGATACTCTCCCACGATCTTTCTAGAGAAGGGAGGGGCTTGAGTAGTCCTCCTGATGTCTTCTATTCAATCTTGTCTTGTTGGCACACAAGAGTCCTTACGTATGTCTCCACATCATCTCGCATGCGGGGCCAATAGTAGCAATCCTCCAAGAATGCTAAGGTGTAATGAGTATTAGGGTGCCCTATCTACTTGCCATCATGGCACTCTTTTATGAGTTCTTTTCAAATGTTTTCCCACTTGAGTATATAGATGTGTTTACCTTTGGTGTAGAGGAGTCCATCACCCTACAAAAATCGCCTTCTTCATTCATCTTTGGCAACTGCGATGATATTCTTTACTATTGGGTCATACTTCACTCCCTCTTTTATACAATCAAGGAGAGTGTTTTTTGGCTGAGTTATAGTGGCAAACTTTGCTTTTTAACTTAGCTCATGTGCCATTGAGTTAGTCTTACCCAGCGTGTATTCCAAGTCATAATTAAATTCGGCAAGGAAGTCCTGCCACTTAGTTTGTTTTGGACTAAGCTTCTTTTGAGTTTGAAAGTAACTAGTGATAATGTTACTAGTTTTAATCACAAACCTAGATCCAAGCAAGTAGTGTCGTCAAACTTGCAGGCAATGTATTACAATCACCATCGCTTTCTCTTGAGTTGTGTACCTCCTCTCCGTGTCATTGAGTTTACAGCTCATATAAGCTATGGGATGTCCTTCTTGGATTAGTATGTCTCCAATGGTAAAGTCAAAGGTATCTATATGTAGTTCAAATTGGCTTGCCAGAGTTGGGTAAACTCATTACTAGTTACCCAAAAATTGCCTCCTTCAACTTCTTAAAAGTAGCTTGGCATCAAGTCGTCCAGTCTCAGATTTTATTCTTCTTCAATAGGTCAGTTAGTGGTGCAGCTATTGAAGAATATCCTCTTATAAAGCACCCATAGTAGTTGACAAGCCACAAGAATGATTGGAGTTCTAGCACCTTCATGGGTGGATCCCATTCTTAGATGGCCTTAACTTTAGCTTCGTTCATCATGAGTCTCTCATCTTTAATCATGCAACCTAAGAAGGAGATTTCCTCTTGTGCAAATGAACATTTCTCCTTAATATATAACTCATTTTCTTTCAATAATTAGAAGACCTTTCTTAGATGATGCACATGGTCCTCCAATGTCTTACTATAGACCACAATGTTATCAAGATAGACCATACAAATTTATCTAAGTATAGGTGAAATACCTTGTTTACTAGTGTATAGAATGTGGCCAATACATTTGTGAGACTGAAGGGTGTAACAAGAAATTTATATGAACTATATCATGTTATGCAAGTAGTCTTGGGCTCGTCTCCTTTGACTATCTAAACTTGATAGTAACCTAACCAAAGATTGATTTTGGTGAAGACCATAACTCCCCCAAGTTGATCGAATAAATCTGTTATGAGTGAGATATGATACTTGTTCTTCACAATCACTTTATTGAGGGCTCAGTAGTCGATGCACAATCAAAGTGAGCCATCCTTCTTCTTTTGAAATGGGATCAATGCTCCATATGGTGCCTTAGAGGGTTGGATTAACCATGTAGCAAGTAGTTCCTTGAGCTACTTCTTTATTTCCTCTAGTTCTGGAGGTGCCATGTTGTAAGGGGCCTCATTAAGTGGTTTAGCAGCCAATTTCAATTCAATCTCATGGTCTACTTCTCTCCTAGGTGGTAGTTTCTTTGGGAGCTCTTTGGGCATGTCGTACTTGAACTCCTTTAGTACACCCTTGATGGTCTTAGGTATTTCCATGAGAGGGTCTCTAGTTTCTTTTGTCAAAGTAGTAAGGAGGGTTGTCTCATACCTCTTCAATCCCTTCAATAATTGCATGGCAAACAAGGTCAAAGATTTCACCTTTGCCTGTCTTGTGATGAGAATGATGCATATGGACTTTCCTTCTACTATGCACATGGTGTTGTAGTGTGGAAGTGGAAGCACTTTAACCTTGTCGAAGAACTCAATGCTGAACATTAAATTAAATTCATCCATAGGGATGATGGAAAAGTCTACCAACCCTTTCCACTCACCCAATTGTGATGTGACTCCTTGAGAAACAGTGGTAATTGGTTTGGCATTCGTGTTTACTATCTTCTCAAGTCCACCAACCTTGAAGGCCTTAAGGCCTAGTCTCTTGGCTTCCTCCTGTGAGACAAAGTTGTGGGTAGGTCTTGTATCTACTAACCCATGAGTGGACATACCATTCACCTTAGCATTCATGTAATAAGCCCTTTGCTAAAGGTTTGGAGTATCTTCCGATTTGATGGCAATGAGGCATTGTAGGGAAGATAGTTTAGAGTCTTCCTTAGTACTCTCCTCTTCTTGGTGTATGACTATTGAGTTCAAGGCGTTCCTCTTTGAGCAATCATGCATGAGGTGAGGTCCATCATTAAAGTAGCAAGCTTTTGATGGAATAGATTGCTCTTTGTTCTTTCCCTTCCAACTTGGTGGTTTTGATGACTCGGGCATGGTTTTGTGGTTATCCTTGTCTCCCCAGCTGAGACCTAACCAGTCTTTTGGCTTTTTGATTTTGCATCATCCTTTTAGAATTTTACCAAGGATTCATCTGTGGTGATTGCATCAGACAAAGTAGAGACGTTATGACAGAATAACCCTTGCTTTATCCAATCCTTTACCCCACTAAAGAAGTACACACCTTGTCTTTCTTAGACATGTTGGGGATCTCAAATAAAAGGCTTGAATATTCTAAAATAGAATCACAGATAGTCCCCGTGTGTTTTAACCATCACAAGTTTCCTTAGCTTATATGCATTCATTTTTAGGATAGAAATGTGTTTTAAGGTCATCCTTAAACTCATCCCATGTGTTAATGGTGATTATACCTCTTTCAATTTCCATGCTCCTTCAATGCCACTATAATAGAGCATTGTCCATGAGGTATAATGAAGTTATAGCAATCTTCTGCTCATCCTTATTCATTTGTGGGTGTCGAAAGTATCTCTCAACATTCCATAGAAATGTGTAGATCTCCTTTACATCTTGTTTTCCACCATAGCTCTTTGGCTTTATAACATCGATCTTAGGGGCCTCACAAACCACATGGTTCTTAGTAGCCACAACCTCCTTGTATAATGTTACGTCCTCACACACTAACTTCATCTCATCGCAAAGTGTAGTTAGTTCCATAAACAATTTATCAAATTGAGTTTAGAACTTCTTATGACTTGCATCCCTCATGGAGTTTATACTGTCCTCTAACTCACCCTTATGATCTTCTACCATAGCTTCAGTGGTCCCAAATGTTGGGTGCTTTTCCTGTAGCCAAGTGGAGATGTTGGCAACGCAATCTCCATTTTGACAAGTTTGACTTTCAATGATGAGACCAAATCTTTGGACTTACCTCTCTTATTCCACCGAGCATCTTCACTAACAAGCTCTACATTTGAGACATGAGAATTGTCCGCCATCTCTTTCTTACTAGGATGCATTCCTTCACTCCTAACCTTGCTCTGATACTAATTGTCACAGGCTTAGCTTCTCAAACTCCCATGTCGCACTTAGCTTGGCTTCTTACTATGCATCAACTAAGTAAGCTTGACTAAAGTCTCTAAGGAGAAGAACAACTGAAGGGGACATAAAGAGAACTCTAACTTTATTGCTCTGAAGATGCTTACAACCCTTGGATGCCTTGCAAATGAGGGAAGTGCCCTATTATATGTGCTTTCCCCGTCCAGCTCCTCAATGGATGGTGTATATCTTTACATGTGCTAATCATCCAACGGTTGAAGACTATTCTAGAATCCTCTCTTAAAGTCTCTGCTCAAATATCTAGTTCTACGACATTCTAAGATGTTCTTGGAGTATCCTAGAGACAAGATATTTACAAGATGTATTTGGACCTTCTAAATTGTGGGTTTCAAAGTGTAGGCATTGAAGTAAGGTCTGTAACGCAAACATGGGCTAAACCCATAGTCTTGAGCTAAGTTGGGCCAACCCGTGTTACAAGGCTATGAAATGAGAGTACTTAGAGAGCCAATAACCACCACAAATGCAGTACTTTTGCCTTTTGATTTTAGAAGCCCATCAATGAAATCCATTGAGATGTCAGACCATATCATCATAGGAATAAAAAGCAGCAATCCTTGTGGCAACAATGTTTCTGTTTTGCAATGTTGACAGGTGTCACAGGTTCTTATATAATTTTTAAGTTGTTGCTTTGTAGTAGGCCTATAAGATGCTCTAGCCAAACATTTAGAATTCTGCACAATGCTTGAGTGCCTTCCCTTAGGAGTGTTATAAAATTTTGAAATAAGCTTAAAGACAAAAAAAAACATTGTAGGGACAAAAATATGTGAAAAAACCATTGTCCAAATGAAAAGAACCATGCAGTTTGGTTTAGCTTGCAACTTGTCAATAATAGCTTTTGTAAGTTTGTGCTCTTCCAACTTTCTATAATATCATCAATGATAGAGAAAAAGGGATAGAGAGGGCAACTAATCATGTCTGCAATTCTTCTTGCACAAAGTATTGTGAAAGTTTATCTACCACTACATTAGATCTCCATGCTTACATGTTATCTCATAGTTGAATCCCATATGTTTGGCTACCCACTTTTGTTATATGCTTGTACCAACATGCTTAGCAAGCAAGTATTTTAAACTTTAGGAGTCAGTCTTTATAATAAAATGCCCACCTAAAAGATAATCCAACCATTGTGCACCATGTATATGATAGTGAACATCTCACACGCATAATTACATCACCTATAATTGTCCTAATGCCTCACATTCAAGCACAAAAGGTTTTGAAAAATCAAGCGTAATACTGGACTTGTAGACATCGCATACTTGAGTTTCTCATATGCAGCCTCAGTTTGCTCACTCCACACAAATGCAACCTTTTTCAATAGTTGTATGCGCGGAGCACATATTAAACCTTAACCCTTGACAAATTTTCTGTATTATCCAATTAGTCCAAAGAACCCACGTAAGGCCTTAAGAGTTTTGGTTCATGGACATTCTACCATTTCTTTGAACTGATCAATTGCTACACTACTTTTGGAGATGTGGAGCCCCAATATTCCACCTGGGTCTAGCCAAATGACCACTTGGAATGCTTAACAAATAATTGGTGTTAAGTGGTACATGCATCACCAATCTGAGATACTTTAGGTGATCAACCTATGCCTTGTTGTAAATAAGTATGTCCTCAAAGAAAACCAGCACAAACTAACGAAGATATGGATGAAAGATCTTGTTTTGGCACAATCTAAGCAGTAGATTCTTCTAAAAAATAGTTCACAAAAATAATAACTCGTGCATTCTCGAGTCTGCCACCAAATGCATAGTTTTGGCACAATCTAAACCAGGCAATGCATTAAGAGACACTTCAATTGGTGATTGATTTTCATGTTCTACTTCAAAGAGCTCACTGCCATCATTGTCTGCCAACAAATAAATCTGTATCCATTTACAATAATGACTAGGTTAGGTACAAATCGCTCATCATAGTAATAGCAGAGCCCTACTCTCATCTAGCATTTAGTATAACTCATAAAGGATCCTACAACCTCTAGTGGACGAGCAAATGCTAAATGTATTACCTGCCAAAGTTGTAACAATGTCTCTTCTTGAAATTGAGCAAGGCTCATTTCCTCCTACAATTTAGAAGACTGAAACATCATAATCTACTGTCCAATTTCATCTCATGGCCCTTGAATGAAGGTTCCTATCAGGGCTTTGTCCGACTACCCTTGATACAATTGGCTAGACATTCAAACTCATCTTGATAATTCTGTACAATACATGATCCTTTATGCAATTTTGTGAACATGCCATTGAAATTTTCACAATCAATTGGCCCAAATCGAACCAACATAGCGTTTGTAATAACTTCCCAAGTTAAAACAGGTGTGGTCTTGTGAAGCCAATGAAACCAAGTAGATGCAACTCCTTCTATGTCGAAAGAGGCAAGAAGAACTTTGTCATTTTCAGCATTTCTATGATAAGTAAAAAACTGCTCTCATTTGTAGATAAACTCTAATGGCTCCTATCTTTTGAATCCAAAAAAGTTAATGTTGGCAAACCTTATTGAATTTGTCTTTCATCCTGTTGCCCATGGTTTTGTCAAGCATCATTGTCTCCAACATCAGCTACCAATGTGCTTACCACTGATAATCACTCAAATGATTGCTAAAGCAGATAGAATCACTCATTAATCTGTTCCCTCATATTTCCCATCTCTTCCTCCAAACAATTTAGGTCTTGGTCCATTTTTTGCTTCCTTGGCATGCCCAGGAGATGCTCTGATACCAAATAATAGGGTTTGTTCCTTTTATGGATTGATTGTTGTTGATTGTTTAACCGCAAGTGCACAGGCTATTGTAGTGTAGCTTATGCAAGTACGGGTCGATCCCACGAGGACTTGATTTAAAATGGAGTTTCAATAAAATTTAATTATGTAAAATTAAAAAGAAATCACTCAAAATTACTGAAATTATTAAAATGAGAATCAATGTTCCGATTTAATCAACTTCTCAAAAATACAGAATTTCTAGTTCTGAAATAAAACAAATAAAATCAAATAATGAAAAAAATCTACTTCCCTAGATCAATCTTTATCAAAATCTTCACTTCTGGTATTCTAAAAGCTGATCCTCCTTTACAAATATCTTCAACACGTTCTTGATTAGTGATCCACCGGTCGGCTTTGATAGATTCTTCAAACTGGTCAAGATCTGGGCTAAATTGTGATTTCAAGATTTGGACAGCTCAGATTGATTTCTAGATTTCAGATAGAAGATCAGATGTGTTGATTATGTCTAGGTATGTCCTAAGAATGAACATGTAAAATTAATTTGAAATCTGAGAAGAAACGAAGGAGAAATTGAAGATTTGGTTTTGATTAAGGCAAAACCGTTGATGGGTTAGGCCTTAATTGAGCTGATTCAGATTGGACAGTTCGTGGATAAGAAAAAGATGGATAAAACAGAACCAGGATAAACTGGGACACAGATAGAATTAAACTGGGGACACTGATGGAATTAACAGAAAAGAACAGAAATGCAATTTCTTTTAAAGAGGAGGGGCAAATTTGGGTTTTAAAGAAAAAAACCAGGAAACCCGACGAAGAAAGGAGATGGGGAAGAAGGAGGAGAAGGGAGAAGAAGAAAAGAGAAAAGGAGAAAAGGAGAAGGAGAGAAAGAGGAAAGGAAGGAAAACCTGTTTTGGGTTTCCTACCCCGAAATGTCCGGAGGCGAGAAAAAACACCAAAGACGCCGGTGATGGACTGGGGCTATGCAATGAAGGGGTAGACAAAGTGCTGGAGTAGAGAAGGAAGATGGGGGTCGACGGTGAAGGTGCAGAGCCAAGGTGGAATGAGCTGTGCTGGGCCGGTGAAAACGACGCCTGGCTGGACAAGCGTCCTAGGATTTGGGTGTTGGGTGTGAGCTTGAAGCAGTGAAAAAAACGACGTCTGGCTTTGTCTGAAACAGAGCCGGCTCTTGACTGGCTATGCTATGGTTGCTGAAGAATGCCTTGGAGATGGTGATTGATAGGGAGAAGGAAGGTATGGGTAATGATGCAGGGGTGGAGAGAAGAAGAGAGCAGCGATGAGGGAGATTTGGGAAAGAGAGGAAGATGAGGAGAGGAGAGAATAGAATAGAAGAGAGGGAGAGAAGGGATAAGGAGAAAGATTAGAAGAGAGAATTGGGAGAATGGAGAAGGAGAAGGAGAAGGATAAGAGCAAAGGGATGTGAGAGAGGGTGGTGGAAGAGAGGAGAATGAGAAGAGGGGGAGAGGAAGAGGTATAGGACGTGAGAGAGAAAAAAGAGAGCTTGGGATGAGAAGCAGCCAAGAGGAGGAGCTGGGTACGGTTAAGAAGGAAGGCAAAAAGAGCATAAGGAAAGTGGGTACGTGAGAATGAGGAAGGGAAAAAGAAAAGGAAAGAAAGAAGGAAAAGGAAGGAAAGAAGGAAAAAAAAAAAGGAGGAAAAAAAAAAAAGAAAGGAAAGAAAAAAAAAAAAGAAAACGAAAAGGAAAGAAAGATGTGGGGGAAAGGGTTGCCTTTTTCTCCATAATTCCAAATTTAGCTCCCTTGTCTTCTAGGAAACTATCACATCCATCTTCATGGGTGATCTGGTCCATCCATTGCCCTTTAAGATGATCTGCACCATTAACTTTTGATCTTAGTCATCCGTGCGTCCTTTGGTTGATCTGCAACAAAAAAGACTAAATTAGAATCATTTGAACCGTACATTAGTCATTTAATGAACTCTAATGATCATCTGATCGTTGATTTTGACAAATTAAGGTTTGGATGGTCAATTGGATTTAAATTCAAAATCAAGCTAAGTTTTGTAAAATTGAACGGTTAGATGATCTAATTGAATGCTAAATTAGGGGCATTTTGACCAAAATTGAACACTTAACAATTGTCCACAACTTATAAGAAAGGGCTTGATCTTGTACTAACAAGCATAATTAATGGTTGAAATTGATGAACCAAGACTGAAGTACCCTGGCCAGAATCCCTATCAATGACAAAAGGGAAGCACATATAAAGGCAAAAATAACTGTTTGTGGAATGCTAAATGCTAGACTCTTCCATCAATACAAAATTAGATAACAAATAGAATATAAAAAATGAAAGAAAATATGTATAAAAATGTTATTTGACTTTAACTGAAGGAGCATCGACACAGTGGCCATCTTCATGTAGATCATGTCTTTCTTCCAACCCAATGAAGTTTTGATTCATCTCATATAAGAAGCTAGATTATTAGGAAATTGATATTACTTGGGGGTACAATCTATAAAACCATAGGAGTCCCGATAAGTGTAGATGCTCATGAGCATGTAATAGCCTAATAGGTCTAAGCCATTCATCATTTTAAGAATGGCTTAAATAGGCTACATATCAAAGTTTATGCCCTTTGGGTACTATTAACTTATGTTTCTTTGAGTTAAAAATTAGAACCATGAGTTTTTTTTTAAACTCAAAGCAAGTGGTTTAGATCATTCAAATGCATTGATTTCTCATTGGTTATACCCTGAACATGATGAATGGTTAAGATCTTCTATAACATGACAATAGGGGCACAATCTACGCTATTAGCCGCTCAAGTGCATCTATACTTACCGAGACATATTGTAAATGGCACTCCAGTATTTATTCAATCAAAGTGAAACCCCAATTTTACTTAATCAAATTAATTAACCTCAACTTTTGGAACAAAAATGGTGCATCTAGGAACCAAGAAAAGGATACTCTATCATATGCTACAACTGCCTCCAACAACCCTACTAGCGTGTTTCCCATTGCCGCAACTAGGAAGCTTGCTTATAGCTCTTTGTAAGGCATTTCTTGCAGTTAGTACTAGAAAGTACCCTTCTACACTAGGCTACTCCATATAGTTTCTTATTTTATTCAAGTGGCATTTCTCCTCTGGCAAAACTCTATGGACTAAGGTAAGCTTAAAGGACAAACAACGAACCAATTCCTTTATTATCTGATTAATCAGTACCCCATTGGTTCGACATCGAGGGTTCGACAAATAGTTCTTATCATAATTTTTATTGAGGAATTCAACATTCAAGTAATGCAAGAGATAGTTTTCATACCATATGACCGCCTCTACGTATAAGGATAGCACTGAAAGACCTCCATAACTGCTTCAAACCTTTAATTATACACCTCATGCAATCAATACTTGAAACATCACCTTGGCATTGACTAAGCCATGTACCTAATTTAGACCACGACTGGCCAAAGCCATGGGCAAAACTTGTACAAAAAGAGAACCCATCAACTCATTCAAATTCCTGGCATAAGGGCCAATTGTTGATGAAGTTGTTAGAGCTTGAGCATATATGATTGTCTATGTTATATTTCTCAATGTGCAAGATACATGAACAATCACATAAAGGAAATTAAGGGCCAATATCCCCCAAGGTAAAGTCTGTAGTTTATTTTATCTATCAAGTGATTATATGATATTTTCTCATGTTTATATCAGGTGCTAAGATTACATTTTCCTAGTTAGCCATCACTGTTAATTACATTTCTTTGACAATCTGAATAGATACAAAAATCTTTGATTATTTAGTACAAACATAATCTTTTTTTATTGCTGCGTACATACAAATATACATAGAAAAAACCCTTGATTAGATGTTGATTGTGTATGACTAAAGTATGGCAATTTGTAACTTCAATGATCTTCATAGTCTGGCTTGGATCAGTTTTATTTAGGTTGTTGACTTAGTTTTATAATTGGAGTTGGTCGATCATCAAAATACCTTGTCTTCTAACATATCACTTGAGCTCAATAAGAGTATATGACTTTTAGAACCTTTCTTTCTAGTATTAGGTATAGTATTAAAGTGTTCTCTCTGTAATCATTGTGGCATAGCTAGTTGTTTGTGGCCTCAAGTGCATGGCAATGCCCTTGTCATGGAAATGAAAGAGTTTAAGTAGCATCTTAGGCATATATTTCACATTCCTTTAGTCATTTAATGTAGGAGGAGAACTTAGGCACTGTCATTCACCATTTAACATCAAGTGAGCTTGAGGCTTAACTCTGTTTAAGTCGTAGCGTGTCTTTTTTAGACATATAAGTTGATGAAACCCTTTCATTTAAAATATGTTGTGAGGTTAAAACTTTTTAGTCCTTAATTTATAGGACTCTTTGAGCTAACGGGGCTGGTTTTGGTAGACTGATTATTTTGTGGGACTCTTTAAGATACATGACTTATCCAGCGAATGTCATAGATTTACGGGACTTTTTGAGCTCTAAAGCCTACTTGGTTGGAGTCCATATTTTATGTCTCTTCAAGTGATGGAGCCATTTGATTTGAGTCCATATCTTAAGATACTTTTTGAGTTACAGGGCTCATTTGGTTAGAGACCATATTTTGTGGGACTCTTCAAGGTGCTAGGCCCATTCACTAGAGTCCATATTTTGCAAGACTCAAGCGACAAGGCTCATTCGACTATAGTCCATATTATGTGGAACTCTTCGAGTAGCAAGGGTCATTTGTCTAAAGTCCATATTCTCTAAGACTCTTTGATGTGTGAGGCACATTTAACTAGAGTCCATATTTTATGAGAGTTATCAAGCTATGGGACCTCGTTTAGCTAGAATCCAGAATTTGTGGGACTCTTCAAGTGGTGTGGCCTGATCAACTAGTGTCCATATTTTGTTGAACTCTTCAAGTGGCATGACCCTTTCAGCTAAGTCTATATTTTATGGGACTCTTTGAGTGGCAAAGGCAATTCAATGAGAGTCCATAATTTGTGGGATTCTTTGAGCAGCAGTGTTTGTTCACCTAAAGTCTATGTTTTGTGAAACTCTTCAAACTGTGGAGCCAATCTTACTAGAGTTTATAATTTACAAAACTCCTTAAGATATGGGGTTAGTTAGGCTAGAGTCCATAACTTTTGAGAGTCTTCAAGCAACGAGACTCGTCTGTCTAGTCCATAATTTGTTAGACTCCTTGAAATGTGTGGCTTATCTTGCTAAAGTCCATAATTTATAGGACTGCTCAAGCTGTAAGGTTTGTTTGCCCAGAGTCCATATTTTATGAGACTTCTTAAGTTGCAAGGCCCATTTTACTAGAGTTCAAAATTTGTGGGACTATTTGAGTTGCAGGGCCTATTTGGCTAGGGTCCATAATCTATGGGACTCATTCGGCTAGAGTCCATACTTTGTGGGACTCCTCAAGATGTGGGGTCCATTTGCTTAGAGTTCATAGTTTATGGGACTCTTCAAGCGGTGGCACAATTCAGCTACTGTCCATAATTTATGGAACTCCTCAAGCTATAAGTGTTGAGTTTTCTGCAAGTGCACGGTTGTTGTAGTCTAGCTAGTGCAAGTCCCGGTTGATTTTCACAGGGACTCAAGTTAAATGTTGGAGTTTACATAAATTTTAATTATAAATTAACAGACATAAAATTCAATTTCATTAAGCAACCCATGAGTACATAGTTTTGAATTTAAATGAATTTAAATACAATAACAGTCTGAATACAAATTTTCTGTCTTGATTGTTGTGTCACGCAACAAACAAGGCTTAAAATTGCATAGTAAAGGGGTTAACCGAGAATAAGATAAAACAAAAATAAAGCAAAACATGGATTAAGAAAAAGACAAAATAGGCTAAAGGACAAAATGAATGCATCTGGAATTAAAACAATACAAATAGGGACAAAAATGGAATGCAACCTAAAATTACTAAAGTTTAAATAGGTTTAAATAGTAAAAGCTATTCTTTAAATATAATAAAGTATTGTTCATGAATAGCAATCGAAGTTGACAGTAACCGATGAAGAACAAATGAGAAAAGATGCTGACGGAGGGAAGAAAAACATAGGGAAAGGAGAGAACACGGGGTGGAGAAATACAAAAAGAAGAGAGAAGAGGAAAAGAGGAATGAGAGAGGAGAGATAGACAAAGAGGCAAAAAGAACATAGGGGTTTCTATGCATGCCTTATGGTGTGCGGGGAAATAGAAAAAGCAAAAGAGAAAGAGAGAAAGAGAGAAAGAGGAGAATGGGAAGGAATGATGAGATAGAGGGGTGCGGGTCTGGGTTCATGCACGAAGCAAAGAAAAAAGCCAAGGAGGGAGATAGATAGTGAGCTAGAGTAGTGACTGAGTACGAGAGATAGAGAGGAAATAAGGGAATCCTAGAGAGACATGATGCTTGGGCATGGTGTAGACAGAAGGGAGCTTAGGTGGTGGAGCATGGAGAGTGAGAGACTAGAGAGAAGGAAGTAAATTGGGAGAGAATAGAGAGAGCGTGGAGAAAGAAGGTGAGAAAAGAGATAGAGGGGTAGTTAGGTGATTGATCTGGTGTGGTGTGGTGTAGTATGGTGAAGAAAATAGGAGAGGAGAGGGTTACATAGGAGAGGGTGAGATGGGGAGTTATGGAGAGAACACAGGTGAGAGAGAAGAACTGAGAGAGCAGGGAAAGAGAGAGCTAGTGAAGGGTGATTGTCTGGCCGGTGAAAGTGGGTCACGTACTAGTGCCAACCAGCAAGAGATGAGGAAAGAGAGAAACAAGAGAGGAGAGGAGAAGAGGAAAGCAGCCACCGGCCAAGCCTGTACCAGTGTGTCACTCACTAGTGCTGGCCAGTGGGGAAATGAGAGAGAGAGAGAGAGAGAGAGAGAGAGAGAGAGAGAGAGAGAGAGAGAGAGAGAGAGAGAGAGAGAGAGAGAGAGAGAGAGAGAGAGAGAGATGGCTGCTAGCAGACTGACCGGTGGAGGTATGTCATGCACTCGAGCTGGCCAATGGGAGATGCGAGTAGGGTAGTGAGAAAAGAGGAGAGGAGAAGTGAAGAACAGAGGGAAGGAGAGTGAGAAATAGATAGAGAAGGAGAAGGAGAACATGAGAGAGATGGGAGAGGAAGAGTCCTTCCCCTCTCTTTGTGAGGAGACAAGTGTCGAGAAGGCCTCTGGCAGGTGGGAGATGTATTCTTATAAAGGGGCTAAATAGTTGGTTCCTATTTTATTGGTTGCCCATGCTTGTGCATGTTTGGCATGCTTGCCCGTGTTTGTCCATGTTTGCCATGCTTGTGTGAGATGCCCATGCGATGTTACCATGAGGTGGCTGTCATGTGATGTGCCATGTGTTTAAGATCTTCAATGTATCTCCACCATATATCATTGGGCCCACAAAGATAACTTGATCTACAAAATCTTAGTTAATATGCAAAATCATCTAAATTACATACCTCATTAGTTCTAATGATCACTAATTATTAATTTTTCAAATCAACAGTTGGATGATTGATTAGAGGTAAAAATAATTTAAAATTAAAAAATTACCCAATTAGATGATCTAATCAAATGTTAACTAAGGGTAATTTTAGGCAAAATTGAACACTTAACACACACTCCAGCTAGCATTTTGATAGTCCCTAGCAAAACATGCAAAAAATCATTTATTGAATGTGACCTAAATTGTCATTTTTGTAGGTACTCATGATTGCTTTTAACATATGTAATAAGCCCTTAAACCCCTAGTGGACGAGTTAGGCCTCGAGAGGATTTGCAATGAATCTACCCACAAAATTCTTAAAAATCCTTTAAACATAAGAAAATTTTCTCCTATTCAGCTTATATTAAATCCTAAACTTTAGCCTAGTAATAAAGATGAAAAAGGGTCAAAATTATACCCTTTATGCTAAAGATATCTCATTAGTTCATTAAACTTTAGAAGGTGAGTATGTGTGCTATAGCTAATATATAATAAGAGTTTTTGAGTCAAATATAACCTAGATTACCATCCAAATATATGCTTTAGCTTCAATTCTCACAGGATATACTTGTAACTCAAACAGGTGTATTATCATTAATATGTAAGTAGAATGTTTTTCATCAAGTCCAAGTCTCACATATTTCATACAGAAGAATGATAATATAGAAAGAATGGTAATGGTCTCATGAAAGGATATAAACTATTAAGAATATTATAAGATACCCAACTCCATATTTATTTATAACTATATCCAAGCCATACTTCTCTTAAGATCAAGTAAGGACTTCTATTTAGGGTGAAATTTGGGCTTAGGTAAGGGTTATCAAAAGGATTGATATAAAGGTAAGCAAAGGTTGTCTAAAAAATATGTAAAGATCTTTTATTAATGTATTCACAATTTTTTCATTTTTCGTGCCAAGAGTGAACATTCTTCTTTTTCACTAGCTAATTTTTTTTCTTTTTCACTTAACTTTGTATATAGCCTTTGTGAACTTTTTCTTCCTTTTCACCTCTTTAATGTTTATGTCTTGAATTGTATTGTTCATACTTTTTCTCAAGATGTTATTCAATCTTCTCTATATATTTCCAAAACAAATGCTATTTGCCTAACAAAGAAAAGGCTGATATTTAAAAGGCTCAAGGGGCTAACTAACGAAAAATAATATAGGAAAGGCTAAAGGCTATGGGTTTTTCCAAGGATGGCCTCTATCATTTTCTAGGTTTCATATGACTTAAATATGATAATAAATTTATGAGATATATGGTATATACTTTTGATATTTCTCAATAGTCAACCAAGATGAAGAATAATGAGACCAACTATGAAATAATGTCTGTTGAAAAAGATTTTGAATTTATGTATAACCCTTAGAAAAGAAAGAATGGCTCAAAAACTCACTTGGGTTATAAGTCTCCACAAATCTTCTTCAGGATCTCTAAGTTATATTTTCTCTTCAACTTAACTATATATAGCTATTTTGTGCAATTAATATTCCGAGTTTAGTTTTTCATGAGACACTTTTAAAAAAAGAATAAAATAGTGAACTAATTGTATACAACTCTATTAATCAACTAAAGTTCAAAATTTAAGTTAAATATTTAGAAAACCTAACTTCTCATCTTTATAAAGGACTTATCAAAACTCTCTTCTTCTTTTTTATTTTAATTTTTTTTTATGAAATGAGAAAAAAAGACAAAAACTAGAATTTGATAGAATTCTACACCCCCCAACCAGAAAGAAACATTGTCCTCAATGTTTAAAATGTAAGATAATGATACTGCATTGAGAACTATAAAAATAACTAGGATATGTATATATATATATATATATATTATATAATTTGAAAAATAAAAGAAAGAAGAAGAAAGAAAATAATGTACATAATTATTACAGATAAAAAATTTCAGAGGAAAAAAAATACCACTGAGTTCGAAACTTCCCTAGGTCCCATACGAAATGAGATGGATAGGCCTCTGAAAAGGACTGGTTAGTGAATTTATCTTGCAATTTAAAATTTTTTATTTTATCACCATGCAAGATAAATTTATCTTTAGGCTGCTTTTCATAACTAAAGACACTTGTAGGAGCTCGATACAACCTTTTTGGAAATGGAGCAAGGATGTCATATTTCTCAGTGGGTGTGACAAATTTGTCTCTTTTTCTAATAGGTTTGAGCACTATTTCAACCTTTTTAGCACTAAATTTCTTAATTATGTTACCACTATGAATAAAGATAATTGCCTTCATTTGTTCCATGCTTGTAAGTGAAGAATTAATCTCACCTATCACATCTGTATCATCAAGGTATTCATTGGGTGGAATGGGACATTGACCTTGATCGGTGGTATGCAGCATTTGAGACATCATGTCTTTCAATTCAATCATGCAATCTGTGTTCTTTTTTAATTGGGCTTGAATATGAGCAATTTTCTTCTCCTGGTATTGCATGTGTTGATGGAAATTATCCTCGACTTTCCTCTTATGTGGAGGAAGGTAAGGTCTAGGAGCAAGTGGTCCTTGTTTTTGGTGATAGGGTTGGTATTAGGCCTTGTGTGAAACATTAACATTATGTTCATTTCGATGATTACTCAAGTTGAGATTATATGTCTCTGAAGATGGAAAAAAATATTGCTCATAAGAAAGTGTAAGTTCATTGAGTGTATCCTGAAATGCAGGAACGATAGGACATTCCTGAGTTGGGTACGTATTATTTTCACAAGTATTACACACCTATTCGACTTTCTCAAAGAAAAAACTTTCCATTTCCATGGCCTCTGTTCAAGCTAGGTATGCTATTTTCATATCATCTTTTTCAGTCGTAGCATATATTTCTCCCTCAGCATGTGGTGATGAACTTAGGCTTGTTTGAGTAACCTACTTTTTCTGAATGAGCCCAAGTTTGTGCACTCTCTGCCAGCCATTCCAAATACTCTTCTGCTCTTTCGGTTGTTTATTTAAGAAATTGTCATTGCACATCATTTCAACAAACTGGCGCATATCAGACTAAAGTCCTTCATAAAAGAAGCTAATGATATGCCAAAGTTCATATCCATGATGGGGACAAGTTAACAATAATTCCTTCAATTTTTCCCAGCAATGATAGAAAGTCTCTTTATCCTTCTGGGTAAAATTCATTATGTTTTGGCAGAGAGCATTAGTCTTATGTATAGGAAAGAACTTATTCAAGAACTTCCTAGTCATTTCTTGCCATGTTCATATGGAATCTGCTGGCAGTGAATGAAAACACATCTTAGCTTTCGCTTTTAAAGACAAAGGAAATAGTTTGAGTCTAACAATGTTTAATTCGATGTTTTGTGTGTGTTGGATCATGCACACTTCATCAAATTCTTTTAAATGATTGTAAGACTCTCACCATCGAACCCATAAAATTTTAGAAGTAATTGAATTACTCCTACCTTTATTTTAATCATACCAGCATATGGAAGTAATTTTATACATGAAGGTATGCTGGTATAATTAGGCTGTAAATAGTCTTGTAATGTTCTTCTAGGAGAATTTTGGTTATGTCAATTATCCTCCTATGATCTATGTTGGTCCCATTGCCTGTTATAATTCCTTTTCCTATTTCCATGTTGTTGAGAATGATTCCTCCATTAATGTATATTATCATTGAACAGAGGTGGAAGATCATCAGCATCAAAGAGAGGATTATTCGTCCATGAAGAAACATCATCGTTATTCATGACATGAGGTGGTTCATCATTATTAAATAGGGTATTATTTCCCCATGGGGAAATATCTTCTCTATTAATGCTAGGGCACCAATTATCATTTTGGTCAGTGTGCAGATTTTGAATGAAACTGACCATGTCTCTTCTTCTTTTTTTTCTTTTTTCTTTTTCTTTTTTTAACTAACTAACTAATGCAACCTAAATGCTAATGATATGGCACAAAAAATTCAAACACCCTTAAGGTTAGCAAGCATAAAATTTGTTTGTCTTGAAATTATGTAGGGGAGAAGCTTTTAGATTAACTTAATCTAACGCTCCTCCTTTCTTTCAGACTTGCCCCACTGCTTACCAGTTAGATCCAATCTAACCAACCACTTCACACCCTCCTCATCTAGCCGTTGGTAGTCTAAGTCATAGAATGTGCTGGCAGAGTTAGTCATTTAAATACCAGCGTAGTTGGTTAAATAAGAGCCACTGGAATGGAAATGGGTCGCCTCCTTCCAAGACGGTCTATGAGTATGTTGTGGGCCCTATAGGTCTCTTCTAATTAATTTTAAATAATTTTGAAGGTTGGGTTACATGCTTGTGGTGATTATCCTAAATGGGTCAAGAGGTGGTGATGAAATCCACCCTTGATCTTGTGGGGTTTAGTGCCCTTACTAATTAATTTTTCCATTCCATGAAAAATTGGTCAACATATAATCACCCTAAAGTAGTTAAATGTGCCCTAAAAATGCAATAAAAAATAACAAACTAATGCAAACCCTAAAAATGCAACATGCATCAAATGTATTATATATGATTTTTATTCTAACAAATAATGCAATTTTAATCTATAATGCATAACCTAAACTAGAAATTTTATAAAATTTAGGAATTTCTAACAACGGGGTCATGAAAAATGTATTCTCATACAAGGATAGGACAATTTATATTTCATCTCCACTTCCAGGTTACGATGGCCCAACCTTGACCTGTATTATTACAGCCTTTTAAATGAATTGTGAAAATAAAATAATTACATAAAATCCTCACTAAATTCACTCAAAATTAAACTACAATTATCCTAATTAAACTCCTTGAATTTCTCCTTTTTTTCTAATTTTTCTTGCAAACAAAAATTATCAGTAAGTACCCAAAAATTAGGAGAAATTGAATTTATGTGCGAACAAAATTTAAAAATGCACCTAAAATGCCTAAAATGTTAAAACAATGCGACCCTTAAAAATTTTATTTTTTTATTTTATGATTTTTTAAAAAATAAAATTAAAATTTATGAAAACACCATTGCGGGTCCTTGACAATGGTGCCAAAAACTTGTTGAGTTTTTTTGTAAGTACACGACTATTGTCGTCTAGCTAGTGCAAGTTTGGGTTGATTTTCACGGGAACTCGACTTAAATGTTGGAGTTTGCATAAATTTTAATTATAAATTAACAAAAAATAAAATTCAATTTTATTAAGCAACCCATGAGTAGATAGTTTTGAATTTAAATACAATAACAGTATGAATACAAATTTTTTGCCTTGATTGTTGTGTCACGCAACAAACAAGGCTTAAAATTGCATAGCAAAGGGGTTAACCAAGAATAAAGCAAAATATGGATTAAGAAAAAGACAGAATAGGCTAAAAGATAAAATGGATACATTTGGAATTAAAACAATACAAATAGGGACAAAAATGGAATGCAAGATAAAATTACTAAAGTTTAAACAGTAAAAGCTATTCTTTAAATATAATTGTTGAGTGTTTAATTTTGCTTAAAATAACCTTAGATTAACATTTTATTAGATTATTTAATTAAGTAATTTTGTAATTTTAAGTTAATTTTAGCTCTAATCGATCATCCAATTGTTAATTTGAAAAAGTTAATGATCAAATGATCATTACAGCCAATTAGATACATAGTTTAGATAATCCTAATTTAGTACTTTGTTTTACAGGTAACCCAAAATAATTTGGACAGCTTTAGATTGACTTGATCAGACCAGATCATCAAAGACTTAATGGACCCCACTCTACAAGGGAATCTACAAATGTTAAGCATTGGAGTCATGGTTGACATTCCATGGCAGACATGCATGGGTAGACAAGCGTGGCCGACATTCCATGGTGGACAAGCATGGGCAAATAGAGCATGGAATCCAATAAAAAGAGATGGGGTCCCTCTTATAAAAGCAGATGCGTATGCAAGAGGGGGGCTTCTTCTTCATTCTCCCTCCTAGCAGAGAGAGGTGGAAGGACTGTTCCTCTCCACCTCTCTCATGCTCTCCCTCTCCAACTTCTCTTTCTCCTGTTCATCTCTCTACACCCCCACTCTTTCGTACTCTACTTTCTATCTTCTTCTCCCTTCTTCTATTCCTCTTCACGGAAAGAGATAGAAGGATTGTTCCTCTCCGTCTCTCAATCCATTTCATTCTCTCTCTCATCTCCCTCAGCATCACCACACTAGCTCCCTGCTTCCCTCTTCCCATCTCAACACTACACCCCCAGTCTCTGTTCTTCTCTTGTTCTCTCTTCCACTCTGCCATCACTCTCTCTCTAGCCGAATCGTGTTTTCTCTTCCTCTGGTGTCTCTTTCCATTGCCAGCCAAGCCAGATGATTCCCTGGAGGAAACCCGATGTGGGTTTTCCTTCTTCCTTTCCCCCTCTTCTTCTTCTTCTTCTTCTTCCCTCTTTTCCTTCTTCCTCATCTCCTCCTCCATCTTCCTTCTCTTCTCCTCCCTCATCTCATCTCTACATCGATTTCTCCATCAGCATCTTTCTTTGTAGAGCACTGTTCATGAACAGTAACTTCAATTACTGTTCATGAATAGTAATTTATTATATTTAAAGAAGAGTGTTTTTCTTTCGACCTTTAGTTTTTTCATTAAATTCTATTTTTGCCCATTGTCTCTCTATTTTAAATCCTGATGTATTCATTCTGTCCTATAGGCTATTCTGGCTTTTTCTTAATTCATGTTTTACTTTATTCTTATTTTATCTTATTCTCAGTTAACCCTTTTACTATGCAATTTCAAGCCTTGTTGTTGTGTGACACAATGACTGAGATAGGAAATTTGTATTAACATAGTTATTGTATTTAATTTCTTTAAATTTAGAACAATGTACTCATGCTTAATGAAATTGAATTTTATTTTTTGTTAATTTATAATTAAAATTTATGTAAACTCCAACATCTAAGTCAAGTCTCCATGAAAATTGACCCAGACTTGCACTAGCTAGACTATAATAGGTGTGCACTTGCGGGAAACTCAACAATAATAAAGTATTGTTCATGAACAGTAATTAAAGTTACTATTCATGAATAGAGAATAGTAACTAATGAAGAAGAGATGAGGAAAGATGACGACGGAGGCAAGAAAAATGTAGGGAAAGGAGAGAACACATGGTGGAGAAATGGAAAAAGAAGAGAGAAGAGGAAAAGAGGAACAAGAGGAACAAGAAAGGAGAGATAGATAGAAGGGGAAAGAGCATAGGGGTTTCTATGCGTGCCTTACGGTGTGCGGGGAAGCAGAAAGAGCAAGAGAGAAAGAGGAGAATGGGAAAGAATGATGAGATAGAGGGGTGCGGGTCTGGGTTCCTATGCGAAGCAAAGAAAAATGGTGAGGAGGGAGATCGACAGTGAGCTTGAGCAGTGACTGAGTACATGAGATAGAGAGGGAAAAAGGGAATCCGGGAGAGAGATGATGCCTGGGCATGGCGTAGACAGAAGGGAGCTTGGGTGGTGGAGCGTGAGAGACTGAAGAGAAGGGAGTAAACTAGGAGAGAGCAGAGATAGCGTGGAGAAAGAAGGTGAGAAAAGAGATAGAGGGGTAGTTAGGTGACTGATCTTGTATGGTGTAGTGCAATACGGTGAAAAAAAGAGGAGAGGAGAGGGTGAGATGGGGAGTTATGGAGAGAACAGAGGTGAGAGAGAGGAACCATGAGAGCAAGGAAAGAGAGAGAGTTGGTGAAGGGTGATTGTCTGGCCGGTGAAAGTGTGTCATGTACCAATATCGACCAGCAGCGGATGAGGAACGAGAGAGGAGAGGAGAAGAGGAAAGCAGCCACCGGCCAGGCCTACATTGGTGTGTCACTCACCTGTACTAGCCAATGGGGAAACAAGAGGGAGAGAGTTGGGAAAAAGAGGGAATGAGAGGGAGAGGACAAACGAATAGAGAGAGAGAGAGAGAGAGAGAGAGAGAGAGAGAGAGAGAGAGAGAGAGAGAGCAGACTAGCCAGTGGAGGCGTGTCACGCACCCGAGCTGGTCAATGGGAGATGCGAGCAGGGTAGTGAGAAAATAGTAGAGGAGAAGTGAAAAATAGAGAGAAGGAGAACACAAGAGAGATGGGAGAGAAGTGTCCTTCTGTAAATCCTTAATTTTCGGTACAAAACAAAAAATTACTAAATAAATCAAATTAAAAATTTAGAGACTAAAATTTTTCCTAAAAACTTAAGAATTTGAAATTGCTCGTCGATATGATTCCAACGACATTGAGAACGCGGAAAACGGAGCTCAAACGAGGGAGTTAGGAGCCGTTGAAGTTGTGAGGGCATTTTGGTCATTTGACAAAGACGTGTTACACAGGGTTCCAAATTGATAATGGCACCCCCGTCTTCCACACGTCTCTACCAGTTCCAAAATCGTCGGAGAGACGTGGAAAGAAATGTGAGGGGAAGAGTTTCTCTTCCCCTAAGACTCTAAACCCTATATCTGCCCTTTCCTAGAAGCCAAAACGCTCCACCTTGAGCGTTCCTTTGGGTTTTTACTTAGAACCCTAGCCCTGTAAGGATCGCACTTTTTCGGCGAGTAGAACGCCGACAACACTAGCAAACCCAGCCAGACGCAAGGTAAGCCTTAAACCCTATTTTCCATATTTATTAAATAGAAAAATTAATTAGAAAAGCATTTAAAAAAAATCAGATTTCTTGGGAACTTTGTGCATGCTACTGTTGGAGCGTGATTTCACGGATGAAACCATGTCCGTTTGAAAATTGCACCGTCCAACTAGTGCACATGAGACCTAAGATCAAACCCGTTAAATTTGGGAGAGATCCAACGGTGGGTTTCTCCAAAAAACGCAAAAATCAGTACCTAGGGATGTTTTTATGAATGTGGGAAAATTCATTTAAAAAACATGGTTTTTGGCAAAATCGGTGCAAAAGGAGGGCATAAATGGATTCTAGAGGAAATTTTGAGAAAAATGGCTCAAAACAAAGCTCTGTAGCTCCGCCAGAGACGACCGGAATCCGAGTAGAGAAAAAACGCGGACTTAGTTTTAACTTAAAAACTTATAAATGACCACTTTTAATTTAGAAATTTTTTAAAATAGTAATGTGACTTGTACAGGTGCACTTGAACATACCAGTTAAAGGGAGTTATTAGCAAGCTAGTAGTCTCACATTAAGGTAGGTGACGACAATTAATGTTTTGCCTTGATTTTTAAACCATGTTTAATCATAGCATCATGTGTGATTGTGTTTTAAATTGCAATTATCATTTAGTGTGGATTTCATGTGACTTTGAGTACATTATGATTATTCCAAATTGAAATCTTTTATTGAATAAACTTATTTCAAATGATTTTATAAGCATGATGTTAATTATTTATGCTTAAATAGAGACTTATTTCTTATTATATATAGGAAATGCATGGATTTACATGGAAATAAGAACAGGGGCTTATTAGCTGGTCCTTTTATAGGCTAACCCCAGGATGAGGGGCATGTCTTGGGGATTGCGAGCTATGAGTGCTCTTGAGTTTCAGCATATACATATGATTTTCGTGTTTTATATTTGATGATGGGTGCTCTCGCCCGGTGGGTGTCATGCTAGGAGGGATAGGGCTGGCCACCCACCCTCCGAGATTGTGATGTGATGATATTGTGATATGATAGACACCTGCCCATAGATGGCATTCGGTAGGGGCTTGGTAACATGGATAGTCCACACTACCGGTATGAGCCTTTCCATGGGGACAGACGCTAAGTCTCCCGTTATGGTGTCGACGAAGAGTGGCGGTGGTTGATACCTATGGAGGGTTGCCATTGCAGCATGATGGCCCATATTCTTATTATGTGTGCATGTATGATGAGCATGGTTATGAATGGTATGCTGGGTGTGACGACACTCAGAGGTTGGCCATGAGTACTCCTGATCAGTTATGTTAGTGCAATGTGGTGGGACCCATTGCCTTAGGGTGCCCTTATTATTATTGTATGCTCATTTACATTGATTTATGGCATGTTTTGACTCCATGAAATGCATGTTTTAGCATATGGAATAAATTGACATTTATTTGGACATGACATTATGATACTACTATTTTCATAAATGATAGACTTTTCATCAGTGCTCTTAATTATTTCTTTCATTTATTACATTAATTGTCTATGTACCTACACAAGTGATAGCTTGCTGAAGCATTGCTTTGTTTTGTAATGCCTTAGATCTCGAGCGCGACATCAGGAAAGGAAAAGCTGTTGAGAAACCGTGAGAGCTGCTGAAGATCTTTTTCCTATAGTTTTAGATAGTAATGCGAGTCATTAAAACCGGATTATCATTTGGATTTAATTATGGACTGCATACTTTATATTTGGAGTTGATTGAGATGTTTGGACATATGTTGGACATTTATATGGGATGTTATGATGGATAGACCTTGGGTCATATTATTATTGTTTTGGACATTTATTTGATTTAAAATAAAGGCCCCAATTTATTTAACATTGATTGATACGCGTATTGTTTTATTTATATGTATGCCGTTTTGAGAAAGGAAAAATAACACCCAGAGTTTTAAGATATGTTTTAGCAAACGGTTAAATAAAACTTTTCTCATGGGATCCCAAATGCTCTTATTTAAAATGCCATTATTATTATTATAAAAAAAATGTCTTAAAAATCTGGGGTGTTACACCTTCCCCTCTCTCCGTAAGGAGAAAAGTGTTGAGAAGGCCTCTGGCGAGTGGGAGATGTATTCTTATAAAGGGGCTAAAAAGTTGGTTCTGATTTTATTGGTTGCCCATACTTGTCCATGTTTGCCATGCTTGCCCATGTTTGCCATGCTTGTGTGAGATGCCCATGCAATGTTGCCACGAGGTAGGTGTCATGTGATGTGCCATGTGTTTAAGATCTTCAATGTATCTCCACTGTATATCATTGGGCCCACAAAGATAACTTGATCTACATAATCCTAGTTAATCTGCAAAATAGGAAACTATTTTAGAATCATCTAAATTACATACCTGATTAATTCTAATATTAATTTTTCAAATCAACAGTTGGATGATCGATTAGAGCTAAAATTAATTTAAAATTACAAAATTACCCAATTAGATGATCTAATCAAATGCTAATTAAGAATTATTTTAGGAAAAATTGAACACTTAACAATAAGGCTCGTATGGCAAGAGTCATTAATTTGTTGGACACTTCAAGCTATTGGGCCTATTTATCTATAGTCAACATTTTACTACTTTAATACTTGACTAGATTTTTGGAAGTCTCAACTAGAATCCACTTTTGGAGGCTTAGATTAGTAAAACTTTAACTATGTTTAAAAATCTCAATTGGGGCACAGCCAATGAAAACTTTGAAGCATATTAAAACTTAGGCTAAGATGGATAAGGAACAAGAAAAAGGGTGCCGAACTTTAGAGATAAACTAGGGTTTTCTTGCTTTCTCTTATTGAATTTGTTTAACTCTTGGTTGAGGTATTAGTTGGGCCCATTTGGGATTTCTATCCATTTAAGAGTATTCTAAGTTTGGGTCTCTAAAAGAGTTTTTAATTTTGAAAGTCTAAGTTAGTGTGGACTCTCTCAAGGGCTTAGAATTAATTATCAACTAGGACCCACTCTAAAAACCTTATCCATTTAGGAATCAATAGAGTTTAAGTTTAATCAACTGGGACACAGTCTAAAACTTTATCCATTTACAAGTCTGTAGAGTTTAAATGTGATCAAGTGAGACCCACTCTAAGGCCTAATCTAATTAAGAATCCACAGAGTTTAAGTTGGATCAATTGATACCTACTATGAAACTTTATCCATTTAGGAGTCTACAAAGTTTTAGGTTTCCTCTTAGTTGTTAAATGAACCCAACTTAAGACCTTTATCTATTTAGGAGTTTTTTTTATGGGCCCAATTCTTAATTGGCAATTAGGACCCACTTAGAATTCTCATCCTTTTTTTTTCATAATTTTTAGAAGTCCAAGAGTCCCTTTTTTCTTTTCTTTCTTTATTTCATTTTTTATATTCAATGAATCTAGATAACAACGTGAGGTGTCCAGTTTAGTTAGATGGGACCATTCTAGCACCTTTCTTAAGAGCGATTATTCAAGCTTTTTCTAAGGCATAATGAGCTCTATCTCATAATGGAATTTTTTTTGAACTCTAACCTTAGTAGAGGGCCCTCTTAGATATTGCGAGCTCTATCCCAGAAAATGAGAAAATATTAAAACTTAAGAAAGAATGAAAAATCTCTCTCTCTAGGCTTGGTGAGCTCTACCCATGAGAGAGAGAGAGAGAGAGAGAGAGAGAGAGAGAGAGAGAGAGAGAGAGAGAGAGAGAGAGAGAGAGAGAGAGAGAGAGAGAGAGAGAGAGAGTGAAAAAATAGAAAAGCTAAATCACCTTGACTATTAGAAAAACTATTACAATGAATCTCTTTGTGTTTCTCTCTTTCTTTATATTTCTCTTTGAATCTCTATGTATATTTCTTCGTATCTCTGTGTGTTTGAATTTTGGTAGGAGGAACATATTTATAGGTTTTTTTGGTTAGGGGGTTGTAGGTGTTGGGTAGAGTGGGAGAGTGGAGGGGTGAGAGAACATGGGAGAGATGTGAAAGAAAATATAATGTAGAGTTTGTTGAAGGAAAGAGGGAGAAATGGGTCCCACCAAGGCTAAGAAGGAGAAAGGAAAAATGGTTCCCACTAAAACTAGGAAAAAGAGAGAGAAAAAGAGAAAGAGAGGGGGAGAGGAATGGGTCCCACTTAAGCTAGGAGAGAGAGAGAGAGAGAGAGAGAGAGAGAGAGAGAGAGAGAGAGAGAGAGAGAGAGAGAGAGAGAGAGAGAGAGAGAGAGAGAGAGAGAGAGAGAGATCCCACCTATAAATAAGGCAGCTCCCATTTTATATTTTCTAGAAACTAAATACATAGACTTTATGGGTCCCACCTATGACCAAAGGTGTGTCCCATTTTTATGTGTTACATGTGTAAGGCTCTCTCCCCTTGAGAGAGTTCTAACTATTTTTGGAAAAAGAAAGCCCTTGAGATGTGTTTTCCTTTCTAATAGAAAATGGGCCCCACCTATGGCCAAGTGGGTCCTCTTTTAGGCTTCCTAGAAAGTTAAGTGTGTGGAACTCTCCCTTAGTGGGAAATTCCTGACTATTTTAGAAATAAAATCCCTTATAGGGTGTTTTCTTTTTTTGAATATAAATGCGACCCACCTTTAACCAAGGTGAGTTCTCCTTTAGGCTTGTTAGAAAATCCAACATAAAAGACTCTCCTTCCATGGGAGAGTCGTAAACATTTTAAACCTAGAAAAGGCCTCCATGGAGCATTTTTTTTATTAAGATAATGGGTCCCACTATAGCTCACTTAGATGATTTGAAAGAGCCTTAGGAAGAAAAGAAAGTTTAAAATGACTTGAAGGAGCCTTAGGGAAAAGAGAAAGTTTTAAATGACTTAAAAGAGCCTTAGAAAAAAGAGACAATTTAAGAGAGAAAAACATTAAGGACTCTTTCCAAGAGAATCCTAATATTTTCTTAATTAAGAGGGCCCTACATAAGTTTTTATTTTTCTCATTATTAATTTATTCATCCATCTATTCATGCACCACTTGTTTAGATAATGTAGGCCCAATTTAAGTGATTTGGAAGGAGTTTTATACATTTAGAAGATTAAAATGGACCTCTCTCTCTCTCTCTCTCTCTCTCTCTCTCTCTCTCTCTCTCTCTCTCTCTCTCTCTCTCTCTCTCTCTCTCTCTCTCTCTCTCTCTCTCTCTAATAGTGCTAAATAATCTAAAACTAAAAAAAGCCCCATTGGGGGTGCATTTTCTAATGATTTTGGGTACACTTGTAAGTACAATGGCTCTCATCTTAAGAGTACTAAAGATAGTGCACATTTAGATGTAGCAAACATAAAGGACTCTATCTAGAAGTGTCCTAAATCATTTCATATAAAAATAGGCTCCATGTGGCTTGTTTTTTATTTGAAATAGGAATAAAAGGATGTTTTGTCAAAAACACTTCTTAAACAATATGACTGTACTATAAAGTGCATTACAAAAGGGTACTTATATACATTTATAATATTATTTACTTAATATATTATTATTATTATTATTATATATAAAGTTATAACATAAGAAAATATTCCCATTTGAATTAAACAAATATAGACCAAAGACTTAATTCCAAGAGAAAAAGTCAATTCTTGCCTCTTAGAACAAAATTATATTTTTGGAGCTTATGTCAAATTTATAAAAATTGCTAAGCGTATTTCTATAATTTTAAATGCTCAAAAATTTTAAAATAACATATGGTTGCTAAAAATCAAAAGTTCAATAAGAAAACTCTAGGTTTAGATACTCTAAAAATAGTTTTGTTAGCCAATGGTATTATTGTAATTTGTTAGAAAAGCTTGATTGCTAGACAAGACACCCAAATTGCTTTGTTTTCTAGTAAAACTTTGTCACATTAGTTTAAAATACCTAGAATTTCAAAGCATGGCCTTAAAGATCCTTTGAACAGCCTATTAAATATTCATACACATCAAAAGCATGATCGAAATTGTACTTTATTGTTTATTGAAAGTGTAAAATTTTTGACACAAACAATGATAAAGAGAATCACACCCAACAACATTTTGGAGAAGAATAGTGAAAAATAGAAGAGGCAAAAGGATCAATTTGAAAGGATACTTCTTGGAGAAAATACATAAGGGTTAGTAAGCTATGTTTGGTAGATTACAGTGGAGGTTTAAGTGCAGTGGGCTACAAAAAATTTTAGAAGGGAAAGAACTTCTTGCAAGAAGAATTCATGAGTTTAATGAGGGTACATAATAGAACAGAAGGAATTGATATTTTGTGTGACTAGCTCTAGTTAAATTGGTGACACTAAGCAATGCTTTTGGAAGATGTAGGAGCTGAACTTTTCCTCTTACTATGTAAGTTAGAACTTCAACATATAAATATTGTCATCATATTTCCTATCAGCTTAATCTTTTAGGTTCAATAGAATCCAATATGGTACAAGAGCCTTACCAAACAAAAGGTCGTGAGTTTGAATACTGAGTCCCCTATATTAATTTCCAATGCAAGATCGATAAAATTGCGCTTGAGTCCTTGTGCAAGAGCTCAAAAAGGAATGTGTTAGACATATACATATTGTTGGCACACTTCATATTAACTTAAGCTTTTAGGCTAAATGGTAATTCAACCAAGTCTATAACTTACTCTAACCTAACAAGTAGATTTAATTTGCATAATGAGAAAGTCGTGTTTAAGAAATATTTTGTTACACCTCAATAAGTAAAAGAAAACAAAGCATATTTGAAGCGACATCTCTTCTAGAGGTAATCTAATTTGACCCCCTTCTCACGTTTCTAAAGTGAATCTTTAGATGGTTTAAACATGAGAAGAAAGGTTAGGAAATCCATTGGTGCCAATATCATCACCCTTTTTCTTGGTGGGTGTCATCACCCTTTTGTTATAGCAAACAAGAATAAGCAAAGGCTGGCTGGAACGAATAAGCGTTGCCCGGATTTTATTATCATAGCCGTTCCTTGTTTGCTATGTTTGTCTCACATGCTCGTTAAAATGGTACCCCTTTAGGTGTTCAATTAGAAACGGCTGTTATGTTTGTCTCACATGTTTTGCCAGCAGCTCCTCTCGTTTATTTTGAGAGAAAACACCTATCAAGAACTCAAGAAATAGTCACTGCTCGCTGAAATCTGAGGCTTCGGAGATATCCGTCCTAGGATGAGGAGCATTTAGTGAGGTTATTACTGTTCATAAACTTGAACTTTTTCCTCTACGAGACCGACTAGGCAGATAGTAATCCGTCAGGATCTACCGTCACCGTTGAACTTAAACACCATTTATTACTTCGATTTGAATGCATAGGCCAAAGAAGACTGACCTTGACGGAGAAACCCTACGCGAGGTTTCAGTAGGCAGGGTCTGTGATTACTCGATCAAGTTAGATCAATCGGACGACTTCTTACTAGTTAGATTAACAAATCCCATGGTGCTGTGTAGCACATGCTGACAGCATAAATTGTTAGAAAGGTTGGACAGTCATTGTCCTATTGTTTTTTCCTGGGTGAGACACTGTTGTTAACTAGTCTCACACAGGATTAGGGGATTAATTTTTCCTTTTTCTTTTCGCTTGTACTTATGGGATTTACAGGTGCTGAAAACTGTGAAGGACATAATGAGTCCATTATTTATCCGCCCTTTTCTCTGAATCTTCTCACCCGTGCATTCAAATATGGACTACTAATAGTGCCTAGGCTTATCCAAGATGCAGTCCGAGATGAGCAGATTGGAACTTTGGATCACCAAACTGTAGGTCCCACTTGTTGAGCGTTTACTGGTTCAGAAATGCGATTGTTCCATATACGACTTGAAGTAGGTATCCTAACAAGGAGAAAGCCTTTAATATTGAAGGCGCTGATGTTAACCAGTCAAATGCAGCTTCGTCTTTAAGAACAAGTCCCAAGTCATAAGCGAGACCAGCATTTATTATTATCCCAGATTACGTAATTAACAGTGGGTTAGACAAGCTCAGTTAGGAAATAACGTGTTCGGCTAGAACCAGTGGCAAAATGTTGAATTTTCATACGAGTGGTATGAAATATATGAAATATGCGTGTAGTCATTGACCTCCTCAGGATTTAAGAATCAGACAGAAAATCTGATAGTCTTGGCTTTCTTTCCTCTTCTTCTTCGGAGAGTCAGGCACTCGGGAAATCTTGCTATGATGCATCTTCTTGGACCAAAATCAATCAATTTGGTCCTATTAAGCTCTATACTGTGTCTCTCTCTAAATCCAGTTAGAGCGCAAGATCCTATCTTCCAACTCTGTTCAGACTCTAGAAATTACACTAATGCGAGCCAATTTGCGACCAATCTTAACCGCCTACTTTCTTCCCTCGTCACCGATGTTACTCTTCAAGGATTCTATAACAACACAGCTGGTGAAAACCCCGATCAGGTCTATGGACTTGTCCAATGTAGACCCGATATTTCTGGTGAGGATTGCTTGAGATGCCTCAACACTTCCAGCATAGAGATAGTGGATCGTTGTCCGAGCCAAAAGGAAGCAGCCATCAGGTTTGATAATTGTCTCTTACGCTTCTCGGATCAACGATTTTTCTCCCAAGTTGAAGATGGTACAAGGGTTTTGATATTCAATCCGAGCAATGCATCAGATCCGGTTCAATTTAATTGGCAACTAAGAAATTTGTTAGACGACCTATCAACGAAAGTAGCTTCTGTGCCTTCCAAGTTTGCAACTGGGAATACAAGTTATGTAAACACTACAAGAATTTATGGTATGGTGCAGTGTACTAGAGACTTATCGGAGGAGAACTGCTCTTCTTGTGTAGAATCTCTCATCACAGATGTGGCGTCGTGGCTCAAAGACGGAGGGCAAGTTGTAACAGTGAGCTGTAGCATAAGATACGAGCTATACAGATTTTTTCAAGACTTGACCCCTCAACCACCAGTTGTAGCATCTCCTCCTGCAACAAGCGATGGCTCAGGTGGTATGTTATTTGCTACTTAGTCTGTTTTGATCATTGAATTTTTACCATGAGCAGTCGTAATCCTTGAATTACATTTGTCATTTAGAATCATGATTTAGTTGAAGTGTACAACCTTTTTTGTGAAATTTGTTCATGGACAAATATGAAAACTGGAACTATGACTGCATTTATATCCCACATAAGTTCAGGGTGATGGCAAGCTTTGGCCATTATGTAATTTATTGTACATTCTTGCTATTGGGAATACAAATCTAACCATTTCATAAGAAAGAAAAGGACGTAAATGTAGACCAGATAATACAGACAGCTCGTCATGGAACATCTCACCTCATGTTTCCATTGTCTTTTTTCTTTTCTTTTTTTGCTTGAATGGTGACGTTTCATTAGTAAGAAGGTTCAGATTCAGGTCTGATTATACTATGTTTTACTGTTAGCCGGATGTCGGAAACTACACTTCGTGTGGGATTGAAAATGGCAAGCCCAGCTTCAGATGGGCCTGGGATTCAGTACAGACGGCTTGAGTATTCTGTCTGGCGGATTCTATCCAACGCACGCCCGCTATTTGAGAAGGCAACCCGCTTCTTCTTTTTTATTGTTTCATGACTGTCAATGGCTAAATTCAAATTACTTTGTGAATTTAGTGAAATTATATTCTGTTAAACCTTTTTTATTAGTTCTTAATTAATTTTCAAATTACAATAACCAAAGAAAAGGAAATTGAGTCATACAATTATTGATTGGTTTAGTAACTTTAAAAAAAGGCAGCCTAGTGCCTGAAGCTCCTGCACATGCGGGTTCTAGTGAAGGGGTCCATCCTAAAGGGTTTATAGTCGATAACCTTACATTGCACTTTTGCAAGAGGCTGTTTTCATACCTCGAACCCATAACCTCAATATCACAAGACAACAATTTTACTGTTTTGCCAAAGTTTGGGAAAGGGGCAGACAATAAAAGGTCTATAGTACTCAGCCTTACCATGACCTCCAAGTTACACGACAACAACTCTACCAATTCGCCAAGGCTTCCCTTCTGTCTATTAACTTTCAAAAAAACCAAAAAATGTTTGAGTGGGTATTAAATGAATGTTATTGCTTATTATGCAGGTAGTAGCAACAGCACACGAACCATTGTGATTATCATCATTGCTGTGGTTATTACGGTAGTGATAATCTCCATCATTTCAATTTACTTATTGAAGAGGAAGGCAATCAAAACAAAACTTGGTAAGCAGCCTTCCGTTTACCATTTGCTAGTATATTGCTAGATACTATTGGGGATTCGTATTGGTGCATGGCCTAAAGATGTGGGCGTCATATTCAAAGAATTTAATATCCTCCTTCCCTCTTTCTTTTATCAGAAAGATAATGTCATGTTAAAAATGTGATAACATTTTCAGATGTTGGAGTTGATCAAGAAGATGAGATCGGAGACATGGAGACAATATTATTTTCCTTGGCCACACTCAAAGCTGCCACCGCTAACTTCTCTGATGCAAATAAGCTGGGTCAAGGCGGGTTTGGTCCTGTTTACAAGGTAACAATAGGCCTAAAACCTCATGACTTCTTTCCCATAAAAACTTTGGATGCGTAGCTCTTTTTCAATATAAACAGCCCCAAATGGAAATTAATCACTGCTTTATGTTTATCGTACCCTAAAGTGTGATTTTGATTGTATTGGCAGGGCAAGCTAATAGATGGACAAGAAATAGCAGTGAAAAGGTTGTCAAGAGGTTCGGTGCAAGGAATAGCAGAGCTAAGAAATGAGGTAGTGCTGGTTGCTAAACTTCAGCACAGGAATCTTGTAAGATTACTTGGTTGCTGCTTGGAAGATCAAGAGAAGATGCTTGTCTATGAATACCTACCAAATACCAGTCTCGACACCTTTCTATTTGGTTTGTCTCTTTCTTCCATCCTTTGCTAACATACCCATGTTTTGTTTGCATTGTTTGAGGCAGTCTTTCACAATTTCCAAGTACAAAGCTTGATCATTGTTACCCTCATAGTTTTGTGGTATCTGAAGATAGAAGTACATGTTAAAATCTGCCGAGTAGATACAAATTCTTTGGTAGGAATTGCTAACGGAGGTACTTAGGCCCAAATTTTCCTGGTCCAAACATTGATCTTCTAGGCCTATCTTAGACAGGTCATGACTCATAAATCAATCTATCGAATGATAGCTTCTCAAAGTTTTCAAAATACAAAGCTTCGGTCTTTCAATGAATGAGACTTTGGGGCATGATCTCAGTCGGGTGGGGCCTTGAAGATGAAAGGTTTCCATTACCATAAATTTTCTCACTGAATGAGGTTACAAGCTACTCTAGTTTTTCTTTTGAGGACTACTCCCAATACATTCAGCTTTATATCTGCATTGACAATGTTTTTACATTGTTGAGCCAGATCCAACAAAACGTCAACTATTGGACTGGGATAGGCGGTACAAGATCATTGCAGGGATTGCTCGTGGGCTTCTTTATCTTCATGAAGATTCTCGACTCAGGATCATTCATCGGGATCTGAAGGCCAGCAATATTTTGTTAGATGGTGATATGAAAGCAAAAATTTCCGACTTCGGTTTGGCGAAGCTTTTTGGCTCAGATCAGACTCAAGGAAACACAAACCGTATTGCCGGGACATTGTAAGTTACATAGTTTGATCAATTTCAATTCCAAGAAAGCAAATTATTCTAGGTAAGAGTAGATACATAACAGGGGTTCCTTTCGTGATTTAACAGAAAGTAAAAATAATTTGACAATTGGTATAATGCAGTGGATATATGGCCCCAGAGTATGCTATGCATGGGCTGTTTTCTACAAAATCAGACGTATATAGCTTTGGGGTTTTAGTTCTAGAGATTCTCACTGGTCAGAAAAATACCAGTTTCCACGGATCCGAGCATGCTACAGATCTCACAAGCTGTGTAAGTATCAACTTAAGTATACACCGCAAGTTATGTAAGATGTACGTATATACAAATTGAGAACTGATGAAGTTAATGTACTTCTCATAGGTATGGGAATATTGGACAGAAGGAACGGTCTTAGAGTTGATTGATCAAAATCTAGATGGACAGTACCAGCAAAATGAGGCGTTGAGATGCATTCATATCGGATTATTATGTCTTCATGAAGATGCAGCATCAAGACCTTCAATGTCATCTGTTGTTCTTATGCTTGATAGATCCTCCATCACTCTCCCGGCTCCTTCTCACCCAGCGTTTTACGCTAGAGGGAGTAAGCCTTCGGCTTATTTCTATTCAGATTCCAGTCTTCAAGCGAGCCCATCTGATCGATCCACCAGTTTGCTAATCTAATATTCAAGCAGGTGAAATTGTCAATGACCAAATTAGACCTTTGATTGAGGTTACTTGTAAACAAGAGTGGGATTATAAATCAGTTGGTGAGTTTTTATTTTTTTTTTTTTTTATCAAGAAAATTTAAATTGGAATCATTGTTTTCCTTTAACACAAGGTCTATATTTTAGCTTTGTCGTAGCAGTCCTTGTCACAGCCAAAATTTTGTGTCCCTTTTGCAGCCATCCGGGCACCCTTGTCTAGACGCGCCTACATAGAAGGCCGGTTACGGGCACAGTGCTGGGATCTATGTTCAATTGAAACCATTCAGACTTGTACACCTTTATGAGTCAACTCCCATGGTTTTGGTTTCACTCAAATGGTTTCCATCAGGTTGGTGAAATTGACACAAATCAACATATCATCAGGAAGGGTATTCTACATAATACTTTTACTTTTGTTGGGGTCCCAAAAGTCACATACTTTCGATATCGTACATTGCTTTTCCTCAACGCTCTGAATTCTAAAGTCGACGTACTCAAAGAAGCTGGGAAGATCAATGTACAAAGCAAGTAACCTTTGGAAAGTGGCCCATCTATGGCAAAACGGGTAAGACTAACAATTCAGATCATTCAAAAAATACAGGCCTTCTAATTTTACCACGAAACCTCAAATGATGATGTCATTCGTTCCTTTCAATTTTGAGATTCTCATGCTTGCCAAAGCACCTGGAACCAATCAAAAGATTGACGAGATCCACAGTTACGACCATTTCGTCCATTGAAATTTACGGCACCTCCCTAGACATCACCTCTGGATGATTTGATTTATTCATCTTCTCAACTCTCTCTAATTTAGACTATCTGTCATTTGATGTTTTTAGCTACTAATTTGTCCAATTGAAAAGTATCATAATCATGGTCATTAGATTTTTCAATTGAAGAAACTAGAGAAAAGTAGTAGCTAGAAGTAACAAATGAATATGAGCTTTGCATGTAGCCTGTCTAGGGGAAAGTAAAGAAGATGAATAGATTAAATTATCCATAGATAGAATTTCAATAGAGGGGCCACGGTGCCAATACCGGAAGCTTACTCATATAGCATTTCATTCTATTTCTTATTTGTCAATGCTTGTTCAGGCGTTGATGTTAATTACTCAAACCTCGTGTCCTTATTTAATTAGAAAAATCAAACATATCAACATTTTATATTGTGTAAGAACAAGTCAATATATATTAGAAATTTGTGGAATAGTGGTATCGAGTGTGACTACGTCCCAAGAGCATGCAACCCTGCCACATTTGTATAGTCGGCCCACTATACCATTGGTTCATACATTTTATTTGACTCTCCTAACTTTGATGTCTACTAGTGCAAAAGCTATGTCCAAAGGGACCAAGTAGCATCCAAGATATGGCATTCTGCTGCCTTTAGGGGAAAAAAAAAGGAAAAAATTTTGAAATGCCATTTTGCACAGAAAAGCACAATTTCTTGGGTACTAAATGTGCCATTTTGGCATTACTTTTAACACCATTATATACCCAAGGTTAGGGGAGTTAGAGGAATGGTAGTTGGGTCACTACACAAAAATGGAGCTAATGATCCTCTTTGGTTGTTCTCAAGATACGAGCACTAGTAGCCTCACTCATGCAATGCACGGTAACAAAGTTTGTAAATATAAAAATGAGAAAAAAATAAATCATTATTAAGTTTGTTTAGAAGGTTCAGTCAATAATGTCAACAAAGTAATGTCATTTGTCAATGTACAGATTTAACATATGTTAGGTCTTTAGTCTAATGTTGCCTCCAAATTAACTTATTGTCATATGAGTAAAAAAAAAAATTGTTAGTAATATATTTAACAAAATATAAATAATTATAGATATAGATAATGAATATAACCATATCATATTCTTCTTAAAAGAAACTAACCTTTGCAATCCTCTGGATATTTTCCAATTTTTTTGATAGCTCAATAGCTTGTGAATCTTTATTCTACACTAATGCAAGTTAAAGTAACAGATTATAGAAAATTATTTTGTATATAATATACACGTCCTCAGATATTGCAATATAATATATCTTAACAAAGACTTTTATTTTAACCATTCCCCTCAATATAAACCTATCAAGGGTAAATTGTTATAATTTGAAAAGAGCCATTATTCAACCGAACTTCAACCTGCTAATGCAAAACTAAAATTCTGGAAGCCTGAGATAGTCTCCCTATTTTCTGAACTCTGACTTTCTACGTATGAATACAAAATATCCTAAAATATACAATAGGAAGTCAATTAATTTAAAAAAAAGTCGTCTTCCCCTCATCCTTTCTTTACATTTCATAGTTTGAAGGACCTATGCACGAAAATCACAATTAAGTCCTATGTTGTATCATAATAATTCTATCATATACAATTTCTTTTGCTTGTGCAATCTGAGGATTTGGCATGTCGATATATCTCGTTCAGCTATGGATTATTATTACCAGGGCAGTTTAGAAATTGAAGATGATAATTAGAGTTACTCTTGATTGAGGAAAATGTTCTCCCAATACTTTGTACCTTGTACATGTGTTTCTGGTTTCCAGGGATTATAATGAAGATGAACAACTAAGGGACTCCTGTCAAAGACAATAGACATCATATAATGGCTATCTATAAGTAAGAAACTAATATGAGTTTGATTTTTGGGTTGGTACTGAACAGAAAGAATCCTTTCATTTTTAACTGTTTTCCCTCAAGATTAGGGGCCATTCATTACGAAAAGGTTATATAGATAACATTTTTTCTTCTTTTTTAGGTTAATTATGATAAAATAAGAAGTAAAAAAGGAAAACTTATATACATGCCAATTGGCACTAGTGTGGCAGCTAAAGTCTACATTGTTTCTTAGGGACTCTCCATTAGAATGAAACCATAATATGAGTTTCCTTTGTTTGCCTTGCGTATTTATCTGATTTCTTCCTACATAGATATTATGTATGACCAAAAGGCATGCCGATTCAACTGATCTAGCATCGGATGAGAAAGGGTCCGCATTCCGTGACCATTTGGGAGGTTTAATAATTGGATCTGTGTGATTATTTATTTTTAAGCTATTAGATATAAAATATAAGAGAACTCCTAGAAATAGCCTGGCTCAAACAAAGACGTGGCCACTATCTATAAGTGGATTATCTTTGAATAATTTACCATGAGGTCAGGCCCCAGGGGCATTCTTAGAAAGTCCTACGGGGAAAAATGACGTATGTGCCCTTACTGTTTTTTAGCTATAACTCGGTAAGCCTATATTTCTGAAGATATAAACCATTCATAATGCTGTCCTTAACCGAGGTAGTCATGATCCTAAATTATCATCCACTAGATGATCCTATCTTAGTAATTGCTGTTTTTAATCTTGAAGTGGATGGTGAAACGTCTTACCGGCCATTTTGTAACTAAAACAAAAAGGCCAAAATCATTCAATAGATAAGAACGTCTCAGTGTAACTTACAAGCTGAGGTCTCTTTAGGGAAAAACTTGGGGTCCACCTATGATATCCAGAAGTGATATAATTGCCTCTCTTTTTTAAATTCATAAGCCACTTACTAATGCTACGAATTATTATAACTTTAGGTCAGTCTAGATTTATGAAGATCCAAATCATTCATAATGTTGCTCTTGACTTAGATGTTTTGTGTTCGGAAAAAATTCCATCTATTAGATGATTTTAACTATTCTTTTATTGAGTTGTAAAATAAATTGTTAAAAGTTTCACCAGCTTTCATATAACTAAAGTCATTAAATACATGAGAATTTTGGAGCATGACTCATTCAAATCAAGAGCAACATTATGAACGATTTGGATTTTTATAATTCTGAGCTCCCATGAAACTAAACTGTCCTGGGACTAATGTACTAAATATATAATTAAAAAACAGACATACACAAATGTATTAAAGATGGTGGGCCGTTACACATTTACTTGCCTTTTCTTTCTTCAAGTGCGACATTCATACAGTCGGTGCTCGAATCCACTTTTGACCCATTGATTCCAGTCCACAGTCATATTTCTGCGCATATTGAGCAGACCGTTAAGGGGCCCAGCAAGAACATTGAATGCCCCGAGTATGATTGAAAGACAATCCGATAAAACTCCATGGCTGTTCTCAAAAGTCAAAAACAAGGTTGGATAGTCCACAAGAAAACGAAGATTCGGATATAAACAAGTAGTATTCTTTTGTTTTGTTTAGTCAGGCGGCTAAGAAGAAGAGCAATTTTCAAAACGTGTAACATCAATTCCGTAACCCAGAGGATTAAACCAAGGCATGTCGATAACTGGAACAGCGCCGCGTATTCTTCATAGTGATTTATACACCACTTGGAAAAATTTCAGCTTGCGTCCTTATTTATCTAATCATCTCTCTCTCTCTCTCCTTCTCTTCTTCTGAGATCTATTCCGGCAATGCCAGTATGCATGCTTTTGCATCAAAACCAATCCATGTACTCCTCCTAGCTAGTTCATTATTTCTCTTTCAAACTTTTACCTTAGCCCAACGAGATCCCATTTTTCAAATCTGTTCAAACGCTAGAAATTACACAAATGGAAGCCAATTCGAAACCAACCTCGACCTCCTCCTCTCTTCTCTAACCACAGATGTTCCTACTGATGGCTTCTACAACATCTCAACTGGCCAAGACGCCGATCAAGTCTACGGCCTTGTTCAGTGTCGGTCGGATGTCTCCCCCTCAGATTGCCGAATTTGCCTTAACAGATCGAGCGTGGAGATTATTGATCGATGTCCCAACAGAAAAGAAGCCGTCATCCGATTTGACAACTGTCTTTTACGTTACTCGGACCGACGATTCTTCTCGCAACTTCAAAATAGTGCAAGGACAGAGCTATTCAACATACGGAATGCGTCTGATCCTGTTAGATTTAATTGGCAGTTGAGAAATTTGTTGGATGAGCTATCAACAGGTGCTGCTTCTGCACCTTCTAAATTTGCTATTGGGAATACAAGTTATGTCAACTCTACTAGGATTTATGGTCTAGCGCAGTGTTCTAGAGATTTATCGGATGGAAACTGCTCTTCTTGTTTGGAATCGCTCATCAGCAACGTTGCAACATGGCTGAAAGTAGGAGGGCAGGTACTGACAGCGAGTTGTTATATAAGGTATGAGATATTCAAGTTCTTTCAAGACTTGCCCCCTCCTCCCCCACCAGTTGCATCATCTCCACCGCCCATCCAGGAAGAGCCAGATGGTAATGGTAAGCCTATTTACTTTCCTTTCACAAATAAATGCTTGTCCGAGGTAGAAGAGGTATATGGTGGGGGTCTAAAGTTACAAATGGGACTAATATTTTGGTGACATCATCTTAACCATACATCTCCGGGGCTCCTGTCTTAGATAGGACATATCGCGAGTATCTCATCCGTTGGTTGATCCTGGAGTTTGCTGGTTTAAGTTGTTGAATTACTTGCAATGCCTAGATTGTCGGCTGGATGAGCAGACCATGCTATTTGGGTACAATAGGGCGGAACCTCATCGTGGGTGCTGTGAGGCGCCCCCACTTTTATATAACAGGCCCCACACCTGTGGTTGATTCAACCATTCATCTGATTTCTCCTATTTCACATATGTGGAGTCTCAAAAATCACATGGTCATGTAATCTCTCACCTCTTGGGTTTTCTTTCCTAATAAAAATCGATCTGCCATTTAAAAATAAAAATAAAGAATTGCGATTATCAGACGACTCTAGCATCGGTTTGAAACGTTTTCGGTGTTGAATGTGAACTGTTTGCTTGGTCCTCCGCGTATCAAGTCCCGCAGGAATCCTAATTTAATCCAGTTGAACTTTCAAAGGATATCTTAATTAACTCTATTAGTGCTACACGCAATCCACATTAGCCACCGAAAAGTTTATTTTTTTCGACCACAGTTCTTAAAGATTCTCGACTCGGTTGCAAATGAGTCACTCAATGAGTTTAACTAGTTGTATGATGAAAATACTAGCCCCTAACCAACTCATCTAATAATTTAGGCATCCAAAATGAAAATATTAAGTAATAGGTAGATACCAGACAAATTTTTGTTCAAAATGCAACTCAAGTATTTTCTTAATCACTCACAAGTTGCTTTGAGTTAACTCGACATGCCTGACATCTAAATCAAATCCAGTTTTCAAATTTTTAAACTATGATTTTTTCTAAAATAACCCTTGAGAAAATAGATATGCTTCTTCCGTCCAAATGTATCTGTGGATTGAATGTCGTTTCTTTTTATGCAGAAAATGGCAACGGGACAAGGACTGTTGTGATTGTTGTTGTTGCTGTGGCCATTGCGTTAGTTTTAATCTCCGCTGTTATCATTTATTTATGGAGGAGGAAGCCAAAGAGAAGGAGACTTGGTAAGCATCCTAACCTTCACCATTCGCTACAGTGCAGAAAATCGTCAGTGTTTTGCATTCGAATCCAACTTATTGCAATTAGTAAAATTTATATGATCCAGCTTATGCGAGTACATGGACACAATTGCATGCATGATCTGATTTTATAAGTCTTGCCAACTAGGGGATTAAATTTTAGATAGTGATATGTGCACTTCTTGTTTTTCCTCATTAGCCCCTCAATAAATAATAAGAACCACTAGAACGTTAGGTAACCCTAGATTTCTAAAAATCCTAGTCTTTGACAATGTTGCACCTAACAATGTCCTTCTATTTATGTTCCGCACACCTTCCTGTCCTTTGTGTGGTGTCCATTTGTACATATTAGTATTATGTAGGTACTTCAAGCAAGAATTATATGTAGAATCTAGATATTGATGGTCCAAATCACTCATCTTCTTCGTAACATCCCTTACAAACCAAGTACCAAAAGAAATTTCTTCATATGCCGACCCACAATGGTTAGTAGAACATGGATGGCATTTTTTTTTTTTTTTTTCCTTTTGAAGGTTTGGGGCGGGGGGGGGGGGGGGGGAGAATATATTATAAAGACATCCCCGTGGTTTAGTAGAATTTCAACTAGACCCCTATGGTTTAATTCCAATCAGTTAACCCCTTGAAGATCCTCACAATCATTCCAACCCGCCCATCTAAAATTTCAACCAAATCTCCTGCCACTACCCACAGAATTGCATTATCGGCCATACTGGTGGGCCCAACACTCTTCCAGGCTCTTCTGGCTACCAAAGCCCTCTTTTGGGGCCCATGTGGGCCATGTCTAGGCAATCAAATCCACTAATCTAATGGTGACCCCAAATCACCCCATTCCTCTAGGTCTCACAATATGTTTTCGACGGTCTTGATCACACATGCATCTCCATCAATGGTCTTCTATACTCGTAATCTCATTTTCTCTCTATTAAAACCACAAAGTCCAAAGCAATTCCAGTTCTCTCGTGGATACTTCCCATCTCCTGAAACTGAATCTGTCATGTATAATTTGATCGTTCCTCACTATCCACACAACTATGCTATTAGACTCCAATTACAAAGAATGATTTTTCACCTGGTGCTAGCACCTTCTTTTTAAGTAGGGTTACAAAAAAGTAGCAGAATGCTCTCGAAACTAATTCACTTGAGTGAGATAGAGAAAAGTGGAATTTCGTGTGTAGGGATGGCATCCTACGAAGAAATGCCAAAAGCAAAGGCAGCTCTCTAAGCAATTGTAGTAAAATCACGGACCCAATGATAAATCCCACAATAATTTCAATTAAGTTTCTTATGAGCACCCTACAAATCTTTACATTTTGCATAGAAGTTCGCAAATGACTTGCTGACAAGCACATTAGAATCCAACCCCTCTTTCTTCACAATCTATTTACCTCCTCATAATCACCTAAAATGCAATGCAATCCTAGCACTGAAGTCTAGCCACATTCAGGCATTATATTCAAAAGCTGTTGTGCATCGTCGATACAATGAAACTTATTGTCGACCTCCAAGAGTCGGCCCCTGAGAAATGCACATAGTTTTACTTTAGAAACTATCAAATGTGCATGAACTTGGAAAACTAGTTCTATATTATCCAATAACATATCACCACTATGATGAACTTTTGCCGTTTGAGGCAGTTGTTCGTTGACGCTTAAAGCCGAAATTTGGCATTTTCTGCTTGGAAGAAGAAAAAAGGAGTGTTTGAAGAGCTGACAGTGATGGTTATTTCCAGATAATGATAGAAGGTTGACGATGTTGCAGAGATTATCATTTCCTTATCGATTTCTCTAAAGACCCATAAATATTTTGAAAGGATTATGCAATATGGTGGGTTTGAATAGAATTCTATAGTTATATATAATTCCAAGGAGAAGTGTATCAAATGTTTCATTTGATGGATTTTCTGTTGATTTTTAAGGTTTTTTCTTTCCTTCTGGAGAGATTTTTTTTGTATCTGGTTCAGAATTTTGAGATTTGCATTCTAGTAAAAACTCTAAAATTTGAAGTAAACTTTGTCATATGTATTGGAGATTTTACAGATGATGGAAATGAAGACGAGATTGCTGGCTTAGAGACCATATTATTTGATTTGGCCACCATTATCGATGCGACAAGTAGATTTTCTGATGCAAACAAGCTGGGACAAGGTGGATTTGGTCCTGTTTACAAGGTAATAAATGGGCCTAATTCTTTATCCTAAATGGGAGTTTGAATGTGCTGCTTTTTCTTCCATTGAATATTTCAAATTAACTCCCAGATATAAATTTTCAGCTGGACTAGACTTCATTATGTTGGTAAAATCCAGTGTTTAGAGTTTGAGGCTATTAGAATGAGAATATGCAATTTTTGTGAAAGATCTAGTCTACCATTCCCTTATCTACCTACCCAAAAGCCAAATGAAGGGCAATGGTTAGTACATCTTGTTTCCATAATCGTAACTTATCTCATTTCCTTTGCAGGGCAAGCTAACAGATGGACAAGAAATAGCGGTAAAGAGGCTTTCAGGAGGTTCGGTGCAAGGAATAGAAGAGCTCAGAAATGAGGTAGTACTGGTTGCTGAACTTCAGCATAGAAATCTTGTAAGATTGTTGGGTTGCTGCTTAGAAGATCACGAAAAGATGCTTGTCTATGAATACCTGCCAAATAAAAGCCTTGACACTTTTCTATTTGGTCAGTTCCCCTTCTCATAGATATCTCTTTACATGTAAATCATGCACATGGCCTAGTTTACTGAAATAGTTTCTCCATATTCTAGTAACATGCTTTCAAAGTATTGAAATACCCATTTTCAGTCACTCCTTCACCTTTTCACTGTAAGGCTCTCTAATAGGTCCATGGCATTGTACATAATTGCATACATATATTTGTGCTTCCCTGTGTATCTGTTGATCTAATTTATTTAATTTCTTAAGCCAATCCTAAACATCATAATCATGGGATATAATGCTCAGTGAATGTGTAATGTGTGATTAGTCTAAGTTTTCCTGATCATAACATATTCCAGTTTTCCTGAACATTGTTGAAGCAGATCCAATCAAACGGGTCCAATTAAACTGGGAAACACGGTACAAGATCGTTAGAGGGATTGCTCGAGGGCTTCTTTATCTTCACGAAGATTCTCGTCTCAGGATCATTCATCGGGATTTGAAGGCCAGCAATATTTTGCTAGATGGCGATATGAATGCAAAAATTTCAGACTTTGGTTTGGCAAGGATGTTTGGCACAGATCAGACTCAAGTTACAAATCGCATCGCTGGAACATTGTAAGTTGGATGCATGAATTTCTATTTTGAGAAATGACATTAAGTAGCAGAGACAGACCAAGTTACTGGTTCTTCTAAGCCCACTAGGAAATGACCTCCAATGTGTCTAATAAGCTTTGTAGTAGCGTGCTGCATTTAAATGAATTGAAAGGAAGCACAAGTCATTTGACATATTGATGGTATGCAGTGGATATATGGCACCAGAGTATGCTCTACATGGGTTGTTTTCAACCAAGTCGGATGTGTATAGCTTTGGGGTCTTAGTTTTAGAGATTGTAACTGGGAGAAGAAATACTGCTTTCCACGATTCAGGACGCATTACGGACCTTACAAACGCTGTGAGTGCCAAGTTGTACAATGTAATTTTCGCATGGAATTTTGTAAGATACTTAGTAGTAGAGAACTAACAAACTTATTTGGATTTTTGGTAGGTATGGCAACACTGGACAAAAGGAACGGTCTTGGAGATGATTGACCAAAGTTTTGATGGAGAGTATCAGCAAAGCGAGGTCTTAAGGTGCATTCATATGGGATTATTGTGTGTCCATAATGATGCAGCTGCAAGACCTCCAATGTCATCAGTTGTTCTCATGCTCGAGAGAGGGTCTATGACTCTTCCAGCTCCTTCCTCACCAGCCTTTTTTGTTGAAGGGAGTACGACAACATCTGATGTTTTTACGACAGGTTCTGACCATCAAGCAAGCCATTCAGATCAGTCTACCAGTAAACTAGTTAAGCATTCTATAAACGGATCGTCAATTACCAAATTGAACCCTTAAGAGGGATAAAGGATACATGCCAGCAAGTTCATGTCCGTAATCCGATGCAGAGCTGTTTGACATAATCTGATTGGGTGCCGTGGAAATGATCAAGGGAAGTCTGCTTCACCTCCTTTCTGATTGTATCATAGTGACAAGATTCATGCCTAGCTAGCTCTTGACGTTGCTTGGGAGATGGGCACTACACATTACCGACCGCCGTAGAAATCCTATTGGAGAAAGGATTCACGGATGATTAGCAAGTTTAGGGATTTCGAGCGGAAAACTAGAAGATACATGGATTTTGAGCATTAAGAAGTCTCGCTTAGTTCTGCATGCTGTGAAGAGATCAGAAAGCTAGGCTACTTGAAATAGTCGTCGGAGCATTAAATCCTTATATTTGCGCTGGGATTATAACAGTTGTCGTAACAGTAAACAGGCACAGATTGGCTCCTTTTAAGGCCACCAACATTGGCGATCCAGACTAATCTTTAAGGTAGACAAGGCAAGTCCTGTTTCTCATCGTTTTGCCTCCGTGCTGAATATAAATGATCCAGTCGGTTTATCTAATGGGTTGCACGCTTCTTTACTGATGATGCTAGCGCTCTGATCTGTTGACATATATCTACCTTTTTATCATTCGAGTTATATATTAGGTGTGGTGTATGTTAGATAAATGGTTTTAATCAACGAATCGTATGAGCTCATATGCACATCTTGTGCATGTATGTAAATCAGATTAGGATCATATGCTTACGGGGACTTTCCTGGTGAATGTCGATCTCCTTTACTCGGCAGTTGTCCAATTAAAAGCCAGGAATGAGGGTTGCTTTAGCTGGGAATAAGATTTTTCCAAATATTTACTTGGTAAATTATTGTTGAAACCATTTATACCTAAGGCCCCGTGATGGCTAGCTAAGAATTTTGCTTAGGGTGGAATTTTGATATAGAAGCATGGGACTTATCCATAACACGTCATAGCAGCTACAGGCCGGTTTGGTTAGCAAGAAAGTTTAGTCCTGGATAAATGAATTTCTCAGGAAACCGATTTACATTCCCACCACTTTCTACAGAGTACTTAGCCGATTGGAGAGAACTTGGAATGAGAACTACTGTTTTCAGATTTAGAAGGATGGTAATTGATTTCCATGCGGACCTACATCTCAAGCCCGGTTTGGCTTTTCTATGTGAAACCAAACCATGGAAATCAATTACCACTGGAAACGGATTTCAACTTTGGGCAATTTCTTGTTAATGAAACAGGTTATTAATAATTCATATCATTAAGCAAGTAGGAGAACTTTAACATGATGAGTTCTACCTTTCAGCGATCCAACATCCGAAGAAGTTCCATGAAGATTTTGAATAATATCGTGGAAGCTTAGTATAATGTGGCATCTCATGAGGTATCATTTCAACAAAAAGAAAAGATCAGCAAATGACAGAAGCAACAATTCTTCTAGAAATGGAGTTAATAAAGTTGCTCCGGTGGTTTCAAACTTCATTCTCATTTGATTTCTATGCTCAGACCCTCTCAGTCTGATTTTTTACTTTTTATTTTCACCAATAAACTTATCACCAATAAAAATAAAAAATAAAAGAAAAAAATCATTGAGATTGGACAACTCTAGCAGCCAAAAAACTGTACTTCGCCGATATGGACTGTTCCTTATACGGTGTTTCTAACCATCTGTTTCTACTGATCAAAAGTAGAATTTTCAAGTGCTAGAATCAGCCTATACTCAGCACCTTTAAATTTGGACTAGTAGATATCAGATGAACAGGTAGGCTCAACAAAAGGTAAGGCCAATCATCACTTGGCCACTAGCCATGTGGTTGCATTCTGGTACAGCATTCCTCAGCCAGCAGGTCTAACTCACATGTAAAACTCTCTGTTTATGTTTAACCGCAAGTGCACGGGCTATTGTAGTATAGCTATGCAAATACGGGTCGATCCCACGAGGACTTGATTTAAAATTATGGAGTTTTAAATAAAATTCAACTAAAAGAATAAAAACTAACAAAAAATAAAATCCAGTTTTTTTCAATTGTTCCAATGTTCACAAATATTTATTCCAAGGAAGACAGAAAATAAAAATAAAATGCGTCTTGGATAAGCTTGTCCTTGGATTGCACTGTCTCTGGATTAGTCTGTCCTTGAATTGCACTGTCCCTGAATAGTCAGAATGAAGATAAGTTAAAACCAGAACGACACAGTTGTAATTAAACAGGGGACCCAATTGGTATTTCTGAAATAGGACAGAATTGTAATTTCTGAGATCTGCAGGTGCAGATTTGTAATTTCTTCAGGTTCTGGTTTTTCACGAAAAAACCAGAAAAACACGTTTTTGGGAGAAATCTGGAAGAGGGAGAAGAGGGAGAAGAATAGAGGAAGGAGGAGAAGAGGAAAGGGAGAGAAGAAAGATGAGGAGAAAACCCGAGTTGGGTTTTCTCTCCTAGGGCGTCCGGTGAAGAGAAGAATGACCGCCGGAGAAGGAAGGGCCGGAGAGGAAGAAATCGGGTGGGTTTTCTCTCTGTGGCCAAACCCTGCTGTGTTGTCTTTGACTGGCCCGGCTAGAGCAGATGGGACCCGGCAGCTGGAGAGATGGGATGTTGCACGATCCTGTGTGTCGCTTAGTGCAGTGGGTGCTGGCCTAACGCTTGGGCTGGTGACGATGATGAGAGCGGTTGATGGAGACGTGAGGCATCGTCGCACAGCTTCTGGAGGTAGCCTGAGCAGAGGAGATGGTAGTAGAGTGTGGAAAAACAAGGGATTCTGTGCGTCATCCACTAGCTAGGCGATGGAAGCTGCTGGAGGTTGGGGAAAGGAAGTAAAGCGTGGTAGATGACGCTCTTCTGGAAATTAGATGAACAAAAGGGAGAGGGAGACAAAGCAGATGAGGAGGATCACTGGAGAATGGATGAGCAAACGTCGCCGATGTTGGGTGTGGAAGGATTGGGCAGACGACGACTAGGGGTTGGAACCGACCCTGACCACTCGATCGGATTGCTTAGTTCAGATGATGATTGAAGTAGGGGAGTGCCGAGGAACGGAAAAAGCAACGCTTGGTGCAATGAACAGAGGAGTGCCCGAGGAGCAAAAGAGGGAAACTGGGAAAAGGAGAAGAGAGGTTGGGATCGTGTGGAATGGAGATGACATTGTGATAGAAGGGTTGAGAGTAGAGATAGGATGTGCGGTTTGGACAGTGAGATGATCCGGGTATTGGGTTGTGGTGAGGAAGTGGAGCAGGGAAGGCGGTGCGGTAAACAAAGAATAGAGATGAGAGGGAGAGGGAGAATAGAGATAGAAGGTGTGGTAAAAGAAAACTATAAGAGATTGGAAATAACAGAAACACGAAAATCAAACTCTTTGGAAGGAACAAAAACAAAGGAGAAAAAGCTAAGCAAAGCTTGGGAAAACAAAACAAAACAACCCAAAACTTCCAACTCCCAACTCCCAAACGTCCCCCCTTTAAGAGAGAGGGGAAGAGGACTTAAAAAGAGAGAGAGATGTGGAAAGATTGAAGAGAGATGGGAGAGATAAGAGAGGAGTGAGAGACGTGCGAAAGAGAAGGAGAAAAAGAGAGAGAAAAGAGAGAGAAAAGAAAGGAGAGGGATAAGAGAAAAAGAGAGAAGAGAAGAGAAAGAGAAGGAAGAGGAGATAGGTGGGGTCCACTAGCTTTCCTAGTTTTGCTAGAACTCTGAAGTCTTCAAAGTCTTCAGTCTCTTTCCATGAAACTTCATCTAATCTTCATCTGATATCCTTGATTCAATCTGGAGCGTCCATGCCTGAGTTGACTGATCTGCAATGCACAGGACTCAATTAGCGAAATCTAAACCATCCATTAGCTTTAATAGTCATTTAACCACTAAATTTTATAATTCAATGGTTGGATGGCCAATTAAAGCTAAAATAAAATATTTGATTTAAAATCTTAAAATTAATGGTCTAGATACTCTAATCCAATACTAAATTAGGGGTATTTTGACCAAAATTGAACACTTAACACACCCCCCAACCAGCATTTTGCTAGTCCCTAGCAAAAGAGGCGTAGAAATCAACTCAATTTTTTTTTTTTCAGGTCATTTCCATTTTTTTCTCAGATAATTATCTTCAATAAATCTATTAACTTTAGCAAACTAATAAAGATGACTGAATAATTCAAAAAAACCCTACCCATATGCTAAAAATATTCCACTTAAGCTCAGATCTCAGATTGAGTATGTGCATATGCAGTCTATACATAGAATAATCTTTATCTCTAAGTAGACTTCTAACTTTTGAACTCCATCTAAAATATGTTTTGACCTCAATCCTTACTAATGACATACGCTCAGAAATAAAGTCTCTCAGATAGAGGGTTTAAATCATATCTCTCTTTTAATTATGTGAGAAGAGTCAATGAAAACAAATATATCTCACATATACTCATGAAGAACGGGAGTTACTAAGAAATTTCTTTTGATCCCTTTGGAATAGATGCCATTACCTTTGCATATTTAGAAATACCACTCTTTTAATCCTATCCATTCATTTCCTCATCAAGACTATATTCATCCTAGAATCAATAGGTCTTTATTTGGGACGAAACATAAGCTTAGGACAGGGTACCAAAGAAAGGGTATAAAGGTATTCAAAGTTTCTTCAAAAAAATAAGTATAGGTCTTCTACTAAAGTTGACAATTCTTCTTTTCTTTGTTTTTTTCTAAAGTGAATATTTTTGTTTCCATTTCTTTGCATTCTTCAAACTCTTTTTTTTTTTTCTTTCTTTCTTTCTTTTCTTTTCACTTTTCTTTTTTTTTCATATTTTTGACTCACTTTGAGGAATATTTCTTTTCTTGATATCCACTTTTCTACTTTTGTTGCAACTAAAAGATATTTTTTTTCCTTCTTCTCTAACTTATTTTTCAAAGAAAAATGGGTAATGGATAATTTATACTGGGTTAATATGGGTAAATGGTAATTTGGGTGACAAAAGAAAATGGCTTTATATCCAAGGCTCAACTTGGCTAACTAGTGGTAAAAATACTTCTGGGTAGGCTTTATGTCTCTAGGTTAATAACAAGGATGGCCTAAATCATTTTTTAGGTTTCATATAATCTATCAAATTCAATGAACTTTCAGAATTTTAAAGGTAGTATTCTAATTATTCAGGTAATTAGCCAAATTTAAGAGTTTGGGATCAATTTTCTTTAAGCACGCTGAAGAAAATTTTGAACATTTATAATCTCTCAAAAAGGATGAATGGCTCTAAAACTCACTTGTGTTATAGGTCTCCACTGAATTTCTTCAGAATTTCTAAGTTATAGCCACTTATCAATCTAGATTATCTATATGCAATTGCGTGTACAAATGTGATATGAGACTTTGCTTTTATGGAATACTTTAGAAAATGAGTAAAATGATGAATTAATCATATTCAATTCTATTAATAAGCTAAAGTTATCCAAATTATACTTCAGAAAATCCAATTCTCATCATGGTATAGGAAATGACCTAAAATTTTTCTTTTTCTTTTTTTTTTTTGAAAAAAAACCAAGGAAAACACCTAAAAACTAAAAGAAAATTAGAATTTGCTAGAATTCTACACCCCCCAACCTGACAGAAACATTGTCCTCAATGTTTAAAAAGTAGGACCTAAAATGAATATGGGTGATATAGAAAACAACAAAATACAAAATATGGTACAAAGAGATCAAATTCACTCAATCCTGATAAACAGGATCCTCCAGAGTTGTGGACTCAACTTCTGGATTCTCATAATCTAGGAAAGGCTTTAAACGTTGACCATTCACTTTAAAAGAATGACCAGTCCTAATATTCTCAATCTCGACAGTCCCATATGGAAAAACTTCTTTTACTATGTATGGACCGGTCCATAGATATCTAAGCTTACCTGGAAATAGGTGGAGCTTAGAATTGTAACGTAGAACTTTTTGGCTTGCAGTAAAGGATTTTCTCATTATGTTCTTATCATGAAAAACTTTCATCTTTTCTTTATATATCCTAGTACTCTCATAAGCTTCTTGCCTGATCTCTTCCAACTCATTAAGTTGGAGCTTGCGATGTGAGCCTGCTTTATCCATATTGAAATTGAATGTCTTTATTGCCCAATAGGCTCTATGTTCCAATTCCACAGGCAAATGACAAGCCTTACCGTATACAATACGATAGGGAGACATACCAATCGGGGTGCGATGTGCAGTCCTGTAAGCTCAGAGCGCATCAGTCAGTCTAAGAGACCAATCTTTACGATCTGGATTAACAGCCTTTTGAAGGATTTGTTTGATGGCCCGATTTGATACTTCTACTTGTCCACTTGTTTGTGGGTGATACGGTGTTGCAACTTTATGTGTAATATTATATTTTTTCATTAGTGCTTCAAATGGTTTGTTGCAAAAATGCGTACCGTTATCACTTATAATGGCTCGAGGAGTCCCAAATCTAAAAAAAATGTTTTCTTTTAAAAATTTAAGAACTATTTTGTGATCATTATGCCTACATGGGATAGCCTCAATCCATTTTGAAATATAGTCTACGGCCAATAAGATATAAATGTAGCCAAAAGAAGGTGGAAATGGACCCATGAAATCTAGCCCCCAACAATCAAAAATTTCTATGATAAGAATAGGATTTAGAGGCATCATATTCCTACGGGTTATTCCTCCTAACTTTTGACATTGCTCACATAATTTACAAAACACATGTGTGTCTTTGAACAACGACGGCCAATAAAAACCGCCTTTGCAAAATCTTTGCTTGTTTTACGGGTAGAAAAATGTCCACCACATGCTTCTGAATGACAAAAGGAGATAACACTATGTTGTTCTAAGTCAGGGACACATCTCCTAATGATTTGATCTGGGCAGTATTTAAACAGGTATGGATCATCCCAGAAATAGTGCTTAACATTGGAAAAGAATTTTTTCTTTTCTTGTTTAGTCCAATGTTCCGGAATTTTCCCTGTGACTAAATAATTTGCAATATCAGCAAATCAGGGAGGATGGGAAACATGAAAAAGTTGCTCATCAGGGAAAGTGTCTTTAATTGGCAACTCATTTAAAGGCTCTGTTAGGACTAAGCGAGACAAATGGTCAGCTACCACATTCTCTACTCCCTTTTTATCTTTTATTTCAATGTCAAACTCTTGGAGTAGGAGAATCCATCTAATTAGTCTAGGCTTAGCATCTTTCTTAGAAAGAAGATACTTGAGGGCCGAATGGTCAGTGAATATGACTATTTTAGATCCTACCAAGTAAGACCTGAATTTATCCAATGCGAAGACAACTGCTAAGAGTTCTTTCTCCGTAGTAGAATAGTTCATTTGGGTGCTATTTAAGGTCCTACGGCATAGTAGATGACGTATGGCTTCTTTTCTTTTCTCTCGTCCTAGTACGGCTCATACAAACATAGTCACTGGCATCACACATGATTTCAAAGGGTAGACTCCAATCAGGCGGCTGCATGATAGGTGCAGTGGTCAACTTGTCTTTCAACTTTATAAATGCTTCTTGACAATCCTTAGTCCACTCAAAAGGAGTATCCTTTGTGAGGAGGTGACATAGTGGTCTAGATATTGCACTAAAATCCTTAATGAACCTCCGATAGAATCCCGCATGACTTAGGAAAGATCGAATGTCCCTAATAGATTTTGGAATGGGTAGATTGGAAATTAGATCAACTTTAGCTCTACCTACCTCTATACCTTTAGATGACACAATGTGACCTAAGACAATTCCCTTAGGAACCATGAAATGACATTTTTCTCAATTAAGCACTAGGTTCTTTTCTTTACAACGAGTTAAGACTTTTCTTAGATTTTCAAGACATGTTTCAAATGAATTACCGAAAACAGAAAAGTCGTCTATGAAAACCTCTAAAATTCTCTCCACCATATCACTGAAAATGCTTAACATGCAACGTTGAAATGTGGCAGGAGCATTACATAATCCAAATGGCATTCTTTTATAAGCAAAAGTGCCAAAAGGACATGTAAATGTGGTCTTTTCCTGATCTTCGGGTGCAATTTCTATTTGGTTATACCCTGAATAACCATCTAAGAAACAATAGTACTGGTGTCCTACAACCCTTTCTAACATTTGATCAACGAAGGGCAAAGGAAAATGGTCCTTCCTTGTAACAGCATTCAACTTTCAATAGTCGATACACATACGCCAACCAGTAGTAACCCTGGTAGGGATCAATTCATTGTTGGCGTTAGTTACTACTGTCACTCCAGACTTCTTTGGAACCACCTGAGTAGGACTTACCCATTTGCTATCACTTATGGGATAAATGATTCCCACATCAAGCAACTTTAGGACTTCTGCTCTAACCACATCTTTCATATTAGGATTTAACCTTCTTTGCATTTGACGACATGGTTTAGCTTCATCCTCTAGATATATCCTATGGGTGCAGATTAAAGGGTTAATGCCCTTTATATCAACTATGGTCCATCCTATTGCACCTTTGTGTTCTTTTAAAGTGTCTATTAATTTGTCCTCCTGAGATGTTTCTAATTGGGAGGAAATTATTACAGGAAAAGTCTCTTTGTCTTCTAAAAAGACATATTTTAAATCTGATGGTAGAGATTTCAATTCAAGCTTAGGAGGTTGTATGAATGATGGAAGGGGAGTGGACTCCCTCAGTGGAAGGTCCTCGAAAGGAGGTTTCCATTTTTCTGTTTCCATGATAGGAACAGAATCAAGGAGGGCATTAACTTCCTCTATTAATGCATCCTCATTACACTCATTAAAATGGGCCAAACAGGCCTCAAGTGGGTCCGATAAGGAAGATGATTGAAACTGATCTTGCACAACTGAATTGATCATGTTAACACAGTGCAAATCATCAGTAGTTTCACCAGGTTGCTTACAGATATTGAAAATGTTAAGTTCTATTGTCATATTGCCAAAGGACAATTTCATCACACCATTTCTACAGTTGATTAAGGCATTGGACGTAGCCAAAAATGGTCGTCCCAGGATGACTGGTATTTCATTCTTCTCATTCACCACCGGTTGTGTATCTAGAACCAGAAAATCGACAGGGAAGCAAAATTGTTCTACCTGGACTAACACATCCTCTATTACCCCTCTCGGTATTTTTACAGAACGATCAGCTAGCTGGAGCGTAGTAGATGTAGGTTTCAATTCACCCAGACCTAACTGTTCGTATACCGAGTATGGTAATAAGTTTACACTAGATCCTAAATCAAGAAGAGCTTGATTTATCTGGTAGTTGCCAATAATGCAAGTAAGCGTGGGGCAACCAGGATCCTTGTACTTTGGTGGTGTATGGTGTTGAAGAATAGAACTAACCTGTTCAGTCAAAAATGCCTTCTTTTGGACATTTAATTTCCTCTTGATGGTGCATAAGTCTTTTAAGAATTTGGCATATGATGGGATTTGTTTTATAGCATCTAAGATCAGTATGTTGATCTTGACTTGTTTGAAAATCTCTAAAATCTCATCATTAGATGCAGACTTTAGGGCTTGGCGCAACCTTTGAGGGAATGGAGCAGGGACTGGACATGGCTCAACAGGTGAAACATGGTCCTTTTCTTTAGATTTTTCTTTAGGTTTTTCTACCTTTTCAATCTTTTTAGGCTCATCTTTCTCAATTATTTTACCACTCCTAAGAATAGTAACAACTTTAGTTTGTTCCATGGTAGAGCTAGATGTTTCATCAGATGCATTAATGCTAACCGCATGCACTCCCTTAGGGTTTGCTTGAGGTTGAGCTGGGAATTTTCCTTTTTCCATATTTTGCATCATTTGACTCATCATGTTTTTTAGTTCATTCACAGACTTTTCTAATTGAGAAATTTTCCTTTCCTGATTTTGATTAACTTGATTATCCTCTACATGCCTTTTAGGTGGGGGCAAGTAAAGTCCAGGAGAATGAGGTTGATGAGTTTGGTATGGTGGTGGAGCAAGTAGTCCTTGGTTTGGTTGTTGATGACTCTGGTATGGGCCTGATTGTGAGACATTTGCATTAGGTCCATTTCTCCAATTGAAATTTGGATGGTTTCTCTAGTTGGGATTATATGTCTCAGAATATGGGGAGAAAGGTCTTTTATAATTATTAAGTGCATTAGCCTGATCATGAAGTACATCTTGAAATGCAGGGATGGTAGGACATTCGTGAGTAAGATGTGATGTACTTTCACAAATGCTACACTCTTGTTCATCATTAGTTAAGGTTTTCGTTCCCATTTCCATGGCTTCTACTTTTCTAGCTAGGGTTGCTACCTTGGCACTGATTTCATTTTTTCAGTCATGGCATACATGCCTCCCCTAGTAGATGTGGTAGTGGGTTTGGGTCTATCAGAATGTTCTACTCTTTCTGAGTCAGCCCAGGTCTGTGCACTTTCAGTTAGCCATTCCAAATACTCCTCCGCCTCATCTGGTTGTTTATTCAAAAAGTTACCATTGCACATCATCTCTACAAACTGGCGCATGTCAGAATTAAGTCCTTTATAAAAGAAGCTGATAATGCACCATGGTTCATAGCCATGATGTGGGCAAGTAAGCAATAGATCTTTGAACCTTTCCCAGCATTGGTAGAATGATTCTTTATTTTTTTGGGTAAAGTTCATTATCTTACGACGGAGTGTATTTGTTTTATGTGTAGGGAAAAACTTTTTCAAGAATTCCCTAGTCATTTCATTCCAAGTCCTTATGGAACCTGGTGGCAGTGCATTAAACCACATTTTTGCTTTTTCCTTTAAAGAGAAAGGAAATAGCTTAAGCCTGACAGTGTCTAGACCTATATTTTGGTTTCTTTGGGTACTACATACCTCATCAAATTCTTTAAGGTGCAAATAAGGACTCTCACTATCTAGCCCATGAAATTTGGGAAGTAATTGAATTACTCCCGTTTTTAATTCTAACGCACCAGCATTTTGAGGAAGAATGACACAAGAGGGTGTACTGGTGCGTGTAGGTTGAAGGTAGTCTCTTAAGGTTCGTCCATGAGGATTCTGATAAACATCATTTTCTCCATGGTCACTCTGTTGGTCCCATTCCCTATTTTCATTCCTTCTCCAATTTCTTTGTTGATGATTATTCCTCCTTGGTGGAGGTTGATATTCATCATCAATTAGAGGTGGTGGGTCCTCATTAATGATGAGTGGAGCTTGATCACCTCTAATTCTACCATGGGGTGAGTTACCCCTTGATCGTTGATCAGCCATTGTTGGTCTGTCTTTTTGGTCATACGAGACTAACCTACCGGTTTCGTCGCGTATCCAAAAGGGCATACAATGAAAGATTTTTGGTTTTTTTTTTATGTTTTTATTTATTTATTTATTTTCTATCCTAAATGATGCAACCTAAATGCCTAAAATGATGCACAAAACAAGACACAATCAAGCAATCCCCTTAGGCTAGCAAGCATAGATATTTTGATTTTCTTGATTTTCTGTGGGGACAATGCTTTTAATTAGCCTACTCTAACGCTCCTACTCTCTTTAGGAGTTGACTACTGCTTACCAGTTAGGTTCTAACCAAAGCGGTTAATACAACCCTCGTGTAAGGAGGCGTTTAGACCTCAACAAACGTCGACAGGAGGTAGGGGAAGAGCGAGGCTCTATTAGATAACCCCCAATAACCACAGTGATCAAAAGCAACCAAAGTAACAGTAATTCGTGTCCTATTAAGAGGGTCCTACGAGCATGTGATAACCCTATAGGTCTCTTCTGATTGATTTTAAATTAATTTGAAAGGAGAGGTTGCGCGCTTGAGATGATTATCCTAGGTGGGCCAAGGAGTGGTGATGAAATCCACCCTTGATCTTGTGGGGTAGGGTGCCCTTACTAATTAAATTTCACACACCATGGCAATTCGATCAACATATAATCCACCTTAAAGCGTTAGACGTGTCCTAAAATGCAATTGAAAGCAATAAACTAATGCAAAACCCTAAGATGCAACAATTATAACATATGCTTTCTATATGCAATTAAGTACCAAACAATGCAAATTATTCTAAATGCAAACCCTAATCTAGAAAATTAAATGAGTGAGAAGACTTACAGTGAGGTTTCTGATGAAGATCAAGTGTGGGCCACCTTGTCCCACACTTGCCCTGTATTATTACAACCCTTTAAAAATTGAAATTGAAAATGCAAATTACAAGGGGCCTCACTACAAGATTCACTCAAAAATAAAATTTCTAATATAGGAAAGCAAGAAAAATCTATCAATTGATGAAGCTCCACTCCAATTTCCTGAAAAAGAAAAATAACAATTAGAACCAAATTTAGAAAATAAAGTGATTATGCACTAAAAATGCCTAAAGATGCACCTAAGAATGCCTAAAATGCAATTCCTAATTTTTTTGTATTTTTCTGGATTTTTTCTGAATTTTTTTTTTTAATTAAATTTTATAAAAACTCCATTTCAAGTCCCCGGCAACGGCGCCAAAAACTTGTTGATTGTTTAACCGCAAGTGCACGGGCTATTATAGTATAGCTATGCAAATACGGGTCGATCCCACGAGGACTTGATTTAAAATTATGGAGTTTTAAATAAAATTCAACTAAAAGAATAAAAATTAACAAAAAATAAAATCCAGTTTTTTTCAATTGTTCCAATGTTCACAAATATTTATTCCAAGGAAGACAGAAAATAAAAATAAAATGCGTCTTGGATAAGCTTGTCCTTGGATTGCACTGTCTCTGGATTAGTCTGTCCTTGAATTGCACTGTCCCTGAATAGTCAGAATGAAGATAAGTTAAAACCAGAACGACACAGTTGTAATTAAACAGGGGACCCAATTGGTATTTCTGAAATAGGACAGAATTGTAATTTCTGAGATCTGCAGGTGCAGATTTGTAATTTCTGAGATCTGCAGGTGTAGATTTGTAATTTCTTCAGGTTCTGGTTTTTCACGAAAAAACCAGAAAAACACGTTTTTTGGAGAAATCTGGAAGAGGGAGAAGAGGGAGAAGAATAGAGGAAGGAGGAGAAGAGGAAAGGGAGAGAAGAAAGATGAGGAGAAAACCCGAGTTGGGTTTTCTCTCCCGGGGCATCCGGTGAAGAGAAGAATGACCGCCGGAGAAGGAGGGGCCGAAGAGGAAGAAATCGGGTGGGTTTTCTCTCTGTGGCCAAACCCTGCTGTGCTGTCTTTGACTGGCCCGGCTAGAGCAGATGGGACCCGGCAGCTGGAGAGATGGGATGTTGCACGGTCCTGTGTGTCGCTTGGTGCAGTGGGTGCTGGCCTAACACTTGGGCTGGTGACGATGATGAGAGCAGTTGATGGAGACGTGGGGCATCGTCGCACAGCTTCTGGAGGTAGCCTGAGCAGAGGAGATGGTAGTAGAGTGTGGAAAAACAAGGGATTCTGTGCGTCATCCACTAGCTAGGCGATGGAAGCTGCTGGAGGTTGGGGAAAGGAAGTAAAGCGTGGTAGATGACGCTCTTCTGGAAATTAGATGAACAGAAGGGAGAGGGAGACAAAGTAGATGAGGAGGATCACTGGAGAATGGATGAGCAAACGTCGCCGATGTTGGGTGTGGAAGGATTGGGCAGACGACGACCAGGGTTGGGCAGGCCACGACCACTCGATCGGATTGCTTAGTTCAGATGATGATTGAAGTAGGGGAGTGCCGAGGAACGGAAAAAGCAACGCTTGGTGCAATGAACAGAGGAGTGCCCGAGGAGCAAAAGAGGGAAACTGGGAAAAGGAGAAGAGAGGTTGGGATCGTGTGGAATGGAGATGACATTGTGATAGAAGGGTTGAGAGTAGAGATAGGATGTGCGGTTTGGACAGTGAGATGATCCGGGTATTGGGTTGTGGTGAGGAAGTGGAGCAGGGAAGGTGGTGCGGTAAACAAAGAATAGAGATGAGAGGGAGAGGGAGAATAGAGATAGAAGGTGTGGTAAAAGAAAACTATAAGAGATTGGAAATAACAGAAACACGAAAATCAAACTCTTTGGAAGGAACAAAAACAAAGGAGAAAAAGCTAAGCAAAGCTTGGGAAAACAAAACAAAACAACCCAAAACTTCCAACTCCCAACTCCCAAACGTCCCCCCTTTAAGAGAGAGGGGAAGAGGACTTAAAAAGAGAGAGAGATGTGGAAAGATTGAAGAGAGATGGGAGAGATAAGAGAGGAGTGAGAGACGTGTGAAAGAGAAGGAGAAAAAGAGAGAGAAAAGAAAGGAGAGGGATAAGAGAAAAAGAGAGAAGAGAGGAGAAAGAGAAGGAAGAGGAGATAGGTGGGGTCCACTAGCTTTCCTAGTTTTGCTAGAACTCTGCAAGTCTTCAAAGTCTTCAGTCTCTTTCCATGAAACTTCATCTAATCTTCATCTGATATCCTTGATTCAATCTGGAGCGTCCATGCCTGAGTTGACTAATCTGCAATGCACAGGACTCAATTAGCGAAATCTAAACCATCCATTAGCTTTAATAGTCATTTAACCACTAAATTTTATAATTCAACGGTTGGATGGCCAATTAAAGCTAAAATAAAATATTTGATTTAAAATCTTAAAATTAATGGTCTAGATGCTCTAATCCAATACTAAATTAGGGGTATTTTGACCAAAATTGAACACTTAACACTCTCAAAGTTCAATTCGCTCTAGAAAGGTGAGAAAGGGTCAAATTAGCTTAACTCTAGAAGGATTTGTGCTTTCCAATAGATTTTGTTTGGATGATTTTTTGTCCTACAGAAGTCCACCTCTTGTATTTGACTAGGACAAAGCTGGAAAGACTCTGGTTGTCCCGCTCTTTCCTAACAGATGTTTTGGCGCTCACATATGCTGCAGAAATGATTCTACCTTGCACAGATGATCCTAGACCCTTGATCCATGAAGTATCCCTTTTGGGTAAGCCAGTAGAAGTTAAATTATTCATTTTTGCTGGACTTGTGAATGCTGATGCGATGCCTAATCAGTGTGAGACCGGAATCATGGACATGCATTGCCGTCTCGAAGTATTAAAAGTCAAACGGTTTGATCGCGTATAGTTTTCCTTGTCTTGGCCCCAAAGTTAGAGTATTATCCCATATCCGGATTGTACTTTCGACAGTCTATTTTTTTACTAAGACCAGTGCGATGGCTTGGGTTTTCATTTCCAAATTCATTTAAAAATGGTCAGGATTTGGAGTAATTTTTTTTAATTATCATATATAGTAGTTTTCAAAACCGCCTTCCATGCCCTGGTGTCTCATTAAAACTCCACATATAATCAAGATAATTTTACAAGAATAAGTACTACCATGACCCACTAGTCACAGCCCAAACAATCTTCAATGAAATCATAACTTAAATTAAATCAACTCCTCACGTTCATAATAAAGTGACTTATCTCATCATATCATTGTTATAAATGCTCAATGTTCTTATTCTAAAAAAAATAAATACTAATTCCGTTATCATACTTTCACTTGTCTGCTCCAAAGGTCCTGCTTTGCCTCAATTCTCTAGGTCTACTCAAAAGATTGACCTGAAAGTCTTTGTGGGGGTGAGTACAACTACTCGGTGAAAAATTATATGCAAACGATAAAATGCAATTAATATCAAACTTCGGTAATGATTAAATCTCTAAGTCCACAATAAATCACATTGAGTATTGCAAATCTCAATTAAAAGTATATAGTATATAGCACTAAAGGTTGTACCAAATATCTAAAACATGTCACACAATATCAAATAGATCAGACAGCAACGTCCTGCTGATGCCATAAAGGCAAATAGTCTAAATCCCTCGAGGTTGACCGACATATACATATACGTCCATATCAAATCTCGTCTGCTATGCACGTAGAGAGAACCAATATCTCATGCCTACGTTCGATCGTGGATACCGCACGACCTACACCTGTCCTCATGGGGGAGAACGGATCACATTGAATGGAAAGTCCCATGACCCTTCCAAACGTACAAAAGCCTTTACCTCAAGCAAGTATCAAAAAAAAAATTCAGAGTATCAGTAGCCAACTGCACTCTTAGCATAGTAAACTACAGGGGTCTCATCAATTTCCCCTCATACATGATTCCTAAGAATCTAATCACAGTTTTGATATCACACACACATGTGCATTAGTATAAACTTCTTCTCTACTTTTAAAACATTCAAAAACATGAATCATCCACTATCAAGTGAGCTCAACTATGGAATTTGGCGTTATTCCACACAATACACACTTTCATATAAACAAAGTCAATAGTATGATTTCAAAATAAATCCATAGTTGTGTACGCATGGTGATTTGATCAATACGAATCAACATTCCACTATAATGCATTTAAGGAATGAATAAGTGTGCATATTTATGAAATCAATGGTTGTAACTAAAAATATATTATGCACCTTGATAGGTCTCGGGGAAAAGAGTGCACCCACTTATTTAGCATGAAATCAGTAGGCAACACATGATCAATAATGAAATCTGAAATAATATAACTTGTGCATGAAAATTTGCATGAGATGTCTATGTGAGTCTAAAACACAAATTCAAAGTTGTACGTTATTTGGATCGAGGAAATACTTGTGCACCTGAGTTCATCCAATGACATTAGTTATAAGTGATCATTATGTTATCTAAAAATAAAATGAAATGTTCATGCACCCCTCCAAGAGATCTAACCTGATGTCACATAAGTGTTTAGTCATGAGAGCATGGTATGCATGATATGATGCATAAAGGTATCTATATATGTCATGATGCTTGCATGCACTTGACTTCAAGGGTATGAATGACTCGTACACATGCAATGAAATTAAGGGTAAGGGGGTGTGCTTGATCATATGGTAGTCAACAATTATGTATAAGTCTAAAAATCCACTAATAATTAACTATGATCAACTAAGGTAGTATGCGCATGAGAGTCTCGTCAATAGATCAAAGTGGATGAATGTGTATGGTATGTATAATGGCGTTGCACTGTGTGTGCGTTATCTGAACCATAGATGCATGATTTAGATGGTCCGCACTATGTTGGATGTACACTTTGTGTTGGAATCCTAAATGGTGCCATGTGTAAAGTTTTTTATTTTATTTTAAAAGAAGGGTCCAATCACATACATAGGTTATGAGTCCAAAATGGTTGTTGGATGCATTCTTTATATTGGAAGAGACTTCTAACAAAAGGCTAATCTCTTATCCAATATTTTGTGTAAATATAACTCTAATTTGTGAGAAAATGCATGCTCTATTAGAGTAGGAAAAGTTATGTGCGTGTACCATCCAAAGAATGAGTTATGCATGGTCTTATTATTATCATTATTATAAAAGATGAATGTGCATGGTCTTAACTTGAAAATAATCAAATGCTATATGTCACGCACAATCATAATATGTATTACAACATATCATTGAGTTTGATAGTATGCACTAAGATCAAAACGCGAATAAAGTGCACATTTAAATCCTAAGATTAACATTGAGATCCTAACTATAACACGATGAGTGTTGTGCTACCTTCAAACATGAGGTTAATAATTGAAGTCAAGGTGAAACCCAAAATAAAATATGCAAGATATTAAGCAAAAATCAACTAAGTACACATGTTATTTATACAAAGGGCAATGACGTATACAATATTTGAGAGATTAATAATTAAGATATATATATATGTCATTGGATTAAAAATAGATGATGTGTAAGGTGCATTAAATCATGATGTGAATTAGCATACCAAATCATCAAATCATATGACCAACAATGCCATAAAAAAACAAAAAATTCATTCGAATGAGATCGATCAAAATCACAAAACTAAAAATCAATCTAACTTAGAACATCTCATGCCCCCTATCTCTTAAAAGCAAAAATACTCTTCTACAGTCTTCTTTTCGAAAAACGCGTGGTATGGCTAATCCTTGGTGCAGCCTCCTCCTCCTCCTCCTTCTTCCTCTCTTTCTTTCTTTCCTTCTCTCCCTTTCTCTCTTTTCTTCTCCTTGATTTTGGGTAGGGAATTTTTCCAAAACAGTTATCTTTGGAGACTTAAACTCTAGTCCTAGAGTTTTGCATACTTATTCTATAACCATTAGAGCAATTAAATTTTGTGGTCAATTCTATGCAAAAGAATACTTATATTATGAAAATGAAAGTTATTACAACCAGAGATGTTCAAGCTCCGTGAACTATAGAGGCAATGGTCTTTATGCCAGGAACTTGAACCAGTTGTTGGGCCCTCTTTCCATCGAAGTTCCCCAACAGCCTTTGGCCTTGGCCTTGGCTCAGGAGGGAAAGGCCTAGATCAGGTGAACTGGCTCGGTCTATGAGGAGGTGATGTTTCAAGTAGTGACTGCAAGACATGTACTTTTGGTGCAGCTAAGGAGACCCTACAAAGCTGTCCTTACAACAAAGAGGCCGTCATATGGTACGATAACTGTCTCGCTAATCGAATAATGATATCTTCGGCAAAATCGACAACGACAGGTTCTACATGTTGTGCTCACAAAATGTAAGTGATCCAACATCATTTAATCAGCAAACCAGGGAACTGATTTATCATCTATATTTGGAAGCTCATTTTAGTCCATGGAAGTTTGCTAGAGGGAAGATGCAGCTAGGAGAATATCAGAAACTATATGGAATTGCTCAATGTACAAGGGACCTTTCCAGCAGTAATTGCTGGCAATGCTTAGAGGGTGCTGTATGCGAGCTTCCTAGCTGCTGTGATGGCAAACGAGGAGGTAGGGTTATTGGACGGAGTTGTAACAAAAGATACGAATTGTACCCTTTTCTCAGTCAGGTTGACTATGGGAGTCTATGGCGGTTATTACTTTTATTAGATGAATAAAGGGGGAATGATATCTATTACCCCAATTAGATGTGGATATGAATTGCTATATGAAAGACAAATCAGATCATTTGTTTGAAACACAGACGTGGTAGACGATGGGGATCTAGTTTTGCCTTCATAGTCATTCCTATGTAATTCCTTTTTTTCTTTTTCTGAATGGTCGCATCACTAGTGGCAGCAGACATAGCCCTGTATTCTGCCTGCTTTTTGCTCTTCCAGGAAATAAGAGTCTCAAAGGAAGACACAAAGTCCAGTGATAGAGCGGCGATCAATAGGGCAGCTTGCCCAGCCCAGTCTAGGAGATGTCTTTTCTTCCCTGGCCAGCCTTCAACAACTATATTTGTTTGTCCGGTCCCTCCAACTATTTCTTGGGGTTCGTCTCTGCTTCGGATCGAAAAGGCAGGGCCCATCTGCTTTCCTTTCCCTACTTCACGTAACCAACCGGTTATCTTATGTAGACTTGAAACAAGAGATGAACTCACGATGGAAAGGGTTTTGTCTTTATGTTGAGGCAGGCTTCTTTGCATGTGCTTCTCGATCCATTGCGACTTGGACCAATTTTATTGAATTCTCCCAAGGATTCCTGGTGTTATATCGTCTCTCCTTTGGCTAATCTACTTCAACAAGCTTGGTGCATTTGAAGAATCAAGGTCCCTGGTCCATAAACTGTGCCATTACATGCGTATAGGTTGCGGACTGAATTTGTTCCTCTAAATCTTCCATTTCCATTTGAAAGAATTTGGAGACTTTATGTGCATTGGTCAATATCTGCCTTACGAAGCATTTCTATAACTTACCATAAAAAAACAGAAAGGTATTTCTGTATCTCAGTATACTCCTTAACTTTTCAAAAAGAAGATGGCAGATGGTCAAAATCTCAAGTTAGGCGAACGTGAGACTAGTCTTATGTCTAATGACATATTTGTTACATCCTAACCCTGTTTAAGTACATAAGCGTTGGTGTTGCATGACCTATACCTAATTACTTAGGTGTAACAGTATACACCTAGGAAAACGAATTCCTCATTTCCTTAAGTAATATCCTGCTCTCTTATAAGCATGGCTTTAAATTCTTCTTAACATATTCTATCTGTTGGAATAAAATCTTCGTCATCAACTTGATCTTAGCCTGTAGTAATTTAGTTGAAGATTTTACAGTAAAAAATATGGTAATACAATGACTTTGCTTATCTTGGAGCAATTGAGAAAGAGGACGGCATTTTATCATCGTCCACCTTGCTAATTCACACAAATTCTCAGTTGCATATCATGTTTGGAGGCTAAAAGTCAAGGGATCTTATCTCTTAACTTTAAGTAATTTGACATCCCTCCAAGATTCATGCATATCATCATGCTTCTAACTAGATAGCGAAAGAAGCATCTCCAGCCAAGGATTGGAGGTAGAGACAAAAAGCACAACGTATCTGAAATAAGAAAGAAGCCTCCTTGAACTCTCTGGTTTATTTATAGTTAGCTTGGTGGAGGCCAAAGAGAAAGAGACAAAAGAGGTTGAAGGGTTGTGAGACGACAAATAAAATAAATAATCGACGTGCCTGCCATGCCCAATCCTAGGATATTGTAGCTTATAGATGCCAGTCTAATCCCGGTTAAACCTACCTGTACACGGAGTCATCAGCGACATACCTGGCGCAAAGGCCCGTCGACCGTAATTGCCCAATCAATACACAAATGTATATACGTATATGCCTCAAATCGCACTAATTAAACCGATAAATACTCAAAAACCCCAACTACAATTGGATGTGAAGGTCGGGCCAACTTGACCTGCTTATAAAAAATTGAGCCTTTTGTTGAAGATGACTACTTGTATTGTCTGATCGCAGTGCTAGACACAGCTTTTCGGTCCCACATTGGTACAAATGTGTCATCGAGACCGTTAAATTTGTATAAAAGGCGACCCACATTGTTCTATGTCCCAGATGCCGAATCAATCGACATGCACAAGTTCCGGAACTTCGTCTAATTACTATCATATATGGGTAAAAACAGGCATGGGGCTTAGCCTTTACCATTCAAATCTCAAGGTTGGCAACCAGAGGACTTTTGGGAGACTTTGACCGAACTGACGTGTACATGTCAGGTTAAGGGAATACAGTTTTTCACGTGAACAGTAATAGGGACAAGAACCTGTAACTTAAAGTTGGTTAGGTTTGGGTAGCAGGACTCAAAGGAGCCCCGCTGCCAGAAAGTCTTTCAGAATTTTTAATTTTTTTTAGAGGAGGGAAGAAGGCCAATTTTTCATTCTATATAGGAAAGCTATTGTGAAGCTTAGAGAAGCGGCATATCGCTTCTACTGAGTTCCTCAATAGCATTTTAGCTTAGTTTAGTAGTTGAACTCTTTTTATTGGCGTGATGCTGGATGCTTCGGATCAATAGGAAGAGAAATGAAAAAAAAAGAAGCTTATGATGAGCATCTATTTGAGTTGATCATTTCTAAGATCTAAATTGATTGGCAAATCGCATAAGAAAAAAAATTAGAGAGATAATTATTTATATGTAATATTTCAATTCAAAATATGAAGCCTAAAAGATGAATTCTATATTATGTTTTAAAAATGTTCTAGCACACATCTCTGGTAGGTTCACCAATTATTTAATTGTTAGACGGTTACTGCGCGTGTGCTGCTCAGGAAGAGGAAGCCAATGATTACGAGGAACATGCTTATCCGTTCACCCAAGCCACAAGGGAAGATTATGGGGATTGGGACCAGGGCAAGGCTGGAAAAAATCTGCCCCGTTGTCAGCCCTGTTCAAATCAAATAATTTATCAGCAGAATCTCATCTTACATATACCGGACCTTGCAAATCTCGTGTAACGTATCCAACAACCCTCCTATTGTTCAACATACTACAAACGTCTAATTTGTAATATGGGATAGTAGCGGCGATGATTATCTAGTGGAGAAGATTTTTGGGGCATTTATAGTCCATCACTCGTACCTTTCATGGAGTTGGCTCTTCGTCCATGGATAGGGTATTTGCTTGTTAAGGGGCTGCAACATTTGGTGAATGATTGAGATGGTATCCGTAACTTCCAAACGCAGAGGAAAAGCCAAAAGCCCCCTACTTCAGTTGGTCGCAGACAGGATACAAGTCTGCAGTTTGTACATCAGGTTGCAGGTTCGAGGCAAGCAGCCATCCCATTAGAGGTGGGTCGTCCATTTCAATAGTGGATGTGACACAGGTGTGCCGCTGAGTGGTGGGTGAATTTATGAGTGTCGAAATTACTGTAAAAAAAACGAGAGAAAAAAACATGATAAATAATATGGATGTATACTAAGTTCTAGTGTGAGTCTGTACTCAATAATTGGTTACCTATTAAACGACGGATTGACAACAAGCAAATCGGGCGATAAGATGCAAATGGATAAAAAGTGGAAGGTTTTCTGGATATGCAACCACCAGCAGCTATCAAGTGGGACCTACCCCGTTCAAATCAATCTTCGACCATCCACAGAAAACCAGCAGCTCCGCCAGGAATATTGCCAAACCATTTCCACACCCTCTATATATGTATGGAAATATCGGCCGACCAGGGGAGAGGATAGAAAGAAAAAGATATGGACAACCAAGGACGACTAGTGAAATCAAGGGTTGTCAGAGTAGACTCCGAGGAATCGTGGAAGTTTTTTGTAACTCAAGCTAAAAATCAAGGCTGCCCTGTAAGTTGATCTTGTTCTCTAAATGATATTCAATTTCTTGTGGGTTTGTCTAAGAGCTCTTTGTACAAGAGAGAGAGAGAGAGAGAAATTCTCTGCATGAGTCATTTTTCTTTGTGGTGGTAAGTGAAGATAGAACTGAATTCTATGTTGGATTCCGCCCTTACTCGGAATGCAGTCTTAAATTCAGCAGTGTATAAAATCCGCCATATCTAGATTTTACCTTTCATGGTTCCTGCTTCGAATTTTGAAATTTTTGTTAAGATGGTAGATTTTATCTGCTGGTGACTTCAAGAGTGAAGTATTCTACTATAAGGTGGAATCCACCATAGAATTTCAATTCCATCTTGTTTAGCGACCTTTAACTCTGTCTGTTACCTTTTTGTCGTTGTAATTAGAAGTTTAAAATTAAGATTAATATCAATAATCAATTTTAGCTTTTTATCTGGACTCCGAAGTGCTGGACACATCATGTATAGGTTCATATTTTTTATACTTTCTGTCTCTAGATAGCGATTCTAATGTGACTATTTTCTCTGTTGTTTTCTTCCAAGGTTGTGATTCATTTTGCGGCTTCCTGGTGTGCCCCGTCGGTAGTCATGAATGGGTATTTTGAAGAACTCGCCTTGAATTACCAGGACATACTATTCCTGTTGGTGGATGTTGATGAGATGCAGGTAACTTTCCCTTCTGATTTCTCAGAGTGTCTGCTTTGTTTAGAGGTCAGCATGTTCTACAGACCATATAATCTAAGTCACTGCATTAACCATCTGCACCATCCAATTAATACCTGTATCAATCAATACAGATCATCCGTTGATATTCTCACATGGAAAATGATAGTGGGTTCCACTGTTCCAAAGATCAGATCATTTAATTTGGTTCTCCATAGTTCTCTTTTGGGAATCTAAAAGCCACAGTTGAGGGGGTGATACTTTGAATCATACAAAAGAATGGGAACACAATTTTGTTTGTACCCAATTAATCTTCTGCAAGTGGGTAGGATCATTTCTCATGTTCCATTTAGAGTAATGGCCTAACAAGAGGTGGCCCTTCAATTGAATGGCCTGGTGATATATTTGGATTGGAAGGTATATTAGTTATGCATAAGATCTTTTCTTTTCTTTATTCAGCGGTGGAAACAGACTTGAACCATATGGTATCAGACCTCTGTATCCCAAGAACTATTATGAGTTTGATAAAAATGATATTGGTGGTGTGTGTGTTCAGGTGGTTGCTTCAAAAATGGAAATAAAAGCCATGCCAACGTTTGTTCTGCTCTGGGAGGGGGTGGAAATAGATAAGCTGGTTGGAGCTAATCCTGATGAGATAAGGAAAAGGATTGATACCTTCGCTCAGTCCATTCGTTCACATAAATACACTAGTTGACGAGATCTGCTTACAACTGCAGTCACTCAATGCCCTGTGAAATTTAAGTCATGGTTTCAAGTGTAAATTATCTCACAACTTAAAAATTCATTCTCTGTTGGTATCTTAGTAATTCTGTGTCAACTCGTGTTTGGGTCCCAAAATCACACTGTCCTGGCAGAGTGCTTGTTTGTCAATATTAGCTGGCAGAGTGCTTGTTTGTCAATATTAGCAAGTTCCTGTTATTGAAATGATCATAGTTGTACCCAACTGTATATTTAATTAACAATTTGTGTTTTCTAAACATTAACTTTGATGGAGAATTTTAAAAGATCCCGAATTTTCACCCCAATTTATTCCTGAAAAATTCAGAAAACTTATCATGCAGACTTAAGAAATTTAACATGAATTTAGCAAGTAAAACTTAAATTTTGTCAGGTTCTCGTATATTATTGTAATCTAGCTATAAACCCAAATAATAAAACTATGTTTTCGCATCTTTTTGTGAACATTTCAGAAATATTTGCCTAGCAGTTTTCTTCTTTCTTTTTTTTTTAATGGTGGGAATTCATTGAGTTACGAGATGGTCTAGGAGACCATTCAAGAAGAAATGCATTTGCAGCCACACTAAGACCAACTGATTAAAACGTAAAGCGAATTACAAGTGTTGAAAAAGAAGTTTGTTTTATTATCCCCCGGCCTCGCCAGCTGATAGGCATCTCTATTAGCCAATCCCTTAACATGATTGAATGAAACCTGCTCCTTGGAACCACTTTTTAATCTGCTCAAACAGATCCTAGAATTGCCATGGAACCGTGTCACAGTTTCTAGCCGAGGAAATGACACTGGAAGAATCACCTTCAAAGTTCAATCATCATATATTGAACTTGCGTTTTTTCCTTCCCAAGTAAAAGTGCGAGACATTCAGCTTCCATAGAATCAGCAAGACCACCGGGACCCGAGATTTCTGTCAATATCTGTCCCCTTGTGGTTTCTGATGAGTCCACCCATGCCAGAAGGTTACCCAATGAGGACCCAAACCTTGTCACTGTGACTAATATCAATGCCAAGGGATACTGAATTGTTCAATTCAGAAAGAGAGACTCAATTGTTTAGTTAGTGAATGATAACGAGATAAAAAAACTAGTTTAACCAACTAAGCTGTCTTCACTTAAATTGTTATAAGATGGTGTTTGTGTTCAGAAGGTATAGTAGATTAACTTTGTAATTTCTTTGGACAGATACGATGGTGTTCCTCATTACTGTCTTTTTTTCTTTTGAACGGTAAAAAGATTAAGATTTTGGGCGGGGGCATTACGATAATTGTACTCGGGACCTCTCACACCCAAAGCGAGAATCATACCACTAGACCAAATGGCCATATAATGTATTTGAATTATAGCTATATTTATAATATGATTTAAAGTCAATGCTTTGCTCGTGGGAGTGGCTACAGGCCTTAATTCTCATAGACCACGTTATCGAGAGGCCTCTATTGTTCAAGCACAGTCCAACAGAGTGATCCATTTATCTATCCATAATCCGCCAGTGGCCTTCTTCACACATGAACTTCTGTTAGTTTCTCCCCCAGGTACAAGTGAAAAAGAAAGGCAGAACTTTTTTAAGTACAACTGGAAAGCACGTCATCAGTGTTCAAATCATTCTTATTTTCATGTTATTGTGTTCGTTGCAATTATAATAACCATCTCTCTTGATAGTGGATATCCTAAACTGTGGACAGCTACTGTGGGCGCAATCGATCTCCCTAAGGCCAAGCAATATGAATACTTTAGTTGGTTGAACAACTTGCGTCGACCTGTAAGTTGTTGGTCTATCTTTTGAGGCTTCTGTCACCATTTGTCAACGTGGCAGACGTACATTTGGGGATTGAAGCTACTGTTGCTGTCCTTATATGAACAAGCGAAAGATCTAATACAGTGACACTAGAAAGAACCCTAATTGCATCTGGGTCTTATTATCTTATGGCTTATGGCTTTGGTTGTGAGTGAAAAATTATAAGGCAAATCACTGGTAGGCTCCTGAATCTAATTGCCGATCAAAGGAAAAAGCGAAGATGCAACCAAACATATTGCAGGACAGACTTGATATTGCTGATTTGCCAAGAAAAAATTAGATTTTAAGCAGTTGTTATTAACTATTATGATTACAATATGTGTGTTTAACCAAATTGCTGATGAATGTTCATCATCTGGTGATCCGTATGATCTCAATCTATATGCTCGCTGGAATCTCATCTATAAATTCAAGTTTTATACAGATCAATTCTTTAATTTTCAATCTCAAACACTAATAAAGTTTTACAGATTGGAGGCGTAGATCGTGCCGGGTCTGTGAGAGAATTGTTGGTCTTGTGTCTATTTGGCAGACAATATAGGCTAGAAAAGACGTGGCATGGTGGGGCCAAAAGTTGTAATGGACTAGTGGCATTTAAAGTAAATTAAGAAAAGAACAAGGCTCAAAGATTGCGCAGTACCAGCCGATATGTTACCAACGCAAGACTCGGCACCCTCTCTGCTGTAGAGGGAGAGAGAAGGCAGATAATGGACATACATGTCAGGCGCGACCCCCAATTTATTCCCCATATTTATCACCCCATTTACTAAAGAACAGCCCCGCCGAAAATACCCTTCATCTCTTCACAAATAGCTAAAGAAGCCATCACTTCTCTGAATTTTAAAGCCGATAGGCACCAAACACTGCCGAAATTGACAGAGTGCCCATCAACTGAGGTTTAATAACTGACATAATCGAGACGGGTAATTAGAATGACATACATTAGACTGCCAGAAATTGCTGCCTTCTCAGCTAAGCCCTCGGCTGATCTATTTCCTTGTCTTAAGATATATGGGTTGCTCTCCAACTCGTGAATCACTGCAGCAGTTGCAAGCAATCCATTCTGACCACTGCACCTCTCATGGTATGCTGAAAGTCCGATCCTCAATGGCCTTTATCACTAGCAGGAGTCGACATAGAACCCTGATTACCGACGAGAGAAGCTCCTTCTCGCTGCACTGCCCTAAAAGGCCTTTTCGTACATTCTGAACCATCCATTTTCCCTTTGAAACATAAGTGAAACATCCAATTGGAAAAGACTTTGGATCATACATTTGTAAGATATGTACCACCAGATTCGTGGTTCAGATTATCAAACGTCGTAGGCCACCCATGATCTACAGGTGCTTCTAAACCCTGTACCAATCTACTACAATGTCCAGCAAGCAAGTAGTTGTAATTTTCCTTAAAAGATTGGGTTATTAATCGTAGTGGCTCTGCAACAAGGGGAAAAACAGCTAAAAGTTGGCTTATTTTGGCACATTTCTCCTACTTTTCCTCTCCATGCCTTCACGGGATCCACTCTTTGTTTAACCTCAGAATCTAAGAAATCCCACAAAAACCACTCCCTACGGGAGCCTCGTTTCCTCGACCCCGGACTTCCGAAGCTCTCAATCTATATGTGAAGATGAAAATGTGCTATGTAGGCAAAGCTACAAAGATCTTCATCTTCCTTGTCTCGGTTCTAGCAATGGTTGGCTTAGTTCTAGGCTTTAGCCTTTTCCGACATGGCCTACAGAAAGGTCACAAATGTGACAACTGCAGCCCGATTAGCCCAGCGGAACCAGCTTCCATAATGGCAAATCCGCCACCGGCTACGGCGGACCCAATTCCTGGTACGGCTACATCAACCCCACCTCCTCCTCAAACAACGACGAACCGCCCACCACCTCCGTTTACTACTACGTCGGGCCCACCACCTCCGGCTACGACAACAATGGGCCCACCTCCTCCGGCTATGTCCACAACGCCGGCTGCCCCATCTCCATATAGCCCACCAAATCCAGTCCCAGTTGTTCAAGGTCCCTTGCATGCTTAGATTTTTGAACAGATAGGTAGCTTTCTCATTTTTTCAATTTCATTTTTCCTTCTTTATTGCTGTACAGAACAGAAAGTTTGGCTTCTGGTTTTAATGGCGGTTTTGTTATGAAGCAAATGATTCTTTTTGGAGATGTGTGGGGTGGACTGTAGCAGGTCACCAGGTTATTACAAATGACCTTGAATTTTTGACGAAATTTCTAAATGCCACCCGAGTTCTCTTTTGATTTCACAATGTAATTATCGTCGGAACTGGGGTTGCAAATAAATGGTATAATAATGGGCTGGGCATGGGATGCGCAGTGTCGGTACTCGTATTTCTGCCATTAATCCCTCGACATGAGCATCTCCTACGCCTGGAAGAGGATGTTAGCGTGTAAGCTGAGGGGTGAGTTATGAATTTGGCCTTGTATTGTCCCATTATTACGGCAAAGCCATCGAATAGTAGACTGAATGGACGGCCAATATTATTTTACATGAGAGGGTGCGACTGATTGCATGGAAGTTGCAGGAGGCTACTGCAGTAGTTCATCTTTGAGGTTCTCTGTCTCCGACGTCGGAGGAATCGAAGTGCTGGGGATTGGACAACTCTGACATGCTTGTCCACGTTGTTTACTGTTACGTACACTTACCGCAGGCTGCTACCTGACCTCGTGATTTGGTGATGAAGAGGGGTAATTTAGTCATATAGATTGACTGAGGTGCTCCTCTCGAGGTAATTAGAACCATTTCTACTCTTGCAAGGATCAGAACCACTCATCAGATAGAGCATCGTATGGAGGGTTTGGATGAATGAAGATCGGTGCCTTCTCATTTGCTTGCCGTCCTTAGAAAGACTTCCTAACTCGGATGCACGCGGCTGATATGTATTAGGATCTGGGGTAGAGTATGGAAGGCCGCATCATTTCCATAATTCCAATTAACAATTGGGTAAATGTTGATAAAATGCTATCTGAACTGATATCGGGCGGCCCTAACAAGGCCCCACCGTTGGATGATCTGACCCATATGATCGGTATGGAATAATCAAGCATTATGTAATAAACCAGATAATACAAGCTTTATCGATGGGGCCAGCTAAACAGCGTCACAGATGGGCACTCATCAGAAGTGTCTTGTAAATTCTGTCACATAAGAATAACTAAACTCCCCGGGTTTACAATTAGTAAGTGAAGTTGATTAATAAAAAAGTTAGAATAATCCAATTGGCTCCCTTTTCAAATCAATTGGAAAATTTACCCACCATTGTCAATATCGAGAGGATCCTCTTTGGATATGGTTGTTCTACGATATATTAGATAGTTTCAGTGGATACGGATTCGATTAGTCTTTCTTATGTATGGGCAGTAGCTCAAAAAGTCTCCTTAACTGATGATTCTATGCCCTTGATTTGTGGGCCTTTGGACAGTAATATATATTATTTCCAATGCAAACCGTCAAATCTTACAACTTGACTGAATCTAAAGCAGTGGAATTCAGTCACAAGCAGGATTCGACTCTGCACTCTCGGATCAATTACATCCTTAAGCTTATCCGTAGATCGTGATAATTACCCCGTAACCCTTCCACATGGCCCAAGGAACGTATCAAATGGTTACAATTGTCCGATTGGCAGTATTCGGGGCTGCAGAAGTGGGCCGAATGTTTGCAAGATGCTACATTCTAGTCCCTTGTGACTTATATCGCTGTAAACTTTGTACAGAATGCAAAAGGAAGCACGGCAGATGCAGTTCGGACCTTGCAAATCAATTTACTTTACTAACACGTTGGTTGGGTTTTAAGCCCATCATTTTCCTCCTCCGTAATCCTCGGTCGGGCTAATGCAGGCTGATTTCCTCGCAAAATGCCTTGATATGCAACCTAATGCGTGGTTAAACTTTCATGTTCTCATGTTTACTGGTAAAATTGGTTAGTCGAAAAACCTTAGGGAAATTACTTTAAGTTGCGCACCAACAGAGCAATCTGTATCACCATAAGTGCCACCTGAGTTGCAGAGATGCTATGAATCCATGATGCGCCGTGGCTTGTTCGATTCGCTCGGCCGTGGATTCATTGCTGCTCGAAAACTTTGTCACCATCGGGGAGGACGTAAAAATATTTACGTACTCAAGTATGTAAGGTTTAAGTTGGTAGATGTATAATGTTGTAGAAAACATGGTTGGAAAATTTGTTCCCCAAGAATCGAATCATGCGTAATCTACAAAGAATTTGCTTTATGTGACTGAATTCTACAGCTTTTGCTCCTTCTTTTACTTTTTCTTATTTCGCTTTTTCTGTTCCTACTCAATTGTCTAATTTGTTGCTTGATAGTTTCACTTGGGAGTAGATTGGCGTCCGGCATTCATCTGGGCTACAAGCCTGCGAACAGTTTTACTTTTATCGTCTTCTTAGCTTCTCGTCATGAGAAACATTTTCCATCTAGCTGTAACACAAAATCCGTTTCTTGATGATCAGGGAAACTAAACGCCCCATTGGCACAGTGTATTTAATCTCGTTTATTGACTATTCCATGCAAATTTATGCGTTTGATAACCCAGCATAATTTAATAAACCAGATTACACAAGTCTTGCAAATTAGGCCCTAAACCTGCGAATTGGGCCTTAAGGGGCTTATAAAATCTTATAATGTAAATTAAGCTTACTAGAGGGGTAGCAGTCGTCACTCTTCTTGGAAAAGATTTGCTCCGCCAATAACTCGAGGTATCAGGAAGAAATAGATCAGTGTTGGTTGGAAGTTGTAATCGAATAAACCAATTGTCCAACCTATGTGCCTCGTCTATGCTGGCTTTGTTTTCAGTTAAAGGACTCTTATAAGAGATACATCGTTGTATCTCTGCATAAGGGACATAAACTGATGGGCTCACGTTGCTTCTAACTGAGATGCAAGAATAGATTAACCTCTATATAAATGATGTCCCTTGGGCTTTTCTCATTCAATTCTCAAGTCTTTAAGAATTTTGTGATGGGTTCTGCTAGAGTTTTTCTCTTAGTTTAAAAGAGTACTTTTCTTGGTTTCTAGAGATCAAGATTTGTTCTCTTTACATTTCTAAAGTTAGAGATTCTATGAGATATCTTTGATGAATTTCGCAATCCCATCTGAAGTTGTGGTTTTCATTTAGCTTGTGGCTGCATTCTTTGCAACCCTTATATTAACGGGTCTTAAAGACTCATTGGTCTTAGTGGTTGTTGGGCCTCTACTAGTGGGTGGGCTTTTTGCAGCCCTTATTTTAGTGGACCTTGACTACTTGTAAAGCCTTGGTTATTAGGAGTTTAGAGGTTTAGTGGATACCCTTTTTGAGCCTAAGTTTGAGGCCTCTTTAGTTTATTTGAAGTTTATATTTGTTGGGTATGCCTTTTTAGCCCATATTCATAACCTTCTTCTAGGCGTTGAGTAAGTTTTTCACGGCTCATATTTTTAGCATGTTTGTAGTATTTATTTGAGTAATTATTGTTGTGCCCTCTACAACATATATTTCATGTTTTGCAATACTTTTTTATTTTTAAGATTATTTAAAGGTATTTAAATTCAAAAAATTGAAGTATGGACTGATTCTAATCTTGCAAATCAGCTGAGTCACAAAATGAGTCTGGTTTAATGAAATCATGAAAATAGAATACACTATTTAAGAAACTTCAACTATCTTAAAGAAGTTGCTATAAGTGCACCTTTGGGTATCAAATTCAATTTGGTGCAACATTTCTAATAGTCTATAATAATCTTTCCACTACAAATTGATTGATGCAAATGGATAAGCTATCCTAATAGTCAGTTCTTGTTCTTATTTATTTTATTGACTTTTTAATAGGAAAAAATGGATTCTCTAGCTTGTAACAGATCCATGATTTCCGTCTTAATTTTCTAGGTCAGTGAAAAGTATATATGAACCACCTTGAATTGACAAGAGAACCTGGGAACCCAAAGTAAACCATTAATTTGATGGAAAAATTCGTGAACTACCATATACATTGAGAGACTATTATTTACAAATAAACTTTCACTGGATTTGATCGGAAACTACTGTTCAACTGGTCGACAAGGCTGCTTTGGATATCTTATAGTCTCGCACTGCGCACTCGTGGATTGCCTCCCATTGTATTACTGTTAAAACAACTCCAACATCGCGTATCATGACAGCGGTGATGGCAATTTGAATTCTTTCTATTCTGACAATCTGTCAATTCCGTTTCTTTTGATCTTAGCTTTGGTGAAATTGTTCTTCACCTTCTTCTATGTGGATTCCGTCATCGATCAGCCGGGTCGATGTCAAAACTGTAGTAACATCTCTGACATTGTCTTCTTCTAGAAAGAGATTCTCATTGAAAGTTGACTCATTTCCTACCTATCCTCACCGTCTAATCCAGTTTTTATTTTATATTGGTCCCTTAATACTATCTTTATTTTAAATTCTCTCAAAGGCCATTAGAACTGAACGAATAAGAAAAGTTTATACCAAAGCAGAGTGCAAATATTACAAGGACTTAAAGATAGAATACTAAGCTGCGCCGACTGTCAATGGCAGGACTTGCAACGACGAAACCTGCCCCCCCTTATAGGCAAGCTGAGTAAACTAGGACCCGCCATTGGCAGTCCTGAGTGGCGTCCCAAAATGCCCTATTCGGCTACCATCGTATGATATATGCTTTTTTAATTTTAATTATCAAGTATACCTCATCCCCAAAGATGGAAGTTTTGGTTCTTGTTATGTGGACCTCATAGATGGATAAGATGTGACTTAACAAATTCAGATTAACAGACACCACTGATTGCACAAGTAACAACGTCAGGATCTGGGACGATGCTTCCTGATCGACAGTGTTCAAAGTGAACACACGGTTTTGGTCTCATGCCAACCAGGTATCAAGAATCTAAGATTATCTGATCAAGGTAAAAGTCAGTGCCAACGGGACCTACTTGTGATCATCGTTAGATAAAAGCATTGGATCCTAGCTAGGTTAGCAGTGCGCGGGACAGATAATATTATTTAAAACGTACCACTGGTAAACTAAGAGAAATATAATAATTTTCTTAAACCAAACAAAGCAGCAGGCAAAGCATGAGCTTGTGTCATTAAGACAAGCAGCTGCAGAGGCAGCAGAATTTGGTGGGAGAGGGTGGTTCAGAAACCCTTGGATTTTGCATAATATGAAATGACAAAGATTCTCTTCTTTTAAGGGTCAATCTTTTTAAATGTCCCGCTTTGATTAAATTATGGCCTTAGGATACTAGATGAGACCGGCACCAACTTGCATCTCATTCTTTTGTTCCACATTGACAGTGGAGGGCTGGCCGTCCAACTGTAGTCAGTGTATCAATGCCCAAACACCTATCCAAAAGTTAAAAGAACTTCGAGGTGATGGATATACTACTGCCACAGAATTATGCACTGGATACACATTTTTCTTTGGAAGATTACAGTCAGCCAAGGGAGCAAGTGGAACCTAATGATCTATGCATTTACCAAGTTGGCTCTACCGGTCTCAAATTAAAAGGGCAGTCCCTGTGCACGAAGCTCTTGCCCATGTGGGATCTGGGGAAGGGGCAGACCACAAGGGTCTATAATACCCAGCCTTACCTTGTATTTTTGCAAGAGGCTGTTTTCACGCCTTGAACCCATAATCTTAAGATCACACGATAACAAATTTCCAGTCTCAAATTGTCCAAAGAAAAAGCCCTTGGGTCTGCGAAAGCAACCCAAACTCTTCATTGTTAGAGAACTGCTCATTCACAACTACTTTTGCCTCAAATTGTATATTGTGAGTTACACAAAAGCTACGTTGACAAAATGATCTAGATTCTTGCACAAGATTGTATTACATGTGATGTTAGACTTGCTGACGAAGGCCTTAGATCATATACAGCATTGCCATTTCTGTGGTGTTAGTGCTCCTAAATCCTTCATTTAATTATGTTTAATCCACCCTCATCCATGACATGTTAACATTATTTTTAACCAAATTCATTCTTTATTTTGTAACAATGTCGTCTAGCATATTAGGTGTTGACCTTCCCGTTGACGGGTTCTTTTCTTCCTCTTTCTCCCAGTTTTAAACTTCTGATGGCTAGGTGTCTTGCTCTACCAACCAGTTCTGTCACTTCTGTGGAAGGACCATAAGAAACGGCTTGATATGGCGACCCTCAACGGGAAAAGACGAATGCGTGACCACATGGCCAGTTGAGATGCAGTATCACCGATCGTTCATCTGATTGCTCCCACTCCATATCTTGTTAGCCAAAAATCAGGACCACGGGGCGACTCTATCATCCTAGAAACCTTCTTTCAACATTGAATGTGCTCTACTGCTTACACAAGTTTCAAACCGTTCGCTTAATTTTTTAGAATCCATCCAACCCGCATGCTTTTGGACTAATAAACATCCAAAGTTGGAGTGGTCAGATGAACGATTTAGATCATCTAATGATGGGCGTCTTCACACAAAAAGGCTACGTTTAGGAGTCCCGTCAGTTTCCATGAATGGCATCACGATGGCATGTACCAACCCATTTGCCTTTTCCTTCGCAAATAGGGGAAGCCACGGGAGCATGAAACACAACTATCAAAGTATCAGAAGAAAAGTACTAATTATAAGTTTAGTCCGTAATGACCTAAGACAAAAACTTTCTTGCTGCAGTTAATCCATGTTGGCATGTACCAACCCACTAACCTGGTGGTAATGCCAGTGGGCCTAACCCGGAAACCATGGAATGACACATTGAAGCACTACAATGCTCGGTCAACCATGCAAGTAAATTGGACCACAGCATCATGGTTTCTAAATAGGGATAATTACCGTTCTTTCTACAAATTAGAATTGCAACATTTGCCACTCTAGAGACTAAGTAATTATTTTATAGCAGCAGAAGATATCCCACTATGAGGGTAACTTCAGTTGCATAAAGTAGGATTGCATTTGATTGCTATGCTCCCAATTTACCAATCAAATTGTTTTAAAAATTTCCCTTTCATTGACTTGGTTAGCAGTTAGGGCTACTGTGGAGTACAAGTGTTAACTATCAAAATCATAAGATCTCTTTTCATTTGGATTGCAAGGCAACCACATGAATGTTGGTGAAAACCAAAGATCAACAAGATTGATTAATATGACCATAATTCTTTGTAGAGAAACTAAGTAGAGAAGATGAGCTTTAGGCTTCCTTTACCCTTTTTTAAAGAAAAACTTCTAGCATCGAGGATCGAAATGCGGCCTACAAGTTGCAGCTTCTCAAACACAGGTTACCTCCCCTTTTCTTGTTTAATTAGGCTCTTGATAAGCTAGATCATTCAATAAAAATCTCGATAGTATTTCTTAGTCTCTCGACTTCTGAAACCCAAAAATCATTCTTGTTCTCCTACTTTCTCTGTGATACCTGCAAGCCTTACTCTTTCGCTCTTTCCTTTAATTTCCTCTCGACGACATACAATGCACTCTCTTTTATTTGTTTCGAATGGTGAGTGGATTCTACCCACAACCTTTTAGTTGTGAGACAATGCACTTAACTATCCCATAAATTCAAACCCATGCATGCACCTTAATTTTTATGGAAAATTTGAGCATTGATGGTACAGAATTAGCTAGGGGACCGCTGAGAAATCCATGCATGAACCAATGACAAATCAATGCATTTGGTCCAAATTGTTTAGTTTGGGTCTTTGAAAAATAAATAATTAATTAGCAATTGTATTTGCATATGGAAGAATGATGAGTTAAAAAGTGTCTAATGACATTAAATTTTATTTTCAACCTATCTAAGTTATTTCAAGCATTATGAATGGCTCAGATTTAGTGATATTTTTTTACTTAAAAAGGCATAAGTTGATAAGTATTCTACATGTGATATCTAGCCTATTTCAGCTATTCCCAACATGATAAATTGCCGGGATTAAAGGAAAAAAAAAACCCATGTGAGGAAAATATTAGGCCATGTACGTCTTCATAACTCCACCATGCCTCTTTATTGATAGTGTGGATCCGCAACTCGTATCAAATGTTTTTCGGCTTCATAATTGCATGTAAGGGCCTCATTAGTTAGCTGAAAATGATGAAATTATACCAAAAAAAATGGCCCACTTAGGTCCCAAAAATGGTTAGCGCAATCCATTATTAGTATCTCAAAATTCTGTATCAAGTGGCCCACTTGGGACTCAAGATCAACCATTCATTTGGGGCTTATCAATCGACAGGTCATCGCAGAAACCATTTGTTACAGAAAGGGATGCCCACATGTATAACCATAACATTATGCAACATGGCCTCGCCAAGCAGTAGTAGTCACATTGGTAAGCCTTTTACTGTGTGGGCCAATAAATGCCCAAAAGTACCGTTCATTGCATCATCTCGGAGTCAAAACCTGCCGTCGCAGCCTTGAGTTTGTCGTGTATGAAATTCGTTTTTCCTGAAAATCGAAGCCCTGTCAACATACCCAGAGCAAAATTGTGCCGGAAAAATCAGCCTCCGGGAAATGTCGTCCCTGGAAAATACCAACTGGCTCTTCGATTACGGCCTGATCGACGGAAACAATGTACCCACCGGCGATTTTACTTCTCCATCCACTGGATTTCACTGGCCTTCTCAAGGTTTGAATGTTTCCAGTGATATCAGGTACATCTCTTTTAGGGTTTCTTGTTTTGTTTTCAATTTCTCGTTTTTCCAAATGTATTTTGATTTATTCTTTGGAATTGCTAGGTTTTGGGTGAGTTTATATGGGTTACCATGTGTTTTCTTTTCTGGGCAGTCATCAAAGTCACAGATTTCCTAGTGTAGTTTGATTTTCCTCATGAATTTTGATGTCTATTTTGGAATTGCTAGGTCTGGGTGGGGTAACAGAGGTTTTCGGGTGTTTTCTTTTCTGGGTAGTTATCAAAATGAGATTTTTCCATTGTTTCTCCTCAATTTTTACATTCGTTTCTTGCTCTATTGCTGGTTTAGCTATTTCCTTGATGATTTTATGAAAAGGGCTTTTTTATTTTCCACTTGTTTTTGTGCCTGTTCCAATCTGGAAATAGGTTTCTGGAATTGATGGTTTGTGGGAGATGATCTTATTGCTTTTGTCCTCCGTTTGTTTGAGTTTTGCCTTTTGGATACTTGGAAAATTGGTGTAAGTTTTCAGAGAAACTGAAGGGGCATCCTTAGCTTCTCATATAAGTTGGAGCCAACGTTTCTTATTTCATATAAAGACACAACTCATAGATATAAACATGTGTGTTTGAGTAGTAGTTCCTCGGAGTATGATTGGAAACAGATTGTAGCGCCAAATTGTTATAAATAAATTCTTCAAAGAAATCAGTTATGACCCTGAAAATATTTTGTGCTTTGGATTTCTGGCATAGTTAGATCTCGAGGAAGTAGTCCTCTTGTAGTTTAGTTCTTGAAAGGACCGAACTTGATCCTTGAGAACAGGAGAGAAAATCTAAATTTGGGCTGTTATACTTCACACGCCTGCAACTGGTTCTGTGAATATTAGGCCTACATGTTCCATATAGGCCTGGCAATTCGGGTTGGTGGGTCATGTTTGTGCCGACACAAACACGACTAGTTAGAGTTATGGGTCGATACAAACACGACCCACTTAATAATCGTGTCAAGAATTCTTGACCCGCACATGGCACGATTATTAAATGAGTCGACACGACATGACTCATGTAACACGATTAAGTAAATATAAAATAAATAATATAGGACGGTTTCAGAAGAACCGTCCTATATTACTCTTGTAATATAAGAGATGAACCGTCTTATATTATATTTAGAGTTGTAATATAGGACGATTCTAGATGAACCGTCTTATCATTTTTCCTATCTTCTTGTAGGAATCATCACGCCTCATTGAAGAACAACCAACGTGAGCACTTAAAAAGTTCAAAACATGCACCATAAAGATAGTTAAGCCACTGCTTGTATATAACATCATTGACGCCTAGTTTCCTCATTTTCCCAACTCCTTCCTGGCTTCCATCATGCCTACTTGCAGAAGGGTAACTAAAATGGTTGATCCACTATCGGCATCAAACTCTACTACTTGCACTCCATTTGACTTGCTTCCATCAATAAATAATCTCGCTCATCTCCTCAACTGCTCAAACGCGTCTACGAACTTGCACCAATAAATGCTTTTCCATAACTGTTAATATGTACTGTAGTAGAGTATTTGAACACTTATATAAGAAGAACTAATCAAGACTGAGAATAGCTAACAAGGAAGAGAAGAACATTGGATAACAAATGGCTTTTCCTTCCAAATGGGTGCTTGTGTTTCTTCTCTTTCTTAGCATTGTGTTTCAACTGAGTGCAACTGCCTTAGGAGAAAAGTATGAGAAGGAGAAATACGGATTTGGTGGTCATCGAGGTTATGTTGGCCGGAATAACTGCCGGAATGGACACTGCCAAGGCAGTCGCGGTGGAGGACTTAGCGATGGTTGAGGATTTGGTGGTGGTAATATAAGACGGTTCTAGATGAACCGTCCTATATTACTCCTGTAATATAAGACGGTTTATCTGGAACCTTCTTATATTACATTTACAGTTGTAATATAAGATGGTTCCAGATGAACGGTCCTATATTACATTTACAGTTATAATATAAGACGGTTCTAGATGAACCATCCTATATTTTAATATAAGATGTTTTTTGGAGAACCATCCTATATTTTCAACCACAGGTTAGATGGGTCGACGCGATGAATAAATAGGTCGCGTATCAAATAGGTTGATACGATGGGTCACATTGATTGACCCGAACACGACACGATTTTTGGCGTGTCATTTTTGGGTCAACCCGAAATGACACGAACACGATAAGACTTGACCCAAACCCGCTAAATTCGTGTCGGGTTCGGGTTGTGTTATGGTGTTGTGTTATATTTTGCCACCCCTAGTTCCATATGTGATCACATCTTAGTTCTCTTTGCTTAACGTTTTCCTTGTTATGTAGCAAATTAAAGAACTAGCGTAGTGTATGAACATTGGTTTGTCTTTTTTTTTTAGTCCTAAATGGGCTCAAAGCTACAACATCTTGTTTGTGAGATTTTATTGAACAATTCTGTAGCGGGGAGTATTGTGTTGGATTTATTTACATTTTAGATGCTAGTTGTGGATGTAGGAATAATAATGGATAAGGAATTAAAGGATAAAGTTGTGGATGTTAAAAGAATCAGCGATAGAATTATAATAATAATAATTGTTCTAGGAGAGCAAATTATAAATGTTATAAGTGCATACGTTAATTCACAAGTAGGGTTACAAGAGATAATCAAGAAATAGTTTTGGGAAGATATGGAGGGAGTCATGCAAGAAATTCCCAACACTGAGCGAATATTTATAGGTGCAGACTTAAACGGCCATGTAGGAAAAGATAAGGAAGGATATGATAGAATACATGGTGGATATGGTATAGGGGAACGAAATGAGATGAGGGAGAATATCCTCGATTTTGCTTTGTCATATAACCTATCCATTGCAAATACACTCTTTAAGAAGAGGGATGAACATTTAATAACCTTTAAAAGTGGACTTCATAAAAGCCAAATAGACTTTTTTCTACTTAGGAATAATGAACAATCTACATGTAAGGATTGTAAGGTGATGCCTGGTGAGAGTTTGACCTCACAACATAGGTTAATGGTTATGGATATCCATATCAAAAGATGGAGTAAAAGAAAACTAATACACACCCAAAAACTAAGTGGTGGAACTTAAAAGGAGAGAAAATAACCTCCTTCAAAAATCAGTTGATGGTAGAAGGAAAGTGGACCTATGAAGCAAGTAAATACTATGTGGATTAATATGGTGAGTGCATTAAGAAAGTGGCAAAAGATGTCTTAGGAGTATCTAAAGGTAAAGGGGTATTAGAAAGAAACATGGTGGTGGAGTGAAACAGTTCAAAAAGTTATTAAAGAAAAACGGATGCGTTTTAAAGCATGGCAGAAGATTAGAAATAATGAAAACTATGAGCAATATAAGAATGCTAAAAACGTTGCTAAGAGAATAGTAAGTGAGGCTAAACTTAAAGCATATGATGAGCTCTACAATAGACTAGGAACAAGAGAAGGTGAGAAAAATGTGTTTAAACTTGCAAAAGTAAGAGAACAGAAGGGTAAGGACTTAAATCATGTTAGGTGTATTAGAAGCGAAGATCAAAGGGTATTAGTCAAAGATGATGAGATCAAACAAAGGTGGGAAACATACTTTCAAAAATTGTTAAATGACAATGGCCCTGAGAATATAGGGATTGAAAATACTATAAATCAAAATAACATTGGATATTATAGGTATGAATGTAGGATTAGAATACACAAGTAAAAGAGGCCTTGAAAAAGATGAAATCGGGGAAAGGCCATGGGGCACGATGGTATACCAATAGAGGTTTGGAAGCATATGGGAGACATTGGGGTAGTTTGGTTGACCAAGTTGTTTAACAAGATTATAAAATCAAAGAAAATGCCTGATGAGTGGAGGAAAAGTTCTATTGTACCAATTTATAAGAATAAAGGAGACATACAGAGCTGCACTAATTATAGAGGGATCAAATTTATGAGCCACACTATGAAACTTTTTGAAAGAGTGATTGAGAAGAGGTACAACGTCATGAAACAAGTGTATCGGAGAATGGGATTTGGTTTCATGCACAGGAGGTCTATCATGGAGGCTATTTTCTTACTAAGACAATGAGTAGAGAAATATAGAGAAAGGAGGAAAGACCTCCACATGGTCTTTATTGATTTAGAGAAAGCTTATGATAGAGTTCCTAGAGAGTTAATATGGAGAGTGTTGGGTGGTAAAGGGGTTTGTGAGGATATATAGACATAATTAAAGATATGTATGAGGGAGGCGGTAACAAATGTTAAGACCACTAGTGGTGTGACTGGTGATTTTCCTGTCACTATAGGATTGCACCAAGGATTGGCATTAAGTCCATACCTTTTCACATTGGTTATGGATGAGTTAACAAAACATTTGCATGAGGAGATTCCTTGGTGCATGTTATTTGCAGATGATATAGTCTTACTTGATGAGACAAGGGAGGGTGTAAACATAAAGCTAGGATTATGGAGAGAAGCATTAGAATTTGAAGGATTTAAAATTAGTCGAACTAAGACAGAATATATGGAATGTAATTTTAGCAAGGAGAGTAGGAGCAGAATACTAGTCAAGATTGATAACCAAGAAGTCCCCGCCAAAGACCACTTTCAGTACTTAGGATCAATAATTCATGAGAGTGGAGAGATTGAGAGGGAGGTTATTTAGAGAATTCAAGCGGGTTGGAACAAATGGAGATGTGCATCTGGAGTTTTGTGTGATCGACGGGTGCCACTCAAACTAAAAGGAAAATTCTATAGGATGGCCATAAGGCCGGCCATGCTCTATGGATCAGAATGTTGGGCAGTTAAAGAACATCATACTCATAGGATGAGCGTCACAGAAATGAGGATGTTGAGATGGATGAGTGGTAAGACAAGAAAAGATAGAATTCGAAATGAAAATATTCGAGGAAATTTAGGGATAGCACCAATAGGTAATAAGATGAGGGAGAAGATGGTTTGGACATGTTCAAAGGAGACCAACAACGGCACCGGTTAGAAGAAGTGAGGCAATACAAGTAGAAAGTTTTAAAAGGGCAAGGGGAAGGCCTAAAAGAACGTGGATAGAAGTGGTGAGGAAAGATTTAAAAACTTTGGGACTAAATGAAGACATGGTATTTAATAGAGTGGAATGGAGGAATAAGATTCATGTGGCCGACCCCTAATTGGGATAAGGTCTTGATGATGATGATGATGATGATGATGCTAGTTCATAACACATGTACATTTGAGCTGTATACAACTTCATAATAACTGTAATGAAAAGAAAAGAAGATATAAATTTAGATTTTGACATTTGGCCTTGATGATCGTATCAATGTCAGATAAATATTGGATTACATGTGGGCATATGGTAACATTGTTAAAAAACAGTGTCCTTGTTACATAGCCTCCACATTGCAAATATAAGAACAGGAGATATGTATTTAAATTTTATTTTGTTGGAAATAAAGAAATAACATATGCATTCAGTTCATTGCCTCTTGCCAATCTTTAAATTGTCTTGTCTGATTACTTGCACGTGTTTTAGTTATGAAGAATGAAGATCAAGGGTAGTGTTACTAATCACTTTTCCTGTGTCCCCAGTTAACTCATGTTTCTGAGATGTAATGTTATTAAGGGGTTGCCTAATTGTGTTGAGGCCAAAAGATTGTGTGGCATGTGGTGTGCACAATGTGCAGTTTATGGGATGTAGGAGCTGATGGATTGTATTAAAATTTCCTGAATCCCTAAGATTCGTAGCCTAGGAGGATTATATTGGACGTATAGGATTTCTAAAATAAAAAGCATATTATTAGCAGCAGGTGCATGATAAAAAGAGAAACATAAAGGCTTACATTTTCCCATTGTTGGAATTGTTGATGGGAGATATAAACTGCATGAGTTAGCTTGGCAGACAATCTAACTGAAGGTGTTGCATAATGTCCTTTGTTAGAGTCACATTATAAACTTCCATAATAGTTTAAATGTCTCGATAACTCTAATATCCTGTTCTGTTAGCAGGAAATGCATGGAAACCAATGGAAATGGGAATTGCATACTGATGGATTTTAAACACTGGAGACCTTGAGATTGATGCAGAAATTTCCTAATATAAGAACCCAAGTTTTTCTTGTAGAACTCCAGATGTTGGACAAGTGTGTCTATAAGTTTTGCAAGATCTCATTGTTTTAAGCCTCAAAGATGGGGTCAAAGTTTTCTGAGAAATAATATGGCGAGGTTTGCATAGATCATGAAGACTGCTCTTTCTGTAAATTTTGCAAATTTCATTGCTTTTGAGTCTTAAAGATGGGGTCAAAGTTCACTGAGAAATACTATGTTGAGGTTTGCGTAGTACATGAACAGAGGCCTATGTCTATTGTTATTTGAAGCTTTGGATTATTTGGAATTATGGATGCTTTTCTGTAACTTTGAAGTTGATATATGTATTTGTCAATCCCGATTTAGGGGTGCTACTTTCTTCTTTGAGTAAATACTTAAGTTGAGTTAGCAATAGGCTTAGTGTAGAGTGCTATTCTAAAAGGATGGCAGTCTAGGATTTTAATTTCTTAGACTACGTGCAAGATTCATATGAAAAGCATAATGGGACCATTTACTTGATGAAATGTCCTCAGTGTTCTTGTGTTCCCTAGTGGCCGTAGAAACTGTCTTTAGAGATGGTGTATCTAATCCATATCCATTTATTCACCATAAGGAAAGTCTATAAGCATGTAATTACTGAATCATCTTTCTGGACTACCATTATTTTCATTTGTTTTTTGTTCTGAGGAAGGAATTCATGGTACTTCTGATCCCTCCAACCAAAATAATTTCCACTGGACAGATTTCTTTCATCTAAGCATGATCTCTCTGATATTTATCATTTACAGTTGCCTTGTTGATGTTAAGGATTTTTGTTTTTCAGGTTCTCTAATGACTGCTTATCTGCTGCCAGTGTGGAAATTGGTGGCCGCATTGAGGATTCTGATTGTCTCAAGAAAGTGGGTTCCCGGAAACGGTGGTATTGGTTTCACATTATCCCTATTGGAATTATGCTTAATTAGGGACTTAATTAGTGGGATGCTCCTGTTTCCTCTTGAATATGTGTTTGTTCTCATGTTTATTTTGTAGAGTCTCATATTCTGATCTTTTGTCTATGAATCTTTCCGACTTCAAGATTTATTAGAATATCAGTTGATTTGAGTCTACCACTTTCAGATTTAGGACTTTGGCACTCTTTCTTTGATTTACTGATTTGTGTATGCGATCATTGTTTCAGTGTCAGACCTGAATCATGCAATGGATCTGATTCGAAAGCCTGGAGAGAGAAGAAACGAAGAGATATGCTAAATGACAGGCACACCCTCTCTCTATCTAATTAGTTTTGATGTAATTTTGGATCCTTCTAACTGGTTACAGTTTGATAATGTGATGATAGGTTCTTGGAGTTGGCATCCATATTGGAGCCAGAGAAGCCACCCAAAATGGACAAAGCTGCTATCTTGACTGATGCTGTTCGCATTGTGACTCAGTTACGAAGCGAAGCACAGAAAATCAAGGAATCAAATGAGAGTCTCCAGGAGAAGATCAAAGAATTAAAGGTGTGTTCATGGTCCTTTCACCATTATATCAATTTTCTCTTATTTCTTTTTGAGATGGTTTTGACCTGTAAATTCATCCTGATCTTTCCTATATTGGAATTCTGCCTTATGTACAACATAAATTTTTATTTTCTTTATCAAGGAATGTAAAATTAACCTTCGTGGTCTACTTGGCCATGGAAGAATTTTAGGGAAATGATATTCTTCCCCCTCTGAGTAACATTACCCTTTGTGGGCTTGGGGTATTTTAGCGATTCAGCTTCAAATAGTTGAATTTTATGTTAACAGTAAACCAGAAATGCCTAAAAAATCACTGAGGGGTGGGAGTAATATTAATTATAGGGGTGAGAATATCATTTTGCCAAAATTTATACACATTACATCCATGCTTGTCTCGGTGAAACATTGTGAAGGAATCTGGTATTGAATAATAATCCATAGATAGGATAATCCATGGTAATGATCTTTAACCTCTCCTCTGCCTAACAAATAGATGAAGTTCATCCTTATCATCATCATCAAGACCTTATCCTGATTAGGGGTTGGTCACATGAATCATGTTCCTCCATTCTCCTCTATTAAGTGTTATGGCTTCATTTAGTCCCAAAAATTTTAAATCTTTTCTCACCACTTCTATCCATGTTCTTTTGAGCCTTCCCTTGCCCTTTTATAACCTTGGACTTGGATTATCTCACTCTTTCTAACCGGTACTATTTTCGGTCTCTATTGGACATGTCCAAACTATCTAAGTCTAACTTCCCTCGTCTTGTTAACTATTGGTATTAATCTTAAGTTTCTTCTACTGTTTCATTTCTACTTCCATTTTTTCTTGTCTTGCCACTCGTACATGTCAACTTTTTGACAACACTCATCCTATATAAATGTTCCTCCTTAACTGCCCAATACTCTGATCTTTAGAGCATGCCCGATCTTACAGCCATTCTATAGAATTTTTCTTTCAGTTTAAGTGGCATCTGCCTCTTGCAAAGTTGTCGCCATGTGACCTTGAGGACATGGGTTTAAGGCGTGGAATCAGCCTCTTGCAAAATGCAAGGTAAGGCTGCCTACTATAGGTCCTTGTGGTCCACCACTTCCTCGGACCATGCATAGGCGGGAGCTTCGTGCACCGGGGCTGCCTTTTAGTTTAAGTGGCACTCGCAGATCACACAAAATTCCAAAGGCGCATCTCCATTTGTTCTAACCCGCTTGGATTTTCTGGGTTACCTCCCTCTCAATCACTCCGCTCTCACGAATTATTGATCCCAACTATTGGATGTATTCTTTTAGGAGGTGTTCTTGTTTATCAATCTTTATTGGTGCTTTATCTCCCACTCTTTTTCTTGCTAAAATAGCTTTCCATATACTCAGTCTCAGTTTAGCTAATTTTAAATCCTTGAGATTCTAATGCATCTCTCCATAACTCTAGCTTTGTGTTTACATCTTAACTTGTCTGATAAATAGATGAAGTTATTACAGATAAAACATAACTACAACTGGCTGGTTGTGTTTTTTTGGATTTCATGTTGGTTACACTTCCAGGAACAAGATTCATGTGACCGACCCTTAATCGGGATAAGCTCTTGATGATGATGATGATTGGTTGCACTCCCCATTGCTTCTCATATATGAGTCTAGGTTTTCTTCTGTTTACTCTTGAATCTCAGTTATTTCCCTTACATTTCCATGTATCTGGATAATACCCTAACTTCGGCATTGTGTATATATCAGTTGGCTTGAAATAGCCATGTCCAGAAGAACATTTTGCTCAGCAGATAGATGCATATTATGCAAGATGTAAGAAACATAGGTAGGTTTAATCTTAAAACTAGTTCAGTTCCAAGGTAAAACCCGTGGGTTCACTTCCTAACTAGATATTTTTCTTGAAGCTTCTGATGACATTGACGAAACTTCATTATTCTCCAATGTGGCAACTTCTTGGATCCAGTTTTGCTTTATAGTTATCATGAGTTGTGCGATCCTGCATTGGTTTATGGGGCGGATTTCTATGCTTTTGATCTCCTTGATCACTTCTCTACGTCTGTATCACTTTGCAGGCTGAGAAGAATGAGCTTCGTGATGAGAAGCAGAGGCTGAAGGCAGAGAAAGATCAACTGGAGAAGCAAGTAAATGCCATGAGCATGCAACCAAGCTTTGTACCTCAACCTTCCGCAATCCCTACTGCCCTTGCAGCCCACAGCCAAGCCGCTGGCAACAAGATGATGCCCTTCGTTGGTTATCCAGGAGTTGCTATGTGGCAATTCTTGCCACCTACTTTTGTTGATACCTCCAAGGATCATGTGCGTCACCCCCCAGTTGCTTAAGCTGGAAATGTCAATTACAGGTCTGAATCTTCATTACTGACAGAAGTGGGTTTTTGTAATTCTTGACTAAGCTAGTCATGTTGGCCAGAAAGACTGGATTAGGATGATGGATGCTTTGAATCTTGGGACTGCTCTAGCATTGTTCTTGATCTCCTGTAAATGTGAATAAGCAATTTAATGTTAGATTTTCGTTAAGAGTTGTTATTTCTGGTTCAGTTTGACTGCTAAAATTTCAATGCATCAAAACGTGATACATGATAAGTACTGCTCACCTTTTGGGCAGAACCTCCTTTAGATCTGTCTCATATCATGATATGAGAAATTGAATGGCAAGTTCATCGACCGCCCCTTTATGGTTTACACTGTCGGCAAAAATTGCATGGCGGGCCAACTTATAGGTGATCCAAAACATTCATGTACTAGCCATCATCCAAAGTTCTCATAGGCTGGTTGATCGGGGCCTTCATCATTTTGGGGTGTTAACTGGATGGACTAGAAGAATCAGAAGCAAAAACTTAGGCGAATCATATTAGCTGAAAAATGAAAAGCCCTATCTAAGACAGGATCCAACTGATGCTAAGGTTCAGATTCCTGCAAGCAGCCGCTTATACTTTTAGCGTTTGGTTTAAACCTTTCAGAGTTGATCATGTCTCTGATCGTATGAAATTCTTCACTTACGAATACTCTTTTTACGGAATTTGAAAATTTTGGTAATTTAAGCAATTTTTATTCAGCCTTACAAGAACATTGCTTTCTCAGAAACTTTCTTTAATGGCTCTGGAAACAGTGAAACTTCGTTTATGTGGTGGGGGGAAATTTCATGATTCCGGAGCAAACCCATTTCGTGTAATCCTGATATGGAAGTAAGAAGAAGAGAAGCATATTCATGGAACAAATGCTCACAAATGTAGAATCTTAGTATGTAGAAAATGCCGGACCCTTTTCATCTTAATCAATTTCTTTCAATGCTCAAAGGGCCAAAATCATCATCGACTCAAACCCGAAATATGCTGCAAGTTCGGCCATCAAACTACCTCCATTAGCTGCAGAAAGTGATCGCTCTTGTTCAGAATCTGCCGGAGGAGGAAGGAGCAACCTTTAATGGAACGCGATTCAGGAGAAAGAATCACAGGAGAATTGCGGAACCGAGTTCAGGAGACAAGCTTGAAGGAGACTGCAATGGCGCTAGTAGAGATTCGGAAGGAGGGATGCCAGATCAAAATGAAGGAGCTGCAGGAGGATAAGCCGAAGGTGTAGGGGTGGAGTTGAAGGTGAAGTTGGCGGAATGAGGGGATGGTGGAGTTGAAGCAGTGACTGTGTCGACTTGGAGGCTCCTTCGCTGCACTATCCACTTGTTCCACGGATACAGTATCAGTTTCCAGGAAAAATAAAGAGTAATGGCAGAGTTCCTACTTTAGTCAGCTCGAATTTGATTGCTTTTAGAGCATGAGTCATAATCAGACTTTCATACTTCAAAATACGCTGCGCATTTGGATGTACACGAAAACTGCAAAAGAAAGCAGATGATTAAGATTGACCTTGTGGCTAAGAAAACCTGTAACTCAGGTGGGGCTTGCATGCGATTCTGTATGATTAACTGAGAGATTTATATGTTCCAGATGTCATATTTGTTGTTAGCGTGGAGCCTGATAGGCTTGATTCTGTTGTACCTGTATTGATTTATGTTGCACTCTAAACTGGGTTCGGGTGCAGACCCTGGCACTGGTCGAGAGGTATAGTCAGCTCGTCCAGAATGCGGGTGCAGAGCCTCTGAAAAATGAAGAAAGGTAGATGGTTTCCTATTTGGTAATTTAGGTAGACAGTATGTATGTATGTATGTATATAACATATGTATATATGTATGCATACAACCTTTAGGGTTCTGCAGAGGGTGGGGAAATCTTCTATGTAGTGAAACTGGTGTGAGCTCATAGATGTACCTCAAATCAGAGGGAACCACATAAATTTGTATATTTTTTGTTTTTCATCTCTCTCTCTCTCTCCCCAAGTTTGCATCTTCATAACATCGCCATTGGATGGCAATAGTCCTTATCCTAGAACTACATACTCGAAATTTTAGTATATCTAGATGAAAAGGAACACTTCTTCCTCCGTTTGATTACCAGAAGTGTCTTGTGTATATCTCAGCAGTGTAGTTAAACCAGTTGGTTCTTTCCTATCATTGTGATCGTACACTGAAGTATTTAACCGAAAGCTACCTACAACACGTTAAAAATTGATATGGGAAGGGGTTTAAGACTCCGGATTCCGGCAAATATAAACACTTGTTTGGTTGGCTAAGAAAGTGATGGGAATTGATTTTCATGGAAAAAGGAATTTTCCATCGAAATTGTTTTACAACTTCAAATTAAATTCCGCTAGCTAAAGACCAAAAATTTTACATACTGCGGAATTCAATTTTAAGGCCTAAAATGCTTTCTCCGGATGATTCTTGTTTCCATGGAAATTAATTTCCATAAGTTTTCATGCATAAATTTTGAGTCAATTGGTCGAATCAATGATTCATTTGGCTAATATCCATAACTTAAAGCATGTTGGAACGACAATTTTTTTCCTTTTTCCTTTTAGATAAAAGGTGTTTGGAAAAGCATACTAATGCAGAACTCAGCGCAGATGATAACTCAGCATGGTAAAACTTAATCAACAAAGGTAAGTCAATGATTGACATAAAGATTTTCTAAACAGTTAAGTCTAAGTATTACTTTGAAATCACCATTCAAAAAAAGTGTTACTATGAATGCTGAAAACGGATCCTCCCAAGTAGCTTTGAACATAAAGACGGCGCAAGTCTGTTCATGTCTCACAAGTCTACAAGACTGAATAACATTAAAGGTGAGAAATGGTAGCAATGAAAATGACAAAGTTCAAAATTTTGGTAATGTAAGTGAACATAAGCTAGGACATTTACTATAAGCAACGCTCTACATCAGATCCTGGATGTAGTGGAAAATGAACAATGGTTGATAAGGCATTCCCTTGGAAGTGAAACGTTGCATCAGATCCTAGGTGCAATGTAAGATGGGCAAGAGTTGCTAGAGCAGTTCCTTGAAAGTGACATGCTACATTAGAATCCAAGTGCAGTGGAAAGTAGGCATGGGTTCCTGCATCATTTGGGTAGCGTAGAGGTCAATAAGCTGGTTCAAGAGAATAAGATTCCTATCATCACATAGAATAAAGGCACACTGACAAGTAAGAGTGTAGATTTAGTAGATACAATCAATGTAGGAGAGTCAGCATCCTTCTAAGAAACCATGTGGAAAGAGACAAAAACTACATAAATTGCTAGGTATAAGTTCTAGTATGTAGGAAAGAATAATAATAGAAATGACGTAGGGACAGTGGCAGATATTGAACTAAAGGATAAAGTTATAGATCTTAAAAGAAACAGTGATAGAATTATATTAATGAATCTTTTTCTATGAGAAAAAATCATAAATGTTATAAGTATATATATATCACAAGTAAGGTTAGAAGATAGAATAAAAAAATAATTGTAGGAAGATATGGGGGGAGTCATGCAAAAAAATTCCAACACATACGGGTTTTGATAAAAGCAAACTTTAATAGTCATGTAGGAAAAGAAAATGAAGGATATGATAAGGTACATGAATGTATGATATTAGGAAAAAAATGAGATGGAAAAAGATATCCTTGATTTTGTTTTGACATATAACCTAACTATAGCAAATACACACTTTAAGAAGAGTGATGGATACTTATTAACCTTTAAAAGTGGACTATATAAAAGCCAAATAGACTTTTTTCGAAGTAGAAATACTGAAAAGATCTATAAGTAAGGATTACAATGTATTACTCAGTTAGAGTCTAACCTCAAAACATAGGTTAATGGTTATAAATATTACATTAAAACTTGAAAGAAAGGAAATAAACTTAATAGGTGCCCAAAGACTAAGTGGTGAAACTCAGAACGAGAAAAGATAGCGTCATTTACAAATAAGTTGATGATAGAAAGAAACTAGAATAATGAAACATAAGTATACATCATGTGAAATAATATGACCAAGTCTATTAAGAAAATCATAGGAGATGTTCTAGGACTATCTAAAGATTAAAAAATAAAAAATAAAAAATCAACCAATAAAAGAAACTTGTGGTGGAGTGAAAAAGTGCAAAAGTTATTAAAGAGAAATGAGTGTGTTTTAAAGCATTGCAGAGGACTAAAAAGATGAAAACTTTGGGTAATATAAGAATGCTAAAAATATTGCTGAGGAAGTAGTAAGTCTAAACTCAAGGCATATGATGATTTCTAAAATAGATTATGACCAAGAGAAGGTGAGAAAGATGTATTTAAACTTGAAAAAGTAAGAAAATAGAAGAGGAAGGACATAGATCATATTAAGTGTATTATAAGTAATGATGAAAGGGTACTAATAAAAGATGACAAAATCAAACAAAAGTAAAAAGTTCCTTTAAAAAATCATTAGAGGATAAGTATCCTAAAAATACAAAGATTGAAAGTACCGAAAGCCCAAATAACGTTGGACATTTTAGATACGATTGTAAGACTAGAATACTTAAAGTGAAAAAGGCCTTAAAAAGGATGAAATTAAGAAAGGCCATGGGGTATGTGAGAGATACTGGGGTAGTTTGGTTGACAAAATTAGTTAATATGATTGTAAAATCTAAGAAAATATCAGATGGACGGTGGAAGAGCTTTATTGTACCAATTTATAATAATAAAGGAGAATACATAGTTGCACTAATTATCGTGAGATCAAATTTATGAGCCATATCATGAAACCTTTTGAAAGAGTGATTGAGAAAAGGCTACGGCTTGAGACGAGTGTATTGAAGAGCTAGTTTGGTTTCATGCCAGGAGGTCTATTATGAAAGTTATTTTTCTACTTAGATAATTGATAGAAAAATATAGGGAGAGGAAGAAGGACCTCCACGTGGTCTTTACTGACTTTAAAAAAGCTTATGATAGGGTCTCTGCAAAGTTAATATGATGGGTGTTAGGCAAGAAAGGGGTTTAATGGGGGTATAGATATAATTAAGGATATTTATGAAAGAGCAGTAACAAACGTTAGGACCACTAGTAGAGAGATCAATGATTTTTCTATCATTGCAGGATTGTACTAAGGATTGTCATTGAGCCCATACCTTTTTACTTTGGTTATGGATGAGTTAACAAAACATCTCCAAGAGGAGATTCCATTGTGCATATTATATATAGATGATATAGTTTTGATTGATAAGACAATGGAGGGAGTTCACACAAAGCTAGAGTTATGGAGATATGCATTTGAATCTAAATATTTAAAATTAGCCAAACTAAGACAGAATATATAGAATGCAACTTTAGCAAGGAGATGAGAGAATTGGAGCACTAGTAAAGATTGACAACCAAGAGTTTCCCTTAAAAGACTAATTCTAATGCTTGGGATCAATAATTCATGAGAGCGAGAGACTGTGAGGGAATTTATCCGGAGAATCTTAGTGTATTGGAACAAATGGAGATGCGCATGTAGAGTTTTGCATGATCGGCAGATGCCACTCAAACTAAAAGTAAAATTTTATAGGATACCATAAAGCCAGCCATGCTCTATGATTCAAAGTGTTGGGTAGTTAAGGAACAACGTGTATATAGGATGAGCGTCAACGTAATGTAGATGTTGAGATGCATGAGTGGCAAGATAAGAAATGATAGAATTAGAAGTGAAAATATTAAAGAAAACTTAGGAGTAGCACCAATAAGCAACAAGATGATGGAGATTAGACTTACATGATTTGGACCTATTCAATGGAGATCAAAAACAATACCAGCTAGAAGTAATGAGACAATAAAAATTGAAATTTTGTAAAAGGGCAAGAGGAAGGCTCAAAAGAACATTAATAGAAGTGGTGACAAAAGATTTAATAACTTTGGAACTAAATGAAACCATGATAATTAATAGAGGAAATGTATGAACAAAATTCATGTGGCTGACCCCTAATTGAGATAAGGTTTTGATGATGATGATGGTAAGTGAACACAAGCACCAGGGACGAACATAGTGAGGCTGAATTCCTAGACAGTGAAAGTTTGTGAAGATGCCCATGCGTGTAGTTGGTGCATAGATCCCATCCACCGTCCGGAACTCCGATGGTGATAGTCATTCCCATTGCTAGTTTAACCAGTAATGCCGTAACAGTCAAGCTCACAAGTGTTCTCATCGTGGTCTCCACAAAAATCAGGTTCAGATTGTGATAGAGAGAAAAATCAGTGCGTTAGGATGTGAATGGTAATGTGAATATATACCACAGAAGGCTTCCTATAGCGACGTGGATTGAGCCTAGAAGCGTAGGACAAATTTTATTTTCTTTTTCTATGACTTTGTCCAAGCTCCGCGTAGTTGACCTGGTACTTACATACGAGGTACATGGTCTGAGCCTCGAAGGAGATCATACGCGTAACAAGTTAAATTTAAGAAGACTAGGAGAAAGTCATTGTCCCGTTCTAGGGAGAAGGTCAAGTTTTGGCCCCACATTGGAAAATGCATTTGTTGATCGATACCGTGAAACTGCATTCATCAACAGGGGAACCACATTGTCTGATTCCATGCTATCCACAACATTGTCTGATTCCATGCTGTCCGCAAGACTAATCCTAAAAATTAATGCTTCGTGTTTGGCTGGCTGCACCATAAACACGACTTCATGGATCGATAATTCGTTGGTCAGATCGACTGGATATATCTGACTGTGTGATCAATTTTAGTTGCTTTCGATTAAACCAGGTGGCCCCACTAAGACGTCCTATACCAAATATCTGTATGTTCATAGATTCTTAAATCAGTTTTATCTTTCTGTAGAACCTGGACCGGTGAAGGTAGTACAAACAATCCCATATATCCAATCATGGACCCGGATAGAGGGGCAGAACTGATCATTTGTCTTTCCCATTCTCTAAAGTCAGGATATTTTATTGTGCGTATTCTTATTCCATGCTGGCGGTAGGATGACTTCACGTTCTAGCTCTACCAAGCGCAACTCAGCTCTGTTGGAAAGCACTGGGAATCTTGGCTGCTCCTGTTTCTTAAACTACTACAGCTGCTACACCTTATGTATGACATAGATAAATGGGAATTAGGGTGACTTTTCCCCTCGTCATAGGCACCATCAAAGTGGAACTGCTTTGCAATTTGCAAGCCGTTTAGGGCATTCAATGACCATAAAAATGTTCTATATTATATGGAAGGCTGGGGAACATTTGGTCGTTGCCAGCATTCTGGCCCTTTTCTGTTTTCTGGTTAGAAAGGCTTTTAAGGTTTTGGGAGATTATTGCATTAATTTTAGACTTGTAGTTGGCATCATAACCCATGGAGTTAGTGATTTTCCAATTGATGTGAGTTTTATATGGGAAGATGATGAAATATTACTCACATGGTCACATGATTATAACGGATTGGAAGTTGATATAAATGAAAAACTCGGGCAAAATCGAGATGGTAGTTGCTCTTGGTTCAGGGAATCTTGCCTCCACCGGAATGCGGATGTGAAGTCCATATGAGAAACGAACTTACAGAGTAGATTCGCTGTCGGTTTAGGATTAATTGTAGGTATTTCCAGTACCATAAGAAGAAAAAGGAAAATCTCAAAGACTTGCTTAAAGCTTTGGAGGCATTTTGGTTGTTAGGAACTTGTCGAACCGGAACCTCAATTTCATGACCCATCTGGATATGATTGCAGTTTCTTATGCAACTGCCCATCATAAAATGCATGAGAAGCTTAATCCAGGACACGCGCATGATGGGCAGTGATCAAAACCTTCATTTGAGAGTCTCAATCACGTAAATCATTATCTGATAGTGTGGAAATAGCTCTAGTTGGAAGTTTGGAACCCTTAGATTTGGATCTTGGATATCTCTGCTTTCATTTTTTTTCTTAATCATCTACTTGCGAGCCATTACTTGGACATTAGGTGTTTAGACTATGCTATCTCCGAGATGTGAACCTTCTCACTATCCATGGGCGGATTGGCAAGGCTTGTTTAACTAGTTGATTGGATTATGCTGGATTATCCCATATAGCATTACATGGCATAATCCAATGAACCGGATTATGTAGGCCTTGCCAATCGGTCTGATATTCGTTAAATCATCCACAGGAGAAGATTTTTGGCGCATAGCCTATCTAAAACAAGCAGTCTGGATCAGCAGACATCTGGAGCCTGCATGTACTTCAAGCTGAAGAAACAACATTACAGCTCTATTGCAAGACATGCGTATTGCTGGAAGCCTGAAAGAAATGAAATGTTCCTTGGATTTTATCCTCGTATTGATCTATTACGCCTTATTTAGATCGTACAATCAGGCCATTATAGGAATGACGTCTACTCCGAATGGTACCAAGATCACACATGTTGCATCACGAGAGCAACCAAATCAATGGTCTTCCATTCATATAACATATACATGTTTAAGGCCCTAAAATGAGACAACTCATGATCTCTCCTAGAATAAGGTTGGTTGCAGGTTCGAGTAGCCACTCCCTTTGCTTTGGGCTCTGTAATTCTCTTTGCTTGTAAACAAAAAAACAAAAAAAATGGTGTTAGTATTGAAGTCCTTTTTTTTTTTTTTTTTATACAAGTCATTGTCGTAATGCTCATGGTTACTGATCTTTTGGCTAAAAAATCCATATAATCAGGACGAATCATGCCAACAACCCAAGAAACGGGGTTGCTTGACAGTAACAAATACAATCATAAGGTCTAGATTCGAGAATAAATTGGCAAGCCAAATATTTGTAAAGTTCGACAAAGGTTCACAAAAAATTCAAAAGAAATGAAAAAAAATCAATTTTCATATATGAGTTTAAGCTTTTCATTTGAATTTTTAACTATTTTAGAATTTGATAAATTATTTATTAAATTTAAGTTTTATTAAGTTAATTTGTATTAATTTCTTGAAATTTGGTTTGAATTTGAAATATGTAGAAACTTATGATTGGCTCGGTACAATGTTAGGACTTCAAAATTTTGAGACCTTTTTAATTATCTGAAGATTTTTGTGACTATGCTAACACATAGTGAACAATATTAGCATCCAGCTACAAACCTACAACACAAATATGAAATTATTTTAAATTAAACAACAATTTTCCAAGTTGTTTATCTACGCTTCAGAGCTACCAACAGTAAAAATGGATAAGATATTATGCATTTCAATTGCGGTTAATCACCCTTTTCCAATCAACCACAGAAGGAGGCATGTATAACATAATGTGAGTTTCAATATCAATCCTTTATTATCTACTTGGAAGGATGATACTAAGTAGGCTCAAAGATTCCTACATTCTCAAGAGAATGAAGAAAATGAAGTCTAGTGTTAAAATACTTCCAAAAAAACTCTATTGTAATCGTATTCCTATAAAGACAAAAATGGTTCGAGCCTTCTAACTTAGTTCATATGTGGTCAATCAGTGTTTACAATTTTCTTAAGAGAAAGGTATAACTAAATTGCATGTATAATCTACAAGCTATGATTCTTTTCAGAATTTCAACATGGTAGTCTGAATCCCATTTATTTTCCACTTTTTGTATTCCCTCCAAATATTCACTACTCCAAAACTAGTAGTTAGAAGTGAGCTTAAAGCCGACAACAAGATGTGACACTTTGGGTTTTACACACCATATAGATATAAAATCTATTAAAAGTCAAGATCCCTGATTAAAATTTTTCATTTTTAAAATCAAATGAAAGCAACTTTTCAATGAAAGTACTCAATTCAAAATCCTAAGAGTCATATGATCCATGAAACAACAGAAACTATAACGATCGGGGATCCCACAGTAGTGATATTGTCTGCTTTAGCATGCTGGTCTCACAGTTTTGTTTTTTCCCTGCATGAAAAGGCCTCGTTACTTGAGGCCTATTCCTACAGGAAAAACAAAAGTGTGAGGCCAATGTGCCAAAGTTGACAATAGTGTTGTTGTAAGACCCCTGGTCATTACATGAGATGACTAAGAATACAATGATAGGCACCCTTCATGCTTTTGTATGGCTGTCTGCACTAACAATAACCAGAGAAGGGGAGGGAAGGGAAGAACAAAGAACATCAAGTACCAATGTGTAGTTCAGGTGTGTCATGTCCAACATCAAGCATTGGACTGGGGACATTGGAGACAAAAATAGCACCACGAAACAGGTAGCAGCAGCTGTTATTTGCATCTCAAGAATGGGAAGAAAAGTTTATATGACCATCATCATTATCATCATGAAAGCCTTATCTCGATAGGGGTTAGCTACATGAATCTTGTTCCGCCATTCTCCTCCTTCAAGTGTCATCATCATCATCATCATCATCAAGACCTTATCCTGATTAGGGGCAGCCACATCACTCTTATTTCTCCATTCCCCTTTATTAAGTATCATGGGTTCATTTAGTCCTAATATTTTTAAATATTTCTCACTAATTCTATCCACGTACTTTTGGACCATCCCCTTGCCCTTTTAAAACCTTTGACTTGCATTACTTCACTCCTAACCAGTGCTGTTTTTGGTCTCAATTGGACATGTCCAAACCATCTAAGTCTATCTCCCTCATCTTGCTACCTATTGGTGCTACTCTTAAATTTCCTATAATGTTTTCATTCCTAATTCTATCCTTTCTTGTCTTGCTACTCATTCATCTCAACATCCTCATTTTGGTTATATGCATCCTATGTACATGATGTTCCTTAATTGGCCAATACTCTGATTCGTAGAGCATGGTTGGCTTTATAATCATCATGTATAATTTTTCTTTCAGTTTGAATATCACCTACCTATCACACAAAACTTCAGAAGGGCATCCTCATTTGTTCCAACCCACTTGGCTTCTCTAGGTAACCTTTCTCTCAATCTCTCCACTCTAGTGAATCATCAATCTAAGTACTGAAGTGGTCTTTTAGGGCGACTTCTTTGTTATCAATCTTTACTGGTGCTCCACTCTCGCTCCTCTACTTGCTAAAATTGCATTTCATAAGCTTTGTATTAGTTCATTTGATTTTAAATCCTTTAGATTCTAATGCTTCTCTCTATAACTCTAGCTTTGTATTCACGTCCTTCCTTGTCTCATCAATTAAAACTATATCATCTATAAACAACATGCACCATGAAAGCATATGTTTTGTTAACTCATCCATAATCAACAAAAAAAAGTACAGCCTTAATGTTAATCCTTGGTCCAATTTTACAGTGATAGGAAAATCATCGGTCTCTCTACTCGTGGTTCTAACATTTGTTACCACTTCCTCATAAATATCTTTAATTATATCTACATATCTTCGAAAAACCTCTTTCTCACCAACACCTACCATATTAACTCTTTAGGAACCCAATCATAAGCTTTTTCTAAGTCAATAAAGACCATTTGTAGATCCTTCCTCCTCTCCTATATTTCTCTATTAATTGTCTAAATAGGAACATAAATTTCATGATAAACCTTTGAGGCATGAAACCAAACTGGTTCTCTGATACACTTATCTCATGCCATAACCTCTTCTCAATCACTCTTTTAAAAAGTTTCATAATGTGGCTTATTAATTTGATTTCTTGATAATTACTTCAGTTTTGTATGTCTCCTTTATTCTTATAAATTGGTACATAGAGTCCTCCATTCATTTGGCATTTTCTTTGATTTTATAATCTTGTTAAACAACTTTGTTAACCAAACTATTCTAATATCTCTAATATGCTTTCAAATATCTATTGGTATACCATCCAATCGTAGGGCCTTTCCTATTTTATCTTTTTTAAAGCCACCTTCACTTTAGGTATTCTAATCCTACGATCATATTTATAATATCCAATGTTATTTGGGGTTTATAGTACTTTCAATCCTTATATTCTCTAGGCAATTATCATTGAGCAATTTTTCAAAGCAACTTTCTCAAATTTGTTTGATGTTGTCATATTTGACTAGTATCCTTTGGTCATTACTTTTAATGCACTTAATGTTGTCTAAGTCCTTACCATTTTTTTCTCTTATTTTTTCAAGTTTAAACACATCTTTCTTACCTTCTCTTAATAACCTTTTTAGCATTCTTATATTGCTCAAAGTTTTTGTTATTTCTACTATGCTACCATACTTTAAAACACATTCATTTTTTTATGACTTTTTTCACATTTTTACTCCTCCATTAAGTTTCCTTTACTAATTGCCTTTTACTTTTACATACTCCTAAGACATCTTTTGCCACTTTTTTAAAGGACTTGGCTATATTAATCCACATGGTGTTTACTTTTGTTTCATTGTTCTAGTTTCCTTCTGCCATCAACTTGTTTGTGAGTAATGTTATCTCTCCCCTTTTAAGTTTCACCACTTAGTTTTTAGATATTTATTAATTTCATTTCCTTTATTCCATCTGTTAATGTAGTAACCATAGCCATTCACATATATTGTGAGAATAAATTCGCACAGAGTATCACCTAACAATCCTTACACATTGATTTTTGATATTCCTAAGTATAAAAAAGTCTATTTGGCTTTTACAGAGTCCACTTTTAAAGGTAATTAAGTGTTCATCACTCTTCTTAAAGAATGTGTTAATCATGGCTAGGTTATATGCCAAAGCATAATCAAGGATAACTTCCCCCCATCTCATTTCATTCTTTGATACCATATCCTTCATGTACCCTATCATATCCTTCCTTTTCTTTTCTTACATGACTATTTAACTCTGCTCTTATAGATATCCCCTATGTATTGGGAATTTTTTGCATGACTCCCTCTATATCTTCTCAAAATTGTCTCTCAATTCTAACTTCTAACCTACTGACAGTGCATATGCGCTTATAATATTTATGAACTTCTCTTCTAGAGCAAGTTTTATTATAGTAATTCTATCACTAGTTCTTTGAATGTCTATAACTTTATCCTTTAATTCTTTATCCACCATTCTTTATCCCCACGTTATTTATATTATTGTACTTTCCTACATAGTAGAGCTTATGATTTCTCTAGTTTTGGTGCCTAAACCCATGCCAACTTCCCATTGTACTTGGGTTTTGATGCAGTGCATCACTTTGGAGAGAAGCTCTAGAGCCTTTGCCTATTTTCCACTATACCGGGGATCTGATGTAGCACATTGCTTCTGAGGGAACGCCCTATCATCCCTTGCCCATTTTCCACTCCACCTAGTATACAATGCATAGTGTCACTTGTGCGAGACTTCCTAACTTGAGGAAATGTTAATGATTGTAACAACACGAGTTTTTATAATATATTTTTGTAATTCTTTTTTAAATGTTAGGCCCTTAGTTGTAAAAGTATTTAGAAAACAAATAGCAAAAAACATTTCTCGTGAAATGACCCTTTTAGAAAAACCCCAAGTGTTATTTTTCTTTTCTCAAAAAGGATTATCGGTGAAATGAGCGCTACATTTCTATCAAAATTTCGGCAGAGTTTCCTTTATTTTTTGGACATTAGACATTTAATGCATATAATTGCGAAGTACCTGATAAACACATCTTTATAAATAAAAGGATAAGGGAGACTCCGTCTCCATCCCATCACATTTACATATATAACTTTGTGTTTTGAAAATCAAAATTCAACCAAATAAAAAGAAACCAGGATCAATCCAGTCACAGCCATGCTAGTACCACCTTAATCCACATGCCTATAATGTAAAATCATATCAATTCAACATATTACATTAATTTAATAAATCATTAACCATATTGCAAACCTGTTTGTTATACCTGTTACTTCATCTTAAAATCTCTAGTACAGTCTTCTGCTCTTTTCCCTGTTCTATTTCATCAAACTTAAGATGCTGTAAACAATTTATATTGTCTTAGCAAGCTTGCACTTGTATAGGCAGTTTCACATCTATTTTATCAAATTTGTAATTCATTCTAAACAGCATCTCAAATCATTTTTCATGCTATTTGTCAAGAATATGATGATCAAATTGGAGACAAAAAACATGATTAAAGACGTATTTCAATCTCAGTTCCACCGTTTCATGCCAAAACATTTCATATAGTATCAATATAAAACATGTATGACTTTAAACATATATTTTTTTAAATGATTAAATCATCATAGTAATCTCAAGTAAATTACTATATATACAACATATCATGAAATCACATGTAAGCATAACTTGAGAACTATGTGAAAGATCCTCTATCTAACTTGATAATTCAAACATTATAAGGTCCTCAAAGTATTAAAGTAGTGATCGATTAAATTGTGAACGTCGGCAATCCCAAACCGACAACAACATCATGCACACATAAGCACTCCAGCAAACACATCAGTCAATAGGTCATGAGTACTCATCTAAAGACCATCAAGCCCATCTATGTAGGTCACAAAACTGAAATCTTATGGCACACTATGCTTACGACCAGATCACTGAATCGTGCCTCTCTGGTATCTAGAGAATAGCCACTGTAGCCTTTACGGCAACTACGAATACATCTTGAAAGGGTGCCGTGACCACCTCCAATGGTTGTTCCTACCATAGTAGTCGAGAAAAACGATGCCACTTTGGGCATGAATACCTACCATCTTTGGTGGTTAGAGGCCAGGAGGCTACTCGGTATAACCTCTTAGCATAATGTCCACTAAGCTCATTAGCCTGACAAAGATATATCTCAATCCCAAATGATCTTAAATCATATAATGTATAGATCTCATGCAAAATCATGCATTTCTTTAACTCAATCTCAAAACATAGGATTGATGCATTTTAAATATCATCATTTATTTTAAAAGCACTCAATTACAAGCAATGAAAAACATCATTTTTGTTTTTCACACAAAAACATGCATCATGGCTATGAAGATACATAAATATAATTCACATGCCTCATTCACAAATATTATATTCTTTAAAAGCTAAAGTGATGTTACATGTTGAGATATAGATTCCATAATAATAGTCAAGAAGTCTCAAATAGAAACAATACTAATTCCAATAATTTGATAATTTAAAATCCACATATCTTCATAAACTGATTGCATAGTTATAATCATTTTCGTTTTTCAAAAGCACTCAACTACAAGCAATGAATAACATCATTTTCGTTTTTCATACTAAACTGATTACATAGTTACAATGTCATTGGCAAATAAATGTTAAAACCACCTACCTCCTAGGCGTAATTCTCTGTTCAGCTATGTTCCCTCCTCAACTCAACTTATCAGTCAATTTACAGAGTTCTTGTCAATGTTGAATCATATATAATTGAATACATAAAAAATATGTTTTAATCAAAGTCTAATGGTTTAGGTTTCATAAACGGTTTAATTTTTCACTGACCATCTATTCCATAGAGGAATACATGATCATGTCAGTCTTAGATCCATCATCCATTCACCAATTAGTGTCCACGGTTTAGATTTACCTTTTCCATTGGCATAACCCCCTTGACAGCCAATCTAAATCCAAAAGTTTACTCCAACAAGTCGCGGTGATCTGAGTTATTATTTCAAGGTCTAATTTCATGGATAATTGTCCAAACATGTGCTTTTAAGTTATATATATTGGATGGTAATATTATTCTCAATTATCAACCCAATCCTACAATCACATTTTTTTAAATTGTATAAAAGCAATATCATCAGTTTCCCATTTGCAACTAATTATGATCCGATGTTCAACAATCATTAGCTCATCTCTATAGTCCATGAATTTTTATTTCTGACATCTAATTCGATATATAACACTTTTAAATTCATGATCTTATCAGATTTACTCACCATGAACAATATTCATCATTTCTTATTTGTATGTTTATTCTAGTTCCACAATTTATATCATATTTAAGCTAATTCAAGGTTCAGGAATTTATCTGTAACATCTGATCATTGATCAGACATCACAGGATCCTTGTTTGAATAGTGATAGATTGGACGGCCTAGATCCTCCAATCTGTTTCACTTCAAAATCTTGAATTTTTGACTCATCCTATCATTTTTAAAGATGGGGAACTCAATGATAGCATCTGATCATTAATAAGATGTTGTCAAACACTATTTACACAGTAACAAATCAGACGGTCCAAATTGTATGATCTGTTTTCTAGCACCGATCATCAATTCTATCAAATCCCAACCACATAAAGTGCATATTTAACTATTTTTTAAGCATAATTAACAATTTAGATGGCTGGATTTAACAATTTAGAGGTGTATAGTGGTCAGATTGATCACCTTAAACCTCAGATCATTGATCTGAACATCAAACAAAATCCCTGAAGTTCTGATTTAGTTGTGGGCAATTAAATCTCCTTCTAATTTATTGTTTAAATCAAAGAATTGCTTCAAATCCTAGTTAAAACCCTATATCTATGCATTTCTGTCAAATCAGTAAAAAATTCAAGGTAAAACATGGATTTTGGGTAGGCATTTTACCTCTAGACCCTTCTTTGTTCACTCCTGATTGCCAGAGAAGGTGGATTGATAGTCTTTTTCTGGTGACGATCTCCCTTTTTTCGGTGCATTGGTCTTTCTCCGGATTGACAGACAGGAACAATTTGGATCACCCTCTCTCTCTCTCTCTCTCTCTCTCTCTCTCTCTCTCTCTCTCTCTCTCTCTCTCTCTCTCTCTCTCTCTCTCTCTCTCTCGTTGGCGCGATCTAGGTTTTCAACATTTGGAGTTTTCTTCCCCCTCTCCTTTCCTTTTCCTCTCCTTCTCTCTTCTCCTCCTCGGCATCAAGTTTCCCCTTCTTCCCTTCTTTGTTCTCATCCAGTTTGGGTTACAGATAGACCTAACGGTCTGTCTTTTTTTTTTTTTTTCCTTCGTTTTATTAGGGGTGGGGGTGTTCTAGTATCAATTATGGCCCCTCTTTAAGTGTTTTAATTATTTTCTTTATATTTTATTATAAATACCTAATTATGATGTTTTGTCGGTTGCAGACATAATTATTTTAGTCAAAACTAATGGTCATCATTAGCAAGGGGTTTTCCAATCTATTGTGACTATCTGATGCCAATTTCGGCGAACAGGGCCCACTTGTAAAATTACAAAAATGCCCTTCATGAGAAAAATCACAACTTATTCGTCCAAACTCTGATTTTAGCAAGATTAGTGTCGTTCGAATCGTTTTTCCAAGTCCAATCCAAATATGAAGGTATTGGGGTCCAATTTGATGTATTTTAAAAGTGAAATCTAAGTATGAAGATTCTCTCTTTTATGTTTATCAAAGTCAATTTATAATCCTTTAAAATGGAATTTAAAAATTAGGATCGTTACAATGAAGATTTTGAAGATGATTTTCATTATTTTCTCTTCTAACATACAAATGAATATACATATGTGTATTCATTTGTAAGTAAGAAGTGAAAATAATAAAATCATCTTTAACTTCTTCAAAAAGTTTTACTTGCTGGCTGGCACATGACGCAAAATCTTTCTCTTTTTAACCAGACTTGGGATCGACAGTGGTGAAGTTCACATCTATCAAGTGTCATGGCCTCATTTAGTCCAAAAGTTTTTAAATATTTTATAACCACTTCTCTCCACATCTTTTTGGTCCTTCCCCTTGTAGTTTTACAACCTTCAACTTGGATTGACTTACTCCTAACCGATGCGGTCTTCAGTCTCCATTAGATATGTCCAAACATCTTAGTCTTTCCTCCATCATCTTGTTACCTATTGGTGCTACTTTTAAGTTTCCTCTAATATTTTCATTTCTAATGCTAACCTTTTTTGTCTTGCCACTCACACATCTCAACATCCTCATTTCAGCTATGCTCATCCTTTGTATATGTTGTTCCATAACTACCCAATACTTTGATCCATAGAGCTTGACAGGCCTTATAGCAATCTTATAGAAGTTTCCAATTGGCACCCAGTAATCACCCAAAACTCTAGAGGCAATCTCCATTTGTTCCAAACCACTTGGATTCTTTGGATAATATCTCTCCCAATATCTCCGTTCTCATACATTATTGATCTTAAGTATTGAAAGTAGTCTTTTTGGGGGTCTTCTTGATTATCAATCTTCACCTGTACTTCACTCTCACTCTCACTCTCCTTACTAAAATTACATTCCATATACTTGGTCTTAGTTCGGCTATGTTTAAATCTTTTAGACCTTAAAGCATCTCTCCACAACTCTAGCTTTGCATTTATAACCTCCATTTTCTTATCAATCAAAACTATGTCATTTGCAAATAACATGCAACATGAATTCTTCTCATACAATAGTTTTGTTAAGTCATCCATAACTAACATAAAAAGTTACATGCTAGATATTGATCCTTAGTGCAATCCTATAGTGATAGGAAAATCATCAATCTCTCTGTTAGGGTTCCTAACATTTGTTATCGTGAAACTCATTTCTCATCCAACACCAACCATACTAAATTTCTAGAGACCATATTATAAACTTTTTCTAAGTCAATAAAGACCATGTGGAGGTCCTTCCTCTTCTCTATTTTTTTTATTTTTAATCAATTGTCTAAGTAGGAAGATAGCTTCCATAATAGACCTTGCAAGCATGAAACCAAATTAAAATTTTAATATACTAACCTACTCATTCCCAAAATTTTATGGTACAACTCTTAAGTCTAATCTCACAATAATTATTACAACTCTTTGTCTCCTTTATTCTTATAAGTTGGTAAGATAGAGCTTTTCCTTCATTTGTCTTTCATTCTATTTGATTTTATAATCTTGTTAAACAACTTTGTCAACTAAACTACTCCAATATCTCTCATATACTTCCAAGCTTCTATAGAAAGGAATGGAAAAACTAGAGAGAGAGAGAGAGAGAGAGAGAGAGAGAGAGAGAGAGAGAGAGAGAGAGAGAGAGAGAGAGAGAGAGAGAGAGAGAGAGAGAGAGAGAGAGAGTTTTAAGTCAGGTAGTTTTCGATTACAAAACTTGATAAATCTGTCAGTATTTTCATCTGGTTTGAGCATGTTGATCAAGAGAATGCAATTTCAATATGTTTTGTGGCACAATTTAAATTTAAATTTATGTATGGATCTTTTGATTTGTACTAAGGCACATTACACTGTAATCTGCTCACATTCTCTAAATTGTTTTATATCTGCATCGTTATGGAATCACAGTCTATTTTACGGAGAGGGACACGTTGTTCATTCATTTATCATTTTAACCATGTTATGAATGGTTGGATCTCCTTACTGCATAAACACTACAGCAATAATGCTGCTACTGCCTCACATTTCAGTTCTAGGAAGAAAGCGTTGTCCATTTCACTCATTGGATAATCCATATCATGATGCATTTAGTTGCATTTTTCTCTAGTGACTACATCTTTGAAAATTTCTAATGGTTAAATTGAGTTACTGCCACATTTTTGTAGGAATCGCACCATGTCCTTTTTATTCGTTCGTAGAATAGTCCTTAAGATGAACACGTCCATGGTTTTACTGTCAATATACTGTTGACAATGCCTATTACATGCATCCTTCAATCAGTCTTTAAGGTACTGCACAACAGTCACTATTTACTGTCCAATCCTTGCAGAGAACACATAGAACAGTCCATTTATTTCCACACGTCCAATAGGCTTGCCTGTTCACTGTTTAATACCTACAGATAACACTTAGAATGTCTCTCCTACTGTATACACCTCCTAAAGACTTGCTTGATACTGTTCACATGTCTCCAGGACTTGCTTATTCACTGCTAAGTCCCTGCAGGCAGTGTACAGAACTTTTCACTTACTATCCAAACATCATAAAGAAGTTGCTTTAGAAAACATTAGACCTTTGCATTTACTATCTAACACGTCTGTGAGTTGCTCGACTAATAGTCCATGCTCTGCAGAAATCACATAGGCATTGCACTCACCGTCTAACTCGTTTGTGACCTGCACAACCTAGTGTCCATGTTTTGCAGAGATCGTATAAGTTAACGTACTCACTGTTAATGTCTCCATGCATTGCTTGACCTACTGTCTCATCCTTGTCTAAAATCACATAAGTTACTGTTTTTTACATCTAATGCCTTTAAGAGTTTTTTTTTTTTTTTTTTTAATAATCTAATCAACCTACTGCTAACTCCTGCACAATTGTGTCGGTATTATACATAATATTGAATACATGCAAGAGTTGCTCGATTCATTGCTCTAACCTCTGTAGGAGTGTCAATTTTTACTACCTTTACCATTTAAGTCTCTATGAGTAGCGCAGGCTTAATCAACTTACTGACACCATTTCAGTGAGATGCGGACAATCATTGATGTACACTATCACTGTTTACTGCCTAAACCTCGGTGAGTGTTACATAGATAGCTAAACTATATATATATATATATATATATATATATATATATATATGCACAGTTGATATTTTATAGTTCGTATTTCTGAAAGATGTACACTGCCATCATCTATTTTCTACCTTTTACAAGAATGCGCACAATCAATTATTTATAATCTTATTCCTTAAAAGAGGATTTCAATTACTACTCTTACTATTGAATTTGCTGCGAAACATGCAATTCAAATCGCTTATTTTTCTGTGAGTTGTGATTTGCTTTATATGTTGAATTTCAGAAAAATGCATACTTCATCATAGTAGGTGTTTTACAATGTAGTTGTTTTACAAGCTTTACGTTGGATATGCCTTCTAAAGTTTTGTTAGAAAACTCATGATTACTTAATGTAACATTTGGTCAAAAAGGGTATCTTGAAATGGATGAAATATTGTTGCTTATAGGAATTGCCTTTGTGGCCCAGTTGAGAGCTACTAATGATAAGATTACAGATTTGCTTATGTGTCCCCTGTAGAATTGCTTTTGTGTTCCCAATAATATTGCCTTTGTGGACCTAGAAGATGTAGCTTCATGTTGACATTGTATATTGATAAGAATTGCCTTTGTGGCCCCAATTGAAACTCCCTTTATGGCCCCTAGTTGAAATTGCCTATGTTGGGCCATTTGAGATTGCCTTTGTGGTCCCCATCAATAATTGCCTTAGTAACCCCCGCAAAGTGCAGCTATTTACTAGTATCATTTTATTAGATATGTGATTTTAATTCTTGATGCATATTTCTATTTTCAACTCCACTTGTGGTTTTAGTTTTATATGGCTATATCATAGCTGGTCCCAAGCTCGGATAAAGGAAGAGGATTTTGCATCAAGAGCTAGCCAATAAGTAAAACTTTTGACAAAACCTATGCATGAATCAATTTTTGACAATCCCTCAAGCTAGGGCATTCCCTATAAGCAACATGCTTCACTGGATCCTGAATGCAGCGAAAAGTGAATAAGGGCTGCTAGGGCGTCCCCCCCAGAAGCGACGCACAGCATCGAATTTCAGGTACAATGGAAAATAGGCAAGAGTTACTAGAGTGTTTCCTCAGAAGCAATGCGCTACATTAGAACCCATGTGTAGTGAAAAGTATGCATGGGTTTTTGTGTGGTTTGAGAAGTGTGCAGGTAAATAAGCTAACTCAAGTGAATAAGATTCGTATCACCATATAGAATATATGTACATTGGTATTAAGAATTTGGAGTTAGTAGACATGATAAAATGGAGGAGAGTCAACATCTCTTGTAAAGTGGAAAGGGGCTAAAACTATAGAATTGATGGATAAACTCTGGTATGTAGGAAAGAAAAATAATAGAAATGATATAGAGATATTGGTACATAAATAATTAAAGGATAAATTTATAGATTTTAAAAGAATTATTGATAAAATTATACTAATAAAACTTATTCTAGGAGAGAAAATCATAAATGTTATAAGTGCATACGCACCATAAGTAAGATTATAAGATAGAATTAAGAGATAATTTTGAAAAAATATGGAGGAAGTCATGCAAGTAATTTCCAACATATAAGGGATATTTATAGGAGTAGACTTAAATGATCACGTATGAAAAGAAAAAGAAGGATATGATAGGGTACATGAAGGGTATGGTATTGGAGAAATAAATGAGATGGGGGAAACTATCATCAATTTTGCTCTTGAATATAACCTAGATTAAGCAAGCACATACTTTAATAAGATGGAAGAATACTTATTAACCTTTAAAAGTGGACTATATAAAGCTAAATTGACTTTTACTACTTAGGAATACTAAAAAATCAATGTGTAAAGATTGTAAGGTGACACCCAGTGAGAGTCTAACCTTACAACATAGGTTAATGATTATGGATATCTACATTAACATATGGAAAAAAGAAAATGAACTTAATATGTGTCCAAAACCTAATTGGTGGAACTTAAAAGAAGAGAAGATAACATCATTTATAAACAAGTTGATAGCAGAAGAAAACTTAAACAATGAAACATAAATAAAAACCATATACACTAATATGGCTAAGTCTATTAAAAAAGTGGTAGAAGATGTTTTGAGAGTATCTAAAGGTAAAAGGCAACCAATAAAGAAAACTTCATGGTAGAGTGAAAAAGTACACAAAAAATATTAAAGAGAAATGAGTGTGTTTTAAAGTATGGTAGAGGACTAAAAATAATTAAAACTTTGAGCACTATAAGAATGCTAAAAATGTTGCTACGAGAGTAGTAAGTGAGGCTAAACTTAAGGCATATGATGATCTTTATAATAGATTAGGATTTAGAGAAAGTGAGAAAGATGTGTTTAAATTTGCAAAAGTGAAAAAATAGAAAGAGTAAGGACTTAGATCATGTTTAGAAAGAGTGATGACGAAAGGGTACTAATAAAAGATGACAAGATCAAACACAGGCGGGAAAGTTACTTAAAAAATTACTAAATAATAATTATCCTGAGAATATAGGGATTGAAAGTAAAGTAAACCCAAATAACGTTGGATATTATAGATACAACCATAGGATTAGAATACTTGAAGTGAAAGAGGCCTTAAATAGGATGAAATTAGGAAAGGCCTTGGGGCTCGATCGTGTACCAGTAGAGGTTCGGAAGTATATGGGAGATATCTGAGTAGCTTGATTGATAAAATTGTTTAATAAGATTGTAAAATCAAAGAAACTGTGGATGAATGGAGGAAGAGCTCTATTGTACCAATTTATATTAATAAAGGGGATATACAGAGTTGCACTAATTATTGATGGATCAAACTTATGAGTCACACTGTGAAACTTTTCGAAAGAGTGATTGAGAAGAGACTAAGTTATGAGATGAGTATATCAAAGAACCAGTTTAGTTTTAAGCTTGAGGGGTCTACCATAGAAGCTATTTTTTTGCTTAGATAATTGATAGAGAAATATAAGGAGAGGAGAAAGGACCTCCATATGGTCTTTATTGATATAGAAAAAGCTTATGATAAGGTTCGTAGAGAGTTAATATGGTGGATATTGGGCAAAAAAGGGGTTTCATGGGAGTATGTAGACATAATTAAGGATATGTATGAGGGAGTGGTAACAAACATTAGGACCACTAGTGGAGATACCAGCGATATTTCTATCACTATAGGATTGCACTAAGGACTGGCATTGAGCCCCATACCTTTTTACATTAGTTATGGATGAGTTAACAAAACATCTGCACAAGAAGATTCCATGGTGTAAGCTATTTGCACATGATATAGTTTTGATTTATAAGACAAGGGAAGGTGTAAATGCGAAGCTAGAGTTCTTGAGAGATGCATTAGAATCCGAAGGATTTAAAATTAACCGAACTAAGGTAGAGTATATAAATTTAATTTTAGCAAGGAGAGGAGTGGGGCTGGAGTACCGATGAAGATTGATGACCAAGCAGGTTAGAACAAATAGAGATACACCTCTAGAATTTTGTGTGATTGATAGGTGCCACTCACAATTAAGGAACAACATGTACATAGGATGACGTTGCCAAAATGTGGACATTGATAGATGCGTGGTAAGACAAGAAAGGATAGAATTAAAATGGAGGAACAAGAATCATGTGGCTGACCCCTAATCGGGATACGGTCTTGATGATGATGTTGATATTTTTATTTAGGGAGCATAATCCCAAACTTTGATATTTGTTTCAATTATACGGAAGAATCACATTTCATATGAGCACACATGTGTTTCTTTTGGCCTATTTTGCTTTGCTTAGGGGTTTTCCTACTGAGTGGTCATACTCATCCCACTAATAGTTTTAGGTGAATCCTCAAGAAAGTGAGCTATGCAGAGCGAATAGAATTTAGAAGACATATCTAGAAAAGTATGGAGGAAAAAATTAGAAACATTTTAATTATTCATAACTATTGATAATTTATACTTATTGAACATTGATGTAATAAGTAGGGAGTCCTATTACTTTGTTTGTGGTTGTTTATTGTTACTTGGATTGTGACTAGCTAGTTATTCCTAGAATAATTATGTCTTCCCACAATAATTGTATTTGAGAAGTTTCTAGGTTAAACTATGGTTTTCAAAATAATACTATGTATTAAACATTTCAAACATTTTACGAAGAAAAAATCCTTGAGAAAATCTTATTCTACAAAAATTTATTCAAAAACTATTTTTTAAAACCTGAGTCACCACATATACATACATAAATACATAGGTTTTGAGGCCCCCCACAAGCTCAAACTTTTGACCTCATGGGACAGGGGATTTTTTTTCTATATACTAATTTGTCCTACCCTTGAATGCATGTAAGATGGCATATCTATGTATATTGCTCGGTAAGATGGCCTATCCATGTATATTGCTGATGTCAAATTGAGATTGTATATGTTATTTGATTTTGTATTTTCATCGTATGCCTTATTTAGTTGTTCTCCACTAGAAATTGAGATTGTATATGTTATTTGATTTTGTATTTTCACAAATGAGTGAAAAATACTCAAGTGAAAGTTTTTGTAATATTTTATGTACTTATAGTTATATTCAAAATCTCGCTATACATTCACATGTAGTTATTGAGCGAGTTGGGTTAACGCATGCTATTTATATTTTGGAGGCCTTGGTTTCAAATCCCATTGGCTCATGAGTTTTAGAACCATGGCTTGAGTGGTCAAATAGATTTTTTTGTACACTAATGATTAGTCAGGTAGAAGAAGGGTTATCATACTAAAAGATCTTCTTGAAAAACATTTTTTTACACTACTTATTAGTATGATAACCCTTCTTCTACATGACTAATGATTAAAGTTGATTAGTAAACTAACAACCTTGAAGTGGACTCCATAAAGATCTAACAATTAGAAACAGGAACCCTTGACTCATAGTAGGAATTAATTTTAATTTTAATAAAAATTGGTAAAATGTTTTGAATGAAGAAATGGTAGGAACTTTCAAAGCTAGGAAGAGGCCTAGTGAGCATAATTAGCTGCTAGTAATATCTAGCCTTGGAATTAATAATTAGAAAGAGGAACCCTTGAGTTTTAGTAGGAAACTAATTTGAATTTAAAGAAAAAGGTACTAGTAACAAATTTTGAGTGAACAACCATTCGTTAATCAATAGGATAAGGCAAAAAGACAAAATGGCGCAAGATAAAACTATCAGAAGAAATGGCTTAGACAACCATTCGGAATAAAAAAGAAGAAAAGAAAAAGTCCAATTAAAGCATCATAATTTGATTTTAAAGAAAAAGCTACTAGTAACAAATTTTGAGTGAACAACCATTCGTTAATCAATAGGATAAGGCAAAAAGACAAATGGCGCAAGATAAACTATGAAAAAGTCCAAACTAAAGCATCAAAATAGCTTGTGGTCTTAGGTGACCAACTCAATCAACCAACATTTGGTCTCTATGCATCCAACACGAGCAATACTTTTTTGAAACATTGTTTCTGACATATGCTAATGTAAAGAGAAGACATCAGAGGAGAATCACGAATCACTTGTGGGATACTTTGATCTGAACACTTGGAGAAGCCTTCCAATGGCTTCGCAGGCGTTCCACATTATGTGTATGGTCTTCAGAAATAATGATTATGACTTCCTTCAACACCTTAGCGTATTCTAGCAAAAACTTCAGCATTTGAAATTCATTATCACTCCCGGTGAAGTTCGTTACCTCGACTGTCTTCAGATGTTTTCTTAAACATTTGAATGGTAACACCTGGGACTGCCAGAATTGTGAACCATCCAAGACAGGATTGTACGGATAAACATAATCCTAATTTTCAGATAAAATTCACAAAAATTAGTAGTCAGTTATGAAAATGGAAAAGTGTGTAGAAAGAGCTTAGTGATTAACTAAACCAACAATCAGTGTTAGAAAATCTGAAATTGCTCAAATCGTGTGCTTGTGTTGTCATTGGAGAAATTCAACTTGAGAAAGTACCATCAACTGGTAAAATTGTAAACGTCACTCCATCTGAATTATGTAGCAGCACACGTTTTGTGCATTTCGTATTTTCAGTAATTGTGGCTAAGGAAGCATTTTTCTTGTTTCAGAAGTATAACCATAATGCCTGAAATTAAAACAACTCTATATTCTTAAACATCACTTACTTTAAGCTCCCGTAGATGTCCCATTTCCAGTGTAAGTGTCTCAAGAACATGACAACTTCTCAAAATAGAAGCCACTCCAGGCAATTCATTTTTGTGGAGTCCAGTCTTCAATATCAGATGTTTGAGACACAAAAGTGGAGTTGGCAAATGTAGTGGCTCGTCGCCACTAGTTATAACCTTCACATTTACAAGGTCAGGCAAGCACAAGCGTTCATTTTTTCATTCATTAAAGAAACAAAAGAAAATGAGAGAAACAATGTAAGCACAAAACATTCAAATTATGATAATTTTTTATTAGTTTAGCAACCCCTACAAGATAAAGATAGATCTGATTAACGTCATATCGAGTTCAATTTCCTTTCTTTCGAATGGTAACACGAATTTTCTTGCAGACGGAGTTACAAGATGAACCTGGACTGTCAGGTACCCTAGAGTATTAGGAACATAAAACTCATAGCAAAGAAGGAACCGGAAGTTGGATAGGGTTTTGACTTGTTATTTGCATTGCAAATAAGAAACCGGAAAATGGACAGGGTTTTGATCATGTGTTATTTCAAGTTAAGGAAATCACAGGACAAGACCTGACCTCACCTTTCAAACTCCACGGTGATTGAAATAACTTCTTATTCGTGTGGCCTCAAGATTATTAACTTACTAGATTCATGTAAAAGTTTGTATTTACTACGATTTAAAGGATACTTGTAGATTTACTTATTTATATTTCTCCATAATTTTGCTGATGATTTGGTACATCGTTTTTCTGGATATATATACAAGTTACTATGATCTTGTATTTTCTTATCTTTATCAACTGCCGAAGAACTTACGGCTATGCCTTTGTCTCTATCATGCTTCAAGTATATAACTAAAATCAATAACAAGGAATTAACAAGCGAAAATAAAAAACTGGATGCCTGATATAAAGATACGTACCTGCAACATGTACGTGTCCAAGGTTAAAACCTTAGCACAATCCACACCTCTAAGAATTTCGGCGAGGATATTCCCATGCTCATAAAACACGTCTTCTAACCCGAAATTAAATTCTGCTTCGTGAAGGTGAAGGAGGTTGTCCAGGAAGAACGTCTCTACTGCTCCAAAGAACTCAAACGATCGAAGCTTTGGCACATTTACGTTAACTCCATTAGTAAGCGGCCAGCAGGATTCGATGGTCAGGCTAGCAAGCGGATGATCCAGTTCACAGGAAATGTTGAGGTAGTTCATATCGGAACACTTCTTCACACTAAAAGCTTCAAGAAGTTGGCAATTTTTTAGCAGGGCCTCTACTTGGTCGTGGTCTAACTCAATCCTCGAAATGGACAGGCTCTTTAGTGATTTGAACTTTCGGAATTGAGACGTATCAAAATCACATCCAGTTAACTTCAACCCAATGAGTGGGTTGTGATCATAGACATACTCCGGTAAGTCAAAAGATCCGACAGAACTGGTAGGATGATCTTTGAGTGTATCTATATCCGAAAAGTCTAGATCGAGCTCTTTGACATTTTTGTCAAGGGCAAACTTGATCAGATAATGTATATCCTCTTCTTGCTGGCGGGGGTGAGAAATGCAAAGTCGGAATTTCCTAATCTCGCCCTCTCGGTAGTTCAGTACAAACTGCTTCGCAAACTTCATAAACCTTGCCTTACCGCTGCTTCGGATGCTCGCAGCGAAGAAGTTTCTGCAATCCTTGATTAGTTCTCTTCTAATATGGTTCTCGATGAAATAGTTTTCATCGAATTCAATATTGGTCGTGGACTTCCAAAGATTAATCCATCGTTTCGAGAGCACGCTTGTTCTGGCCGCTTCTTCAAATGGAAGAAGAGATATTATATCTACTAAAATGCTGTCTGGTAAGTAACTCAATCGATCATTCTTCATGGCGATAGTCTATAGAAGAAAGAACAATATTGAAGAAGAGATTGCTTGGAAATGGATCTTCACCACTGATTCAAGGAAACGGATGAGGGGTGAAATACAGAATTCTCAAATAAGCCCTTTAAAAAGGATGTTTCTACTGCGAATGGTTGTGATAACTGATTGTAGAAGGTGTGTTTAGGGGCGGTTTTTGCTTTGCGAGGAAATATTTTAAGAGAAAAAGACGCAGCTATACATTGAAGTTAAAATTTTGCAAGTCCAATTTTTATTCGAATTAGGGTTTTCTGATGCTCTCTGGTTCATTGCGAGGCAGTTTTGTCTCTATTTGCATTATAGACTTGATTTCCTTGTTTGGATGTTCAGAGATTTACGACAGCCTGAAATGTGGAGGCGCGGTCATTGTCCAAATCTTAATTTGAAGCATCTTTGCGACAAATATGGACGATCTTTTCCAAAGAAGTTACCAAGTTTGCTCTCATTTATAACCGAATTGCTGTTGCATGAGAAGCATGCTTGCAACCCTTCCGAAATAGGTTTGCATGCATGTGTAAAAATTGGTACCTCTTCTTACGTGATTCGAACCGTTCATCTAGTGACGAATCTACTATGTGGAAGCATCTGATCTCCGCTGAAAGATCTCCCAGCTAGGAAGTTGTTTTTAACATATTTATTACCGTTTCTTTGGAAGATTTTCAAGTGGGACCTACTGTTTTAATTATCTATACCATTTGTCTACTGCAGCTTGATTTGAAGGGTCATACCAAGATTTCTTCACTATGAATGGTTTTAAGTCGTTGATTTACCAAGGGTTTATTGGCAAATGCGTACTATCTGAGTTTGATTTTTAACTATTCGTTTAAAGGCAACAAATAGGAAACCAAAGAAAGGTCAATTGGGGTTCAGTACATGACTCGTCCATCACATGGCCTAGGCATAGTTGTCAATTCCGTTCTTGGGACCATTCCGTTTTGTTCCCTGGAACGAATCATTTTGTTGTTTTGCTCATTTCAGTATTACATTTCAAAAAAGACGCAAAACTAGAAATGTACTAAACATTTTTATCTAGTTTAGATATTTTTTAGTAAATTGTCTGCTTATATAAGTAAATAACTTTGCCAAGCACATTCACGCTTCTTAATTTATAGTATTATTAAGTAGGTGATTTTATATCTAAGTTATTATCAATTACATACATCGTTTGAAATAAATTTAATTTTCTTTGGATGATGTAACTAATTTATCAATTATAAGTTTTCATAAGCTGATAAATCTATTATCAAGTAAAAGGAGTTTAAATATCTCAATACATATGAATAGAATGATAAATTAGGTGCCCCTATAAGTGCATGGAAAAAATCACTAGATGCCTCTATCACCTAAAAGGAATGGGAGAACATATTAAGAATATTAAAATTTTAAAACATAAATCAATATATCGCAAATGGCCTTTGTGACAAAACAATTACACACTTTAAATTTTGATCAGAACAGGTAAAAAGAAAGCAAAAAGTGGGCTTCAACTTTGGCTAGGACAGCAGATTTCAACTCTAATGATGGTTTTCAACTCTGTCAAGGGCAAGTAGATCTCTAAGTCTCAACTCTAGTGGCAGGTTTCAACTTTGGCTAAAGCAAGTGAATTTTATATCCCAACTTCAGCCATGGATTTCAACTCTAGCAATAGCAATTCAGAAGGAAAGCTAAAGAGGGTAAATTATCTTAAATTATTGAAATAATTATAACAAGCTAAAGGATATCGAAGAAGTATTTCAGTGAAATGGGAAGAGAAAATCTATTTCTTATTTTCACCTCATTTTTGCAACTTGTTTGGACCTAAACAGGACAAAATTAACAGCTAAGCCTAAGACATACTGGAAGGTTTGGATTGAGACTAGTGGGTCCTACTTTGCTCTTGCTCTCTAAACATCTAGAAGGTTTGGATTGAGGCAAGCCCACTTTAATATAGTGTAATCCACATATCATGATCAAGACTGCCCATCTAGTAGGGCCTCTTTGGATCTCCAATCGCTTAAAAGTCACATGCCAATAAGCAAATCTTCCTATTTGAAAGTATTTTGGTTATCCAACATGTAGTTTTTTTTTTTTAATTTTATTTTATATGGTCGTCAATATTTTCCAATGTGGATGATATTGATCCAATGGAAATCTAGCAAAATATAACTTATAATATTTTTCAGTCTTGGGACCTCAAAAGTTGAGATGGCCGAGTTGGTCTAAGGCATCAGATTAAGGTTCTAGTCCAAAAAGGTGTGGTTTCAATCCCACTCTCAACATTTATTTCTAGCTAAAGTTGACCTTTTCTCATGCATGGTGATTCTTTTTTGAAGCTCTAAGCTGTTAACTTGTCTAGAAACGTTTAGATAGGATGAATTTTTTTAGCTTTTGTGTGTGTGTGTGTGTGTGTGTGTGTGTGTGTGTGTGTGTGTGTGTCTTTTAGGAAGATCTAAGTTGATCACATTATTTAGAATGGTTTAGATAGGATGGATACTTCTAGCTGATTTTAGTTGGATTGAAAATCATAATTAATTACTGATTTCAAAAAAAAATTCAAAGACCAAATCAAATGGTTAGAATCCTAGTAAAGCATTGATTTTTTAAGGATTAATACCTTGAACCCTGAATGATTTTATTTAATTTCACTCCTTCATGCAGCGGTTTTTGCCATTTGATTAGCACAATTCTTGGATTAGCTTAATTGAGGGTCAGTTTAAAATGCAACCCCTACTTTATTTTGTTGTCTGGAATGGTGCTGAAGCTGAATTTTGGTTAAGATGGAAAATGACCAGAACTATAGGAGCTTTCCTGTGTCCAACAACACCAATAGGAAATCCCTATCATCTTTTTTGGAAATGTGAATAGGCCTCGGTAGAATCTCAGTGTCAGTATTGGCCCATTCCATTTGGGCTCATCAATAGCCTAAACTTATGTGCTTCTTCCTAGTAATCTTTTCATACTTTTGCTAAATAGAGACAAATTTCATTAGGAATGAGGCAAATTAAAACAAGGAACTAGAAAGGAAAAACAAAGACAAAAGATCAAAAGCACAGAGAAACAACTTTGATATGGAAAATAGTCATATTGAATTAGTTTGAAGGAACAAACAAGATCCTTCCCATTGAGTTTTCCTACATTGTGGGGTATTACAACGTCACAGTACTTCTTACAACTAATCATGTTGTTAATGTAAGCGATAAATGTACCATTTACACTCGAAAATAGCCACAGGTTTCACCGAGGTTCAGCATCAGAAATAGTCTAAGTGCTAAGGTAGGTGGTATTAGCACCCACTGAAGAATAACCCCATTCAATGAATCCTTTACCCCTATAGAATGTAGGTTGTGTATGTTTCGGAAGATTAATAAATTCACTTTCCAGTATCTTGTTAAACACACAGTGCAATGTGGATGCATCTCAATTAGATATAATTTGGAGATCATCAGATATACCAAATCTAGACCTTCGCCTTCATTCATAACTTACATGCTACCCAGTTTAACTATGTGAGAAGAAAAAGTCATAAATTGAGTAAAATTTTTCTCTAAGGACATAGACTCTATGACTACTGATCAACTCATGGGTTCATTACAAGTCCATGAAGAAAGGCTAAAAAAGAGGAAGATTCAAGGGTCATTGGAGCAAGCACTTTATTCCAAACTCTCTTTCAAAGAAAGGGAAGAAAGTGGAGCTCACCTTACTGATAGCCAACCACAAAGAAGAATTAGAGGAGAAAAGTATGTGGTATTTATACATAAGCGTAAGTAATCATATGAGCGGAGATTAGAGCATGTTTATGGAGATAGATCAAGTGAATGGGCATGTCACATTTGAGATCAATCTAAGATACCGGTAAAAGGAAAAGATAAAATACTCATACTCTCTAAAGATGGGAGCCAGCAATTAATTTCTAACATATATTATATGCCAAACCTAAAAATAATATTTTAAGTTTGTTCTTAAGAAAGATTATGATGTTCACTTGAAAAATCATAGTCTTTCTTTGAGAAATCATGAATGAAAATTAATTGCAAAAGTTCCAATGCCAAGAAATAGAATCTTCTTGCTAAAAATCAAACATGATAAAGCTAAATTCCTAAAAGCATGCTTAAAAGATGACTCTTGGCTTTAGCACTTGATGTTTAGACACTTAAATTTTGGTAACTTGAAATCAATGTCTACAAAGGGCATGGTGAATGGATTGCCTCACATTGGTAATTCGAATAAACTATATGAAGGATGTCTTCTAGGAAAGTATTCAAGAAAGGCTTTCCTAAGAGAGTCAACATCAAGAGCTAAGCGGCCCTTGCAACTTGTGTTAATTATTTAATTTTGGTCAAAAATACTCCTAATTTAGCATTTAATTAGATTATCTAATCAATCAATTTTGCAATTTTTAGATAAAATATGAATTTTAGTGTCAATTGATCATCCAATCATTGATTTGGAAATTTAATGGCCAGATGATCATTAGAACTACTCAGAGATGTAATTTATGGTTTAAATGACTCTAATCTAGCCTTATATTTTGCAGATCAACCAAAATAGACTTGGATAGCTTAGATCAAAATTCAATGGTGCAAATCATCCTAATGGGCATTGAATGGTTGGGATCAAATCAATGAATCAGATTACTCACATGACAAGAGGAAATAATTTCTAATTAAAGTCTAAGAAAGAATATGAAACTAAGGAGAGAAGGAATCAACCAAAATTAAGAAGGGGAGAAAGTAAAATAGAAAGCTGATAGAAGGAAAGTAGGGGGTGGAAACCAAATTAGAAGGAGATAGTTTATAAGAAAGCAATGAAGGCAAGAGGAGGTTGGACAACTAGAGGTAGGCAGCTGTAGGAAAGCTGCAGGGTGCACCACGCCCTTTCTCGCCCTTTCTCCCACTTCTCCCCTCTTCTCTCTCCTTCTTATTTACCCCTCTACTATCTCTTTCTTACTGCACTCCCTTCTCTATTTCTCTCTCCTTCTCTCTTTCACACACCACCTCTCGTCTCTCTCTCTCGTCTCTCTCTCTCTCTCTCTCTCTCTCTCTCTCTCTCTCTCTCTCTCTCTCTCTCTCTCTCTCTCTCTCTCTAGCTTGTTCTCTTTTGCTCCACCTTTGTCACCGCACCCACCCCTCTCTTTTGCTCACTCGTAGCTCCCTTGTTTTCATCTCTCTCAATTCTCTCTATTGTAAAGGCACCCTAGAAAAGCTCCCCTATCTTCAGCTCCATCGGGTTACCTTCTCTGTAGAAGAGATCGAACCTGTGAATTCTTCCCTCCCTTTCTTTTCTCATTCCTATCTCCTTCCTAGATCTCTCTTGAGACACATCTCTTTGTCTTGTCATTGTCAAGAAGACCTTGTCACTACCCCAACTCACTCCCTCTATTTCTCTCTTGTGTTTTCTCCACCTCTGGTTTTACCAGTTCTGTTCATCATGTTCCTATCATTCTTAGTTTCCAGGCATTTTTTTTTACTTGTGAGTTCATCACCATCTTCATTGCCTATGTTGCTCACTTCATTTCCTAGTTTCCCATCTCACTTTTGCTCTGATTTTTCCTAGTCGGTTTCCACCTCTATTTACTGTTTTTTTCCCTCTAGCTTTTGCTTTATTTTGCATTGATTTCTTAATTTTTATTCTAATTGCAGGATTTCATTGTTTCACTCAAGACCCATTTCAAGTTTCTCTTCAGCTCGCCTCTTTCTCCTTAGTTTCAATCATTCAATAGAAATAGGGAACTCTACATTTTTTTGTTTACAAGAAGAAGAAGAAGATGGAATTTTCAAGGGAAAATTCTATTTTAACCTTTTGGACTTTAATTCTAATTCCATCCATATTCCAGTTTTGTTTTTTTTGTATTCTATCTTATTCTTTTCCATGGTTTTCTTTATTCCAATTTGTGTTTTTCTCAATTAAATTCAAGAATTAAGTAATCAAACCCTGTTTGATTAAAGCTTAAACGAATCAATGGTTTAGCTTTAACAATCAGGATCACTTTATTTTCTGAGCTTTTTCTCATTAGATTTTCAATTAATCTTTAGATCTTGTTCTTAGGACATCTCCTAGTTGATTCAACTATTCTAATTTCAATTTAAAATTCAAAGATTTGATCTAAGCCATCCAAAATCCTTCTTTAGTCCGTATCATTAAGCCATCCAAAATCCTTCTTTGGTTAATTAAATTTTATTTAAACTCCAAATCATTAAGTTGAGTCCTCATGGGAATGACTCATGCTTGCATCAGCTACACTACAATAGCCTATGCATTTGCGGTGAAACAATTAACAACTTATCCATACCGACTTAGGAGTATCTAAAGGTAAAAGGCTATTAACAAAGGAAACATGGTGGTGGAATGAAACAGTGCAAAAAGCTATTAAAGAAAAACGAATGCATTTTAAAGCATGGCAGAAGATTAGAAATAATGAAAACTATGAACAATATAAGAATGCTAAAAACGTTGCTAAGAGAATAGTAAGTGAGGCAAAACTTAAAGCATATGATGAGCTTTATAATAGACTAGGAACAAGAGAAGGTGAGAAAGATGTGTTTAAACTTGCAAAAGTAAGAGAACAGAAGGGTAAGGACTTAAAGCATGTTAGGTGCATTAGAAGCGATGATCAACGGGTATTAGTCAAAGATGATGAGATCAAACAAAGGTGAGAAATATACTTTCAAAAATTGTTAAATGACAATGGCCCTGAGAATATAGGGATTGAAAATACTATAAATCTAAATAACACTAGATATTATAGATATGAACGTAGGATTAGAATGCTTGAAGTAAAAGAGGCCTTGAGAAAGATGAAATCAGGAAAGGCCATTGGGCCTGATGGTATACCAATAGAGGTTTGGAAGCATATGGGAGATAGTGGGGTAGTTTGGTTGACCAAGTTGTTTAACAAGATTATAAAATCAAAGAAAATGCCTGATGAGTGGAGGAAAAGCTCTATTGTACCAATCTATAAGAATAAATGAGACATTCAGAGCTGCACTAATTATCGAGGGATCAAACTTATGAGCCACACCATGAAACTTTTTGAAAGAGTGATTGAGAAGAGGCTACAACATGAAACAAGTGTATCGGAGAATCAGTTTGGTTTCATGCCTGAGAGGTCTACCATGGAAGCTATTTTCTTACTAAGACAATTAGTAGAGAAATATAGGGAGAGGAGAAAAGACCTACACATGGTCTTTATTGACTTAGAGAAAGCTTATGATAGAGTCCCTAGAGAGTTAATATGGAGGGTGTTGGGTGTTAAAGGGGTTTCTCAGGGGTATATAGACATAATTAAAGATATGTATGAGGGAGCAGTAACAAATGTTAAGACCACTAGTGGCGTGACTGGTGATTTTCTTGTCACTATTGGATTGCACCAAGGATTGGCATTGAGTCCATACCTTTTCACATTAGCTATGGATGAGTTAACAAAACATCTGCATGAGGAGATTCCCTGGTGCATGCTATTTACAGATGATATAGTCCTACTTGATGAGACAAGGGAGGGTGTAAACATAAAGCTAGAGTTATGGAGAAAAGCATTAGAATCGGAAGGATTTAAAATTAGTCGAACTAAGACAAAATATATGGAATGTAATTTTAGTAAGGAGAGTAGGAGTGGAGCACCAGTCAAGATTGATAACCAAGAGGTCCCCATGAGAGACCACTTCCGATACTTAGGATCATTTGTAATATCGTTAATTTTAAAGATAAAAATAGAAAATTATTAAATAAATTAAAATAAAAAATTTATGGATGAAATTATTTCCTGAAAACATAATAATTAGAAAGTGCTCGTCGATACGAATCCAACGCCACCAAGAACGCGAAAAACGGAGCTCAAACGAGGGAGTTATGAGCCGTCAAAGTTGTAAGGGCAAAATGGTCTTTTGACAGAAACGTGTTACACAGGGGTCCAAATTGATAACGGCACCCCTGTCTACACACGTCTCTACCAGTCCGGCGAAATCGCCGGAGAGACGTGGGAAGAGCCGTGTGGGGAAGAGTTTCTCTTCCCCAAGACTCTAAAACCACATATATCTATGCTCCTCACAGGAGCAAAACGCTCCACTTTGAGCGTTTTTCCATGAATGATACGCAAAACCCTAGACACACGCAAAAATCTGAAGTTTCCGGCGAGTGGAGCCCGGCAACACGAGCAACTCCCGGCCAGGTGCAAGGTAAGCCTCAAATCCATGTTTTTACTGTCGTATTTATTAATTAGAAAATTAATTAGAAAACCATTTAAAAATTAGGAAAAAAAATCGGATTTTTGGGGCTTTGTGCCTTCTGTTGGAGCATGATTTCATAGACCAAACGTTGTCCCGTTTGGAAATCGCAGATCCAACTAGTGCAAAAGACACCCAAGAGAAAACCCTTTAAATTTGGGAGTGATCCAACGGTGGAATTGCCAGAAGAAAACTCAAAACCGGTACCTAGGGAGGTTTTTAGGAACTTGGGAAAAATCGTTTAAAAACCATGGTTTTGAGAAAATTAGTGCAAAGGAGGGCATAAATGGATTCTAGAGAGAATTACAGAGAAAATGGCGCAAAAATCACGCGAAAGCGGGCTGCTTTGTGGCTCGGCCGAGGCTTGGCAGGAATCCGGTCGTCTTCTCCGGCCGTCGTCAGCGGCATCGGCGCCGGGACGCACACGGAGACGCCCCGAGGACGCACGTCATACGACGTCATCGTCGCACGCGTGCGCGGCGCGCCCGCGCGCGTGCGTGACGGCCTCGGTGGGGCATCGCGGTGGGGACCGGGACGCGGCGCGTCTGGCGGCCGTGACGCACGCGCGCGTCCCATGCGGTGTACGCGACGCCGTGCGTCTTCGTGCGCGAGTACGCGGTGTAAACCCGGCTGAAAAGAGGCGCCGCCGGTTTAAACCACCTTATGGTGGTCCGGCAGGCCCCATTTTAGCGTAGTTTTCACAAAAACTTGATTTTTGGCAGTTAGAGAGGTCCAAATCACGATCCGGAAGAGGCGTTGTGACCGTATTGACGAAGCGGACCTAGTTTTAACTTAAAAACTTAGAAATGACCACTTTTTATTTAGAAAAATTTTAAAATAGTGATGTGACATGTACAGGTGCACTTGAATATACCAATTAAAGGGAGTTATTGGCAAGCTAGTGATCTCACACTGAGGTAGGTGACGACAACTAATGTTTTGCCTTGATTTTAAACCATGTTTTAAACATAGCATCATGTGTGATTGTGTTTTAAAGTGCGATTTTTATTTACCATGGATTTCATGCGACATTGCGTACAGGATGGTTATTCCAAATTGAATTCTTTTACTGAATAAACTTATTTAAACTGCTTTTATAAGCATGATGTTAAGTAGTTATGCTTAATTAGAGATTTATTTCTTATTATATATATAGAAAATGCATGGATTTACATGGAAATGAGTATAGAGCTTAGTAATGGTCCTTTTATAGGCTAACCCGGGATGAGGGGGCATGTCTTGGGGAGTTAAGCTATAAGTGCTCTTGAGTTTTAGCATATACATATGATTTCCGTGTTTTATATTTGATGACGGGTGCTCTCGCCGGTGGGTGTCATCTAGGAGGGGATGGGAAGTAGGCCACCCACCTTCCGAGATTATGATGTGATGAGTTTGTGATATGATAGACACCTGCCCATAGATGGCATTCGGTAGGGGTTTGGTAACATGGATAGTCCACACTACCGGTCGAGCCTTTCCATGGGGACGGGCACGCTAAGTCTCCGTTATGGTGTCGACGGGGAGCGAGCGGTGGTTGATACCCATGGAGGGTTGCCAACTATGACATGATGGCCCATATTCTTGTTATGTGTGCATGTATGATGAGCATGGTTATAGATGGTATGCACAGGTGTGACGACACTCGAGAGGTTGACTATGTGTACTCCCCGATCGAGGATGTTCGTGCGATGTGGTGGGACCCATTACCTTAGGGTGCCCTTATTCTGGATGTATGCTCCATTTTATTGATTCATGTCATGTTTTAACTCAGTGAACTTCATGTTTTAGCATTTGGAATAAATTGGCATTTATTTGAACATGGCATTATGATATCACTATTTCCATAAATGTTAGACTTTTCATCAATCTTTGTTCATTATTTCTTGCATTTATTACATTAATTGTCTATGTACTACACAAGCGATAGCTGCTTTGAGGCATTGCTTTGTTTTGCAATGCCTTAGATCTCAGCGCGACACCGGGGAAAGGAAAAGCGGTTGATAAACCTTCGAGAGCTCTTGAAGACTAGTTTCACATAGTTTTAGAAAGGTAATGTGAGTCATTAGAGTGGATTATCATTTGAATTTTTATTATGGATTGCATACTTTATATTTGGATGTGATTTAGATCTTTGGACATATATTGGACATTTATATGGGATGTTATGATGGATAGACCCTGGGCCATATTATTACTGTCTTTTGGATGTTTATTTGATTTAAAATAAAGGCGCCTATTTATTTGACGTTGATTTATACGCGGATCATTTATTTGTGTTTAAATTACATGTACGCCATTTTGAGAAAGGAAAAATTAACACCCGGAGTTTTAAGATAGGTTTAGTAAAATGTTAAATAAATCTTTTCTCATGGGATCCCAAATGCTCTTATTTAAATTGTCAAAAAAAAAAAAAATTGTCTTAAAAATCCGGGGTGTCCTTAATTTTAAAGATAAAAATAGAAAATTATTAAATAAATTAAAATAAAGGATATTACATCATTGATCAATGAGAGTGGAGAGATTGAGAGGGAGGTTACTCAGAGAATCCAAGCGGGTTGGAACAAATGGAGATGTGCATCAGGTGTTTTATGCGATCGGCGGGTGCCACTCAAACTAAAGAAAAAATTCTAAAGGATGACTATTAGGCCGGCCATGCTTTATGGATCAGAGTGTTAGGCAATTAAGGAACATCATACTCATAGGCTGAGTGTCGCAGAAATGAGGATGTTGAGATGGATGAGTGGTAAGACAAGAAATGATAGAATTAGAAATGAAAATATTAGAGGAAATTTAGCGATAGCGCCAATAAGTAACAAGATGAGGGAGATTAGACTTAGATGGTTTGGACATGTTCAAAGGAGGCCACCAATGACACCAGTTAGAAGGAGTGAGGCAATATAAGTTGAAGGTTCTAAAAGGGCAAGGGGGAGGCCCAAAAGAACGTGGATAGAAGTGGTGAGGAAAGATTTAAAAACTTTGGGACTAAATAAAACCATGATATTTAATAGAGTGGAATGAAGGAATAAGATTCATGTGTCCGACCCCTAATTGGGATAAGGTCTTGATGATGATGATGATGATCCATACCGACTTGTGAGGACCCATTACTCTAAGATTTTATGGTAAGAATAATTACTTCATACTCTTTATTGATTATTTTTCTCAAAAAACTTGGATATATTTTTTAAAGGAAAAATCAAAAGCATTTGGTACCTTTAAAAAATTCAAACCCATGATTGAAAAAGAAAGTGGGTGTGAAATTAAAGTCATAAGATCCAATAGAGGAGGAAAATTTACCTCTAAAGAATTTAATGAATTTTGTGAAGTAAACGAGATTTGTCATCCTTTAATAGTTCCTTACTTACCACCACAAAATGAAGTGACAGCGAAAGAATAAGACCATTCTAAATATGGTTCATACATGCTAAAAAAAAGGAAGATGCTTAAAGAATTTTGAACCAAAGTAGTAAATTGTGCGGTTAACCTTTCAAATCATTGCCCCACCAAAGGAATTGATGACAAGACTCCATAAGAAGCATAGAATAGGAGAATACCGACCATCACTCTGTTGTAGGTGTTCAAGAGCATTACCTATGTCCATATCCCAAATCAAAAAAGAACTAAACTTGATGATGAGATTAAGAAGCATGTATTCATTAGCTATGACAAGCATTCAAAAGGTTACAAGATTTACAGCCCAAGTACTAGGAAGATTATTGTTAGTAGAGATGTGGAGATCGTTGAAGAAGGCATATAGGATTAGAACTTGAATAATGATGAAGACCATGACTTCTTACCAATCTTTGAAGACAAAGAAGGAGCTGAAAGAAGAGATGAAATTCAAGAACTTACAAGCCCAACTCTAGCTTCATCATCATCTTCCTCAATTCAAGACTTATCTCTAAGTTCAAGTGAAAAAACACCACATAGTAGAAGCTTACAAGAAATTTATGAGGTAACAGAGAATTTAAATGAGCTAACCCTCTTTTTATCTATTTGTTCATTGTGAACCTATATGCTTCGAGGAAGCAATATAAAGCAAGAAATAGATAGAAGTTATGGATGAATAAATCCAGTCTATTCGAAGAAATGACACTTAGAAGCTAACAACTCTTCCAAAAGGGCAAAAGGAAATTGGAGTGAAGTGGGTTTACAAAGCAAAGAAGATTGCGAAAGGGGAAGTTGAAAAGTATAAAGCAAGATTAGTGGCCAAAGGCTATAAGCAAAGGAATAGAATAGATTATGAAGAGGTATTTGCTCCTGTTGCTTGCTTAAAGACTATATGATTAATAATTTTCGTAGCTGCACAAAATAATTGGAAAATACATCAAATGGATGTAAAGTCCACATTCTTAAATGACCTCCTGAAGGAAGAAGTTTATGTGACGCAAACCATGCAGTAGGTAGTTAAAGGGCAAGAAGATAGAGTTTTGAAATTAAAAAAAGCTTTATATAGCTTAAAATAAGCTCAAAGAGCATGGAATATAGAATTGACAAATATTTTGTGAAAAATGGCTTTGTAAAATGTCCAAGTGAGGATGCTCTCTATGTAAAGACCAATAAAAATGAAGATATTATACTTGTGTGTTTGTATGTGGATGATCTCATTTTTATAAGAAGTAATGCAACTATATTTGATGACTTCAAGAAGGCGATGGGACAAGAATTTGAGATGACCTATATCAGCCTCATGTCTTATTATCTTAGAATAGAGGTGAAGCAAACATATAATGGAATCTTCATCTCTCAAGAAGGCTATGCGAAAGAAGTTCTTAAGAAATTTGGCATGGAGCAATGCAAGCCTACAAGCACTCTTGTTGAATGTGGAGTAAAACTTTCCAAGCATGATGAAGGAGAAAGTGCTAACTCTTCTCACTTCAAGATTCTCGTCGAAAGCCTAAGGTATTTAACATGTACAAGACTAGATATCCTATTTACTGTGAGATTGGTTAGTCGTTTTATTGAGGCATTTACAATAACCCACTTGAAGATAGCTAAGAGTGATGGTTCAATGATTAGGCTCATTTGTAATAATGGGCTAGGAGGATCAATTAGATAGCCCATGCCCATATTTTAGAAAACTCATATTGATCATAAAAGCCTATATTCTAAAAAATGTTGCTAGCAATATCTATTAAAAATATTTAGATATTTTTGAAGAAAGAGCTAGATATTTATGGAGAGTTCTCTAGAAAGTCATTTGTAACCATTGGATTAAAAGTGTGTTGGCAAAATCCTAACCATTGATTGAGATGTGCCACTAATATAAATGGAGGTAGATCCTCACACTTTTGTATCAAGCCAAGAATTAAGTAATAGATTACAAGCTTCTTCTTTTCAACTTTCCATCTCCAGTTCTTTTGCCTTTTAAGTTCTTCCACCAAGACCTCTTCCTCCAAAACCAAAATAACAAGACTACCCCTTCCAATAAGTTACATAAGAAAATTGCCTAACCTGTGCCAAGAAGGTATTTATTTCAACTACTTTCAAGCTAGAAAATCTCATTAACCTTATAAATGGGGCTAAATCCACCTTATTAGATCTTATTCTATTAGGAGTCTAATAATTCTGAGACCATATTCTAGCCTATGTGGTCTATGCCATCTTTACTCAAGTAGTCATTGCACGACTCTTTAAGTGGGTTGTTATGTGCATCTATTAGTTTTCTTTGATTTAGTTGTGTGATTGGTTAAAATTTGGGTAGTTTCCTTTAGGATTGTTGCTAAAATGTAGTTAACCATATTCTTTATATGCTATTTAGGTTAAAAGGAAGCATGAAAAATAGCATGAGCTAATTTGTTAATATTCTCTCTTGTTTTCCCTCTTAAAAATCTATTGTAATCTCTCTCTTTTTTTCTTGCGGTTTCTTTGTTTCTTCTTTAACTTCTCATAACACTTCCAAAGTTTCAAACTTCAGAGGTAGAGGTCCTAGACCAGCTCCTTGAGGTCACGCTCAAGGATTAATCCCAAGTCTAACTACTTCTACTTTATCTAACTCCAATGACCTTAAACTAAACTTAGATAACATACAAGTAAAACATAAAAGAAAATCAAGAGAAAAAGGCCTTGAATGATGGGAACTAGTTAAGGAAAAAGATGCCTAAAACTAGTTCCAACAATCAAGTGAAAAATGAGAAAATCAAGGAATGGAAGCAAGAGATTAAAGCTACTATTCTATTAACTATTACAACTAGAGAAGAAGTGATAGAGATCTTGAAAGAATGATCAAGAAGAACTAGGATCAAGAGATAAATGAGCTAGTTCTGTGTCTGTAATTAAAGAAACAAAACAAGAACAACCTAACAATGAAAGCAAGGAATACCAAAAGGTACTAACCTAGAATTAAAGTGCAAATACAAAAAAAAAAAAAAAAAAAAGGAAAGAAAAGAAGAAGCCTTGATGAATCTCAAAAGAAAATCAAAGTCCAAAGCTCCAAAGATCTCCAAGATAGAGCACTCTTTCAAGGATTTTGAATAAAACCCCCTACTTAAATTTCATGTGGAAATCCTTGGGATATTTATAGAATTTTGGATTTCCAATTTAATGACATTTATTCTAGGAAAGAAAGGTGTAATTAGACATAGGAATTAAGTGGAAAGTTAGGTGGAGAGAGGATTAGCAAGTGATGACATGGCATGGTATATTTAAAAGGAGGAGAGGCATCACCTTTTTAGGAAAGTGGCATGGACCTCCCCTTCTAATTATTTGGTGTTTGGTGGTTAGGAAAGAGAGAAGGAAAAATAAAATGTTGGTAAGGATGGGGAATTGGTTAGGATTTTGTGATGATTTGAGAGGAAGCCAATTAAAGAGTTTCCAACTTAAGACACTAACTAGGTGACGACCAAGCAAGGTGGAGGCATCACTTTTTTAGTAGGTTCCTCCCTCCTTAAGTAAAAGTCGTGGTTCACCTAATTGATTGGAGGAAAAGGATGCAAAATAGATTTGGAAAGTGGGATTCCTCTCTTAATTGGTCCACCAATGCATGCTATCTTACCTTATTAATAAATCTCCCAAATTCTTTCTAATTATCCCTTGAAAATCACCATTTTAGCATATGATAACTGCTTAAATTGATCCTCTAATAATGTGACTCCAAGTGGCATTAACTTAAGTAGTTGGTGGCTCACTTTTGTTGGCTCATTTGCTTGACTTCATGGCTCATACTCTTGGCTTTAATGACTTGTCTTGTCACCTTCTCTCATGGCTCAAATTGCTCAAGGGCTTTCATGGCTCCCATGTAAAGGTAGTGGAAATGCATGGCTTCTCCATGGACCCATTTTAGTCATCTTTAACTTCTTTCAATTGCTTCCTTGCTTTCCATAAGATAATTTCTAAGACTACTGCAACATAACACAACATAATTTTTTGTGGGCCTTTTAGAAGCTCAATGTTGATTATTTTACCATAAGTGCATGGGTATTGTAGTATAGCTGATACAAGTACAGGTCAATCCCACAGGTACTCGACTTGAAAAGATGGAGTTTAAATAAAATTTAATTATCCAAATAATAATAATAATTAATTGATACTAGAATCAAAATTCAAATATATTTAATTGATGAAAATTATAAAAATTAACTAAAAAATATAAAATCTACTTCCCTTGCTTGATTATGATAAAATTCTTCCAATTTAGTATCATCAATGTTGATTAACCTTCATCATTCTCTCACCAGTACTCCTGATTAAAGATCTAATGGCTGGATTGAGCAGATTTCCTAAAATTTAGATGATCTAGGTTAAAAAGTAATTTTGGGTTTTGGACGGCTTAGATCTAATTTTTGGATTTTAGATTAAAGATTAGAATTGACGGATAAGCTAAGAAATGTCCTAAGAACAAAGCTAATTTGAATTTTAGTGTGAAATAGATCAGGAAATAGAGATATCTTGTTTGCTAAGCCTAGTCATTGATTAGGTTAAACTTAATCAAATGAGATTTGGATTATACAGTTCTTGAATAAGCCGAACAGGGACAAAGAAAAAGGAATACGAACAGGGAAATAGATGTAATTAAACTGGGAACACATAAGGAATTTTGTTTAGTGGATAAAGGGTAAAAAAGAAAAATTCTTTTTTTTCTAATTTTAACTATAAATCAGAGGAATGCTGGAGGAGGAAGCTGGAGAATAGTGAAGAAGGGGGAAAAGAGAGATGTTGGGAAGAGGAAAGACAGAAAATGGAGAAAACCCTCCTCTTGAATTGATTAGATGGAACAGAAGAGAGGAGGGAGGAGCAGCCAGCGATTGGGGAGATGAGGAGGATGCTAATGTTACTGGTTGAGTAGAGGAAAAAGCCAGCAGCAGATGTTGGCTGGTGATTGTCAGACAGAGGGAAAAACGACGGTGAAGAGGATGTCGTGCTGTGAAGCATAGTATTTGTTGTGTCGAGCATATAGAGGGTAGGGAGAAGAGGGGAAGTAGGTTGTTCTGGTGGTCGGCTTAGGCAGTACCGACCGGTGTTGTTCAATCTGCTAATAAAGAGATAGAGGTGAGAAAGACAGAGCTGGGCCAAAATCAGATGTTGTCCAATCTGTGCTAATTAGTGTGATGCGTGTAGGCATGGGAGAAGAAAGGAGAAGAGGAGAAGAGGGAATCAGGTGCTTGGGCTTTGGTATCGGGCTCTGGGTGATGTGAGAAAGAGAGATCGGGTCCTAAGAGAAAGATGAAGGATGAGGGAGAAACAGTGAAAGAAAAAGGGATGCTAGCTGGTGCAGAGGACCATTCAGTGCAAGAGAGAGGAAGTGAGGAGCATAGAAGAGGACGTAAGAAAGAGAGAAAGAGATAGGGAGAGTAAGAAAGGAGAGAACGAGAGGGAGAAGAAAAAGAAAAAGTAGAAGAGAAAGAGAGGAAAAAAAGGGGGGAAAAAAAGGAGAGAGAGAGAAGAGGGAATGTGAGAAAGATAAAAGAGGAAGAGATCCACCAACCTCTCAGCTTCCAACCTTTATTTTTCTTCAATTTTCTTCCCATTTTATAGATCTTCTAGAGTTTGATTTTGATTCAAACTCCTCTTCTTCTTTCTTATCTAGCTTTGATTCTTGATTACCTTAGAGTTCTTTTCTTTCCATGCAATTTTCTTACTTTCAATATAATACATTTGATTTCAATTTGGCTAATTTGTAAAATATAAGACTAGATTAGAATCATCTAACTATATATTACACCTCTAATTAGTTCTGATGATCATCTGACCATTAAATTTTGCAAATCAACGGGTGGATAGTCAATTAGAGTTGAAATACAAAAGTTTATGCAAAAGTTTAAAATTAATTACTTAGATGATCTAATTAGATTCTAGATTAAGGGTATTTTGGCCAAAATTGAATACTTATCATATACCCCAACCAGCATTTTGCTAGTCCTCAGCAAAACATGTGAAATCAAATCACATAATTATTTTATTTTCAAGTCAATTCCACTTTTTCCTCAAAGAATTATCTTTAATAAATCTATCAACTTTAGCAAACTAATAAAAATGAATGAAAAATTCAAGACCCTACTCATATACTAAAAATATTCCATTTGAGCTCAGATCTCAGTGTGTGTGTGTGTGTGTGTGTGTGTAGACTACATATTGAATAATCATTATCTCTAAGTAGACTCCTAACTTTTGAACTCCATCTGAACTATGTTTTGATTTCAATCCTCACTAATGACATATATTAGAAATAGAACTCTTAGAAAAAGGTTCCAAACATATCGCTCTTTTAAATATGTGAGTAGAGTAAATAAAAGCAAATTTATCTCACATATATTCATGAAGGAAATGGAGTTCCAAGGAATTTAGTTTTGATCCCATTAGAATGGATGGCATTATGTTTGAATATTTAGAAATACTACTCTTTAAATCATGCATATTCGTATGCTCATCAAGACTATATTTCTCCTAAAATCAATAGGACTTTAATTGGGATGAAATCTAGGCTTAGGACAAGGTACAAGAGAAGGGGTATAAAGGATATTCAAAATTTCTTCAAAAATAAGCAAAGGTATTCTAAAGCTGGCAATTCTTTCTTTACTTTTCTTACTTGAAGTGAATATTTCTTTTTCCCACTTTTTTTTTTTTTTTACATTCTTCAAACTTTTTTTTTTCTAACACTTTTGAATCTCTTCAAAGAATATTTCTAATTGTTGATATTCACTTTTCTACTTTCATTACAACTAAAGATATTTCTTCATTCATCTCTAACTTATTTTTCAAAGAAAATAGGTAATGAATATATTTATACTGAGTTAATATTGGTAAAGGTAATTTAGATGAGAAAAGAAAAGGCTTATATAAAATGCTCAAGTTGGCTAACTAGTGGTAAAAATACTTTTGGGATAAGCTTTATGTCTCTAGATTAGCAAAAAGGATAGCCTAAATCATTTTCTAGTTTTTCTATAATCTATCAGATTCAATGAACTTTTAGATTTTTAAAGGTAATACTCTACTAGTTCAGGTAATTGACAAAATTTAAGAATTAATGGGATCAATTTTTTTAAGTACGCTGAAGAAAATTAGGGACATTTATAACCTCTTAAAAAAATAAATGGCTCTAAAACTCACTTAGATTATAGGTCTCCACTAAAATTCTTCAGTGTCTCTAAGTTATAACTACTTATCAATTTAGACTATGTATATGCAACTGAGTGTACAAATGTGATATGAGATTTTGCTTTCATGGAATACTTTAAAAAATAAGTAAAATGATGAATTAATCATGTTTAATTCCATTAATAAGCTAATGTTATCTGGATTATACTTTAGAAAATCCAATTCTCATCATAGTGTATTAATTGACCTAAAATTTTTAATATTTTTTTTTGAAAATTAAGACAATAATCTAAAAGCCTAAAAAAAAAAACTTGAATTTGCTAGAATTCTACCACCCCAACCTGAAAGAAACATTATACTCAATGTTGATGATAAGGCATTGAGAAATGAAAAAAAGAGAGGGAGATATAGAAAGAAAAGTTTTGAAAAAAAAACTAAGGTACATAATTATTACAGATGAAAATTTTTTAGAGGAAAAAATTATACTAAGTTTGAAACTTCCATGGGTCGCATACAAAATGAGGTAGACAGACCTTCGAAAAGGAATGGTGAATGAATTTATCTGCAATTTTGAAGTTTTTTATTTTATCACAGGGCAAGACAAATATATCTTCACGCTGCTTCTTATAATTAGAGACAATTGTGGGACCTTGTGCAGCCTTTTTGGAAATGGAGAAAGAATGTCATAGGGCTTGGTGGGTAGAACATTTTCCTTATCAACTATCTTAGCCTTTTTAGGACAATATTTCTCAATTATTTTATCACTTTGAAGAATGGTAACTGCCTTTGTTTGTTTTACATTTGTATCTAAAGAATTAATCTCACCTACCATATCCATGTCATTAAGATTTTCATTTGGTGGGACAGGACATTGCGCTTTATCAATGGTCTGCAGCATTTGAGATATGATGTCCTTCAATTCGGTCATAGATTCTGTGTTCTCTTTTAATTGAAATTTAATTTGAGCAATTTTCTTCTCCTGGTATTGCATGGATTGATAAAAGTTTTCCTCCACTTTTCTCTTAGGTGGAAGAAGGTGAGGTCCAGGAGCAATTGGTCCTTATTTTTGGTGATAGGGTTGGGATTGGGACTTATGTGAGACATTAGTGTTATATTCATTTATGCAACTAACAGTAGGATGATTACTCCAATTGGAATTATGTCTCTAAAGATGGGGGAAAATGTTGCTCATAAGAATGTGTTAGTTCATGAATTGCATCCTCAAATGCAGGAGTGATGTGACATTTCTAAGTAAGGTGTGTATTACTTTCGCAAATATTACACACTTGCTCAACTTTCTTAGAGGATTTTTTTTTTTTTTTTTTTTTCCATTTTTATGGCCTCTATTCTAGCCAGGGATGTTATTTTCATGTCATATTTTTCAGTCATAATATGTATTCCTCCCCTAGTGGATGTGGTGGTGGACTTAAGCTTGTTTGAGTAACCTACTTTTTTCAAATCAGCCAAAGTTTGTACACTCTCTGCTAGCCATTCTAAATTCTCTTCCTCCTCCTCATGTTGTTTATTTAAGAAATTACCATTGTACATCATTTCAACAAACTGGTTCATATCATATATGTTCTTCATAAAAGAACCTAATGATATACCAAAGTTTCCATGATATGGACAAGTTAACAATAATTCCTTGAATCTTTTCCAACATTAATAAAAAGTTTTTTTATTCATCTAGGTAAAATTCATTATATTTCGGCAAAGAGTATTTGTCTTATGTATAGGAAAGGACTTATTCAAGAACTTCCCAATCATTTCTTGTCATGTTTGTATGGAACCTACGGCAGTGAATGAAACCACATTTTAGCTTTTTCTTTTAAAGAAAAAGAAAATAGTTGGAGCCTTGCCATATCTAATTTCAATGTTTTGTGTATGCTGGGTCATGCACACTTCATCGAATTATTTTAAATGTAGGTAAGGACTCTTACTATCCAACCCATAAAATTTAGGAAGTAATTGAATTACCCCTACCTTTAGTTCGATCATACTAACATTTGGAGATAAAAGTATACATAAAAGTGTGCTACTATAATTAGGCTATAAGTAGTCTCTTAGTGTTTTGCCACAAGGATTTTGGTTACACCAATTATTCTCATGTGTTCTAAGTTAGTCCCTTCTCCTATTTCCATGTGGTTGAGAATCATTCCTCCATGGATTTATATTATCATTAAATAGAGGTGGAGAATCATCAGAATTAAAGAGAGGATTGTTCGTCCATGAGGATAGGTCATCATTATCCAAGATGAGAGATGGTTCATTGTAATTAAAGAAGGAATTATTTCTCCATGAAGAAATGCCTTCTTTGTTAATGATGGGGTACTAATTACCCTTTTGATCAATGTTTAGATTATTCATTAAATACAATTGACCATGTCTTCCCTTTTCTTTTTCTTTTCTCTTCTTTTTCAATTTTTTTGAATAGGAAAAACTACCCTACATGATGTAACCTAAATCCTTAGAATGACACAAATAAAGGGCACAATTAAATAATCCTTGAGGCTAATAAGCAACAATATTTTGATTTTCATGAATTTGTGCGAGGGTGATGCTTTTAGATTAGCTTAATCTAGCGCTTCTCCTCTCTTTCAGATTTGACTTTTTCTTTGTAGTTAGATTCTACTCTAAGGTGGTTAATACAATCCTCATATCAAGAGGTATTTAGACCTTAACTAACGTCAATGGAAGACGTGAAAAAATCACTTAGATTTTAAGATACCCATTATAATCATAGTGCTCAGAAGCCACTAGAGTGACAATAGATCGTGTCCTATTAAGAGGGTCCTATGAGCATGTGATGACATATATAAGTATCTTCTAATTAATTTTAAATTAATTTGAGTGGCTGGGTTGTGCAGTTGTGGTGATTATCCTAGGTGGGCCAATAGGTGATGATGAAATTCACCCTTGATCTTAAGGGGTCGGGTGCCCTTACTAACTAATTTTCATACTCCACGATAGTTCAATCAATATATAAATCACCTTAAAGCAATAAACGTGCCCTAAGAATGCAATTAAAAATAATAAACTAATACAAAATCCTAAAATACAACAGTTATCAAATATGCTATCTATATGCAATTATACTAGTAAACAATGTAAAATTATTTTAAATGCAACTATACCAAGAAAATAAAAAGAGTAAGAAAAACTTATAGTAGGGTTTCTGATGAAGATCAAGTGTGTGTCATCTTATCACACACTTGTCATGTTTTAGTACAACCCCTTTTAAAATTAGAATTGAAAATTGCAAGTTACTATGGACCTCACTACAAGATTCACTAAAAAAAAAGAAGGAAAAAGTCCTATTTTAGGAAAGCATGGAAATTCTATTTATTTGATGTACCTTCACTTGCCAATTTCCTCCACTTTTCAATTTTTTGAAAAATAAAAATAGCAATAAGTACTAAATTTAGAAAATATAGTGATTATGGACAAAGAAATTAAAAAAAACACCTAAAAATTCTTAAAATGGTGAACAATGCAATTCCTAAAAATTTTGAATTTTTGGAAATTTTTTAGATTTTTATTAACATTTATGAAAACTCCGTTGCAGTTCTCCGACAACTGCGTTAAAAACTTGTTGATTATTTACTGCAAGTACATGAGCTATTATAGTGTAGCTGATGCAAGTATGGGTCGATCTCATGAGGACTCAACTTGAAAAGATGAAGTTTAAATAAGATTTAATTGTCCAAAAAATAAAGAAAATTATAAAAATTAATTAACATTGGAATAAAAATTTTAGATCTCTTTAATTGATGAAAATTACAAATTTTTAAATTTGAAAAGACAAAAAATTAACTAAAAAGAACATAAAATCTACTTTCCTAGCTTGATCACAACCAATTTCTTAAATCTGATATCATAAAAGTCAATCGGCCTTCATCAATCTCTCCAACATGCCCTTGATTAAAGATCCAATGGATGGATTAAGCAGATTCTCCAAAATTTAAAGACCTAGACTAAATATTGATTTTGGGTTTTGGATGGCTTAGATTAATTTTTGGATTTCAAATGAAAGATCAAAGATGTTGAACAAACTCAGAGATGTCCTATGAACAAATTTTAAAAATTAATTGAAAATCTAATGCAAAACAGATGAGAAATTAGAAAGATCTTGTTTGTTAAGGCTAACTGTTGATTATGTTAAGCCTTAATCAAACTAGCTTGAATTGTGCAATTCCTAGATTAATTTGAAAATAAAATAGAACATGGATAAAAAAAGGGGAATAAGAGGTTAAAAAAGGATAAAACTGGAATTAAAATTATTGTCTCAAGGGAAAAATTAGAAATTTCTAATTTTACTAGTTTTAATCGAAAAACAGGAAACAAATGGGCGGAGGAAGATGATGCAGTTGAGGAAAGAGGGATGGAGGGATGGAGGAGAGAAGGTGAAAAAGAGAGAAAATGAGGAGAACCCAATTTGGGTTTTCTCCTACTGAGTTGATTGGAGCCATCCAATGTGAGATCTGTTGGGATGGCTAAAAAAAGGATAAAAGTGGAATTAAAATTATTGTCTCAAGGGTAAAATTAGAAATTTCTAATTTTACTAGTTTTAATCGAAAAACAGGAAACAAATGGGAGGAGGAAGATGATGCAGTTGAGGAAAGAGAGATGTAGGGAAGGAGGGATGGAGGGATGGAGGGGAGAAGGTGAAAAAGAGAGAAAACGAGGAGAACCCAATTTGGGTTTTCTCCTACTGAGTTGATTGGAGCCATCCAGTGTGAGATCTGCTGGGATGGCTAAAAAAAGGATAAAAGTGGAATTAAAATTATTGTCTCAAGGGTAAAATTAGAAATTTCTAATTTTACTAGTTTTAATCGGAAAACAGGAAACAAATGGGAGGAGGAAGATGATGCAGTTGAGGAAAGAGAGATGTAGGGAAGGAGGGATGGAGGGATGGAGGGGAGAAGGTGAAAAAGAGAGAAAACGAGGAGAGCCCAATTTGGGTTTTCTCCTATCGAGTTGATTGGAGCCATCCAAAGGTGAGATCTGTTGGGATGGCTAAAAAAAGGATAAAAGTGGAATTAAAATTATTGTCTCAAGGGTAAAATTAGAAATTTCTAATTTTACTAGTTTTAATCGGAAAACAGGAAACAAATGGGAGGAGGAAGATGATGCAGTTGAGGAAAGAGAGATGTAGGGAAGGAGGGATGGAGGGGAGAAGGTGAAAAAGAGAGAAAACGGGGAGAACCCAATTTGGGTTTTCTCCTACTGAGTTGATTGGAGCCATCCAGTGTGAGATCTGCTGGGATGGCTAAAAAAAGGATAAAAGTGAAATTAAAATTATTGTCTCAAGGGTAAAATTAGAAATTTCTAATTTTACTAGTTTTAATCGAAAAACAGGAAACAAATGGGAGGAGGAAGATGATGCAGTTGAGGAAAGAGAGATGTAGGGAAGGAGGGATGGAGGGGAGAAGGTGAAAAAGAGAGAAAACGGGGAGAACCCAATTTGGGTTTTCTCCTACTGGGTAGCCATCCAGTGTGAGATCTGCTGGGATGGCTCTCCTCCTAAAGTTGTCGGAGCCGGCTAGCAAAGAGAGATGGGTGGTGCTTTGTGCTGTGATGTCAGTGAAGAGGGCAGTGTTGTGGCAGAGGAAGGAGCAAGTGTAGGAGCTCTAGGGTGTAGACGGAGGAGAATGATGCGATGAACATAGAGAGGGAGACAGGGAAGGACAAAGGTGTTGCTGGTGAACAAAGGAGGGAAGTAAGCTAGGCTATGTGATGGTGATGGTGATGGGAGATTGAGGTCCTCCTTCCATTTTAAATTCTCCACTTCTCCTCTCTTATATTCCTTCTCTCCTTGGTTTCCTATTTTAGTTTCTCCTACTCTCCTTCAACGGTGAAGAGCTCTCTTTTTCAACTTGGAAACTCCAACACCCTTCTATTATGCAACTCTCCATTCCAAAGTTGATCTCCTATTTAGAAAATCTTATCCATGATTTCCTTTCCTTTAATTAGAACTCGTTTTCTTTTAGCAAACCATCTCATCTTGCTTTAGTGTTCTTTAAGATGATCTGACACCATTGATTTTTTATCTGAGTTCTCTAAACCACAATGTGGTTGATCTGCAAAACAAAAAACCAAATTAGAGTTATCTAAATCATATATTACATCTCTAATTAGCTTTTATGATCATCTGACCATTAAATTTTACAAATTAATAGTTGGATGGTCAATTAGAGCTAAAATTCATATTTTATCTAAAATTACAAAATTGCTCGGTTAGATTATCAAAGTAAATGCTAAATTAGGTTCATTTTGATAAATAAAAAAAAATGAACTCTTAACACTCCACCTTTGAGCCCCTAGTAGGGGTGCATTTTTCCTGTACCACGAGCAAGCTAACTGTGTAGCTCAACCTGTGAAAAACTATGTGAAGCTCAATATAAGCTATTAGATCATCTTCTCACTTCCTACAAAAAAGTAAAAATCCTAATTAAATCTTAAAAAATTATGATTATTCACATACTTACATTGAATTAGCTCCTAAACCTGCCAAATATCAAGCTTTTGAATTATTAGGTAAGAAATGCATGTGCTATGAAATTTTAGAAAAATTATAGAATAATACTCATAAACACATGGACTACTTATTGGGTACCTTTTTATACAAAATTGAACACTTATCATGCATCCTTGATTCTCATTTAAAGCAATCTTAGCCTTGGATCATCCTTTCATTTCATACAAAAGATTAAAAACCTTAATTAATAGTTAAAAATTATGACAAATTAGATACTTACTTTGAATTAGCTTATGAATTTGCAAAATATCAAACTTTTGGATCATTAGCTCAGAAATGCATATGTTATGAATTTTGAAAAATTTCTAGAATAATGTCTTATAATTTATATCACATGAACTACTCATTGGGTATTTTTTTTATACAAGATTGAATACTTATTAATGATATTGATATCAACATTGCGATAGAGATGGTGAGTAATAGGAGCAACTTTTTGTGGGGAAGTACTCTAAGTGGTAGCCGAATAGCCCCCATGAGAACTAGTGAGTCGTGACCGGGAAGTATCCATGAGCCTACGTGGAGGCTACAGTAGTCGTCAATTGGTGATTGAAGGGCCATACAAGCATAGGTGTCTGTATTGTTTCAGCATGCTGGGCATGACGATCATTCTCAAAAGTCTAGACCATGATGTCCCTAATGGAAAGATTGTGTGCCATTGTGATATCCCGGATGGTAGGTAGTATGCCATTGTGATTTCGGAGTGATCAGCTTTTCCATGACAGTGTGGGTTTGGATTTTGGCATTATGGCTAAGGATTATGCACCTCAGTTTTGCTTTTAACTATTTTAATCTTATGATGTCGATTGGTTTATCAATCTTTTTGGATACACAGGACTCAGGCTGCCAGTTTTTCCATGAGAATTTTTGTCTTCTCATTTCACATGATATTTGGGAAATTTTCAAAAACAGGTTTTAAGTCCTGCCCATCTAGAGCCTACTTTCCTTATGAAAGCCTATTTCTATATTTCTATAGGCATAGTATTAGTTGCCCTATTTTAGGCAGCCAGCATATATTAGTTCTTCTCCCTATAGTGAGTGGTGGTTTTGCTTACCCCTTATAACGAACATTTTCAGGCGACACTCTAGGTTGATCTAGCGTGAGGGACACGGGGAAGGCAAAAGTCCCATAACATTTTCGCAACTCAGCCTACTTCATCTACCTCTTACAGTTAATCCTGTGACATTTTGGCATCAGAGCCAAACATGGTCAATGAAACAAGATTTTAGAGGCTTGAAAATCAAATGGGAAACATTACCGCAAGCCAGTACCGAGTTTTCAGACAGATGCAAGACATGTTTGCTTGGGTCAATGCAATCGCAGCCTCTGTTGAGCTCCATGGACAACCTTGAGTAGCTTCAATGGTGAAACTTCGGGATTGATTGCACCACAATTGACCAAACTTAACTTTCCTCATTATGATGGGTCCAATGATCCAACAAGTTGGATTTTATGAACATAGCAAGGAATTGGAGATGAAGATCAGGTACCATCGGCAGCTTATCATATGGAAGGTGATGCGCGATTTCGGTATCTACTATTGAAGGAGCATGAGTTAGTTACGTGGGATTTATTAAAAGAAGGCCTACCCTCTGATTTTGGCCTGCCTAATGTGAGGACTTCTCATGTGATCTTACAAAACTCCGACAATCAGGGACTATTTGAGACTACCAAACCCAAACTGAGCAATTGCTAACCTGATCCAAAGGAATGACTTCTGTACAATAAGTCAGTTGTTTCATCAATGGGTTAAAAGATCTTCACTGAGCAGATGTTAAAGCCGAGGAGTGGGTTTTGGTAATTTCCCATTTCTAAGGGGCATGGCGAAAGCGACCTCTTCAACTCGGTGCAGGTCATATATCTCATACCAGGACAATGCAGTCTGCGGTTTAGAAGACTTGGGTCAACTCAGAATGAGATAGGTTCGGATTCAAGTGAGCTGCCCTGCTGATGGGGACTATTTGGGACTACCAAACCCCCTGAATGGAGCCTCAGCGGATAAATATCTGCAGGACCTTAGACTTTATATGGATAGAAAGTTGTGAGAAAAATAAAAGCAAGCAGAGGTAAAAGTTACTAGGCTTTTAGCTGAACAAGGGGCAGCATAACCCAATCGAGAAAATAATTATATGCTATTTTCTACTTTTCCTCATCCATCAATCTAAAGCCAATGCTGATATAGAGTAGTAATGTTCTAAGTCGCGAAAATGGATGCACTTTTCGGTCGACTCGTTGCACTTTTGAGTAGAGTCGTGTGTAAGTTTTTAAACTATGGTCTCGACAATAGTTCTCATGTATATCTCTGATACTTTCAATAGTTTTCAAGAGAAGTCTCTGCAAGGGTCCGCGCTCTAAGGCGTGCAAAGTTAGACAATTTAAAGTGAGATGGATTTTTCTTTTCGTTTTTGAAGATTTAAGCATCTTGTTCGGTGTGTCAAAATTAGGGAACCCATATATTTGGATGATTCTAATTTCTTTTGGATCTTTGAGAAAAACTTAAAAATTCAGTAGTTGTGATTTTAAGTATACATAAAATAGGGTATATGTATTTAATGAACATAAAATTTGATTTATTAGCCTATCTTAACTATTTTGAACAAGATGAACAACTTAGATCTTTCAAAAGAAATTACCTCCAAATCACAAAATGAGGTCATACCAGGACTTTTGAAGAATTTTATCCGTTCTCCTGTTATGTATATGATATATTTGGAACGGTTTTTCCGGTTACTGTGTGTAAGAATTTTAGCACTTACGTAAAACGTGGATACAGTAGTTGCTGTCCGTCACCTAGCTAGTGGGCGACCACATTTGGTGGAAGTGTCACTTAAGCGTACAACTAAGTAAAGATTGTAACTTTTAATGATCAATTGGATATCCGACTTCAAGAGCTTCTTATTGTCGGTGGTTTCGATTAGACCACTTGTTTTTGTAATCATCCACTGGGGATGCACTAATTAAAGATTCTTAACATTAGATATCGATCTTCACAGCTTATTATTATTATTATTGAATGACAAATGATTTTATATTGATTAAAGACCAAGGCGGTCATAGAATGTACAATGAATGACAATTCAAAAGAAGCATAAACAGCACTAGAACAAGGAAGAAGTTACCGCTTATTTATACTATATATTAAACAATTTCTCCTCCTACTACTTAGAAGGTGATTAAGAAGCTCAATTTGCTACAATTTTGTTCATAAATCTTAGTACCGAGGACTGCCCCCCAAAGTTTACAATCTCATTATCCCCCCCTTATTTTTCATACTTTTGAGTTCATCTTTAAAGCTAAACACACTCTCTCTCTCTCTCTCTCTCTCTCTCTCTCTCTCTCTCTATATATATATATATATATATATATTAAGCTTATCATCTCTCTCTCTCTGCCTATTTTAAGCTTATCATTAGGGTTCTTTATTTAGGAGGCCCACTTTGTCGATGTGTTTCACGTTTTGTTTGACATGGTTGCCATATCAGACAAAATGTAATAGTTGAAATGGAGCCCATCTTCTACCCTTTTCACCCACCACTCTGGCCCCCTCCCGCGCCCTAATAAAAAGAATAAACCACCACTGGTACAAATCAATTCCATGAACCCATAAACAAAACAGTGAATATAAAATTATAACAATTTCTTGGATTAAAACAAAAAGAAAAAGGCATGATTTTGTAAACAAAAAAAAGGGCAAAAGAATAGAGTGACTGCATCACTTTGTAGCCTTGAAAGCATAGAGAGTGAGACGACCTTGGATTTTTTTTATAAAATTTTTGAAAACTTATTCAAAAATGATTAGGAACCTAAGTAATTATATATATATATATATATATATATATATTTTAACATTTCAAAGATGTACCACATATATTAAGTTTTAAAATTGCCCTTCTAATCTTGGATGTCTTATCAAAACTCCACATATAGCCAAAATAAGTATGTAAGAACAGCATTGTCAGGACCCATTGGTCACAACCCAAACAACCAAAATGAACTTATAACTATGTGACCAATTCTAATATTTATGATAAAATCCATTGCCTTACTATTCTCAATATTCAATAGTATTTTAAAACAAAGTAAGGTAACTTATTCATTCTCATACTTTCTCTCTTGTTATTCCTATGTCTCCTACAACACCTTATTTCTCACTTCTGACCAGAAGATTGACCTAAACTTGTTGGTGGGAGTGAGTACGGCCACTCAATAGGAAATTCTAAGGTAGACAAAAACATGCAAAAAACACATGAATGTATAGAAATATCAGAATGCATGCAGTTAAATGCGATCGGTGTCAAACCTCGACAATGTTCATAACTTAAAATTAGTAATAAATCACATTCATATCCAAAATAATATATATCTTTAGAAGTTATTCTCAGTGCCTAAAACATATTATATGGTATCAACCTCTACAATATTTACAATTCAGATTTTGTGACGAATCACATGAGGTTGCATGAAGCAAATTTTGATAGGTACATAGCATTAGCAATTATTTCCAATGTCTAAAACATGTCAAATATATTAATCAAAATCATACATCAGCATCCTACTAGGGCCATAAAAGGCAGATGGTCTAAATCCCTCGAAGTTAACTAACATATCATTTATGTCCATATCATAATTCAGCTACTATGCATGTAGAGAGAACCAACTTCCCCTACCTATGTTTGATCGTGGATACCGCACAATCAACATCGGTCCTCATGAGGGAGAATGAATCACTCTGAATGGAAGCTCTCATGACCCTTCCAAACACACAAATTTTTTTACCTTAGGCAGGTGTCAAATTTCCTTTTCAAAGTGGCAGTGGCCAACTGTACTCCTAGCATGGCAACCAGAGAGGTCTTACAACTTGCCCTAAGTTGGGCTCAACTCTCATGAGTCGCCTAATTTTAGGCTAAGCACAACTCTCTAGAGTCACCTAATTTTCATTATTAAAACAATTCTCCTAAAAATTCATATGGAGTCATGGTTCAATCACTCCTCACTCACGACACTAGAGAGTTTCATCATAGTTTTGATATCTTATTCGTGGTATGTAACACAAACACTCTGAAAATCTCAAAATCTCAGTTAACATATCAAATTCAATAATGTACAAAGTGTTTCAATCCTCATATCTCATACATATAAGTAAACATGCACTTAAATGAAATATTTGATAAATCAAGCATATGATGAAATATAATCTTTTCCATAATCATCACTCGTAATGTCATAGTATTTTCTTCTATTTTCAAAAATGTCCCTCAAGAGGACTCTCATGCACATAGTATCAACATTGCACATGGTGCACAGAATTTACAATGGTGCACCTATTCTAAATCAAGGGGTCAATAGTACCCAAAGTAATTTGTTCAATTACTCAATAATGCAAAAACTATCAGATCAACAACTCAAGAATATGCAAGTAATTGGATCAATTTCTCAATGATGAATATAATTTGGGGGATGCACATGATGTTCTTAGATCATGAATCAATGGATGTAGATATATGTGCCAACATCATAATTCTAATCATTTGATAAACAATTGATCATTATGTGTAATTTTGGATAAAACATCTAAATGTGTGTGCATGCTATTAGGTGAACAATAATATGGTGCACATGAATTATTGGACAAGGATCAATGGGTCATGGAAAGAACTTGTACACGTGGTTTAAAATGAAGATCCAAGATAAGCATGCTTTAAATCAAACATGTGCATGTATTTAAGTAAAGTGGGGCATACAACAAACTTGTACACCTAATCTGAATAATTCAACAAACTCGTGTTTGTGATTTGGATTCAAGAAGTTAATCTTGTAAAAAATGGTTTTGAATAGGCAATAATTCATTATTCAACTACTATTATTCTAGCTTGCAGGAGAGTTTGCAAGCTCTCTCTAGAGTAGGAATTAAATATGTGCGTGTACTCATCCAAGAGATGAGTTATAATTGGTTATTACAATATTATAAAAGATGCCTGCGCACGGTTTTATCTTATGAATGATCATACATAATAGATGGAGCACGAGTATGAGCGTGTGGGCATGCATCTATAATGTGGGTCCTAGCATGTAAGTCCCTAAGACAAAGCAAAGCCACATGAGCATGCACCTCGACAATAGATCCTATCATATAAGTATTGGAATGAAATTTAAATAGAAATATTAGAGGTGCGTATGATCTTAGAATTTATACACAAAAGTGTGCACTTGATGGATCAATCAATTTGACATGTGCGCATATAGATATGCAATTAAAATTTCATGAAATGGATCAAGTAAATACATGGATGCGCATAGTAGATCCAAGAAATCAATGGTTGTGCATGATAGATCTAATACTAGTTGTGTGCGCATCATGTCGATAGTGCAAAAATGATTGTTAATCATGCAAAAAGATCAAGGCTAATATGTGCACAAAACGTCAAAGGTATGAAATAACTTTAAATCATGCATTAAGATCAAGGACCGATAGGCATGCATGATATAGGATTGAGCAATTAAACGTGTTCGCACGAGTCATTAAGTGATCTAGTGAGGAGTGGGCTCATGCGTTAAGTCCATAAAGTGGCGATGTGGTCATGGCTTTGAAGTAAAGGATCTAAGACATGCATGATATAGGTCAAGACTTTGAATTTATTATGCTTGCTTTGGATCAACTATATTACAGATGCACGTGTAATAAGACCAAACTAAATTAGTAGTGTAGAGAAAAAAAGGTGTGCATGCAAACCTCAGTTAAGTGATTTACTAATGGGCCTTGGGCCTTAAAAGTCTAGCTGGACAAGTTCTCTCTTGGAGATTCAATGAGGTAAGCACATGGAAGTAACCTATGCAAGTATTTGTTCGTACAATGGTACCGCAAAGGGTGTTAAGACCTTCCAAGTAAGATGCTTAACTCTAAAAATTGTATCAAGTAGACTCATGGTTTTGGGTCATGATACATATAGGGCAAATGTATGGAAATAATGTCCATGATTAAACATGAAGCAGGGACCGTGATGCGCATGATGTGCATTAGAGATCAAACTCAATCACGACTAGAGTGCATATATACAATCAATGGATGGAAACTAAAGAAGATCATAACTACAGTGCGCATAATATAATACAAATCAACTGACAAGATCCAATGAAACCATGGCTAAAGTGCACTTCATACAAATCAATGAGTGAAATCCAATGATAGGTTACGCTTAATATGCATATAAATCAAGAATAAAACTTAGTTTCCAAAACTTTGCTAAAAGGTCCATGATAAACATTAGATCAAATACATGATAAAAACCAATCTAACATGGAATATCCCATGCCTCCCACCTCTTAGAAGCAAAAGAATCTTCCTATCCAAAAATGCAAAGAGTGGATGTAATAACCCCAATTTTTAACCCTAAATTAGTAATAAAATAAAATAAATTAATTAAAAAATTTATGCATAGAATTTGTTCTAAAATCACTAAAACTAGAAAGTACACGTCGATATGAATTGAACGGTATAAAGAACGTTGAAAACGGAGTTCGGATGAGTGATGACCATTTTAAGTGTAAGGGTAAATTTGTAAATTGCAAAGGACGTAAATTAAAGGGAGTCGTTTTGATAATGACACCCCTTTTCTACTTCCATTAGAGTTTTAATGGAGGAAGGCATTGATCTACCTTCCATTTGACAAAATCGGGATTTAGCCTATTAAATACAAGTTTCCCCTTACATTCCCATTCCAAACAACCAGAGGAGAACCCTTGTTTTTCCTTGTGCATGTCGTGAAAACGAGTTGAAGTTTGCATGTACTAGAGGGCTTTGATCTTCCATCTTCGGCTCTAATTAGGTAAGTTACATACTTTAATTTGTTAATTATCTTGTTTTTCAACTTTCCCCTCACAGATATGGGTTAAATCGGATCAAAATGGTCGTTGGATGGCTTATGGATTCAAAACCGTGGAGCATGATTAGACCCATATTAAAGACACCTCAAATGAGAAATCTAAACCGTTCATTGTGATCTTTGGACCCAAAAACCTTAGGAACAGTGAAAACAGATAAAAAATCGGAGCTTTTGGGGCTCTGATCAAGCCAAAACAAGGTGGACGGCTTGGGCTCATCGTCCTCAATGGACAATGCGCCCAAGATGCTCACCGGGACACACAGAAGCGGACGCACGCATTCGGGTGCTCCGTCGCACCCGTGCTATCGCACAAGCGCGCGAGACGCTCTTGTGCGTTGTCTCGGACTTTCGGAACGCACTGGGTGTCCTAGGAGCGCAGTGTGCTGGTGTAAGCTAGTGCAAACTGCATCGCCCGTGTAAGTCAGTGCACGTGTAACTACCCTTATAAATTAATATATTAATTTATGAAGCCTTTTTACAAAAAACTTGATTTTGGGAGCTGCAGAGGTCCAAATCATGAGCGAAAACATCCATTGCGACCGTATTGACAACGCGGACCTAGATTTAGCTTGAAAACCTACATTTGACTACTTTTAGATTTGTTAAATTATAAAATATTAATTAATAACTTAGAACCGACTGAACTTAAAGTGGATTTAGCTGAGGAATAAATTATAGTGTGAATGAAAATCATTGACAATTGATGGAACAATATTTAATATTCCATAGATGAATTATTTGATCTATAAGTTGAAATTTATAAGTCCTTATGCACAAAAATAAAATAAAATAAATACTGATAACTAGACATTGCTGACAAGTTAATATTACGAATTTTATTGGGATTTTAATTATGATGGGAAATGCATAGCCCTGGAGGATGTGATAAATGTGTTAGGAGAATAATTGTTAAGTATTGATTATAATGTGGTCTAAAATGGCTAAGAAAGTCATTATGAAATATCAAGCACATTGGATGTGAGGTTGACGATTGTAAATGATTTGATAAATATGACCATGGAATATTTGATTTGTTAAAGGAAATGAAATAGTAGAAGTGAGAACACCGAAAATGTGATTACGAGAATTTTAATTATGATTGTTTGAGAGATCACATTCCTCCATTGTTGAGACTTTTATATGAAAGACTCTTAGAAAGGCTAGTGATGACCAATATCCTTCTCTTATGAGCATTTAGTGATATGGTGAAAGTTGTTACTTTAGAGCAGAGAAATTAAATGGGTTAATAGTATTGAACTAGAATATATATTGATTGATAGGCTCCTAACTTTTTTCTTTATGTTGGGTAAGGAGGCTACAATAGATTATGATATGTTGATGCTTGGATTGAGGAAACAAAGGATGGTAGCGCATCCTACGGTGGTGACAAAGGCAATAGCATTAGACTCTATGTTATCGAGAGATATCCTTTTGGGACTTGAGCTAAGCATAGAAACTCAGACATGAGTAGTTTGAGTTAGCCTAGAAAGAGCAAGAGATTTTTTTCATTGACATAATTATAGGGGCCACTGAGCCAATAACATTGATTAGACAGGATTGGGATGTGAACAAGAGAAAGTACATTAGTAAAAGAATAGGCACCTAAATAACTATGTCTTAGAGTAATAGATTATTGCAATAATGGTAATAGCAGCAACAACAGCCATTACAACTACAATTCTCTAAAATGTTTTGATTGTGGGGAGATAGAGTATTTGATAGAGACTGTTTCATAAGACCATGAGTCAGACTGACTACCTTTGGAGATGGGGGCAGAAATGGCTCCACATTAACAGTGATGAATCTCTGTTATTACTTGGAAGCAAGTATAGACCTCGATTTGGGTAATAGAAAATATTTTCTTAATTTCTAATAAACATGCTCAAATACTTATTGATGTAGGATCTAGTGGATTTGGACTTTATATATTAGAGCTTTGAGGAATATATTGGGAATATATGGCAGTATCTAGGATCAGATGCAAGAATACTGGTGAAAGGGTTATGGAAACTTGTAAGTATGATTAGGGATGAGTGGTGGAGATAACGAGAAATAGGATGAATGTTGATCTCATCCCATTCGATATGATTGATTGTAATATAATCCTTAGAATGGATTCTCTAATATGGAGATAGTGATTTCTATGATAAGAAGATTACTTCCGGTGTAACTAGATAGCTATTGGCCTCACTTATGTAAGAAGAGGTATCTTTAAGAGTTGTGTTATTTCTATTTTAAAGGCAGTATGGTACTTTTTAAAGGTTACTAAGTATTTCTTAATTGTAAGACTATGGGGTACCATGAGCGACTATGGAATGAGCTCAAAGATGATGTCTAAGAGTTAATGATTTTGCCTAAGGTGTTTCATGATTTTGTCACAAGGGGTTGATATTGATGTTAATTAGACATAACATTACTTACTCTGAAGGCCATGTGAGATGGTTCAAATTGAGTTGACAAAGTTCCAACTATATGAGCTTTTGATGAGAGTTTTGACAAGCCTAGCGGGTCTTCGTGAAGTGCATTAGTCTTTTTCATGAGAAGAGAGCTAGATCTTTACTATTATGTACAGAGTTACGTTCATTTGATAATACCGCAGTAGAAAACTAATAATTTAAATCCTATATTAATGATTTAATCGATTAATTCCTCATGGTACTAGGTGTCTGTAGAGAGTGATTTGATGTGTGATTATACCCAGCCTAGGATTCTACATATGAGGTCTTTAAGATGATTTGTAAAACTTGTCATGATTGTTACTAATTATGAATGGTACAAATTGGTGGAACCAATACGCTGACAGAATGTATGGATATGATAGGTCGAATCTTCAAATATTATTTTGATGAGCCATGATTGGCTTAATAGATAGTATTGTTGAATACTTCACGAACACAGAGGGGCTCATCATTTATTACAAACATTATCAAATGAGTTATGGTCAGAGGAAGTGAATTCCCTTTTTTGAAACACTTTGCATAATAGAGAAGTCATTTATTGACACTACGATGGGTTGAGAGTGGCCAAATTGGTGACTGAGGTTCACAGTTCCTTAGTCTTATCAAATGCGGGCATCGTATAATTGAGTTTCACCAAGATATCAGTGATATATAATATTATGTGAGATTATTCCCTTATGATTAATCAAATTTCAATTTACAATCGATACTGGTGAGTAACCAATGAGGGCAAGTGCTAAACACATTGGTAGACTTTTAGGTGGCAAGCTCTCAAGTGCTTACAGTACGATCATAATGCATATTGGTTCTCATTGGCATAGAGTCCTGTTGGTGAGTTGACATGTTGTTGTTGTGACTAGCAAATAAATTTCTATTAGTGAGCTATATGCTGTGATTTTGAATTGGTAAATGATTTCCTATAGGTTAATAGAGATGCTCTGAATCAAGCAGATATAATGAATTTACTAGTGCTAAGTTGTACATAAGCAATCAACTCCTAGATGGAAGCTTGGTTTGTACTAATTGCGTCATATGTGATTATGATGTGTCTGATTATATAAAGAGAGGATTGATAGGCATTGATTTATATGATGGATTGAGATAAGAAGGTATGACATATCGTGGAATAGCTTATTGATGTTGACTTTGTAATTATTATCACAATTATCATATATTGTGGTGTGAGGATGACTTGGGAATTGTTCAAAGAAAGTACATGTCAAATTTGTCTCACAAACTTGAGCAGATCCTAAGAGAGTTATGGCCTAATATGACAATTGAGGAGAGATATGTGCGTATACTGATGCGAAAGTCAAGGAATTGGGGACTAAAACTATTTCATTAATCAAAGTCCATTGGCAGCATCATTCATTTTAGGAGGCCATGTGGGAGACAGAAGAGGAGATGCGAAGGATCCACCTAGAGTTATTTACATGGAGATATGTATCGAAATTTCGAGGATAAAATTTTTATAAGGTGGGAAGGATGTAATAACCCCAATTTTTAACCCTAAATTAGTAATAAAATAAGATAAATTAATTAAAAATTTTATGCATAGAATTTGGTTCTGAAATCATTAAAACTAGAAAGTACATGTCGATATGAATTGAACGGTATAAAGAACGTTGAAAACGGAGTTCAGATGAGTGAGTTATCACCATTTTTAGTGTAAGGGTATATTTGTAAATTGCCAAGGATGTAAATTAAAAGGAGTCGTTTTGATAACGACACCCCTTTTCCACTTCCATTAGAGTTCTAATGGAGGAAGGCACTAATCTACCTTCCATTTGATAAAATTGGGATTTAGCCTATTAAATACAAGTTTCCCCTTCCATTCCCACGTACTAGAGGGCTCTGATCTCCCATCTCCGACTCTAATTAGGTAAGTTACATACTTTAACTTGTTAATTATCTTGTTTTCTAACTTTCCCCTCACAGATCTGGGTTAGATCAGATCAAAATGGCCGTTGGATGGCTTATGGATTCAAAACCATGGAGCATGATTAGACCCATGTTAAAGACACCTCAAATGAGAAATTTAAGCTGTTCATTGAGATCTTTGGACCCAAAAACCCTAGGAACGGTGAAAACAGATAAAAAATCGGAGCTTCTGGGAATCTGATCAAGCCAAAACAAGGTGGACGGCTTGGGCTCATCGTCCCCAATGGACAGTGCGCCCAAGATGCCAATCGGGATGCACATACTCGAACGCATGCATGCGGGTGCTCCGTCGCACGCGTGCGTATCACTCACGCGCGCGGAATGCTCTTGTGCGTTGTCCCGGATGTCCGGAACGCACTGGGTGTCCTAGGCGCACAGTGCACTGGTGTAAGCCGGTGCAAACTGCACCGCTCGTGTAAGTCAGTGCACGCGTAACTACCCTTATAAATTAATATATTAATTTATGAAGTCTTTTTACAAAAAAACTTGATTTTGGGAGCTATAGAGGTCCAAATCACGAGCGAAAACATCCGTTGCGACCATATTGACAACGCGAACCTAGATTTACCATGAAAACCTACATTTGACTACTTTTAGATTTATTAAATTATAAAATATTAATTAATAACTTAGAACCGATTAATCAAAGGGTAATCAGGCCTTAAGACTTGAACAATGAGATAAAGTATGATAATAAATAAGGGTTTAAAGGGGCATATTAGCGTGACTACTCTAGAAATTGATCTAGACCATTGGTCTGAACCAGATCTTGGGAAATTATTGATCTGAGGATGATCTGACCGTTAGATTAAGGTATAAACGCTAGATACACACAAAAATGAACAGATGGACATGAGATGAGACTAAATTAAGAACCAAATCATAATTAGAGATCTTAGAAGATGATCCAATGGTTGGATCATCATAGATTCTATTATAATATAATAAATAAGATGAAATAGTATTATGGTACTGACAGGTACATCTGAACGTACAAGCTAAGAAGATTATATGCTTGAGTTGGGTGATCTTACATTGAGGTAGGTAACGGCATTTAATGTTTCGTTTTGATTTTAAAACCTTGTATTATCATGGCATCATGATTGATTGTGATTAAATTGCACTTATTATTAATTGATGATTTTGTGAGATTTAGAGCTTTATGTTCTGATCACTATTTGATTTCAATCATGTATTGAATGGATTATTACCGATGGTTTCATGAGATTGAGATTATCTACTTATGCATTATTAGAAAATTATTTTTCCTTATTGCATCACTGAAATTGATGAGTTTTCATGAGAAAGGAAAGTGGAGGCTTGGTGGCTGGTCCTTTAGAGGCTAACCCCGGGATGAGGGACGTGCCTTAGGGATTGCAAGCCACGAGTGCTCTTGGTTTTTCGACATATTCCGTGTTTTGTGTTTTATGATGAGTGCTCTCACCCGGTGGATGTCATGCTAGGAGGGAGAGGGCCGACCACCCACCCTCTGAGATTTGTGATGTGATATGATAAACACTTGCTCGCAGATGTCTTTTGGTAGGGGTTGGTAACATGGATAGTCCACACTACCGGTCCGGGCCTTTCCATGGGGACAGACGTTAAGTCTCCCGTTATGGTGTCAACGGGGAGCAGCGGTGGTTGAGACCCTAGAGGGTTGCCACTGCGGCATGATAATCCATACTCTTATTCTATGTGCTTGCATGATGAGCATGAAGATGTGATGGTATGCCTGGGTGTGACGACACTCCAGGATTTGATATGAATACATTGATCTGTGATGCGAGTGTATGAGACACTCGTGGAACCCGCGTACCTTGAGGATACCCTGTTGTTATTGTATGCTCATTTACATGAGATTATATCATGTTTAAATTCATGAGATGCATGTTTTATCGTATATGATGTTTTAAGATTTTATTAGCATTGCTTAAAATAATTATATTCTTGCAAAAAATTGCTTGACTCATTGTATCAATACAATTATTCGATTGAAATTATTTTTCGTTGTTTTGGTTTTTATAAAATTGGGGCCCCACCTTTGAAAAAGATTTATATATATATATATATATATATATAAAGTATTGAAAAACTCGGGTCATCACAGTGGATGATCCTTAGTTCAGCCTCCTCCTCCTCTCTCTCTCTCTCTCCCTCTCTCTCTCTCTCTATGTTTCACGTATTCTTTCCTTCCCCCTTATCACTTTTATTTGATTTCCCTCTATCCTATCTCAGATTCCAATCTTATCATCTTATCATTTCCTAACCACCTAGATTTGGCTTTGGGTAGAGAATTTGACATTCCTTAGCTTTGGGTAGAAAATTTCTCCAAAAAGATTATCTTATAGGTAATTTGGAGACTTAAACTCTAAACCTAAAGCATTCATATGTACTATATGACCAATTGAGCTAACTTGTTTTTGTTGTCAAATTACATGCAAAATTAATATTTATATTATAAAAATAAAGTTGTTATATCCGAGCTAAACCACTAGAGGTTTCCACTACATCTGTAGCAACTTCCTTCTTAGCCTCCTCCCTCATCATCTTTTGCAGCTTCTTCCATGAAACCCTCCCAGAGAAATAAGTTTATGGACATACGCTTTTGGAGTCTTTTGGATCAAGTGGAAATCTGCTTTCTGCAACTAATCCCTTGAAGAATGTATTTAAACGTCGAAAAGGCTTCAAGCTTCCTGTACTTGGTTTTAAGGGGGATTTTTCCCATTTACAACTCATTCACGCGTTTCCTAATCAGTTTTGATTCATGCCACATCAGCAAAAGTGGGTTCTAGGTGTTGATAACATGCCATGAAAGCAGATATGTAACAGTACCAGTCATAATGGAGAAATCTAATTGCGAAAAATAACGCTCTGTAAAATGGATGAAATTGACTCGCAGAAACCCAAACTTTTACACCGATAAAGTTTTGGGGGCAAATTGGTATGCTCAATAGTTTAGAGGACATTTTTGCTGCGGGGCCTAATCCTAATTGGAGAAGAAAACAAGTTAAGAAGATGAAAATTTACCATCGGTTTCGACCACTGTTAAGATCGCTAGTATCAGTGGTTTTGGTTGAGGCCACTAGATGACCGACACCGATACAAAGCCCGATGCCCATCCGAAGGGATTGGAGGCTTGCAATCATCAGCTAGAGCTGCATTAATGTGGTGCATGGCTCATTTATAATACGGCTTGGTAGATCAACAGTTGTATCCTGCATCCCCAAAAATTTTGCCAAAGGAAATATGTAGGCTCACAATTCAAAAACTCAGAAACTTACCAGGCTTGGGAAATGGAAGACAGTTCTGTGTTGGATGCTCATATTTTCGGTCGGAAATTATGGGCAAATATGAGCAAGGTAAAATTGGGCCAACTTAAAGAATCTACATTGTTACATCGTTCTTTGGATTACCCATGCATCAAAATTCAGATCTGAGTATTCTGAGCCTCTGATTTTTGGGCCTCTAAACGAATAGTTGCACTCATCAAGTAAACCATAACAAATTAAAGGCTTAAAATTATCAAATTAATGGTGGAGAGCTTTTATACATGCATTGGTGTCCTACCAGACAACGGGTTAATTCATTGAGAAAAAGTGGTCCCGGTTCTGCTTTTACCAATCACAAAATCAAGCGATCTGTACCAGTATACGAGTGGGCCCAATATTTACGTTTCTAAACAGAAACCTTGTAAGGGAAGTTAATTGGAAAGGTGAAGTATGTGCTGCTTAAGGCTCGTGATATATACAGTTAGAGTAATGAGAAAATTTCCGTGTGGGCTTTGTCAAACTTTGGAGAATGAGAGGGACGAAACCTCTAAGAAGTCTGCATTCACCTTTAAAAACACTTTCCGTAACAAGAGCCGCATTAGCAAAGTCTTGGTTTATATCTACTGGCATATAGGCCATGTGATTCACAGCCATTGCTTGTAACTGATCATGCCATAAAAACGATCGAGTTCATAATTTTGTATCTAGACTTGAAAAACCTCATATGATGCTGGGCTTTGGTCCTAGGAAAACCGAAAATATAGTGTTTGTTACGGTCATGATTGAAAGGCGCTTTCGAGCTCAATCAGGATGGAATTGCTACTGCATATCGTCATCATTATCCGCTGATCTTACCTCTATATAGTGAACTTAGACATTAGATCGATAAAGACTTCGAGGAGCTGTCACATGGTGGATGCTCCTACTGAGGTTTCAATGATCCAAACCAATCGTGTGGTAGATATACACCGAATGAACAATATACAAAAGGTATCCAAAGTTTTCGGTTCCTTGGTGTACAGAGATCTCTGACAAAAAAGATCTCTCTTGGGCCATATTGTGTAGATCAAAGAGCAACTTAATTTCCTGATCACTCAAAATAATGTAGCATACAGTAGGGTATTCTGGGCCAAGTACTACGACTATGTGAGCATTTAATGTAGTGACTTGGAAGCAAGTTACCTTGACCATCTTCGGCAATTCTAAATAATCTATTGATCAAACACTGTAGCAGCGGACTGCTCTATATTTGATCACACTAGAGTGACCCCGAAGTGTTATGGACAGGATGAAATCAGGTATGATTCTAAGCCTTTGCTATTATGTCAGGTTTTCTTTATTATTTTTACTAATTACAAAATGCATACGCATTTGTGAGATTAAAATAATATATATTTAACTCTAATTTTCTTACTTTTAGTGTTGGTAAATTTTCAACATTAAAAACTCACTATTTTTCTTTAGCAGAGGTAATATTTTTGTGGTAAAACTCAACCTTTCTTGCCATGTATAGTAAAAGAGATTTATAACTATATCTATACTATATTTTATATCTGTATCTGTCTATATCTATATCTATCCTTAACACCAGTTGGTAAATCCGTCGACCATGGTACGTTGTTGTTAATGAATGGTAAGATTGTTTCATTAAGTACCAAAGCCTTCCAAGTACAGTGACACAAGGAGCCTATCACCTAGGGGACCAGGGTTCCAATCTGTGTACCAAGTCTGTGCATCCATTATTCAAAGAAAGAAAATGATTGTTTCATTAAAATTGACAAATTTACAGAAACACCGTCCACCAAGCAACAAGAAGCAGCCTAAAAAGATCAGACAACCCAAGAAGCACCTCGGCATAGAGTTAACGCAACAACATCGTACAAAAACAGATCAAAATCAGCCCTTATCGATAAAGCAGGTTCTAATATCATCAAGATTGACCCCTTCCTTTAGAAGATCATCAGCATTGCTATCCGCAGATTGAAGAACATGGCAAGCTCGAAAATGGGCTTACGCAATAATTGGCTTAACTTCATTTATGGCATTTGAAATTGCCGAGGAGGGCAAAAGTCTACATTTAGGTATTGGGTCAGCACCTTCGAGTCTACTCCTGTAGTAATCCGATGAAGATTGAGGGTTGACTAGATTTCTATTCCCACTCACAAAGCCTCAATTTCTGCATCCAAAGACCTTTAAGGCCCAGAGGTTCTATGAAATCTCAAATCAAAGAGGCATTGGAGTCTTGATGAAGGCGTGGAAATCTGGCTCGGCCTGGGTTCCCGAAAGAGTCTCTGTCAAATCTAAGATTGAAATTTCCTAGATATGGTTGGACCCACTTGGGAGTAGGCTTTAAAGCATGATTAACAGACCACTGTGGTTGGAACTACCTAATCAAACAACTCCTGAATTGATCAGGCTGAATGGAACCCAAACTGCAGCAGTTTGAATACTTATTGTGCTGTAGAACATAGTTTAAATCCTCGACAGTCTTAGTCATGAATTGTAAGTGTCTCCTCTTTTCTTAATACTTAATCATTTTAAAATATAACTTCAGATTTTTCTCCTAGTAATCTTTTCACATTTTGCTACGTAGAAATAGATTTCACTAGGGAGGAGCGAGAACCAGAGAATGAAGCTAATAGCCTCCCACAGAAACAGAGTACAAATGCAGAATGAAAGGAGATATATTCAACACACAAAAGAAATCATATCAATTACTCGGGAAGGCACAATCAAGATCCTTCTCCAATGCGTTTGTAACATAGTGTGACAAATTTTCCATTGTTAGTAATACGCTATAGATTATGGAAATTACACAGTCACATTTACTTTTCTTCTTCTCATGTTGAAGTTAGTTTGAAGAAGGGGAGCCTTAGCGCAATGGAAAAAGTTGTCGTTGTGTGACCTTGAGGTTATGGGTTTAAGGAGTGGAAACAGCCTCTTGCAAAATGCAAGGTAAGGCTGTGTACTTTAGGCCCTTGTGGTCCGCCCCTTCCCTGGACCCCCTATAGGCAGGAGCTTCATGCACCAGGGTTGCCCTTTTTTAGGTTGAAGTTAGTTTGAGATGACTTGAACTTGCAACCTTTTCTTGGGAATGAGCACACACTAATGAAGTCACAAATTTAGATGCCAAAATAGCTACAAATTTCATCGTGGTTCAACATCAGAAACAGATTCAGCATTAAGGTAGCAGATATTAGCACTGGCCGAAGAGTGACCCAATTCAATGACTCTTTTGCGCATATAGAATGCGGGTTGTGTAGGTTTAGGAAGAGTTGCAGATTCACTTCCTAACATAAGAACCACCGAGGACATGGCAGGCCTCTCACCAGCATCCTGTTGAACACACAAGAGTGCGATGTGGGTGCACCTCAGTGCTTCATTGGTCAGATATGAATCCAATATCATCGGATCTACCAAATCCGGACCCTTTCCTTCGTTCCATAGTAGCCATGCCTGAGACGTTACAATTATCGTGTTTAAGTGAGAGAGAAAATTCACAACTCTTTCTCCTAGATGAATAAACACGTAAAAGTTCGGGAAACACCTACATATTGGAGTAGGCTAGGAGCTTGTTCTGAGAAATAGAAGCCACTATTTCTTTCCCCGCTTATAATTTCTAGCAGAAGAACTCCGAAGCTGAAAACATCTGACTTCATAGAAAATAGCCCTTCCATAGCATACTCTGGAGCCATGTATCCACTGTTTGGAATCAAGATAACAGATGTGTCAGTGCACTTACATGGTATTAGCTTCTCTATTGTACTATCTTCAAACAGGTCACCGTTTTTTATAGCACAACCAGCTTACGTAACTATGTTCCGACCACTCTATTGGTATTAGCCTGAAATTGCTTTCCTTCGAAAATTCTCGCCATACCGAAGTCTGAAATCTTTGGGTTCATCTCATTGTCCAATAGTACGTTGCTAGCTTTAAGATTGTTGGTCCAGCCCCATTTTCAGGCAGCCACCGACTTCAACCATGGCGGCACTGCAGTCAGCTTCCGCTGATTTCAACTGTGACGGGCGCCGCAGTAGCTGCCGACTTCAACAACGGCGGGCCCGCCGCTGTCGGCCACCGCCACCAACCACTGACTTTGTGTAAAATGTGTTGAAAAACAGGCCCTAAAATTCCCTATAAATAGGGATACGAAGAGGGCAAGAAGTACAGACCATTCCCCTGTAAATCCTGTGTCTTCTTCTCCGCAAATCCCTGCATTTTTATAATGAAATCATTCCTCCTCTCATGGACGTAGGCTTATTGGCCGAACCACGTTAAAATCGGTGTTTGTGTGTGTGATCTTGGGCGGGGACTAAAAATCCCCAACAAGTGGCATCAGAGCGAGGATCTGCCGTGAAACAGAGGTAGAAATTTGAATTGCAGCAGCCGCGGTCGAGAGGAAGAAGAAAACTGTTCCTGCTACAGTTGTTACAGTAATCATCATTGCTGCTACAGTGAAAAACACGTTATCATGTTGCTATAGTAAAAGCATCATCATTACTGTCGACTGCAGTAATCGCTACAGTAGTACTACAGTATTGAGTTGACATAGTACCCCCAGGCGGGTTCCAACAGTTTGAGTTTCAACAGATACGGAGTTACAACAATACAGAGTTGTAACAGTACGAGTGCAAATAGTAGCGTATTTGCACAGTAGCTGAGTTGAAACAGTAGCACGTTGCAACAGTACTGGGTTGCACCAGTTTGACTGCAACCATAGCTGAGTTGCAACAGTGATCCAATTGAAGCAGACCTTTTTTTTTTTGCAAGTTTTTGAGGGGGATAGACAGTTCTTGACAAATGCAGTGGTGTTCTCAAATTTGTAAGATTTTCTCCTGAAATTGCTGTAAGTACTCTTTCTTTACTTATGGAGGCAAACATGAGCAAAATGATTTGCTTAAATGATACTAACTATCACAAGTGGAAGGGAAAAATGAAATATCTTCTTTTTGTGAAGAAATTACATCTACCTGTTTATGCTACTCAAAAACCGGAGGATAAGTTCGAAGAAGAGTGGGCTTTTGAACACGAACAGGTATGTGGTTTTATTCGACAATGGGTAGAAGATAATGTTTTGAATCATATTCAAAATGAAATACATGCTAGAACTCTATGGATCAAATTAGAAACCTTGTACACGTCGAGAACTGGGAATAATAAGTTATTCCTACTTAATCAAGCGATGCACTTGAGATACAAGGAAGAGAGTTCTTTTTCTGACCACTTGAACGAGTTGACCGGATGCTTTCAGCAACTATCCGACATTGGCGTCAGGTTTGATGATGATATCATGGGTTTATGGCTTTTAAATACTTTGCCTAACTCATGGGAAAATTTTCGTGTTTCTCTAGCTAATTCTGCTCCAAGTGGTACTGTGACATGGGAATCTGCGAGAAGCGCAGTTCTAAATGAAGAAATGAGGCGACAAGTTCAAGTTGTCACCACATCACAGTTTGAGATTTTGATCTCAGAAAATCGAGGGAGAAGCAAGATCAAAGAACAGGAGAAGAATAATAGAAGCAGGAGTAAATCTAAGTCCAGATACAAGAAGCTTGAATGCAATTATTGTGGCAAGAAGGGTCACATTAAAAGGCAGTATTACAAGTGGAAAGCCGAGAACAAAACAGAGAATGCCAAGCAGGAGAGAAGAAATGATGAGGGGAATGATCGTGTAGTTGCTACTACTTCAGGCCTTGTTGTGGTCTGTGATGAAAATGAAATCAACCTAGCCTCCAATGAGATTGGATGGGTTGTTGACAGTGGTGCTTCTTTTCACGTTACCTCGAGGAGGGAGTTTTTCACCTCGTACACTCCTGGTGACTTTGGAGTGTTGAAGATGGGTAACGATGGGTTGTCAAAGGTTGTTGGTATCGGATCCGTCTGTTTGGACACCAACAACGGAAAAAGGTTGATTCTCAAGGACGTTCGACATGTACCAGATATCTGGTTGAACTTAATATCAACCAGAAAGCTTGATGATGATGGGTACTGTAGTACCTTTTGCGATGGACAATGGAAGCTCTCTAAGGGAGCGCTTGTGGTTGCCAGAGGGAAGAAATCATCTAGCTTGTATGTGATGAAAGCTTCGATTCCTATTAACTCTGTGTACGCAATTGATGTTGCTGATTCTTTAGAGTTGTGGCATAGGCGGCTTAGTCACATGAGTGAGAAAGGATTAGGTTGCCTAGTTAAGAAGAATTTGCTTTTAGGGCTCAAAGCTACAAAGGTGAGCAAATGTGTCATTGTCTTGCCAGGAAGCAGCAACGAGTTTCCTTCAAAAGCCATCATTCTTCCAGAAAGCCAGGCGTGCTTGAATTGGTACATTCAGATGTATGCGGTCTTATGAAGGTACGCACATTTGGTGGTGCATTATATTTTGTTACATTTATTGATGATTATTCCAGGAAACTCTAGGTCTATGTTTTAAAAACTAAGGATCAGGTGGTTGACAAGTTTAAAGAATTTCAAGCTTCTGTTGAGCGACAAATGGGGAAGAAGTTGAAATGTATTCGCACAGACAATGGTGGCGAGTATTGTGGACCTTTCGATGCTTATTGTAAGAAGCAAGGGATTAGACATCAAAGAACTCCTCCGAAGACTCCTTAGCTAAATGGTTTAGCAGAGAGGATGAATAGGACATTGATGGAGAGGGTCAGATGCTTGCTTTCTGAAGCAAAGCTGCTTGGTTCCTTCTGGGGTGAGGCGTTATACACAGCAGCCTATATTATTAACCTATCTCCAATTGTTGCCTTGAATGCAGATGTTCCTGACAGGCTATGGTATGGAAAAGATGTCTCTTACGATCATTTGCAGGTATTTGGGTGCAAAGCGTTTGTACATATACCCAAGGATGAGAGGTCCAAGTTAGACGTCAAGGCCAAACAATGCATTTTCATCGGCTATGGGCAGGATGAGTTTGGCTACAGGCTATATGATCCTGTTGCAAAGAAGTCGTGATGTGGTCTTTATGGAAGACCAAACCATTGAACACATTGACAAAGCCAAAGTATCAGAAACTCAAAGTTCTGATACTCTGACAGATTTAGATCCAGTTCCTGTTTCACATACGCTAAGTGTAGATGGCACCAATGACCATGGTGGTGCTCCAGTTGATGTTCAAGATAATTAGGCTGAGGGAGAACATAAAGCTACTGAAGACATGGATGTTTTGTCAGAGGCTTATGATATTCAGCAGGAGGTTCCTACTGAGGAACCAGCAGTTTCATTGAGACGGAGTTTGAGAGATCGTCAACCCTCCACTCGATATTCATCAGATGAGTACGTACTCCTCACTGACGGGGGAGAACTTGAGAGCTACACAGAGGCAGCTAAAAGTGAAGAGAATGCAGAGTGGATTGCAGCTATGAAGGATGAGATGAAATCCTTACAAGACAACCACACTTTTGAGCTGGTAAGATTACCTAAGGGCAGACAAGCTTTGAAGAATAGGTGGATATATAGTGTGAAGTACGAAGGTGACACTTCACGACCACAATACAAAGCTAGACTTGTCTTAAAAGGCTTTGGTCAAAGAAAAGGTGTTGATTTCGAGGAGATATTTTCTCCTGTTGTTAAAATGTCTTCAATCCAAGTTGTATTGGGTTTGGCCTCAAACCTTGATCTGGAGGTTGAGCAGATGGATGTGAAGACAACATTCCTCCACGATGACTTAGAAGATGAGATATATATATATATATATGGAGCAGCTAGAAGGGTTTGTTGCTAAAGGCAAAGAGAAGTATGTCTGCAAGTTGAAGAAGAGTCTGTATAGCTTAAAGCAGGCTCCCAGACAGTGGTACAGGAAGTTCGAGCAGTTCATGACCCAACAGGGTTATCGAAAGACTACTTCAGATCACTGTGTGTTTGTGCAGAGATTCTCAGAAGATGATTTCGTCATCTTGCTACTCTATGTCGACGATATGCTTATTGTTGGAAGAAGCTCTTCAAGGATCAGTCAGTTAAAGAAGGAGCTGAACAAAGTCTTTGCTATGAAAGACTTAGATCCGCGAGACAGATTCTCAGGATTTCTATCATTCGTGCTAGGAGGAATAAGAGGTTATAGCTGTCTCAGGAGAAGTACATAGAAAAGGTACTTCAACAATTTCACATGGATAAAGCTAAAGTGGTTAGCACACCTTTTGCTACTCATTTTAAGCTTGTAAGAATCAAGTACCAACAAGTGATGCTGAGAAGGAACACATGCAAGATATTTCTTATGCTTCAGTTGTTGGCGGTCTTATGTATGCCATGGTATACACTAGACCAGACATTACATATGCAGTTGGTACAGTGAGCCGTTTTTTATCAAATTCAGGAAAAGAACATTGGAATGCAGTGAAGTGGATATTGAGATATCTACGTGGTACTTCTAAGTTGTGTTTGGGATTTGGCACTGGCAAGCCCGTGCTTGAGGGCTACATTGATTCAGATATGGCTGGTGATATTGACACGAGGAAGTCTACTTCAGGCTACTTGATTACTTTTGCAGGGGGAGCTGTGCCATGACAATCAAAGCTACAGAAGTGTGTTGCCTTATCTACAACAGAGGCTGAGTTTATTGCTATGACAGAAGCATGCAAAGAGTTATTATGGATGAAGAAGTTCGTAAACGAACTTGGCTTTATGCAGAAGAAGTATGCGTTATTTTGCGACAGTCAAAGTGCTATACACCTTAGCAAGAATTTTACTTTTCATGGAAGGTCAAAGCATTGATGTTCGGTATCATTGGATACGTGATATTTTGGACTCAAAGTCGTTAGAGCTTGAGAAGATTCATACTGACGATAATAGTTCGGATATGATGACAAAAGCATTACCTCGAAGTAAGTTCGAGATTTGCAGAGAATTGGTCGGGATGAGCTTTTGCTAAAAGTTCATACGTGAAGAAACCTCCTTCAGTTAATGGGCCTGGAGGGGGAGATTTGTTGGTCCAGCCCCATTTTCAGGCGGCCACTGACTTCAATCATGGCGGCATCGCAGTTAGCTGCCGCTAATTTCAACTGTGCCGGGCGCCGCAATAGCTGCCGACTTCAACAGCGGCGAACGCCGCCGTCGGCCACCGCCACCGACCACTGACTTTGTGTAAAATGTGTTGAAAAACAGGCCCTAAAATTCCCTATAAAAAGGGATACGAAGAGGGCAAGAAATACAGACTATTCCCCTGTAAATTCCATGTCTTCTTCTCTGTAAATCCCTGCATTTTTATAGTGAAATCATTCCTCCTCCCGTGGACGTAGGCTTATTGGCCGAACCACGTTAAAATTGGTGTTTGTGTGTGTGTGATCTTGGGCGGGGACTGAAAATCCCCAACAAAGATCCCTGTGGATGATTCTGAGTCTAGAGTCTTCATGAAGATACACAAGTCCCCTTGCAATGCCATTGACAATATTTAGACGTCTTTCCCAATCTAATAGAGGTCGCTTGGCTGGATCTGGCCACATGGTGCAAAACAAATTAAGTTCATCAAGGAATGTCTTATATAGGTCATAAATCTACAATATAGTTTCTCTTATTGGCGTGTGCCATTTCCATCAGTAAGCATTGAGTTTTAAGCAGCCTTTTCTCCAACTGTGATTGTGGATTTTAGTATGCACTTCGGGGACTATCTGCGATGCATTTAATGATCCTAACTTCAAGATTTGATTTTCAACAGTGAAGGAAGGGTTTGTTGATTATATCTTCTTCGCATGCCAAGTTTCTGTCAAATTGTATATATCCTGTGTGTTTGGTTCTCTTCCTTTACATGCCAAGTTTCTGTCAAATATGGAAGCAATTTTTAGCTAGTTCAAAATTGAAGATATCCGTCATTCGAGTAATTGAGTTCTGAATAATTTTCTTATTTTGGTTCTATATTGGATTTTCTTAATCTGAAAATGGTTTTCTAAAGTTTTCATCGTTTCTCTTAACTATCTTTATTTAAGAATCCCCTGCCCGCCCTATTTAGCATTCCGTAAACGAAACAAAAATGAAACTTGGAAATTGAATTAGTAAAGGACCAGACCAAAGAGAATTGCATCGAGGCTTTTGTTGGGCATATATTCGTAAATGAGTAGCTTCTCTCCTCTCCCAATGCACCAAGACAAGAGCCTCACAAGATTCTTGTGCTGAAGTCTTGCTATTAATATAACCTCATTCCTGAATTCCTCCAGTCCTTGTCCCGAGCTCCTCGAAAGCCTTTTAACTGCTATTTCCTTTCCACCAGGGAGCACACCCTGAATTTTCATGCATTAATTACTTTAAGAACGAAAATAATCAAAATGTGCATGCTCGGGGCTAACCATCCATCAAGTCACAGCCTGAAATCCTGAGTCAACTTGAAACTCATTCAAGCTGATTCAGCTTGTAAACAAGTGTGTTGAGTTGGTGAAAATTACTTTGACAAAGAGTTACAACTTTTGAAAAGTTAGGAACTCTTGTTACCTTATAAACAGGTCCAAATCCACCTTCTCCAAGCTTATTTGCATGGGAGAAATTATTCGTGGCTTCTTGCACTGTGGCTAGGCTAATCAGTTGCAGTTCCTGAGATGTTACAGGACTTCCTTCATCCCGACTTATTTCTAAAAAATCAGGCGTAGTCGGAGCACCCAAATCATCTGCAAAAGCCCTTTCTCCACCTACCTTCTCTGATGAGAGAAAACTGAGAACATTAATAACAGATGCAATACAATTTGAACGCTAGTAAACTTTGCCAGTTATTTATTTACCTTTTTGTGGTCTCCTCCGCGATATACGGTAGTAGATGCCAAAGGTGGACAAAATTACGGAAGAGCTTCCTCCGATGGTGGATAATAGCACAACTAGTAACTTTCCTTTCTCTGCCATTACGAGAAGGAAGATGGTATATGTTCATCGTGAGTCAAACTGTTATAAAGTACTATCTGGACTGAGCTTGCACGACTGGGTGGGAGACTACGTATAGATGATCTGACCCCCTCATCTTCTTAGCCCTCCCCTATCCTAAATAGGCTTTTTGCAAAAACTTATGCCCATGGTTGCCTCTAGCTAGTAATTTTCTTAGTTTCCTTAGTCAAAAAGTCCAATGACTATGATTAAAAATCTTTTCAACTGAGAAACTATAGATAGAAACATCTATTGGGCATAAATGTTTGCGTGTAGGCTAAGGGAAGGTAAAGAAGATAAGTGGGACAGATTATCCATAGGTGAGGCCTAGATAAAGGGATGACAGAGTCTGTCCTAAATCTTAATTTATATAGTGTTTCAAAATACTAATTTACAAAAGAGAATTGCTAATCTAATTGCACTGTGGTCTAGTGATAATATTGTTGTGGAGCTCACCCTTGAGTGATTCAACTTGTTCATCATATTGCTCTACATTTAGACGCCTTATAGATAAAAAAATCATGTGATTTGGATGACTCTAGTATCTCAAAGGGATTTAAAAAGTTGTGTATAGAAACAGACAACTTAAAAACTTTATATACAATACACAGTTTCTTAATATTGCTCTACATTTAGACGCCTTATAGATAAAAAAATTATGTGATTTGGATGACTCTAGTATCTAAAAGGGATTTAAAAAGTTGTGTATAGAAACAGACAATTTAAAAACTTTATATACAATACACAGTTTCTTAGTAACTAGAATCATCCAAACCATATACTTTCTTTTATCTACGAGACATCTCGGGCTTGAGCAACGAGATGAACAAGTACGATAATTCAAAAGTGAATCCCATGAAATATAGTCATTTGATCGCAAGTCATAGTACCGTTACTTTAGCGTTCCTCATTTGAAACTAGCCTAGAAAGGACCACACCTATAGCAATTGGAGAAAGAGTTATACCGCTCCCTGCTCTTATTCATCCGTTTCCTTCGATATTATTTTTACTATGCGCATGCTTTCTATTGGCGAAAAGACGGGAATTGCTCCAAATTAACTTTTTCTTCCTGATGTTGATATTTACCAACTTTGGAATAGCCTCGTTGTCTTGCATGATTTGTCACGCGAAATATGGACACTTTGTGAAAGGAGAAATGCTATTCTATTCTTCATGTTTTCAGTTGAAAATTTTAATGGTTATGTGATTTAAAAATTCAAAGAGCGTAAATACAATTATCCAGCAGTCATGATTTTTGTGTCTAACCAATCTTAGGGACGTCAAACAAGAAGGATAGGTCAGATCATCTAAAGGTGAAACTCACCTAGACAGGGTTTCAAAGTCAGTCCAACACACGGTTGAGATAGTATTTCTCCTATGGTAGGCCGTGACTTCGATGAGTTATTAAACAAACACAAGACTACACACTTGTACATTCAAGTTCAATTTTATATGTTCAACCCTTCTCTAGCATTTTTACCCTCTGTCTTTTCCTCAAAGTAAAATTAAAGAAATTTAACTCAAGTGTCTTTAGATATTAAGAAGGTAATGGATGATTGTGTTAGAGATATAACTATTGTTGGTCCAAATTTCTTATCAACTTAAGGTTTTTGTGGAATGGCAAACTAATATGGTATTAGAGGTTTATTAACCAAAACATAATGAGTTCAAACCTTGAGACCTCTCATTTATCAAATCCACGAGCAAGCGTCCAAAAATGGTGTTCTGTGTGAAGGGGTATATTAGAGGTATACATTATATATAATATTGGCCCACTTCCTATCAGCTTAAGTGTTTAAGTTGAATTGTAAACTGGTAAACTTGTTTATACCCTCTCTTGCTTGACCTACTAGTCGGTGGCACATTGAGGTAAACAAGCCACATCAACTTTCCTGTATTATAGGATGTTGTAGTTGCCCCCCATTGTATAAAATACCTTGCGCTTTCACCCTAGAGAGAGTGAAACAAACAGACCGAGAGAGAGATTAAGCAAAGCATACCTGCTTTGGGCAACATATTAGAGGACGAAATTTGATGCAGTACAGAGATGTTGAAGAAGGAGAACGCCTCGTATCTGATAGTGCAACTAGGAGCAAACTAACGCCAACCATTTATGCCATCACAACAGTGCAATAGATTCTTGGTGAGTCTGGCTAGGCAACTTCGGCACCCAACCGGACTAAGATCTCTTGTACACTGCACTAGACCATATCTTATCTCCGACTTATTTGTCCGTAATATATCTGCTGCGAACATCAACTGCTGCGTAGGGGCCTTTTCTACTAGCCCAAGAATCAATCCAAGTGCACTCATATCAGAATATTCTGGATGAGATATATTTTCTTGGTTGAAGAGAGGAAACCCGTCGGCATCAACAACTCCAAAAAGACTTTGATTGGAATAGCTCAAGAGACATTCATCGTACCATATGACACCTTGTTTGCTACAACGGCAATTGTTTGTAATTTCAGCACCAGCAAGTTGAAGGCATTGTTGACACACACTTGGGTTAGCATCACCTCTACAAAGTGCAAGGCCGTATACGATATCTAGATTTTCACCAGCCGTGGAATGGAAAAAGTTTGAGTATTTAGGTGCTTTAGAGGTAAGAGAGAGAAGTAGACTAACCAAATTTCTCTTAAATTCCTCGCTAGGAAAAGTATGATTGGATTTATCATCTGAACATCTGAGTTGGGAGGAGTTCGAAATGGTGCTTTGAGCCATTCAAGAAAGGATATGGTTCGTACCTGATATAGCAACTTCCAGCCAAATAACGCCATCCGTCGTTCCACCTGCAACGCAATCCAATCTCCCCTATGAGATGGATCAAGCATTTCCCACAGTTCTGGCTATTAAGATCCTGGCTGCACTGTACAGCACCATACATTTTCTCAAATGAAGCCGTTGCGAACATCGAAGGCCGAGTTGGAGCCTCTCTCGCCAGTTTTGAAATAAATCCCAACGCTTTATCAGGTTCACTTGTATTTCTACTGTTGCATTCGTAGAGTCCCTTACTGTTTATCATTCCAAAGAAGTTTTGATCAGAGTAGTGTAAGCGGCACTGTTCGTATAATATAATACCTTTAACTGTGTTTAGGCAGGTCTCCACGATTTCATCTCTTGCAGTTCTCACACAATCGGAGCAATTTTGTGGCGTAATGTCACCTCTGCAAAGGAAAGCACCGTAAACCCGATTGGAATTTTCGCCCACCGTGACACTGTAGAAGTGCTTGACAGTAGCTTTGGAGGTAAGAGTGGAAAGAAGAGAATTCAGATTAGCGCTAAATTGGCTATTTCGAGAGAATTCATTGCCTGGGCAATGGACTTTTGTTGGATCTTCACTTTGTACTGTGTGGAAGAGTAGTATGTAAGAGAGTAGAAGGAAATATGAGGACTTTGAAGTGAGGATATTCATGGCTGGCTTGTTTGGTCTCCGAACAGGATATATTTCTCTCATGTGGAATGAGAAAGAGGACCAGAAGTAATGGTTGTTACTTCAAGTTGTGGCATAAATAGAGAGTAACACAGGAAGAGTGGGTTGCTAGGAAAGGGGAATATTTCTAGCTTTCCGCCATGCAATGCAAGTAGCTGTAGTTTTGTTAAGTGGGAAGCATGGGAATTCGACCTGTTTAATTCGGCGGGGGGTGGGGCCCCCGGAAAACACAATCCGCGGTTCGGAAGGCTCCAGTCAACACACCACCAAACACGTTATGATTCAAATCAACTTCTCTTCCTTCTTTTGGTTAAGGGATCCGTATTTTTTAATGAAAATGTTAAGAGAAAGGCATGGTAACACTCGAAGATCACAAGGCCAAAATGTGCCACTTTAGCACTATAAAATTTGTTAATCAGAAAGATGGGCTGCTAACGGATTCGATCATCTCTACATGGCACATGTGGGATCTATGAACAGTTTGTTGATGAGTTTCATTGTCACACTGTTTCACACATGGAGTGGTTAGCATGATTTCTGATCGTGGGCCCATAAAACGTTTCCAACAAATAACTCGCCCACAGATGACAGATCGTTTGATTGAAAAGGTGAAGTAGTGAGTGCTTAAACCCTGTGATGTATACAGTAGAGTAACGAGACACCAATAATCTTCAGTCATAGTCCGATTTATACAGTAGAGTAACGAGACACCAATAATCTTCAGTCATAGTCCTATATAATTTCTCGTCTTTGGCAATTCGTTTAACATTTAAAAGGACTTTGGGTAATCAGCAGCAGAAGGCAAGTCTTTGTTTGCATATTCCCATTGATATGCCACGTGAATCACACCCAGTCCTAAGTTGATTATGCCATTGAAAAAGAGTCCGCATTCTAAAAAGTAAACATGAAAAACTTGGATTGGTGTTTTCAAGAAAATGAAAGATGCCATAGTAGAGAGCGACAACACGACACGGTCGACCGAGCTCGTCCAATTTTGGAAATATTTCTTTATTGACCAGATGAGTTACTTTGAAAGACCAATAACATCGTCAGAAGCCATGGAGAAGCGTTAAATGTAGCTTATAGCCCTTTACTAAAACTAGTGAAGAGCACACCTGCCACACCCGCGGGCAACAAAAAGATAGCGTTTGCACTTTGGATTTATCTTAGGGCCAGTGAGCTTTACTTTCCTTTTATAGATCTAAGTCATTCCGAATGACTTAGATAGGCTAAATACTTAACTTCATACCCATAAGATATTTCATTCTATGCTGTTTTGGCTGTAATTCTTAACTTAATTAAAATAACATAAAAAAAATTGTGGCTATAGTTTTGAACTCAATGAACTATCCAATATTATTTAATCATCATTAAGACCTTATCCCAATTAGGGGTTAGTCACATGAATCTTATTCCTCCATTCTGCTCTATTAAATACCATGGCTTCATTTAGTTCTAAAGTTTTTAAATATTTCCTCTCCACTTCTATCTATGTTCTTCTGGGCCTTCCTCTTGCCTTTTTAGAACCTTCTACTTATATTGCCTCACTCCTTTTAACCGGTGCCGTTATTGGTCTCCTTTCAACATGTCCAAATTATCTATGTCTAATCTTCCTCATCTTGTTACATATTGGTGCTACCCCTAAATTTTCTTTAATATTTCCATTTCTAATTCCATCCTTTCTTGTCTTACCACTCATCCATCTCAACATCATCATTTATGTGACGCTCATCCTATGAGTATGATGTTCCTTAACTGCCCAACACTCTAATCCATAGAGCATGGCCGGCCTTATGGTCATCTTATAGAATTTTTCTTTTAGTTTGAGTGGCACCCGTTGACTACACAAAACTCCAGATGCACATCTCCAATTATTCCAACTAGCTTGAATTCTGTGAGTAACCTCCCTCTCAATCTCTCAATCTCTCCACTCTCATGAATCATTGATCCTAAGTACCGAAAGTGGTCTTTTACGGGGATTTCTTAGTTATCAATCTTGAGAGGTGTTCCACTCCTGCTCTCCTTGCTAAAATTACATTCCATATATTCTATCTTAGTTCGGCTAATTTTTAATCCTTCAAATTCTAATGCCTCTCTTCATAACTCTAGCTTTATGTTTACACCTCCTTTGTCTCATCAAGTAAGACTACATCATTTGCAAATAGCATGCATCACAAAATCTCCTCGTGCAGGTGTTTTGATAACTCATCCATAATTAATGTGAACAGGTATGGGCTCAATACTGATCCTTGGTGCAATTCTACAGTGACAGGAAAATCACCAATCACGCCACTAGTGATATTAACATTTGTTACCTCTCCCTCATACATATCTTTAATTATGTCTATATACCCCAGAGAAACCCCTTTATCACTCAACACCCTCCATATTAACTCTAGAGGGACTCTATCATAAGCTTTCTTTAAGTCGATAAAGACCATGTGGAGGTCTTTTCTTCTCTCCATATATTTCTGTACTAATTATCTTAGTAAAAAAATAACTTCCATGGTAGACCTCCCAAGCATGAAACCAAACTGATTCTTTGATACACTTGTTTCATGTCATAGCCTCTTCTCAATTACTCTTTCAAAAAGTTTCATAGTATGGCTCATAAGTTTGATCTCTCAATAATTAGTATAGCTTTGTATGTTTCCTTTATTCTTATAAATATGTACAATAGAGCTTTTCCTCCACTCATCAGCATTTTCTTTGATTTTATAATCTTGTTAAACAACTTGGTCAACCAAACTACCCCAATATCTCTCATATGCTTCCAAACCTCTATTGGTATACCATCGAGCCCCATGGCCTTTCCTGATTCCATCATTTTCAAGGCCTCTTCTACTTTAGGTACTCTAATCCTACATTCATATCTATAATATCCAATGTTATTTAGATTTATAATATTTTCAATCCCTATATTCTCAAAGTCATTGTCATTTAACAATTTTTGAAAGTATGTTTCCCACCTTTGTTTGATCTCATCATCTTTGACTAATACCCTTTGATCATTGCTTCTAATGCACCTAACATGATCTAAGGCCTTACCCTTCTATTTTCTTACTTTTGAAAGTTTAAACACATCTTTCTCACCTTCTCTTGTTCCTAATCTATTATAGAGCTCATTATATGTTTTAAGTTTAGCCTCACTTACTATTCTCTTAGTAACCTTTTTAGCATTCTTATATTGTTCATAGTTTTCATTATTTCTAGTCTTCTGCCATGCATTAAAAACCATCCATTTTTCTTTAATAACTTTTTGCACTATTTCACTCCACCACCATGTTTCCTTTACTAATCGCCTTTTATCTTTAGATACTCTTAAGACATCTTTTACCATCAACTTATTTGTGAATGAGGTTATTTTCTCTCCTTTTAAGTTCCACCACTTAATTTTTGGATACCTATTAAGTTCATTTCCTTTCTTCCATCTTTTGATATAGATATCCATAACCATTAACATATGTTGTGAGGTTAAACTCTCTTCGAGTATCACCCTACAATCCTTACATATAGATCGTTCATTATTCCTAAGTAGAAAAAAAAGTCTATTTGGCTTTTATGAAGTTCACTTTTAAATGTTATTAAGTGTTTACCCCTCTTCTTAAAGAGTGTATTTGTAATAGACAAGTTATATGACAAAGCAAAATCTAGGATATTCACCCCCATCTCATTTCGTTCACCTATACCATACCCTCCATGTATTCTATCATATCCTTCCTTATCTTTCCTTATATGGTCATTTAAGTCTGCTCCTATAAATATCCCCTCAGTATTGGGAATTTCTTGCATGACTCCCTGCATATCTTCCCAAAATTGTCTCTTGATTATATCTTGTTACCCTACTTATGGTGCGCATGCATTTATAACATTTATAATTTGCTCTCCTAGAACAAGTTTTATTATTATTATTCTATCACTGATTCTTTTAACGTCCACAACTTTATCCTTTAATTCCTTATCCACTATTATTCCTATGTCATTTCTGTTATTTTCCTTTCCTACGTACCATAATTTATACCCATCTATTTCTCTAGCTTTATCCCCTTTTCACTTAGTTTATTGGATATAAGCGATGTTGACTCTCCTATGTTTCATCTCGTCAACTAACTCCAAACTCTTACCGGTCAATGTCCCTATATTCCATGTGGCAAAACAAATCTTATGTTGTGGAGATATCCTATTTACTATCGCCTTTGTTGACCTCCATGGCATAAACCCATGTCCACTTTTCATTGTACCTGGGTTTTGATGCAGCACATCGCTTCCGAGGGGATGCTCTAGCCGCCCTTGCCCATTTTTCACTACACTAGGGATCTGATGTAGCGCGTTACTTTTGGGAGAATGCCCTAGCACCCGGGATCCGATGCAGTGCGTCGCTTATGGGGAATGCCCTAACTTGAGAGAATGTTAGTTTTTTATTCATGTCATGTTAAGGTTGCCATAGTTTTAAAAAGATGAAGATGATTTTCATTTCTTTCTTACAAACTAATATACAAATGCATATTCATTTGCAAGTAGAAAAGAAATAACAAAATCATCTTCAGCTTCAACCTTGCCGGCTGGCTACCTGATGCAAGGGTTGCCTTATTTTAAGAAGCTGGAGATGATTTTCATTTCTTTCTCACAAACTAATATACAAATGCATATTCATTTGCAAGAAAGAGATAACAAAATCATCTTCAACTTTTCCCTTGCCGGCTGGCACGTGACGCAAGACCCTCCTTTTCTTCTAGGCTTAGGACCGGCATTGGCGGAGTTTCCAATATTATTTAATGGGCATGAAATTTGATAGGCCTATTTAAGCTACTTCAACCATAGTAAACAACCTAAATATACAAAAGAAGCCATTTAGGGATAAATAAAACTCGCTTTCCTGAAGATAAACCAAGTGCATAACTGGATTTACCATTCCCCTTTATTAGAGTGTACCTTATGCCTCTCCCTTAAAAGTAGGAGGGCCCTTAGCTTTAAAGTAGTTACTGGAATGGGTTGCAAAAAGCGGACAAGAGGTGGCCTAAGAAGGAGGCTACTTGGCATACCAATTGGAATATTGGGATAATGTAGATAACTTGGCTACTGTTAATTATACCAATATAGTTAATTGAGTATTTGTCTTCATAACCTTCTCCACCCATCAATTTTTCTACCGCCTCTTCTTAATGCATTAATTAAAAATAAAAAGAAGAACTACAAAATATTGGTTTCTATTTCTAGAATAGTTAAGAAAACTGTCAATAAGATACTTGACTCTGTAGCAGATGAGTTAGTAATGGGTTACAAGTACTACCTATACCCAAAACAAAATGCAATATGAAACTCGACTTAGGTAGTAACTACCTATCCTTTAAGGAATTCCTTTTGTAGTCGTACATTCCTAAGCTTAATACAAGAAGCAAATTACTATGAAAGTCATCTTTCTTTCGATAGGCATAGGCCTGAGGATACAATGCTAGGAGAGTTGTGAGGATTTGGCCACCTGCTCTCTGAAATTGATGATGATATGGATAACATGTCCAAAGAGAGGCTAAGAGTCGCATGGGGCAATTATGGGAAGGCTGTCACTATAAGTCCTATCTCCCTCTATGGGCAGTGACATAATGTATTTCCGTCTTGGTACCAGCAAATTACTTAAGCAGTCATCTAAGCGTACTAGTATGGATTGAGACTACAGCATAGTAGTCCTATATGTATTTGGCACTATAGTGCATGGCATGATGAGATGTCTTATGATGTCTTATGATGTGGCATGATGAAATGCCTTATGTGATGGCATGATGAGATTTTCGATATGAGCACATTATCGATGTTTCCCATAAAGTGATATTTTCTAATAGAGGCTAGATGATTATGGACCCCATATAGTTAGGGGTGTGGTTGATCTTGGACCTCGTATGTGAGGGGAATGGATATTAAACCCAATATAGTCTGGGTGTGGATATTATGATATTGTTATTGATGATATTAACTCGTTTTCATAGTTTTAACAATTTACATATATACGTGGTATAATTATGTATGAATTATTAGAAATTACATTCATTGAAAAATTTCTCCTAAGAAATTACATGATAGACTTACTATACAGAGTATGGTTCATGAAAATTGAATTACTTGATTCGTATGGAATATGATAGATATAAATATTAGAATTATTAGATTATAGATTATAGATTATGTTTTTTATTCCATATCCTTCTTAAATCTCCTACCAAGCATAGCTTGTTGAGATATTGTAAATGTTTGAATATTTACAATATCTTATATATAAATAAATAAGAGTGGATGGACACAATAGGAAAATATACAACCATACTGCTAATTAAGGGTACATACTCTTATTAAAATTCTTGTATTTTGTAGTTAGTTATATAGATTGTGAACTTTGGACATTTCATGAAATAAATATAAGGGGTTGTATATGTGAAGCACTGGATGGGCCATGTTTTAAAGAAATGAATTTCTATTATTAATTTAGTAGAAACCTACTTTATAAACAATATATATATATATATATATATGGTAAGAAAGTGAAAGTGACATATGGGCTTTATAGAAATGAATTTCAAAGAAAACGTCTTTCACTATTTGATTTAATTTTTTTTCCAAATTAAGAGCTTCATCTTTTGAAAATAAACATGAAAAAGTATTTTAAAAACCCGGGTTATCACGTCTAATTTGATTTTATTGGTCTAAATTTTGTGAAATCCAAGCCAAAATGATAATTATGTAACTTGAAGGTAGGCAGGACTACAAGGTTTTGATTAGTTCAATGTCTAAAAACATCCAACAGTTAGTATGTAATCCTATCCTAATTCTCGGCCCCCATGATTTCAGAATATGATTCACTTTCCCTTTGGTGATCATGACAATTTAATAAGAAACCATTTTTTGAGGGCAATCGCCAGGATCTTATAATAATAATAAAATAAAAAGAAAAGATTTTTGTTAAATGGACGTAAAATATTTTCTTGAAATGTCTCTCTCTAGTTGATCAAGAAGCACCAAGCATACTATTGAGAGGAAGGGACACCATAGGTCTTTTACCTTCCCTTCCTTGATTGGATAGAGAGGGAGGGCCTACCTCACTTGAAACAAAGGGTTGTTGGTTTGAGCAAAGGCTTTGAAGCATAGCGGTGCAAGAAGGATCCTCCTTGGCGATCATTATGGGCACTTTGGCAAGATGTTTCTAAGATCTTGCGTCCTAAACTTTTCAGGATCGAAAATAAATGGTGTAACAAAAAGAAAAAAGCTCAAATTTTCCTATTTTATAATCCTAAAATGTTTAAGAAGTAGGATCTTAGATACGTTGAATAGATGAGGTTTTTGGTATCCAAGCCATCTTGGATAGGAAAAATTAGATGAATGACTAGTATCGCTAAGAAAACAAAAAGCATGGGTCTGACCTACATTTTTTTCCAAGAAGAGACAGAGAGTAATTATATGATGCAACAAGGGATAGTAGCTATATTAGTTTCATTGCAGTTGCATCATGGGTGGCCTGAAATGTGGATGGGGGCGACTTTTATGCATTTTTAAGTAATCCAAACCATTAATCATCTAATTCAAACCATCTACGATGGATTAGGTGGCAATTTTGAAATCTATTAAGTATGTCTAGGTCCTTGTTTTTTATCTTTTGAAGGGAAGAGAGAGAGAGAGAGAGAGAGAGAGAGAGAGAGAGAGAGAGAGAGAGAGAGAGAGAGAGAGAGAGAGAGAGAGAGATGTGTTCTGTGTTTTTGGGCTTTTCTATGTTATACCATCAATCTGTTGACTTCAAAATGTCTAAAAATAAAGAACCTAGAGTCATTTAATAAATGTGAATATAGATAGTGAAACATCTGAGATAAGTCAAATCATATGAGTAGTTTGGATCAATAAAGAAAGGGAAAAAAAAAAAAAAAAATCTTGATCCTACCATCCAATTTTAAAAACACTTATAATGCAATTGTAGTGATATGGTTGCATCATATAATTAATAGAGAGAGAGAGAGAGAGAGAGAGAGAGAGAGAGAGAGAGAGAGAGAGAGAGAGAGAGAGAGAGAGAGAGAGAGAGAGAGAGAGAGAGAGAGAGAGAGAGAGGAGGAGGAGGAGGAGGAGGAATAATATGATGCATTTAGTTGTAAAATAGGTGTTACTAAAAATGAATGATGGGCTAACTTTTTTATTACAAAATGTTCATATGATTTTTCCCACCTTAGCTGACCTATGTACCAATGCTCACTTGTATTGGATATTTTAAGATATTTTATTTTTTACTCCTTAAAGCTAAAGATGGATTGAGAAACATAAGAAAGCCCAAAAAACACAAGATATTGTCTATCTTATGGATTCAAAAAGACCCAAAATAAAGGACCTATAGATCATCCAATAGATGTGAGCATGCCAACTAAGATGGGGCAACTAAGATGAATGTTTTGGATCATTGAAACAATAAAAAAGATGGAGTATATTATTCACTTCTTTTTTTTAAAGCAAATTTTGTTAAGAACTCTGTGATCAAGAAAATTGAAAAGATACATTGAGATGATCACATGGAAACTCAAACCAAAACTAGAAAGAGGTCCACTAAACATTACTAGTTGCTAGTGGAGAGAACCATGAATCTTGCTACTCGAAACAACAACCAAAAACCACTTAATACATCAAGTTTTCTAAGCATTAAAATGTATGATTTTGTTATTTGCTAAACCATTATAGACACATAGAACAAATACTTTGCCCCAATTATGGAATTGGATTCATCATTCCGTTATTATTCACTCCCTTTTTTGCTAGTGCATTTGCTTCTCTCAAAATCTTGATTATCAATTATTTTTTGTAGCCAGTGAATCCTAAATCTCATCCATGATCTATGCGAACATCCACACAACCAAAGAAAAGTTATGCACCCATTTGATTACTAATTTTGAGTCTCCTTCAATGACAAGGTACAAATATAAAATCTCTCCACTAAAAGTATGCATGTACTAGCAACAATAATCTATATGTCGATCACATCTTTGCAACCAACTGGACCCAAGAACTATAAGAGGTTATTGCCTTGCAAATCTTGAATAATGCTAATGATGCCTACAAATTCTTGATTCTGATTGCTAGAACGATTGAAATTGGGTTTAATCCAATAGTCCAGTGGTTTATTCCACTTAATTTTTTGTTTTCTATTCGGCATAGGCTTACTGCCATTTTAGCCCAAACTCATTTGATATCATGAAGAGAAATACCTTGGAACTCTTGATCAACCAACACCCATGAAGCAACAAGGTGCTTGATTTTTTCAACTATCATTGCAGATGATGTAACTTTTCCTTTAAATAACTGGGTTTTTTCTCTCCCAAACTTAAATACCAAGTAGTTTTCAGGAAGCACCACATCCATATCTCACAGGGTCATAGTTTCCCCTTTGCTAAACCTGTGAGACACTTATGCGCAACTCCTTTGCAAAGCAGAAGTCAGCTTTCCACTCTTACTCTCACTTGCTAGGGATACATACTCACCCACTAAAGTAATGAGAGGAACTAAAGAAGAGACCGACTCAAAGAGAACATGTTATTCCTTAGTTAAATAATCTACAATGAGCTTGTCTAAGTTACAAGTGAGGCACTAACTCCTATTTATATATTCTCACTCTCATCTACCTCCTCAATGGATGGCTAGGATTATTCTAAGCTTCAATACATCAATGGTCCAAATCATATTCTAGAACCCTCCCATTCTTTTTAGACTACTTTGCCATTCTCCTAGAGTATTCTAGACTATTACATAAGATCTAAGATATTTACAAGGATTTCTTTGGAAACTAAGCATTTTGGAATCAAGCCTTGCTCCATAGATCCAAGAACACAGGCCCAAGTCCCTCGGGCCACATCTACAAGTTGTACAAACCTTTTGTGGAGCCTGTAGGCCTTCGTCACGAGTCTTGCAATGTAAGTATGTGACATTCTCCCCCATATAATAATGTCAATGCCCTCATCAACACATCTCCACTGGTGTAGCAAGCTTTGCCATCGGGCACGCCCCATATTGCCTTGTGATCCTCATGAGATGCCCTACTACTTCCCTCCCTTTGCACATTGGCATCTAGCTACTTTTGTGCTCCATGAAGACTTCCTCTGTCTCCTTCATGCTATGTGCACTCTTGCATACTTGTTGTAATAACCCCAATTTTTGTAGTTATATTTGAACAATTTTTAATATGAGTTGAAAATTTTGGAAAACCGGATTGAAATATTAGGTTTTTAGAAATCAACTTTTTATAAAAATAAAATCAAGAGTTGAAACATAGATTTTTGGAATGTACTTGAAAAATCAAGTCTAATAATTAAGCATGGTAAAAATGGAGTTCAGATGAAAAACTCATATTTTTCTCAATTTTTGAAATTAAAAGGTCAAAATGATAATTTTACCTTATGTGAAGCCCACAAAAGGTAAAATTAGCAATTTTCCTTTTCCTTTTCTCTTTCCTCTCACTTCTCTGGAAAGCACATCTACAGATGCACCCAACATCATAGACTCAAACAAAACGTCGGGCACGCCCACAGATGCGTCATCCCTGACGGGTTAGGGTTTCTGCCCAAAAATTCTCTCTATAATTGCCATCCAATTTTAGACCATATAAGAATGATCTGAGCCATTCAATCTCTCTAGATTATCTCTGTTATCATTTCCCCTTTGTTTATTTGAGAATCACAGGCATGGTTATCGGGAATATTCACCAGAAAATAATTACAGCACTGTTATCTTCTCCGATAAATTTCTCTATTTTTTCCACATTTTCTTCTCTCTAGATGTTCTAGGTAGGCCATCCTCTTCTGCTTTTCATTTTTTGATAACCTTTGCAATTCTTGGGCTCACCGGATTGGTTCTCCACCGAGATTCACTAGTGAAACTAGTACCGGTGACCTAGCCCTAGAAACCAATGAAGGATGACTTAGATGGAAAATTTAAGCCATCCAATGGATTCTTGGGGCCCAAAAACATTAGGAAAAGCTATCACAGTAAGATTTCTTTTTCATCTTGGCCATTGATTTAAAGAAGGGTGATCTGACGGTTTAGATCAGACTGTCTCGCCGATCTCCGGATCAATGCGTCAAAGACACTATCCAAAATACACATCGTGCGACATGATAGGAATCTAATTGCGACCGCGTAGCATCCCGATGATAGGAACATGAGCGTGGTTAGTCTTTTCGCATCCTCAGATCCAGATTGAATCTAGACCCTTGAAATGATCTAAAAACTTCAAAATGAAATTCAAAAGTCAATTGAACTCCAAATTGAGATCAGAAAGATCCAATAGATTCATATTGATGAGTAGAATCTACTAAACTTATCAAATTTAAGATTTGAGTCCTATTTATGTTGATCCATAGCTAAAAACCTTACTAATATCTTTGATAAACTAGATCAAAGATGATCAAATCATCTAATTTGAATGAAACATGATATATTGATAAGATAACATAAATTAATGGGTCAAATCTTATATAAATGAGAGAAATTATGATCTGAGCCCTTGATTTGATCGAAACCCTAGATCTAATGGATCAAAATTAGATCTGACCATTGGATCAACATAGGAACTTTAGATATGCATTATGATTATTGAATTTGTTAAATTTTAGTATATTTGCATTTGATTTATTTGCAGATCTATTTATTAGACTTAATCAATGGTTAAATTTAGCATGATAAGTAAGAATGAGAAATTTACTTAGAAAATTATCAGAAACTCAATATCTGATTAATCTAAACTTAGATTTACATTCATGTACATTTACAGCTTTATGATGAAGTGAGACTAATGATAGTAAGGACCCGTAATAACTCTTATAAGATAATGACTAGATTTCATCACCAAATCCTTAGCCCACTTGGAAATTAATCAACATTTTTTAATGTCATGATTAAAGTTCTTGGATATAAGTTTAAAATCGTGTAGAAAAGGGACTTAGGGTAAAGAGCTCATAGGACCCTTGTAGAAAGATAAGATCTATTACCACTCTAGTGGATTTTGAACATCGTGGTTATAGTCGGTGTCTTAAAATCGAAGTAATTTTCCCACGCCTTCCGTTAATGTTTGTTGAGGCCTAAACACCTCCTAATATGAGGATTGTATTAATCACTTTTAAAGCAGAACTTAACTGGTAAGCACTAGTCAAATTTGAAATAAGGAGGAGCTGTCTAGATTTAGGTGAGATAAATCAATAACATTGTTCAATCAGCAATATATTAAGACTGATTGTGCATTAATTAACTTAATAATAATATTTAGATCATAAATTGACAAGCAAAGATTAGAATTTGTTAATCAAACAAAACCTTTAAATAAGATGATTTTGATAAAACAAGATCAAAGGTGAGATCATGATGATCAAGGACAATAAAATGTAGATTTAGAAATTTTAGATTAAACCTTGAAATATGATATAGATTTTAGATCAAATATAGATCAATAAGTTAGAAGATCTAAACTCTTGATTAAAATATTCAAGGAAAGAGATCCAAATCATTATATTTAGGGATGATCAAAAGATCAAACAAGAAGTACATATGGAATTGAGGGATGAAATTATACATCTATGATTTGACAAATACACCGAATCATATGTTGATCAAGATCGTTGCGTATCTTAAGGATTGGGATTATTACATTTGAGGTAGGTGGACCTTAATAATGCATTCCTTTAAAAGATTTGTGTTTTATACATGATCTTATTATGAGATTTATAGAAGTTGAATAATTCAAATAGAATATTCATAAATTCCTTAGAATGTTTATAATGCAATAAATGATGATGATAGGCTTAGAATTATGCAATTATTGTTTAAGTGAAGTTTGGAATTATCTAAAGATAGATTGAGAAATTCAACCTTAGTACTTGAATACCAAATTAATAAAGAAAGAAGATATTGTCACAACCCTTATATAATCAGACAAATCATTTGTTAGTAAAATCCTTATTTTCCATACAAGCATGGAGGCTTGTGGTTTGTTTTCTAAAGGCATAGGCCTGGGGATACTATACTAGGAGAGTTATAAGGGTTTGGTCACCCACTTTCGGAAATTGATGATGTTATGGATACCATGCCCTAAGAGAGGCTAAAAGTTAGGTGGAGCAATTATGGAAAGGATACCACTGTGAAAGCCCTGTCTCCCCATATATGCAAAGACATAATGTATTTCCACTGCAGTATCAATGGATTATTTAGGCAGTCATCCGAGCACACTAGTGTGGATTGAGACTGCAGCGTAGTAGTCCTTTAAATATTTTACACTATGATGCATATGAGTTTGGCATAATGAGATGCTTTATTGATGGCATAATGAAATGCCCAGTATATGTTTATTACCGATATTTCCCATGAAGGGATAATTCCCAATGTAGAGACTGGCTGAATATTGACCCCTATAGTGGAAGGTGTTGATAATGAATATTCACCCCCTATACTGCAAGGTGTTGATAGTGAAGCCAGTATAGTTTGGGAATGAATTACTGATGACATTATTGACCAATGGAATTACTCATGTACAATATATATTTATAATGCTTCATTTGAGAAGTTTAATGAATCAAATGTTATACACTATATAATTCATAGAAATTGAATTATTTCATGGATATAGTATATGATGGAAATGAATATTAGAATTATTGAATTATGAGATATATTGTTGATTTATCATGCTTCTTAAATCCCCTACTAAGCATAGCTTGCTGAGATATTGTAAATGTTTGAATGTTTACAATATCTCAGCAACAGATAAAGAGGAATGGAATCTCACGACTCAAGGTTATCAACCACCATATTACTGATCAGGATATTTTCCTTTAAGAAGTTTGTAATAAGTAGTTAGTAGTTTGGATAGTGTACTTTGGAAAATTTAATGTAATAATACGGGGGTTGTGTATGCAAACCACTGCATGAATCTTGTTTTTAATAAATGTATTTCTATTGTTATTCAATGAAAATTTATTTTTATACAAAAATATATGTATAGAAAGAGAGTTAAAGTGACATTCGGGTTTTTGCAAATCAATTTAAAAGAAAATTCTTTTTCGCTATTTAGTTTTCAAAAAATTTCACAAATAAGGGCCTACCTTTGCAAATATTTATAAAAATGTGTTTGAAAAACCTGGATCACCACACTTGTACACCTTTGCACCATCGTGAGTTGTGGCACCTCTTGTGCCCCTAGGCTACTACCCTTTGTTGTTGTGCTTCGTGCACATTAGTGTGGCAACTACTAGTTGTCGTGCTCTTTGCATGTCTCTGCTTAGTCTTGTTCCTCTTGGAGTTCTCCCATTGTAGCACACCCTTGTCAACATTGGTTTCTCCTTGGACCCCTTAGACCATAGCAACCTGATGGCACTTAGACAATGTAAGTCTAGCTGTGCCGACTCTCACGGGCTGTGGATCCTTGTACTAACTACAAGGCAGATAGCATTTTCCCTTGCCTCTTGCCATCCTTTAACACTAAGACCGCAGAAGGGCTCTTCTCATCAAAGAAACTCAATATAACATGGTATGGCCCTAGCTGAAGTGAGGAAATCCATTCCTAGGATAACCTCATAATCATCCAAAGGGATTACAGTTAATGTGATGGTGCCTTGCTACTTTCCAACGTTGATGGGTATCTCCTTGGCTACTTCAAGCACTAACCTAGACTTAGAGTTTACCGCATTTATCTTGCTCTCATCCTTCTTTATCTTGAGGCCTAATCTCTTGGCCTTCCCCTCTGAGATGAAGTTGTGAGTGGCTCCAATGTCACCATGGCTTGTGTGCCTTTGCCATTGAGGCATACGACCACATACATCAAACTCTTCCCTTACCTTGTGGTTCTCCCTTTCAACCACCAAGGCATTGATGGTCTTCTTTGGATAGTCTATTGCTCGATGATCCTCATCACATATGAAACACCCAAAGTGGCGAGGGATGAACTTACCTTTGCCTTTGGAGTCATGTCGGCCCTCCTTGCTTTCTTCCTTATGACCCATAGGTTTGTCCTCCCTGTTGTTGCCTCCATTAACTTTGCTCTTCTTTTCCTCACTAGTGCCTTCCGCCCTCTTATCAAAATCCACTAATTTCTTTGCAGTTGAGAGTGCAGTGGCCAAGTCTTACACTCCCCTCCTTTGCAATGCTTTTTCTACCCAAGGTTGCAACTCAACCATGAAGAACAACAACTTATCCTTCTTAGTTATATGCAAGATGTTTAGGAGCAAAGCTGTGAATTGGTTGACATATTCACAGATAGATCCTGTATGCATTAGCCTCTCTAGATTCTTTCAGGCAAAGTATTCCACATTCTTTGAGAAGAATTGGGTTTTAATCTCTTTCTTAAAGTCTTCTCGAGTGGCTATAGTGTAACGACCATCAACTATATCACCATACCTTCATCTCCACCATAGCATTCCATCATCACTAAGATACATCATTGCCACATCCACCTTCATGGCCTCCTCAAAAACCTTGGCAGCTTTGAAGTAATGTCCCATTTGTTATAGGAAATTCTCTAAGTCTTTGGCATAATGAGTTCTCTTGTAGCTTGTAGATTCAGGGACCTTAACCTTAGGAGTAAACTCCTTTGGTTCAGATCCTCCCCTCTTAGCTACGGCCTTCTTCAACAGGGCCAAACAAATTTTCACATCCTCCACACCAGCTACCTCTTCATGTAGCTCGATTATCTCACCTTTCATTGTCTCTAAGTGATCAAACATGCACTCTACCCTCTTAGTGGCCTAGGCATCCATATACTTAAACACCTTGATTGTGCTTTGCATGTCGGCCTTAAGACTATGTAAGGTGCTTAAGAAGGCACTAGATTTATCCAAACATATAGTCAAGGTTTGTTCTAACTTACCAAACCTTTCCTCCAATGCAGTGAGTCAAGCATCCAAAGCCAACTCCCTTGATGGATCTCTGGAATTTTCCCTCTTAGTCCTCGGTTGAACCTCCACAGGCATGTTGGTCACTCTTGAGTCACTTGCCATGGCATTATCTCGAGGTTCATGCAATTGCTACAAGTAGCTCCCAACTCGAACCCCCTAACCTTTGCTTTGATACCACTTTTCACAAAGTCGTAGTTTCACCTTTGCTAAACCTATGTAACACCTGTAAGCAACTCCTTTGCAAAGCACAAGTTAACCTTCCACTTCCATTCTCACTTGCTCGGGCTACACTCACTCACCCACTAAAGTAATGAGAGAAACTCAAGAAGAAACTAACTCAAAGAGAACCTATTATTCCTTAGTTGAGTAATCTATACTGAGCTTGTCTGAGTTGCGAGTGAGGAGCTAACCCCTATTTATACATATTCACGCATATCCACCTTCTCAATGATGGCTAGGATTATTCCAATTGTCAATACATTAACGGTCCATATCGTAATGTGGAACCCTCTTACTCTTTCTAGACTACTCTATTATTCTCTCAGAGTATTCTAAACTATTACACAAGATCTAAGATATTTACAAGGATTTCTCTAAAAACTGGGCCTTTTAGAATCAGGCCTTGCTCTGTAGATCCAAAAACACAGGCCTACGTCCCTCGTGCCACATCTACAAGCTGTACAGGCCTTTTGTAGATCCCTTAGGCCTTGGTCACGAGCCTTGCAATATAAGTCCATGGCACATAGCTCCCTTTCTTTAGCCAAATTACATTTCTTATTCCATGTCAAATAAAGGTCAATTAATTTAGCCGGCACAACCCATTCCAACCCGAACCATTTAAGGATGTGACATCATATATTGTGAGAAACCCACGATGTATGAAAAGGTGATATCTTCTGATTCCGATAGACATATATAACATCCACTTGCTAAATGTCATCCTCTTGCTATTAAATTGTCCATTGTTAGCACCTTTCCCTAAACAACTAACTAACCAACCAAAACATTGTATTTTTTGGATGTACTTTCCACTTCCGAAGCATTGCTAGTTTGGATCTTTCTTATTGTTCAAGATCTCTAAACATTAGCCACTTAAAACATGATTTCGTGTAAAATAATCCAGAAGCAATTTTTGACTAAACTCTTGTCATTTCCCAACCCTCTAATGAAAAATGTACTGAGAATGGACAAAAGATTATGATATGACTGTTCTTCATATGTGAATTCGAAGTTTCATAGAAAAAATATGTTCTAATGAGCGCTTCCATCGGCTTTAACAAAATAATCAGAAATTGGTTCATTGAGGTCTTGTGCTAAAGAGTATAGATGAACATATCTCTTCATGAGTGGTGCATCTCCAAGCCAAACTTCCCTTCAAAATCTTGTGTTTAATCTGTTATGGAGATGAAACCTTATGTATTGGTCGAAAAGCGGCCTAAGATTTATGATGTTGGCCCATAATCCCTTGCTCCCCTAGGAAGAAACTGAGAAGAATTCTGAACCATAGATAGCTTTGATATCTTTTCTCCAAAGAGTGTCTCCAAAAAGGGCAGCCCCGGTGCACGAAGCTCCGACCTATGCGGGGTCCGGGGAAGGGGCGGACCACAAGGGCCTATAGTAGCCAGCCTTACATTGCATTTTGCAAGAGACTGATTCCACGCCTTGAACCCGTGACCTTAAGGTCACATGACAACAACTTTTACCGTTGCGCCTAGGCTCCTCCAAAGAGCGTCTCTCTCTTCACCAAATCTCCATAATCATTTCATTAGAAGGACCAAATTAGTAAGTTTGATTAGTCTAATGCCAAGACCTTCAACTTGATTTGGCTTCCAAGCTTGTTCCCATCTCATTACATGAAATTTGTGATTATCTTGTGAATCGCCGCCCTACAAGAATCTTCTTTGCACCATTTCAATTTTTGCGCACTAGTGCTGTCGCGCATTTGAAAAGTGAAAGTAAATATGTTTGAATGTTTGCTAAAGCGGACTGACTCTGCCCCTAATTATAGGCATTTCCTGATAAAACACTTTGTTCAATTCTTTCCAACACTTGGCCAAATGATTTTGAGATGGTCTTCCAATAAGCAACAACAGTCCTAGATATGTGGTTGGGAGTTGATCGACTATATAACCACTAGCCGCAACAAAGGATTGAAGCTCCTCTTTTAGTATATTATAGCCATAAAACTTTAATTTTGTCAAATTCAGTTGCTGCCCAATACCAATTCATATGCTCAAATAACTGCCTTCAAATTGAATGCTTGTTACGTTTCTTTTCCTGCAAAAAATAACAAAGTCATCAGCAAATTACAAATAACTAATATGAAGAGATGAAGAACCAATATTGATATTCCTTTCAATTATCTGAAAGACTATGTTTTAGGTCGAATCTTACTCTAGCACTCTCCAACCATGGTAAATAAGAATGGGGCAAGAGGATTGCCTTGTTTCCACCCTCGTGAGGCTTGAAAAAATCCCTTGGCAGACCTATTAATGAGAATTGAGATCCCCGAGTTTTCCACACAGCTCATTATCCACAAATAATTTTTTTGCGAAATCCAAAATTTCCCATCATATAAAGCAAAAATGACCAATCTACTCCATCATATGCTTTCTCAAAATTAAGTTTGCATATGATTCCATTTCCACCCTTTTTAAAATCCACAATAATTGCTTCATTCGCCGCAAGGGTTCCATCAAGGATTTGCCTCTTTTTAGTGAATGCAAATTGGATATGATCGATAATGGTATGTAATACTCCCTTAGTCTTTCTGCAAGCATCTTGGTACCAACTTACGTGTTGTGCCAATAAGAGAAATTTGCCTATATTTTATTAATAGCTTCAAGCCCCTCCTTAGGCAAAAGCACAATAAAAGTTGATCCAAAAAAGTTTTCCTATGAGCTGCACTACTCGCAAAAATCTAATTACTTCCCAAATATCATCTCTAACCATGCACCAAAAGTGTTATTAAAAAAATTCCATCGTGAAACTATCAGGCTTAGGCATTCTATCGGAAAGTACTTTCACCCCACAAATCTAATGATAGGCCTGAGATTGCTAGCCAGTGAAGATGATCCTCTTTTTTTTCAAACTCCTTCCATGGCTTTAATAAATGGAAAAAGCCCTAACCACGAGCTTTGACCATTCAACAATTTTTTATGCTATTTTTACTGATTCGAAGAAGATAATCACATGGTGATGGCTAATGGCCTTTATGTCAATGGGTGTTTTCCACGGATTTTTCGTCCACTTCTTGAGTTAAGCAATTGGGGATTTCTCCCTGCAAACTCTTCCTACAAGAGCTTTTCGAAGTTGATCTCTTCTTTCTTTCACCTCTTCTATTGAGATTTTGGAAGCCTGATGCGTCATGACAATGCGTTCTTGGCCATTCGATTTATCTTTTTGTAATAGAGCATCTTTGTAAGATGTAGTGACCTTCATCGCGTCCTCTCTACCATGTGTTTTCTTTTTGCTGTATTGAAACATTTTAGGAGGCTTGAACTTCTCAACGGGTGTGATTCCTTTTTCCAGGGTAAGTAGATTTCTTGTCTTCAAGATTGGTTCAATAGAACAGGTTGAAAGGCTTACCTGACACTGCCCAAATTTTACCTCAGTCAAAGTACTCATCCCTAAAGGCATAATTTTTAAATCCGCACCTTTCACAAATCTAGGGGTGTTTCTCATTATTATTTATTTGTTCTCTAGCTTTCTAATAGAGGTTATCTCTTCTTGATTTCTTATGCCTCCAAGGATAAGTGTTTTGGTTATTTTCAGACCAAATATCTGCTTGTGTAAAGATGTTTCACTGTTGCAGTCGGTTCGAGTGGAGAATAAAGACCAAAGAGAGAGCAATCTACCTTGGGTCCTTACGATCAAAGGGTGTGGGGGTAACCTCAAAATCACGAAGAGGTCATATCGAAGTTATTGATAGCTAGAAGATCCTCGAGCTTCATTGATTACTAGACGATCACTAAGGAAGATTATTACTGACAGAAGCAGATCAGATAATTTGGCATGTCATTCACTTTTAGTATGCCTAGAATGCAACTGGTTGTATCATATAATTCAGAGATAGAGTGAAAAAAAATGTTGGATGAAAAGTGGAAACAAGCGCAGGTGTACATTGAGGCAAGAAAGAAAAAAGATAGATTAGGTAGTTTTGGAAAGAGAATTTTTTAAAATACAGAAGCAAAAATAAAAAAGATGGAAATTTCTAATAACCAACAGGGCATTCATATGTTAACTTATCAAATTTTTTCAATGAAAATAAAATCCTGCTAAATTGATAGAAAATTGCTTTGATCCTAAATATATTGATTTATCGAACTTTTATTGCATCAAAATTCTGTGACCTCTTATGCCATGTGGAAAGGAGCCTGAAACTGATAAAAAAAAATAGTTTAGGAGGGTTTATTTAATGACATATCTTTGGTGTTTTCTTGGCACATCTCCTACTATATCTTTGATAATATCTGAAATATGTCTCATATGTTTTGTGATATCTTATATGATATTTGAGATATGTGACATTTGGTTTGTGATATCTCTGGTGATATCTTTAGTGATATTTTTGATGATATCTGAAATATGTCATGAGAAACATATACCTCAAATATCACAGTTAAATAAGCTACATTTTTGAAATATGCCATGATATCAGCCAGCACTGTGCTAATCATCGATGATCTGGGCCATTCAGTTGAAGCCATTCATCTATGCTATGATATTCCCAAGCCTCAGGGGTTTTATGGTAAAAGTACACGAGAAGCCCACTTTTTACACTGATCTAGGCCATTCATCTTAGCCGTCTTGCCATTGATAAAAATAATTCCTTCCCTTGCCTTTTCTAAACTAATATTGCTACCACCAGGGTACAACTCAAGAGTAGCTTTTCCACATTATTAAAAAGGTGGGCCCCTTCAATAAAAGTTTGAGTCATGCTAAGACTCCACGCTCAATTTCACCTCACAATTTTCTTGCATGTGGAACAGTTTTTTCATATCCAAGCCACTCCTAAAGGCGTTAGATAGGTTAGATGTCAAATTTCATGCTTAGCCTATGATGCTCGGTAACAAATTAAGACCCATCCATTTATTTTTATTTTTTTTGAAAGACCAAAATTAAAGCAGTTCAGAAGATATATATATATATATATATATATGTAACTCATTATGTTGTTGATGATTTTATGTAGATTGTCCCTCACTTAGGTGTTTCCTAAGAAGGCATTGTCAAAGTCTGAAATCATGGAAAATGATAGAACAACGCAATACACGATTGTATGAGGAAATGTGTATAAATTTTATGTATGTGAAGTTCAGCTTCAATGAAGTTCGAGATGCCAATTGACCCAGAGTAGTCTTATGATCTAATTGCATGTTGATTCTTTCTTGAAACCCCAAGCCAGTTACTGTAATATTCTCAAGCACTTATAATGGATCAGCATATTTTCACTTGTGGTGGCCAAATAGGGCCCTACTCTTTCATTGATCCAATCTATTCATCTAATAAGGATGTGATGTTGATTAGTGATATAGACGAATCTCCTGCAATTGATTATTATAAGCTCTCATAAGTGGAGGGTTGTCAACATGATTGTTTTAAAGATCACGAATCAGATGCCTAAATTTTCAGATGGTTTGAAATTTCACTGCAAGGGTCATCCCTAACGTGGCCCACCAGACTTCTAGTGGCGAAAGACACAATCTTCTACATCCTGGAATTCTCTAATGTAACATCCCTAATTTTTGTGGTTTATTCTAAGAAATTTAAATAAAGAATGAAAAAATTGGAATATAAGAAATGAGCCTTTTATTAAAATTAAATCAAGTATTGAAACTTTAATGGTTGGATTGTATTGGAAAAATGGAATATAATAACGTTAGGAATGCTTAAAACGGAGTTCATATGAGAAAGTTACAAGTGTTTGAAGTTAAGAGGCATTTTAGTAATTTTAAGGTAGATGCCATTTATATGAATTTAAGGTGGTAAGTGTGAAAAACAAAAGGGGGTGTTTTGATAATGGCACCCCCTGTCACGTTTTGTATGTAGCAAGTGGCACCGCGCCCCCTTCCACCGCATTTATAACTCGTTTTAAACCCTTTTCCCCCCCTTTTGGTTCCATTGTGTTCTCCTTCCCCAACAAATTTCCCATCGGCTATTTAGGTAAGCGCTTCTTCCTTTTTTCTTTAGAGAAAACTAATAAGATCGAAGAAACTCACCTCAAAGATAGCCCGAATAGATGATTTGAAACGTTCATTGAATTCCTGAACCCTCAAAACCCTAAGAATGATGAAAATAGTAAAATTTTAGCACCATATGGACTATAGATCAAAGAAAAAATGAACGAATGGTCCATGCACTTCGTCCTCGATAGGCGTTGCACCCAAGACACAACCTGTTAGATGCACACTAGAACATGCGAACAGGGAGCGACTGCGTGTGTGTGGGTGTTGTGTGCACCATTCACAGTCGTGACAGGACATGAGTGTGTTCCGACGATGGTGACGCACCCACATGTGTCTTGGAAGTATGTCATGGACGCGGTGTATCCCGGTGACACAGTTTTACACTATTTTGATTCAGATCCATTCTCGACCATTGAAATTTATCTAAAACTTAGATTTATAATTCAGAGAGCAATAAAAACTCAAATTTTTTTTATCCAAAACAGCGGTTAGATTTGTCTCGATGACGCTGACCTAATTTTGAGGTGAAAATGTAGATTTGACCACATTGTGACTTGATTATAACTTGAGAATCATAAGATGAGTTAGATTGCCTAGATCATATTACACAGACTGATTTGATCTAACAATTAAAATGAGGTATTTAACAATCATATTACACAGATTGGCCTAGATTATGATCCAAACTATTGAATTAGATAAGAACTATAGATCAAACTGATAAGAGGATGATTTGACCATTAGATCAATATATTTACTATTAGCACACCTATGAATCCTAGAAAACACTATGAATATGATGGACTGAGTTATATAAGATACCCAAGATGATGTTTAGAATGATCCAATGGTTGAATTCTCCTAAAAATTATAGATTAAGTAAAATTGGACCTGAGAAGTCATCAAGATTATTGATCTAATTGATCAAGATCAAATTTGGCATTCGATGATTGGATTGACTATATATATGGGAGAAAGATTAGTGATAAGACATTAATCACTATAGATTGTGAGAAATAGAATGATCTGGATCATTGAGTTGTAACCTGTAACCAAGATCAAAGATTAGACAAAAGATTAAAGGAAATCAGACTTTTAACTAGTGAGGAATGAACCGTAAATCACCCAGATCAAGGAGGATTTGAAGTGATTTGAGTAGAAATGATGAATGATGAGCTATATGTGATAGATTATGTTATGTGTGGGTTGTATAGGTATATCAGATCATGCTAATTTGTGAAGTGGCATGCCTGAGAGGGTTAGTTCTCACTAAGGTAGGTGAATTTTAAGATGCTAATTTTCTTAAATTGCATGATCTTTTGATATGGTTATGATGAGATTTTGATAATTGCATGAGATCCTAGTTGCATGGTCGATTTATAAATACTATTATTGTGTAACATTATACATGAAATATTTATAGTATGAATTATGAAATGAAAAGGAAATAGTTTTGTATATAGATAATTGTTATACTGTGATTATATTTTTATGGACTCGAAATGCTGGTAATTCATTTAAAAAGCATGTTTTAATAGTGCATGACATGTTTTATTGCCGCATGATTTGATCTAGAAGCCAAATAGGCTTAATCTGGTACAAGGTACCAACTATGCATTCGATTAAGTATTTTTCATGGATTTGATATGACACCGGCATGTAGCCTGGTACTATTATTGTTTTATATATCTAAGCATGGAAGCTTGAGGGTTTTGTTTTTTATAGGCATGTGCCTGGGGGATGCTATGCTAAGAAGGATATAAGGCTGACTACCTGCCCTCTGACTTTATGATATGATAGACACTTGCCCCATAAAAGGCACCATATGGAATAGTATCATGGGTAGTATACACAATGAGTCTATCCTCTCCCATGTGTGATGTACGTTTAGTCTCCTATTATGGCGTCGATGGGGAGTGGTAGCTGGTAGACTCGAGAATTGGTTACTGCTACAGCATAGTAGTCCCTTGCATTTTCTTTGTACAATGCTGCTAGCACGACTGAGTAATAGCACGTGTGCTTGGTTTTCTTTGGAAATTTGGGTACTGCGATCATGATTGAGTGACAGTACTGTGACTACATGGCATAATAATGTGTCGGGTATGAGCTCATGACCATTATGCATATCTATTGTTAACTAGAGGATTGTAAGCCCCGTACAGTTAAGGGTGTGACCACTAATGACTATATTCTCTAGTTTCACATGTTTAACATTGTTTAACTCATTTGGCCGTTAATATCTTTATTTGTGATTTAGACTGTAATTAGGCATGACCTTGCATTGTTGGATATATTTATGACGTATATAGCATATGTAGTTAAAGGCGCAAAGCGCACCAAGGCACAAGAGGGTGCGCTTGAAGCATAGAGGGCCTAGGCGTGCCTAGGTGCGTGCCTAAATAGTGAGGTGCAAAATTACATATTTAATAATTAAAAATAACAAAAAGTTATAAAATTTATTAAAAATCCTAAAAAAAAGCATGAAAATACAAAAACATAATTCTATGGTGAAATACTATCCAAATATGCAATTTTTTATGAACAAAATAATATATAAGCATAATCAAGTTAAATTACTTTTAAGAGTTTAAGATTACTCACTTTAGTCATCTCTAAAGGGAACTTCAAGGTTCAAATTATCATCAGAGTTGTCATAATCCTCATGAACACAACTAATGATACAATCATAGTTTACTTAATAAAACTAATGGGAAGCTATACGTAAGAATGAAAATAAGTTTGGATCAATAAATTTAAAAAAAAAAGAAAGAAAAGCTTATTTATTTAACTATTATTTCCAAAAAATTGAAAAAAAACCTTAGAATACAAAAAACTTCAACTAAGAACATCAAACATGTCTTCACAAGCATGGGAAAGCTATAAATGTGGATGAAAATATTTTTTAACTAATGATTAAACGTAAGAATGAAAAATTGATATTGTTTTTCTTTTTCAACATTTTTTTTAACAAAAAATGTAACAAGAAGATAAGATTCATGAATCTATACCTTTTTTCTTTCTTTCTTAGATCTATGAAAGATTGAAGAGGAATGGTCGTTTTCACTTTCTTAGCTCATAGTAATAGTGAAAATAGGGTTAGAAGATGAAAAGTTTTTTTAAAAAAAAAGAACTTTATAACTTAACTCATTGTCGGCTACACCTAAACTGAGGCTCAAGACACACCTAGGCACTAGCACCTCAAATACCATGTGACTTTCACCCTCCCAGGTGCACTAGTGATGACTTACCCCTGGCGCACCTTTAATTGCATAGTTTACAACTATTCATAAAGTTTACTTGAGATTTTGATTAGGATCTGAATATAATATGTCGTGGTTGGATTTATCCATTATATTCACATGAAATGCTTGAAACTTGATATTCTATAGTTTTAGATTATCTTAAGTTTAATAATGCAAATTTTTTTATTATTGATGCAAAACGTGTTATGCATTGAAATGATTATCATATTGTGAAAGAAAATATTTTATTTTGATTTTTATAAGCATCTTATTTCCCTACCAAGCATAGTTTGCTAAGACATTACGTTATTGTTGCAATGCCTTAGATATTGAGAGGCAGATAGGACTTATAAGGAGCCAAATGAGCAGCTGATCGAGACATCTCTACTTGAAGGTTTTTAATTCTACTTAGACTATATATATACACACATCTATAGTATTTGGACTTGATTATAATAATGTAGGGAGTGTGGTTGTTGAATGGATGGATCCTGAAAAGTAAACTTCCTTTTAAAAAGATTTACTCAAAAAATGAAAATTTTATTTGAGTTTTTAAATTTTAAATAATTAAGTAATGTGTTGATGGTTGATACTTGGGTTTTTTATTAAAAAAAAATTTTATTGAAAACATTTTTTGCTGTTTTGTTTTTTAAACTATTTTGTTTTCAAATTTAGGGCCCTACCTTCCGAAAAAATTTGTTAAAAAGTGTTTGAAAAACCCAGATTGTCCCATCTAATCATCATGATTTTTGTTATATAAAACATCCGATGCCAAAGCAACCAAATGAAAGGGTGGGATCATCCACAAGTATGTCCCATCATGAAAAGTGACTTGAAAGTGATTTAAAGAATATGGACGCTCTTATATAAAAAGTTTGATTTAGAAATCCTCTATCCTCATTTAATGTGGGGATAGAAAGCATTCCTATCAAGGCATGCGGGCATAGAGGTTTTCATTGTTGAGGTGGTTCAGAGTATTTTCTTCCATCAAAAGAAAATTGCAATTTGATCGTCAATGCTTGCGCATGCGCATGGCCAATTGATCTATTTGTTTAACACTACACCAATATACTTTAATGTTAAAAATGAAAGTTGTAATTTTGGCTGATCTGGAACTTTCATCTCATACATTGTTTCTGCTATCTCTAATTGACCAAAAAACATATTAGCATGACATGCTTGATGTTCACTAATATTTAATTTTAATTACTCCATGTGAATCTTTCCTTACAGTCTTGAACCTCCATGTTCAATGACCAAAATATGCACACTTGGGGTCTTGATGAGTCAATCGTTATTTGAGTGATGACTTAGTCCATAATGGATTTGAATATCATATTACTCCATTCATGATTGAGTCCACCAGTATTTGATTTTTTAGGTCTATCAAATGGAGCAAGGGATGAGAAACCCTTAATAACCATTAATCAAACCTTGTTTCTTCTTTAACGAATGGATTCGATGGCTATTGATGGATTTGCGTGTCCAACTTTTGAAGAAAAAGTACATTTGGTGAAATGCTAAGTATCATCATAAGCACCAAGTAAAATGCTACATTAAAGCGTGAAACCATGGTCTGTTGCTGTGTATGCGTAGGCACTACTGGATGATTGCACCCATTTTTCCAAGTTTTGATATCTTGTGAACGATAAATGATGAGACTTCGACAATTCTAGCATCCCAAATACTGTGGTTTGTAAAGAAACGATCTTACACTAGAAATGTCTAAACACTAATTAGGAGGAAAGACAACACTACTCAAACTTTCAATCAGATAACTTACTACAGATGATTGTCCAACCGTGCGCTCTCTAACAAAGCTTTAATGACTTCTAGACTAACAAAAAAAACTAATAGGAAAGTAGGACTACAAGTTAACAAAGAACTTCTGTGTCCTTGAGAGGCTTGTGGCATACTTATTTATAGCTTTTGAGTCTTCACTAACCAGTCCTTCGAATTGAACTTTCAACACACCTTCCACATGGTTGCTGTAGAATGGGTCAAAGGAGTGGCTGCTGGAAGCTTCCTGTGTTCACACAAACGGTGGCTGTAGGAAGCTTACTATGTTAACACAAAGGTGGCAAGACCCTGTTGCCATGGGGCGTTGCTCCCTTAGACCCCCACCGAGGCCACCGCCCTAGACCCTGCTCCTCAGGGGTGCTTCCCCCAAACCCCCATTATTTCTTCTCGTAACCATCACAGTCTCTAATGACCTCATCAACTACTAAGTTGGTCATACCACTGTGCACTTCTAATGGTATCTTATTGAGGTGGGCAATTTCATATACCAACACCCCCCCCCCCCCCCCGGCAATGTACACCTTATGTATGCTAAGTTATTAGGCCAATGCCCAACTTACAAAGATGTTGGTAGAGTTGGGTACTTCCGAGTGCTTTAGTGAACATATCAGCACAGTTGACCTCTGTAGGGTAGTATTCCATGTAGATAGAATTTTCTTGAATCAATTTTCTGACATAGTGATACTGAATCTCTATGTGTTTTGTCCTAGCATGGAATATTAGGTTCTTTGCCATAACTATGCAGCTTTGAATATCACACCTTAGTATTGTTGCATCATCTATAGATACTCATATATCTGTCAGGATACGTCGTAGCCATATGGCTTCACAAGATGCTATATAAGCAGCTTTATACTCAGCCTCTGTTGATGAAAGTGTAACTATAGGTTGCTTCTTGCTAGCCCATGAGATGATGTCACCTCCAAATATAAATCTATAGCCAGTAATAGATTTCCTAGAGTCAACATCATCAGCCCAATCTGAGTCACAATATCCAAATCAGATCTCTCTTGTAGTATATGAGATCCCATACTCTATAGTGCCTTTGAGGTATTTTAGGATCTGCATCTCTGCTTGCCAATGGGATTCCATTGGTTTGTTTGAAAAATGACTAAGAACCCCCACAACATAACAAATGTCAGGTCTAATGTTACACAAGAATAAGAGACTTCCCACCAGCCTTCTATAGAGCTTGCTATCTACTTGTTGGGAAGGATCATTAACAGATAACTGTGTGTTTACGTTCATAGGGGTGACTACTGGCTTGCATTTGTACATACCAAATGCAATCAGCAATTCATGAACATATCATTGCTGTGAGATAAATATTGCAAAAGGTTTCTACCAAACCTCTATTCCCAGGCAATAATGCAAAAGCCCAAGGTTTGTCACTTCAAACTCTTGGCTCAGCCGTGCTTGGGTTTTGTGAATATTTTCTTCATGGTCACCAGTTATCACCAGGTCATCTACATACAATAATATGATCACTTTCCTTCCCCGTTCACATAGAACATACAGGTTGGGTTCTAATTTGCTTTTGTGAAAACCTTTATCCATGAAGGAGTCAATGCATTTGTACTAAGCTCTTGGTGCCTGTTTTAAGCCATATAATGCCTTCTTCAATTTACAAATCTGGTCTCATTCATCTTGTACCTGGAAGCCTGGTGTTGTGTTACGTAGAGCTGTTCTTGTAGATACCCATTAAAAAAGGCAGATTTCATATCCATTTGATGTAGAATCCATCCATAATGAGCAGCAGCAGCTACAACTAACTGGATAGTTGTCATCTTTGCTGTGGGAGCGAAAGTCTCATTTACATAAAAACCTTCAACTTGAGAAAACCCTTGTGCTACAAGGCGTGCCTTGTATTTTTCAAGGCTTCCATTAGCCTTGTACTTCACTTTTCAGATCCACTTGGTGCCGATGATTTTCCTATTCATTGGTTTAGGAACAATATCCCAAGTATAATTTTTTAAGATACTATTATACTCGACCTGCATTGCTGCTCTCCAGTTTGGATCAGACATGGCCTCATCCATAGGTACAGGTTCAGTAACTATTTCAATAATTTGACTCATTAAAGCCATGTTAACTAATTGTTGTCCTGATCTACTCAACTCCTCTATATTCTCTTGTATTGTCATCCACTCCTGCCTATCTGTATCTAAGATATTGTAAACATTCAAACATTTATAATATATCAGCAAGCTATGCTTGGTAAGGGATTTAAGAAGCATATGGAATTTAAAACATAAACTATAATCCAATAATTCTTTCATAATTCCAATGTTCACATCCATCATATTCCATATGAATCAAGTAATTCAATTTACATAAACCATACCCTATATAGTAACTCTATCTTGTAATTTCCCATATGAAATCTCCTATGATTATATTCTCCAATAATTTATAATCATATCATATATATGTAAATTGTTAAAATCATAAAAAAATAGTTAATTTCTTCAATAACAATATCACAATATCTACACCCAGACTATATTGGGTTCAATATCCATGCCCCTCACATACTAGGTCATAATCATGTTCAATAACCATACCCCTCACATACAGGGTCCATAATCATTCATACCCTTTATTGGGGTAAATAATCATCCAGCCTCTATTGGAAAATATCCCTTCATGGAAAACTTCAGTAATGAGCTTATACCAGGCATCTCATCATGCCATATCATGAGGCATCTCATCATGCCATGCAATATAGCACAAAATAAGTGAAGGACTACTATGTTGTGGTTAAATCCATACCAGTGTGCCTAGATAACTACCAAGGTACTCCATTGATACCACGGTGGAAAAACACACAATGTCATGTCTATATGGGAAGACAAATCATCACAGTGGTTGGCCTTTCCATAATTGCCCCACCTGACATTTTGCCTAGCTTTGGGCATTGTATCCATATCGTTATTAGTTTCGGAGAGCGAGGGGCCAAAACCTTCAACTCTACTAACACAGTATCCTCAAGTCTATGCCTGTCGAAAACAAAATCCACAGGCCTCCATACCCGTATGAAAAATACTAATAATACTAGTAAGCTATTTGCCTATCCATAAAAAAAATTTGTAATATTATCCTCATCCTCATTAATTTGGTATTCATATAGTGATGATATAGTTTTATCATCTAAGTTTAGGGATAAACATGTAATGTAAATGGTACCCATGTATCAAGCATATAATTTCTTAACTTAAGCAAATAATGTAATTCCAACACATGCTTTTCAAATAATAATCACATAATTCGAACATTAAGATCATTTTATCATTTTAATTAAATCACTAGACATTTTAAATAATTAAGAACTGCCAATTTATGATCATTCTACTTGATGAATAATTGCAATTCTATAATTTCATATCCTCATATAAGATCATGTTTAGAACATAGATCTTGTAATTTAAAAAAATGCACTTTTAAGGTTCCACCTACGTCGAATGTGATAATCCCCAATACTTAGAGTAATCAATGATCTTGATAAAATATCCAATACTTAGAATAATCAACGATCTTGATCGACATAGAAATCTGAGTATCTATCAATTAATATATACACAAAATGTCATTTTCTATCTCTTGATCATCATAATTTTAGATGATCTTGTATTTGTCTTTCTTTGATCATGTCTATCCTCTTTCAGGATTTAATCGATCATTTCATTCTGACCCTTGATTAACATTTAACGGTCTAGATTTCTTTGTATTCCTTAATCTTGTCTAATATATCTCTTTCAGATAGTTTTCTTATATTATAACAATTGATGTATAAATTTGATAGTTAGATTGACTTTTGATCTATCAGATCTTAAGTTTTTGAACTATTTTCTAATCCTAATTCTTTATATACATCTCATTGATCTTTGATCATTTCTAAGGTTGATGATCTTGATCTTTCTATATTTTTAATCTTTTTGATACATCACCAGTTCATAGCTGTTGATTAAGATCAATCGTTTAGATCTTCTAATTTTCATTGATCTTAGTTTGATTAATAATCTATTTTATTTTTCAAAGTTTGATCTATTAATTCTTGTATCTTCCTTTGATCATCATGATTGTACATTTGATCTTCCTTGGTCTTAATCATCTTACTTAAAGGCTTGTCTTAATCATTGAATTCTAGTCTTTAATTGTCAATCTATGTTATAGATCACTTAATACATCTTGATCTTGACTCTTTATATAGTCCAAATAATATTCCTAAGACAAATGATGCACAACCAGCCTTAGTATGTTGTTGATTGAGTAATGTATTGATTATTTTTCCTAAATCTAGATAGCTCTTATATTCTAATTTGACTACTGCTTGCCAATTAGATTTTGCTCAAAAAGTGATTAATACAATCCTCATGTTAGGAGGTGTTTAGACCTCATCTAATGTCAACGGAAGGTGTAGGAAAATCATTTGGATTTTAAGGCACCCACTATAACCATAATGTTTAGAAGCCATTAGAGTGACAATAGATTGTATCTTTTAACAAGGGTGCTTACAGCTTGATACCCTAAGTTCCTTTTCTACTGTATTTTAACTTTATGTCCAAGAATTTGATTATGACATTTAAGGATGTTGCTTGATTCCTAGGTGGGCCAAGGGTCTAGTAATGAAATCCAATCCTTATCTTATAATAGTTACTGTATGCCCTTATTATCATTAATTTCACTTAATCATAAAGTTGTAAATATATAGAAATGTAAATCTAAATTTAGATTAATCAAATTTTGAGTTTCTGATAATTTTATAAGTTAATTTTCCATTATTACATATTATGTTAAATCTGACCGTTGATTAAGTCTAAGTGATCAATTTACAAATAAATCTAATGTAATTCTACTAAAATTTAACAACTTCAAAAATCTCAATACATATCCAAAGTTTCTGCATTTATCCAATGGTCAAATCTAATTTTGATCTATTAGATCTAGGGTTTTGATCAAATCAATGGTTCAGATCATGATTTCTCTTATTTCTGAAAGATCTAACCTATTAACTAATGTTATCTCATTAATATATCACGTATTCAATCAAATTAGATGGTATGATCATCTTTGATCGCAGTAAATTGTCTCCATTAGTAAATCATCTATCAACAATGATATTCTCATATAGAGGCACTAACTCATGCATGTCATATACTGATTTCTTACCTTAAGAGCCTTGCCATCCTCATAAGAAATTACATTTTATTTAGTTGATCATTTTCCTTTTTCCATAAATATTCATGACTTCTACTTGAGTCATTTTTCATTTTTTATATGAATCAATTGTATATATGATTTTCACTCTATCCTTGCACTTCCTAGTTCAATTGCCAACACCTCTAAATGGTGTTTATTCAAGTTTTAGAATTTACTAAATGATTTAATCATTTAGCTCATACCATTTTTAACTCTCCAATGGACTGCCATCTCCACTTAGACTTTAGGGACTGGCTGTGAGTGGATGAACCTGCTCTGATAAACCTTTTTCAATGAACCACTTAGACTTCGAAAGGTGGGGCCATAATTTTTTAAAACAAAATATAGAGAAATAATGTCAATGAATTTCATTTTAAGAAAAACCCCGAGTGTCAACCGTTAACTCATAACTCAAATAAAAATTTCAATTTTCAAGTAAACCTTTTTCAAAATATGATTACTTCCTCAGGACTCATCCAGTCAACAGCCACATTTCCAACAACAATATAATCAATTCCAAATAATTAGATTGTACATGTATAGTCCAAGTAGATTTAAAAATATACCTTCAATTGAGATATTTTGATTACCACTCGTCTGGCTCCTCTTCACTCATGTTCGTCTCTCAATATCTAAGGCATTAGAACAATAATGCAATGTCTCAACAAGCAATGCTTAGTAGGAGAATAAGATGCTTATACAATTCAAAATATAATATTTGCCTTCACAATATAATAATCATTTCAATGCACAAAACATTATGCATCAATAATCAATAGCCTGCATGATTAACTTAGATTTAATCTAAGACTTTAGAATATAATTTTCAAAGCATTTCATATGAATATCATGAATAAATCGAATCACGAAACATCATGTCCAATTCCAAATCAGTATCTCATGTAGACTTTATGAATAGATATAAACATTATAAACAAATCAAAAAATGCTAAATCATGTTCAACATAATTTAAATAACAAATAATGATACTAAATGTGCAAACGAGTTAAATGATTTTAAACTTGTAAACTAGTGAATATAATCATCAATGGTCACAACCCTCCTATGCAAGGCCCACAATCCTCTAATCAACACTGGCTATCATTAATGGTCATGAGCTCATATTAGGCATATCATCATGCCATATAGTCATCAGTGGTCACAACACCTTAATCTCACAAGAAAACCAAGCACACGTGTTATCACTCCCTTATGATCACAACACCGTGTATAGGAATACAAGGAACTACTATGCTGCATTGATAACCAACACATGATCTATCGATTGCCGCTCCTTGTCGACACTAAAACCAAAGACTCATCGTCCGTCCACATGGGTGGGGACCGGCCCAATAGTGTGGGCTACCCACCAACCCCTACCGAGTGCCACCTACGGGCGGGTGTCTATCATCTCATGATCTCAAAGGATGGGTGGCTGGCCCTATACCCCTGCTAGCATGGCATTCCCCAGGCAACAAGCCTGTCGAAAACAAAATCCTCAGGCCTCCATGCTTGGATATAAAACAATAGCATCAGGTTACATGCCTATCTCATATCAACTCATGAAAAATATTATATCATATACATAGTTGGTACCCTATACCATCTCAAGCCTACATGGCTTTTATATCAAAATTATGCATTAAGAAAACATGTCATGCGCCATAAAAAACATGCCTTTTTAAATGAATGGTGTACATTTAAATCCATGAAGGTATAATCACAATATAACTATCCTCCATATACAAAACCATATTCTTTCCATTTCATAATTCATGCCATAAATACCGCATGTATACTATAAGATAATAATCACATTTTATAAATGATTTGTGCAACTCAAATCGCATGCAAGCATCAAAATCACATCATGAGTATATAAAGAAATTATGTAGTTTATGAAATTATCATTTTAAATTCTACCTACCTCGAATATAGAGCTCAAATCCTTAGAACAACCAACAGTCTCAGTTGTGTATCCATCAGTGTATCTTTCAAGTAATAGATACATTTCAAGTTAACCACTTATTCACAATTTCTCACCCATCACTCATCTAGTTTTCAATCATCATCAATCATGATGGTCTTGCTCTTCCAAACATTCAATCATGTGTATATTTATTTATTTTCATAATATCCATCAATTTGGATCATTAAATAAAGATCAACGATTTAGATCATTTGATCTATTCTTATTCAAGTCAATCCAAACTATGATCAGCTAAATAGATGCATCTTGATCATCAAAAGGCTTAATCATTCCATTTCATTAGAATTCACGGCGATCCAATCATTGGATCGTTCTTTAAAGCCTCTATTTATGATTAGATCGCCAATTCTAATCTAATCATCACAATCAATTCCATTTCATGCTTATCTAACCATTCTAGTGTATATCTATGATTTATGTCTTGATCTGACTGTTCGATCACTCTGTGATCAATCAAATCTAAAATCCTCCTTCAGATCAATCATCTAGATCAAATTTTAGGATGAGTACACATGATCTGATCATTAGATCAATCAATCCATCTCTTAGGTCATATAATTGTTCGAGTTCTACAACTTGATCATCCCCAGATTAGTCCAATCTAAGTTATTGGATAACATCTCATAGATTTGATATAACTGGATGTGTTGAGATTAAGATTTTGATGCTAAAATCATGTTTGCGATGTCGAGACAATTCCAATGGATGTTTTAGATAATAAAAAATTGGGCTTATATAGCCTCCAGAATTTCAAAAAATCCATCTCAGATCACATTTTAATAGTTTGGATCAAAATTTAGGCCGAAACAATAAAAACCCAGCATCCTCAAGATTTAAGTGTCCGAGATGTGCGCTTGTACCGCGTCACATGTGTCTTGGTTGCCAGGACGGCTTGGCATCCTGCTTGGTTGAAGTTAGCATTGTAGTGCCCATTCGCACTGAGCACTACGAATGTGTGCACAGTCATGCTGTGCATCGTGGTCCATGTATGCATTGTCTATTGCGTCTGCAAAATGATGTCTTGGGCACATCGTCCATCGAGGACTATGCACTTGAATCGTCCATTCTGTTTTGGCTCCATCTACGGTCCAAATGATCCTACTTTTCCTTAGTTTTCACTGTTCTTAAGGTTTTGAGAGTTACTGGATCCAATGAATGGTCTAGATAATCCATCTGAGTTGTCTTTGTGATGGGTTTTCTACTATGTCGTAGTTTTTCCTAGATTCAAACCCTACCCACATGAAATCCTTAATCTAGGTGTTGGAAGCAATAAAAGGCAATGAAGGAAAGCGAATAGATGGGAAAAACAAAAAGGAAACTAAATCATACCTCTCAAGTTGGTGGAAAATCCAATCTTGATGGTTTTACCCGAGAATGAGAGATGGAGGGAAAGAGAAATGATTGCTATGTTCTTTAGGCGATCAGTTGCTGCAACTCCATGAAAGAAAGTGAGATCCGTTAATGGTGTTAAACATAGTTAGATCTGATCATGTTTGATCGCATAAAAGGGGAGAATTGGAGGAGAAGAAGAAGATGAATGGTGTATAAGAAAAGGGACTTTTGCCTTAAATTCAGTTAAAGTGAGATAATCACAAATACTCTTGTATTAGCATATTTTTTAATCCATTTTGATCTATTTAAATTCTAGGAACCGCATTAGTGCACGGTGGGCCCACATGTCAAATGACTATTTTGCCCTTTTGTAAAATAATTAGGCAAATTTTTACCCAAACTCTTATTTGGGCGTTCTTAATGTCATTGAAATCCATTTTTTTAGTACAATCCAAATATCAAGGTTTCAACACTTGATTTGATGTCTATCAAGTTTCCCACTCATAAAACTCCAAAATTATGAAATTTCACTATTTTCTTTTTATCCTAATTTCACATTTTTTAAAATTCATTCAAATTGGGATTTAAAAATTAGGTATATTACACTTCAACTCTCCTAGCATAGTATCCCCAAGCCTATGTATGTCAAAAACAAAATCCACAGGCCTTCATGCCCGTATAGAAAATACTAATAATACTAGTAGGCTATTTGCCTGTCCATAAAAAATCTATAATATCATCCTCATCCTCATTAATTTGGTATTCATATACTAAGGTTATAGTTTTACCATTTAAGTTTAGGAATAAACATATAATTTAAATGGTACCCATGTACCAAGCATGTAATTTCTTATCTTAAGCAAATAATGTAATTCCAACACATGCTTTTCAAATAATGATCACATAATCTAAGCATAAAATCATTATATCATTCTAATTAAATCACTAGACATTTTAAATAATTAATTCCTACTAATTTATGATCATTATCCTTGATGAATAATTCCAAATTCTATAATTACATATCCTCAAATAAGGTCATATTTAGAACATAGATCTTATCATTTAAAGAAATGCATTCTTAAGGTTCCACCTATCTTAAATGCGATAATCCCCAATACTTGTAGTAATCAACGATCTTGATAAAATCTCCAATACTTAGAATAATCAACAATGTTGATCAGCATAGAAATCTGTCTATCTGTCAATTCATATATACACAATGCCATTTTCTATCTCTTGATCATCATAATTTTTTATGATCTTGTATTTGTATTTCTTTGATCATGTCTACCCTCTTTCAGGATTTGTTTGATCATTTCATGCCGATCGTTGATTAACATTTAAGGGTCTAGATTTCTTTGTATTCCTTAATCTTAATGAATTTATCTCCTTCTGATAGTTTTTCTTATATTATAGCAATTGATCAATAAATATGGCAATTGATTGACTTGTGATTTGTTAGATCTTAAGTTTTTGAACTATTTTCTAATCTTAATTCTTCATATACATCTTATTGATCTTTGATCATTTCTAAAGTTGATGATCTTAATCATTATAGATTTCTGATCTCTTTGATACATCATCAGTTCATGGCTGTAGATCAAAATCAATGGTTTAGATCTTCTCACTTCTAGTTTCCATTGATCATCATGATCTTGTAATGACCCCAATTTTTGTAATATTAAAAGCCCATAAAAAAATTCAGTTTTAAAGATAAGGGCATTTTGGTCATTTCACTAGTCACCTTGACTAAACCCATGAATTTGGTCCTAAAAGTGGTTCCATTAGATGGATCTCGGAAAAAGGAATCCAACGAGACCAAAATCACCCAAAACGGAGTTAAAATGAGTAAGATATGGCCCTTTGAAGTTTAGGGGCAAAACTGTAAATTTCACAAAACTACTTAACCTGAAAAACACAGGTGCCCGTTTTGATACGGGCACCCCGTCGTCTTCGACCTCCTAGAGGTTTCTGGAATGGCGGTGTTTCAAGAAGAAACCACCGCCATCCCAGAGGATTCCCCACCGCCATTCAAAGGCGGTTAGAACCCCTCCAGAACCCTCTGTAAAAGCTCTATAAATAGAGCTCTTGGGTACCTCTAATGGCAGCCCAAAAGCCTTGGAGAAAACCAGTCGTGAAGCAAGGACTAAGGGGGAAAACGTGGAGAGAAAACCACCCACGAAGCGGTATGCTCCAAAACTCCCCAAACCCATCTCACCCATAGTCTCAAAGTTTAGTTTCCCTAGGTTTTTCCATGAAAAACCATGGATAATAGGCCTCAGTGAGAGCCACAAAGACCCTTGGGACGTCCCGGGCCGCACCGGTTCGACAGTGGTCGAACCAGGTGACCTCGAGGACGACCCAGGTCACTAACGGCGAGACGATCCAATAGACTAGTCCCACGTCGACGCAGGTCGACGCCGCGTTTGAAAACTGCAGACGGCGCATCACGGACGCGCCCGCTAAAGGGACGACGAGCGGCGTCGTCTCGCGCGTCTTCAGACTCGCACGCTGAGGCGCGCGCCGCAGACGCGCAGCGCACTAGCGAAGCGTTGTTTTTTTTGTTGTTAAGGAAGGCTGGGCGCACGTCGCAGACGCGCAGTGCCCTAGCATTCCTCCCTTTTTGTCTTTAAGACTATATGTACATACAATGTTAAAATGCTTATAACTTGAGATCTAGAGCTCCGATTGAGGCTCCGCAAAAGGCGTTGTGTTCGTATCGACGACGCGGACACATCCCAACCATAAAATCCCTAATCAAGGCCCAATCAAAGTAGGGCATGACCCTTAGAATAGGGTGGTGGCATGTGACCACTAGGACTTTGGAAAACTGAGAATACCAAGGCCTAATTAGGACCTTAGGACACCCATAGGCATAGGGATGGACCCTTAATGCCTATGTAATAAGACCCAACTGCTCTAAACCCATCAAAGATAGGTTAAACTAACCTTGAGTCCCCAAACCATGTTCAAGAGCGTACGAGGACAAGAAGGTTAACGCGACCTAATCAGGTAGGTGCTCTATCACTATTAGATTCTTTTAAAAGATCTATTATTGTTTTGAGAACATATGTTATAAGTATATGACTTGTTTTAGCATGACTTGATTCAGTATGCATATGATAAACGTTTTGAACATAGACATGTTTCATAAATGATTGCATATACATTATGCACACATATGTTTTGCAAACAAGTGCATACATTGCATGATTTAAGTACTTGCAAAGATTGCATGTCCTTGAGGGTTGCCAAAAGACGCTGGAGTGCCGAGGGCCGTGGGGATTGTGAGGGACCCAAAGAGGACTGGTTTTGAACAGAGGATTTTGGCTTATTTGATCGTACATGATTTGGGCTTGTAAGCTCGTGGGTGCTATGCCGAGGGGTGTGGGTTGGCCACCCAGCCTCTATCACTATTAGGTGGATGGGTACCATGCCCAAAAAGGGCATGTCCCTGCTTCGACTGCATGTGGTACAGGGGGCTACCACTGGTGTCATGGCACTAGGTCGAAGTGTCATATGCCCCGTGGAGGTATATGATCCTGTGTCCCTAGGTATCCGGGGACCACACGGCTGTGAGGTTGTGGGCATAGTGGGACCCTATGGTTTCGTGGATTTATGTGCATTGCATATGGCATGATATACGGTTGGTCGACCATACCATGATAGATATCCATGAGTTGGATTCCATGAAGCATCTGATGCATATCATGATGTTATGACATATTTTTATGATTATGATGTATGATACTTTCGACTTGGATTATGATATTTCTTTAAGTCGTCAAGTATTTCATTGACAAAGGGCTTTGAATATCGATATTGAACGTGATTATTCGTACAACATGCATATGTTTTTATGAGCACATGATTTTAAAGATCGCATGCATTATAAAACTAATAGTGATAGACTCCTACTGAGTATATTATATACTCACCCAATTCTTAACATTTTTCAGACATCAGTAAGTACTCAAGGACAGGATACGTCCGTATATATCATGGTTCGGTGATGCTTAAAGAGGACATCTATGTTAGTGCTATGAGCAAGTGAATCCAAAAGGAAACAAATACACATGTAAGTAAGCTCTCAACCCTCTGGACATGTGTTTGTACTTAGTTACAGTTGGGCTGTGCATTGTGACTGGATAGACCTGAGGAAAAAGCATTTGTGATTTCTAAAGTTGTTCAAAAACTACCTTAGTTGTTGTGAAAACAAATGACACTCGGGGTTTTCAAAATGAATTCCAAATAAAAGATTTTTCCGCTGCATTGCACTATTTTTTTTTTTCAAATTGGGATCCCACCTTAGGAATTTAGATTTTTCATCTAAAAATGCATGAGAAAACCCGGGTCGTCACAGATCTTATATTTGATCTTCCTTTATTATAATAATCTTACTTAAAGGCTTTTCTTGATCATTGAATCCAAGTCTTTGATTGTCAATCTATGTTCTAGATCACTTAATACATCTTGATCTTGACTACTTTGTACATTCTAAATAATATTCCTAAGTTAAATGATGCACAACCAGCCTTAGGATGTTGCTGATTGAGAAAAGTATTAATATTTTTTCTAAATCTAGACAGCTCCTCCTTATATTCAAATTTGACTACTACTTACCAGTTAGGTTCTGCTCAAAAAGTGGTTAATATAATCCCATGTTAAAAGGCGGGACCTCATTTAATGTCATTGGAAGGCGTAGGAAAATCACTTGGATTTTAAGGCACCTACTATAACTATAATGTGCAAAAGCACTAGAGTGACAATAGTTTATATCTTTTTACAAGGGTCCTATGAGCTCAATACCCTAAGTCCATTTTCTACGATTTTAACTTTATATCTAAGAATTTAATCATGACATTCAAGGATGTTACTTGATTTCTAGGTGGACCAAGGATCTGGTAATGAAATCCAGTCCTTATATTATAATAGTTACTATTGGCCCTTATTATTATTAATTTTACATTTTTATAAAGTTGTAAATATACAGAAATATAAATTAAAGTATAGATTAATCAAATTTTGAGTTTTTGAAAATTTTCTAAGTTAATTTTCCATTATTACATATTATGCTAAATCTAACCGTTGATTAAGTCTAATTGATCAATCTACAAATAAATCTTATGCAGTTCTACCAAAATTTGACAATTTCAATCAAAAGTTTCTATGTTGATCCAATGGTCAATCTATTTTTGATCAATTGGACCTAGGGTTTTGGAAAATCAAGGGTTCAAATAATGAATCCTCTTATTTCTAAAAAAATTGACCCATTATTTAATGTTATCTCATTAATATATCATGTATTCAATCAAATTAGCTGGTCTGGTCATCTTTGATCTAGCTAATTAAAGATATTAACATGGTTTTTGGTTATGGATCAATATAAAAGGTACTCAAATCTTGAGTTTTATAAGTTCAGTAAATTATACTCATTAATACGATTCTAACATATCTTTTCAATCTCAATTTAGAATTGTATTGAGTTCTGAATTTCATTTTTAAATTTTCATGATTTCAATGGTTTAGATGTAATATGGATATCGAGAAAGCAAAAATTCAGAGCGGCGTGCGTATCTTTTCTTGGACTGAGTGTGCATCGCAGTCGCTTCACCACCGCTTCGCATGTGTGTCACATGTGCAGGGACGCACCCCAAGGGTGCATCTCCGTCTGCATTCCTGTCACGTGTCCTAGACGCAGATCAGTGGAGGTTGGTGAGATGGTCTGATTTGGACCGTCAGTCACCCACCACCAGATCTTCATCTATGACCGGCTTTCTTTTGACAGTTTTCATAGATCTAAGGGTTTTGGGGTGTTTTGAATCTATCCAATGGTTCAAATCATCCTATTAGAACTGGTTTGTGGGTGTTTGGATCTGGTTCGTCAGTGATTCACCGACCAGTGAACCAAATCAGATGGTGACAAGAGGTAGGAACAAGGGGAAAATGAGGAAAAGAGCAGGAGAGGATTGGTAGGCGGTGTCATACATGGTCACCAATGAAGCAGGAGGGTGAATGCTGCATCTTTTTGCTGGCGATATCATCGGAAACTGGAACTGCTGGAGATGGGGGTAAATCAGAGAGAAAAAGTTATAGAGAAAATGATCGGCGGTGGCTTCTTGGAACGTCCAGAGGAATGGGCTGTCGGAGTTGCCGAATGGGAAACCAAAGAAAGTGAAAGGGCCCCAGGAAGGAACGTTTCTATTGAATTGATTGAGGAAAGAGTAATAGAAATAGGTTTATATATAAGTTACATATAGATAAGCATCAAAGATATTATAGATCTGCTTAGTCGTAGATCTTACCTGATAACACTAATTTTATCAGATAACACAAATCTTATTTGATAATACAAATAAGATATTTTCTGATAATACTCCCCCTCAAGTTGATGCAAAGATAATTTTGCATTAGCTTGTTGATTAAATGCTATAATGGAAAGATTATTTCCTAATGAGTCCATACTTCCTTTATTGCCAGAAGTAGATCCGAAATTGACAATGTCTTCTACAATGAACTTAATCTTGATTGCATTTTAACAGTTAAAGATCCTTGGTAATGAGCATTATATCCTTTAACACTGATTGTGAAATCGAAGGACGATTGAAGCAATTCAAGATAGTCCATTAGAATAATTGGACGATCAATGGTAGTTGGAGGCTGAATCCACAAAATGATGTTGGATTAAAGGCTTTTCAAACAACTTTGTTGATATTGATGTCTTGATAAAGAAAATTAGATGACACAACTCCCACACTTATAAGCTGCGATCCCTCCATGTCAATGATTGGCCTGAGAAAGTGAGGGGCTTGGGCATTCTGGTTCTTGGGAAAGCATCGACCTTTGGATGAAACAGCACAGGCATGGTCGGTTGAGGACAAAATCGATGAAGGACAACACAGAGCATGTGAGATTTGGTATTAATCTCTAATAGCAGTCGTAGAATATCAACTATAATGCATCAAAAATTGCACGCAGTCCATTTGTAATTGGAGGACGAGTTCAACAACAATGCGAAAATAGCAACTCCCTCATTATCGAAAGAACTCACAACCGATCTCGAAATGTAGCTTGGGTAGATTGCAATCAGTGCTGCAGCGACAAGTCCAGCACTTGAATCCCATATCTCTTTCCCAAAGAAGTAAGCTACTAAAGTAGTACTTAAAGCCAAAAATGGGGCTTTAAAAACACATACTTCACATATATGAACCGCGAATTGGAGAAATTGCTGTACAATAGATAAGAGCAGCTGTTACCATCAAACTAGGATAAAGTGTTCCACCAATAATTCTAGCAAGTGGATACCAACTTTCAGAATCAAACCAATTCAAGAATTCATACAACCGCTTCTCAGTCAGACCAAAAAAAACAGAAAAAAAAAAACCGTAGTTCGATAATTGAAATACGAATCGAATTCATGGATCATGATCTAGTATCGAAAAACACTAAACAACCTCATGATAAAAGCCAACACACATACTAAACAGAGAATGCTGATAGGATCAACAACTCCAGCTTGGTTTTTAGTTTCAGGGTTTTGGGGGAGAAATCGAAGAAACCAGGGTTTACTCTAACATGCGACGTTGATGCTGCATTTTGTCCTGATTTCTTCCCTCCATTTACAGGTTCGGATGTTTCAACCATGGTGCTAATTGGAAAGAGCAGGCTTTAGGAATCGATTAAAATTGCGTGAATTTCGTGATTCCTTGAAAAAGATGAGATTTTTACGGGGATTCTCACTTGAAAACCCAGAATGATTGAATCTTCGAATATCGTTCGAATGTGTAGTAGAATCTATGACTCTGAAAATGATCTACGATTTGGAGGAGGTCTTGGTCTTTGAAGACTGAGAAAGTAAACTTCTGTGTAAGGATTTAGAGGAGAACAGACGCCTAATCCCACCAAAGCAACAGTACTACAAGAGAGAATGGTTGCATGATGATCCTGAAGATTGTGGGGAGGAAGATTGCGAGGAGTTACCATGCATTCCCAGAAACTCCGGGAAGAATTGGAGCAAACCAAAGGATTACTCTGATGGCAATCGATGCGATCAAGGGTTTCATTGTAGTGCCTTGCCATGGCTGTTGGGCATGTGCTACTACAGTGGATGATGCTGATGCTTTGACTTGGAACAATTGGGAAAAACAGATAACACCATTAATGGCTGAATTTCAGATCTCCTCTAATCGAGGGAAATGGAGACTCCAGATACGACTTGTATCATTGGTGGTGAGATGCCGGAGATTGCCAGCCGAGAGGAAGAAGCCGAGTTGTAGCAGAGATCGAGACCAGAAAATTACAAAGAAGAAGACGCAGAAACACGTGATAGATTTGAGGGCAACAGATCTAATCAGAAATGATAGATCTTCACCCCATAGGCTCCAATATCATGATAGAATCTACATTTCTAATGAATTGATTCACCAAAGAGTAATACAAATAGTATAGAAGTTACATATACATAAGCATCAAAGATATTGTAGATTTGTGACTATATTTAGTCATAGATCTTATCTAATAACACCAATCTTATCAGATAACACAAATCTTATCTGATAATCGAGATAAGATCTTATCTGATAGCAAGAGCCATTGCAGTTTGCACTTTCTGGTGTGCCAGCTGCTGGGAAAAAAACCCTAGCCAGTGTGTGTCGCTAGAGAAGGAAATTGCTAGGGAAGGAGAGATGGGGCTAACTATGGCGGTTACGGGTACTGGGGAAGAGAACTAGAGAGGAGTCTGACAGAGAGTGCATAGCCAGAGACAGGATCGCTAGACATAGCAGAGGAAATGGGAGAACTAGGGGGAGGGTTGTGTTGGTAGGGTCGACGAAGGCGCATCCATGGACCCGCTATCTTTGATCTGACATCTAGCGTATTGGGCGTGTCAGCAAACGCGCTTCCAGAGAAGAGAGAGGAGAGAGAAAGAGATAGAAAAGGAGGAAAGAGGGAGGAGAATGAGAAAGGGAAAAAGCTGGAGGATTCAGAGTATAATTTTTGTAGATATTTTTGAGCTATTTATAGGCAAAATTTTAATTTTTTTTATTAATTTTAATATATTATCATTTAATCCACTAAAAATTATTTAATGGAAGTGAAAATTCCACAACCTCCATTATCAGGTTAGTGCTAGCTGATTTATGCATTACATCATTATTGACTTCACCTCTTCCCTAGCTTTGTGGGGCCCACAAAAAAGTAAAATTACTATTTTTTCCTTTTAATTCTTAAAATTAAGAAAAATATGAATTTTTCATCTGAACTCTGATTTTAGCATGCTTATAGTTATTGGACTTGATTTTTTTTAGCACATTCCAAATATCCATGTCTCATCGCTTGATTCCATTTTTATACAAAGTTGATTTTCTTGGAACTTAAATTTCTAGTTTCATTTTTAATTTTTTAATTTTTTACTTTTAGTAATTCAAATATACTTATAAAAATTAGGGTTACTAAGATCAATGGGTAAGGATTGTATGGTGATACCTACTGAGAGTTTAACTTTACAAAATAGGTTAATGGTTGTGGATATCTATATTAAAAGATGGAAGAAAGGAAATGAACTTAATAGGTATCCAAAAACTAAGTGGTGAGACCTGGTGAAAGTTTAACCTTACAACATAGGTTAATGGTTATGGATATCTATATTAAAAGATGGAAAAAAGGAAATGAACTTAATGGGTATTCAAAAATTAAGTGGTGAAACTTAAAAGGAGAGAAAATAACCTCATTCACAATTAAGTTGGTTGTAGAAGGAAACTGAAACTATAAAACAAAAGTAAGCACCATGTGGACTAATATGACCGAGTCCATTAAAAAAGTGGCAAAAGATATCTTAGGAGTATTTAAAGGTAAAAGATAATTAGTAAAGGAAACATGGTGGTAGAGTGAACAGTGCAAAAAGTTATTAAAGAAAGATGGTTGTGTATTAAAGCATGGCAGAAGACTAGAAATAATGAAACTATGAATATTATAAGAATATGAAAAAGGTTGCTAAGAGAATAGTAATTGAGGTCAAACATAAGGCATACGATTTGATCTCTACAGTAGACTAGGATTAAGAGAAGGTGAGAAAGATGTGTTTAAACTTGTAAAAATAAGATAACAGAAGGTTGAGGACTTAGACTATGTTAGGTGCATTAGAAGTGAGGATCAAAGGGTGGTCAAAGATGACGAGATCAAACAAAGGTAGAAAACTTACTTTCAAAAATTGTTAAATGACAATGACTCTTAGAATATAAGGATTGAAAATGCAATAAACCTAAATAACATTGGACATTATAGATATGAACATAGGATTAGAATACTTGAAGTGAAAGAGGCCTTGAAAAAGTTGAAATCAGGAAAGGCCATGGGTCCCGATGGTAAACCAGTAGAGGTTTATAAGCATATGAGAGATACTAGAGTAGTTTAGTTGACCAAGTTATTTAATAAGATTATAAAATCAAAGAAAATGCCAAATGAATGAAGGAAAAGCTTTATTGTACCAATTTATAAGAATAAAGGAGACATATAGAGCTACACTAATTATTGGGGGATCAAACTTATGAGCCACACTATGAAACTTTATGAAAGAGTAACTGAGAAGGGGTTAGGCATGAGACAAGTGTATTGGAGAACCAGTTTGGTTTCATGCCTAGATTGTCTATCATGGAAGTTATTTTCTTAATAGGACAATTGATAGAGAAATATAGAGAGAGGAGGCAAGACCTCCATGTGGTTTTATTGACTTACAGAAACCTTATGATAGAGTCTTTATTAATATGGAGGGTGTTGGGTGAGCAAGGGGTTTCTCAGGGTTATATAGACATAATTAAAGATATATATGAGGGGGTAGTTACAAATGTTAAGGCCACTAGTCGTGAGAACAGTGATTTTCTTATCACTATAGGATTGCACCAAGGATCGGCATTGAGGCCATGCCTTTTCACGTTGATTATTGATGACTTAATAAAACATCTACATGAGGAGATTCTATGGTGCATGCTATTTGCAAATGATATAGTCTTAATTGATGAGACAAGTGAGGGCGTAAGCACAAATTTAGAGTTATGGAGAGAAGCATTATAATCTAAAGGATTTAAAATCAGTCAAACTAAGACAGAATATATGGAATAAAATTTAGCCAAGGAGAGGAGTAGGAGTGGAACACCGGTTAAGATTTATAACCAAGAAGTCCCCCATAAAAGACCACTTTCAATATTTAGGATCAATGATTCATGAGAGTGGAGACATTGAGAGATTGAGAGGCAGGTTGTCCTAAGAATCCAAGTAGGTTGGAACAAATGGAGTTGTGCATCTGGAGTTTTGTGTAATTGTGGGTGCCACTCAAACTAGAAGAAAAATTCTATAGGATGGCCATAAGGTCTACTATGCTCTATGGATCAAAGTGTTGGGTAGTTAAGGAACATCATGTTCAAAGAATGAGGGTCGAGGAAATGAGGATGTTGATATGGATGAGTGGCAAGACAAGAAAGGATAGAATTAGAAATAAAAACATCAAAGGAAACATAGGGGTAGTAGAAATAGGTAACAAGATGAGGGAGATTAAACTTAGATGGAGTGAGGTAATGCAAGTAGAAGGTTCTAAAAGGATAAGGGGAAAGCCCAAAAGAATGTGGATAGAAGTGGTGAGAAAAGATTTAGAAACTTTGGGATTAAATGAAGCCATGGTACTTAATAGAGGGGAATGGAGGAACAAGATTCATGTTTTCGACCCCTAATTGGGAGAAGGTCTTGATGATGATGATGATGATATATTTCTATAATAAATAATATTATTATAAGACTATAATATATAAAATAGTATAATGAATGCACTACAACAAGTTATTGCAATGCATCCCACTTTTGCTTGATTGCATGATGGGTCCTAGCTATGGTTGCTTGGACTTGTTCATCATGCAAAACTAGTGGTCTCACAGTAACATCATGTAGTGTACATACTATACTATCATTTATCATTCCACTTTTTATTTAGCTATAACTCGTGATTAGCTTCTCTAGCCGATAAGATTACACACTCAAAAGAAGTACAAGGATTATGCACTCCTTTTTTCATGCATGCAACTTTTATTTGTCAATCTAAGTCATTAATCATGTTTGGAATAACTTATTTAGGCATAGAAGAAAGTCACTTAAAGAATAAATGAGACTTTTCCTTCTCTTGCAAAAATTATGCAAGTTCAAAAGTGACGTGGCTAGGTGGAGACTCTAATAAGGAAGGTAAAATATGACACGATGCGATAACATAACTTGAACTCGACACAGATTTAGTTGGTTAGGGTCAAGTCTTATTGGGCTCGTGTCATTTTTAGGTCAACCCAAAAATGACATGTAAAAAATCGTGTCGTGTTCAGACCAACCGATGTTGACCTATTTGACTCATAACCTATTAAACTGTCATGTTGACTCTTCTGACTCGCTACCTATTAACTCTTCGTGTTGACATGTATGACTTGCGACCTGTTAACCCTTTATGTTGATCCGTCTGACTCACAACTCATTTACATAAACATGTTACATGAGTCATGTTGTGCCGACTCATTTAATAAACAAGTCATGTCGAGTCATGATGTCTTGATACGATTATTAATCGTGTCAACCCATATACTCTAATGTGTCAATCTCAACAAGACCCGAACATGACCAGCCAATACAATTTACCGTAGCCTCTATTGTACTAACCATGGGGCAATTGACGCTCGAAGGAGATGTTGGCTAATGGTTCTCGAACTCTGCTGTCATAAAATCACCTAATGTTCTACATGACAAACAGTTTGGAGTATACTGCAATGTGGCTAGTGTGTAAATTGGAAAGGCCAATGTGTATTTAGGAGAAGCAGGAGTGTACTTTGGATACAAAAAAAGTGATAACGGTCTTTGCGAGGCACAATGATATTGTGAGGCCAGAAGTAGTCGCCTTTTAGTTGGGGCATCTTTGTGAGATGATCCAAATAAATTGGATGGAGAAATCCATCTTGATGAGTTATGTTTATGTTTCTTTTTGTTAGTGACCATTTGCCAGTCATCACTTATATTAGCTTTTAGTGCAAGTCTTGGAGGAGGTGGCCTGGGAGGCATTTCTTGTACAGCATCAATGTCGATACTATTTTAAAGGCATTCATTAAGAAGACAGACTCATCTTTTTTCTTCCCACTCAGATTTGAAATCTAAGTCCTATATGACAGGCTTTCATGGTAAATGGCTAAACCATTTCCAACTTTTGAGTAGGGATGGGATTTGTTCACACCACCAAGCACATCAAGTAGCTTTCTATTTCATTTAGCTACCCACTGCAAAAATTTATTTTTGGGGACTACTAGTCATAAGTTAGAATATCATTATGGTAATATTCCAAATCATAGTCATAATTCGAATCTAAATCCTCTAAGGAAGAGGCATTACCTCATGGAGGACGGGCCATGTTTTGTTTGGCTCTTTAATCATGTTAGGATATGCCTAGACAATATTACAATGTCCCTCATAGTTGAATTGGACAATGAATGGTGTCAGGAGATGATTTGACTACTGCTAATTAGAAAGATGAGGCTTCTCTTAGTAGATCTAAGGCTTTACCAGGAGCATCATGTAGAATGCTAGTGAGAATTTCTAAGGTTTGAAGTTAACTCCTCGAATGAATTGGAGAGAGGAACTATAGTAAGTATGTTGGAAGACAGCTTTGGTTATTTTTATCTCTTCATCTTCAGGGTTCCATCATCAATGAGTCCTAGATCTAATTCTTGAGGACATAAAAATCCTTAGGGTATGGCTAATGAGCCTGTGATATGGCAATACAATTGGCCATTGACCTTGTCAGACTCCTCTAGTCTCCTAGACTCTGGCAAGTCGAGTAGTTTAACCTCTAAGAGCTTTTTATAGATGCGTAGGACGTCCTGGTCTAGGAAGCTATACTTCCCTTATTGTCTAGGAGAGCCTTGATTGCATCTCCTATGATTAAGCCTTCTTTCCCCTTGTTAAGACTAAGAAGAAGTTTTGGCCAGTGCCACAGAGGTTGCATTGTAGGAGGGCTGTGTTATCACTCTTTTCTCCTTCTTGTATTAGAGGGGTGTAAGGTGTAGTTTGGTGTAAGACCTTACACCATACAACATTAGAATGTCTCTTGAGAAAATTCTCAATTATTGTTCCCAAGACACTAAACCTCAAAGTTATCAGCACATTATTCAGTAGTAAAAGTGATGTGTGGCTTTTCAAATTCTTGTGCACATTTGTACTACTTCCTAATGTATAAGTTCCTAAGGGCATAGAAAGCCCGGGTTCCTCTATCATGAAAGAAAGTCCACCACTGTGCGGTAGGTTTCATACCTATCCTAGATAGCTCAATGATGATTATATTTCTCCTTGTGTTACAAAAGTGGGCAAGGAACGTATTCTACTTGTGTTCCCAATAAGCGATAATATTAGGGCCTAGGTTGTTGAACCATGTAATGGCCCTCTCTGAAAGGGCCTTGGTAAACTACTCAATAGTAGAGAGCTATTCTTGGCTATATCTCCACATTTGGCAATCTAGTATGCCAAGTGTTCCTTAGGGTACTCGTCTTGTGGTATATACAAAGGTTAGACCTCTTGTACTCGGTGGGGAAGGGTACACCATCCACCTTAGATGGGTATAGTTTCTTTTAAGGATAAATATCAGAAGAATTAAAAACATTTAGTTTATCAAGGCGTTCATTAGTCGGTCTTTTTATTGTGCCAGTACTTAATGGTGATGAGCTCTCCCTTGTTATGGTATATGAGGAAGCTGATTGGTTGACCTAAAGGCTTTTTATCTCTTTATCTTTCTTTGTCATGTTTTATTGAAGTTCATGGACTTGGTCCTCTACAATATGTAGTGGTCATGGTGACCATAACAATAGCCAATTGGGGTGCGAGTGAAGGGAAATCCTCTCTATGAAATGTGAAGGTTTCTATCTTTGCAACCTTGCCATAAGGTTTACCACTTTAGTTATGATTTTTCTTCTCATAGACTTCTTTCCAACAAATTTCAACTTGGCATTGTTTATCCATGCACTTAGCATGAGCATCCTACTCGACCTTTGTATAAGTCGGTTGGGATTGGCATGGCTAGTGTTAGGAGCCACATCTGTAGATGGATCAATTTATTTAAGGGGCAAGTCCTTAGTTGAGGACTCTATAGTTGCTTTTTTTGTGAGTCAAATGATGACTTAGAGAGAAGTAGATTTCTTTTATCATGAATCTCTTTTAATCTCCTCATAGCATTGAGGTAGATTCATTTAGTTCTCTGCTTAGGGTTACTATAAGTTACCAAGGGGATGTTCATTTGCCTTTTTAAAGTCTTCAAACCTAGCTTGTATAGCGGCTTGGTCTTTGTTTGATGGATATGGATGGTTGTCACCTTAGGATGAGAATTGGACATTTGTCCTTTTCATATGTGGAGGGCATGTTGGAGAAACAAACCTTAGAGCTAAAAGAGCCCTTAGCCACTTTCTGCGGAGAGAATATCTTATCAAATATTATTAGGGGTTTTGACACCCTAAGTGTAGATTGAGGTGCCTTAACATCGATATTGATCCTTAAATACTTTAGAGGAGGGAGGTTAACAGTGATTGGCACCCTTATTATTTCTTGCACCTTTGAGATGGTGCAACCTTAGTTAAGGATCTTGGGCTGCTACTCTATGTAGGGAAATCCATGCTATTGCTAGCACATTTTGTAGCATTATTGAATGGTGCACCCTTGGTAGGTGATTGGGAGCTACAAAACTAAGAAGAGGAGCTAGTGCTGCTAGCACGTCTAGATGGTGACCTTAAAAAGGGGTGCTCAGAGCCTTGGCCTTGACTTGAGTAGCAGGGACACTTATCACATCAATGGGGCTGTTGACAAAGATGATCCCCATGAGGAAGGTACCAATGTTCTTAATTCCAATCTTGAATGATATTGAATAAATCTGCAAGGCAAATTGGAGTGAATGTGATTTCAAGATGAAATGAGAGATATGACCCATTGGGCATGCCAAAAAAACATGTACAAGCTAAAAATTCTCATTTCATATATTTATAATAAGCAAAAGTATAAAAAAAAATAGTATAATTTATTCTCTGCTAGTGGGTTTTTTTTAATCAAATGAAAGTAAGTACATATCTCTAACCCTTTGGTTGTTAATTACATATCATTAATGAAAAACAAAACTTTTGATCATCAGTCATATTCTTTGACTACATGTCATAAGCCTAAGGCCACAATGAGTCATTAATAGGCTTTATGGGAGCCATGAAGTAAAAGGAAACCATAAGCAACGTATGAATGTCACAGAGAGGTCCAAATGATAATATGTCATAAGGTTCCCAAGATGGCAAAGCCATAATTGGTCAGCACATACTCAAATTAAGAAACTTGAGGACCATGACTCATGCTTTAGCTAGGTTACACAACTAGTATGTCATCATAAATCAAGGCTTAGTGTTTTGCTAGTAGTCAACGTAGGCTGCTTGAGTGATCTAAGACTAGCTACTCAATCCTTTAGGTAATAGAATCATGGCTAAGACTAGAGTGGCCTAGGGCTCATGGTGGTTAGCCATAGGCATACAATAAGTGGTGGATCTAGAAGGTCAAAGCCAAAGTCATGGGGAGCATAGACCAAATTGGGTCATGACTTTATCCCCGAGGGACTAAAGCTAAGTCATAACTTCAGGGAACACATACGAAAATGGGTAATAGTTGAAACCCCTAAAAGTATAGAGTGGCTAGACCTAGGCTCATATCTTTCGTAAACACCTTGAATTCATAAGAAAATATAATTTCTCACCTTTTAAGAACAGAGAGAGTAAATTGAACTTCTTTAGAGTGTTTCTTTAACTTGGATGTGATTCTGAATGCTTGAAATGAAGAGAAGAACTCCTATTTATAGTTTTGGTACCTTGTAGTTATTTAGGGAATCCAATGAGGTTGAGACACTAAAATGGTAACTACCATAATCATGAAGCTAATTAGAAATACCCTATAACCACTTGTTGCTAATTAGAGGGCTACTTAGCATCCTCCAATGTCATGTTTATCATTGTATCTAGTGACATTACATAACAATCACCATGGGAAAAAGGCATCATATGCTTTCATTTATTGAATTTTGCTTATGTGGAAACGTGACTGTCTAATGCCACATAAGAAGAGGATAAGATTGTCCAATGCTAATGGTATTAGGCACCTTGTTGAAGAGATTCAGGATCATCTAGTTCCAGTTGTACTGGATGACTTCTTGAAGTAGATCAAGAGGTGCTAGATGCTTCCTCAAGGACTTTTCAAGCCATCCTGTGCTAGCATTGCTAAACTTTTCTTATAAGGTTTTCAAGACCATCCAGCACCAATAGTGTCGGACATCTTATTTGAAGTAAATTTGATGATCGGTGCCACCTTCTTGTGTGTTCGGTCTAACTTTTGAGTTGAAAGTACTTGTTCGATGTTAGAGTTTTGGGACCAATTTTTTCATTCAAATAGAAAACAATAAACAATCATCTAGTAAATCATTTTAAGTTTCTATTAAGTTATGTCTAGCTAGAAAAAGATGAGGCTGAGTATATGTCTCAAGTGCCATATGCAAATGTTGTGAGTTGGCCCATGTATGTAATGGTATACACAAAACTTGATGTTCACAGGAAGTTAGTGTGGTTTGCAAGTATATGGTAAATCGAAGGAAGGAACATCAGAATGTAGTAAAGTGGACTATGAGGTACTAGCAATTATAACATTGTGTTTGAAAGACAGTAAGTGTCGGGGACCATAGTTGGATATATAGATACAAATTATGCAGGGGATTTGGATGAGAGGAGGTCCATTGGAGGGTTTGTATTTACACTAGTTGGAAGACGAATTTGTTGGAGACATATTTTGTAGTCTATAATAGATCAAAAGTAGAGTACATGGTAGCTATAGAAGCAAGAAAAGAAGCTTTGTGGTCGAAGAGGTTGGTGAGTCAACTTGGACTAAAGTAGGAAGGTATCCAATTGTATTGTGATAGTCAAATTTCCCTTTACTTGGCTAAGACTTAAGTGTACAATTGCAAAGACTAAACACATACATGTAATACATAACAAAATACAAGAGTAGGTTTCTTCATTAAAGATATTTCTAAAAAAGATACAAACAAAAAAAATGCAATGGAAATGCTCACAAAGTCTATTCTTACAAAGAAGTTCAAACTTTATTTGGACACTTCTCACGTTGTTTAAGAAAGGTGGAGCACCTCAGGTTAGAGGTGTGATAATGCTACCTCTTAGCTTTAGAAGTACACAGAGGATTGCACATCTTCAAGGTGGCTACAAATGATCCAAGGTGGAGATTGTTGTGCATGTGTCTCAAATTCATTGCCATACATCAATTAGTGATGGGGTCTATTTAGTGCGAGTTTCTTAAGAGAATAGGTTTCTTAAAAAGAGTTGTTAATATGACGTGAGCTAGTCAATTGTTGATTTATGTATGTCTTTCAATTCGTTGTATTAACTTAACAAAACCTTATGGCCTTTAGAGCCTCTCTGTTTAGTATTAGGTACAGCATTAACATGTTCTCCCATTATTGTAGCCTCAAGTGTATAATAATATCGTTTTTGTGTATGTAGGAGATGTGTAGCTGTATTGGGTATAGATCTATTGATTTAGCTATTCAACAATAGAAATGAAAGCATGTGTTTCTATTGATTGATTAACATCAAGAGGGCATGGGGCTTAACACTGACGTAGTCTTATCATATCTCTTATATACATAGTATGGATGTGAAATGGTATTGTCCTCAATGATGTGTTTTCAATATTACTGCAAGCGCACTGCTCTATTAAAATGTAGATGTGTAAGTATAGGTTAATTCAAGAGGACTCAATTTGAAGATTAGGAATGTAATCAAAATCTAACTTAAATTATTCAAACCTACCCAAACAATGAGAAATAATCAAGATATAATTAACTACCAATTACTCTAAAAAGAATAAATTAACCAAATTATGAAAGTCTAGGGTTTTGAAATCCACCACATTAACAATCAAACATTCATATATAAGAATATTAATTTAGCTCACAAATGTTAATATAACAATAATGGAATATTGACATGAAAAATGTGTTTGTTAAAATCCAAATTAACTTCTTCTTCTTTTTTTTTTTTCTTCTTTTTTTTTTCTTTTTTTTTTTTTTAATGATATGCGTAGGTTAATTAGCATAGATTTAGAGCATAGCTTGTATTTTTATAATCACAAACTATCTATGAATTATACTAATTATTATTTAATCATAGATCAGTCTCTAAACTATGAAATATACATCATAATTCCCATGAAAAGAGTACTATGTGTCCCAAATTATGTAGTATACCCTTAAAAATTGATAATTAAAAGCCCCAAATCAAGTAATCACTACATGATTAAAAATAATAGCTTAATGTGGTTTCATCCTAAACCTAGATGGATGATTAACTACTCATAATTAGAATGAAAAACACACTTAAATTTAATAGGAAAAATCATCCTAAACTACACTTAAAATAAAGCTCAAACTTGGAATTAACACCAAATCTAAACTAAGGCAACAGCATAAAATCAAGCATTAAAACTAAGCTAAAATATTCATAACTTTATCGAAATTAAACTTTGAAACATTGCAAGACATTTGAAGAGAAAAAGAATACAAAAACTTTCCTGGATTGGATTGATGCCCAAAAGCTTTTTCCTTGAGTGTCACTCATCAAGCCTCACAACCTCTAGGAGCTTATTCAAACCAGCCAAGCAAACACAAGAGCCTATCTTCTTCCTTGATGTGTCACTCACCATGGAAGAGAATATATCCAAGAACCAGTGACCATCCAAACTCTAGCAGCCAAGAGTCCTCAAGAGATGTGAAGAATGTCTAGCCCAAGAGCCAACCTAGAGAAAACCGTCCCAAGTCTTCCACACGTCCAAGAGAGAGTGGAAAGGGCATCCAACTTAGACGTCCCTTTCTGAAGAGAGAGAGCTGCCTGCTTTTCCTCAAAATCACATTCCACTCATATGCAAAACCCAGTCAAGAAAGAGTGGGGGAAGAAGGAAGAAGAACGTCCATATGCCTCCTTTTAATTATATGCCCCACTTTAGAAATAATATGATGTTTTCCTACGTCTCGGCTCTTTTGGAAAGGCGTCCTAAGCAACTCAATTAAAACACGTCTTACATATATCTTCCATTGTATGGCTCCAAAAGACATCTTCTATATAAGTGTAGAGTTTTCCCACACTTTCCTTCAAGTGAAAACACCTTTCTAAAAGAGCAACACGTCCCCAATTAGCAGCTCCTTTCCACTTTGCAAAACATTAAGTCTCCTTCCTAAACATGCTATCTATTTCTAATTATACAATATTCTTCTTATGAGACTTTTTAAAGATATGTTCAACTTTTCCACAAAAAGACGTCCTCTCTTAATCTTATAAGAGTTCTTATATTGAAAAGAAAAAAACTTTCCTTGCTTTTATGTGAAGTGGTCTCCTCTTTTGCGCCATTAAAATAACGTTTCATACATAGAACTTCTCATGTATATAATTCCATCTAATGTTCTTGGGTTCTAGTCTTTCCCATGCATGTTCTCTCCTTCCAATAAAAAACGTCCTTGCACAAATAGAAACATGCCTCCCTGCTGTCCCTTAGGTGGAACGCGACCCCACTTACCAAGTATAACTTGTTTGCCCCAAGTAAAATGCTCTCCTTAGCAAACCTGCTCCTCTAGGGTTACTTTATACATAACACATTCTTTGTTTTCCACATGCTAAGGCCATCTCATGGGTTTTCTTTAGATCAAAAGATAAGAATTTTGACTAAGTCAACTTTGACCCATTGGCCAAATCAACCCCAAAAAGGGGCTTTTGGACTTACTGTACTTAAAAACTCTCGATTGATTCTTCCGTAGACATCAAAGTATAGATCTGGAACATTCACATCATTATCTCCAATTAAATTATCTTAATTTAATCTAAGATATCTAGTAAAGGCTGAAATACATGTCTTTTGATCTTAACCACTCAAGATTTAATTACCTAGATTGCCATTGATTTTCTTCAATTCATCACTAATCTTAGAATTCTTAGACATTTCAACCTTTGTAGTTGGAAAATGCTGAAACTTGAGCCACTACTTCTAGATTTTGATCTAGGTTATCTAGATTGATCTAAGTTGTCCATTTCAATCTAAGCTTGACAGATGATTTGAAATGTTAATAAGCTTGATCTAATCACTTATCTATGAGATCTGTGTGACTTTTGACATGTCAATCAAAGAAATTGCATGGATCTTAGACTAGCTTGCTTTTTGAGCTTCAAATAACCAAAATGTGCCTTTTTTTAATTCTACCATAATCATCCAAAATGCAAAATAAACCCTAATTAATGATAAATCAAGTGATTTCAAGGTTAAAAATGATAATTTCTAGGGATATTAAATATAATAATTATGTGTATATCACTCAATATTTAGGAGTCTTTGAGTCGATAAACTCATTCGGCTAGAACTTTCATTATTTAGGGCTTTTTAGGTTGATAAGTGGACTTGTTTACATATAGCCCTAATATATTGGTACTCTTCAATTTGGTAAGAACTGTTTTGCTAGAGTCCTTGGTCTATGATACTCTTTGAACTTTAAGATTGTGGTTCCTCTAAGGACTCTGTGGTCACATGAATTCTATTCATTCACAGACTAAGTTCTCTATAATTTCTATTGGTTTAGGACTTTTATGTCATAGTACTTTTAGTTGGTCACAGAACCTAAAGTCTCTAGAATTATAATCGTTCAAGTGCTCTAAGGTCTTAGGACTTTCTTTCATCCAAAAACCTTAAACGTCTATATATTTTTAGTTTTTTCAAGGACTCTTAAGTCTTTGTAATTTTTATCATCCAAGGACTCTAAAACTCTAAAATTTAGTCATTCAAATGCTCTTAGGTCTGAGGACTTTTGGTCATCTAAGAACTATTATGGTATTTAGAATGTCCAGAGTTCAAGGACTCTTAAGTCTAAGGAATTTAAGTAGAATAAGAACTCTAAGGTCTCTAGAGCTCATGTCATTCAAGGGATCTTACGTGTTATGACTTCTAGTCATATAAGAACTCTAAGGTCTTTAGAATTCCTATAATCCAAGGACTATTAGGTCTTAGGACTTTTAATCAACTAATAACTCAGAGGGTCTTATAATTATAGTTCATTAAAGAGCCTCATGCCACATGTCTTTGATTAGATTTAGGTCTTGTCGCTATAGGATTTTGGGTGGGTTTAGAAGTCCTAAGATGTAAGACTTTGCCTGGATTTAGAAATCTTAAGTGGTAGGACTTTGACTAAATTTTGAAGTCTTAACTATAAGACTTTAATAAGGTTTAAAAGTTTGAAGTTGTTGAACTTCATATAGATTTAGAAGTATCAACTTATAGGACTTGGATTTCTTTTAGGAGCCTTATGAACATTATACTGATTCATTCCAAAAGTCTTAGGTTAGTGGGACTTTGTTTTGATTCAAGACTATAACTAAGCCAATGAGTCAAATGAGAAAGAGAAAGAAATTGGGTGCCCAATTTTGTGTGTCAGTTAAGGCCCACCATTTGTTAGACATAGGAGTCTAGTGATTCTAGAAGTCTAATTCCTTTAGGATTCTAGTTTAATTTAAAAGTCTTGGGGTTATAAGACTTTGTCTCATCTTAGGAGTCTAATAGCAATAGGACTCTAAGTAGGCTTAGAGGTCTTACACCATTAGAATTTTGAGGTATTTAAAAATCCTTGAATTGTAGGGCTTTGGTCCCCTTTTTATTTGCGATAGGCCCACTTGAATCTCTTTTAGTCAAAGAAACTAGGTGCCTAGTTTCATTGATAATTAGGCTCACTAATTGCATAACTTTAATTCAATTTAGGAGTCTTATTGATCTTTAAAGTCTTAACACTTTAAGATTCTAGTCCAATTTACAAATCCTTGAACTTTAATCCAAGTAGGAGTCCTGAGCATTTGGGGCTTTAAGATGTTTTATAAATCCAAGAATTTGAGCTTCCTGAGGAGTTCAAAAATCATGCTATTGCTTGATAATCCTAAAAAGAAAGGTTGCCCCAATCTAACTTATAGTAGGGCCCACACTAGCCATGACAAAAGTGGGGGCTTAGCTTTGGGTATCAATGGGACCTACCCTTGCACCTTTTTAGAAGAATCTAGTCAAATAATCTTTCTGGGGATGACAAGCTCTACCCATAAGGAAAGTTTATCGAACCCTAGTCTTAATAGAAAAATATTAAGAGCAAGCATGACTTGAAATATATATATATATATATATATATATATAGAGAGAGAGAGAGAGAGAGAGAGAGAGAGAGAGAGAGAGAGAGAGAGAGAGAGAGAGAGAGATTTTCCTATAGGAACTAGGAAAAAGAAAAGGAATCACCTTTCTCTAACACTTTGAAAATTTCTCAAAACTCTCTAGATATCTTTGTAGACTCTCTGAAAATCTATCGGTATATCTCTTTTTGTCTATCTATATGTTTTAATTTAGGTAGGAGGGGATTTTTTTGGCTTTTTGGGACTAGAGAGTTATAGGATATTGGGAAAGTGGGAGAAATGATAGGAAGAGAAAATATGGGTGGTATGAGGGAAGTAAACCTTCTAAATCTCAAATCTTACTTTTTCTAGTTATTACTTGTTGAATGGTTTCAAAAACCTAGATGGTGATTTGTTTATGGTGATTGATGAAGAAGGTTTGAGGCTATCATCACCGGAGAAGAAGATCACAACTAGTTTTGAATGAAATAATGCAAAAATCTACCAGAGAGAGAGAGAGAGAGAGAGAGAGATGAAAGCAAAGGGTATGATTACTCCATCTTTTATAAGGAGGTTTTTTTAAGACAATTTTTCTCAACTGTTTTTAAAAACTCATTTTTTCTCAACTTTTTAATCATTTTTATCAATAATTTGGATTTTTTAAGACATCTTTTTTAACTACCTTTTTAATTAGGTTTTTTCTAACTATCTTTTTAATCATTTTTTAAGATAATTTTTCTCTAGTTATATTTTAATCAAGTTTTTTTTGAAATGTTATTTCCTAACTATCCTTTTAATTAGTTTTTTTTTTTGGATTATTTTTCTAACCATTTTCTTAAGTTTGAAATTCAATTTTTTAACTCCCTCCAGGGAATTTTTAAGATGATTTTTTTAAAAAATTATATTATATAAGATCATTTTTGTAACCATTTTATATTTATTTTAATAAGATGTTTGCATCAAAACTATCTTCTTTTTTCTATCTTAGAAAACACCAATTTTAGTAGTGAGAGATTAGTTTTACTCATACAAAGTTGAACCGACCTCTTCGTTAACTAATCCTTGACTTTTATTTGAAACTTCTTGTGATAAACTAGGCCCATTACCTTGCTTTGACGATAATGAGTATTAGAATTAAACACTAGATTGTTTAGGGCCCATACTTAGAGGGAATAGATTGAGTTACATTATGAAAGTTAATCATATCCCTTATATTAGAGTTAGGTATCTCATAATGGGTATCTACTCTGCTTGAGATTGTGGCTCCCCCAGTGAATTCCCACCACCCTTCTCAATAGGATTATTATCCCATTTGGGGTTATTGGTTTGCATGTATTAGTATTTGAAGAAAAATATTACTACATATCTCTACTTTGAGTGAAGAATGAAGATGGCAACTAGAGAATGAATTATTCATTCTTACTAAAGAAAGTGGAATTTCTTTCAACAGACAACTAATAGCATTCTATGCAATGGCATAAGAAGGGGCTTTACTGTGCTAGGTCATGGATTCAAGTTGCTCATTCATTCAAGGTTGTGCATAACAATGTGCTTTCCTTCACCAAAGAAAAACCACATTCAAGGGGAATTTCTCTATGAACTTTTACCAAAAAATGAGCATCAACCTTTGATTTCTCAAAATTGTAAGAGGGTTCCATCATCAAAATGTCGCCAGACTTATTTCCTATAAAAACAAAGATGAGGCATACTAGAAGTGCACATAAAATCTTGTTAAACCTAACTGCTCAAACTTTGCTTGACGTACCATTCCTCATTCAACCTGATGGATGCAAAAGAATCGTCCTAACCAGCACTTTCAATTTCTGATAGGCCACAATTGAACTAAAAATTTCTTATTTGTCTTTATCTATCTTTGAAGAGATAAGCAATGGCCTTATTATTAGCCACTTCACCTATAAGCCATTTTTTATGGAAAATTTTCATATCATAAACAACCTCTTTTGGTAATTGGATATGATCTAATATAACAGGTTTCTTCCCCACAAGCACCTCCTTGAAGAATTTCTAGATCTTTTATGGGTATTCAATTACAAAATACCTTGGTTGTACATAACTTGTGATTATTTAGGACTCTTAGGACACCATTCTCAAAATTCTCAATAGCCTTGGATGATTTCACTTTTGAACCACAACTATGAACTATTCTATTATTGAATCATCAAATCATTTTGCAATTCCTACGTACATCTTGAATTGCTAATTTCAAATATGCATATCTTTGACAAATCAAATTAGGCAATCCAAGTTCCCTCTAGCTTTTTTATCATTCATGGTGAGCTTTCTCTTTATCAAAGTTTCATGCTAAAAAAATGAAAGCTCAACTTCTCCTTCTCATTAGGGTTATTAGTACATCTTCCCTAATGTTGAAACATCAATTATTAACACTAATAATCTCCAAGTTTTGTGCCTTCATCTTTCTCTTTGGGTTGGCATTCGTCTCTTTCTCCAAAAGCTTCTTCACCAAGCTAAATAATATGTAAGTGTGCCCAGTTGTTGTATAATATGAACTGTCAATTTCTCATAGCCCATCTTGGATGACATGCTTCAAAGCCCACATCCATGTAAGGATCCTAACTATAACTATTTTGGCCCTACCATGTAATTATCTTCTTAGTTCAAAATGGAAGCGACTAGCTTCTGGGCCCTATCAATAAATAGCTTCTTATGTAAAAATGGTTGAGAACCTTCTATGCCCACTATGTGAATATCTTCTTATTTGAAAATTGGTATTGATAGCTTCTAGGGACCACAATGCAAATAGCCTATTATTTGAACATATTTGTAGATATTTTTGAGTGGATGTTGTGTAAATAGCTTCTTATTTAAAAATGAGTATGCATAGCTTCTAAGGATCACCATATAAATAGTTTCTTATTTAAAAATGGATGTTGAGAGCTTATGGGGACCATCATGTAATTACCTTCTTATTTTAAAATGGGTGTATTTATCAATTTAATATTATTTGAATAGGCATGTATATGAAATTTTAATGCCCAACAACCATGTTCTCAAACTTGAGTGAAAAAATAAACCCCCTACAAATTGTTGCTTTTAAAGGTAGAATTATAGTTTAATTTATAGTATCAATTATCTCCACAACCAACATTAAGCAACTTCAAAAATTATTGACTAATAATAAGCTAGGCAGATATTCAACAAAGGTTGGTAAACTCATGGTCAACTAACACTAAGTTGGAAAGAGTTTCACTACTAATTATGTTTGACAAACATTAGCTAGCAATGAATTTGAAGTTACAAACTAGATGAGGATCAATGTTACAGCTACAACAACATAGACAATATATAGCACACTAGATAACTAAAGATACATACATACACAATTAGCATTAAATTTACGTGGTTCACTAATGATGCTAACATCCATGGCGTAGCAATGACCATTTAGTTCTTACATTAGAAAAAAAAGTATATTGTTCTTCACTAATCCATATTTTTTAATTGTGATTTTAGAAGACTTGACTTACACAATTGTGAAAATAAGAAGCCACACAATAAGAACAAGATGTGGTTCAACTTTGTTTAAAAATATAACTATTTTTGGCCCATTTCCTATCACTTAAGCTTTTAGGTTGAATGGTAATTCAACACAATATGAGAACTTATTGATCGCAAGGTCATGAGTTTAAACCCTATAATCCAACATGGTATAATAATTTTATTAATCCAAAGGTTGTGAGTTCAAATCTTGATAGCTTCCATTTATCAAATCCACATGTAAGATCCAAAAAGATGGGTTTCCATGTGAATGGATGTGTTAGAGATATAACTATTGTTGGCCCACTTCCTTGTAGCTTAAGCTTTTAAGTCAATTGATAATCTAATTAGCTTTATAGCCTACATATAGGATCCATGATCCAATCTTTTCACTGTGAGAGAATAAAGAAAATAAGTACAATCTCATTTTGGATTCAAATCCCTTAACATGGACAACCTCTTGTACGCCCTTCTCTTGCCCTTTCTCCCTTTTTTAACCCTTTGGAAGAAACCTAATCTAAGGCTAAAAGTCTGAATCCGATAATGGATAAGTCATGATACTTTATATAGGCCTTCATAACCACCTATTAGTAATCGAACTCCACCAGAAAACCTTTTCGTCAAATGCTTTTCAAATCACATGTATATCAATTAAGTGAAAGTTAATTCTCTCAAAAGTAAAGTTCCCATCATGTGGTGTGGAGGTGATTGAGACACATGATAACATTTTTAATTAAACTTAGATACGCATGAATTAGAAATCCAAATCCATTCAGATTTGCCAGATGTATTATAAATCGAGCAATTTAATCACAAAGGAGTGCTCTAGTCCCACTTTTGTGAAGTAAATTCATGTCAAGTTGAGCATGTTGAACTATTTAATGATGTTATGTTGTGGTACTCACTAGACCTAGTATTGGGGATGATTCATAAAATTTCATCACTTGGGGATCAATGTGGCAGATTTGGAGTTTTGATGAGAAATTGCAAGTAAGTCTCACAAAGAATCAGATATTTGTTCATAAAAGGAGAAATATTTAAAAACATGAAATAGGCAGGGGAAAGCGAATGCAACAAAGAAAAATTTCTCAAGAGAAGAACTTGGAAAACTCGAATTACTAGGTAGAATACTATCATACCTGGTAGAGATTTTTCTAGTTAGATTAATATTACACCCAGTAGGATCTAAGAGATGTAGAAATTAAAAAAAATAAAATAAAAGTAAAAATCTAGGAAGAACTCTTAAAAGGAACGCCATGGGTGGTAGAGTCAATAAAAGGCTAAAAACTAGAGAGAATAGGAAGAAGAGTAGGTGCAAGGGAGTGCCTTTTACACAAGGGGAATCCATTTTATGGGTATGCCTCTTTACTTTCTTACTTGAAGATGTCATTGGACTATTAGTCCTAAGCCTTAAATGAACTACCTCTCCTACTTCACAACATAGGCAATGTGAGACTAAGCTCAATAACCTTAAAACAACTCCAAGCTCTTGTGCACTACTTTTTCTCTTTTTCGTACATACCTACTCTTTCTATCTTTATCTATTTTAACATAAATTTCAACCATATATTTCAAGCCAGATTAGAAAATCAATGTTCATTCATACTTATAAATTTGTGAAACATCAAGATGCTACCCACATAGCTTTAGCCACATCTTAAACAAACAATGACAATGACACATGCCAAGATATGTAAAGGTTTACTTTTTTTTGTCCAAACTCTAAACAATACTTCGCACATGAAGAACTAGGCTAATCAAAAGAAAATAACAAATAGTGGATGGACTCAATTTGTTTGTATGTAGAAAATGATTTCTATAGATGGCTGATATAACAACCCACATGTTTGGTATGATTCATTGGCCTCATCTAGAAATTGAAACACAATACCAATTATCACAAAAAATAAAAAATAAAAATAAATCTATCTGGATTGAATTTGGGATCAACCCCAATCCTCACCTAGTTAAGCCCTAACTTTAAATGTTCTGTCTTATCCATCTTGTTCGGCCTCCTTAAATTGTCTAAACAAGTTATATCATCACCATTCAATTTTTCAACTCAAAAATCTTGTAGCTAGAAGCATCCAATGGCAATGACATTTTATAAACAGCCCAAATAGGAAAAGCTAAGCAAAATGATTGGGTCAGATCATTCAAAGGTTGGACTTAGCTAGTCGGAGGTTTGGAGTCGGTCCCTAAACTCAGATTGGATAGCATTTCTCAATCAAGGGGATAATTTCATCTACCTTTTCTACCATTTCATAGTGCAGTTCTAAAACTTGATGAGTTGACTCAAAACCTTTGGAGTTGATGTGGCACAATTGTAAGTTAGATAAGGTAATCAATTTTACTAAGCCAAGATATAGTGGAGTTGTACGAGAATTGGGTATGGAAATGATGACCATATAGAACTAACAAATTTTCACATACATAATGTTTATATTGTCAACTGGGACTAAGAAGTCATGCACTTGTATCTATAAGCAAACATGGGCAACTAAAAAATGAAAAAATATGTAGCAAGAGGAAGAGGACTATAGAAGATATTCATCCAATAATTCTAAGTATGCATTTGAGGTTTTTATTAAGCTCATTCATGTTTCAACTGACTTTGAGATTCATGATCTAATTAGGTTCATGGTTCAATGTTCTAGCATCTTGCTATCGGGAGACCTTTATATATAGTAGCACAAAATCTACCAAAGTATAATATTAGAAAGTGACATAACATTGATAGAGCAACCTTGACAGCTTGTTGAATATTTTTGAAATTCGATTTCTCCTCCACTTGCTCAAAAAATGCAAGATGTGTTGGCTAAGGAAGAGTCATGGAATCGCTTGCTAACATAAACACTATAGATGACATTGTAGGTCTATTTGTTATGTCTTGTTGAACACAACAAACCAATATTAATACATTTCAATGCTTCATTTTTTGGACACAACTCTACATGAATGGATCCATCCACTCTAGCACTTTGTTTGCACACCATAACTTCCAGGCCTGCATGATTACAATTCTTGGAGTTTCATTAGAAGTTACCTAAAGAATGAAATGGTTAATATATTTCAAGTACAAAACAATTATATATTTGAGGAGGCATTGAGCAACTTCATATTCATTGAAGCTTGTGTTCCTTTTCCCACTTATAATCTCTAACAAGAGAACCCCAAAACTAAAAATATCATATTTAATTGAAAACAACCCATGCATAGCATACTCCAGAGCCATGTATCCACTGTTTAAAAGGACAAGAAACACATTAGAAGCATTAGGATGAAATTATTTCTATCAAAATGCATAGTTTCTAACCACTTTTCCCTTTTTCAAATTTGAAAAGGCCTTAAAATGTGAAAACCATTTTCCTTAGATTTTTATAAGATGAATGCTAGGCCAAAGGCCCCAAATGGACCATAGCCATAAGTGCCCAACATTTGGCTCTAAGGGGGAACTCCTTTAGATGATCTAACCCATTCATCTCATTGCTGCAACTTTGGATAACTAGTAAATAGAAAGTCACAGTGATTGGATGATTCCATCATCATAGAATTTTCAGAGTTGAATTTGTTATACAAAATTTATGACTATCTATTTCTTGTAATAAAAGGTACAGTTTTTTTCATGTTTTAGAATTATCCAACCATCATTTTGTTTAAACTAAGAGTTATCTAAACCTCTATCAATGAGATTAATGGGTTGGATCCTTCAAAGGTAGGCCTTTAAATGTTGGGCTCTTCTAACTAAGGTCCATTTAGGGCCTTTGACCTAGCATTCCTCTTTTTATAAACAAGATGAGGTACTTTCAAGCATCAAGACAAAAATAAGTTATCAAAATTCATAGTTTCTAACCACTTTTTTCTTCCTCAAATTTGCAAAAGGTCTTGAAATGTGGAACCCATTATTGTTAGACCTTTAAAAATCAAACTCATGCTATAACCTACATTACCACATCATGTTTCCTATATTTGTATTTTAAATCATTATTTATTTCAAAACTGAAAGTGCTAATGAGAAAATCAAGTGCTTGAAATTAGTTATTTTTATTAGTTATAATTGTAAGTGACATCACATGGGAGACCTTTTCTTAAAGTTCCTCTAAAGTCTTCTCCTATACATGCATACTTGATGAGAGCATGTATATTGAAACACAAGCCTTTTGAAAAGCTCTAGTCTTGAAATGAAACTAGAGCTTAGGATTCCATCATCAATTTCATATGCAAACCTGGAAAATGCCTATATTGTTTTTATCTTATGACAATAAAATCACAATAAGGTAGTTCTTTCCATTCCTTCTCTAAAAAGAATTTCAAAATCACAATTCTGAACTTACTAAGTGCCAATGACTCAATTTATGTTAGGTTGATTTTGGTTTCCTCCAAAAATCCTGGCCATGCCAAAGTCAGATATTTTGGGGTTCATTTCATGGTTCAACAATATATTTCTAACATTCAAGTCCCTATGAATAATTTGAAGTCAAGAGTCTCATGAAGATATATGTCCTTTGTACTATTCCATTGATGATGTTGATGCGTCTTTCCCAATCTAACTGAATGCTCTTCTTTGGATCTGCCCATCAACAAAATTAAGCATCAATTTTCTAAAACTTAGGCATGCAATTTATAAAAACAGCAATTTAGAACATTAATTAACATAAGCATAGTCTTCAAAACGCAAATTCTTTCCTATTTGTAAAATATTAACCATATTCTAAATGTTTTATCATCCAAGATGTCCCAGTAGAATTAGTTCTATTCAAAAGAAAACTAATTGAGAAAGAGGGCCAAATCCATCAAGACTGGTGTTGGGCACAAATTGATAGACCAGTAGCTTTTCCTCTCTCTCTCTCTCTCTCTCTCTCTCTCTCTCTCTCTCTCTCTCTCTCTCTCTCTCTCTCTCTCTCTCTCTCTCTCTCTATGTAGCAACATGAGCCTCACTAGATTCTTGTGTTGAAGCTTTGCAATCAATATAAGTTCATTCTTGAACTCTAGGGGACCTTGTTGTAATATACTTTATTGATGAATATTCCTTCATCACACCAAGATCCTCCATGAAAATCATTAAGAATAAAAGACCAGATGCGAAAGTGTACCTGAATCATGAGTCTAGATGTGATTCTCAAGTCTTGTAGTTCCTAATCTTCCAAACTGATGCGTATGACCTTCCTGGAAAATGGTATTCCCTCTTTTCTAATGATGAGACGTCGGAAAAGAATCATACGTATAATTTGGGGGACCATAACCATTTATAACTGTATCCCCTTTCCTTATTTCTCATTTTAGCCCGTCATAAAATCAAAATTAGAGATTAGGTATTTACACATAATAAAATCATACCTTTTGAGATGACTATGGCCCATTTAACCTTAAACTTATTAGTTTAATTTAGGCCAAACCCATATAATAGCATATAATATACAATATATATGTCCAATATCTAACAGACCTTGCTTAGAAGTTTTCGAGAGCCTTTTCACTACCATTTCTTCTCCATTTAGCACTCCTTGAGAAAATCAGTTCCTAGTTAAAAGTCCATCTACCTTTGCTTAACATTAAGAGGTAATTAGATATCACTACCTTGTAGATAGGGCCAAATCCACCTTCTCCAAGCTTATTTGCATCTGAGAAGTTGCAGGTTGCTTCTTGTACTCTAGTGAAGTTGATCAATGGAAGTTCTTGATTTTTTACATCATTTTCTATATACTTGAGGAACTTAGTGTTAGTTAGAATTCCTGCACATTAGAGTAAATTTTCTCTTGTTATGACTTCTTAATTAGTTGTTTTGAATGCCTTACTGGAGGCTCAAATATTGGCATAATATACACAAATAGGCATGAAGCAACTTTTGATTGTTCTAGTCAACGAATAATATTGGCAACAGAAGATGTTAGTATCAAAGAAGAGAGATAGAGACGGGCAGAGATTGCCTACGGACATGAAAGAATAGAGTTATACTTACCCTTATTATTTTCCTTTTGTGATTTCCTGCTGCACAGAAAGCAACAGATAAAATAATCTAAGAGAAGTGCCACTACAGTTGCCCTTAATGCACTAGAGAAAATTACAGGCATCGAGGATTTCTTTGTACCTACATCTAGAAGTCAATAAGTTTTGTTTGAGTTGAAAATGCACATATTCTTATTCATCAATATTGTATGAAATAATGAATTTTGCGCCTACTTTATCTTTTCATATGTTGAGTCCTACAAGTTGGTGATCAAAGCCATTCATTTGCTATGCCTTTCTCAAATGGGTTCACACCTATGTCTGAAAGTAGGAATAGAACTAAAGATTTGATGATCCAAATTATTGGTTGTTTAGCCTATTTTAGATAGATTTACATTTATCCAAATCATTCTATTCTTTTATTTATTTATTTATTTATTTTAATGTTGAATACACGCGCCCATGGGTACCTCTCCCATGACCTCCTAGGTATCAGTTACACGCCCCACTTCAACCACTATGCTGGAAAGCATTTGTTCCATACCATTCTTTTATTGCCTTGTCTTATGTAGGTCTAGTTTACTAACTCAGCCCAGGGATAGATAGAAATGATGGGCCGTTAGACCAAAAATGCTTTAGGTTGATTTCTCTGGTTGCGATTGCATTCATTTATGAAACTTGACATGTGGAGCCCTGTGTACAATGTGTATGCACAACAACAATGGAGAGGTTTTAAGCAACATCTTCTACACAAGGGCCCAGCTCTGATGATCCAAACTTCATATGTAGCTTGACATCTTGAATAGATCACACCAATGGCTAATAAAGTAACTAAGGTAGCTTTTGGTGATTCTATATGTTTTTTGGAGGTTCATTAAATAGTCTGCACCAGGAGATTCTTGTTTGCAGGGTAATCTTAGCTTGAGTTAGCGAACAAAAAGGAGGTACCAGCACCTTAATACCTTACCTAACAAAATAACCTTCATCTAAGCACGGTACTAGCTCCTTAATTTCTTCCTTAGCTTGCACCGCATGTTTCTCGGCTTTTAGACAAATGCGACTTCCAAATTTGTAGTATAATCCTATTGTTCTAGCATCAGTAAGTTCATCCATGACATACTTCTAAAACGAGAACTGCTATTTGGACTAATTCTGTAACCCCTCTATCTAGTCCTTACCTTTGGGATTAGGCCTGGCAATTCGGGTTGGTGGGTTGTGTTCGTGTCGTGTCGAGACTAACCCATTATAGTATATGGGTCGACACGAACACGACCCGCTTAATAATCATGTTAAGAACCTGTGACTCAAACACGATACAATTATTAAACGAGTCAACATGACATGACTCGTGTAACATGATTAAATGAATGTAAAATAACTAATATATGACTGTTTTTCATATAAGAATATAGGCGGTTAGTTTTTCAAAAACCATAAAAATATAGGACAATTTTTGAAAACCTATCCTATATTGATGGTTTTCAAAAGTCATAAAAATATAGGACCGGTTTTCAAAACCAGTCTTATATTCCTAAAAGAGTATAAGATGGTTTATGAAAACCCGTCCTACATTGAAGGTTTTTAGAAAATCGTAATAATATAGGACTAGTTTTCAAAAACCGTCCTATATAAAGTATAGGAGTATCAGTATAAGATGGTTTTTGAAAACTTGTCTAATATTGAAGGTTTTTCAAAAACCATAAGAATATAAGACCGGTTTTCAAAAATTGTCCTATATGATGGCTTTTGAAAATCATCCTATATTGATGGTTTTTTAAAAACCATAAAAATATAAGACCGGTAATATAAGATGGTTTTTTAAAAACTGTCCTATATTTTCAACTCGATATAGGAAGTTTTTTCCTATATTAGTAATATAGGACTATTTTTCAAAAACCATCCTATATTTTCAACCCAATTGGTTAACAGGTTGCAGGTTAGATGGGTCAACATGACAAATTAATAGGTTGCATGTCAAATAGGTCAACATGACAGGTCCACATTGATTGACCTGAACACGACACAATTTTTGGCGTGTCATTTTCAAGTGACACAAACACGATAAGACTCAACCCTAACCAGCTAAATTCGTGTCGGGTTCAAGTCACGTTATCATGTCGCATCATATTTTGCCACCCCTATTTGGGATGATCTGGCTCATTCATCTCCTTTGCTCTCCTCTATTTAAGGCTACTTGCAAAAATGCAAGCCTATTGGATGGCTCTAGCTGTCTACTAGCTATCTGAAATTTTTTTTAATCATGATCACACATGAGAAGGGGAGCCTTGGCGCAATTGTAAAAGTTGTCGTCATGTGATCTTGAGGTCATGGGTTTAAGGGGTGGAAACAGCCTATTGCAAAAACAAGGTAAGGCTGCGTACTATAGGCCCTTGTGGTCTGCCCCTTCCCCAGACCCCACATAGGTGGGAGCTTCATGCACCGGGGCTGCCCTTTATGATCACACATGAATTTTTATAGTGAAGAAACTAGAGAAAACTCTAACTAGAAGCAACCAATGAACATGAGTTTTTGAGTATTTAGAGAGGGTGAAGAAGGTGAATGGTCAAATCATCCAAAGGTGGGGTCTAGATAGAAGCGTCAGGCAATCATAAAACTAACAGGTTTAAAAATCAGCAACCAAGAATAAGGAACTTGGGGAACGGACAATGGTTTGGCTGAAGAGTTGGTGCGGACAGTTGTCACTGGAGAGTGTTTGGCTGTTACGAGTCCTTTTAGGGTGGGGGTCTTTGCATTGTTTCTTTCGCATTGGCGATGTCCTGGAGACTTAGTTGCTTCCCTCTGCGAGCAATTTGTTTCTCACTAAAACCACACTATTCCAGAAAGAAAACAAAAGCATGGAATGTCCGAAGCAGGGACTCACCCTGATATGTTGGCTGCTGCAAGAACCTCTGCAGTAGTGATGTGTCGAAGAAAGGGTATGCCTCGTACATTATACTGCAACTCGCACCATAATAACGCCATGTATTTTTCCCCCCACAGCATTTCATGATTTTGTCCATCGCTATTCTCAAGCGATCACTGCATTTATCAACAGTAAGGTCCCTAGTGCACTGCAGCAGAGCATATCTCATCTGGGATCTGTTGATCCGAAATCTGTCAGCTGCAATCATCAGTGGCTGATAAGGAGCAATTTGCACCAGGTGGCAGAGCAACCCACCATATGCATTTCAACTTTTTTTATTTCAGACTCATAGAGGCTAACGAATTTGTCCATCCAGAACCCATCTGTGTCCACAGATCCATTGAAACTTTGATTCGAGTAACGAACTAGACACCTATCGTACCATATAACAACTTGTCTTGTGTTGCGGCGATTTGCTAAAATTTCATCCCTTGCAGACTGAAGGTACCTCTGGCAGTAGTCAACGTCAAGATCAGCTCGGCAGAGGGCTAGGCCATAGGCGGTGTACGAAAATTCACCAGAATAAGTGTTAAAGAAGCCCGCTGAGCAGTAAGGACTTCACCCAGGTTGGACTCAAACAAGCCGGTGTCAGAATCAGTTGGGCACCTGATTTCGAAGAGATCGAGATGGGGCGTGAAACCATTAAAGAATGGATAATACTCATACCTGATATTACAACCTGCTGTAATAAATCGCCATCCATTCCTTCAAGAGCAGCACAATTCGATTGCTTCCATAGATTGGTTCAAGCATTTTCCGCAAACATCTGTACTGAGATCCCTCGAGCACCGAGCAAACCCATACATGTTGTACTCTGGCAATGCATCAGACGCAAACATATCTGGCTGATTCCGGGTCTTCTTTACAAGATTAGTCATGAAGGCTAGTGACCTATTTGGGTATTCAATTGTTTTGCTTTAGACGAGATTGAATCCATTGTTGTCCAGGAGGCCGAAGAAGCTCTGATCCGAGTAGCGTATTTGGCAATATTCATAGTATAGGATTGCTTGTTTTGAATTTGGACAAAATGGTTTGATATCATTTTGTGGAGTTTTTGTTAGAATTCTGTGGTCCTTAACGTTTGGAATTCAAATATATCTAATGTATCTGTCAGCCGTTTTGACATGTGTTATAACAGTTGATGGCAGTTATTCTTGATGGAAGGATAACTGCCATTGAAGGGAGTTATTTAAAGGGGCCCCTGATTCAAGCAGTATAAACTCTCAACTATCATCATCATTCACTACTATTGAATCAGAAGATACCTAGAAGTTATTTCAGATATGTTTGCTATTGAAATAGAAGATCTCTTAAAGGATTACATCAAGTCTGCCGCTAATGGCTTGTAACAGCTGGGAGGCCCACCCAGTAACGATATTGTTTGCTTTCCATTGACAGTGAACCGTTGGCGTTGCCAAGATGCCTTGAGGGGGAGGCTCCAAGACAGGTTGAGGGACGAAGGTGGGAGGTACTGAGAGTTAGTCCCACATCGCTAGGGAGAAGAGTTGTGGGCGGTTGATAAGAGTCCGGGGTGACTCTACCAGCAACAACACGTTTTTTCTAGGAAACCAGAGAAGAACAAAGCCGTGACCGCTGGCGGTGTATGGGCGTCATTAGTGAAAAGCGAACAATATTGTTACTGGGTGGGTGGGCCTCTCAACTATTACATGGCTGGAGCTAAGTTTCTTATCTATTTTGTTTTTTGCTTCTGCTTAATCTGATTTACTGTAAACATTTAGTGATTTGGTTTACATGAGGTATCAGAGTGTTTAATTCCGCTGCCTAGCAGTTTTATAGCTTCTTTTAATATATTACTGAAATAATCTATCTAGAAAGTAAATATAGATATATTGAGATGCAAACTTACTTAGTTTCACTATTATGGATGGAGATCTGACTTGATCCAAGTGAACTTAAGATAGTCAAGATGCCGCTAATCCATCAACAAATATTTTCTGTCTATCAGATAGTATTGTGATCCTTGGCATATTTCCAATTGTCATCACTTTCTTCATCAAATGCCAAAAGGCGCAGAGTGCCATCCTCTTCAAAATCGCTTGCACAAGCAAGATCCCAAGATTCTTGCTCTTCAAAAGGGTTCTTCCAAACCCAAGAAATGATCGATACACACTAAAAAAGAAAAATTCATAGATTGATGCGTGAAATGAGACAAAGGTGATGTAATACTTTCTGGATTTATCCATTTAACTTGGTCACAGTACTGTGGAAGAAGCCAATACCCTTCTTCAAATGACTCACGAACAACAGCCATGATTTGCTCTTTTTCCTACCATGAACCCGATGGATCTCTTCTAATATCTCTTTGGGTTTGTAGTGTATGTATTATTAGAAGTTTGGGTTTTAATTTCTAGATTTGTAGTTGATCTAAAAGGATTGGGAAAACCCGATTGTGAGATTCCCTATTTCTCCCTCACAAGCATAGTCGACCAATTGGCAACAAAACCCAATGGCCGGCGACACTCACTCTTCCTTCAGTCCTATCATCCAGACATGCTTGCCCCAGTAAAGGGAGCTTCGCTTCGCCCAATCTAAACAACCAACACAATGGTTGATTGGACTTATGTTTCCTCTTTCCAAATCAAATTGGCTTGATAAAAAACCCAAAACCCTCACGTGCATGAGCTTCCCTGTTCTTCCTACAGGTGCAGCCACAAGCTATCACGGTTGCTTATTAGGCTGATAGTGTAGAATCTCTCCTTTTCCATGTCTGTAGTTCCTAGGCCAACATGCCAAATCTTGTGGTGTGAGGTTCTGGTGTCGGTGGAGAGATGGTGGAGGTATCACTAGTCGGTGTAGGTGTAAGGTGCCAGTTTAAGGTTTTTTGTTTTAGAGGAGATGTCGGTGGAAAGAGGGAGACTAAGGTTAGATTGAGTGGAAAAAGAGAAAAGGGGACCTTACAAAATGATACATTGTTCATTAATATTTGCATAATTGACTATTAATTTAGAAAAAATTTCTAAATTAGCCAATAATAAAAGTTTAATTTTAAGACATTGTTAGCATCATAAATTATTTAGTTTTTAATTTATGGTATGCTTATATGGAATTGTCTTAATATAAAAATTATTTTTTGGATATTATGTGATCACTATGTATTTAATATTTGAGGAATAGTCATAGCATCCTTAAATATGAAAATACATATATTAAGTATAAAATTAAAATTATTAATCACATTAAATTTTTAAATGACATTAAATTTTAATTAACATATTAATATAATAATTTTACCCCACAAGAAAGTTATTATATTGTTATGATTAATTAGAATGAAATAGTAAAATTAATTTTTATTTCTTAATTAGCCCGCAGGCATTAAGAAAAATATATAATTTACTAGTTTCATCATAAATGTTAGTGAATCAATTTTGTATTAAAATCTTTGCCCACGGGTAGATTTTAATGACATGTGATTCATATTTATTTGATTTGACTTATATTAGTAAGCTTATTATTATATTGATGAATTATGCCTCATAATTGTTAGTATGCATGTTTATTTATTTGCAGTTATTCAATCTTTGAAATTATTTGATAAAAAATCTAAAGTTCCCTATTTGAGTGGTGACAACTATAAAATTTGGAAGGAGAAGATTCTTTTTCATTTAGGGTGCATAGATCTTGACTATGCTCTTCAAAAGGAAGAGCCTCCTGAAATTACGGATATTAGCACCAAGCCAAGATCACTATGTATAAATAGTGGGAGCGATCTAATCACTTAAGCATGATGTTCATTAAATCTTGCATTAGTACTAACATCTGTGGGTCGATACCTAAATGTCAAAGATCTTATGAAAGCAATTGATGAATAATTTGAGTCATCTGATAAGGCACTGGCCAACACATTAATGAACAAGTTGTCATCAGTGAGATTCACTTGCACTAAAGGAGTACGAGAGCACATTATGAGGATGAGAGACATAGCTACTCAGCTGAAATAGTTAAAGATTGAGATTTTTTATTCCTTTTTAGTCACTTTATCTTGAACTCTCTCCCTTCTTAGTGTGAACCATTCAAAATTTCATACAACATGCATAAGGAGAAATGGTCAATTAATGAACTTTTGAGCATGTATGTTCAAGAAGAAGAGATATTAGTTCAAGAGATGGGGTGAGAGTGCACATATGATGATCCATAAAAAGGACAAGAGGCAAGTCATTCATAAGAAAGCAAGAGGCAAAGTTGTAGTCTATACTGACAAGGGCTATGAGGTGTTTCTTCTATAAATAGAAGGGACGAAGGGACACATGAGGAAATATTTTCCTAAAAGGAAGGCTTGGCTAAAAATGAAAAGTAATCTCAATTCTTTTGTATGTTATGAATCTAATATGGGTGATATTTTACATACCACATGGTGGATTGATTCTAGTTCTACAATCAATATTTGTAATACCATGAAAGGTTTTCGAAACCAAAGGCCGATGGAAAGTGAACATCTATTCAAGAAACAAGATGCCTTCACTTGTTAAAGTTGTGGGGACATATAGACTAATTTTGAAAACTGGTTTTGTATTGGATTTGGAAAGAACCTTTTATATTCCTTGCTTTTCTAGGAATTTCGTTTATGTATCTAAACTTGTGCCACTTGGATTTTCCTTCTACTTTCATAAATCTTACTTTAATTTATATAAAAAATCAATAGTTATTGAAAATGGCACAATGGTGATGGTTTATTTAAAATTCATTTAAATAATGATGTCTCCAATGAAGTCATGGATGTGCATGGTAGTGCTCGTATTAAGAGTAACATCATGGATGAGAAATCCTCTATGTTGTGGCACTTAAGATTAGAACATATCTCCAATGATAGAATCAAAAGGTTAGTAAAAGATAAGAGTTCTTAAGACTCTTAATTTTATGAATTTTGATTCATGTGTGGGTTGCATTAAAGGTAAGTAGACTAATAAGTCGAAAAAAGGTGCTAAGAGGAGATTTGACATATTAAAAATCATACATACTGACATTTATTGTCCTAACATGAGTTTGGATGGTCAGAAATATTTCATTACCTTTATAAATGACTATTCACAATTTATGTATCTATACTTGCTTCATAATAAGAGTAAAGTGTTGGATACTTTTAAAATATATAAAGTAACGGTAGAGAAACAATGTTGCAAACAAATTAAAATCATGATATCTAATAGACGTGGTAAATATTAAGGTAGGTACACAGGGACTGGGCAAGTACTTGGTCCATTTGCTAAGTTTCATCAAGAGTAAGATATTGTAGCTCAAAACACCTTACCTGGATCACCAGATTAAAAAGGTGTAGTAAAAAGAAGAAACAGAACTTTAATCGACATGGCGAGGAGTATGCTCAGCAACTCTAATCTTCCTTTGTCATTATGGAGCGATGCTCTAAAAACAACAGTGTATATATATTAAACTGAGTTCCAACTATGGCTGTTTCTAAAATGCCATTTGAATTATAGAAAGGCTAAAAATCGAGTTTGAGACATATACGTGTTTGGGGTTGTCTAGCTGAAGTTAGAGTTTATAATACATATAAAAAGAAGTTGGACTCGAGGACTATTAGTGCATATTTTATTGGATATGCTGAAAAGTCTAAGAGATATAGATTTTATTGTCCATCTCGTAGTAATAGAATTGAGGAATCAAGAAATGCTAAATTTCTTGAGAATAACATGGTTAGTGGGAGTTATTGACCTCAAAACTTAGTTTTTGTGAAAAATCATGAATTTTGATCCAACTCTCACACCAAGCAGCAAACTGGTTATTATTAATGACACTCACCAAAATATAATGGATATTAGACAATTAGTTGTTGAAAATCCAAGTCAGGCTGATAATGTTTTAGTAGATCCTATTAAACATTAACCACAACAAGTTGATGATCAAGAGCCTCCACAAGAGGCTAATGATGTACCTTTGAGGAGATCTACTAGAGTACAAAAATCAATAATTTATACTAATTACATTGTCTACCTATAAGAATCTGACTATGATGTTAGTGTCGAAAATGTCCCTAAGACATTTTCACAAGCTCTGAATAGTAATAAATCTAAATTATGGCATGATGCTATGAAAGATGAGATGAAATTTGTGGCAGATAATCAAGTCTGAGATCTTGTAGAATTGCCTAATGGGGCGAAGACCACTGGTTGTAAATGGATTTTTAAAACCAAGAAAGACTCATTAGGCAACATTAAGAGATACAAGGCTAGACTTGTTGCAAAAAGATTCACACAAAAGGAAGGAATCGATTATCGGGAAACATTTTTTCCTGTTTCTAAAAAGGGTTCTTTTCATATCATCATGGCATTGGTTGATCATTTTAACTTAGATTTATATCAAATGGAAGTGAAAATAGCATTCCTCAATGGTGATTTAGAAGAAGATGTTTATATGAAACAACATGAGGGATTTGTCTCAAGTGATTGTCATCATTTAGTTTGCAATCTTAAAAAGTGTATATATAGACTAAAGCAAGCCTCTCAATAATGGTATTTAAAATTTCATAATGTTATTTCTTCATTTGGTTTTGTAGAGAACATTATGGATGAGTATATATACCATAAGGTTAGTGGGAGCAAGATCATTTTTCTAGTCTTGCACATGGATGACATTTTGCTTGCAACTAATGATATAAGATTGTTATATGAGGTGAAACAGTTTCTCTCTCAAAACTTTGATATGAAGGATATGAGTGAGGCATCTTATGTCATTGGTATTAGAATTGATAGAGATAGGTCTCAAGGTATCTTGGGCTTGTCTTAGGAAGCTTATATCAACAAGGTTCTTGAGTGATTCTAGATGAAAGATTGTTCACCCAATAACACCTATTGTTAAAGATGACAGATTCAGTTTGAATCAATGTCCTAAAAATGACCTTAAAAAGGACAAATTAAAAACATTCCTTGTGCTTCAGTCGTTGGTAACCTAATGTATGCTCAGGTCTATACTAGACTAGATATTGCATTTGCAGTTGGAATGTTAGAATGATATCAAAGTAACACAGGTTTAGACCACTGGAGAGTTGTAAAGAAGGTCATGAGATATCTTCAAGGGACTAAAGATTTTATGCTTACATTTAGACGAATCAATGACTTGGAGGTTTTTGGATACTCAAATTCAGACTTTGCTCATTGTGTTGATTTTTGCAAATCAACATCTGGATATATCTTCTTATTTGCTGAAGGAGCTATATCTTGGAGAAATGCAAAGCAATCTTTGATTGCTACTTTTACTATGAAAGCTGATTTTCTTTCTTTCTTTGAGGCAACAAAATTGGGTATTTGGTTGAAGAGTTTCATCTCTGGGCTTCCAGTTGTTAATTCCATGTCTAGGCCACTAAAGATTTAATGTGACAATTGACCTGCTATGTTCTTTGCTAAGAATAATAAGAGTGGAAGTAAAAGTAAGCACATTGATATTAAGTTCTTAGTGGTTAGAGAGCATGTTAATAGGAACGAAGTGCTCGTTAGACACATTTGTACTGAGCTAATGATTGCAGATCCTTTAACGTAAGGCATGTCACCAAAGTTGTTTAAGGATCATGTAATTCGAATGGGACTTTGTTCCCATTTGTCACTTTCTATTTGAACTATGATGCTATATTTGTAGCATATATTGGTAATGAAACTCTGAATTGAATTTGTCTTCATTTTTGTTTGTATACATTTGTGATTGGATGACAAATATTTATGTTTGGACCTAGAATAAGCATTAAGCCTTATTCATAAAGATAAAATACAACATAAAAGGTTTTCTCAAAGAAAATAATTACATTGTAATACATAGAATGTAATACTTGTTTATAAAGAAATTATTTTCATAATTCATGCAATTCATTTCTTTGTTTGAGCATAAAGTTATTTAAACTAGTATGTTAAGATTTTTGAATTTATAAAGTTACTAATGTTTGGTCCAAGTGGGAGAATGTTAGAATTCTATGGTCCTTAACATTTAGAATTCACATATATCTAATGTATCTATCAACTGTTTTGACATGTGCTATAACAGTTGATGGTAGTTATTCTTGATGGAAGGATAACTATTGATGGGAATTATTTAAAGGGGTCCCTGATTCAAGTAGTATAACCTCTCAACTGCCATCATCATTCACTGCTATTGAATCAAAAGATACGTGGAAGTTATTTCAGATATATCTACTATAGAAATAGAAGATCTCTTAAATGATTACATCAAGTCTGTTGCTAATGGCTAGAGATAAGTTTCCTAACTATTTTGTTTTTTGCTTCTTGTTAGTCACTACAGCTGAGGTTGCCCTTGCAGAGGAAGAGACCATAGGCATGATCAGGATTTTATCCAGTAGTGTCATTGTAGAAGCCAAATATAGGAGCCCTGGAGACCAGAGTGAAGAGGATCTAAACAAAGTTTCCCTTGAATCTGCTATGATTATTATAATAATTAATTAAACAATTGAATTGGTAAGGATCTCCTCTAATAGTATCTTGGAAGAGGAGCAAGTATGACATGTAGAGGAGAATGGAACTTTGTATTTCTATTCATATAGTATCTCTTTTGGGTTTCGGTAGAACCAAAAGATGACATGAAGAAATTTGGCCCAGGTCTCATCATTGCCGAAATAGAATCATTTAGCATGGTACAAAGAAGAACTATCTTATCTGCCACAAATTTAAGATAAAGATGATTATATCCTGTTATTTATTTTGTGTGGCCTGGATTGCTCTGTACAAGTCAACTCACAGCAGTTTCTATCAAGGTCACCACATATTAGACCATTCTCCTTCTACAATGGAACCCGCCTCAAGTGAAAGCCGCATGTGTTTCTCCTATGCTTTTCTTGTCATGCGCCAAGAGAGGGCCATGTTCTCTTCTATGCTTTTCTTGTTGTCTTCAAAGAATACAGATGAGAAGATGATATTTCTCCTATAGTTCTTAAAAGCCTTAGCTCCTTCAAGAATTGTGATTAAAGACCATATTAGCTGAAGGGTATGATCATTGTTAATCATTGATTCATAGTTTATTCTTTATGATCTAACTTGAGGGTCATCGGGTGGATCCGTGGACTCGGTTAATGGTGGTGAGACCATATCAAAGTCGGCATGGTGCTAGTAAGACTTCAAGGATATCGAGAGACCCATAGAGTCAATTAATGGTGGTGAGATCATATCATAGTTGGCATGGCAATAACAAGCACCCTTCAAACCTTCTTTGTTGTGATATTAGAAGAGGAATGCTAAGCGCCTCATTTGAGCATGAAGGGGCTGCACCTTTGGATGACCTGATCCAGTAATCTGATTGCTTCAGCTTTGATAATATGAAACTGGCCAAGTTATAAACTTTGTATAACAATAGTCTAAATCAACTCCAAAAGACATGTACTCTATAAAATGTTAGGATGTTTCAATCATTGTGATTGTTTCATTAGGAGATTGTCAAAAGCTAAGGCAATAACTGCATGGTTCAGATGATCCAAAACTGTGGCTCTTCGATGAAAAAGTAGGGTGCTTCCAAGGAGTGTATATTTAGCTTAATTCAGCATTATGTCATCCACCCAAGTCATACTCTGTCTTGGTCCCATTTCTTACTGTGTTAATTTGAAGCTTTATTAGCTAAATCGATTTGTTTTCACTCAAATTACTTGTAGTGCACTTATAGGGAGTTAAGAGCCAATTGGATTCTCTTCATTTTCCTTTCACAGAATGAGGAAGACTTTACATGTCGCTCACTTGTTTAAGGTTATGCACAACAACTTGCTTGCTTATGCCCTAAGAAAAACACAGTCAATGGCATTTTCTCTATTAATTTTCATATAAAAAAATGAGCCTCAACCTTAGATTTCTCAAAACTTTAGGAAAGTTCCATCATCAAAATGTTTCCAAACTAATTTCTTATAAAAAAAGAAAGATTGGGCATCCTAGAAACACAAAGGAAATTTTATTACACCTAACAATACAAACTTTGCTTAACCCAAAATTCCTCGTTCCACCTTGTAGGGATGCAAAAGAATCCTCATGACTAGCTTTGTTTTCCTTTTACAAGGTTGTCCACATCTTGTTCCAATGGGAAGACTAGGATCACATCCAATTCGCTAATAAGCTCTGACAAAAAATTCTCAATTATTCCCTACCTAAGCCTTTGAAGAGAGAAACATGAGCCTTAATGCTAACCACTACAACTATCACACATGTATCCTAAAGAGTAGGTTAAATATGAATTAACTTGTTAACCGTCTCAAATTTGGTGAAATAAGACAAATAAGGCAGGATTGAGTAAGTGGGCCCCGCATGAGTTCACTCGTAAATTGATCATAGTTTGAGGTAAATTTTAAATCCTTAGAACTTATTAAATTGTGTATCTTGTTAAGGATTAAATAACTAAAAATTTTATTCTAGATTCATAGCAAATTTAAATGAAATTTCCTTTAAAATGAGATTTTGGTCATAAATCAAGTAATTATAAAATAATTTAAGTATAAATTAAAAACATTAAAATTTGATGCTGAAAGGTTGATTATTGGATTGTGCCCTATGAGAGCTTTCCAACGATACTAAGAATGCATGAAACGAAGACCATGACCCTTAAGTCGAAAAGTTTTACAAATGAAAAGGGGGGTCCAAATTGATAATGGCAAACCCTATCTTTACTTTTTTAAGACGGTGAGTTGAGGAGCGAGTCGACAAGTGGAGGTCATACTCACCACATGTACTCATCTACCCCTTCCTCCACACATTTATAATGTGAAGAAACAAGGAAAAAGTCATCACCAACAACTTTTTCCCTGCTATTTTCCTTCTCCCCAATCTATGATCAAGACCTTCGATTCCTCCTCCTCTTGTGAAAGGAAACCGAAAACAACTTTGCCTTCTTACCCCACTATTGTTCTCCCATTCTCCTTTTAGGTCCTCGTCCCACAAGATTTTTCGGTCACAAGAAAGGGTGAACGACCACCTGAAACCATCCAAAGAGTGGCTGATCGGGTAAGTCCTTCTACCCACTATTCTCTCATTTTCCTTTATTCCCTTTTGGCTATTACCAACCACCGTGTGTTGTTACTATCATCATTTGTCAATAACATGAGTGGTGAAAACAATGAGAAAATCAATTGGTTTGAAAAGCACAGTTAGTAAAATGGTGTCTGATCGATGATCAAAGATGTTCATTGTGTTCCTTAAGTGATTACAAGTAAATCACCTCTAGTTTCATGAAAATATGTCAAATAATGAAGTCAAAATTTGAGGAAAATAATGACACCGACAACTTTAAAAATTGTTGAAAAATTCAGCCAAAATTTGTGGTTTTGGTATTGAAAGGGAAAAAGAATAAAAAAACAAAGATTCAGCCAATTTCAAACATTCTCAAGTAAAAATTTTACAAAAAAGGGACTATTTGTATTACCGGTGACAACTGAAATTTGGTCCCTATCTCCAGCAATGGCAACATTTTTTGGAAAACCCCTAAAAGTGTAAAAATTTGAAATTTTTGTGATTTGGATAAATCACACCTGATCTTTTCATTAGTAAAGATGGATCATTGATTAGGAATCGATTAGTCCTTGAATTTTTTATCAAAAACTTGGAAGTGCATAAGAAAAAACTGATATCTCAATATCCGACCATTAAAAATATAATCAGAAGGTAGACCTCTATAAAAAATATAACTTCAATTACCCACCAGTAATAAATTATGACAAAAATAACATACCAATTATGAACTATTTGATGAAAGATCCAATCTGACCATCCAAAACTCGATCAGTGATGATCGAAGGTTAGGAAAGGCAATCAGACCATGGATTATAGTTAAAATCATTGAATTATTAAATAACTTACATTAAATGATGGAAATTGAAACTTCTAAAGGTATGCGCTCTATCTGGACCATCAATTTAAAACCAAAGGTGCTAATCTAAGTAGATAGCAACCAATTGGTGTTATGATCATCAATCTAGATATCTAAGGTTGGATCAATAACATTAAAAATAGAGATCTTGAAGTAATTATAGTAAATTGCATGAAATTCTAAAATTTACTTAGAACTTGTATTCTTAACATAGGTTTTGAATGCTATTTGGATAAAAAAGGGGGCAACCCCGGTGCACGAAGCTCCTGCCTATGCAAGGTTCGAGGAAGGGGCAGACCACAAGGGCCTATAGTAGGTAGCCTTACCTTGCATTTTACAAAAGGCCGATTACACGCCTTGAACCCATGATTTCAAGGTCACATGACGACAACTATTTAGATGATATTGATAATCGATTTGTGAATTATACTTAGAACTCAAGTAAGGACCCTAAACCCTTCTTTATCCTTAAATTCTTGTTAATATGTTCACTTGAAATTAACATTATGAATGTGTAGAATAAATAGATTATCATATTAGTTGAATGGATGAATTGCAATTACTTATTTGAAATTGTCATATGATATTCTGATTAACTATGCTTAATTGTTGTGATGATGCAAATTGTGATAAAATGGTCAATCCTAAGATAGTAAGCCATGAGTGCTACTTGGTAAGCTTTGATTATGCCCTCCAAGATGGTAAACCTTGGGGGAAAGGGCTACCTAGTTGATTGCAACTAAGATGAAGGCACCTAAGATAGCAAACCTTCAAGAATGGTTGGAGGTTATTGAGCCTACCAAGATGGTAAACCTTGAGGGAAAGGGCTGCCTGGTTCTTTAGAATCACAGTGGAGCCACCTAAGATGGTAAACCTTGAGAGATGAGCTGTCAAGTATTGAGCTTACCAAGATGGTAAACCTTGAGGGAAAGGGCTACTTGGTCTTTTGGGATCACGGTAGAGCAGCCTAAGATGGTAAATCATGAAGGATGAGCTAGCAGACTTGAGTCTCCCAAGATGGTAAACCCTAAGGGAAAGGGCTGCCTAGATTACAACGATGGTGGAGCCACCCAAGATGGTAAATCCAAAGGGAACCTAACATTGGAGCTGCCCAAGATGGTTTAAGGAAACGGTTGCCTAGTTCTTTGGAATCATGGTGGAGCCACTCAAGATGGTAAACCCTAAGGATCTAGTTGCCTTATGTATGATACTCAAAGTGGGCTGCCCATGATGGTTATCCTTGAGGGAGATGACTACTTGATCATTGTGATGATGTCATGCTTGTTTATTATTGGCAAGGAAATAATCTAATGAAATACATTCATGAATGATTTATTTTTATTGTTATGCTTATGGTTTTACAATTCAAATTTGGAATAAAATGCATAACTTCGTTACTCATTTGTTGAAATGGAAATAAACACCATGTGGTTGGACATGAATGGGAGTTGGAATTGCATGGGTTTATTTGCATGCTAAGATCATTGCCTTATAGTTTGGATTTGGGATAAACTGTATTTTTGTTCTACTACCATTATGTTATACCCGATAATACATGCTACTTGCCTTGTTGATTACCAGATAAAAAATGGAAACAAGTGTTCCATAGTTAGACAGGAATGTGCAATTGAGCTAAGCTCAATGAGAATGCTAGGATATGCATGGGTTTAGTTCTTTTTCCTTACTAGGCTTCGCAACTCACATTACTATTTTTTCAGGTACTAGTCAAGCTGATAAAGGGAAGACTCTTGAATGAAATGAATCAAGCATAAATGATGATGTCACATTTTGCATTGTATATGTATGTTGATAATGAGTACGAGTTATGTCCTATTATTTGATGAATAGCCTTATGCAGTCTATATATTTTATGTTGATGGTGCGTGTATGGGATTCACTTAAACTTTGAGTTAGTAAGCAGAGGTTTTAGTAATTTATTGTGATGAATTATATGAAGACTGAGTCTCCTATAGGGGTTTTATAATTGTTATATTGTCTATCAAGTAAATCACATTACATATGTTAAATTTGTAAGTCCAAAAAATAGGGAGGCTCTGCCAAAATTTTGGCAAAATTTAGAAGTTAAAAAAGAAAATTATGTTAGCTAAGTCGTGACATACACATGACAAGAGCATTTAGCTATTTAGATACTTCTACTAAAATATATGAAAAAATAAAATAAAATGACACAGGCTTTGTAAGCCAATCTTTATGTTTGATTACATTAAATCGCGACCTCGGAAACAAGAAAAGGTGAGAAAGATGTGTTTAAACTTGCGAAAGTAAGAGAATAGAAAGGTAAGGACTTTGATCATGTTAGGTGCATTAGAAGCGATAATCAAAGGGTATTAGTCAAAGATGATGAGATCAAACAAAGGTGGGAAACGTACTTTCAAAAATTGTTAAATGACAATGGCTCTGAGAATATAGGGATTGAAAATATTATAAATCTAAATAACATTGGATATTATAGATATGAATGTAGGATTAGAATACCTAAAGTGAAAGAGGCCTTGAAAAAGATGAAATCAGGAAAAGGCCATGGGGCCCGATGTTATACTAATAGAGGTTCGGAAGCATATGGGAGATATTGGAGTAGTTTGGTTGACCAAGTTGTTTAACAAAATTATAAAATCAAAGAAAATTCTTGACGAGTGGAGGAAAAGCTCTATTGTACCAATTTATAAGAATAAAGGAGACATATGGAGCTACACTAATTATCGAGGGATCAAACTTATAAGCCACACTATGAAACTTTTTGAAAGAGTGATTGAGAAGAGGCTACAACATGAAATAAGTGTATTAGAGAATCAGTTTGGTTTCATGTTGGGAGGTCTACCATGGAAGCTATTTTCATACTAAGACAATTAGTAGAGAAATATAGGGAGAGGAGGAAAGAACTCCACCTAGGTCTTTATCGACTTAGAGAAAGCTTATGTTAGAGTCCCTAGAGAGTTAATATGGAGGGTGTTGGGCAATAAAGGGGTTTTGCAGGAGTACATAGACATAAATAAAGATATGTATGAGAGAGCAGTAACAAATAATAAGACTACTAGTGGTAAGACTGGTGATTTTCTTGTCACTATAGGATTGCACCAAAGATCAGCATTGAGTCCATACCTTTTCACGTTGGTTATGGATGAGTTAACAAAACATCCACATGAGCAGATTCCCTAGTGCATGCTATTTGTAGATGATATAGCCTTACTGGATGAGACAAGAGAGGGTGTAAACATAAAGCTAGAGTTATGGAGAGAAGCATTAAAATCTAAAGGATTTAAAATTAGTCGAACTAAGACAGAATATATGGAATGCAATTTTAGCAAGGAAAGTAGGAGTGGAATGCTAGTCAAGATTGATAACTAAGAAGTCCCCATAAAAGACATATTTTAGTACTTAGGATCAATGCTTCTCTCCATCCACATGAGCAGATTCCCTAGTGTATGCTATTTGCAGATGATATAGCCTTACTGGATGAGACAAGAGAGTGTGTAAACATAAAGCTAGAGTTATGGAGAGAAGCATTAAAATCTAAAGGATTTAAAATTAGTCGAACTAAGACAGAATATATGGAATGCAATTTTAGCAAGGAAAGTAGGAGTGGAATGCTAGTCAAGATTGATAACTAAGAAGTCCCCATAAAAGACATATTTTAGTACTTAGGATCAATGATTCATGAGAGTGGAGAGATTGAGAGGGAGGTTACCTAGAGAATCCAAGCGAGTTGGAACAAATGGAGATATGCATTTGGAGTTTTGTGTGATTGACGAGTGCCACTCAAACTAAAAGGAGAATTCTATAAGATGGCCATAAGGCTGACCATACTCTATGGATCAGAGTATTAGGAAGTTAAGGAAAATCATGCTCATAAGATGTATGACGACCAGGGTTTTGAAAACACATTTTCATAAATACTTGCAAAGGTAGGGCCTTAATTTTGAAACTCATTTAAAATACAAAGAGCAGAAACATATTTTCTTTGAAATTGATATGTCAAAAACCCGAGTGCCACCTCAAATTACTTATCATGCATAGATTTTTGTATAAAATAAAATTTCCATTGAATATCAATAGAAATACTTTTATTAAAATCAGGATCAATGTAGTGGTTCACATACACAGCCCTGGTAGTCATTACATACCTCGTCCAAATATTACAATCCAAATTACAAAACAATCAATGCAATCTTCCTCAAAGTAAATACCCTGAGTAGTAGTTCGATGATAATTATCCTCAAGTCTTGAGCTTTCAATCTTCCTTAACTGTATCAGAGATATTGTAAACATTCAAACATTTACAATATCTTAATAAGCTATGCTTTGTAGGGGATTTAAGAAATATAATCAATATATCTCAAAATCAATAGTTCTTTATATCCATGATATAAATCAATTTATACAATTGGATAACCATTTTATCCTTCACTCATCATATGAATTATAAGTATATATTACATATAAATAAAACCAGTGAAAATCGTGAATATAGTCAATATCATCAATAATATCTCATTTCCAAACTGATTTCAATATTAATATTATGTGTTAATATATATTCATATTGTATTGGGAATCATCTTCCAATACAACATCGGTAATAACTTTTACTGGGCATCTCATCATGCCATAAAATAAGGCATCTTATCATGTCATAACATAAGGCATCTCATCAGGCTATAACATAAGGCATCTCCTCATGCCATAGCGTAAGGCATCTCATTATGCCATAATCAATTGCATCATAATGCAAAATAATCAAAGGACTACCATGCTTGCAGTCTCAATCCGTACAGCACGCCTGGATAATTACTCAATACTCCATTAATACGACGGTGGAAAATATAGATCCATGTTCGTATGGGGGGAACCATGGCTCTCACAGTGGTGGCCTTTCCATAATTGCCCCACTTGATATTTTGCCTCTCTTTGGGCACGGTATCATCATCATAATCAGTTTCGGAGAGTAGGTGGCCAAACCCTCATAACTCTCCTAGCATTGGCATCCCCAGGCATAAGCTTGTCTTAAAATAAAATCACAAGCCTACATGCTTATATGGAAAATAATATTCCAATACTTACAAACTGTGTTTGGTTATAATAAGACATACCTATAACTTATTTCCTCAAGATTTGGGGGTCCAACTAATATAGTTCAAATCTTCTCATTCTACCCATTAAGTAATTTCATAATTACTTAATCAATCACTTTGTATTCATTTCAACATCATTTGTTGCCTTAAGTAATTTCATAATTACTTAATCAATCACTTTGTATTCATTTCAACATCATTTGTTGATTCATAAACAATTTTAAGGAAATTATAATCAATCTATAGTTATCAGGATAAGATCATGTGTAAAATACATGTATCTTCTATATTGAATATATTCTTAAGGTCCACTTACCTTTACTTTCAACAATCCATCTTCTCATTGATCTTGATCATCATATCCTTCATGTATCTATCAAATCATGTGTATATAGTCATTCCTCAACTCATTTATACTTCCTAATTGCTCTTTTGATCATCTTTACATAGGATGATTTGGATCTTGTTCCTTGGATCATATTGATCAAGGGTTTAATCTATTGATCTATATTTGAATCTAATATTTATACTACTTCAAAACATGTATACAATATTATTATTCTTATTATTCTTGATCATTCAAGATCTCCTTATGGATCTTGTTTGATCTTTGATTATCTTAATTACCATTTTTATTAGGATTAGATAGCTTACTATCTTTTTATGATCTTATTATTATTCAACTAGTTAATGTTTTATCAATTGAGGATAATTTATGCACTCCTAATTCTAGACAGCTCCTCCTTATTTCAAAATTGACTAAGGCTTGTCAATTAAAAGTTGCTCACAGAGTGGTTAATTCAATCCTCATGTAAGGAGGCATTTAGAGCTCACAAATGTCGCAAAAGGTAGGAGAAGAGCAAGGCTCTATTAGAGAACCTCGTTAACCACCATATTCAGCATTTATTGGGGTGACCTTAGCTCAACCTTCATAAAGTTCCTATCAGCATTAAACCCTAAGTACTCTTGCTATTTGATTTTAATTAAATCCATGAACATTAAAATGTCATTCATTGGGTTTATTATTCTCCTAATTTGGGCCAAGGAAATGATATTTCTTATATTGTCTTACTAACTATAGCCCTTACTATCATTAAGTCCATGTCCATATCCATTGTAAATGTTCATCAATATCTATTTTTCTTTAATTACACTTTCCATGTAATTTACATAACATGAACAATTAAAGCATAAATAAATAAATCTAACAATTAAATCTACTAAGCAAATAAAAGAACATTTATAATAGAATTTAATAATTCACATGCTCATTTGAATACATCATATTTATTCATTTTGATCAAATGATCATATTTTGATTTCTATTCATTTTTCATCCCATTAAGGGTTTAAATATTGATCTTTCATTTTTATTCATATTTATCACATTCTCTTAATGTGATATTATCACTAGATCATTGATGCATCTCATCATATGATCTGATCTTTCTTGATCCAACTAATCATGAAGATCTTAAGTCAATTTATCCAAATCAAGGGCATAGATTTTAATCTATCCCAAATTAGCCACATCATGCCATTTATTTCTCATGATCTTATCGTTAGATCATCATCCATACTATTTTATAATTTTTTATCATGCTGGATTAGTCAGATCAAGTAAATCCATGATTATTTTTTAAGATTTCTCTTCCATTAAGGTTAAATTTCTTAATTCATCCTAGATAAGTCACATCTAACTCTTTATTCCATGTTCTCACATCACTATATCACTGATGAAACAGGAATCCAAGGTCTAATCATGTCAGATTTGACTGATCTTGGGAATTAGGACCTCTTTTTGTAATTTACAAAATTTTACAATCAATAAAACATCAATTCTATGTTTCCATTATATTCTACTCTTCACCATGAATCTAGATCTTCTTTTCGATCTTGATTTGGAGTTAAAATGAGCCCTAAATTGCATTTTTAAGGTTCCAGATCTGTTTTGAAGGTTCAGATTTGATCTAGACTGTCAGAACATGACAAAACGGGGGCAGCACGCTTCACCATAACTGAGAAGAGGCGTGTGTCACCGTCCTCTGTGACCGCACACCTGACACTCCACATGTATGAGCACATGCAAAGGTCGTCCAGCTCGAGTGTAGTTTTGTGTGTCTCCCTAGGTGTGTCCTGGAGTCAGATCTCCGAAGATCTATTGAGACAGTCCGATTTGGACTCTCAAATCAATAGTTCACCAAATCTACATTCAGATCTCATGGAAATGGATCTGTGATCTCATATCCTAGGGTTTTGGGACCCTATGAACCGATCTAACGGTTCAGAATTCCAAAAAGTGTTGATTTACCAGTGATTTGATCCTAGGTCACCAGATTTGGTTCACCGATGATTCAGTCGCTAGTGAACCAAACAAAAGGGGGAAACACACTGAAAAATCGGGGGGAAAAGGAGGGAAACCTACCCAGACCCGGTCTGGGGTAGATAGGATAGCCGAAGAAGCGACTTTTGTGCCGGATTTTGAAGACCTAACCAGACAACCTAGGTTTCTACAAATTTCTTGCCACTGAGTGCTTGCCGATGCAAAGGAAGGGAAATGGGAGAGGTATTTTGAAGAGGTGAGTGAGAGGAACCTGATTTCGGGTTCCAGTCCCTATGATTTTTTGAAGGAAATGAGATTGGAGATGATCATGCCGAGCTGGGCAAAACCCTAGCCGGCAGGGTCGTCTCTCCTGTTGGCTGGAAGGCGCATCCATGGACACGCCAGCCTAGCACAAGCTGGTTCCTATGTTGTGCGCGTGTGGGGACCGCTGCTACGGCTGGAAAGAGAAAAGAAAAGAAAAAGAGAGGGAAATGAGAAAAAGAGAGGGAAAGAGAAAGGGAAAGGGAGAAGAAGAGGAAGAGAGTGAGAGAGTCTAGGGTCTATGGGATTTTGTACATTTTGTATGAGGGGTATTTATAGGGTTATTTTTTCTTTACTTTAATTAAAATTTTAACTATTTTTATTTTAAATAATTTTTTACTTCTCATATAAAATTAAAGCATATTCCTCATCATTAATATACCATGAGCGTGCTCGGATAATTGCTCAATACTCTGCTAATACCACAGTGAAAAATGCAAATCCATGTTTGTATGGGGAGAACCATGGTTGTCACAGTGGCGGCCTTCCCATAATTGCCCCACCTGACATTTTGCCTCTCTTTGGGCATGGTATCATCATCATAATTAGTTTTGGAGAGCAGGTGGTCAAACCCTCATAACTCCCATAGCATTGGCATCCCCAGGCATAAGCTTGTCTTAAAACAAAATCATAAGCCTCCATGCTTATATGAAAAATAATATTCCAATACCTACAGACTATGTGTCTGGTTATAATAAGACATACCTATAACTTATTTCCTTAATATTTGGGGGTCCAACTAATAAAGTTCAAATCTTCTCATTCTACCCATTAAGTAATTTCATAATTACTTAATCAATCGCTTTGTATTCATTTCAACATCATTTGTTGCCTTAAGTAATTTTATAATTCCTTAATCAAACACTTTGTATTCATTTCAACATCATTTGTTGATTCAGAAACAATTCTAAGGAAATTATAATCAATCTATAGTTATCAGGATAAGATTATATGTAAAATATATGTATCTTCTATATTGAACATATTCCTAAGGTCCACCTACCTTTACTTTCAACAATCCATCTTCTTATTGATCTTCATTATCATGTCCTTCATGTATCTGTCAAATCATATGTATACAGTCATTCCTTAACTCATTTATACTTCCTAATTGTTCTTTTGATCATCTTTACATAGGATGATTTGGATCTTGTTCCTTGGATCATATTGATCAAGGGTCTAATTTATTGATCTACCTTTGAATCTAATATTTATACTACTTCAAAATATGCATACAATATTATGATTCTTATTATTCAAGATCATTCAAGATCTCCTTATAGATCTTGTTTGATCTTTGATTATCTTAATTACCATTTTTGTTAGGATTAGATAGTTTACTATCCTTTTATGATCTTATTATTATTCAACCAGTTAATGTTTTACTGATTGAGGATAATTTATGCACTCCCAATTTGTTGATGTTTAATTGCAAGTGCACAGGTTATTGTAGTGTAGCTTATGCAAGTACAGGTCGATCCCACGATGACTTGATTTAAAAAGTAAGAATTTCAATAAAATTTAATTATCTAAAATTAAAAATAAATCACTCAAAATTATTGGAATTATTGAAATCATAATCAAACATCATATACAACAAAATTGCAAAATTTTCAGTTCCTAAAGAAAACAAACAAAATCAAATAACAAGAAGAAACTACTTCCCTAGATCAATTACTATCAAAATCTTCAAATATGTTGTCTTGAGAGATGATCAGAATTCAAAGATATCTTCATCATGTCCTTAATTAGAGATCCACCAATCAGATTTGTCAAATTCTTCAAAATCAAGGAGATCTGGGCTAAAATGCAATTTCAAGATTTGGACAGATCAGATTGATTTTTGAGTTTCAGATAGAAGATCAGAGGAGTTGATTATGTCTAGGGATGTCCTAAGAATGACTTTGTAAAATTTATTTGAAATCTAGTAAGAAACAAAGGAGAAATTGAAGATTTGGTTTGATTAAGGCTAACCCGTTGATTGGGTTAAGCCTTAAATGATCTGATTCAGATTGAATAGTTCCTGGATAACAGAATATGGATAAAACAAAATGGGAATAAAATGGGACACAGATGTAAATAAAATGGGTACACAGATGGAATTAATAGAAAATGATAGAATTGCAATTTCTTTTAAAGAGCGAGGGCAAAACCAAAATTTTGTGAAAAATCTGGTTTTTAGGAAAAACCAGACAAAGAAGGAGAGAAATGAAGGAGGGAGAAGAGAAGGAAGAAAGGGAAGAGAGGAAAAAGGGAAGGGGAAAAGAGGAAATGAGGAGAAGATGGGAGAAAACCCGATTTGGGTTTCCTTCCCCTGGCCTATCCGACGACGCCTGGGATGGAGAAGAAGGGGATGACCTGGCATCCGGTCTGGCGCTGGGTTGTGCTGGGGCAGTACAGAGAGAGAGAGAGAGAGAGAGAGAGAGAGAGAGAGAGAGAGAGAGAGAGAGAGAGAGAGAGAGAGAGAGAGAGAGAGAGAGAGAGAGAGAGAGAGAGCAAAGTCGTGAAACAGAGAAAGGGTTGTTTGTGGGTGGTGTGGTTGAAGAAGAGGGAGTTCGAGAGATGGTTAGAAGGGAGAAGGAGAGGGGGAGAAAGACATTAGGGAGAATGGGAAGAGGGAAAGAATGAAGAGAGGAGAAGAAAAGGAGAGAATGAGAAGAGGGAATCCGTGAAGGAGGGTAGAGAAGGTGTGGGAGAAGAAGAGAAGAAAGAATAGAGGAGAGAATGAGAAGAGGAGAAGAAGATAATGGGAAGAGGGGGAGAGCATGAGATTTTGTGGAAAGGAAAGAGAAGAAAGAAGGAAGGAAAGAAGGAAGAAAAGAAAGGAGAAGTGGGAGAAGGGTTTGCCTTTTGCTCTTTGCTAATTTGGGTACCCCTTTTGGAAACTCCTCCAAAATTGCCTTCTCCATGTTATTTCCATTTTGCCTATGATTTCCACATTAAGCTCAATTATTGTTTAGGAAACTATTCCATCCATCTCCATGGATGATCTGATCCATCCAAAGCACTTTAAGATGATCTGCCCCATTAACTTTTAATCGCAGTCGTCCATGCGTCTTTTGGTTGATCTGCAAAAGAAAAGACTAAACTATAATCATCTAAACCGTACATTAGTCATCTAATGAGCTCTAATGATCATCTGACTGTTGATTTTGATAAATTAAGGTTTGGATGGTCAATTGGAGTTAAATTCAAAATCAAGCTAAATTTTACAAATATGCATGGTTAGATGATCTAATTGAATGCTAAATTAGGGGTATTTTGACTAAAATTGAACACTTAACATAATTTTAGACAGCTCCTACTTATTTTAGAATTGACTAAGGCTTACTAATTAAAGCTGCTCACAAAGTGGTTAATTCAATCCTCATGTAAGGAGGTGTTTAAACCTCACAAACATCATCAGAAGGTGGGGAAAGATCAAGACTCTATTAGAGAACCCCTTTAACCACCATGTTCAGCATTTACTAGGGTGACCTTAGCTCAACCTTCATAAGGTTAGTATGAGCATTAAACCCTAAGTACTCTTGCTATTTGATTTTAATTAAATCCATGAACATTTAAAATGTCATTTATGGGATTTATTATTCTCCTAATTTGAGCTAAGAAAATGATATTCCTTATATTGTCCTACTAGCTATAGCCCTTATTATCATTAAGTTCATGTCCATATCCATTGTAAATGTTCATCAATGTCTATTTTCATTTAATTATATTTTTCATGTAATTTACATAACATGAATATTAAAGCGTAAATAAATAAATCTAACAATTAAATTTACTAAACAAATAAAAGAACATTTACAATAGAATATAATAACTCACATGCTCATGTGAATATATCTTATTTGTCCATTTTGATCCCATGATCATATTTTGATCATTTTTCATCCCATTAAGGGTTTAGATATTGATCATTTATTCTTATTTAGATCTGTCACATTCTCTTAATGTGATGTCATCACTAGATCATTAATGCATTTCCTCATATGATCTAATCTTTCTTGATCCAACCGATCAAGAAGATCTTAAGCCATTTTATCAAAATCAAGGACATAGATCTCAATCTATCCCAAATTAGCCACATTAGGCTCATCAATTCATATGATTTTAACTTTGGATCATCATTCAAACTGATTTTCATGGTCTGATCATTCTTGATTACTCAAATCAAGTAAATCCATGATCATTTTTAAGATTTCTCTTCCATTAAGGTTAAATTTCTTAATTCATCCCAGATCAGTTACATCTAACTCATGATTCCATGTTACCTCATCACTAGATCACTGATGGATTAGAAATTCAAAGTCTGATCATGCCAGATTTGACTGATCTTAGGAATTAGTACAACTTTTTATGATTTACAAAATTTTATAGTGAATAAAACCTAAATTTTATATTTCTATTAGATTCTACTCTTCATCAGGAATCCATAGCTTCTTTTATATCTTGATTTGGAGTTAAAATGAGCACAAAATTAGAATTTTAAGTTTTTAGTTAAAAACAAGGGCACAGATTCAATCCGGATTATACTGATCAACGGGTTGATCAGTGGCCTGACCCCCTTACCTATGTTTGTTGGTGTACGGGAGGATGACTTGGGAGATCAGACCATCGAATCACCCTTTCCATGATCCTCCTAGATCTGACCATGTTAAAGGCTCAGATTTCATCCCTTAAGGTTTTTTTATCCCAGGAATACATCCAACGGCTCAAAATATCCAAATAAAATTGATTTACTAGAGTTTTCAAGATAGGTCACCGGTACTGGATTTACTGGAGAAACCTTGCCGAAAAATTCAGTCTGGTGATCTTCTTGCCATAAAAACTACTGGAATAGATAGAGTGGAGGATGATGAACCTACCTGAAGTGTCCAAAATCGAAGAATATAGTCGAAAAAGAGAGATTCATGCTAAAAAATATATGGTCACTAGACTTACTATTTTTTGGTGATTTCACCAATGAATATACATCCAATCAATCTGGAATCTTAGGGCTTTTATAGATCAGGTCAACCTAAAACTATCCAACGGTAAAGATTGAATTCTAACGACCAAATTTGGATATGTCTTTATGCAAGAAGGAAGAGTTGTGACATATGGTCCTCGTCAGTTGAAGCCAAATGAGAAGAAATACCCCACTTATGACTTAAAGCTGGCAGCAGTAGTGTTTGCCTTGAAACTTTGGAAGCATTATTTGTATGGTGAAAGGTTTAATGTCTTCACTGACCACAAAGTTTAAAGTACATCTTTACTCAGAAAGATTTAAATTTGAGGCAGATTAGATGGGTTGAATACTTAGAGAACTTTGATTTCACACTTTAGTATCACCTAGAAAAGGCAAACATTGTTGCAGATGCACTAAGTAGAAAGTCTAGAGGTTTGATGGTAGGACTTCAAGGTTTCAAATGGAAGGCACGTGAGTCATTGATCGAGTATGACTTGCACACTGGGTCATCTGAAAGCTGTGCATTCTTGTGTTAAATGATTGCCCAACCTTTTGTACTATAAGAAGTCTTGTAGGCTCAGAAGGATGATGATAAAGCTAAGAGTATTAGAGCCTGGCTAGAAGAGGGTGAGAGTATCGAGCATTGGACAATAAAGTCTTTTGGTGGGTTAAGGTATTTGAGTAGACTATCGGTACTACAGTTGATGAGGTTAGGGGAAGATTACTAAATGAGGCACACCGGTATAAATTTTTTATATATCCTGGTAGCACAAAGATGTATTATGACCTCAGGAGACAATTTTGGTGGAAAGGCATGAAGAAGGACATTGCTGAGTTTGTTGCTCGATGTTTGACATGTCAAAAGGTTAAAGCAGAACATCGGAAAGCAATGGGATTACTACAATCTTTACCAATGGCAGAATGGAAGTGAGCCATGGATTTTGTGGCAGGTCTTCTACATAGTAGGCAAAGTTGGAACAACATATGGGTGACTATTGATAGATTGACTAAGTCAGTGCACTTCCAACCAATGAAGGTTACTGATTAACTTGAGACATTGAGTCAACTATATGTAAGCGAGATTGTAAGATTACATGGGGCACCTATATCTATTGTATCAGATAGAGATTCTAGGTTTACTTCCAGATTCTGGAAGGGTTTCTAGGAAGTGATGGATACAAGGTTAACTTTTAGCTCTACATTTCATCCTTAGATAGGTGGACAGTCTAAGAGCGTGATTCAGTTGCTTGAAGATATGTTAAGAGCTTGTGTGCTAAACTTTCAAAAGAAGTGGGCTGAACATCTATCACTGTTGAAATTCTCATACAACAACAATTTTCAGTCCAGTATAGGGATGGCATCATTTGAGGCATTATGTGGTAGACCATGCTGATCCTCAATTTCTTGGGCAAAGGTTGGTGAGACATCATTGTTAAGCCCTGACGTCATTAGAGAAACTATAGAAAAGGTGAAGCAAATCAAACAACGATTGTTGACAACTCAGAGTAGAACCAAGAGCTACGTTGATCAAAGGAGGAGACCATTAGAGTTTGAGGTAAGAGATTAAGTGTTCCTAAACGCTTGACCAAGACCAGGAGTAACATGTTTTGGCAAGCGTAGGAAGTTATCTCTTTGATATATTAGACCTTTCGAGATTCTGGAGTGGGTTGGAGAAGTTGCTTATCATTTGGCCTTGCCTCCATAGTTATTGCAAATTCACAATGTTTTCCATGTGTCGATGCTGTGAAAGTATGAGCAAGACCCTTTTCATATTCTTGATTGGACAGATCTTGCCATTAAAGAGGATGTTTCATATGAGGAGAAACCAATACAGGTGGTTGACTAAAGGATATAGGTTTTGTGTAGAAAAGTGATACCACTTGTAAAGGTGATATGGCAACATCATGAGACAGAAGAAGCTACATAGGAGTTGAAGTCGAAAATCCAATGAAAATACCTGAAACTATTTGAGGACTCAAGTATCTATTTAATTTTGAGGACAAAATTTCTTTAAGAGGGGAAATATTGTCACACCCGTATCCTAAAGAGTAGGTTAATGATGAATTAACTTGTTAACCATCTCAGATTGGGTGAAACAAGACAAACAAGGTGGGATTGAGTAAGTGGGCCTTGCATAAGTTTGGTCGTAAATCGAGCATAGTTTTGGCTAAATTTTAAATCTTTATAACTTATTAAATTTTGTATCTTATTAAGGATTAAATAATTGGAAATTTTATTCTACATTCATAGCAAATTTAAATGAATTTTGCTCTAAAATGAAATCTTGTCATAAATCAAGTAATTATAAAATAATTTAAATATAAATTAAAAACATTGAAATTTTATGATGAAAGGTTAATTATTGGATTGTGCTCGATGAGAGCTTTCCAACGACAATAAGAACACGTGAAACAGAGATCAAGACCCTTAAGTCCAAAAGTTTTACAAATAAAAAGGGAGGGTCCAAATTGATAATGGCACCCCCTATCTTTACTTTTTTGAGATGACGAGTTGAGGAGCAAGTTGACACATGGGAGTAAGACTCACCAACTGTACTTAGCTACCCCTTCCTCCAAGCATTTGTAATGTGAAGAAACAAGGAAAAAGCCATCACTGACAGCTTTCCCCCTGCTATTTCCCTTCTCCCCGATCTATGATCATGACCTTCGATTCCTCCTCCTCTGGTGAAAGGAAACCAATGACAACTTCACCCTCTCACCCCACTTTTGTTCTCCCATCCTCCTTTCGGGTTCTCCTCCTATGAGATTTGCCAGCAACAACAAAGGGTGAATGACCACCTAAAACCAACCAAAGAGTGGCTAATCGGGTAAGTCCTTCTCCCTACTATTTTCTTCTTTTCCTTTTTCCCTTCTGGCCATTCCCAACCACTGTTCGTTATTACTGTCACCATTTTTCAATGACAGGAATAGTAAAAACCATGAGAAAATCAACTGGTTTGAAAAACACTATTAGTAAAATAGTGCTTAATCGATAATCAGAGACGTTCATTGTATTCCTTATGTGATTACTAGTAAAACTCCTCTGGTTTCATGAAAATCTGTCAAGTAATGAAGCTAAAATCTAAGAAAAATAGTGATAAACAACTTTAAAAACTATTGAAAATTTTGACAAAAAACTATGGCTTTGGTAGAAATTGAAAGGAACATACTAAAAAAAACAAAAATTCAACCAATTTTAAGGATTTCCTTGTAAAAACTTTACAAAAAAAAGGTACTATTTGGTCACCTTCTCTAGTGATGGTGACATTTTCTGACAAATCCCTAAAAATATAAAATTTTGAAATTTTTGTGATTTGGATAAATCACACTTGATCTTTTTATTCATGAAGATGGATCATCGATCATGAATCAATTAGTCCTTGAACTTTTTATCGAAAACTTGGTAGTGCATAGGGAAAAACTAAGATCTCAACATCCGACTATCAAAAATATGATCAAAAGGTAGACCTGTGTAAAAATATCACTTCAATTACCCATTAGCAATGAATTATGACAAAAATAATAGACCAATTATGGACTATTTGATGGAAGATCTAATCTGACGGTCCAAAACTCGATAGGTGATGATTGAAGGCTAGGAAAGGAGATTAGACCACGGATTATGATTAAAATCATTGAATAGTTAAATAATTTACCTTAAATGATGAAAATTAAAAAAATTTGAGGTACATGCCCGTTCTAGACCATCGATTTAAAACAAATGGTGTTGTAAGTAAATAGCCACCAATTGGTGTCCTGATAATCAATCTTGATATCTAAGGTTGGATCAATGACATTACGAATAGAGATCTTAAAGTAATTATAGTAAATTCCATGTAATTCTAAAATTTACTTAGAACTTGTATTCTTGACACAGGTTTTGAATGCTATTTGGACGATATTGATAATTGATTTGTGAGTTATACTTAGAACTCAGGTAAGGACCCTAAACCCTTCTTTATCCTTAAATTCTTGTCAATCTGCTCACTTGAAATTAACACTATGAATGTGTAGAATAAATAGATTATCATATTGGTTGAATGGATGATATGAATTGCAATTACTTCTTGAAATTGTCATATGATATTCTTATTAACTATGCTTAACTATTATGATGATGCAAATTGTGATAAAATGGTCAATGCTAAGATAATAAGCCATAAGGGCTCCCTAGTAAGCTATGATGATGCCATCTAAGATGGTAAACCCTGAGGGAAAGGGCTACCTGGTTGATTGCAACTAAGATGAAGTCGCTTAAGATGGTAAACCCTAGGGAATGGATTGTCGATTATTAAGCCTCCCAAGATGGTAAACCCTGAGGGAAAGGCTCAGCTGGTTCTTTGGAATCATGGTAGAGCGGGCCAAGATGATAAACCCTAAGGAAAAGGGTTGCATGGTCTTTTTGGAACACAATGGAGCCGCCTAAGATGGTAAACCCTGATGGATGAGTTGGCAGACTTGAGTCTCCCAAGATGGTAAACCCTGAGGGAAAGGGCTGCAAGTTCATTATGACTATAGTGGAACCGCCCAAGATGGTAAATCCTAAGAGAACCTAACATTAGAGCTGCCCAAGATGACAAACCTGACATTGAATGTTATGCTTATCGTTTTATAGTTTGAATTTGAAATAAAGTGCATAACTTCATTACTCATTTGTTGAAATGAAAATAAATGTCTTGTGGTTGAACATGAATGGGGAGTTGGAATTGTGTGGGTTTATTTGCATACCCTGAATGTTTCATGATTGACATGAATGGGGAGTTGATATTGCATGGTTTTATTTGCATGCTATGATCATTGCTTTATAGTTTGGATTTGGAATAAACTATATTTTCATTCTACTACTAGTATGTTATACTCAATAATACATGCTATCTGTCTTATTGATTACCTAGTAAAAATGGAAACAAGTGTTCCATGATTAGATAGCAATGTGCAGTTGAGCTAAGCTCAACAAGAATGGTAAGATATGCCTGAGTTTAGTTCTTTTTTCTTACTAGGCTTCACAGCTCACCTTATTCTTTTTTCAAGTACTAGTTAAGCTGATAAAGGGAAGGCTCTTGAATGAAATGAATGAAGCCTAGCTGATGATGTCATATTCTGCATTGTATATGTATGTTTATGATAAGTACAAGCTATGTCCTATTATTTGATGAGTAGCCCTATGCATTCTATATATTTTATGTTCATGATGCATGCATGAGACTTAGTTAAACTTTGGGTTAGCAAGCAGAGGTTTTAGTAATTTATTGTAATGAATTGTGTGGAGACTGAGTCTCATATAAGGGTTTTATAATTGTCATACCATTTATCAAGTAAATTGCATTGCATGCATTAAATTCGTAAGTCTAAAAAATAAGGGAGGCTCTAGCAAAATTTTAATAGAATTTAGTAGTTAAAAGAGAAAATTTTGTCAGCTAAACCGTGAATTGCACAGGACAAGAGCATTTAGCTCTTTCGATACGTCCATCACAATATATGGAAAAAAAAAAGAAGAAAGCCATGTAGGCTTTGCAAGCCAAGCACTATGTTTGATTACGTTAAATTATGGTCACGGCAATTAAGGTCATGACAACAAATATAAGTCATTTTGTAAGGAAAATTTTCTATAAGAAAGATACTCTTTTGATACTTGGACATGATCTAAAATAACAGATTTCTTCCCCACACACACCTCCTTGAAGGGTTAGTTTCTAGATAGTTTCTGAGCATTCACTTGCAAAATACCTTCATTGTACATAACTTGTGATTAATAGAGACTCTTGAGACACCACTCTCAAAATTCCTAGCTGCCTTGGATGCTTAACTTTTGAACCATGACTGTTAACTCTTCTATTGCTATGTGAGCAAATCATTTTACAATTCCTATGTACATCTTGAAATGCTAGTTTCCAATAACCACATCTTTGACAAACCAAATTAGGGAATCCAAGTTTCCTCCAGCTTTTCTAACATTCATGGAAAGCTATTTCTTTATTGATGTTTCATGCTCAAAAAATGGGAAGTTAGGTTCTCCTACTCATTAAGGTTTTTGGTAGATCATCCCTAATGATGGAACATCAATTCTTGATGCCCATAATTTCCAAATTGTCTTTTTCTATAGGTTGGAATTTGTCTCTTCCCCCAAAAGCTTCTTCCCTACTTTTCTTTGTTTATTTTGTTAAATAATATGTAAGTAGTGGGCAATTGTTGTATACTATGAATTATTCATTTCCTAGGGCCCATCTTGGATGGTCATGCTTCAAAAACCACCTCCATTTGATGATCTTAAGAACAACTATTTTGGGTCCACCATGTAAGCAGCTTCTTAGTTGAAAATGGACGTGAACAACTTCTAGTCCCTACCAATAAATTGCTTTTATGTAAAAATAAGTGAGAACTTTCTAAGCTCACTATGTAAATAGTTTCTTATATAAAAATAGGTGTCAATAGTTTCTAGGGCTAGGGCCTACAATGGAAATAGCCTATTATTTTAACATGAGTGTAGATATCTTCTAGTGCTTGTCATGTAAATTGCTTCTTATTTAAAAATGAGTGTGGATACCTTATAGGGATCACCGTATAAATAGCTTCTTATTTGAAAATAGATGTGGACAACTTATGAGGACTATCATGTAACTAACTTCTTATTTCAAAATAGATGAATATATCAATTTAAGGTTATTTGAAATGGTATGAATATAAATTTTTACGCCCAACAACCATTTTGTCAAACTCAAGTGAAAATTGAATCCCTTCTCCTTTTCTTTTTTCTAAAGGTGGAATTATTATTCAATTTTCACTATCGTGGTCCCCACAACCAAAATTAAACAACTTTAAAAATTGTTAACTAATACTAAACTAGGCAAAGTCTTGTAAATTTCTGGTGGATTAACATTGAGTGGGGAAGAGTTTAACTACTAGTTATATTGGACAAACATGAGCTAGCAATAATTTTGGAGTTACAATTGGATGAGGATGAGGATAAATACAATGGCACAGAGACATTAGCAAACAAATAACTAAAGATACAAGCACACACAAGGAGCATTAGATGTAGATGGTTCAGTAGTAACATTGACATTGATAGGGTAGCGATGATTGTATTATTATTCCATTAGAAAAAATAAGTATCTCAATCATCACTAATTAATATTTTTTAATAGTAATTTTAGAAAATTTACACAATCATAGAAAGTGACAATGAAAATAAGAAGCCACACAATAAGACCAAGATAATTAAGGGGTTCAACCTTGTCAGATATGTATCTATTGTTGGGCTAGTGCCTATCTGCTTAAGCTTTTAGGTCAAATGACGATCCTACATAGTATCAATGCCTCATTGATTGCGAGGTCATGGGTTTAAACCATAGTAATCCAACATGATATCAAAGTTTTATTGATTGAAAGGTCAATAGTTCGAACCCTGAGACCCCTCAATTATCAAATATACATTCAAGAGCCCAAAAGACCATCTTCCACATGAATGTGTTAGAGATATGACTATAGTTGGTTCACTTCCTAGTAGCTTAAGCTTTTAGGTCAAATGGTAATCTAATTGACTTTATTGCCTATAGCTAGGGTGCATGATCTAATCTTTTTCACTATGAGAGAGTAAATAAAATAATTAAAATCTTTGGTTGGATTCAAATCCCTTGACATGCACAACCTCTTGTACACCCTTCTCTCTCGCTTTCTCCCTTTTTAACCCTAATAAAGAACTAGCCTAAAGTTAAAAGCTTGTATCTTATAATAGGTAATTCATGAAACTCTATATATGCCTTTTAAGACCTCCTCTCTAAGTAACTGACTTCCACCAAGAAAATTTTCTCTCAAATGCTTTTTGAATTACATTATATCTCTCGAGAGAAAATTAATTCTCTCAAAAGTCAAGTGGCTTCAATCATGTGTGTGGCGGTGATTGAGACATACACACAACATTTTTAGTTAAACTTGGATGACTCATGAATTGGAGATCCAAGCTTTGAGAATTGGTAAATATATTATAAGTCATGTAATTTATCACAAAGGGAGTCCTCTGGTCTGATTTCTGTGAAGTAAGTTCATGGCAAGTTGAGGTTGTTGAGCAATTTGGTAATATGTTATGGTACTCACTAGACCCTTGAGTATTGGGGATGATTTATAAATTGTTATCACTTAAGGATCAATGTAGAAGATCTAAAGTTTCAATAAGAAATTGAAAGTAAGTCTCACAAAGAATCAAATAATTTTTCCTATGAGGAGAAGCAATTAAAATCCTAAAATAATTAAGAGGGAAAGAGAATAAGATGCTTTGTAGACTAAAAGAATGAAACAAAGAAAATTTTCTCAAGAGAAGAACATTGAAAACTGGAATCACTTGTTAGAGTAATATCGTACCCAGTAGAATAATATCACACCTAGTAGAGATCTAAGGGCTCGAGAAAATAGAAAATTGAGGAAAAACTCTTGAAAGGAGTGCCACAGTTGCTAGACTCAATAGAAGGCTGAAAACTAGGAATTATAGACCATAATGTAGAAGAGTAGGTGCAAGGGAGTGCCCTTTTATATAAAGGGCATTCATTTTATAATCATGCCTCTTTGATTTTCTTTCTTGAAGAGATGAAATGGAACTATTAGTCCTCAACTTTTAGATAAACCACCTCTTCTCTACTCCTCTTTGCATAAGCAATGTGAAACTAATCTCCTAACCTTAAAACAACTCCAACCTCTTATGCACTACTTTTTCTCTTTTGCATATATACCTTCTCTGTCTATCTTTATCTATCTTAACAAAAATTTAAACCATTAAAAAAAAAAGTCTTGCAAAAACCACATTTTTTTAGTCCACATTAGAAAATCTACATTCATTAGTACCTATAAATGTATGAAAAATCAAGATGCTACCCACATGGCTTTGGACACCTGTCAAACAACCATTGACAATGATATAGTCCAAGAAATTTATAGGTTTACATTTTGTTGTTGGAACTCTAAAAATACTTCATAGATGAAGGGCTAATCAAGAGAAAGCAACATGCAATGGGATAGACTTATTTGGTTTCCATGAAAATAACAACTTCTAGTGGATGGCTGATCAGACAACCCATGTGTCTAGCATTATTCATTAGCCTCATCTAGAAATTGAAACATGATGAGAATTATCATAGAGAAAAATGCTATCTACACTAAATTTAGGGACCAACTCCAAAACCCTCCTAGGTAAAGACCCACCTTTAGATGATTTGGCCTATTTACCTGTTTGGCCTCTCTTAGATTCGTTACACACCAAAAGTCATAGTTGTTTAATGCTTGAGCTATATATTTTGATCTTTTATATCATGATCATTCAATTTTTTAACTAAAAAACTAGTAGCTATAAGCATCCAATGACAATGACATTTTATAAATAACCTAAATAGAATAGGCCAAATAAAATGATTATATCAGATCGTCCAAAGGTTGAACTTCGTTAGTCAATTTCAGAGTCATCCCCAAAAATCACTTCAGATAGCATTTCTCCATCAAGAGGATCATTCCATCTACTTTTTCTACCATCTCATACCATATTTCTAAAACTTGACAAGTATCAAAACCCTTGGAGTTGACTTAGCAAAGTTATGAGTTAATTGGTGTACCCAATTTTACTCAGCCAAGATAAAGTTGGAATTTGATGAGAATTGGGCATGAAAATAATGACAATATAAAACTTACAAATTTCCACATACATAATGTTTATTCAGATAACTAGGACTAAGAAGCCATGTACTAATATCTATAAGCAAACATGAGCAACCAATAAAAGGAAAAAATGTATAGCAACAGGAAGAGGACTATGGATGATGTTTGTCCAATGATTTCAAGCCTGCATTTGAAGTTTTTATAAAGCTCACCAAGGTTTCAAGTGTCAAAGTTTGAGATTCAAGATATAATTAGCATTCACAGTTCAATGTTCCAAGATTTTGATATCAAGAGACCTTTATGTATAGTAGCATAAAATCTATCGAGGTATAATATTAGAAAGTGACATCTCATTGATCGAGCAACCTTGAGCGCTTGTTGTAGATTTTTGAAATTTGATTTCCCCTCTTCCAACTATAAAAAATGCAGGCTTTGTTGGCCGGGGAAGAGTCGTAGAATCACCTGCTAACATGACAACTATAGATGACATAGTAGGTCTATCAGCTGCATCTTGCTGAACACACAACAACCCAATATTGATGCATTTCAATGCTTCATTCCTTGGACATAATTTTGCTATGAATGGATCCACCAACTCCAACACTTTGTCTGCACACCATAACTTCCAAGTCTGCATGATTACAATTCATGGAGTTTCATTAGAAGAAATTAGCTAAGGAATGAAATAGTTAGTTTATGGCAAGCACAAAACAATTTACATATTCAAGGAGGCTTTGAGCAACTTCAGATTCATTGAAGCTGGTGTTCCTTTTCCCACTTATAATCTCTAATAAGAGAACCCCGAAACTAAAAACATCAGATTTAGTTGAAAACAACCCATGCATAGCATATTCGGGAGCCATGTATCCACTGTTTAAAGAAGACAAGAGACACATTAGAAGCATTAAGACAAAAATATATTTATCTAAATTCACAGCGTAACAACTTTTCCCTCTTTAAATTTTCAAAATGCCTCGAATGTGGAAGTTACTATTGTTAGATTTTTATAAGAGGAAAGCTAGGCCGAAGATCTTAAATGGACCTTAGCCAGAAGTGCCTAAAATTTGGCACTATAGGGGCCTATCTTTGGATGATCTAACCCGGTCATCTCATTGCTCCAAACTTTGGAAAACTAGTAAATAGAAACTCATGCTGATTGGATGATTCAAGTATAATAAAACTATATTTGTTAGAGTTGAATATACACCGTTGTTATACAAAATTTGTAATTGCCTATTTCCTTCAAAGGTGGGCCCTGTAGTGCCAAATGTTGGGTGCTTCTGGCTAAGGTCCATTTAGGGCCTTCTTGCTAGCATTCCTCTTTTTAAACAATATAGAGACATATTACAAGCATTAAGATGAAAATATGTTTATTAAATTCATAGTTTCTAATCACTTTTTCCTCCTCCAAATTTTGTAGAAGGTCTTGAAATGTGGAAGCCATTATTGTTAGGATTTTAAAATTCAAACTTATAATGTAACCTACATTGCCACATCAAGGTTATTTATTTGAAAACTAAAAAAGTAGTGAGAACATCAAGTGCTTCAAGTTACCTATTCTTATTGGTCTTAATTGTAAGGGTAACATCATATGGGAGACCTTTTCCTGAAGTTTCTCAATGTCTCCCACCTATACACATATACTTGATGGGAGAAGGCATATCAAGACATAAGTCCTCTGGGAAAGCTTAGTCTTGCAATGAAACTAGACTTAGCATTTCATCATCCTTTTCATTAAAATTTGCTAGAAGCCTAGAAGCTTTATATCCAAAAATGAAGAATAGCGATTCATGTTCAACTCCAAATATGTTACCATGAATGGAGGTAAGTAGTTTATTCATATTTTAAAGTTTAGTTCAAACTAAAGTCACATAGTGCAATTGGTTGCAGACAACCAGGCACTTTTACTCATTATGCTTGGGCCAAGGTTTGAGGTGGAATATTCCTCCATACTAGGGAGATTAAAAAAGATTTAGGAATTAGGATAATAGGTTTGAAGTAGTTTTCTTCCTAATTCTTCACTTTAGTATTAAAAAAAAAAAAAATGTTTACAGCTAATGTCTAATAAGTAAAAAATTTCTTTACACGCTATAAGATGGATATAATATGCAAAAGAACATGAAATTGCCTAACTAGTTTTTATATTATAAAGGGAAGCCTTTGTTGTGTGACTTGTAGGTCATGAGCTTCAGCTGGAAACAACGGGGAAGCCCCGATGCAAGAAGCTCCTGCCTATGCAGGATCTGAGGAAGGGGCGGACCCCAAGGGAGTATAGTAGGCAGCCTTACCTTGCATTTTGCAAGAGGCTGATTCCATGCCTTGAACCTGTGACCTCAAGGTTACATGACAACAACTTATACCATTGCACCAAGACTCCCCTTCAAATGCAAGGTAGGTCTGTGTATTACTGCTCTGATGTGGTCCACCCCTTCCCTAAAACCCACATACAAGGCAGCTTCATGCACCGGGCTGCCCTTACTTTGGTTTTTATCTTTTGATAATAAAATCACAATAAAGTTGGTTTTTCCATCTTCCTTGGCTAAAAAGAAATTGAAAATCACAACTATTGAACTTACTAAGTGCCAACAACTCTATTTGTGTTAGCTTGATTTTGGTTTCCTCCAAAAATCCTAGCCATGCCAAAGTCAGAAATTTTAGGGTTCATTTCATGGTCCAACAATACATTGCTAGCTTTCAAGTCCCTGTGAATAATTCGAAGTCGAGAGTCTTCGTGAAGATATACAAGTCCTCTTGCTATTCCGTTGATAATGTTGATGCGTCTTTCCCAGTCTAGCTGAATGCTCTTCTTTGGCTCTAACCAGCAACAAAATTAAGAATCAATTTTCTAAATCTTAGTCATGCAATTTATAGAAACAGCACTTGAGGACATTCATTGACATAAGCATAGTCTTCAATATGCAGATTCTTTCCTATTTGTAAAATATTAACCATATTCTAAATGTTTTATGAGCCAAGACGTCGCAGTAGAACTAATTCTATTCAAAAGAGAACTAATTGAGAAAGTGGGCCAAACCGAAGAGGAATCCGTCAAGACTGGTGTTGGGCATAAATTCATAGACTAGCAGCTTTTCTTCTCTCTCTATGCAGCAACACAAGAGCCTCACTAGATTCTTGTGTTGAAGCTTCGAAATCAATATGATTTCATTCCTGAACTCTAGGAGACCTTGCTTGGAAGTCTTTGAGAGCCTTTTCACTGCCACTTCTTTTCCATTGAGCAGTCCCTGAGAAAATTAGTTCATATTTAAAAGTCCATCTCCCTCTGCTTAGCATTAAGAGGTAATTAAATATCATTACCTTATAGACGGGGCCAAATCCACCTTCTCCAAGCTTATTTGCATCTGAGAAGCTGCAGGTAGCTTCTTGTACTGTAGTGAAGTTGATCAATGGCAGTTCTTGATTTTCCACATCATTTTCTATATACTCAATGAATTTAGTGGTAGTTAGAATTCCTGCACATTCGAATAAACTTCTTCCTCTTGTTATGACCTCTTCAGTTGTTGGGTATGCCTCGCTGGAGGCTCAAATTTGGCCTACCACGCACTAGGCATGGAGCAACTTGTAATTGTTGCACTTAACAGATAATATTGGCAACAGAAGATATCAGTAACAAAGAGAGAGAGAGAGAGAGAGAGAGAGAGAGAGAGAGAGAGAGATTGCCCACGGACATGAAAGAATAGAGTTATACTTACCATTGTTATTGTCCTTTTGTGATTTTCTCCTGCAGAGAAAGCAATAGACAAAACAACCAAAGAGAAGTGCCGCTACAGTCGCCCCTGATGCACTTGAGATTATTACAGCCATCGAGGATTTTTTTCTACCTGCATCTAGAAGGTAATAAGTTTCATTTGAGTTGAAAATGCACGTATTCCTGGTTCATCAATATTGTCTGAAATAATGAATAATTTTGTGCCTACATTATGTCCTACAAGTTGTTGATCAGAGCCACTCATTTGCTGTGACCTTTCTCAAACAGGTCCAGACTATGGCTGAAAGTAGAATTAGGCCAAAGGATTTGATGATCCAAATTATTGGTTGTTTAGCCTGTTTTAGATAGAGTTGCATTGATCCAAACCATTCTTTTCTTTCATTTATTTATCTTTTAATGTCGAACACACACATAACCCCCTGTGTGCACCTCGAACCCATGACCCGCCAAATGTCAGGGATAGACATTCTACTTAAACCACTATGCTAGAACGCATTTGCTCGAAGCCATTCCGTTACTCGTCTTGCGTGGGTCTAGTTTGCTAATTCAGTGCGCACACTGCAAGGATAAAAATGACAGGCCCTATAGACCAAAAAAGATTATGTTGGTCTCTCCGGAGGCTGCTGCATTCATTTATAACACTTGACACGTGAGCCTGGTAACATATACTATATGTGCGCAAGACCCACAATGGGGAGGTTTCGTGCAACATCCCGATAACAAAAGGGCCCAACTCTGATGATTCAAACTTCATCTGCAGAGTGACATCTAGCTATTGGTGATTCTAACTGTTTATCTTTGGAGCCCCATTAAATAGTCCGTACCTGGAGGTTCTTGTCTTCAGATGATCTTAGACGAACAAAAGAAGGTACCAGCACCTTACTAACTTACCCAACAAATAACCATTGTGTAAGGGCGGTACTAGCTCCATAGTTTCTTGCTTAGCTTGTACTACATATGTGGGTCGGCTTTTAGTCATATGAATTCCAAACTCCATGGTCCTTAAGCGGCAGCTGAGCCGGCCAAAATGAGGATCATCCTACCGTTCTAGCATCAGTAAGTACATTCATGACGTACTTCTAAAATGAGAACGATCATTTTAACTAAGCTGTGGGACTGACTTTGTAATCCCTCCTCTATTTAGCCTCCACCTTTGGATGATCTTATTCATCTTCTTCCTCTTCCTCTATTTAGGCATCTGCTAAAACGCAAGCCTATTGAATGATTCTAGCTAGCTATTATTCTGAAAAGTTTTTTATCATGAGGGCACATAATGGACTTTTACGGTGAGGAAACCAGAGAAAACTAATAGCCAAAGGCAACCAATGGATATGAATTTTTGAGTTTTCAGCTAGGCGAAGAAGATGAATGGTCAGATCGGTGTGGTCTAGATAGAGGGATCAAGGAATCAGAAAAATTGGGATAAAAAATACCAACCAAGAACAAGCAACTTGGGGAGTGGAAAATTGTATGGCCAAAGAGTTGAGGCGGATAGTTGTCACTAGAGAGTGTTGGGGTGGACCTACTATGGTTCATGCCCATGTGATGAAGATAGTCGACATCTAGAAGATCAGCACCACATCTATAGATCCTGACGGTTAGATCTATGCCGATTGGCGGATCTAACTCTATAAAACTGGTATCAGAGTACGATTGCGAGGTTGATCAAACACAATTATATGGCGGGCACAGTGGTTGTGCAGCAAGACTGCAGGATACAACTGCAGCGGTGACAACATTGGTCGACACCGTGGCTACGAGGGATCATATGGTGGATCCCGCTACTCGAAGGAAGGTTTCTCTCTCTCTCTCTCTCTCTCTCTCTCTCTCTCTCTCTCTCTCTCTCTCTCTCTCTCCAAGGAAGAGGAATCTGCTATTAAGAAGAACGGAGAAAACTGCGAAGTTACAATGCCAAAGAATTGCCTATGATGCTATGTTCACAGAGGATGACAATACTGAGGATTCCTGCAAATACCCAACCAGAGCAAGGCAATGACGCCCTCATCTTGCGAACCAAAAAGGATACATCGTAAAAGGCGATGGGACATAGCGTCCTCCAGTTAACAACGCACTTGATGATCACTAGTTGATGGTGGAGTCGAAGCCTAACAAGATGGCGAGTGACAGAGTGCTAAAGGAGCAACAAAAAGAGATGAGGAAAAGGACTACCAAGGTGTAGATGGAGACGCAGAAGATGGAGAGGATGAAGAATATTTGCAACAATATCTTAGTCGTGATTTGTTGCCGCTAAAGTGGCTTTCCGATGAGTCAGACGCCAGGAATTGCTCTGGACAGAACAACGTGAAATAGGAAGAATCCCAGCCGAGATTATTCAGCATAAAGTGGGTCAGAGGTGAATTGGCAAAAGAACTTAGAACGCTTTGCCTCTTGAAATCATTGATAAAGCTGGATTGTAAAGGAGGAACAAAAGAAGTTGAGAGTAGCAGACATGACAAATGCATAAAGCACCAAAAATGACGTTAAAAATATATTTTTTAAAAATTTGTCGGTGCTATATTACTGTAACAGTAATGATACAGTACTACTACAGAGATGATACAATACTTATAATGATTTTTGTTATAGTGATATGTCAGTTACGGTAATTTGTTATAGGAAAAATGTCGATGATACAGTATCGTTACAGGTATTGAGTTGTAACAATGCAACAGAGCGAGTTACAATAGTCTGAGTTTCAACAGGCATGAATTACAGCAGCAGAGAATTACAACAATAACGCGTTACAACAATGACAGAGTTGCAATAGTGCAGAGTTGAAACAAAACCCATTGCAACAGTGCCAGAGTTGAAACAGTAATGAATTCAAATAGTAGCAGAGTTGCAATAGTGGACAAGTTGCAATAGTGAACGAGTTACAATAATAGCATAAAGATGTACCCCAAGAACACTCCTGTTTAAGAAGATTCAGCTGATAAGAAGACTCGGTAATTGATAACAAGTGGAGGTGACAGCTGATGAGTAAATCTGTTGAATAAGTGTAGAAGGTGGACACAGTAACTATTATAAGTAGACTCAATGACACTAAATGTGGCTAACTTGGGAATAGTGGCAAGAGAACTTGAGAATGTTAGTTGGGTGACATGGTGAACAGCTATAAGATGACTCAATGAATAGTAACGAGAGGACTCTGTAAAAAGCATAATTTCAAGTGGACTTGATGAGCGGACCTTTTTTTAATCTATAAATTATGGCAATCAAATCTGCGCCTCTTAACCCTACACGAACCCATCAGAAGTGTCAGGCTACGAGGAGACCCTTTTGGTGGAGGTTTTGCTTTGTTTCTTTCCTACTTCGCTTCCAGCCGTAAGCAATTCTGCTCTCACCAAACCATACTATTCAACAAAGTTCAAAGCAGGGACTCACCGTGATATGTTGGCTGCTGTAAGGACCTCTGTAGTAGTGCCGTGTTGAAGAAAGGGTATGCCTCGTACCTTATACTGCAACTAGCACCATAATAACGCCAGGTATTATTGCCACGACAGCATATCACGATTTTGTTCATCACTATTCCCAAGCAATCACTGCATTTATCAACACTAAGGTCCCTGGTGCACTGCAACAGGGCGTATCTCATCTGGGATCTGCTGATTCGAAATCTGTCTGCTTTAAACATCAATGGCTGATAAGGAGCAATTTGTACCAGGGGGCGGAGCAACCCTACTGAATCCATCTCGATTTCTTTCGTTTCAGACTCATAGAGCCTCACAAAATTGTCCATCAAGAACCCATCTGTGTCCACAGAACCAAAGAAACTTTGATTGGAGTAACGAACGAGACACATATCGAACCATGTAACACCGTGTCTTGTGTTGCGGCACTTTGCTAAAATTTCATCCCTTGCAAACTGAAGGCACCTCTGGCAGTAGTCAACGTCAAGATCAGCTCGGCAGAGGGCTAGGGCATAGGCGGTGTCCGGAAAGTCACCAGAGGAGGTGTTAAAGAAGCCCGCTGAGCGAGGAGCATTCATGGTCAAAGCAGTAAGGACTTCACCCAGGTTGGACTCAAACAAGCCGGTGTCAGAATCAGAATCAGTTGGGCACCTGATTTCGAAAAGATCGAGGTGAGGTTTAGAACCATTAAAGAATGGGTACGACTCATACCTGATATTACATCCAGCTCTAATATATCTCCATCCATTCCTTCGAGAACAGCACAATTCGATTGCTTCCATAGATTGGTTCAAGCATTTTTCGCAAAGATCTGGATTGAGATCCCTCGAGCACTGAGCAAATCCATACATGTTCTCCTCTGCTACTGCATCAGACGCAAACATATATGGCTGATTTCGGGTCTTCTTTACAAGATTAGTCATGAAGACTAGTGACCTATTTGGGTTTTCAAGTGTTTTGCTGTTGACGAGATTGAATCCATTGGTGTCCAGGAGTCCGAAGAAGTTCTGATCTGAGTAGCGTATTTGACAATTCTCATAGTATAGAACTGCTTGTTTTGAATTTGGACAAAATGGTTTGATATCACTTTGTGCAGATTCGATGCATTTCTGACAGTCACTGGAGCTGAGGTAGCCCATGCAGAGGAAGAGACCATAGACACGATCAGGATTTTCTCCAACGGTGTAATTGTAGAATCCGGATATAGGAACCCTGGAGACTAGAGTGGAGAGGAGCTGATCAAGATTTCCCTCGAATCTGCTGTGATTAGTATAATAGTTAACCGAACAATTGAATTGGAAAGGATCTGTTCTAACAGTATCTAGGAAGAAGATCAAGTATGACATGCAGAGGAGAATGGAACTTTTTTTGCAGCTATTCATATAGTATCTCTTTTGGTTTTTGTCAGAATGAGAAGATGATAGGAAGAAATTTAGCCAAAGAACTATCTTATATGCAGCAAATCTATAATAAAGATGATTACATTCTGTTGTCAATTTTGCGTGGTCTGGATTGTTCCATACAAGTCGCCTAATGGCAGCATCTGTCAAGGTCACCACATATGACCATTCTCTTCTACAGTAGTACAATGCAACCCACCTCGTGTGAAAGTTGCCTGTTTTTCTTCTGTGCTTTTCTTGTTGTGTGCCAGGAGAGGACCTTGGTTTTTCTTCTATGCTTTTCTTCTTGTCCTCAAAAGCATATTGATGAGAGGTTGGTATTTCTCCTATAGTTTCTTGGAAGCCTCATCTCCTTCGAGAATCGTGACCGAAGTCCATCTTAGCTGAAGGGATGATCGTTATTAATAGTTGATTTAGCGTTTAGTCTCTGTGATCTGACTTGCGGGCTATCGAGTGGATCCCTAGTGTCAGTAGTGACGGCGAGACCATAGACTTCAGATATATCGTAATTAGTAAATACCTTAGCGCTAGCCAGCTTGCTTCCTTGGAAATTCTTGAAAATGCAAGAACTGTCCTTGTCAAATAATGTTACTTGTGTGAAGTCTGCGCTGTGCCTATAAAAAATTAGGTTGTGCTAGGAAATAGGAGTCGCAGTCAGCTAGTTAGGGGGCCAGAATCTCTGGGGTAGGTGAAGAAATTTTTGCATAGCTGCATGAAGATAATGAAATTCTGTGAGATACTTGTCCCGGGTTGTAGTTTTGTCAGTGCTATGTTCGAGCAGCACTTGAATACAGCTCTTTTATAAAACATAAGTCATCCTATATTAATTTTTTTTAAATCACAAGAACGTAAGATGATTTTTTAAAAATCATCTAATAATGTTATAAAAATATATAATATAAAATTATCTTATATTCTTATAAGAATATAAGATGATTTTTGAAAAACTATTTTATATATGTTAACAGGTGCGAGCGAGAGGTCAACATTGATTAACTTGAATACGACGCAATTTTGAATGTATCACACAAATATAATAAGACTTAACCCTATTTTGAATGTATCACACAAATATAATAAGACTTAATCCTAACTCGCTACAATTATTCATGGACAACTTTCTAGGAATTGCTTACGTTCACATTATTAGTAAGGCTTTCCAGGAATTGACTTGTCATTCATGGTATTCATATTGCTATTCCTAATTGGAGACTTCTAGTTAATGGCAAGTACATATAGTTCCAAAACTTGTTGGATGACTTGTAAACCCATCTGAGTTACTTGACTCATGACAAATTATGTGACGAATCAACTCTCTATGTAGCAAAAATAATTTGTTTCTACTGTAATCAAGTTCTCCAGAACAACTAAATCATGTCCTATCTAACTTGCCCAACCATTGCATAAGCATATAAACTGAAAATCTTGATTATAAACAAATATTAATAAAATGTTATTAGAGAGTTCTACTAGATTAATTTCAAGTGGCTTCAAGTTAACTGGACTCATCTCACTTTTGAGTCAAGCCAAACTTTTGAGTTTTTAAACTATGATAGCAAGTAACAAAATGCTATCCATGGATTGCTGTCCCTGTGCCAACTGCCCCATAATCTATCGTAATTTAATCAGAAGCGTCATCAGGATTTTGGTTCTACATCAGCTATTTCTATTTTTCATGTTCTTAGCTTTCAGTCCAAATGAGCAACTGATTATACTTCAGCAGAGTTCCAGCATGACAAAGCTTAGACGACTATGATAATGATCTAAAAGCAGCGTAGACGGTTTAGATATATGTCTCCCAACGGCGGGAACTCCTGTTCTTCTTGCAACTGATTATCTCAACTAGTAAGATTTTCGAAGCTAAATACATCATACTTCAGTGAGAAAATGCCCTTCCTTTTGTACTCTTGGAGATATGTACCCCAGGTGCTACCCGTTTTGAAAAATGATCAATTCTACGTAATCATCATTTTCGGAATTCCAACTTGGTAACTACTTTAGTTCGACAGTTGAAAGGGTAAACATTTCATCTCAATATCTTCATAAGGATATCCAAGAGATTCTTTTAGAGGCTCAGCTGATAATAAGTCTCCTAATCTCCTCTTTGAAGAACCTTCGTTTTTTTTGGTTTTTTGAATGGTTATGTAGCCTTAAGACAACCTACATTGTTGCAGGAGGAAATTGAATGGTGTGACGACCCGGGTTTTTTAATGTCATTTTTGGTAAAAACGCAGCGAGATCGATCTCTAGTTTTCAAACAATTTATGCAGAAGAATGCAAGAAAATTTTCTTCTTTTTCAAAGAACATTGTATAAAGAGCCCGAGTGTCAAAATGAACGCTCAATGCATAGTGCCATGGCAATTTATAAATCAAATCAAAACAAGTAATCACTCCCAGGATTGTTAGTTACAACCACAGCTACAATAAATACTTACAATCAAGATTATAGTAGTTACCAAAGGAAATTACTAATTAAATCGTACCTTTGCCTACTTGACTTTGGTTCTAACGCCTCCTGCTGTTTCTTCTATGTGTCTTTTATTTGATCTAAAAAATAATGGATTGGGTTGAGTATTTATCATACTCAGTAGGTAACCTGACACTACCCTTTTTGAAAACATAGCAATGCATCATACGGAGTTCAAAGTGGTTGCATGAAAGGCATACTAAATTTGTAATAGATGCACAAATGTATGCATAAAATGTAAGTAATGCCATCTATTGAAATTCTTTATCAATCACGAGTTAGTATGCAATACTAACAGTATGTCTAAGTTTAGAAAGTCAAAATCAATAGATTCACCATATCCTGGTTATGAGATCTACACCCTATGTCAAAGCCATGCGTAGTATATAATGATCAGAAAATACTTATAGTTTATGATAGCATCACGAAGTAACATGCACTAGTCTCAAGTCATCTGGTCACGAGTACTCGTTTACGACCAATTTAAATGCTATATGCATATCCATACTACTGAAATCATAGGGTCACCATGCTTGCGACCAGAACCACTCTGAATCGCATGTCTCCGATATCTAGAGACTAGTCCACCATAGCCTCCACGGCGACTATGGATATGTCCCCGAAAGGGTGCCGTGAACACCTTCAGTGGTCATCCCTGTTGACCACAGCAGCCAGGGAAGGGACAATGCCATTTTTTGCAGCGATACCATCCACCTTTTTGGTGGTAGAGGCTGGGAGGCCAAACCCGTACCCCTCAGCATAGTGCCCACTGGGCTTAATAGCCCAGAACCATACATAGTCCAAACCTCAAATCAACATAAAACCATGCAATTTATGGCTTTGTTTTCAAAGTATGCAAGCATTGCGTAAAATGCCATGAATCCGTAACATGTATAAAAACACTATTTCTCAACAGCATTCTTCAATTAATGCAAGATTTTTCAAATACATAAATCATGCAAGCAGGTCCCACATACTTGTATAAGAACAGTATAGTTTAAAACACATGCTTAATACAGTATTAAAACAAGTAACTTAATGAATGTTTAGGATATATTTTGAAAACATAGTAGGATTAGACTACCTACCTCGTGCGTTGTTACGTCGCTCGTGCCTGTCCAAACATAAGATCTAAGCGTTATTCTATACTATTTTATTGTATAGGCTCCAAATTTGGATTTTAAAAGGTCACGCCTTAACGGACGACCCAAATGTAGAACCTAGGGTCTTGCGCGTCATAGTTCTAGAATGCGCGCTCTACGTTTTCTAGTATATGCGTGCGTCCTGGTCGCACCGCAACTAGGTTGGGTCATGTGCGCAAGGCCGAATGGTGTGCCAGGGTGTGCACTCAGGACAGCGTTGCGCGAACGCATCTTAAGCATAGCTATGGAGTGCTTTGGCTCCTAGGACATCCCATGAGTCCTGATCGAGCCAAGAAAACTGTTCCCATGCGACACGTGCGCGAGGACAGCCCCCAGGGAGCTTGGCACGGGTGTGCGTCAAGCCGGGCGTCCTGGACTGCACCGTGCATCCTGGGACGTTCGTGCGCCCCTGGGAGGCGCTCTCTCTCTCTCTCTCTCTCTCTCTCTCTCTCTCTCTCTCTCTCTCTCTCTCTCTCTCTCTCTCTCTCTCTCTCTCAACAAGTTTTCACCCATTTGGTTTGGGTCACGGAAAGCCGGTGATGTCCGGCCGGAAAAGCACCCAGATCCTGCATGGATTTGGGCTGGGAAGGAAAGGGGATCGAGGGCCAGTTTGGGCAGCCTGGAACGGCGCCCTGGTCAGTGGTTTCGGCTCGCGCCGGAACCATGGTTGGTGGGTTGAGGGTTCTAGAACGAACCCTGCTTACCAAGGCATTCTCCGGCCGGGAGACGCCTAGATCTAGCCCAAAACCTTGGGAAAAAGAGTGAGAGAAGAGAGGAGAATGACGTGGGGAAGAGAGATGTACCTGGGGAGCCCTCCACGCGACGCAACGAGGCCTTGAACTCGCCTCCAAACCCCTATTGCAAGATCTGGTTTTGGGAGAAATTGGAAAGGAGAAGCGCGATTTGAGAAGAAGGGGTGGAGGGTATTTATAGAGGGAAGAAGGCTGTGCTGCCAATGGCGGTGGTGGAAATCTCTAGAAACCGGGGGTTTCTGGAGAAATTGTGAGAAGGCTAGAGGAGGAAGAAGACTAACGGCACCCTGCTGTTTTTGATTTTTTCGTTTTTAGGTCATTTTACCAAAATGCCCTCAATCTTCTAACGCATATAACTTCGTTATACGAGCTCCGTTTTTGTCGTTCTTTGAGGCGTTGGATTCCATTTTGTATGTAGTATCTAGTGGTACTAATTTTATTCACAAATTCCTAAGTTACCTATGTGAATTTTGATCAAATATTCAACCACCTAATAAGACCCTTAAACATGTAATAAACATATATTTATTCCAAAATAGTCAAGTTACAAGATCATTAGCACATCCCATTATATTTATTCTTTATACAAAATGTCTCCAAAATGTTGGGTCATTACAAATGGCCTTTGTTACACTCATTCCATGCGATCCAAATTAAGGTGCTAAGTCCCATAATCCTCCCCTTTCCGCTCCAGGGTGCATACAACTAACTCAAAAACTTGACCCGTCGCAGAAAATCACGCGGGTTAACTCGAAAGCACTCTATATTGATTTACAAAATATATCATATCTTCACTTTTTAGGCCTTGTGTTCAAATCCTAGCCTCTCTTTTCCTTTTTCCTGTTATGCAGCTCGTTGTTTTGTTGACTGACTAGATTTGCTACTGCGAGACGAATAATTTGGACGAAGCCTCTGAGTCGACTGGCGAGTTATAGAACTATGCAACTATGAATTATCTAATAACAGGAGCTCTACCAAAAATTATTAGCGTGTGTAGTTCCCAAGTTTTTCATCAATGGCGGGGAGACGAAGACTTCATCAAGTCTCATTATCAATTGCATGAACTATGATTCCGAGTTGCTGAAGCATGTATACTGTCTTTGCAAAATAGCAAAAACCACAGAGAACAAAACCACGTATCAAGCTCAAATTAAGCATCCATAATCATGAGAAAAAATAAAGAAAAAGATTCAATTATGAACAGTCGTCCTGTAATTTTCTGTTACATTCATTCACAATATGTTCTACTAGGTAGCAGGCTAGAAGTAGCAGATTGAATCCCCATCCACCGACATGCATATCCGTTTACCAGGCTTGCACTTTGGGTACGGTTGGGTCATTGATCGAGCAAGTTCTGGCACTGGAGGAAGTTTGATCCGATTGAATGACTCCTCTTCCTAGAGTTAAATTTGGAGGTTGTATTGGTCGAGGAAGTGAAACGGATTCGCTTCCCAAAATGAGCACGACGGATGACATTGTAGGTAAATCTGCTGCATTTTCTTGGATGCATAGCAACACAATATGAATGCATTGTCATGGCTTCACTTATTGGACATGATTCCTCCCGCGATGGATCTACCAACTCCAAAATTCTGCCATCAGTCCACAATTTCCATGTCTGTAAGTTTAGAAATGGAAAAGAAATTTCATTTACCACATTCTCCAAATGAAAACAGAGGATTGAAACTATAAACTACGTGGAAAACCTACATATGCAAGAAGGCTTTGAGGATGAGTAAACCTACAAAATGCTTTCATAACTTCGGCGTAGTAACCTTGTAAAGTTGCTCGGGTTTTGCTTAGAGCAAGAGAAAATACTTGTGCATGAATACTTGCCTAAATCCAGCTTGAACACCAACCTTTTGGGTTTGTTCCCTTTTATCTCTTTGTAAGTTTAACTATCTTAAGCACTCGAAAGTATGATTTTCCATCATTTCCCTTGTTACTATTGCTTTTAGCATTGAAAATGTCTCTTTCAACTTCAAGAAATAGAGACTTGCAGCAGGATTGCCTATTTGGAGACACTGGCCAGGCCTACAAATGGCAGCTCCTACATTGATGACCCCTGCTGTTGAGGGGTCGGGCCTAGCCGTGCAGAAGGCATTAATGTCAGTCTGGTTATACCATCTCCAAATAGACACTCCTCTAATCATTTCCTATGAGATAGTACGTTACTACATTATGAGGCTTTTAACTAACTATGAAATAATTGGAGTTTTATTTTTTTGGAACTGATCCAATCAAACGTGTGCAGTTAAACTGGGAAGTAAGGTACAAAATTATACAAGGAATTGCTAGAGGTATTCTCTATCTACATGAAGATCCTCAACTTCGGTTTACTCATCGGGACCTCCATGCCAGCAATATTTTAATGGATGGAAATAGGAACCCCAAAATCCCGGGCTTCAGTTTGGCAAAACTTTCTGGTGCAGAACAAATTCATCGTTGCACAAGTAAAATTGCTAGAACATAGTAAGTTGGATTTTATTTCTTTCTTATTTTATTGTCTAATTAAAGTCTCAAAGTATTACACCAAATTTTCACCCAAAATGTATTAAACTAATTACAAAGTTCTTTTTTTTCTCTCTCTTCTTTTTTGCTGAAAATCCACACCAAATGGAGAGGTGTTAAGCTCTTTGGTTTAATAAATGACTGGAAAATAATCCCTTAGTCTTTACTGATATGCTGGCTAGTTTAGAGGTAAAAGAAGAAGTCGCATGTTCATGGAACAATGCTACTTGATTACTCCTATTCTCGCTGCATGTGAGTAAAACATTTAGGAGATCAATATTCTTTATAAAGGTGCTGTTCAGACAATCACTAATATATAGTGCCTATAGGTGCATATGGGCTCTATAATTTGAAATCCACTGAATCTATCTTAGATAACTCATGCTGAAAATTTGTAGACCATATATCAGACAATCCTAACATTTTATTCGTTAAGCTAGCTTTTAGGCTACAGAAAGTAGCGGCTAGGAAATAGGAACATCCAATGGAGATCATTTTTGGGGTTTTACATGCGTGCACAGACTGAAGGGAGCCTTGGCACAACGGTAAAAGTTGTCATCATGTGACCTTGCGCTTAAGGTCACGGGTTCAAGGCATGGAAACAGCCTCTTGTGGTCTGCCCCTTCCCCGGACCCCGATAGGCTGGAGCTTGGTGCACCTGGGCTACCCTCCATGTGCGTGCGCAGATCTCACACAACTTAAGTGTATCTTATTTAGGACCTCATTACGATAGTAGTATAGAACGAAAATGCAATTCAAGTTTCTTGGAATGCAGTGGATATATGTCAGCAGAGTATGTCATCCATGGCCAGTTTTCAACTAAATCAGATGTATTCAGCTACGATGTTATAGCCCTATAGATTGTAACTGGTCGAAGGAGTGCTGCTTTCCAAGAGTCTGATGGTTCTATAGATCATCTGTCCTACATGTATAGAATTATGGGTTATAATTTTCAATTTATAAGCAGGTTACACACACGGCGATAAATATACAAATATTAATCGTACATGGACAGGTTTGGCAACATTGGACAAAAGGAACAGCATTAAATATAGTGGATGGAACTCTAGGCGATCAGTAGCAGAAGCAGGATGTCTAAGACGCATCCATGTGGGACTAGTATGTGTACAAGATGATCCAGTCCAAAGACCTGCAATGTCATCAGTTGTTAACATGCGAAATACAACTGCGTAGCTCCGCCTCCTTCAGAGCCGGCATTTTTTAATGCTGAAACTACCTTGACTAAGCTTAAGGAATCAGATTCCAGGGAAGAAAGTTGTTCTCCTCACCCATAAAATAATTACCAACTTGACGCTCAGCTGAAATTTAATTTCATGAAAAAATGGATTCATACTGCGAAAGGCACAAAGCCAAATAGCGGGGATCTTCGGGATAAGATGGTTGTCATTCAGGTTATCTGCTAATGATGTTTCAACACTTACTCCACCTTTAGCGGTAGAAGTCAGATATCTGATGTAAATAGGGTCCAACGTCAACAGTAAATAAACTCTTGATTTATATCCTCTTCCATGTTGGTGGCTGAAATGTAACTTTGATTGTCCAGCCTCGGCAATCCTGGCTCTGCTGGTTCGAATGGTATGGCAACTAACAAATTTTTAAGGACCTCTGGGTGAGAAGTAACTTGTCCAGACTAAGGTTGTTATGCCTATAGTTAGTACATTGCTGGCTTGGAGCTTTCGTAATCAGTGCTTGATTATTGAAGCAGATGAGGTCAATGTAGTTGCTGTGCTCTTCAATTGAAATCAGGCTTCCGGAGATTCATGGATGTCAGTGACGAAATGTTATATGTGATTCCCACAGATCGCCTTGCGAAGGCTGGAGCAAGGCGTTCTAAACTTCAAATAACACTTGATAAAGCTTAGAGTGATGTTATGCTTTTCCTCTTTTCGGCTTGTTTGGCTTCTGGCTGGAGTCATGTCATGTTTGTCTTTGGGTCAGACATGCCCTGTTTTTGTGCATGAAAGATGCAGCAAGTAGTGACTTTAAAAGCTCCTCATTTTTGTTCGAGTAATGAGAGGATTGAACCCACAAGCCCTTGGGTTCTCAGACAGGGCAGTTAACTGACTCTGCTTTCAAATACACGATTGCATTTATAACAAAAGATTTCTATGTAAAATGGCTCCCACTAATCTGTTTTTTCGATTACATTCTAAAACACTATTGAGATGAAATGCAGAAAGGGAATGATGTTGAGTGCAACACAGTGGCAAGTAGCCATCTAGCCCTATACTTTTGCATGAACAGTGTCCCACCTTTGGATGATCTGACCCACTCTTCTGATTACTTTAATGTCTTTGGATATCTTGTTCACCGAAATCACGACATTTGGAGAAATCTAGCATTTTAGAAACTGTTGTTTCGTCACTGCTAATCAACCTAAGCTCCAAATGGAAAATCTTAGAGCCGAGAGTTCTGTGATCAAGAAAACCCAAATTAGGCTTAATGCGCTTGAACCTATTAAGAGATGCCGAATTTAGATTCAGTCTAAAACTAGCTGCACAATGTCACCACACTACGGACAGTTAGTGGCTCAAAGTTAAATGCCCATCACGTCCTGGAGTCTTCAGTGAGGAGCCCTTTAGAAACTAGCTCTACTTGTCAGGATCCTTTTACTATACCACCCATTCTACTTGTACACCACTAAGAAAGGGTGTTTAGGCTGCTAATTGCTGGGGACATATGGGTAAACTGACCGTATTTAACAAAATTTGGGCTCCTGATGGGTTGCCTTCCTAATTTCGTCCTCCTTTTCCTTTTTCCCAGTCGAGTCTTCTTAAATGATTCGTTTCTTTGCTCCCTCAAAGTGACTCTTCTATGGTACCTAAGTAGGTGATGGCTTTGAGGTGCTGGTGTGTGTTTAGCACTCCCAAAAATGAAAAGAAACAACAAAAAAGAATTCCTACGATGGCGTTTCTAGAACTCGATAAACAAATAAACACGACTGTGTCAATGTTTCCTTAACACGGCCCGTCAGTAGGGGTGGCAATTCGGGTTGGCGGGTCGTGTTTGTGGCGACACGAACACGACACGATTAGAGTTATGGGTCAACACGAACACGACACGATTAATAGTCGTGTCAAAAACCTATGACTCGTACACGACCGGATTCTTAAAAAAATAACACGACACGACCTGTGTAACACGATTAATTGACTGAGTTGTGTTGGATATACGGCACGACATGAAACTACTTGATTTCCCTATTACGACTTAGTAAAAAAACTGCTCCCAAGTGAATGGAGCCAAACCAACCACAAAACATAGGACGGTTATTTCACAACCGTCCTATATGTTATGGGTTTTATAGGACGGTTGTGAAATACCCTTCCTATATGTTATGTTTTTATAGGACGGTTAAATCAGAACCGTCCTATATGTTATGGGTTTTATAGGACGGTTGTGAAATAACCGTCCTATATGTTATATGTTTTATAGGGCGGTTATATCAGAACCGTCCTATATGTATTATAGGTTTTATAGGACGGTTGTGAAATAACCGTCCCATATGTTATGTTTTATAGGACGGGTATGTCATAGCGTCTATATGCTTATGTTTTATAGGACGGTTAACGATTGACTAACCGTCCTATTTTTACACATATGGATATGGTTTATTAGTACTTTACCAATCTATGAGCGTGGCTGTGATGTGTCAGACTTCCGGTGACGAGTGCACGCTATGTCGGCAAAACGGCCCTAGCCTTAGCGCCAGGCACACTTTGACGAGGAGACAGGATAGTTTTCTTTCCTCCAATTCCAAGCGGCAAGTGGCAAGTAGAGTTAATGAAACTTACACTTCAATCATTTGTCAAATATTTTGAGTCCTTAATGTTAGATCCGACGTGTGGGCCCCCCTTGTAGTGGCGCGAAAACAAAATGAAAGCGAAAACATAAAGGTTTAACTAATTAATAATTATTTAGGTCTACAAAGTCAATCTAGTCTAAGACAATTGTTTTGTCTTTTTGTATGTAAGTAAGCCCAATTCTCATATCCAATTATCCAATTAAATTTGAAGTCTTATGCTAAAGCTAATTTGCTAAAGCACCCTAGCCTAGCTGGGTGGTTGTTTGCTATAAGCCTATAACTATAAGTTATAACCTAAGACTTAGTACTAACGTACACACTTGTCTCTAATTTTCTTATCGAAACATTTTAAAATTAGCTACACATTGTCGATTACAAACTTACAAGTTACACTTAGTACAAAATTAGTTACCCAAGTTTTGTAACTTGTACAAGTACAAGTGAAGTGAGAGACTAACTAACTATCATATATTGTATAAATTTATAAATACTAATGATTTTCTTATGTTAATTTCACATGTCATCACCAATTGATCTAATATATCTCTTTTTCATCAAATTCATGAATATCATGTATCTAACTTATATAACTCAATATTTGTTTCTCTTTTCTAACTCCTAATTGATGATAATAGATTAGGAATAACTCATTCATCCATGATCCATCATTCATGCGAGTAAAATTTAGTAACTCCCTTAGTAATATCATTTAACATGTGTTTTTTCTCTCATGATTATTATTCATTTTACCATCAATGCCACTTCTTTTCAATTTTCACTATATAGTATAGGCTACAATCCATAATTAATTTTAGTTTCACCAAAGTTATCATATCAATATCCTTCTAATTCTCTCTTGATAAGCTTTTATGTTAATTCAATACATAACACATATTCTACGATCTCATTCTCACCTCAAATAATGAATTAATTACATAGCTAATAACTATTCCCTTCATATACTCATTATCCACCAATGAGATAATTACATAACTCTTTATATACTAATTCTCAAGGCAATTGTTTTGTCTTTTTGTATGTAAGTAAGTAAGCTCAAACCCAATTATCAATTGAATTAGAAGTCTTAGCTAAAGCCCACATACACTGGGTCGATTATTTGCTTTATAACTATAAGTTATAACCTAAGACTTAGCTACACCTATACCTTGTCTCTAATTTTCTTATCAAACATTTTTAGGATTAGTTACACATTATCAATTACAAACTTACAAGTCACACTTAGTACAAAATTAGTTAACCAAGTTTTGTAACTTGTACAAGGACAAGTAAAGTGAGAGACTAACTAAGTGTCAAATATTGTATAAAATTATAAATGCTAATTATTTTCTTATGTTAATTTCACATGTCATCACCAATTGATCTAATATATCTCTTTTTAATCAAATTCATGAATATCATGTATCCAACTCATATAAGTCAATATTTGTTTCTCATTTCTAGCTCCCAATTGATGATAATATATTAGGAATAACTCATTCATCCATAATCCATTGATCCATCATTCATGTAGAGTAAAATTTAGTAACTCCCTTAGTAATATCATTCAACATTTGTGTTAATTCAACACATAACTCCTATTCTCTGATCTCATTCTTACCTCACCTAATGAGTTAATTACATAACTAATAACTATTCCCTTCGGACCCTTCCTATACTCATTATCCACCAATGAGATAATTACATAACTCTTTCTATACTCATTCTCAACTCTCAAGCTACTAAGTTAATTACATAATTGTTTCTATTCTCATTCGGTCATTCTTACCTAATGAGTTAATTACATGACTCTTTCTTTACTTATCTCAAGAACTTTTGAATTGAGTATGAGTTCCATACATAACTTTGCTTTTTAAGCTGATCCTCAATGAGATCGGATGAGTTAAATACATAACACTTACTTTACTCATCCTCAACCTCAACAACTATTGAATTGAGTATGTGTTATGAGTTATTTACATAACTTTGTTTTTAAGTTGATACTCAATTGAGATGAGTTAATTACATATATGCTCTATCTTTTTGAAGCTCATCCTTGAGAAAATTAAGATGAGTTAATTACATAACTCTTTCTTTACTCTTTACTCTATACTTAATAATTATTTTTATTTAAATACATCCTCAACTAAGATTAATTAAATACATAACTCTTATAGTTTATATGACGGTTATGCAACAACATGTTAACAAGCGTGTTATAACTTTATAATAAATAAAATAACCATCTATATAACTTATGGACGGTTATAAAAAATCATCATATATTTCATTATATATTATAGGACGGTTATTTAAAAACCGTCATATATTGTTCTATATATCATTTTTCACCTTGATCAACCATAATTTCAAATTTTCAATCTTCCAGCGGTCCAAACTACAGCGAAAGAGAAAATGACCATTCCTCTTCGATGTTTCAGAGATCTAAGCAAAATAAGGTATGTATTTACGAATTTTACAATGCGCATACAGATTCTATAAAAAACATAAAAGCCGGTACCCTTTTTTTCCAATTTTTTGTTTTTTGTTAACTATTTTCCATAGATCTTGATGGGTTTTAGTGCGAGAAGGTGAAAACGACCATTCCTCTTCGATCTTTCACGATTTAAGCAAAAAAGGTATGTATTTACAAATTTTATAATCTGCATTTATTTTTTTGTTTTTCGTTAACTATTTTTCATAGATCTTGATGGGTTTTAGTTCTATGTGTATGAGAAGCATTCCATTTGAGTTTTATATTTCTTTGCTCTAGATTTGAGTTTGTTTTTAGGTTTCTCTTGTTTTTTTCGAAAAAAATCGATTCTGAAAATTTTAAAAAAGTCGTTGTTTTTCATATTTCTTCATTGAAAGTATTTCTATCCACATATAGAGCTTTTTCCATGTTGTGTATTCATGTGTGATAATGTTTTCATCTCTTTTTTTTTGTAATTTAGTTTTTTTTTTAAATTTTTCAAAAAAAAAAATAGGATTCTGAAAAATTAGGAAAATTTTGTTATTTTTTATATTTATTAGTTAATACCTATTCTTATCCACATATATATAGCTTACTCATGCTTGAATCTTCATGTATTAATGATTTTTAGCTAATTTTTAGCATTTAGTCTAATTTTTAGTAATATAGGGACGGTTCTTGAAGAACCGTCATATATAACTAGCAATATAGGGCGGTTCTTGAGGAGTCCTATATAGCAATATAGGGCGGTTATTGAAGGCAGTCCTATATAACTACAATATAGGACGGTTCTGAAGAACAGGTCTCTATATAACAATATAGGGGCCAGGTTATTGCAGGCCGTCCTATATAACTAACAATATAGGACGGTTGTGCAGAGTCTGTCCAACTTTCGCAATATAGGACGGTTCTTGAAGCAACCGTCCTATATTACATGAGTAATATAAGACGGTTCCTCAAGAACCGTCCTATATTTTCAACCATTCCATAGGTTAGAATCATGTCAAGGTGATGAGTAAATAGGTCGCGTGTCAAACAGGTCGACACGACGGGTCAAATTGATTGACTCGAACACGACACGATTTTTGGCGTGTCATTTTTGGGTAACCCGAAAATGACACGAACACGATAAGACTCAACCCGAACCCGCTAAATTTGTGTCGGGTTCGTGTCGTGTTATCGTGTCGTGTCATATTTTGCCGCCCCTACTCGTCAGAGTTGAAGGTCAACTTGCTACCATGAAGTCAGCAGTGGATAGTGGCCTTTTGGGAAATGGAGACTAGTCTCTCCCCGTCTGGTTGGTGTGCGCCTTAGTTTTCACATTGGTGGCGGTGACTGCGACCATATTTACCAATAAAATGTCTTAACCATTAATTCATATGCATTGAAGCTAGAACTGTTAAGAGACTCAATACTCTTTGTTATCTCTCATCTATTTGAAATAATTTGCTCCATAATTATCTCTTATAATTTGGTAATTACCTTGAAAAAAAATTTCTCCATAATTTTCTCCTATGATTTGGTTATCATTATCAGAGATAATCTTCTTCTTAATTATCCTTTGCTTTCTTGTAATTCGATTATCATAGTGAGTAAATTGTATATCTGATTTAGCTGTATCTTATATTGTAATCTATTGTAACTCTATTTAGATTTAAGGCTAACAAGTTTGTACACTATATATATTCAATCTTCTACATCAATGAGAATTCTTAAGCAGGTTTTTATTAATTTTCATGGTATCAAGAGCAGGCTAGCAACGATTGTCTTTTAGCCTGCAACACCAGCCTATTCGTTGCACAAAATATTCACTCCATGGCCGACGGCGATTTTTTTCCAATATCATCCATGTGTCATATAGAAGGACATATCATTGTGTGGGCTAGCAGCGAGTAAACTGGGCTGTAGATATTTGCTTAGGTTTTTTTTAATTTTATTTTTATAACAACCCATGAATTACAAATCAACTCCCTCACACACTCCCCTAAATACAATCCCTAACTAAAGGAAAAGCAAGGATGTCTGTTTCTAAAGAAACATTAGAAATCGGTTTGCAAAGTTCTAATTTTTAACGGCTTATACAGGGAAGTGATTCTTTATTTTATGCTTTTGGAAATTGGAAATTAGAAATAGAAAAGGAAAAGGCAGTCGCCAAACACACCCTTAGTTCATGCATGAGATTGTCAGTATGGTTCCCTCTTTTGGATTTTACCCTTTTTTTCCCCTCATGTCTTGGTAAAAGAGTTTGATCTTAATTTCCTATATGTTGGCAATCTCTGCTCGAGCTCCCATTGTAGATCCTTCCTTTTTTAACATATTTCTCTACCTTTCAGCAAAAGAATTTCAGATGCTACTCATTAGATGGTTAGGATCTATGCAGTTAACGTTTAGCTTTAAGTAAATGGGATTGTGACGCACTACTATGACGAGTTCGAGGTCCCCTTTTGTTACTACTATGGTGTGCCTTTTTCCTGTAAGAGCATTATCAGTGGAACCTTGAAGCCACTTTGATATCCATCTACAGCCACCCTTAATTAAGTTATGATGGAGAACGGTTTCATATTAATCTATCTTGAAGTTGTAGCATTGCTAATTACTGAAGCACAAGTGTTAAATGTTTTAGGTGCTCATAAATATTTTTAGATTAATGAATTACAAGTGAGAAATCACTACTCAATTTTCCGAATGTGCATTGGGATTAAACAGGATATGCACATCAAAACGAGTTTAATCAGTGTAGCTTCGGTGTGAGAGTATCGGGAACCAGTGTAATTGCCAAAATGATGTTTCCAGGCCAGTAACAATGATCCAAGCAGACACAATTTTGGGGCATGGAGCATCTATAATGTGGCAAGGAGTGCAAACCCTTAGGTTAACCGGCCAAGAACATCTCATAATCCATGTCATCTGTTAATTAAGAGATCATTTTGTTCAATTTTCTTAAGGAGAAAGCCTTATCTTTACAAACAAAAGGCATTTAGTAGCAGATCTCTTAACATGCTGGAAGGACAATTCACCTCTAAGTAATCTACCATATTGTAAAAAATGTGGGGAATCTTCAACCACCCAACAACGTTAGTCCGGTTCCTTCAGAAACGAATTGCCGATTAACTAAATGATAAAGCAATCAAATACCACACTGCAGCCACAACCACAGCCTCTTTGGCATCCTTGAAACCAAGACTCTCAGCATATTTAGCAAGAACCTCCCTATCGTGATTTCTGATAAATTCGCAGGTGAAGATAGAGACATGCGGGATAATATTAGAAACCCAAAACAGAGCAAGACGGGAAACAGGCCTATCATCTTGTCCATATGTTGTTGAAGGTTTCCTTATCCCTAGAAAAGACGCCGAGAAACTCCTCGTTCAGTGGCAATTCTCGCCTTATATAAACTCATTATCTTGCAGATATTCCGGCAACGCTTCAAATTTCACCAATCTGCGCTGGAATTTCTGTCTTTTCTCCTCCTTGCCATTATCCGATCGTTCAATTCACACCGTCTTTTCTTCTTTTGGAAAGATCTCCTCCTGACACTTCTCTTCTCTCCCGTCAATTTCCGACCTGGGTATCGGGAAAAAACCACCGGAAGATGAAAGGAAAGTCGATTCCACTGTTCTCCGGTCTGAAATCCTAAACTGACAGATTAAAATTGGAGAAATCCACCCGATCTCTACCTTTCCGTCGACGAATACCTGATCTTTCTCTATCTACCTTTTCACCAAGCTCTTACCCAATTTCCCAGTTTCCCTCCAGAGCTTGATCCTGTTCCAGGGTTTTCCGAGGCATTTCCGGGTTTCGTTCAGAGAAGGAAGAGGGAAATGGCATATAGGCGCGCCACGTAATTTACAAAGTAAAAGTTCAAATAATCCGTCGAATTGTGGTATGTTTGTAATTGCACAGGTTAAATTCAGGGGTGAAAAAGATTAAAAGGAAAAATCCAGGGGACAAATACTCAATATTGTCATACACGGAATAATGGCATTTGATTATATGGAATGACTTGGCGTAAATAAAATAAACCGGATTAAACAAGCTTTGCCAATCAGTGATCTTAGGTGATAAGTTGGAGGGCACCGAACTTTTATGCATGAAAAAATTATAATCCTCCCACTAGTCCAGATTTTATACTACTACAAGAGTAACTTACAGGAAATAAACGCTGGCTGCATAGGGCAGGTGAAACCAGTCGAAAGAAAAAATAATAATTTTTGTTTGTGTTTCTCTTCCTTTCTTGTTCAAATTTTCATACATGAAGAGGGCATAACATAATAAAGAGTTAATTATCTTGCACAAAGAACTCTATCTACTTCCAATCCGATGATACCTAACAAAGCCTGAATGTATGTTGCAGTAAGCGACTTCCGACAACCCACCACGGAACTCAAGTAGGCAGAGCAATATTGCATAGAGGAATGTTAGAGCAAACTCAGAAGGGTGTAAAAAACTTCTGATCTAATAAGTCGGAAATGACACCATTTACAGATTTAGAATAATAGTTAATTACGCCACCTAATGTATCAACTTATTTGAATTTTAAGACATATCTTATATTTGAATTTAGTATAAATGATTTTGTAAATAACACTATAATAGTTAATATATTCACTTAATGTTATGGATAAAGAAATCCAACGATTGACACCTCATTTCCAGAGTATGATTCTCGGTTACCTATAGATCGATCCAACTCGGTTGCCTGCAGATCAAGTTCTCTTGATTCAAGCACGTCCAACTCTGGTATGCTTGCTGAAAAAAAGGCAGGTTCGAAGGGTGACGGAATAGTTATAGAGTTGCTATCCAGCATGACAACCACGGAAGACATGGTTGGTCTATCAGTTACATCTTCTTGAACACACAATAATGCGATGTTGATGCATCTTACCAATTCATTTCTAGGACAAGACTCTCTCAAACACGAGTCCACAATCTCCAGAATCGTTCCGCGACTCCAGAGCATCCATGCCTGTGTCAACGATGGAACATGTCAACCCCAAGTTTCATAAGTAGGTGGTTTCTAGCTAAACGTTAGTACTTACATAACTTGGAAGGTCGTGGGCCTGATCTGACTGATAGAAGCGACTGTTCTTCTCACCGCTCACAATCTCCAAAAGTAGGACGCCGAAGCTAAACACATCTGATTTAACCGAAAATTGCCCGTGCATTGCATACTCCGGGGCCATGTATCCACTGCAAATAGGTACCAATAAGAAACATATTTGTTTAGAGGGGGCAGTTTAGGGGAACATTTGTCAGCATAAAAAGGGTAGTCCTGATGCACAAAGCTCCGATATATGCAGGGTCTGGGGAACATGTGGATCACAAGGGTGGGTCTATAGTATTTGCAGCCTTATCCTACATTTTTTCAAGAAGCTGTTTCGACACCTTAAACTCCTGACCTCAAAGTCATACGATTACAACTTTACCGTTGTGCCAAGGCTCCCCTTGAAAATTTAATAACATACAGGGCAATAGATGTTGCGGTATCCCACTTAAGTGGTGTGAGACCCACATGCTAGGGTTTCATAATTTTTTTGGTTGAGGTAACCAAAAGGTAGCGGCTGCAACAAAAACAAAGAAAGAAGAAAGAGTGAAAAAAGAAAGAAAGAAAGGTCAGTGAGTTTAGGGGTTTTGGCTCAGGGAGAGACATAATCTACCAAGATCGGACGGCTGTTTCTTCCCCGATTTCGATGAAATTTTGATATGTTCTTCTTCTCGCTGAGCTCTACATTTTGAATGGTGTAGATTGCTGAAAGGATTCCGTTCTGTGTTCTTTTTTGTATACCTATCTTGGTGAGATCTTTCCATCTTTCTTGTACATCGTTGCATACCACTTTTGGGTGATGTTTTGATTAGCTTGTTAAGTTGATATTGAGATTGGTTGATGATTGGGATTGACTCTAGTAGTGCTAGAAATGAACTTTTGTACCCATTAATTTTATTAGTGGAAGATCTTGGCTGAACTAGGTCATGTGATTTTTCTCTTCACATTGAAGAGTTTTCCAAGTAAAAATTCTGGTGTTCTTGTGGTTATGATTTGCTACTTTATTTTGCCCATTTTAATTTTTGCATTAGAGAGAAAAAAGATTAACTAGCTGTCTTATTGTATATTACGAGCCTGTGTTGTTTGTTTATGTGAGGCCCTTTTTCCCCACAATAGATTACGTAAATGAGTTAGGTTCCAAAACTTACTATGTACCCGCAATTCTGTTTGTATTTCCTTGAGTTTGGTCGACTCCAAATATCTTTGCCATGCCAAAATCTGATATTTTGGGGATCATCCCATCGTCGAGCAAAATGTTGCTAGCCTTGAGATCCCGATGAATAATCCTAAGCCGAGAATCTTCGTGAAGGTAAAGAAGGCCTCGAGCGATTCCTTCTATGATTCTGTAACGCCTTTGCCAATCAAGTGCCGCCCTTTTCATTGGATCAAATAGGAAGTAGTCGAGGCTTTTGTTAGGTACAAATTCATAGACGAGTACGTTTTCTTCTTCTTCCACGCAGCAACCCAAGAGCCTAACCAAATTCCTGTGCTGAAGTTTAGCAATTAATGCTACCTCGTTCATGAACGCTTCGACGCCCTGGCCCGAGCTTCCTGACAGTCTCTTCACAGCAATTTCTTGGCCATCGGGCAACTTGCCCTGAAAATTGATAGGCAGATAATCAATTCTTCTCTCTGGTGCTCTCATAAAGCTTTATGATATGAAGACCGTCAAGATTCAAATATTTGATTCTATGTATCTGACATATGGCAGTGCACGATACGCCTGCTAGTGGGCTCATTTTCTCCTGATCCCGGGTGTTCTTTCGGGCCCTACCTTAGATAGATCATGCCCTACCTTAGATAGATCATGCCCTCTATTTAATAAACTACCCTTTGATTTTTTTTGGGGCATGACCTATCTAAGACAGGGCCACTCAGATATCGGCTCCACTTGTACATTTTAGCCGGTCATACTATGAACTCTTTTTGTGTGGCTTCACCTAATGACAAGTTGCTGGAGGCCGTATATTTCCACGTAATTCATTCTAGCACCTGAAAAGTGTGATTTTCATCGTTGAATGTGGATCTGTGCTTTTGGGATGTTTCTAATTGTCCCTGTCCATTAACTGAAATCCTCATTTTCTCGTGCTAGAATTATCGAATCAGCGTGATTTTGGGCCCTTACATATCCCAAGTTGAACAAATCACATAAACCTCATTAAGTAGATGTTGCGGTAGCTTGCCGCAAGTTTGCGCCTTAATGAGGCACTACTTTCCTCTATTTTACTCGTTACTAATGAGTTCCCGTGCTTCACTCCTGAGACTAACTTATAGTCTCTACTATGCAAACTATAGTTGTGTTAGTATTGCAATTACTTGTTACCTTGTAAACAACACCAAATCCGCCTTTTCCAAGCATATTATCTTCCGAGAAGTCACTTGTGGCTGCTCTAATTGTAGCCAGCGGAAACTGCAACGAAGCGCTACTGCTAGTTTCATGAGAACCTGCTCGATGTAGCAAATAGTAGAGATAAGTTCAAGATATTTATTTGCAGATGTAGATCGCCATTGATCCCCAGCATTCAACTTCAGATCCACATCTTAGATATGTATGACCGAGAAAGCCTTTTCCATATGATGATAATTAACCTCTTGATTTGTCAAGATTGTCAATGGCCGCTTCCTTTTCAAACTTGACCAGCCCCTCCTTTTCCCCTAGGTAGTCGGAAGGATCATCCAACGGAGATGCCTTTTGGGGTATGGTCTATCTAAGCTGTGAACTAGAATGAGTGCCTTGGATCAACAAAATTGGGAGACCCTAGACAGAGACCCTATAGTTTCTTCACGGATTAAGAGCCCAAAGGAAGAGCGCTTTCAGCCTATATTTCTTTGCGTTGAAAGTTATAATCATCGATGTCTATAAAGTTCCAAAGACATAAGACAAGTGGCTAGATCATCCAAATTCATTGATCTCTCCTAGTTTACCTCATTTTGCACGCTTACATCTTCCAAAAAGTATCTAAAGATGACGCGTAGGCTTTTTATCGTGGACTCTCACTGGGACTCTTTCAACAAAGGAGAGACTGCCAATAATTGAGTTATAGAAAGATCAAGGCTACTTACCAATCTTAGTTTCCCTGGTCTTCCTCTTTAGCAAGCAAATGCAAACGGCAGCGAGTAGCACTACTGCAGCAACGACTGGAACGATGATAATGGTGATGGGTCGAGATGAACTTTGACTGTCATCTAAGGTAACAAGAAACAATTTTGATATCTGATTAAATATATGAGGAAATAGAAAAATAAGACATTCAATATAAAAAATTTGAAAAGCTAACTGAAAATGATTACTAAAGTATTATTTAAAGGAAAATGCTTTCCATAAAGGCACCTTCTTGAAAGAGGACAAGTACATTGGTGAGACCCACATACCATCCACGCACGATGTAATCCATTAATCATGTAGATAATGACAAGCTTCACCAATTGATACTAAATTTATATTGAATGGATATTTCTAGAGACTTTATAAAACAAAAAGGACAGCTTGGTGTATGAAGCTCCTTTGTAGGGTCTAGGGAAGGGGTGGACCACAAAGGGTCTATAGTATGCAATTTTACCTTGTATTTTTACAAGAGACTATTTTCATGCCTCAAACCCGTGACCTCCAGGTTACATGACTACAACTCAACTGTTGTGCTAATAATCCTAGAGCCTTCATCCAATAAACCCTATTTAGGGCCTTTGGCATAACAACATGAACAACTGGTTTTTGGTAACTATAGCCAAATGATACAATATTTATTTGGCATAGGTCTAAAGCATGTGGTTTAGCTTTTGATGGTGGTGTTTAAATTCAATGGTATGGATCCAATCAAATATTTTTCATGTAGGCCCAAAAATTATACTTTTTCTTTCATCAGAAAAACACCCTTCTTAGTAGTCGGATTTTATTTTTATTTTTTATGTCAAACCCACGCACACCCATTCAGACTTCGAAAAATCACCCAGGTGAGAGACTCTTTGATGTACCAATGAGCTACGAGACTATTTAAAAGAAAGATGTGTTTGTCAAACCCCAGGAATAATCCTGGCACTTTGGCACCTTTTCTATGGAAGAAACACAGAAAGCATGTTTAATTGTTGGTGGTGAGACTTCACTTTAGTTTAGAGGTACTATCAAGATTGAGCTTTTGTGACAGACCCAATTACTCCTGCATCGGGGCTAGGAGTTCTTAGGATCCTGTAGGCAGATTTTTTGGTGCATGGTCTATCTTGGATGGCGTGATGCTGGTGGAAGAGGCTTGTTCCTTGCTCTTTTATCCTTTCAGGATATGCTGTCCTCTTCCTAACTCCTTTGAGTTTCCGGTAAGGATTTGGTTAGTGGTTTTTTGGGCGACTGTGCCCTGTTTCACGTCCATGTTTGTAGTTTCTTTGATTTCTGACTTGGTTTCTCAAGCTGTCGATAGTTCTGTGGGCATTTTTTGTCTTTGCTCTGTTTACACTTTATGGTGTATTCTGATGGTCGTAGACTAGATGGCTGTACTATCTGCTAGGTCATCTCAATCTAGCTTTTGAATGTTACTTTGATTACCATAGAAATTTAGAAAAGAAGAAGAAGAAGACGGAGGGGTGGGTGGGTGCATAAGATAAGCAGTTTGGATTACCAAAATCTGAGTTTAACTTATGCTCTAGTTTCTAAATTATCCAAATACGTGCTCTGATCTAAAATATGCGAACTCCTTAAGGAAAGCGATTTGGGTTACCAAATGCCTGGCCCCATAAAGTATTCAAATCCGTGTGCTAGTTACATGATCAGAAACCATCAAAACAACTTACCAGAGAAATTATAGGATATCCCGCAATTATTACCCTAGATCAAAAACTTGTGAGTCAACTCATTCAAATTACCACAACTCGGAAGAAAAAGCAAGTCGCACTGCAGCAACTTGCTATAAGGCAAAGCACCGGAGTTTTGATCATGAGACCTCCAAAGTGCACAAAAACTCACAGCCTACTTATCTGAAGGTTATTTCTTGCAAGATAAAGAAAATTTTGCAAATACATAAAAGTAAAACTAATCTTTTTAAAAATTCTACTCAAGTTTTTTGGAGTCAGCAGTATTCCACTCCGAGTAAACTCAACATTGCCACTTTCCAATAAGTTTTCGAGCATGGCTATTTCACATGCAGCTAAGAGACAAATTATACTCCCATGTTGTGACCCAAACCATTCATTAAAATAATAAAATAAAAAATTATCTATTGATGATGAGATTTAGCAATAAACTAAGGAGAGTGTGCGACTAATTTGCTTTATAATTATTTAATTTTAAAAGAAAAAAAGTGTGCATGAGTGTGGTGTAGGGGCTTAAGATTAAGTCTCATATCAAGGAGGTCATGAGTTTGAACTCTTCAAAGGGTGTGTGTCCACCATTAAAAATAAGGTAAGAAAAGGAAAAAAAGGAATGACTTGGATTGATCATGTAGTCACTATCTCTAAAGAGGAATGATACTATCTTGTAGGATGTGATGGAGGTTTGTGGTACAGAAAAGGAAAAGAAGGAAATGACTTGGATTGATCATCTAGTCACTATCTCTAAAGAGGAATGATACTATCTTGCAGGTTGTGAAGGAGGTTTTTGGTATAGTGCCCACTTTACATAGGGGTCATAGAAAGGAGGTCAATAACCATAGAAAAGAGGAAAGAATTTGAACATGGATAAGATAAGAAGAAAAAAAATCCTTTAGGAATGCTAAAGTGATAGCAATATTAAGGGACCACATTTTTATGGGGCCCACTTCTATGTGATCGGACTTGTTCATCCCATGCTCTAGATTCAGATGGCTTGTAGATAAAAAAGTATGTGGTTTGGATAATTCTAGCTATGAAACACTTGTGTACTTTATATAAAGTTTTTAAGTAGTCAATTTCTAAGCAGAACATTTTAGATACTAGAGTCATTCTAATAATATATTTTATCTACAACACGTCTAAAGATAGAGAACAAGATGAAAGAGTTAAATCCTTCGTGCGTGAGTCATATAAAATGTAGTCACTACACCACACCTATAATACGGTCAGTTTAGCATTCCTCATAAATAGTGTTTTGAATAGTCTACAATCAATAAGAAAGAGCTCATTTTCAGCTCTTGGAATCATCCAATTACCACGACATTTTGGGATACAAAATGTCAAAAGTCAGCAAATTTAGAGGAATGGATATGATAAACCAAAGGCGGAGCCAAGCATGTAAATGTTGGCAAGCTAAAATGCAATTTCAATCCCTACTCACGTGGCTTACATTAGCATTAGTCATCTCTATATGTTGTGGCCCAGAAGACAACTACTTCAGTCTCTATCGTGGAAGTAACTTTATCTACAGGTATTTTACAGTAGAGGAATGCTGCTATATTGCACATTAGTGCATTATAGTACATAATTTGCCAAATTGAACAAAAACATTTGCATGGTAGATCCAACTTTGGTTGATTAGGATGGATATATATATGGATGAGTAGTGGTCCTAAACTTGTGCTAATTGAATGTATCTGGATTTTGGAATCTAAAATGTACATGTTGGGTCATAGATATCTAGATGGTTAGAATCACCACTTAAAAGGTGTCTAGAATCAATGAGTAAAAATAAACGAGTCTAATCAACCAAAAGTGAGGCCTACCATGTATAGGTGGATGTGATCATGAAAGTTTTCATAGTAATATTGACACCATTTTCTATTTTTGACATCAATTGGATGATTAATTCATGGAATCCATTTCAATCATAAATACGAAATTTGGATCCAGGAATGAATTGGAAAGGAAAATATTCAAAAAATTTAGCAAATAGTGATAAAAAGTAGAATAAATAGAATAAAAATATTTCTTTAGATGTGAATTCATATTTTTAATTTAAATTTTATATAGATTTACAATAATATCTGAGAACTTAACAAATTATTTGTAAAATCTTAGTTTTGTTGGAATTTTCTTTGAATTTAAAGATTGTAAGAACTTTAAAATTGTTTGGGAAAAACTTAGTGCATCAAAATATCGCTTCACTTTTAAAAGGAATGCAAAAAAACCCATATGTTTTGGAAATTTTCAAATATACCCTCAACTTTATATCACTGCATTGCATCCTATACTTAAATGACATTCTCAATCACACCCAAAATTCACCCAGCCATTAGCAGAGTTAATAGGAGTTCTATGTGGGCATGTAATATGTCATTTGACTTGCAAGTTCAGCTTTGAAACGGGGACCTAACAGCTGATGTATGAAAAAGATTAGCACAAAATGTCAAAGCTCGTTTCTTTCTTGGTTTTTCTTGTCTTTAGCATCTTCTATATATTTGTTATAATCTTTATTGATTGGTGGCCTTGAGTCGAAATTGAAGTAGAGTGGCAGAAAATGAAATTAGTGGTTTGATCTTTGAACCACTCCATCTTGAGTACATAGATGGCCAATCTCTTATGGCGGATCTTTGTGGGGACCACTCCTTGTAGACACTACTCACTAGATCCTTCACGAGCTAGCCTATCTCCATTGTCAAAAGATCATTCATCGTTATATAAAGCCATTAAATATTTTGATCGGCAGCAATAATTTAGTCAAATATCCACGTAGGAGGCTGGGTGAATTTTGGGTATGATTGATACTGATATTTTAGTATAGGGTACAATTACAGTAATATAAAATTTAGGTTATGTATGAAATTTCCCTAAAAGTATGGGGTTTCTCGTCAATTTTTCCTTTTTGAAAACATTTTAATTATTCAAAAATTTTGTGATTATGATTGCAATAGCACAGCGCAGCATCCGTCATGCCCACCACCAACGTTTTCTTCCCCAACAAAAACAAATTAAGCACAAGGGAAAAAAAAAAAAAAAAGGAAAAGGAATCCATGTTTGGGACGAATAATAGTTATAATTTAGAAGAAATAACTGGGCAAGAGAAGAAATTCTCACCAGCTGTAGAATTGCTAGTTGACCTTGGAGGAGGCGGACCAGCAAGAACTGGTGGAGGAACCGGTGCGACTCCTAACGTGCTATCCTCGTAGAAACGATACGTCTCAAATCTCAAATTGCAATTCACCCCAAAATATCTCCCCCCTCTTTTCCCTTCACAACATGAACGAATCCTAGAGAGAGCATCATGAAGGCATGCATCACACTGAAGCGCGGATAAGAACTGGGCACACTGCACAAGTCCATACATGTTTGGGAAGTCCGGAAATCCAACTTCTCCTGTCGCAAACATACGTGTGGAAGGATCAAAAGTAGCTGAATTGCTCAAGCTATCCATCAATCCTCGCAAAATTTCACCAAATTCAACAGGGTTGAAGTTGTTCTGCTGATTCCATAAAACAAAAGCCGGAAAATTATCTAAAGAAGGGGTGATGCTTCCGTTGGAGTAGCGTAGGAAACAGTTATCGTACCAAACAACAGCAGACTTCTTCTTGGGACATGCCACTGTGATATCTTGATTTGCTGTATCAATGCAATCCTGGCACTCTGTGGCATTGACGTCTCCTCGGCACATGACAACAGCATAGACTGCGTCGGGGCTTTCACCGATGGTGGTATTGTAGAAGCCGGTTAGCTTGGCATTGGAGGAGAGGGATGGGAGAAGCCCGTTGAGGTTGGTCTGAAAAGTGCTATTCGTAGTGTAATTAGCTGCGTTTGAACAGTAACTGAAAAGAGGTTCGGCATTAGTTTGGATTGAGTGTATGAGAAGAGTTGAAAGGATGAAGAACAATTGAAAGACCTTTGGAAGAATAAAAGACAACATGGGTAGCTGTTTTTGGCTCCTTGGCTGCAAACAAGTCATGGACAAGAAAGAAGTATGAAGCTAACTTCCTGAACTAGATAAACAGGAAGAGGAGAAGCTCTACACAGAGAGATGAATGAACGACCAAGACGTTTGATCTCTGGTCAACGCACTTCAGCGTTTGGCACGTCTGATAGTTGGAACAACGTGCTTACTCTTATAGACTAATATATAATCGATTTTGTGAGATGAAGCTGAAGATTCATACGCGGAGTTTTTCTTTGTTTTGTTTTGAGTAAAAGGCAGTCTATTTATTGGAGGAGAAAAGCCCTTCCTCGTGGCAATTAAATAATAGAATGATAAGGGCCTAGCAAAGATCGATTGGATTCATAACAATGAAAACGCATACTATCACAGCAAACTCTGGAAAGGATGCACACCCATATAAATAACAGTGGAGACACCAATTTTGATTTCTGCCTTGAGCACTCCATCTCAGAAGCAAGATTCCATGAACGGAATAGAGCAAGATACCATACCTTGTCTACGTTGTCAAATAATAATAGCATTGCAGATAGAGAACCTTGGACCTATAGGATTACCATTCCACCTGAATGCTCCCCTCATCAAAGGCTAGTTTGGGCTCTTGCATGTGGATTTGATAAATGGGATGTTTTAGGATTCAAACTTACGACCTTTTGGTTAATAAAACTCTGATATCATATTGGATTACCATTCGACGTCAAAGCTTAAGCTGATAGGAAATGAGCCAACGATAGTTATATCCCTAGCAAGGTCTCTAATGTATAGAGTTTTCAAATATTAGCCCACCAATTCTCCATTTCTTGATTACAAATAGAGAGGTGAAAGTAGAAAAAAGACAGTCTGTCACTCTAAATTCTTCAAGCAAAACTTCTTCACAAGCAAGGCTGTTAGCTTTCTCGGATTGCAGGCCTTAGTACATGTGACAAAGAAATTCATGTTATTAATTTCGTTTTAATATGATCAGTTACGTACCAAAATCTCCATGCAAGATCTCCTTCATCTCTCAGCCAACAAATCGTATTGAGTGAGTCTCCTATCAATTATCAAGATATGAAACTTCATTTGTGTCCAAAATATTGATGTCAGCGGCTACAGCTAGTACTACTGCTTTAGAGGAGCAGAGAACTCCAATGATCCAGCAAAGTTCCAAAGTACAGAACCTTGAACAGCTCTCAAAACTCCACCAATGCCATGCACCTAGATTAACACTGCATGCACCACTTAGGTTGAGTTTAAAAGAACCAAAAGGTGGCAGAGACCATTTGGGAGTTCTTTTATCCTTCTTACTTCCACTATGGACGATGCATTGCTAATTTCAAGGTGTCCATTGAATATGATGAAAAGTATTAAAGCAATGAAGACCACCAAGCTGCAATTGATGACTGATTCATTAATAATTTCTTGAGGGTTGTTTTTACCGCTTGAAGTGTCTTACATTTTGTTCCTTCCAGAGGATCTAAACTGGTGACTTGAAGCACTTCTTCCTAAAATATTCCCACTGTGATTCAGTTTAACACCTCACCATTGGCTTAGCTCTCCTCGTTGATTGCGGCGTTACTCATCGGATCAATAGGCAATTTAGACATTTCAATTACTTTAGATCATTTTAGTTTTTGTAATTGATACGATTATTAATAATTAGAGAATGAATACTTGAGATCATTTTAGCTTCAGTTTTGTTTCTGTTAATGCTTCTCTTTGAATGGGGGAGAACTGGTTGTGATGTTCACTGCTTTTGTGAAAGAAGAATACTTTTTTGGGAAATCCTGAAGAACTTCTAATTGAAATATGGAAGAGCTTCAATTTTGATGCCTTGAGAATCTATTTTCTTATTTTGTATATATATTAACAGTTTGGAACGAGAGCTGAGGGCCAATCCATTAAGTTTGCCTTTAAGTGATCTAATCTTGCAATAGCGAGCTACAACCATATATCTCTTTTTGTTTTCTTGATCTACTTTTAGAATATGAAAATTGTCTCTAGAACTTGTTTTGGATTTTGCTTCTTAGTGAACATGTTTTTCTCGATTCAATTCTCATTCATCATTTTACTTAGAGGCTTTCAACTCCATTTTCTTGACTTTAATTTCTTAATTAACAATCAATTTCTCTTTGCTTCTACATCTCAGTGCTTATTTCTTATCTTGACTTTATACTTCTCAATTCATGAGTATTTTTCATAGTGCTTGCATGTCTACTTCCTTTTCACAGTTTATTTATCACTCCTAGATTACTTTACGCCTTTCTAGTTCTCACATTTCATGTCCTTGTTAAGTTTGTTTTGGTTGCCACATATTATGTTGTTAGAATTGCTTTTAATATTTGTCTTTGTAGTTGATCAATATCCTTTCTATTACTTATGGTTTGCCATTTACTCTCATTGCTAAGCTTGATTTCTAATTATATTATTAATTTTAATAAAAAGAGACCAAAAAAAAAAAAAAAGTTTTATAAGCCCATTCATCATACTAATGATCGCTACTTTCCAAATGCTTGCAAGTTGTTCAATATTTGGCCTATATCATATGCACATTCTATGGGTAATTTAGATCACCACATTGTTTCTATATTTGATGAAGAGGATGATCTATTACACAAGTCGTTATTAGACAATGTGCGTGGTACAGTAGACACTCAAAGTGTGGGCCATGCATTTATAGATGATGATTGCCATGGAGATTATGATAGAGATTCTATTTATAATGAGTCCATTCAAGGAGAAGATATCCATTCTAAGATTTATATGAACATTGTCCCCTTTTTAAGCAAATAGATGAAGGAAATTTCTCATGGGTTGTTTTCGACAAAAGATTATACTAAGCAGCATCCTGCTAGACAACAAATCACATGGGTTGTTAGTTATAGAAAATGATTATAGTTTTCTCATTAATTAGTATAAGCTATGAATTATTTAGCGTGTGAGTTTGCGAAATGAGAACACATATAGTTTAAACATCCCTACATGCTGGGAGATTAATACAGGCTTTGACGTGTGAGGCTTGGTTCTTTGGACAAAAGGCACAAGATGGCAGTGCAGTCAGATTCCTGCATGGATAATACGGACAAACATTTGCTTATGGATATTGCCAAAAAAAGTAAGACATGTACCTCAAATAGTATTTGACCATGGGGATTACATCCAAGCACTTTTGAATTCAAGGACCAATTTCTTCCAATTGGAGGGGGTTACAATGGCAATTCAGGCATTTTAATTAGTTTATAGATTGTTGTAGTTAACGCACAATAGTTTCAATTTTATCTAAAAGAAACACTTTTCTATCTTGAAGCCTAAAAGGGCTTCAATTTTGATGTCTCAAAGAGCACTTAATCTATTTTCTTGTTTTGTATATTTCCTTGCACCATCATGACATGTTAAACTTTTATAGAAATAACACCCCAGTCGGGACCATATTGGAGCACATCTAGTGGCTAAGCTTTTAGTATAAGTGAGCCCCAAACGTTAGTAGACAAAAGTATTTATTTTTAGGGCCACAAGTTAAATGCCCTAGGGATTGATAATTCATGAGAGATGAGAGTAGAGAGATTTAGAGAGAAGTTACCCAAAGAATCGAAGTGGGTTGGAATAAATGAAAATGTGCCTTTGGAGTTTTGTATGATTGGAAAGTATTATTCAAACTAAAAGGAAAATTATATAAGATAGCTTTAAAGCCTGCCATGCTTTGTGGATCAGTGTTGGGCTGTTAAGGAACAAGATTTATATAGGATGAGTATCCCTGAAATGCAAATGTTGAGATGGATGAGTGATAAGACAAGAAAGGGTATAATTAGAAATCAAAACATTATAGAAAACTTAGGAGCAGGATCAATAGGTAACAAGATATGAGTGATTAGGCTTAGATTGTTTGAACATGTCCAAAGGAAACAAAATACATTGGTTAGAAGGAGTTGGTAATCCAAGTCAAAGGTTTTTAAAGGGTAAGGAAAAAGCTCAAAAGAACATGGATAGAAGTGGTGCAAAAAAATTGGGACTAAGTGAAGCTGTGGCATTAATTGAGAGAAATAGAATAACAAGATTCATGTGACCAACTCCTAATCCGAATAAGATCTTGATAATGATGATGATGATGATGATGATGATATTAAATGCCCCAGGCTTATCTAGGCAGTGGGCCAAGATTGCCAAATTGACAGAAAACAGTATATGCGGCAGCACACGTGGATCTGAAACACTGAAAGACTAGGATCATCCATTGGATTGAAAGGTTGTGCCATGGCCTAGAAGATGAACGCTTCAGATCTCCTAAACAAGGGCCCCATGTTTAGTTATAGCCGCCGTACTATATGGTCGAAACCAAACTATAGTTTATACATCCCGTGGGCCCAAAAGTCTCTCAGAACAAATGATCCTAATCTCCAGCAGATTGAGACGTATCAACCGTTCATTTTGACTACTTTGCACCAACAGAAATGTATCTGGAGAAGATTTTAAGTGGGACCCAGAAGATAATAGTTATAGATAAAATAACATCAGCAGCCTAAGAAAAGCGACCGTAAGATGGTGTATATCTAGAGCTTGTACATTATTCACAGTAAATAAACATTGCTGTCTAAAGAAAACTATGTTGTGGTGGTGGACTGTGTACTACTGACTATAGAAAATCTTGGTCATCCACTCATATTGATCTCCCTCAATCAATAGATAGGATCACTAGATAAGCAGTCAAAATGAACCACATTGGTCGACGCTCTTTCTTCGGAAAATGTTCATCAATTAGAAAAAGGAGATATCATATGGAGGCAGAGATTGGCTTTTGGACAAAGAAGATCGTTGGGCCCTACTTCTAGTTATCTTGTGAAATTGTCAGAAGAAGAGAAGATCGAAGAATCTGCTTAAAATAAAGAAATAGAATATTAAGTCTCAACCAAACGGTTACGGTTCGAAGCTCGCCTTCTTCCTAGCCTAAGAAACCACTCAAGGGAGAGCTCCTTCCACCAAGAAGGAGCCATTTCCGAAGAGGAAAGCTGTGGTGAGTCCGACCAATGCCATGCTGTTAAGTGGTGGAGCCGGACATTTACATGATAGCCCAAAACGAAGATAAATTTATTCAAACATAGATAAAATATTCCTTAGCAAATCAGTTGGTTATTCTTATTTACTTTTCATCCATGTCGAAGCCATGATATTTAATAGGAAAAATTAGAGGAATAAGATTCATGTAGCCAACCCCTAATTGGGATAAGATCTTAATGATGATGATGACGACGATGACCAAGTCTGAGGACTCCAATAACAGGGCCAAGATGGTTATGCATGGATAACAGGGTACACGTTTATTAATCCTTTGCCTTCAAATTTTCAGGTAAGATGGTTGTTGATGATTTAGGAGGTCTGCTATCTGGTGTTTGTTCGGTTAAATCAGTTCACGGATCTACAAATGTTAAAAATGCATGTGGATTGGACAAATTAGATATGGGACACCACTAAAGTCTTCTTGCCGACTGCTGTTTAACTCTGCAATTGTTTCAATATTATTTTTAGACGTCATTTGTCTTTGGCTTAGTAAATAATCCAGTTTCCAGTATACATGGGTAACGGTTGGGTGCATTTACTCAATTCGTAGCATGGAGCGCCAAAAATTTAGAATTTGCATGTACTTTAAGCGTGTCTAGTGATGTAGAGAGAGAGAGGGAGTATAATCCCCTGTTTTCACCACGGCTTCCCTTTGAGTAATTCTATCCACCTCTGGGAGTTAACAAACCATATGAATGAGTGGCCCTGTACATAAAAGTGTGGGTTCGATATATGTTACTATAAAGTTAGTGATGGACCAGTTAGCATGGAAGGTGACACGTGATTGCAATTTGATGGTTGATCTCACTAGACAAAGCCCCATGGAGATTTGATAATGCTGTAAATTATGTGCACTTCTTGCTCGGATGTAGGCTTCAGTCAGTTACTGCATGTTATTCGGTTAGCAAATTTTGTGGCAGACATCCTGGCAAAAGAGGGGATGATGGTTGACTCTGAGAGTTCGAACTTCCAATGTTGATGGAATTGGTTGAGTAAACTGATATGCCATTTTTACTTTCAATGGCTTTGTAACTAGAAATTATTCCAAACAAGAAACCTTCCTCTGATAAATGTTAAATCGGTCTTATTAATCAAGATACGGTACTATACTGATGTTTAGCTAAGTGCTTACTATCCTTCTTCCTGTTGATAGTTATGTCGATGGAGCCTTGTTAATATGTATTACAAGGTGACCAACGTCATTATTTTGTTGTTTGCGCAGGAAAGAAGAGCAGAATGATAACGGTTGTTACAGTCATCTTGCTTGTGGTTCTATTTTTGGTATGAGTTTCCATGATTTGGGCTTGGTTATGGAAGAGAGCCAACGAGTAGATCTATCATCAGGAGCCTCGAATTTCAGAATCAGTTGGTACCTAGTACTAGCTCTGTTTCCTGTCTTTCAACTTCTCTTTAGGAGGGATAAAAAAAGGTAAGAATTAACAACCAAGTCTAGTGGAAGAAAGGGAACATATTGAAATTCTGGAAACAGAACACAGGAAAACTAAGACAGAAAATAATGACATTTCATTCTGGAGCTCTGTTTTTTTCTTTCTTCGGCGGTTTGTTAGAGTGTATTTGATATGGTTGATGATGTCTGAATAGGATCATGTAGGGAAGAGTGCTAGAGTGCTGGAGATTGTGATAGCAAGATAGGGTGTGTGAGAAAGTTATTTCAGGATTCCTTTTTTAATATATTTTTATTTTATATAGGTAGTAGCTGTACTAATTTTAGATTTATTCCTTCGTCACAACATTTGCATAGTAATAACATAAAAAGACTCGTCTTCAATCTTCTCTAGTCTTTTCTTGCTATCGGTGCATAAAGTCCATTGTAAATCTTCTGTTCTGCAAATTCGCTGTTGTGGTTTTTATATTGGTGGAAGTCTGCATCATTTGGGCTTGGTTGAGGAAGAGAGCCAATTAGTAAACTATCGGTAAGTATACTTTCAGAATCGGTTAGTACTCACTGGCTCTGTTCCCTTTCTCTTGCAACTTTTTAGGAGGTTCAAAAGATGTTATGACAATAGCAATAGTATCAACAATGTTTTATAGATTAAAGAGTATAATATCTTTTGTGTTTGTTATCTAAAAATTTGCTTTTGTTGGAGATGTTGGAGATGAAGAGGGCGGAATCACTATTATTCAACTTTGCTACACTTGAGCAGCCACAGATAATTTTTCTCATGCAAATATACTTGGAAGAAGGCGGGATTGGTCCAGCTTTCAAGGTAAGAAACATTTACTAAAGCAATGACATTTTCCAACTAAATAAGTTGCTGTTCTAACTCACTTATTACTCTAAGTAAGGCTCCTGCATAGATTCCTATGTTGGAGATCTTTTCCTTAAATTGCGTTGTTCTTTAGGATAAGCTAAAGGATAGAAAGGAAGTAGCTACTAAGAGGCTCTCGAGAAGATCAGGATAAGGAAGAGGTGACCTGAGAAATGAGATACAAACTTCACCGCAGGAACCTTGTCAGATTGTTGGGTTTCTGCTTAGACCGGCAAGAGAAGATGCCTATCTATGAATATTGCCTAACACTAGCCTTGACGCCTTTCTTTTTGGGTTCGTCCCTTTCACCTGCTCTATATTGCTTATCCTTTTATCTATTTTAATCAGTTTGATTAGGAGTTGATCCATCCATTATAATGTAACTATTTTGAAGCAGGAAACTGATGTAACAGTAATCATGTCCTCTTTAGTACTCTTCTTGTCCATCAATAGAAGTACAAAACATCAGTAGATTCATCATAATAAAAGGCTCCATAGTTTAGGCACGAGTTACTGTTGCAAAATGTTATGGGAGAGTGGAAGTAGAGTAGAAGAAAGAAGAGATTTGCTTCTACTCCATTTCCACTCTCTATACCAAAATCAACTTCATCCAGAAGGTAACAGTGAATGGTTGTAAAATTTTAATACCTCATTGTACTTAACAGGACTTCTCAAATTAATCTGATTTCATTTCCGCTCTCTGAGTGATCTGATGATTCTGATTGTGTGCTCTCTAATGAGGTCTCATAATATACATTGACTTTTGAAAGACTTGGGAACATTGGAGACAAGCAGTGGCTTTAGATATATTAGATCCAACACTAGGAGAATATTGCCCAACAAGCAGCATCCTCAGATGCATCCATATGGGATTACTATGTTTCCAAGAAGACTCAGCTGAAAGACCTATGATATCATCAGTTGTTCTCATGCTCAGTCGCAACAGCATAACTCTTGCAGCACCATCGAGACCTGCATTTTGTGTCGAGAGTCCGAGGGAGATGGAGATGACCTTAACTGAGACTAGACATGAGAATGACCAATCACGATTACTGAACAGACCTCAAGGGGATTGGACAGGAATCTAAACAAGTATAGATTTCATAATTTGGACAATGACATTTTTATTTTCTATTTTCTGTGAGAAATCAAGCACTTCAATTTCACATGTACCCGATAACATCTTGTTTGAGGATCGAAGGAACGTGCCTGGCTAAGCGGATCCATCACGACTGCAGCGTATCCACTATTTTGGAATTTAATGGTCAATGATTTTTTTTTTTCAATTTTCGATTATAATTTGAAGGGAACTACAGGCTTATAAGATTGAGAAATTGGTTGACAGCGATCATGATTGAGTGGAAGTTTTGATTACTTAAAAGGTTAAATTTTACCGAAATGGCTGAAATCTTTTGTTTTTTTCACGTTTTCTGCTGCATCAGGCCATAAAACTTCTCCAAAACAAAAGCTTTTTCTTGTATCAGTCATGGCAAATAACAAAATGACCCAGATAGGAATATTTGGAGAGAAGAATAATCAAATTTAACAAAGAAATTATACCAAAGAAGCAGAAATAAAGAAGATAGGAAAGTTTTAGTTTATCTTCCTCCTGTATATTTGCAAGATTTCTGAGAGTTTCTAAGTCATTATATGATTGTGATCACCAGATTAGCTACCATGTTCGATTAACTCAAGTACACCAAGACAACTAACTGGCTTTCCCACTGCAAAACCTAAGAAGTAAGTGCAAACTAGGCGCGGAATTTCCTTATTCCTTGTTCAGTTATCCCTAAAGAATAACTAGCTATGCTTCTTACATCAGGCTGTTCTTTTCAATCTTCAAAATTCATTCTTTGGTCTTTCTCTATTGCAACAAAACATTGGACAAGCACACACACACACACATATACAGAGAGTGGGGGGAGAAGGGAAAACGGGAGAAAGTCTTGGGGAAGGCAGAGAGAGAGTCTATTCCAAGAAACAGGGGATAGTTGGTATGCCAATCAAGAAAACTCAGACCCAAACCAAGATATATGAGAAAAAACAGAAAATCAAGAGGAAATGAGGCTGAACTAACCTCACTGTCTGATATCCCACCTTCTCTTCCGTAACTAAACTATACTTTCAACAACGCATTATAAATACAAATATCTAGTAAAAAATACTTGATCTTGGACTATAGACAGTTTCAAATATGAACTTCTGGAAAACTACATGCTCAACTTGCTGCCGTCCAAGTACTTCTATCCAAGATCCTATCGAGGATCTAATTCAGTAATTGACATCTCATTTACAGACAAAGGTGTCTGCTTTCCAGCGGAATGGCTCGAATCCGTTAGTCGTGAATCAAATACTCCAGTCAGACCTGCCGGGAGCATTCTACTGGCCACAAAAAATGCGGGTGGTGATGGTGCTGGCAGAGTAACAGAGTGACTGCTCAGCATCAGAACTACTGATGAAATGGCCGGTCTCTCAGCTACATCTTCTTGAAGGCATAATAATGCAATATGGACGCATCTCATGACTTCATTCACAGAATAACAATCGCCCAATGATGAATCAACAATATCCAAAATCGTTCCGCCATTCCATTGTTTCCATGCCTGTGAAAGCTCATAAGCATGAACTTCTAAAATTAAGTCTCTTTAAATAGATAAAGAACTGATGTTCTAGTGGTTCGGGCATAATTAAATCAAACAAGAAAATATCGAAACTCATAATACTTACATAGCTTGCTAAGTCCTCTGCACGATCTGTTTGGTAGAAAGTACTGTTCTTCTCGCCACTGATTATTTCCAAAATTAAAACACCAAGGCTAAACACATCTGATTTAACTGAAAAATGTCCATGCATTGCGTACTCAGGGGCCATGTATCCGCTGCAAGTTGTCATCAATAAAAGATTGCCTTCAGCAATTATGAAATTCCTATAATTACTTGTGCATGATTAGAATTATGATTATCCAATTTCCAGTGTCAAAAACGTACTATGTTCCAGCAATTCTGTTGGTATTTCCTTGAGTTTGGTCCACTCCAAAAATCCTTGCCATCCCAAAATCTGAAATCTTGGGATGCATCACGCCGTCAAGTAAAACATTACTAGCTTTGAGATCGCGGTGGATAATCCTAAGCCGAGAATCTTCATGAAGATAGAGCAGCCCCCGAGCAATTCCTTCTATGATTTTGTACCGCTTTTGCCAGTCCAATTGTTTCTTCTTATCAGAATCTGTAAAATCGTCAAAACAAGATGTCAAATCTGGATGCCAAAGAGTTGAGCAGTACACTATCACGCTAAAACATAGAAACAGAACAGTTAGATGCATCTGGTTAATACTTATGCAACGCAAGAACTCTTTATCTCATCTTTTCTTTTTTGTGAAAAATAATAAAGTCTAGGATCTCTCGACATTCATTACCACTAATATTATCTGATTCAACAATCAAAATTTCATTTTGAGAGAGAGAGAGAATTCATAAAGGAGATTATCCTTAAGAATTTAACTGCAGTGTACTTGTAGTTAAGAACCAACCAAATAGGAAGTTATCCAGGCTTTTGTTGGGAACATATTCATAGACCAATATCTTTTCTTGTTCCTCAATGCAGCAGCCCAATAGCCTAACTAGATTCCTGTGTTGAAGCTTAGCTACTAAAGCAACCTCATTCATGAACTCTTCGTCCCCTTGTCCGGAGTTTCTGGAGAGCCTCTTCACAGCTATTTGTTGTCCATCCGGCAGACTACCCTGCATATAGATAGATAAATAAAAGCTGAGAAACTTTTCTTTGCCACTCTAACCGACGTAAAAATGCTGCCCAGTTGTCCACTAGTTGAACCAGAGTACGGTTGACCTAAATAAATTGCAGGTATGTCAGTATGTTAAATCCGTTACCATAGTAATATTACCTTGTAAACAGCTCCAAATCCTCCTTGCCCTAGCAAATTAGCTTCAGAGAAGTCGTCAGTAGCCTTTCTCATCATAGCCAATGGAAATTTCAATGAATCCACATTGCTAGTTTCATCCCCATCTATACAAGGTCAAAAATAGCAGAAAAAGGGAATCATTCTTAGAACTTGTTCAAGGGTTAATAGACCAAAAGATAGCATTTTATCTCCTCAAGGCTCTAGACAACATGAGTAATTCTATCTCCTCAGGTTTACCAATCATTGTTTTTGCCTTCTTCCTCAGTAAACAAATGCAGATCGTGACAAACACCGCCACTGCAACAACAATGGGAACAGCAATAGCAATGGCTGTTCGAGAGGAGTTTCCCTTACTTCCTGCATTAACAAGAAACATCTTATCAACAAGGATATTTGAAAATTTGAATAACAAGATCAGTATTATTTGCTAACTGAAGAGCATGACTATTATCGATCGTCCAAGACGCATGGAATCATAGCGATTGATAAAAGCTGCCGATAGTGAAAAATCCAGCACAAATCCAAGTATTTGGGTCGTCGTAGCTGAAGAAGTTAAAGAATCATTTTTGAATTAGTGTCCTTGAAGAAGTTAGAGCAGTCACACAAAGCTTGCTAATTGTTAGACATGACCATTCTATCGGTCTTAGTAGTCAATTAAACTACCGGGTTATTTTTTGGCTTAGGTTATTTAGACAAATCATGTTTCTGATGGTCTAATTGGCTTCACCAACCTATTGAGAATAAAGAAAACACATTCAAGTTAATTTATGAATGGGCCATGTGTTGTTTCTCCTTATTTAATTAAAAAAGCAATGTGTTATTTCTCCTTATTTAATTAACACCTTTAGATCAACTAATAAGCACTGGATTGCTTTGATCATAGGTCAATCTTGTGCTTGTCTAACAAAAAAACCAATTAGAAACATGTTCTAATTAGGAAAGAAATGAAAATTCATGTTCTATGTACAAAGAAAGAGAGGAAAAACTGACCACTTTTTTTTCCCCTCTTGTACGACTTTTTCCTAGGGTGAGCAATTTTTGGAGTAGAAAAAGAATTGGACGATCTGGTTCTTTATTTATCCAAACTTGTGTTGTAGTATTTAACTCTAAGTGCATGCTCAAACAAGTTGATCAAAGCAGGTTTTACAAAATTTCTTATGTTTGCCTGTAAGTTATCACTGTTCTTTCTTTTGTCTTTGATCTCTAGGTTATGGTTAGAGATTATTGATTGGAAGAAAGAGTTCTAAGGGAAACTCCTTCAGTCGACGAAGGTCAGTTTTACACATACCTGCATCTCAATTGATATGTGTTATGAGCTGATTATTATGCAAGTTTAGACAGTAATGAGAGTATATTTTCTATTTGTTTTGCATATACTTTGCAGTTGGAGAAACTTGGGATCATCACATTGACAGAATAGATCCAACGATTTCACGGTTAAGAGCATCAAGCTATGTACTCACAATGAAGTATTAAGTGAATCTTCTATGTTTTACTTTGTCACATAGAAGTGAATTTTCCTGCAGTTTCATTTCATCTTCACTTTTACTTATCTTTTCCGTAAGAAACAAGTCGCCGATGCAAAGTAATTTCATTCTACAATATTTGAAATCATGTATGATCTAAACAAGAAGATTTTTGGAACAATTGCAACCAACAAATGATGGTTGCTCATGAGAAAAGTGCTCTCCACTTTTCTTATAACCTTTCTTTGTCATCCTTTGAAAGAACAAAGGGATTTAGTTCATTCCCCATTAGGGCTATTGACATTAACATTCTCCAATCTTTGCTTCAACAGTGGCTGTGGCAAGTGGTTATTAAGAGAAATTTTAATGTCCCCCATTCGAGCATGGAGAAATATTACTAACGTTGCTCGTTTAATTGACGGTGCGCATACTTGATCACCATTGACAGAAACATTGTTTTCACCAGTGGCAAAGCATCTATACAAGTTCAATGTGCCTGCTGTTCAGCAGTGTTTTTGCGTGCTAAATGGTTGGTGGTCCAAACCACTGATTTTCAGCGCAAATGTCGCTAATCTTCCCATCAGCTAGCTAATACTTTAGGACATTTTCTTTTGGGGAAACTTTCATTTTTAGACAGTTACCCAACAGGTTATGATCATCTAATGCCATACTTTTGGTCCATGGGCCAGATGCAACTACGAAGAGATGCCGTTCTTAAGTTATCGAAACATTTGGGCAACTACACTAAGTTAGATGTGGAAACATGACATAAGAATTCATCTGTAGCTCTTGTACTTGTAAATTAGGGCATCGATTAGCATGTTCTAGATTGAGATTTAAGCTGAGATATCTGGTGATCCAAACTGTTCATCTTTTGGGACACATTTAAGATATTTGACATCCAAAAATTATCTCCATTGGACAATCTTAACCCTCCCATCCGTAAAGATTTGGCGATTTAATCTTTCTGAACTTCTGAGCCGTACATTTCTCACTTATGGTGAGGGTAGTTGGAATTATCCAACGGAGATGCTTTTTGGTACATGCTTATCTAATGTACAGCCCTGAAGGTCAACGGTTCGGATCACGAAACTCTGGCCCCCCACATTAACTTCCCTACGTTAATTCTGAACAGATCAAAGGCCAAATAAAGTGAACCAGACCGGAAACTCTTACCCGTGTCACTTGTGTTGGTTGATCCAGGAGGAACTGGAGGAGGAGATGCCGGTGGTGGGGCCGAACTTGAAGCTTCAACAAACGGGTAAATCTCGTACCTAAAATTACAACTGGGACCCACAACTCTTCCTCCCTGACTTCCATCCCTTCCTCCCCAAATTTGAGCAAACGCATCTTGTAAACATCTATTGCAGTCACTTCCAGTCATATCTTGTACGCACTGCACAAGGCCATATAGTCTTTGATCCCTTGTAGAATTCATTCCTCCAGCTGCATACCTCCTGGGGGTAGCCGAAGCATTGGTAGCAAGACTATTTAGCAACGCTCGCAGAATTGGTCTGAACTGAGCCAGATTCGTAACGTTTCGGGTGTTCAACATTAGAAACATTGGACTATTACTCGCGGACGAGACAATTCGAAGGTTCGAGTAGCGTAGAAGGCATTGATCATACCATACAACTGCATCTTTATTTCTGGGACACAGCTGTTGAATGTCTTGACTCGCTGTTTCGACACAGGTTCGGCACTCGGAAGTCCTAACATCACCCCTACAGAGGGCAAAGGCGTATACTGTGTCTGGACTTTGGCCTCTGGTGGAGTTATAGAAACCGGTTCGAGCAACGTTGTTGGAGAGAGATGGGAGGAGGCTGTTGAGGTTTGCCTCATAAGTGCTGTTATCAGTGTAATTGCCAGCACTGTTTGAACATACTTGGTAGAGAGGTTGGGCTGTAGAGTGGATTGGGAGCAGGAGAAGAAGGGAAGAAAAGAAGAGGAATGGCAGGATCATTGGAAGGAGAGAGCGGAACATGGTATCCCCAGGAACAGTAAGGAGAGGAAAGAGAGAGAGGAGTTTTACAAAGAGAAATACTGAACGAGACTTTATGAAGGTTACCGCAGTTAGTGCCTCATTTGGGTCAATGCGCCTTTTTCTTAGTCTGTAGTGGCCCACCTGAGAAAACAGCTGTGAGTCTTTGGACTGGTCTGTATGTGGACGCCCTTAAATGTGCAGCAAGATAGAAAAAGTTTGTCTTGGACGAGGAATACTGTCATGGAATGCGAGCACTTGGTAAGCTGCCTTGTAGCGCCCGTTTAGCATTAAGGGCCGTACATTTGGTTGATTTAACACGTTCATCTGATTTTTTTTCATTTGGACTAGCATTGAAAAACCTGTAATTTTGATTAAGGAATGTCCATCGTCGTTTATACAGACTTGCTAACAGTACATTTTATGTGCATGTAGACTCATCCAATCCGGATTGTACCTACTAGAAATCCAAAGCCGGAAAAATCGGATAAGCCGGTTGGATCAGGTAGGACTCTTCAGGCAAAGCAATGGGCCGGACTGGAAATTTAGCATGTGATCACCGTCCATTGTAGCAATCCTTATCTTGGTTTACCTTTGGATGCACAAAAATCTGTCTTGGTTGGACATGAAACTTTGAGTTCTTTCGTGGAAAACCTTGATTAGCTCAATCGGGTCCATTCATATGCGTAAGCATGACTTGGGATCTCTTGTCGTGGAACCTACGGCATGGACGCGTAATTAATACTTCTTCGGCGACTTTTCTAAACGAGAACTTTCGTTGCGCCTATGGGTCCCGGTGCAGAGATTGAAGATCCAAAACCACGCCTTTGGTCGTAGCCATTACCATTGTATAGTGGATCATTACAGGATTAAGCCCTGCAACGGTTGGGATCACCAATTAACTGCGTCACGCTTATTTCTTCAGGATAGTATCTTGTTTATTCCACTCACTGTCTTACGTGGGCAAGCTGTAGCCGCTCGTTTAGAGGCGGCCTGGAAATTTTGACTTCTTCCATAGGTTTAACTTAATTATGGGGCAAATTCGACATGGAGAAGAGAGAGAAATAGGAATCCGGTTTTGGAAAGCTAAAGCACTAAAGATGATGGGGACTTGGATTAAAATTATGCAATGCATTCTCCGTCCACAAGAAATTAAGACGAACAGTTGGATGATATTTCAGAGACAAAACTCCTGCTTTTGATTTGGCAACAATACGAGTTAAATGGCGCCCACTTACATTGAAGTCAAACACATGATCGGCTCCAAATTTTTAGGCCCCCACGTCAGTGTCACCAATTAAACCATCTTCTTTGCTTAATCAGCCTTTAACCACTACAAGTATAGAGTTACATATATGCGAAGAATGCTACAGTAAGGTGGTACCTTTGTGGCATGTTACAAAGTAGGGATGGCAATGGTCTTCACCTTACCCCACCCTGAATTACTGAGATTTGCAACCCATTGAAGAGCAGGGTAAACTGTGAAAAATCTATGTTAAACCCACCCACCCACCGGCCTCATCAACTGCTATGAAGCTGGGTGGGTTAATATCACCATTAATGAGATACTTAAAAAGGAAAATTCTAGCACTTACAGAAGTTGAACAAAGGACGAGTGTACGTGGATACTTGAAAGGGTAATTTAGTAAACAGTTGGCATTTGTGGTTTATATACTTATTTAATGCAGGTTGTGTTGTTGTGTTTCCTCCCCGTCCCACATCTATCATAGATCTACCTTGAGTCACATTCTTTTGACCCCACAATATGCCTGGGTCACTGATTTCCCCCCAACCTCAAGTAGGTACGAGGCAGGGGGCTTTATCACCAAGTGTTATCCTTACTATTACGAGAGGTGCCCACCTTTGATTGATTTGTATCGTGCATTTGATTTGAAAGACATGTCGCGGCCCAAAATCACGAGTATCGGGTGAGTCAAGTTTCTGAGGTGATGGTTTTTCTGGTCATTCATATACATCATGGCTTAACAAAAGTTTCTACGAATCTGTTTCAAGTAATCAAAGGAGCTTCTTTTTTCCTTTTTTAATGAAATGTAATTTTATTAACGGAGGAGAAAAGACCTCCCCTTAGTTGTGCAAATACGAAAGAGATTAAGAATGTCTATTTCATATAAATATCAATGCCAATGAAAATAAGAACTCAAAGATATTTACAAATTACCAAAATGGAGTAAAAATTGATACAAACGAAGCAGGACTTGGTGACTCCACTATCTCCTCTAAGAAGGAAGAGCAAGATAGTAGTCAGACTATTTTTAAAGACTCAATCTCTAGCAAGCTTATCTACAATAGAATTGGCAGATCGAAGCACAGGTGAGACTGTGTAATGAGTTCCCTTTGGGTTGCCGTTAATTCTATCAAAATAATCCTAGAATATCCATGGTCTTTTGTTTTTCCACTTGAGCCATTTGATGATATTGAGCGAGTCTCCTTCAATAAAAATAGGTTGAAGCTTTAAAGTTGCCCAGATGTGAATGGCAGATGCTAATGCTACTACCTCTACTTCTCATGATCGCAAAACCACATAGGACCTAAGAATTTGAAAATACTTTGACTATTGGGGTTAGAAAGAAAACCCAACTCTTCCTGACCTCAAGTTAAAGCAGTACCCTCCATCAAATTGAGTTAAAACTAGCATGAAGGGGAAGATTTCTAGAGGGGTTTGGGTTTCTCCTTTCTTTCAATACTATTACATAGGATGATTTTAAGAACATCTAAAAATATATATCGAAGACAGTTTTAAAACCGTCTTTTATCTAGTCATCTTTGAAAATCAATTGAAAAAGAAAATGATTACAGAACTATGTATCTTTAAAAAATAAATTTAATGATAATTTCTGAAATCGTCTTTAATAATGTGGAACTTTTAAAGACGGCACAGAGAGTTGTCTTTAAAAGTCATCAATCTTAAAGAGGAAAAGCAAGCATTTAAAGATTAGATTTGAAAAACATTCTTTAAAAATCTTGGACATTTAAAGATGCTTTTAGAAAACCATCTGCAAAAGTTTCTTCAGATTTTTCTTTTTGTCTTTTATATATAACACTATCATAACCTGTTATTATAATTTTCTTACATATTCAATGAACTACTGCTATTATAGTCTTCTTGCAATTTTAAATACATGAAAAAGAGTCTACATTCACTTTAACATTCAACATCCATGTACTACATAAAATCTAACTATACAAGAGACCTTGCATCAGTCTCTAGCAAACCAATAACACCCAATAGTCTAGGCACCTTTCAAACGCCAGCAAACAAGTCTTTCCCACTTGCAAAACCAGTAACACTGCTACATATCCACACTTCTCCATATACGTTTAATATAAAGAATCTCAACATTCACACAAAGACATGAAAAAAGAATGTCTAGTAGTTCATCTCCATCTCAAAATCTAAGTAAGAAGAATCACTAGAGTAGCCCTATGTGAGAACGTCTAATAGTCAGAGAGAGAGAGAGAGAGAGAGAGTGGAATCTATTGCAAGAAACGACCAAGAAAACTCAGATCAAAACCAAGAGTACATGAGAGAAAATAGAAAACCAAGAAGAAATGAGGCAAAACTAACCTCAGTGTCTAATCAAAGTTACATGATCTTGAACTGAACGCAGTTCAAATATAAACTTTTGAAAAACCACATGCTATACTTGCTGCCGTCCTTGTACTTCTTTCTATCGAGGATCTAATTCAGTAATTGACATCTCATTTACAGACAAAGGTGTTTGCTTTCCTGCGGAGTCGTCCGATTCTGTTAGCGGTGAATCAAGTACTCCAGTCAGGCCAGGCGGGTGCATTCTACTGGCCACAAAAAATGCAGGTGGTGATGGTGCTGAGAGAGTAAGAGAGTAACTGTTCAGCATCAGAACTACTGATGACATGGCTGGTCTCTCAGCTACGTCTTCTTGAAGGCATAATAATGCAATATGGATGCATCGCGGGACTTCATTCGCCGAATAACATTCGCCCAATGCTGAATCAATCATATCCAAAATCGTTCCGCTATTCCATTGTTTCCATGCCTGTGAAAGCTCATATACATGAATTTCCAATATTGATTATCTTTATCTAAAGTTTAGATAAGGAATTGATTTTCTAGTGGTGCGGACATAATTAGATCAAACAAGAAAATATAGAAACTCATAATACTTACATAGCTTGCTAGGTCCTCGGCAAGACCTGTTTGGTAGAAATCAGAGCTCTTCTCACCACTGATTATCTCCAAAATTAAAACACCGAAGCTAAACACATCTGATTTAACTGAAAAATGTCCATGCATTGCATACTCCGGGGCCATGTATCCACTGCAAGTTGTCATCAACAAAGATTGCCTTCAGTTATTATGAAATTTCTATAATTAGTTGTGTACAATTAGAATTGTGATTCTGGGATTTCCAATGTCCTGGTTTCCTGAACATCTATTGATTATGATTTTTTTAGGGCAGTCCCAGAGTGCACGAAGCTCCCGCCTATGCAGGGTATGGGGAAGGGGGCCGGACCACGAGGGCATATAGTAGGCAGCCTTACCTTACATTTTGCAAGAGGCTGATTTCACGCCTTGAACCGGTCACCTCAAGGACACATGATGACAACTTTTACAATTGCCCCAAGGCTCCCCTTCCCTATCTGTTGATTATGATAAATAAAGAAAATAAGTGAGCAATATTAAAAAACTGACAATGTTCCAGCAATTCTGTTGGTATTTCCTTGAGTTTGGTCCACTCCAAAAATCCTTGCCATCCCAAAATCTGAAATCTTGGGATGCATCGCGCCGTCAAGTAAAATATTACTAGCTTTGAGATCACGGTGGATAATCCTAAGCCGAGAATCTTCGTGAAGATAAAGAAGCCCCCGAGCGATTCCTTCTATGATTTTGTACCGTTTTTGCCAGTCCAATTTTTTCTTGTTATCAGAGTCTGTAAAATCGTCACAAACAAGATGTCAAGTCTGGATGCCAAAGAGTTAAGCAGTACATTATCACGCTAAAACATAGAAACAGAACGGTTAGATGCATCTGGTTAATACTTGCTTATGCAACGCAGGAACTCTGTATCTCATTTTTTCTTTTATGTGAAAATTAAGGAAGACTATTTCTAGGACCTCTCAACAAGTTCTTATCACTAATAGCCCACTCATATAATCAAAATTTCCTTCTGAGAGAGAGAGTTTTCATGGAAGAGATTATCCTTCAGAATTAAAATTTTTTTTTGCAGAATATGTTTGTAGATCAGAACGAACCAAATAGGAAGTTATCCAGGCTTTTGTTCGGAACATATTCATAGACCAATATCTTTTCTACTCCTTCGATGCAGCAACCCAAGAGCCTAACAAGATTCCTGTGTTGAAGCTTAGCTACCAAAGCAACCTCATTCATGAACTCTTCGTCACCTTGTCCTGAGTTTCTAGAGAGCCTCTTCACAGCTATTTGTTGTCCATCAGGCAGCCTACCCTGCATATAGATAAATAAATAAATAAAAGCTGAGAAACTTTTCTTTACCACTCAACCCAACATGAAAATTCCACCCAGATGTCTACTATTTGAACCAGAGTACCCTTAACCCCATGAAATGTACGAACGTCGGTGTATTATATCTGTTATTACAGTGATAATACCTTGTAAACAGCTCCAAATCCTCCTTGTCCTAGCTTATTAGCTTCAGAAAAGTCGTCAGTAGCCGTTCTCATCATAGCAAATGGAAATTTCAATGAATCCACGTCACTAGTTTCATCCCCATCTACACGATGTCAAAAATAGCAGACAAGTGAACCATTTCTTAGAACTTGTTCGATGGTTAAAAGCCCAAAAGATAGCCTTTTTATCTCCTTAGGTTCAAGACAACATGGGTAATTCTATCTCTTCAGGTTTACCAATCATCTCTGTTGCCGCCTTCTTCCTTAGTACACAAATGCAGATCGTGAAGAATACCACCACTGCAACAACAATTGGAATAGCAATAGCAATAGCTGTTCCAGATGAGTTTCGCTTTCTTCCTGCATAAAGAAGGATATTTGAATAACAAGATGAGTATAATTGCTAATTTGAAGAGAGTGATCACTGTCGACCATCCAAGCACGAGCAATCATACTGGTTCATAGTGTTCTTGAAAAATGTTAAAACAGCGACACGAAGAGGCTTGCTCAATGCTGTACATGACTATGAACGTAATGGATACTAATTCCATGGTTAAAAGCATCAAGCTATGCATTCATAATGACGTGTACCATTTTACCTGGTCATGTATTCAGTGAATTTCCCCTGTTTTATTACATGTTGACTTTTATTTATCTTTCAGGTGATAGACAAATTGCTGAGACTACTAATTCCGTTCTACGATATGGGCAATTGGAATCGTACATCTCCTAATCAGAGAGCCAATTGATGGCGGTTTGCTCGTGAGAAATGTACTCTCCCCTTCTTTTATAAACTGTCCTTGTTTTCCTTGGAAAAGAACAAACACCATGTAGTTCATTCTCCACTAGGGCCTGGGAGTTAACATCTCTAATTTTTATGTAAATAATGGTACGTGGTTATTAAGAGAAATTTTAATATCCCTCGCCCAATTTTGGTATGTAAATTTACTCAATTTTGCATGAGATATTCTTAAGAGTGCTGCTCATTTTATTTTCTTTGCCTGCTTCTCAATTTCAAACAATAGGGGTGTAATAAAAATCCACAGCAGGGGGTTGAATGGTCAAGGGGTAACAAATATTTCTGGGCTAATATAGATTTGTCTTTCATAAAGTTGGAGCCAGTTGTTTGTAATGTGGACTATTCTATAAATGTGTTAGACGAAACGCATGGCCCATTTGGTTCTTGTGTTGAAGGCATACACCCACTACGCTAGATGTCCTTTGCTCCATGGCCACCCCAGTCAACACACTATGGGAATGGCCCCAAGCTGTAATACGCAAGGAATAATATAGCAAAAGACAAAATGAAAGATCAATAGCTAAGAGTGAAAAGCAAGTCTTACTCGGGTAACTTGTGTTGTTTGACCCAGGAGTACCAGGAGAAAGGCGTGCAGGCGGAGGAGGAGCAATAGCAGGAGCTGGTGATGGTGCCAAACTTGCATTCTCATAGAAAGATTCAATCTCATACCTCAAATTACAACTAGATCCAAGAACCCTCCCCCCTTGTTTCCCACCACTAGATCCTGGAATTTCAGAAGCGGCATCATTTAGGCATCTATTGCAGTCATTTCTCGACAGATCTTGTGCACACTGCATAAGCCCGTATATGGTTTGATTTCCAGCAGTATTCCTTTCTTCAGTCGCAAATTTTCGAGGCGACACCGCAGCTCGAGAAGCAAGATCATTCATCAAAGCTTCAAGCGTCACTCGGAACTGATTTGGGTTCGAGACGTTTCGTGCGTTCCACATGTAACCCTCTGGGGAATTATCACTAGAAGCAACTAGGCGCAGGTTCGAGTAGTGTAACATGCAGTTATCATACCATATAATTGCTGATTTTCTGTTGGGACATACTTGCAGTATATCTCCACTTGCTGTGTCTACACAGGTTCGACAGTCTGAAAGTTTGACATCGCCTTTACAGAGGAAAAGAGCGTAAACTGTGTCTGGAATTTGGCCTCTGGAAGTCTTATAGAAGCCGGTGGGAGTGGCGTTAGCAGAAAGAGAAGTAAGGAGATTGATGAGCGTATTCTGGTAAGGGCCGTTCGTGGTGTAATTGCCTGTATTTTCACAGATTTGGAAGCGGGGTTCCCCGTTACTGTGGATGGAAAGGAAGATTACAGGAGAAAACAGGAGGAGCTGAAAGAGAATGCACCACATACTATCTTGGGCTCCTGGTTAATTTTCTCGAAGGGTCGAGAAAAGAAGATTTGGGGTCCTCTGAGAGAAAAACGATCTGTGAATTGTTGTGCTAAATGAAACTTTATGGAAAGCTAGCTCAGTCCTTGGGTCAATGGACTTATGCATTTATTAGTCAATAGTGGGGCCTTGGACGCGCACAGCTTGGCTTCTTTAGACTAGTCTACCAAAATCGCGTCTTTGGACTAGTCTGCAACGAAAAAAAATCTGCGTCGGCCCATGAGTTGCGTCCACGTGATTTGTCCTCTAGCACCTTTTCCCGTATAACCCACGACTTGTAGATAAAGGGTTTGGTTCACGTTCTCTTTCAAACATAATTGAAATTGTATAATAAATTTTTTATTAAGATTCTAATTGGGCTATAGAATCGGATTCTCGCTTAAAGGACTCAAACCAAACGTTCTTATCGATTCTACGTCGAAACTAATTCTAGAATATTTTTCTAAGTTAAATGAAAATTACAATTATTACTATCATAAAAATGTAAGCTACACTTGTGAGCTCATTCAAAGTGCCACGTGTCATAAAAAATATTCATCTATTTATATTTATTTTAGAATCCATATACCTCTTTGGCAGACTCAATGTATGCTTTCTTTTTCCTATGGCGGTCGAATCTTCTATGGCTTGGAGATCTGACACTTAAGAATGTAGATCTATAATAGGAAGCACGCAGCGTACACACACACGTGGATTTACATAGTTTGGCTATCATGCTAACATCCATGAGCGAGGATGAAGAGCTCTATTTGATAGATTATATAAAGATAAGAAGGACGATACTCAAAGCCTCCCTCGACTCTCCATTGCTTCTCTACTTATCTTATCCTCACTCAATCCTACAGTGACATAACATTATACATACATAGAGATTTCTTTCTCATATAGGTATGAACATATACAAGCCACACCAACAATCTCCTCCTTCATGTCCATTAGAGAAAAATGAACTAAATCCTTTAATAGCTTGATTCAGTTCCCCAAAATATAAGCATAGCTTTGATCCAGCTTCCCTCCAATAATCATCCGTGCTTTTTATTAGCTCCATCAGCCATTTGTGCATATCTTAGGACTTCTCCTACAAGGGTCATTGTTCTCCCTACTCAACACTATTTGCTAAATCATAATGCTAATGTGACATCAAGTATATCATAAGCACCTAGTAGCTTGCTACCTAAAAGCCTATCAATGCTTCTTTCACCGACAGTCATCGGTCACCTTCATTAACTGCTCACAAATGTCACTTTGAATGGTCACGTAGAACGGTCACTAGGTCTGCTTAGAATGGCTATCGAGTCCACTAGAATCGTGTGTATTTTTCACCAAAATTACCTCACCACTATTCACCTAACCATCCCACCACTATTTACACAATCATCCTACCATTGTTCCCAAGTCATCTCACTACTATTCTTGAATCTGTCCGCTTATAGTAATTTTCGAGTCTACTCGTAGTAGCCCTTGAGTTCGTTCACAGTAGTCACTGTGTCCATGCTTCTCCACGTCTCTTACCCTCACTCACTCTTACAATGACCTAACATTACATATCTCTCCATGCCCATGAGAGAGAAATGCAATATATTCTTTAACAATTTGGTTTATGTAACACCCCGGATTTTTAAGACAATTTTTTTTATATTTTATTTATAATAATGGCATTTTAAATAAGAGCATTTGGGATCTCATGAGAAAAGACTTATTTAACATTTTACTAAACCTATCTTAAAAACTCCGGGTGTTAGTTTTCCTTTCTCAAAATGGCGTACATGTAATTTAAACATAAATAAATAATCCGCGTATAAATCAACGTCAAATAAATAGGCGCCTTTATTTTAAATCAAATAAATGTCCAAAACACAATAATAATATGGCCCAGGGTCTATCCATCATCACATCCCATATAAATATCCAACATATGTCCAAACATCCAATTCACGTCCAAATATAAAGTATGCAGTCCATAATAAAATCCAAATGATAATCCTGTTTAATGACTCACATCACTGTCTAACACTATAGAAAAATGGTCTTCAAGACTCTCACGGCTTCTCAACGGCCTTGCCTTTCCTGTTATCGCGCTCGAGATCTAAGGCATTGCAAAACAAAGCAATGCCTCAGCAAGCTATCGCTTGTGTAGGTACATAGACAATTAATGTAATAAATGAAAGAAATAATGAACAACTCTGATGAAAAGTCTAACATTTATGTAAATAATGATATCATAATGTCATGTTCAAATAAATGCCAATTTATTCCATATGCTAAAACATGCAATTCACGGAGTTAAAACATGACATGAATCAATAAAATGGAGCATACAACAAGAATAAGGGTACCCTAAGGTAATGGGTCCCACCACATCGTACTAACATCCCTGATCAAGAGTACACGTAGTCAACCTCTGAGTGTCGTCACACCCAGGCATATCATCCATAACCATGCTCATCATGCATGTACACATAATAAGAATATGGGTCATCATGTTGCAGTGGCAACCCTCCATGGGTATCAACCACCGCCGCTCTCCGTCGACACCATAACGGGAGGCTTAGCGTCTGTCCCCATGGAAAGGCTCAGACCGGTAGTGTGGACTATCCATGTTACCAAACCCCTACCGAATGCCATCTATGGGCAGGTGTCTATCATATCACAAAATCATCACATCATAATCTCAGAAGGTGGGTGGCCGGCCCTATCCCTCCTAGCATGACGCTCACCGGGCGAGAGCACCCGTCATCAAATATAAAACACGGAAATCATATGTATATGCTAAAACTCAAGAGCACTTATAGCTTGCAATCCCCAAGACATGCCCCTCATCCTGGGGTTAGCCTATAAAAGGACCAAATTTAATAAGCCTCTATTCTCATTTCCATGTAAATCCATGCATTTTCTATATATATAATAAGAAATAAGTCTCTAATTAAGCATAACTAATTAACATCATGCTTGTAAAAGTATTTTAAATAAGTTTATTCAGTAAAAGATTTCATTTTAGAATAACCATCCGGTACTCAATGTCGCATGAAATACACGGTAAATAAGAATTGCAATTTAAAACACGATCACACATGATGCTATGTTTAAACATGGTTTAAAATCAAGGCAAAACATTAGTTGTCGTCACCTACCTCAGTGTGAGACCACTAGCTTGCTAATAACTCCCTTTAACTGGTATATTCAAGTGCACCTGTACATGTCACATCACTATTTTAAAATTTTTCTAAATAAAAAGTGGTCATTTATAAGTTTTTAAGTTAAAACTAGGTCTGCGTCGTCAATATGGTCACAACACATCTTTCGGATCGTGATTTGGATTCCTCTAGCTCCCAAAAATCAATTTTAAGTGAAAATACTTCATAAATTAATATTTATTAATTTATAGGGTGTTTGGCAGGTGCACTGGTTTACACCAGCGGCCCTGCTTTACACCGGGTTACACCGGTGCCCAGTGTACATGGGTTACACCGGCGGCCCCGGTTTAACCGGCACCCAGTTTACACTGGGTTACACGGGCAGCCCGGTTTACATCGGCGATGCGGAAACCGGCGCCTGAGAAGACGACTGGCTTCTGGTCATCTCCGGTGACCCTACAGGTGTCCAAATCACTTGGTTTTTGAGCCATTTTGTTCCAAATTTTGTCTAGTTTCCATTTATATCATCCTTTTGCATTGATTTCTCCAAAAACCATGTTTTTTAAACGGTTTTTCCCAAGTTCCTAAAAACATTCCTAGGTACTGGTTTTTGAATTTTCTGGAGAAATCCACCGTTGGATCGTTCCCAAATTTAAAGGGTTTGCTCTTGGGTATCTTGTGCACTAGTTGGACGGTGTGATTTCAAAACGGAAGAGGTTTGGTCCATGAAATCATGCTCCAACAATAGCATGCACAAAGTTCCTAAAAAAATCTAATTTTTTCCTAATTATTAAATGGTTTTCTAATTATTTTCTCTATTTAATAAATACTAAAAAACAGAGTTTTAAGGCTTACCTTGCACCTAGCTGTGGTTGCTTGTGTTGCCGGGGTTCCACTCGCTGGAAAAATGAAAGCTTTGCAGGGCTAGGGTTCTGAGTGAAAACTCGGAGAAATGCTCAAAGTGGAGCGTTTTGACTCCTAGGGAAGAATAGATATAGGGTTTAGAGTCCTAGGGGAAGAGAAACTCTTCCCCACACGTCTCTTTCCACGTCTCTCCGGCGATTTCGCCGGACTGGTAGAGACGTGTGGAAGACAGGGGTGCCGTTATCAATTTGGACCCCTGTGTAATGCATTTCTGTCAAAAGACCAATTTGCCCTTACAACTTCAACGGCTCATAACTCCCTCGTTTGAGCTCCATTTTTTGCGTTCTTGGTGGCGTTGGACTCGTATCGACGAGCAATTTCTAATTCTTATATTTTCAGGAAAAATTTCCATCTATAGATTTTTTTATTTTAATTTATTTAAAAATTTCCTATTTTATCCTAAAAATTAAGGATATTACATCCTTCCCTTCTTATAAAAATTTTGTCCTCGAAATTTAGCTACATACCTCTATGTAAATAACTCTGGATGGATCTTTCGCATCTCCTCCTCAGTCTCCCAGGTGGCCTCCTGTATTGAATGATGCTGCCAAAGGACTTTGACCAAGACAATGGTCTTATTCCTTAACTCCTTAACTCTTATATCTAGGACGCGCACTGGTCTCTCCTCAAATGTCATGTCAGACTGTAGCTCTCCTGGGATCTGCTCCAATACGTGTGAGGGATCTGGCACATATTTCCTCAACATAGACACTTGAAAGACGTCATGCACATTTGCTAGCTGTGGTGGTAAGGCTAGCTGATATGCCACAGCTCCAACTCTGCGTAAGATCTCGAAAGGTCCAATATACCTGGGGCTAAGCTTCCCTTTATTTCCAAACCTCAACACCCCTTTCATGGGAGAAACCTTCAAGAATACATGCTCACCCTCAGAGAACTCTAAGTCCTTTCGCCTCTTGTCTGCATAACTTTTCTGTCGACTGTGAGCTGTCAGTAACCTCTTCCGAATGAGTTGGACTTTTTCTGCACATTCTTCCACTAACTCAGATTTCACAACGCGCCTTTCTCCTACATCACTCCAACATAAAGGTGACCGACAAGGTCTGCCATAAAGTGCCTCATATGGAGCCATGCCAATACTAGCGTGATGACTATTATTATAAGCAAATTCTACCAAAGGTAAATGATCTTCCCAGCTACCCTTCCAATCCATAACACAGGCTCGTAGCATATCCTCAATAGTCTGGATGGTCCTCTCGCTCTGTCCGTCTGTTTGAGGATGGAATGCTGTGCTGAATTTCAGTCTTGACCCTAATGCCTCTTGCATGCTCTTCCAGTATTTTGAGGTAAATCGAGTATCTCGATCCGATATAATTGTCAAGGGAACGCCATGTAGACTGACGATCTCCTTAACATATCATTTCGCTAAGCTATCCATGGTCTGATTTTGTTTGATAGGAAGGAAATGAGCAGACTTGGTCAACCTGTCCACAACGACCCATATCATGTCGTGGCCGCTAGCAGTCCTCGGAAGACCTAGAACGAAGTCCATGGTAATATGGTCCCACTTCCACTCTGGAAGGTCCAGTGTCTGAAGTAGTCCTGATGGACGCTGATGCTCAGCCTTGACCTGCTGACAGGTCAAACATCGTGCAACGCACTCTCCAACATCCTTTTTCATACCATTCCACCAGAAATGCCTCTTGAGATCCTGATACATCTTTGTACCCCCAGGATGAATTGTATAAGGGGATTGGTGTGCTTCTTGAAGTAACTCGCGCTTCAATTCATCATCTGCTGGTACTACCAACCTTCCCTTAAATCTAACCCCTCCATCTGGTTCCCTCGAAAAATCTGTCTTATCTGTCAAATCCTGTGTTTCCTTGTCTTTGCCCTGTGCCTCTAAGATCCTGTCAAAGAACTTAGACCAAGTCGTCAAATTGGCAATCATCACACCTGCCTTCCTACTCAGGGCATCTGCAACGACGTTAGCCTTCCCAGGATGGTACTGTATGGTGAAGTCGAAGTCCTTGAGATACTCCATCCATCTGCGCTACCTCATATTCAATTCACTCTGAGTAAAAAAGTACATGAGGCTCTTATGATCAGTGAATACCTCAAATCTCTCACCATAAAGATAATGTCTCCAGGACTTCAACGCAAATACCACGGCTGCTAATTCCTGTGTCATGTGTTGGGTAATTTACCTCATGTGTCTTCGGTTGTCTAGACGCATAGGCAATTACCTTCCCATGTTGCATCAACATCGCTCCTAATCCCTTGCTTAGGAGGCGTCGCAATAAACTACATAACCGCCTGCACCAGATCGTAAGGTCAATACTGGAGCAGTAGTAAGTCTCCTCTTGAGCTCTTGGAAGCTCTCCTCGCAAGCCTCGGTCCATACAAATTGAGTGTCTTTCCTAGTCAGGGTGGTCAATGGTAATGCGATCTTAGAGAATCCCTCTATGAAGCGACGATAATACCCTGCCAAACCGAGAAAACTGCGTATCTCAGTCACTGTCTTGGGCCTCTCCCAGTGTAGTACTGCCTCTACCTTTGTTGAATCCATGGCCACTCCATCTTTAGATATGACGTGGCCTAAGAAATGCACCTGGTCTAACCAAAAATCACACTTACTGAACTTGGCATACAACTGATGTCGACGAAGTGTGTCCAATACCGTGTGGAGATGCTCCCTATGTGTATCATGACTAGGCGAATAAATCAAGATGTCATCCACGAATACAATCACGAACTTATCCAAATAAGCTCGAAAGACACGGTTCATTAGATCCATGAACACTGCAAGTGCGTTCATCAATCCAAACGGCATCACTAGGAACTCATAATGACCATAACGACTCCTAAAGGCAGTCTTCGAGATATCTTCTTCTCTAACCCTCAGCTGATGATACCCTGACCTCAGATCTATCTTGGAGAACACTTGTGCCGATTGGAGCTGATCAAATAAATCATCTATGCGTGGAAAAGGGTATCGGTTCTTTATAGTAACACCATTCAACAACCGATAATCAATGCATAGTCTCAGTGATCCATCCTTTTTCTTCACGAAAAGGACTGGTACTCCCCATGGTGATCCACTCGGCCTGATGAAGCCCTTATCCAGCAACTCTTACAATTGTACTTGAAGTTCTCTCAACTCTGCTGGAGCCATCCTGTATGGTGCCTTAGAGATAGGCGATGTACCTGGCACCAAGTCAATGGTGAAGTCAATCTCCCTACTTGGCGGCAATCCTGGTAATTCCTCAAGAAATACATCAGCAAAATCACGGACAACATCAATCTCGTCAAGCTGTGGCTGCTCCTTTTCCTCAACAGTCACATATGCGAGGAATGCGTTACACCCTCGTGCATAAAATCGTGCCGCCTTCATAGCAGAAATGATGCATGTACCGCCGATCTTTCCTACCCTGGAACACTATTTACGGTTGCCTGGTATAAGAAAAGTGACTCGCTTCTTTCGGCAGTCTACCATAGCCCCATAGTTGGCTAACCAATCTATCCCAAGAATAACATCGTAGTCTACCATGTCTAGTAAGATGAAGTCTGTGTCCATACTCATGCCTGATATCTCTACAGGTATATCTCTAAGATATTCTGTAGTCTCTACTGTCTCTCCCACAGGTGTTATAATATCTAATCCAAATGCTAGTTTGTGTACACATACATCAAGGCAAGATGCAAAAATACATGATATAAAAGAATGTGTAGACCCTGTGTCAAAAAGAACTTTGGCATGTCTATCCGAGACTAGAAGAGTACCTTCTACGACCTGGTGTGATGCCTGCGCCTGTCCTGATGAGATGGCAAATACTCGCCCCTGGCTACGTGGCACGTTAGCTGCCTCTGCTCCCATCTCGGTCTGCCTCTCTCTCTGTCCCTTAGGACAGTCCTTAATGAAATGGTCAACGCCTCCACAGTTGAAACACCTGTATGGCTATCTCTGGTAAGGTGTATAGGGCTGTCTCTGTGGTTGGGACTGCCGCTGCTGCTGTGGTCGGTCGAATCTATTGCACCCTCGCCCAGGGTGCCAACCCTTACACCTATCACATCTCTTCCTCTCAGTGTCTCTCTTAAATTTTGCCTGTGGTGGATGACCTGATGCCCCATGTGTCTGCATAACACCAAATGGCCGCTTGCCCTTAAAGGGCTGGAACGCACTCCCTCTATTCCTGAGAGAGTTCTTCTCATGCATGGACGCCATATCAGCAGCATCTCGCACAAAAGTGGGTCGCGAAGAAATCACTCGATCTCTCAGCCAAGGAGTCAACCCATCCACAAATCTATCAGTTGCCTCTGTGTCTGAGGCCAATGCGTGAGGTGCAAATCTGCTCAGTCGTGTAAATCGGTTCAGGTACTGCTGAACCGTCATATCTCTCTCCTCCATGGTGGCAAACTCCTTCTTCATGGATTGCAATGCATGAGGTGGAAAATACTGAGTGTCGAAAGCCTGTTTAAAGGCTGCCCATGTCATCGTCTCGGTCAGATCTGGTCGGGTGAGTGTGAAAGTCTGCCACCAAAAGCCGGCCTCACCTTTCAGTAGGTAGGAGGCTACTCTAACTTGATCATCTGCTGAGATCTTCATAGCGTCAAATGTCCTCTCCGCCTCGAATAACCATCGCTCGTGCCTCCTCCGTGTTACCATCGCCATAAAAGGGTTTCACCATCTTTTGAAACCTCTCTAGTAATTTGTCAGTCTTCTTAGAGTCACTCGTAGCATCGCCCTCCGTGGCTCTAGGTACTCATGGTTCCTGCACTGGTTGTGAGGACTGAACTGATGAAACCACTGACGCCACTTGAGGTGGTGGAATAGGTCTAGGGTTTACAGCGTCAACAACTGTCCTAACCTGCTGCTGGATAAGTGGTACGAGTCCTAACATTAATCGATTCAATAACTCGGCATCTCGGTCCCCTTGATCAGAGGACTCAGCAGGTGGAGCCACGGGTGTAGCAGGGTAGACCTTGTCCTTCTTCGAGGAGCCATCTATCAAAAGTTTTAAATGTCACTAAGTGTAAGATCCTCTCTCATAGTTTCTCTTTCTCCAACTATTATGGACTGTTACTCACATATAAATGGACATTTACAAGGATTATGATGGACTAGACTCGGCTCTAATACCAACTTTGTAACACCCCGGATTTTTAAGACAATTTTTTATTTATTTATAATAATGACATTTTAAATAAGAGCATTTGGGATCTCATGAGAAAAGACTTATTTAACATTTTACTAAACCTATCTTAAAAACTCCGGGTGTTAGTTTTCCTTTCTCAAAATGGCGTACATGTAATTTAAACATAAATAAATAATCCGCGTATAAATCAACGTCAAATAAATAGGCGCCTTTATTTTAAATCAAATAAATGTCCAAAACACAATAATAATATGGCCCAGGGTCTATCCATCATCACATCCCATATAAATATCCAACATATGTCCAAACATCCAATTCACGTCCAAATATAAAGTATGCAGTCCATAATAAAATCCAAATGATAATCCTGTTTAATGACTCACATCACTGTCTAACACTATAGAAAAATGGTCTTCAGCAGCTCTCACGGCTTCTCAACAGCCTTGCCTTTCCTGTTATCGCGCTCGAGATCTAAGGCATTGCAAAACAAAGCAATGCCTCAGCAAGCTATCGCTTGTGTAGGTACATAGACAATTAATGTAATAAATGAAAGAAATAATGAACAACTCTGATGAAAAGTCTAACATTTATGTAAATAATGATATCATAATGTCATGTTCAAATAAATGCCAATTTATTCCATATGCTAAAACATGCAATTCACGGAGTTAAAACATGACATGAATCAATAAAATGGAGCATACAACAAGAATAAGGGTACCCTAAGGTAATGGGTCCCACCACATCGTACTAACATCCCTGATCAAGAGTACACGTAGTCAACCTCTGAGTGTCGTCACACCCAGGCATATCATCCATAACCATGCTCATCATACATGCACTCATAATAAGAATATGGGTCATCATGCTGCAGTGGCAACCCTCCATGGGTATCAACCACCGCCGCTCTCCGTCGACACCATAACGGGAGGCTTAGCGTCTGTCCCCATGGAAAGGCTCAGACCGGTAGTGTGGACTATCCATGTTACCAAACCCCTACCGAATGCCATCTATGGGCAGGTGTCTATCATATCACAAAATCATCACATCATAATCTCGGAAGGTGGGTGGCCGGCCCTATCCCTCCTAGCATGACGCCCACCGGGTGAGAGCAGCCGTCATCATATATAAAAGACGAAAATCATATGTATATGCTAAAACTCAAGAGCACTTATAGCTTGTAATCCCCAAGACATGCCCCTCATCCTGGGGTTAGCCTATAAAAGGACCAGCTAATAAGCCTCTATTCTCATTTCCATGTAAATCCATGCATTTTCTATATATATATATTAAGAAATAAGTCTCTAATTAAGCATAACTAATTAACATCATGCTTGTAAAAGTATTTTAAATAAGTTTATTCAGTAAAAGATTTCATTTTGGAATAACCATCCTGTACTCAATGTCACATGAAATACACAGTAAATAAGAATTGCAATTTAAAACACGATCACACATGATGCTATGTTTAAACATGGTTTAAAATCAAGGCAAAACATTAGTTGTCATCACCTACCTCAGTGTGAGACCACTAGCTTGTTAATAACTCCCTTTAACTGGTATATTCAAGTGCACCTGTACATGTCACATCACTATTTAAAAAATTTTCTAAATAAAAAGTGGTCATTTATAAGTTTTTAAGTTAAAACTAGGTCCGCGTCGTCAATACGGTCACAACGCATCTTTCGGATCATGATTTGGACTCCTCTAGCTCCCAAAAATCAATTTTAAGTGAAAATACTTCATAAATTAATATTTATTAATTTATAGGGTGTTTGGCGGGTGCACTGGTTTACACCAGTGGCCCTGCTTTACACCGGGTTACACCGGCGCCCAGTGTACACTGGGTTACACCGGCGGCCCCGGTTTACACCGGGTTACACTGGCACCCAGTTTACACTGGATTACACGGGCAGCCTCGGTTTACACCGGCGACGCGGAAACCGGCGCCTTAGAAGACGACCGGCTTCCGGTCATCTCCGGTGACCCTACAGGTGTCCAAATCACTTGGTTTTTGAGCCATTTTGTTCCAAATTTTGTCTAGTTTCCATTTATATCATCCTTTTGCATTGATTTCTCCAAAAACCATGTTTTTTAAACGGTTTTTCCCAAGTTCCTAAAAACATTCCTAGGTACTGGTTTTTGAATTTTCTGGAGAAATCCACCGTTGGATCGTTCCCAAATTTAAAGGGTTTGCTCTTGGGTATCTTGTGCACTAGTTGGACGGTGTGATTTCAAAACGGAAGAGGTTTGGTCCATGAAATCATGCTCCAACAATAGCATGCACAAAGTTCCTAAAAAAATCTAATTTTTTCCTAATTTTTAAATGGTTTTCTAATTATTTTCTCTATTTAATAAATACTAAAAAACAGAGTTTTAAGGCTTACCTTGCACCTAGCTGTGGTTGCTCGTGTTGCCAGGGTTCCACTCGCCAGAAAAATGAAAGCTTTTCAGGGCTAGGGTTCTGAGTGAAAACTCGGAGAAACGCTCAAAGTGGAGCGTTTTGGCTCCTAGGGAAGAATAGATATAGGGTTTAGAGTCCTAGGGGAAGAGAAACTCTTCCCCACACGTCTCTTTCCACGTCTCTCGGGCTATTTCGCCGGACTGGTAGAGACGTGTGGAAGACAGGGGTGCCGTTATCAATTTGGACCCCTGTGTAACGCGTTTATGTCAAAAGACCAATTTGCCCTTACAACTTCAACGGCTCACAACTCCCTCGTTTGAGGTCCATTTTTTGCGTTCTTGGTGGCGTTGGACTCGTATCGACGAGCACTTTCTAATTCTTATGTTTTCACGAAAATTTTCCATCTATAGATTTTTTTATTTTAATTTATTTAAAAATTTTCCTATTTTATCCTAAAAATTAAGGATATTACAGTTTATCTCTCCCAAAATACAAACATAACTTTGATCTAACTACCCCTCCAATAACCACACATGCTTTCTAGTGGTTGTGGCACTCATCTGCATGTAGCTTAGCTCTCTACTGAGTTATACTGCTAATGTGTTATTGAGTATACCATAAGCACCTAATACTTTGTCACATAAAAGTATAACAATGCCTCTTTCACCCACCCTCATTACTCGCTCACAAATGTCACTCAAAATGTCGCATCCACTTGGAATGGTCACTAGGTATTATTAGAATGGTTACTGAGTCCATTGACAATTGTGTATACTTTTCACAGACTCATCTCACAATTTGTAATAAACATCGATTTTGATTTATTTGTGTGTAATTATATTATAATTTAATTAGAATAAAAATTAAGAATTTAATTATGTGAAAATTGCATTCGATGAAAGTGACCCTTTTAAAGACTTGAAATTTGGACTTGAAACAATAAAAAAATGAAATGTACACATTGATACAATTCCAACAACACTAATTTTTGCACAAAACAGATATCATAGTAAAAAATATAGAGCTTTTACTAATTAAGGGGTGAAAATTAATATTGGCACCCCTAGCCATTTGACTTGAGAAGCAATAGCTGATTTGCCATGCATCCCCCAAGCATTGGTTAGGTGACAATCTAAGTAAAGAAAATGGGGTTGCTGGCTAGAGGAGGAAAATCTAATGAACAGAAACCCCCCCATTTTTGTCTCACTGCCGCAACCCCCACCGACCCCTGATTGGCTTAGCCCCCATTCTCGTCTTCCTCAGGTTCCAATAGGGAGGCTGACGTTGGCAACCTGGTTTTCCCATCTTTGTGCCCTCTCCGGCAATAGGGAATGAAAACCCCCACGCTAACACACATTGCCCTCTTTATTATTCTCTCCTCCCTCTTTGATCTCCTTCTCTCCTCTTCTTCCCCTATCGGGTTCCCTCCAACACATTTGGCCTGACATGGCCCTCAGGATCCTGGCAACGCAAGGAACAATGCCCATCTTCTCGTTCATTGATCGAAAAAGATTTGATCATTGATCGTGATCAAACCTTCAATCGGATGCTAGATCATTTGAGTTGTGATGATTTGCCCTTACTTTGTGATCTAAATAGTCCATTGTGATCCTCATGATGCATAGGTCAAGATCCATATGATATATCTTAGGTTGGAGCATTTTGAGGCAATCTAGCTGATCTTAATCAATGGTTGAGATCAATAGAGGTATATAGGTATAAAATTGGATCAAATTTGACAATATATACCATTCAAATGATTCACTAAGATTGTTTGATCAAAGTTATTGATTTCAGTGGACAATCATGGCTAGATTATTATGGATAGTGTAGATTGAGTACCTGGGAGACGATCAGTTTACGATCCGATCACACGGATAGCCAAATGTCTTTTAGATTGAGCTATGATAACTTAGGAATAGGTTATGATGTGATTAAGATTGAATTGGATAGTTATTGGTGGATTCGATTTAGAGTGACTTGGATTATCAGCCTCCTAGGGTGAGCCCCATCTTAAGATCCCTTGGCTGTGAACCACTGGATCGTATTGAAATATAGTATATTAAGATATGAAAATATAATGTTTGCTTTATAGCTAATAATTCAACTTAGATAACTTGGACTCTAAGTTAGACTTGGATGTGATGTGCATCCAGGTAGTGAGATTGAGGTGGACTAAGCTAGACCGAAATCCGATCATGATTTGAGAGGTGCAGACAAGTGGTTCTTCGTCTAACGTAAGTGACAACAATAAATAATGGGCATATTTCTGTTTTAAAATTTTATATTTTTATCACATCTGTTCAGTATTTATGAATGAATGTCATGCATGAATTATTATACTATGATTCTTATTGAAATATCTATCATGTTTATGACTGATGTACATGTGCATGATTTCATTGATTATTATTGATCCATAGATGCATAATTTGACTATGATGAATGATATTTTATATGCAATAGTGAAAATACATGATTTTGGTAAAGTTATTAATTGGTGATTTGATACTATTGCATATTGAGGTGTGTGGATGCCCTGTTTTATCACTTGTTTTATCGTTGATTTAGTGGAGGAGGCTTGGTGGCTGGTCCTTGAGAGGTTAATCCCAAGATGAGGGGCAGTGCCTGGGTTATGGCAAGCATCAAGTACTCCTAGTTTTCATTATTTCACTAGAGGATTGTATATCTATTTTACCAGCCATGAGATTTGTTATTTTCATGTTTTGCAGATTTATGATGGGTGTTTCTGCCCAGTGGAGGCTATGTTAGAAGGGATGTTGGGTTAGCCATCCGCCCTCTAATTTTGCGAGATGATTAGACACCCACCCATAGAAGGCCAAATGCATAGGGAGTGGTATCATAGGTAATCTAATTTATTTGTCTAGTTAGTCCCCTTGCATGACAGACACTTAGTCTCACGTTCTAGTGTCGATGGGGAGCGGTAGTTGGTAGATCTGGGAGTTGGTTACCATTATATCATAGTAGTCCATGTATTTCTTGATGATTGATTATATCATATTGTGTGGTGACTGTGCTAGGATAGATATTCTTAGTATACCCACATTGTGACCATGCTTGGAGGATTGGTATGAGTACTTATGAGCAGAGATTAGAGCAATATGGGATACTAGAGGGACCTGTATGTGAGGGTGCCCCTTGTGGATGATGTACATATTATTTAAGATATTTCTTGCGCATTGGATGCATTTCACCAATGTGATTTTTTATTCTCTTAGGACCCGTCTATTAGGGTGCCCTTGTTGATGACTTGCACATTTATTAATATGTTCTTCGAGCTTTTAATGCTCTATATTGATGTGATTTTGGCATGTTTTCAGACATGCAGTTAGCATGAGTTACATTAATTTGATATTAGCATTTTGACGTGCCTAAGAGGCTTTGTTTTCTCAACATGTTTTGGAACATGCATGTGGCTTATATGCATTGCCTTATTTTCAGCATGATTATGAGCTTTGTGCCTTGGATGTTACCTCTGATTTAGTTGGTTTGTAATGATAATGATGCTCTACTTTAGTACATATTTATTCTCATATTTGATATCACGCTAGAACTATTTTCATGAGATAGATATTTATCACATGTCTTGAGGTTTAATACATGACTATTTCATATTGTGTTAAACATTTATAAATTACTGTTATTATTGTCATCATCTAAACAAGCATAGCTTGCTAAGACATTGCAATGCTTCAAATATAGAGAGAGATAGCAAATATGGCAAGTAGATAGATAGCAAGTGAGGGTGATGGTGACCTTCAACAATGTATATAGAAGATCTCCTCAATGCAAGAAGTTTGTTAAACCACACCACTAAATGTCGTAGATGGATTGCATATGTATGTATATGAATTACACTTGTGACTCTGATGTATGATAGTATCTTGTTGGATATGATGGCTGTATATGGACAGACCCTAGGTAATGTTGTTATTCCTTTTTTATTGTACTCTACCATTGAGGCATATGATTTTGTCAAAAGCTTGTATAGGATCTGGATGGATATAGAGACTAAGTCTCTTAGATGGTGTATTTATGTTTACTATGTTTATTAAGTATTTGTCGTATTGCATGCATTAAACGTTCCAGTCCAAAATACAGAGGAGATTGTCGAATTATCGATAGAAATGAGAAGATCATTTCACTGTTAAATCCGTGGTTATATGGGTCATATAACTCTCTAGGTTTTGACTTCTTCCATAGGTTTAACTTAATTATGGGGAAAATTCGACATGGAGAAGACAGAGAAATAGGAATCCGGTTTTGGAAAGCTAAAGCACTAAAGATGATGGGGATTTGATTGAAATTATGCATTCTCCGTCCACAAGAAATTAAGACGAACAGTTGGACGATATTTCAGAGACAGACTCCTGGTTTTGATTTGGCAAAAATACGAGTTAAATGGCGCCCACTTACATTGAAGTCAAACCCATGACCGACTCCAAATTTTTAGGCCCCCACGTCAGTGTCACCAATCAAACGATCTTTTTTGCTTAATCAACCTTTAACCACTACAAGTATAGATTTACATATATGCGAGGAATGCTATAGTAAGGTGGTACCTTTGTGGCATGTTACTAAGTAGGGATGGCAATGGTCTTCACCTTACCCCACCCTGAATTACTGAGATTTGCAACCCATTGAAGAGCAGGGTAAACTGTGAAAAATCTATGTTAAACCCACCCACCCACCAACCTCATCAACTGATATGAAGTTGGGTGGGTTAATATCACCATTAACAAGATACTTAAAAAGGAAAATTCTAGCAATTATAGAAGTTGGACAAAGGACAAGTGTACGGGGATACTTGAAAGGGTAATTTAGTAAACAGTTGGCATTTGTGGTTATATACTTATTTAATGCAGGTTGTGTTGTTGGGTTTCCTCCCCGTCCCACACCTATCTTAGATCTACCTTGAGTCACATTCTTTTACCCCCACAATATGCCTGGGTCAATGATTTCCCCCCAACCTCAAGTAGGTACGAGGCAGGGGGCTTTATCACCAAGTGTTATCCTTACTATTACGAGAGGTGCCTACCTTTGATTGATTTGTATTGTTCATTTGATTTGAAAGACATGTCGCGGCCCAAAATCACGAGTATCGGGTGAGTCAAGTTTCTAAGGTGATGGTTTTTCAGGTCATTCATATACATCATGGCTTAACAAAGTTTCTAAGAATCTGTTTCAAGTAATCAAAGGAGCTTCTTCTTCTTTTTTTTAATGAAATGTAATTTTATTAACGGGGGAGACAAGACCTCCCCTTAGTTGTGCAAATACGAAAGAGATTAAGAATGTCTATTTCATATAAATATCAATGCCAATGAAAATAAGAACTCAAAGATATTTACAAATTACCAAAATGGAGTAAAAATTGATACAAATGAAGTAGGACTTGGTGACTCCACTATCTCCTCTAAGAAGGAAGAGCAAGATAGTACTCAGACCATTTTCAAAGACTCAATCTCTAGCAAGATTATCTACAATAGAATTGGCAGATCGAAGCATAGGTGAGACTGTGTAATGAGTTCCCTTTAGGTTGCCTTTAATTCTATCAAAATAATCCTAGAATATCCATGGTCTTTTGTTTTTCCACTTGAGCCATTTGATGATATTGAGCGAGTCTCCTTCAATAAAAATAGGTTGAAGCTTTAAAGTTGCCCAGATGTGAATGGCAGATGCTAATGCTACTGCCTCTACTTCTCATGATCGCAATACCACATAGGACCTAAGAATTTGAAAATACTTTGACTATTGCGATTAGAAAGAAAACCCAACTCTTCCTGACATCAAGTTAAAGCCACAAGCTCCATCAAATTGAGTTAAAACTAGCATGAAGGGGAAGATATCTAGGGGAGTTTGGGTTTCTCCTTTCTTTTAATACTACTACATAGGATGATTTTAAGAACAGCTAAAAATATATACTGAAGACAGTTTTAAAACCGTCTTTTATCTAGTCATCTTTGAAAATCAATTGAAAAAGAAAACGATTATAGAACTATGTATCTTTAAAAAATAAATTTAATGATAATTTCTGAAATCGTCTTTAATAATGTGGAACTTTTAAAGACGGCACAGAGAGTTGTCTTTAAAAGTCATCAATCTTAAAGAGGAAAAGCAAGCATTTAAAGATTAGATTTGAAAAACATTCTTTAAAAATCTTGGACATTTAAAGATGCTTTTAGAAAACCATCTTCAAAAGTTTCTTCAGATTTTTCTTTTTGTCTTTTATATACAACACTATTATAACCTGTTATTATAATTTTCTTACATATTCAATGAACTACTGCTATTATAGTCTTCTTGCAATTTTAAATACATGAAAAAGAGTCTACATTCACTTTAACATTCAACATCCATGTACTACATAAAATCTAACTATACAAGAGACCTTGCATCAGTCTCTAGCAAACCAATAACACCCAATAGTCTAGGCACCTTTCAAACGCCAGCAAACAAGTCTTTCCCACTTGCAAAACCAGTAACACTGCTACATATCCACACTTCTCCATATACGTTTAATATAAAGAATCTCAACATTCACACAGAGACATGAAAAAAGAATGTCTAGTAGTTCATCTCCATCTCATGTGAGAACGTCTAATAGTCTGAGAGAGAGAGAGAGTGGAATCTATTGCAAGAAACGACCAAGAAAACTCAGATCAAAACCAAGAGTACATGAGAGAAAATAGAAAACCAAGAAGAAATGAGGCAAAACTAAGCTCAGTGTCTGATCAAAATTACATGATCTTGAACTGAACGCAGTTCAAATATAAACTTTTGAAAAACCACATGCTATACTTGCTGCCGTCCTTGTACTTCTTTCCCAGACCCTATCGAGGATCTAATTCAGTAATTGACATCTCATTTACAGACAAAGGTGTTTGCTTTCCTGCGGAGTCGTCCGATTCTGTTAGTCGTGAATCAAGTACTCCAGTCAGGCCAGGCGGGTGCATTCTACTGGCCACAAAAAATGCAGGTGGTGATGGTGCTGCGAGAGTAAGAGAGTAACTGTTCAGCATCAGAACTACTGATGACATGGCTGGTCTGTCAGCTACGTCTTCTTGAAGGCATAATAATGCAATATGGATGCATCGCACGACTTCATTCGCCGAATAACATTCGCCCAATACTGAATCAATCATATCCAAAATCGTTCCGCTATTCCATTGTTTCCATGCCTGTGAAAGCTCATATACATGAATTTCCAATATTGATTATCTTTATCTAAAGTTTAGATAAGGAATTGATTTTCTAGTGGTGCGGACATAATTAGATCAAACAAGAAAATATAGAAACTCATAATACTTACGTAGCTTGCTAGGTCCTCGGCACGACCTGTTTGGTAGAAATCAGAGCTCTTCTCACCACTGATTATCTCCAAAATTAAAACACCGAAGCTAAACACATCTGATTTAACTGAAAAATGTCCATGCATTGCATACTCCGGGGCCATGTATCCACTGCAAGTTGTCATCAACAAAGATTGCCTTCAGCTATTATGAAATTTCTATAATTACTCGTGTACAATTAGAATTGTGATTCTGGGATTTCCAATGTCCTGGTTTCCTGAACATCTATTGATTATGATTTTTTTAGGGCAGTCCCAGAGAGTGCACGAAGCTCCCGTCTATGCACGGTCTGGGGAAGGGGGGCGGACCACAAGGGCATATAGTAGGCAGCCTTACCTTGCATTTTGCAAGAGGCTGATTTCATGCCTTGAACCGGTCACCTCAAGGACATATGATGACAACTTTTACCATTGCGCCAAGGCTCCCCTTCCCTATCTGTTGATTATGATACATAAAGAAAATAAGTGAGCAATATTAAAAAACTGACAATGTTCCAGCAATTCTGTTGGTATTTCCTTGAGTTTGGTCCACTCCAAAAATCCTTGCCATCCCAAAATCTGAAATCTTGGGATGCATCGCGCCGTCAAGTAAAATATTACTAGCTTTGAGATCACGGTGGATAATCCTAAGCCGAGAATCTTCGTGAAGATAAAGAAGCCCCCGAGCAATTCCTTCTATGATTTTGTACCGTTTTTGCCAGTCCAATTTTTTCTTGTTATCAGAGTCTGTAAAATCGTCACAAACAAGATGTCAAGTCTGGATGCCAAAGAGTTAAGCAGTACATTATCACGCTAAAACATAGAAACAGAACGGTTAGATGCATCTGGTTAATACTTGCTTATGCAACGCAGGAACTCTGTATCTCATTTTTTCTTTTATGTGAAAATTAAGGAAGACTATTTCTAGGACCTCTCAACAAGTTCTTATCACTAATAGCCCACTCATATAATCAAAATTTCCTTCTGAGAGAGAGAGTTTTCATGGAAGAGATTATCCTTCAGAATTAAAATTTTTTTTTGCAGAATATGTTTGTAGATCAGAACGAACCAAATAGGAAGTTATCCAGGCTTTTGTTCGGAACATATTCATAGACCAATATCTTTTCTACTCCTTCGATGCAGCAACCCAAGAGCCTAACAAGATTCCTGTGTTGAAGCTTAGCTACCAAAGCAACCTCATTCATGAACTCTTCGTCACCTTGTCCTGAGTTTCTAGAGAGCCTCTTCACAGCTATTTGTTGTCCATCAGGCAGCCTACCCTGCATATAGATAAATAAATAAATAAAAGCTGAGAAACTTTTCTTTACCACTCAACCCAACATGAAAATTCCACCCAGATGTCTACTATTTGAACCAGAGTACCCTTAACCCCATGAAATGTACGAACGTCGGTGTATTATATCTGTTATGACAGTGATAATACCTTGTAAACAGCTCCAAATCCTCCTTGTCCTAGCTTATTAGCTTCAGAAAAGTCGTCAGTAGCCGTTCTCATCATAGCAAATGGAAATTTCAATGAATCCACGTCACTAGTTTCATCCCCATCTACACAATATCAAAAATAGCAGACAAGCGAACCATTTCTTAGAACTTGTTCGAAGGTTAAAAGCCCGAAAGATAGCATTTTTATCTCCTTAGGTTCAAGACAACATGGGTAATTCTATCTCTTCAGGTTTACCAATCATCTTTGTTGCCGCCTTCTTCCTTAGTACACAAATGCAGATCGTGAAGAATACCACCACTGCAACAAAAATTGGAATAGCAATAGCAATAGCTGTTCCAGATGAGTTTCGCTTTCTTCCTGCATAAAGAAGGATATTTGAATAACAAGATGAGTATAATTTGCTAATTTGAAGAGAAGGATCACTGTCGACCATCCAAGCACGAGCAATCATAGTGGTTCATAGTGTTCTTGAAAAAAGTTAAAACAGCGACACGAAGAGGCTTGCTCAATGCTGTACATGACTATGAACGGAATGGATACTAATTCCATGATTAAAAGCATCAAGCTATGCATTCATAATGACGTGTACCATTTTACCTGGTCATGTATTCAGTGAATTTCCCCTGTTTTATTACATGTTGACTTTTATTTACCTTTCAGGTGAGAGACAAATTGCTGAGACTACTAATTCCATTCTACAATATGGGCAATTTGAATCGTACATCTCCTAATCAGAGAGCCAATTGATGGCGGTTTGCTCGTGAGAAATGTACTCTCCCCTTCTTTTATAAACTGTCCTTGTTTTCCTTGGAAAAGAACAAACACCATGTAGTTCATTCTCCACTAGGGCCTGGGAGTTAACATCTCTAATTTTTATGTAAATAATGGTACGTGGTTATTAAGAGAAATTTTAATATCCCTCGCCCAATTTTGGTATGTAAATTTACTCAATTTTGCATGAGATATTCTTAAGAGTGCTGCTCATTTTATTTTCTTTGCCTGCTTCTCAATTTCAAACAATAGGGGTGTAATAAAAATCCACAGCAGGGGTTGAATGGTCAAGGGGTAACAAATATTTCTGGGCTAATATAGATTTGTCTTTCATAAAGTTGGAGCCAGTTGTTTGTAATGTGGACTATTCTATAAATGTGTTAGACGAAACGCATGGCCCATTTGGTTCTTGTGTTGAAGGCATACACCCACTACGCTAGATGTCCTTTGCTCCATGGCCACCCCAGTCAACACACTATGGGAATGGCCCCAAGCTGTAATACGCAAGGAATAATATAGCAAAAGACAAAATGAAAGATCAATAGCTAAGAGTGAAAAGCAAGTCTTACTCGGGTAACTTGTGTTGTTTGACCCAGGAGTACCAGGAGAAAGGCGTGCAGGCGGAGGAGGAGCAATAGCAGGAGCTGGTGATGGTGCCAAACTTGCATTCTCATAGAAAGGGTAAATCTCATACCTCAAATTACAACTAGATCCAAGAACCCTCCCCCCTTGTTTCCCACCACTATATCCTGGAATTTCAGAAGCGGAATCCGTTAGGCATCTATTGCAGTCATTTCTCGACAGATCTTGTGCACACTGCATAAGCCCGTATATGGTTTGATTTCCAGCAGTATTCCTTTCTTCAGTCGCAAATTTTCGAGGCGACACCGCAGCTCGAGAAGCAAGATCATTCATCAAAGCTTCAAGCGTCACTCGGAACTGATTTGGGTTCGAGACGTTTCGTGCGTTCCACATGTAACCCTCTGGGGAATTATCACTAGAAGCAACTAGGCGCAGGTTCGAGTAGTGTAACATGCAGTTATCATACCATATAATTGCTGATTTTCTGTTGGGACATACTTGCAGTATATCTCCACTTGCTGTGTCTACACAGTTTCGACAGTCTGAAAGTTTGACATCGCCTCTACAGAGGACAAGAGCGTAAACTGTGTCTGGAATTTGGCCTCTGGAAGTCTTATAGAAGCCGGTGGGAGTGGCGTTAGCAGAAAGAGAAGTAAGGAGATTGATGAGCGTATTCTGGTAAGGGCCGTTCGTGGTGTAATTGCCTGTATTTCCACAGATTTGGAAGAGGGGTTCACCATTACTGTGGATGGAAAGGAAGATTACAGGAGAAAACAGGAGGAGCTGAAAGAGAATGCGCCACATACTATCTTGGGCTCCTGGTTAATTTTCTCGAAGGGTCGAGAGAAGAAGATTTGGGGTCCTCTGAGAGGGAAACGATCTGTGAATTGATGTGCTAAATGAAACTTTATGGAAAGCTGGCTCAGTCCTTGGGTCAATGGACGTAAGCACTTATTAGTCAATAGTGGGGCCTTGGACGCACACAGCTTGGCGTCTTTAGACTAGTCTACCAAAATCCCGTCTATAGACTAGTCTGCAACGCAAAAAATCTGCGTCGGCCTATGAGTTGCGTCCACGTGATTTGTCCTCTTGGACCTTTTCCCGTATAACCCACGACTTGTAGATCACGGGTTTGGTTCACGTTCTCTTTCAAACATAATTGAAATTGTATAATAAATTTTTTATTAAGATTCTAATTGGGCTATAGAATTGGATTCTCGCTTAAAGGACTCAAACCAAACGTTCTTATCGATTCTACGTCGAAACTAATTCTAGAATATTTTTCTAAGTCAAATGAAAATTACAATTATTACTATCATAAAAATGTAAGCTACACTTGTGAGCTCATTCAAAGTGCCACGTGTCATAATAATATATATTCATCTATTTATAATTATTTTAGAATCTATATACCTCTTAGGCCGACTCAATGTATGCTTTCTTTTTCCATATTTTGTGGTCGAATCTTCCATGGCTTGGAGACTTGACACTTAAGAAAGTAGATCTATAATAGGACGCGCGCGTACACACACACATATGGATTTACATAGTTTGGCTATCATACTTACATCCATGAGAGAGGAGGAAGAGCTCTATTTGCTAGATTATATAAAGATAAGAAGGACGATACTCAAAGCCTCCCTCAACTCTCCATTGCTTCTCTACTTATCTTATCCTCACTCAATCCTACAATGACATAACATTATACATACATAGAGATTTCTTTCTCATATAGGTATTGAACATATATGAGCCACACCAACAATCTCCTCCTTCATGTCCATTAGAGAAAAATGAACTAAATCCTTTAATAGCTTGATTTAGTTCCCCAAAATATAAGCATAGCTTTGATCCAGCTTCCCTCCAATAATCATCCGTGCTTTTTATTAGCTCCATCAGCCATTTGTGCATATCTTACGACTTCTCCTACAAGGGTCATTGTTCTCCCTACTCAACACTATCTGCTAAATCATAGTGCTAATATGTTATCAAGTATTTCATAAGCACCTAGTAGCTTGCTACCTAAAAGCCTATCAATGCCTCTTTCACCTACCCTCATCGGTCACCTTCATTAACTGCTCACAAATATCACTTTGAATGGTCACTTAGAATGGTCACTAGGTATACTTAGAATGGCTACCGAGCCCACTAGAATCGTGTGCACTTTTCACCAAAATTACCTCACCACTATTCACCTAACCATCCCACCACTATTTACACAGTCATCCTACCATTGTTCCCAAGTCATCTCACTACTATTCTTGAGTCTGTCCGCTTATAGTAATTTTCGAGTCTACTCGTAGTAGCCCTTGAGTTCGTTCACAGTAGTCACTGTGTCCATGCTTCTCCACATCTCTTACCCTCACTCACTCTTACCATGACCTAACATTACATATCTCTCCATGCCCATGGGAGAGAAATGCAATATATTCTTTAACAATTTGGTTTATCTCTCCCAAAATACAAACATAACTTTGATCTAACTACCCCTCCAATAACCACACGTGCTTTCTAGTGGCTGTGGCACCCATCTGCATGTAGCTCAGCTCTCTACGGAGTTAGACTGTTAATGTGTTATTGAGTATTCCATAAGCACCTAGTAGCTTGTCACATAAAAGTATAACAGTGCCTCTTTCACCCACCCTCATTACTTGCTCGCAAATGTCACTCAAAATGTCGCATCCACTTGGAATGGTCACTAGGTCTGATTAGAATGGTTACTGAGTCCATTGACAATTGTGTATACTTTTCACAGAGTCATCTCACCATTTGTAACAAACATCGATTTTGATTTATTTGTGTGTAATTATATTATAATTTAATTAGAATAAAAATTAAGATTTTAATTATGTGAAAATTGGATTCGAAGGAAGTGACCCTTTTAAAGACTCTAAATTTGGACTTGAAACTATAAAAAATGAAATGTACACATTGATACAATTCCAACAACACTAATTTTTGCACAAAACAGATATCATAGTAAAAAAAATAGAGCTTTTACTAATTAAGGGGTCAAAATTGATATTGACACCCCTAGCCATTCGACTTGAGAAGCAACAACTGAGTCGCCATGCATCCCCCAAGCATTGGTTAGGTGACAATCTAAGTAAAGAAAATGGGGTTGCTAGCTAGAGGAGGAAAATCTGATGAACGGAAACCCCCCTATTTTTCTCTCACCGACGCAACCCCCACCAACCCCCGATTGGCTTAGCCCCGATTCTCGTCTTCCTCAGGCTCCAATAGGGAGGCTGACGTTGGCGACCTGGTTTTCCCATCTTTGTGCCCTCTCCGGCAATAGGGAATGAAAACCCCCATGCTAACACACATTGCCCTCTTTATTATTCTCTCCTCCTTCTTCAATCTCCTTCTCTCCTCTTCTTCCCCTGTCGGGTTCCCTCCAACACAGCTAGCCTAACATGCCCCTCGGGATCCTGGCAATGCAAGGAACAATGCCCATCTTCTCGTTCATTGATCGAAAAAGATTTGATCGTTGATCTTAATCAAACCTTCAATCGGATGCTAGATCATTTGAGCTGTGATGATTTGCCCTTACTTTATGATCTAAATAGTCCATTGTGATCCTCATGATGCATATTCAAATGAAAGATGGTAGATTCAAATGAAGACATTGCTCAGATTGCAAGATTTATGGGAAATTATTGCTAATGGATATGAGGAGCCTACTGTAGAGCAAGAAGATTCCTACATTGGGGATCAAAAGAAGAATCTTAAGGAGCTAAGAAAGAAGGATAAGAAGGCATTGTTCTTACTCTATCAAGTAGTAGATGAATCAACATTTGAAAAGATCGCTGAAGCAAAGTCAAGCAAGGAAGCATAGGAGATTCTAAGCACCTATTTCAAGGGTGTTAGAAGGTGAATCTATCTCCGACTACTTATCAAGGTTACTAGTTATTGTTAATAACCTAAAAAGAAATGGAAAAAAAAATTGAAGATATTTGTGTAGTGGAGAAAATATTGTGATCCCTCACAACCAAATTTGAAAATGTGGTTGTGTTTATTAAAGAATCCAAAGATATGGATACTCTCACAATTGAAGAGCTAATGGGATCATTTCAAGAGCATGAGCAGCATATGATAAAGAGTAATAGCCTAGCCATAGTTGAGCAAGCACTTGAGTCAAAATTGACTCTAAATGATCAAAGGAGTGGTCACTCTCAACATGAAGGCATCAGTAGTAGAATCGTGGAAGAGGTCATGAGTGAGGAGGATATCAACATCAGAGGCCAAATCAATGGAAGCCCACCAACAACAGAAGAGGAACAAGCAGAGTTAAAATCTACTCATGGCCGTGGACATGGAGATAGAAGAACTTTCCAGACTTATAATTGCAACAAGATTGGGCATTATGCATCTAAGTGTTGGAGTAACCAATTAGGAAATCAAAATCATCAATCTAATTTTGTAGAAGCATCTAGAGACATGAAAGAAGATGCCACACTTCTCATTGCGTAGAAGGAGACACATAATCAGTAAGATGTTTGGTATCTTTACTCTAGAGCAAGCAATCACATGTGCAGCGAGAAAGAGCTCTTTAAAAATTTGGTTAAAGATGTTCATAGAAAGGTCAGTTTTGGAGTTTCATCCAAGGTACCTGTGACAACCCAGGTTTTAAAAATACTTTTTCATATTTATTTTCAAAGATGACATGCCTAATTTGAATTTTTTTTTAAAATTCAAACAGCAAAAAATGTTTTCTTTGAAATTCATTATTAAAAGCCCAAATGTCACTTTCACTCTCTTACTATATATACATATTTTGTTTATAACATATACTTCTACTGAATTAAGCAATAGAAATTCATTTCTTGACAATAGGACAAATTCAGTGGTTCACATACACATCCCCTTATATTTATTTCAGTCAATGTCCAAAGTTCACAAATCCAAATAACTAACTACACAATAGAAGAATTTTAATAAGAGTATGTACCCTTGATCAATAGGATGGTTGTTATATTCTCTTGTTGTATCCATCTACTCCTGTCTATCTATATTTGAGATACTATAAATATTTACAATATCTCAGGAAGCTATGCTCGGTAGGGGATTTAAGAATCATATGAAATTTAAAACATGATCTATAATCTAGTAATTCATTGATAATCCTAATATCTATATCCATCATATTCCATATAAATCAAGTAATTCAATTTTCCATGAACATACTCTGTATAGCAAATCCATGATGTAATCTTTCATGTGATATCTTCTATGAATATATTCTCCAATAATTCATAATCATATCATATATATGTAAATTGTTAAAATCATGAAAATTAGTTAATGTTGTCAATAACAATATCATAATATTCACACATAGACTATACTGGGTTCAATATCCATATCCCTTACATATATGGTCTATAATCATGTTCAATAACCATACCTCTCACATATGGGGTCCATAATTATCTACACCCCTTAATATATGGGGTCCATAATCTTTCAGCCTCTACTAGAAAATATTCCTTCATGGGAAACATCAGTAATGAGCTCTTATCACATCACAATATCATGTCATCACATAAGGCATCTCATCATGTTATGCACAAAAGTGCGAAATATATAAATAACTACTATGTTGCAGTCTCAATCCACACCTATAATATGTTGATACCACGGCGAAAATACATTATGTCACTGCTCATATAGGGAGACAAGACTTGTACAGTGGCGACCTTCTTATAATTGCCTCGCCCGACTTTTAGCCTCTCTTTGGGTATGATATCCATATAATCATCAATTTCGAAAAGTGGGTGGCTAAACCCTACAACTCTCCTAACATAGTATCCTTAAGCCTATACCTATCAAAAACAAAATCCACAGGCCTCCATGCCCATATGGAAAATACTGATAATACTAGCAAGCTATTTGTGTGCTCATAAAAAAATTCTCTAATAACATCATCATCCTCATTAATTTGGTATTCATATACTTAGGATATAATTTCACATCTAAGATTAAGATAAACATGTAATGTAAATGATACCCATGTACCAAGCATGTAATTTCTTAACTTAAGTAGGTAATGTAATTCCAGAACATGCTTTTCAAATAATGATCATATAATTCTAAGCCTAAGATAATTATATCATTTTAATTAAATCACTAGACACGTTAAATAATTAAGTCCTACCAATTTATGATTATTCTACTTGATGAATAATTTCAATTCTATAATTTCATAACATTAAATAAGATTATGTTTATAACATAGATCTTACAATTTAAGGAAATGCATTCTTAAGGTTCCACCTCCCTCGAATGTGATAATACCCAATACTTAGAATAATCAATGATCTTGATATAATCCCCAATACTTAGAATAGTCAACAATCTTGATCGACGTAGAAATCTGTGTATTTTGTAATTCATATTTACACATAATGTCATTTTCTATCTCTTGATCATCATAATTTTGGATGAACTTGTACTTGTATTTCTTTGATCATATCTATCCTCTTTCAAGATTTGTCTTTGTTAAGTGTTCAATTTTGGTAAAAATACCCTTAATTTAGTATTCAATTAAAGCATCTAAGCCATTAATTTTAAGATTTTACATAAAATATTTCATTTTAGCTTTAATTAGCCATCCAACCGTTGAATTGCAAAATTTAGTGGTTAGATGACTATTAAAGCTAATGAACAGTTTAGATTGCACTAATTGGGTCCTGTGCATTACAGATCAATCGACTCAGGCATGAACGCTTTAGATTGAATCAAGGATATCAGATGAAGATTAGATGAAGTTTCATGGAAAGAGACTGAAGACTTTGAAGACTTGCAAAGTTCTAGCAAAACTAGGAAAGCTAGTGGACCCCACGTATCTCCTCTTCCTTCTCTTTCTCGTCTCTTCTCTTTTTTTCTCTTATCCCTCTCCTTTCTTTTCTCTCTCTCTTCTATCTCTTTTTCTCCTTCTCTTTCACACGTCTCTCACTCCTCTCTTATCTCTCCCATCTCTCTTCAATCTTTCCACGTCTCTCTCTCTTTTTAAGTCCTCTTCCCCTCTCTCTTAAAAAGATGTTTTTTCTGCTCTCTCCCTCTCTTTCTCGTTCTCTCATTCTCCTCTCCACCCCACATCTGCCTCTCCTCCTTGGCCGGCCACAGGTGCGTGACACACCACAGGCCTGGCGTCATTTCAACTGCCCAGAATCTCTCTTCAACCTCGTCGGCTCCACCTTCCTACCCATCTCCCAAATCTCTCTCTCTCTCTCTCTCTCTCTCTCTCTCTCTCTCTCTCTCTCTCTCTCTCTCTCTCTCTCTCTCTCTCTCTCTTCAACGCCTTCTACTTCCAGCACTCCACTAGACAACCCCAGAAAACCAAGACGTCATCTCCCTCTTCCCCTTGTCTTCCATCTTCACTGCCCAGTTTTCTCTAATCCAGGGAGTCGTGAGACGCCCAGCATAGCAAGACCATGGACGACGCCCAGATCATCCCCGACCTCCAAGCCGTGCGGTGCCCCTTTATCCTCTATTCACCTTATCCCTCCTATGCCCAGCACTAGTCGTCGATTTGCTCTCTTTCACGACAAGGAGACGTTTTCTCACTTCAGCCTGAGCAGTCGGTCCAAGCACTGCCTAAAGCACCAGGCGTCCCTCTTCCACCTGCCCAGGCAAGAACCCAGACCAGCAGATGACCCAGTGAGGAAAAACCCAGATTGGGTTTTCCTCAATCCTCCTTCCCGCGTTCCCATCTTCACAAGACGCCTCGGGAGTGAAAACCCAACTCGGGTTTTCTCCCCATCTTTCTTCTCTCCCTTTCCTCTTCTCCTCCTTCCTCTATTCTTCTCCCTCTTCTCCTTCTTCTAGATTTCTCCCAAAACTTGTTTTTCTGGTTTTTTTCGTGAAAAACCAGAACCCTGAAGAAATTACAAATCTGCACCTGCAGATCTCAGAAATTACAATTCTGTCCTATTTCAGAAATTCCATCTGTGTCCTCAATAGAATTCCATCTGTGTCCCCAAAAGAATTACATCTGTGTCCCCTGGCAGATTTTAGGAAATTACATCTGTGTCCCCAAAAGAATTACATCTGTGTCCCCTAGCAGATTTCAGAAATACCAATTGGGTCCCTTGTTTAATTACAACTGTGTCCCTATGCTATTCTGGTTTTAACTTATCTTCTCCCTCTTCTCCTTCTTCTAGATTTCTCCCAAAACTTGTTTTTCTGGTTTTTTTCGTGAAAAACCAGAACCCTGAAGAAATTACAAATCTGCACCTGCAGATCTCAGAAATTACAATTCTGTCCTATTTCAGAAATTCCATCTGTGTCCTCAATAGAATTCCATCTGTGTCCCCAAAAGAATTACATCTGTGTCCCCTGGCAGATTTCAGGAAATTACATCTGTGTCCCCAAAAGAATTACATCTGTGTCCCCTAGCAGATTTCAGAAATACCAATTGGGTCCCTTGTTTAATTACAACTGTGTCCCTATGCTATTCTGGTTTTAACTTATCTTCGTTCTGACTATTCAGGGACAGTGCAATCCATGACAGACTATTCAAGGACAGACTAATCCAGAGACAGTGCAATCCAAGGACAAGCTTATCCAGGACGCATTTTATTTTTATTTTCTGTTTTCCTTGGAATAAATATTTGTGAACATTGGAACAATTGAATAAATCTGGATTTTATTTTTTGTGAGTTTTTATTCTTTTAGTTGAATTTTATTTAAAACTCCATAATTTTAAATCAAGTCCTCGTGGGATCGACCCGTATTTGCATAGCTATACTACAATAGCCCGTGCACTTGCGGTTAAACAATCAACAGTCTTATTATTTCATTCTAACCATTGGTTAACATTTAATGGTCTAGATTTCTTTGTATTCCTTACTCTTAACTAATCTATCTCTTATAAATAGTTTTTCTTATATTATAACAATTGATCTATAAATCTAACAATTGGACTGACTTTTGATTTGTTAGATTTAGATTCTTGAGCTATTTTCTAATACTAATTCTTCATATACATCTCATTGATCTTGATCTTTTTGGATTTCTGATCTTTTTGATACATCATCACTTCATGGCTGTTGATCAAAATTAAGGAATAACTACACTTCTTGGTAAATCTTGGGGATAAAAGAATGCACATATTTACCATGAGATCAACGATTAATATCCAAGATGTATCAATAGTAAGAGCACACATATTGCAACGTGAGATCAATAAAACCCAAAATAATTCGAGAGCAAGAGCATGCATGCTTCAAACGAGAGATTGATGGCGGAGATCTAAGATGAAACAATAACAAGAGTACACATATTGCGATTAAACATGCAATTGAAAATCAATCTAACCTAGAATAACCCATGCCCCTTACCTCTTAGTAGCAAAATAATCTTCTACACTCTTCTTTTCCAAAAACGCAGGGTGTGGTTGATCCTTGGTGCAACCTCCTTCTCCTTCTGCTTCTCTCTCCCTCTCTCTCTTTCTTCCTTTTTCTCTCTTTTTCATTCTTTTCCTCTTTGTGTTTCACGCATTCATTCCTCCTCCTCTTAAACCAATTTTTTGTTAACTCTTCTCTATCCTGCCATATCTCTAGATATTTCTTTCCTTCCTATCCTATCCCTTCACGCATTCATTCCTCCCCCTCTTAAGCCAATTTGAGTTCAGACACTCTTTGGTTTTGGGTAAGAAATTTCTCCAAAAAAATTGTCTTTGGAGACTTGAACTCTAGTTCTAAAATTTGGCATACTCATTCCATAGCCATTAGAGTAATTAGATTTTTTTATCAATTTCATGCAAAAGAATATTCATACTATGAAAATGAAAGTTATTACACAATGCCTTCTACGCTACTCGAACCTTCGAATTGTGTCGTCCGCGAGTAATAATCCGATGTTTCTAATGTTGAACACGTGAAACGTTATGAATCCGGCTCAGTTCAAACCAATTCCGCGAACGTTGCTAAATAGTCCTGCTACCAATGCTTCGGCTACCCCCAGGACGTATGCAGCTGGAGGAATGAATTCTACAAGGGATCAAAGACTATATGGCCTTGTGCAGTGCGTACAAGATTTGACTGGAAGTGAGTGCAACAGATGTTTACAGGATGCGTTTGCTCAAATTTGGGGAGGAAGGGATGGAAGTCAGGGAGGAAGAGTTGTGGGTCCCAGTTGTAATTTTAGGCACGAGATTTACCTGTTTGTTGAAGCTTCAAGTTCGGCCCCACCACGGGCATCTCCTCCTCCAGTTCCTCCTGGATCAACCAACACAAGTGACACGGGTAAGAGTTTCCGGTCTGGTTCACTTTATTTGGCCTTTGATCTGTTCAGAATTAACGTAGGGAAGTTAATGTGGGGGGCCAGAGTTTGGTGATCAGAACCGTTGACCTTCAGGGCTGTACCTTAGATAAGCATGTACCAAAAAGTATCTCCGTTGGATAATTCCAACTACCCTCACCACAAGTAAGAAATGTACGGCTCAGAAGTTCAGAAAGATTGAGTCGCCAGATCTTTACGGATGGGAGGGTTAAGATTGTCCAATGGAGATAATTTTTGGATGTTGAATATCTTAAATGTGTCCCAAAAGATGAACAGTTTGGATCACCAGCCATCTCAGCTTAAATCTCAATCTTAGAACATGCTAATCGATGCACTGATTTACAAGTACAAGAGCTACAGATAAGTTCTTAAATCATGTTTCCACATCTAAGTTAGTGTAGTTGCCCAGATGTTTTGATAACTTAGAACGGCATCTCTTCATAGTTGCATCTGGCCCATGGACCAAAAGTATGGCATTAGATGATCATAACCTGTTGGGATAACTGTCTAAAAATGAAAGTTTCCCCAAAAGAAAATGTCCTAAAGTATTGGCCAGCTGATGGGAAGATTAGCGACATTTGCGCTGAAAATCAGTGGTTTGGACCACCAACCATTTAGCACGCAAAAACACTGCTGAACAGCAGGCACATTGAACTTGTATAGATGCTTTGCCACTGGTGAAAACAATGTTTCTGTCAATGGTGATCAAGTATGCGCACCGTCAATTAAACGAACAACGTTAGTAATATTTCTCCATGCTCGAATGGGGGACATTAAAATTTCTCTTAATAACCACTTGCCACAGCCACTGTTGAAGCAAAGATTGGAGAATGTTAATGTCAATAGCCCTAATGGGGAATGAACTAAATCCCTTTGTTCTTTCAAAGGATGACAAAGAAAGGTTATAAGAAAAGTGGAGAGCACTTTTCTCATGAGCAACCATCATTTGTTGGTTGCAATTGTTCCAAAAATCTTCTTGTTTAGATCATACATGATTTCAAATATTGTAGAATGAAATTACTTTGCATCGGCGAGTTGTTTCTTAAGAAAAAGATAAGTAAAAGTGAAGATGAAATGAAACTGCAGGAAAATTCACTTCTATGTGACAAAGTAAAACATAGAAGATTCAATTAATACTTCATTGTGAGTACATGGCTTGATGCTCTTAACCGTGAAATCGTTGGATCTATTCTGTCAATGTGATGATCCCAAGTTTCTCCAACTGCAAAGTATATTGAAAACAAATAAAAAATATACTTTCATTACAGTCTAAACTTGCATAATAATCAGCTCATAACACACATATCAATTGAGATGAAGGTATACTTAAAACTGACCTTCGTCGACTGAAGGAGTTTCCCTTAGAACTCTTTCTTCCAATCAATAATCTCTAACCATAACCTAGAGATCAAAGACAAAATAAAGAACAGTGATAACTTACAGGCAAACATAAGAAATTTTGTAAAACCTGCTTTTGATCAACTTGTTTGAGCATGCACTTAGATTTAAATACTACAACACAAGTTTAGATAAATAAAAAACCAGATCGTCCAATTCTTTTTCTACTCCAAAAATTGCTCACCTTAGGAAAAAGTCGTACAAGAGGGGAAAAAAAAGTGGTCAGCTTTTCCTCTCTTTCTCTATACATAGAACATGGTTTTTCATTTCTTTCCTAATTAGAACATGTTTCTAATTGGTTTGTTTGTTAGACAAGCACAAGATTGACCTATGATCAAAGCAAGTGCAAGGACTATTACAGTATAGCTATGCAAATACAGGACTCGCTTTAGAAATAAAGAGTTTAAATAAAATTTAATTATCTAAAACTTAAAGCAAATAACAGAATTAAGCTAACTATTCAGCTTTATTCAAATGATGCAATTTACATAAATTTTAAGTCTAAAATACATAAAATAAAACTAATTAAACATCTCTAAATTATATACTGTTGGTGGGGAGAACTATTCTTAGATAACACTGCCACATTATGGATAAGACAAAATTTGAATAGAACGGGGACACAGATGTAAATCAAAGAAAAGGATAGAAATGTAATTGGCTTTAGAAAGTAAAGGGCAAAAATGCTATTTTGTTAAAAATATGGTTTTTAACAAAAACTAGGAAAAACACGACGAAGAAAAGGGAGCTGGAGGAGAAGGGGATAAGGGAGAGGAGAAGCGAGGAAAGGAGGGAAAGAAAAATCCCAGGCCAAGTTTCCTTTCCTGGACCTTCATGGAGAGAGAGAGAGAGAGAGAGAGAGAGAGAGAGAGAGAGAGAGGACTGGTCAGTGACGTCTGAGCCGAAGAAGTCAATGACGCCGGTGGAGATGGGCGTCACATGGCGGGTGGAGGATGCGTGGTCTGGGTTGTGCGAACAGAGAGAAAGAGAGAGAGCGGGAGATGGGGATGCGGGCAGTGGCCAGTGGTGGTCAGGTGGCACTGGTTTGACTAGCGTGGAATGCAATGGAGAAACAAAGAGAGGTGTAATGAGAGAGAGTGGTCAGAGGTGGATGCTAGAGACTATCTGGGAGAGGGGAAATCTGGGTTGCTGGAGACGAGAGTACAGGGTGTAGAGAAAAACGGGTCCTGCTGGGGTGCGGCTGGGGTTGGCGCATGGAGAAAAGAATGAATGAGAGAGAGGCTGTGCTAGGGTGGTCTGATGCTGTCAATTTCGACAGATAGAAAAGAGTAAAGGGAGATGGAGAGATAGGGGATTACGATGAACAGAGAACGAAAACAGGGAGCTGAGTGAGAGACTGAAGATGGGAAGGAGAGAACATTAGGAGAGAAGAATGTAGAGGTAGCAGTGGGGAAAGGAATGAGAACATGAGATAGAAGGGAGGTGAGAAAGTGCGGTTTTGAGAGAGAGATATAGGAAAGAGGAGAAGAGTTGGGAGAGAAGGGGGGTGTGGTGTGTTGAGGTGGAGAATAGAGGAGAAGAGGAGAGGTAGAACGTGGGAGAGAGAGGTGGTCGAAAGAGATAGGGAAAGTGAGAGATGCAGAAAGAGAAGGACGGTGGGGGAGGAGTTGGTTACCTGCCTCCCATGCTCCAGCCCATGAGGAATTAGAAGAGAGTGGAGAGCAATAGAGGGGGAGAGAGTGCGGTGGAGAAGGAGAGTTGTGAGAGAGAGAGAGAGAGAGAGGAGAAGAGAGGTGGGAACGAGAATAGAAAAGGAGAGGGAGAAGAGGCTGGTTCTGTTGAGTTGGCTCCTCTCTTACGGTTTAAAGAAGGGGGTTAAGAATAGAAGAGAGAATAGAGGAGAAAAAGAAGGTGGAGAGAATGGGAAGAAGTGAGAGATTTGTGCGTGAGATGGGGATGGGAAAGGAAAGAGAGTGGAAGAAAGAAAGTGAAATGGGTTTGCATGCATCTTTCTTTTCGTTCCTTGCTAATTTAGGTCTCCTCCTTTTTCTTTAAAAACTTGTCTAAAATTGCAAATTGCCTTCTTCTTGTTATTTTCTTTTTGCATAATTTTCAATTGAGCTTCATTGACTTCTAAGAAACTATCTCATCTATCTTTATGGGTGATCTGGTCCATCAAATCATCTTTAACATGATTTGCACAGTTAACTTTTAATCGTAACCGTCTATGCGTCTTTTGGTTGATCTGTAGAATAAAATACTAAATTAGAATTATCTAAGCCGCATATTAATCATCTAATAAGCTCTAATGATCATCTGACCATTGATTTTGATAAATTAAAGTTTGGATAGTCAATTGGAGCTAAATTCAAAATCAAGCTAAATTTTACAAATATGCATGATTAGATGATATAATTGAATGCTAAATTAGGAGCATTTTGACCAAAATTGAACACTTAATACTACATTCACTTTAACAATCAACATCCATGTACTATATAAAATCTAACTATACAAGAGAGCCTACTTGCATCAATCTCTAGCAAACCAATAACACCCTATAGTCTAGGCACCTTTCAAACACCAGCCAACAAGTCTTTCTCACTTGCAAAACCAGTAACACTGCTACATATCCACACTTCTCCGTATACATTTAATATAAAGAAATCAACAAGAGGAATCACTAGAGTAACCCTATGTGAGAACATCTGTGTGTGTGTGTGTGAGAGAGAGAGAGAGAGAGAGAGAGAGAGAGAGAGAGAGAGAGAGAGAACGGAGAAGAGATGAGGCAAAACTAACCTCAGTGTCTGATATCCCACCCTCTCTTCCACAATTAAACTATACTTTCAGCAAGGTATTATAAATCTACATATCTAATCAAAATTACATGATCTTGAACTAAACGCAGTTCAAATATGCTGCCGTCCTTGTACTTCTTTCCCAGACCCTATCGAGGATCTAATTCAGTAATTGACATCTCATTTACAGACAAAGGTGTTTGCTTTCCTGCGGAGTCGTCCGATTCTGTTAGCGGTGAATCAAGTACTCCAGTCAGGCCAGGCGGGTGCATTCTACTGGCCACAAAAAATGCAGGTGGTGATGGTGCTGGGAGAGTAAGAGAGTAACTGTTCAGCATCAGAACTACTGATGACATGGTTGGTCTCTCAGCTACGTCTTCTTGAAGGCATAATAATGCAATATGGATGCATCGTGCGACTTCATTCGCCGAATAACATTCGCCCAATGCTGAATCAATCATATCCAAAATCGTTCCGCTATTCCATTGTTTCCATGCCTGTGAAAGCTCATATACATGAATTTCCAATATTGATTATCTTTATCTAAAGTTTAGATAAGGAATTGATTTTCTAGTGGTGCGGACATAATAGATCAAACAAGAAAATATAGAAACTCATAATACTTACATAGCTTGCTAGGTCCTCGGCAAGACCTGTTTGGTAGAAATCAGAGCTCTTCTCACCACTGATTATCTCCAAAATTAAAACACCGAAGCTAAACACATCTGATTTAACTGAAAAATGTCCATGCATTGCATACTCCGGGGCCATGTATCCACTGCAAGTTGTCATCAACAAAGATTGCCTTCAGTTATTATGAAATTTCTATAATTAGTTGTGTACAATTAGAATTGTGATTCTGGGATTTCCAATGTCCTGGTTTCCTGAACATCTATTGATTATGATTTTTTTAGGGCAGTCCCAGAGTGCACGAAGCTCCCGCCTATGCAGGGTATGGGGAAGGGGGCCGGACCACGAGGGCATATAGTAGGCAGCCTTACCTTACATTTTGCAAGAGGCTGATTTCACGCCTTGAACCGGTCACCTCAAGGACACATGATGATAACTTTTACCATTGCCCCAAGGCTCCCCTTCCCTATCTGTTGATTATGATAAATAAAGAAAATAAGTGAGCAATATTAAAAAACTGACAATGTTCCAGCAATTCTGTTGGTATTTCCTTGAGTTTGGTCCACTCCAAAAATCCTCGCCATCCCAAAATCTGAAATCTTGGGATGCATCGCGCCGTCAAGTAAAATATTACTAGCTTTGAGGTCACGGTGGATAATCCTAAGCCGAGAATCTTCGTGAAGATAAAGAAGCCCCCGAGCGATTCCTTCTATGATTTTGTACCGTTTTTGCCAGTCCAATTTTTTCTTGTTATCAGAGTCTGTAAAATCGTCACAAACAAGATGTCAAGTCTGGATGCCAAAGAGTTAAGCAGTACATTATCACGCTAAAACATAGAAACAGAACGGTTAGATGCATCTGGTTAATACTTGCTTATGCAACGCAGGAACTCTGTATCTCATTTTTTCTTTTATGTGAAAATTAAGGAAGACTATTTCTAGGACCTCTCAACAAGTTCTTATCACTAATAGCCCACTCATATAATCAAAATTTCCTTCTGAGAGAGAGAGTTTTCATGGAAGAGATTATCCTTCAGAATTAAAATTTTTTTTTGCAGAATATGTTTGTAGATCAGAACGAACCAAATAGGAAGTTATCCAGGCTTTTGTTCGGAACATATTCATAGACCAATATCTTTTCTACTCCTTCGATGCAGCAACCCAAGAGCCTAACAAGATTCCTGTGTTGAAGCTTAGCTACCAAAGCAACCTCATTCATGAACTCTTCGTCACCTTGTCCTGAGTTTCTAGAGAGCCTCTTCACAGCTATTTGTTGTCCATCAGGCAGCCTACCCTGCATATAGATAAATAAATAAATAAAAGCTGAGAAACTTTTCTTTACCACTCAACCCAACATGAAAATTCCACCCAGATGTCTACTATTTGAACCAGAGTACCCTTAACCCCATGAAATGTACGAACGTCAGCGTGTTAAATCTGTTATTACAGTGATAATACCTTGTAAACAGCTCCAAATCCTCCTTGTCCTAGCTTATTAGCTTCAGGAAAGTCGTCAGTAGCCGTTCTCATCATAGCAAATGGAAACTTCAATGAATCCACGTCACTAGTTTCATCCCCATCTACACAATGTCAAAAATAGCAGACAAGCGAACCATTTCTTAGACCTTGTTCGAAGGTTAAAAGCCCAAAAGATAGCATTTTTATCTCCTCAGGTTTAAGACAACATGGGTAATTCTATCTCTTCAGGTTTACCAATCATCTTTGTTGCCGCCTTCTTCCTTAGTACACAAATGCAGATCGTGAAGAATACCACCACTGCAACAACAATTGGAATAACAATAGCAATAGCTGTTCCAGATGACTTTCGCTTTCTTCCTGCATAAAGAAGGATATTTGAATAACAAGATGAGTATAATTTGCTAATTTGAAGAGAAGGATCACTGTCGACCATCCAAGCACGAGCAATCATAGTGGTTCATAGTGTTCTTGAAAAAAGTTAAAACAGCGACACGAAGAGGCTTGCTCAATGCTGTACAAGACTATGAACGGAATAGATACTAATTCCATGGTTAAAAGCATCAAGCTATGCATTCATAATGAAGTGTACCATTTTACCTGGTCATGTATTCAGTGAATTTCCCCTGTTTTATTACATGTTGACTTTTATTTACCTTTCAGGTGAGAGACCAATTGCTGAGACTACTAATTCCATTCTACAATATGGGCAATTTGAATCGTACATCTCCTAATCAGAGAGCCAATTGATGGCGGTTTGCTCGTGAGAAATGTACTCTCCCCTTCTTTTATAAACTGTCCTTGTTTTCCTTGGAAAAGAACAAACACCATGTAGTTCATTCTCCACTAGGGCCAGGGAGTTAACATCTCTAATTTTTATATAAATAATGGTACGTGGTTATTAAGAGAAATTTCAATATCCCTCGCCCAATTTTGGTATGTAAATTTACTCAATTTTGCATGAGATCTTCTTAAGAGTGCTGCTCATTTTATTTTCTTTGCCTGCTTCTCAATTTCAAACAATAGGGGTGTAATAAAAATCCACAGCAGGGGGTTGAATGGTCAAGGGGTAACAAATATTTCTGGGCTAATATAGATTTGTCTTTCATAAAGTTGGAGCCAGTTGTTTGTAATGTGGACTATTCTATAAATGTGTTAGACGAAACGCATGGCCCATTTGGTTCTTGTGTTGAAGGCATACACCCACTACGCTAGATGTCCTTTGCTCCATGGCCACCCCAGTAAACACACTATGGGAATGGCCCCAAGCTGTAATACGCAAGGAATAATATAGCAAAAGACAAAATGAAAGATCAATAGCTAAGAGTGAAAAGCAAGTCTTACTCGGGTAACTTGTGTTGTTTGACCCAGGAGTACCAGGAGAAAGGCGTGCAGGCGGAGGAGGAGCAATAGCAGGAGCTGGTGATGGTGCCAAACTTGCATTCTCATAGAAAGAGTCAATCTCATACCTCAAATTACAACTAGATCCAAGAACCCTCCCCCCTTGTTTCCCACCACTAGATCCTTGAATTTCAGAAGCGGCATCCGTTAGGCATCTATTGCAGTCATTTCTCGACAGATCTTGTGCACACTGCATAAGCCCGTATATGGTTTGATTTCCAGTAGTATTCCTTTCTTCAGTCGCAAATTTTCGAGGCGATACCGCAGCTCGAGAAGCAAGATCATTCATCAAAGCTTCAAGCGTCACTCGGAACTGATTTGGGTTCGAGACGTTTCGTGTGTTCCACAGATAAGCCTTTTGGGAATTTTCACTAGAAGCGACTAGGCGCAGGTTCGAATAGTGTAACATGCAGTTATCATACCATATAATTGCTGATTTTCTGTTGGGACACACTTGCAGTATATCTCCACTTGCTGTGTCTACACAGGTTCGACAGTCTGAAAGTTTGACATCGCCTTTACAGAGGAAAAGAGCGTAAACTGTGTCTGGAATTTGGCCTCTGGAAGTCTTATAGAAGCCGGTGGGAGTGGCGTTAGCAGAAAGAGAAGTAAGGAGATTGATGAGCGTATTCTGGTAAGGGCCGTTCGTGGTGTAATTGCCTGTATTTTCACAGATTTGGAAGCGGGGTTCCGCATTACTGTGGATGGAAAGGAAGATTACAGGAGAAAACAGGAGGAGCTGAAAGAGAATGCGCCACATACTATCTTGGGCTCCTGGTTAATTTTCTCGCAGTGTCGAGAGAAGAAGATTTGGGGTCCTCTGAGAGAGAAACGATCTGTGAATTGTTGTGCTAAATGAAACTTTATGGAAAGCTATCTCTGTGTTTGTGTCAATGTACTTAAGCATTTATTGGTCAATACGGGGACCTTGGACGCAGGCAGCTCGGCGTCATTAGACTAGTCTACCAAAATCGCGTCTTTAGACTAGTCTGCAACGAAAAAAAATCTGCGTCGGCCTATGAGCTTGATTATGATTTGTCCTCTTGGACCTTTTACCGTATAACCCACGACTTCTAGATAAAGGGTTTGGTTCACGTTCTCTTTCACACATAATTGAAATTGTATAATAATTTTTTTATTAAGATTCTAATTGGGCTACTCTAGAGTTGGATTCTACCTTAAAAGACTCAAACCAAACGTTCTTATCGATTCTACGCCTAAACTAATTGTAGAATATTTTTCTAAGTTAAATAAAAATTACACTTATTAGTATCATAAAAATATAAGCTACACTTGTGAGCTCATTCAAAGTGCCAAGTGCCATAAAAAAATATCTTCATCTATTTATAATTATTTTAGAAGCCATATACCTCTTAGGCATACTCAATGTGTGCTTTCTTTTTACTATGGTCATATTTTGCGGTCAAATCTTCCATGGCATGGAGATCTGACACTTAAGAATGTAGATCTATAATAGGACACACACACATACATGAATTTATGTGATTTGGCTATCACACTTATACCCATGAGTGAGAAAGAAGAGCTCTATTTGATAGATTATATAAAGATGAGAAGGAGGATACTCAAAGCCTCCCTCAACTCTCCTCTGCTGCTCTACTTATCTTATCCTCAGTCAATCCAACAACGACATAACATTATACATAAATAGAGACTTCTATTGGTATGAACATATATGAGCCACCCCAACAATCTCCTCCTTCATGTCCATTAGAGAAAAATGAACTAAATCCTTTAATAGCTTGGTTCAGTTCCCCTAAATATAAGCATAGCTTTGATCCAGCTTCCCTCCAATAATCGTCCGTTCTTTTTATTAGCTCCATCAGCCATTTGCGCATATCTTATGACTTCTCCTACAAGGGTCATTGTTCTCCCCACTCAACACTATTTGCTAAATCATAGTGCTAATGTGTTATCGAGTATATCATAAGCACCTAGTAGCTTGCTACCTAAAAGCATATCAATGCCTCTTTCACCCACCCTCATCGGTCACCTTCATTAACTGCTCACAAATATCACTTTGAATGGTCACTTAGAACGGTCACCAAGTCTGCTTAGAATGGCTATCGAGTCCACTAGAATCGTGTGCACTTTTCACTAGAATTACATCATCACTATTCACCTAACCATCCCACCACTATTTACACAATCATCCTACCCTTGTTCCTAAGTCATCTCACTACTATTCCCAAGTCTGCCTGCTTGTAGTAATTTTTGAGTCTACTCGTAGCAGCCCTTGAGTTCGTTCATAGTAGTCATGCTTCTCTACATCTCTTACCCTCACTCACTCTTACAATGACCTAACATTACATATCTCTCCATGCCCATGGGAGAGAAATGCAATATATTCTTTAACAATTTGGTTTATCTCTCCTAAAATACAAACATAACTTTGATCTAACTACCCCTCCAATAACCACATTTGCTTTCCAGTGGCTATGGCATCCATCTGCATGTAGCTAAGACTTCTCCTAGAAGGTTGCTACTCCCCTTACTTAGCACTCTCTATTGAGTTATACTACTAATATGTCATTGAGTATACCATAAGCACCTAGTAGCTTGTCACATAACAGTATACCAGTGCCTCTTTCACCCACGCTCATTACTTGCTCACAAATGTCACTCGAAATGTCGCATCCACTTGGAATGGTCACTAGGTTTGATTAGAATGGTTATTGAGTCCATTGACAATTGTGTATACTTTTCACAGAGTCATCTCATCATTTGTAGCAAACATCGATTTTGATTTATTTTTGTGTAATTATATTATAATTTAATTAGAATAAAAATTAAGAATTTAATTATGTGAAAATTGGATTCCATGGAAGTAACCCTTTTAAAGACTCTAAATTTGGACTTAAAACTATAAAATATGAAATGTATACATTGATACAATTCTAACAACACTAATTTTTGCACAAAATAGATATCAGAGTAAAAAATATAGAGCTTTGATTCCATGGAAGTAACCCTTTTAAAGACTCTAAATTTGGACTTAAAACTATAAAATATTAAATGTACACATTGATACAATTCTAACAACACTAATTTTTGCACAAAATAAATATCAGAGTAAAAAATATAGAGCTTTTACTAATTAAGGGGTCAAAATTGATATTGACACCCCTAGCCATTCGACTTGAGAAGCAATAGTTGAGTCGCCATGCATCCCCCAAGCATTGGTTAGGTGACAATCCAAGTAACGAAAATGGGGTTGCTAGCCAGAGGAGGAAAATCCGATGAACCAAAACCCAAACGCCCCCCCAACACACACACACACACACACACACACACACACACACACACACACACACACACACACACACATTTGTCTCTCATCGGCGCAACCCCCGATTGACTTAGCCCCCATTCTTGTCTTCCTCAGGCTCCAATAAGGAGGCTAACGCTGGTGACCTAGTTTTCCCATCTTTGTGCCCTCTCCGGCAATAAGGAATGAAAACCCCCACACTAGCACACATTGCCCTCCTTATTATTCTCTCTTCCCTCTTCAATCTCATGCTCTCCTCTTCTTCCCTTATCGGGTTCCCTCCAACACAGCTGGCCTAACATGCCCCTCGAGATCTTAGCAATGCAAAGAACAATGCCCATCTTCCCGTTCATTGATCGAAAATGATTTGATCATTGATCGTGATTAAACCTTCGATCAGATGCTAGATCATTTGAGTTGTGATGATTTGCTCTTACTTTATAATCTAAATAGTCCATTGTGATCCTCATGATGCATAGGTCAAGATCCATATGATATATCTTAGGTTTGGAGCATTTTGAGGCAATCTAGCTGATCTTAATCAATGGTTGAGATCAATTGAGGTATATATGTATGAAATTGGATAAAATTCGATAATCTAAACCATTCAAATGATTCACTAAGATTGTTTGATCAGAGGCATTGATTTCAGTGGACAATCATGGCTAGATTACTATGGATAGTGTAGATTGAGTACCTTGGAGACGATCAGTTTACAATCCGACTACACAGATAGCCAAATGTCCTTTAGATTGATCTATGATAACTTAGGAATAGGTTATGATATGATTAAGATTGAATTGGATAGTTATTGATGGGCTCGATTCAGAGTGATTTGGATTATTAACCTACTAGGGTAAGCCCCATCTTAAGATCCCTTGGCTATGACCCATTGGATCGTATTGAAATATAGTACATTAAGATATGAAAATATAATGTTTGCTTTATAGCTAATAATTCAACTTACATAACTTGGACTCTAAGTTAGACCTGAATATAATGTGTATCCAGGTAGTGAGATTGAGGTGGACTAAGCTAGACTGAAGTTCGATCATGATTTGAGAGGTGCAAACAAGTGGTTCTTCGTCTAATGTAGGTGATGACAATAAATAATGGGCATGTTTTTATTTTAAAATTTTATACTTTCATCACATCTGTTTAGTATTTATGAATGAATGTCATGCATGTATTATTATACTATGATTCTTATTGAAATATCTATCATGTTTATGACTGATGTGCATGTGCATGATTTCATTGATTATTATTGATCCATAGATGCATAATTTGACTATGATGAATCATATTTTATATGCAATAGTAAAAATATATGATTTTAGTAAAGTTATTAATTGGTGATTTGATACCATTACATATTGAGGTGTGTGGATGCCCTGTTTTATCACTTTTTTTGCCATGAATTTAGTGGAGGAGGCTTAGTGGATGGTCCTTGAGAGGCTAATCCTAAGATGAGGGTCAGTGCCTGGGTTATGGTGAGCAACAAGTACTCTTGGTTTTCATTATTTCACCAGAGGATTGTATATCCATTTTATTGGCCATGAGATTTGTTACTTTCATGTTTTGTAGATTTATGACAGGTGTTTCTGCCTAGTGGAGGTTATGTTAGGAGGGATGTAGGGTTAGCCATCTGCCCTCTAATTTTGCGAGATGATTAGATACCCACCCATAGAAGGCCAAATTCATAGGGAGTGGTATCATGGGTAATCTAATCTATTCATCTGGTTAGTCCCCTTGCATGATAAACACTTAGTCTCACGTTCTAGTGTTGACGGGGAGTGGTAGTTGGTAGATCTGGGAATTGGTTAACACTATAGCATAGAAGTCCATGTATTTCTTGATGATTGATTATACCATATTGCGTGGTGACTGTGCTAAGATAGATATTCCTAGTATACTCACAGCATGGCCATGCTTGGAGGATTGGTATGAGTACTTATGACCAGAGATTCAAGCATATGGGATACTAGAGGGACCTGTATGTGAGGGTGCCCCTTGTGGATGATGTGCATATTATTTGAGATATTTCTCGCACATTGGATGCATTTCACCGATGTGATTTTTTATGCTCTTGGGACCCTAATGTTAAGGTGCCCTTGTTGATGACTTGCACATTTATTAATATGTTCTTTTAGCTTTTAATGCTCTATATTGATGTGATTTTTGCATGTTTTCAAACACGCGATTAGCATGAGTTACATCAATTTGATATTAGCATTTTGATGAGCCTAAGTGGCTTTGTTTTCTCAACGTGTTTTGGAACATGCATGTGGCTTATATGCATTGCCTTGTTTTTAGCATGAATATGAGCTTTGTGCCTTGGATATTACCTCTAATTTAGTTGGTTGTTAATGATAATGATGCTATACTTTAGTACTATTTATTCTCATATTTGATATCACGTTAGAACTGTTTTCATGAGATAGATATTTATCACATGTCCTGAGATTTAATACATGACTATTTCATATTGTGTTAAACATTTATAAATTAGTATTATTATTGTTGTCATCTACACAAGCACAGTTTGTTAAGACATTGCAATGCCTCAAATATAGAGAGAGATAGCAAATAAGGCAAGTAAATAGATAGTGAGGGCGATGGCGACCTTCAGCAATGTATATAGAAGATCTCCTCAATGTAAGAAGTTTGTTAAATCACGCCACTAAATGTCGTAGATGGATTGCATATGTATGTATATGAATTACACTTGTGACTCTAATGTATGGTAGTATCTTGTTGGATATGATGGCTGTATATGGACAGACCCTGGGGAATGTTGTTATTCCTTTTTTTATTATACTCTACCATTGAGGCATATGATTTTGTAAAAATTTGTATGATTTTGTCAAAACTTTTTATAGGATCTGGATGGATATAGAGACTAAGTCTCCTAGATGGTATATTTATGTTTACAATGTTTATCAAGTGTTTGTTGTATCGCATGCGTTAAACGTGCTAATCCAAAATACAGAGGAGATTGTCAAATTATTGGTAAAAATGAGAAGATTATTTCATCATTAAATCTGTGGTTTTGTGGGTCATATAACTCCTTAGGTTTTGAAATGAACACTTTTTATTCAAAGTTTTTGTTCCAATTGATTTTAAAATTGAAAATTTTAACCAGGGATCTCGACTTTTTAAAAATTGGTATTTATATGTTGTGTAAAAAAAAAACCCTAGGTGTCACACCATTTTTCAGCGAGACAACTCACCACCATTCACCTAGTCATCCTGATGCTGTTCCCAAGTTATCTCACTATTGTTCCTAAGACTGCCCAATCATGTTGGTCACAGAGTTCACTTGCAGTAGTTCCCGAGTCTATTCACAGTAGTTGTCAAGTCTACTCAGAGTAGTCTTAGAATTTGCCCATGATAGTCATTGTATCTATTTTTGCACTATTCACTAAATTGACACACAGTTATTCACTTAGTCCACTCACTACTTTTCAACAAGTCATCCACTTGCTACTATTGGCCGAGGCATCCACTCAATATTATTTGCCAAGTCATCTAGTCGCTACATCGATTCCACTCATAGTTATCTCCAAATCTACTAGTCAATATTGGTTTTTATAAATAGGTCTTGTTATCAATTTTTAGTGCTACTAATTTTGTTCCCAAGAAGTGTCCTTATCAGAGTCTAGGGGAGTAAATTTTTCATGAACATGGGTTAGCACTATAGTTTCCAATGGTGCACATATCAATTTATGTTTATGTTAAAAAAAACTTCATTTTTTGCTTCTTTCTTTCTTTCCTTTCCTTTTGCCTTTCTTTCATCTTTCTTATTTCCTTTCTTTCTCTCCTCTCTTCTTTCCATCTTCAATTGGCTGCTTCTATCATCTCCAATCATTTGTAGCAAAAAGAACCCTTCGCTAATTATCTCTTCGATCTGATCACCTGCCTTTTTCCACTAAAGATCGGTGGATCATGGGTGAAGTCACCCGCTCCTCTTGTTCCCATACATTGTGCTACGATCTACAACATCTACTCCACCTCCATTCAGTGATCTTTTTATTTGCTTGATTCCTTTCAACAATGAAAAACCAAAAACCCCTTTTACGTCCGGCTGTGTGATGCCTCCAACTTCTCCCCCCTCGACTAGCGATCTTCTTCCACCACCAACAATCAGCAGATTTATTTTTGCTTGTTTCTGTCTTCTTCCACCTTCTTGCTTCAATTGGTTGTAGGTGAAATCACCTAGCTGATTGTAGAGAAAAGCTAAGAAAGTTTTGGCCTACATTTGCTCTACTGGTAATCAATCTCATTGGAATTGTCATGCCTGGCAAGACTTGAAAAGATACTACTGCTTTCGGTGTTACCTCTCTCTTCTATAGGCCCAAGTCTAATTACTTTAGACATCCTCAAGACTATCTCACAATTGGATATAGACCAAAAACTTATATGTGGGTCCAGTGACATGGGTGGGCCCATCTTAGCCCTTTTCTTTGGTTATGGCCTTGGCCCTAAGTTTTACACAAAAGGCCCATCATCTAGAAGGCCTATATTCTAAAAAGTGTATAAAAGTCAAAATTTTTAGATTAATCTTAGAAATATCTATGGTAGATATTTATGGAGTTGTGTTGAAGATTCAAGTGTAATTTCAAGAAAACTATTAACCATTAGATTAAAGACACTTGGAATAATCTCCATTACACATTGAGGAGGTGGTAGGTGAAAGACAAGTATAAATAGAGATGCAATCCTCATTTATAAGCAAGTGAGAAAGAAGAGATTAAGAAAGAAGTGAGTGAAGAGTGAGGCAGAGTGTGAGCGAGCGAGTATTGTAAAGGTAACAATCTTATTTTGTAATTGTTCTCGAGTGAATTTGAGAGGGTTTTTCTTCTTTCATTAGTACTTTCTCTTCTTATTTTCCTCACACATCATAGTTGTGGATAAAAGCTTAGCAAAGCCAGCATTCAACATAGTGGTATTGAGCCAGGTTCAAAGGCACAGAGTATTGCTAAAGTTTTTGTCCCTCATCCCACATCAAAGATCTCTTCCAACTTGGTGTGAACTCAAATTCCCAAGTTGTTGAAAGATAGCTATGAAAGATGGCAGATTCAAATGAAGACATTGCTCAGATTGCAAGATTTATGGGAAATTATTGTTGATGGATACAAGGAGCCCATTGCAGAGCAAGAAGATTCTTACAATGGGGATCAAAAGAAGAATCTTAAGGAGCTAAGAAAGAAGGATAAGAAGGCATTGTTCTTACTCTATCAAGGAGTAGCTGAATCAACATTTGTAAAGATCGTTGAAGCAAAACCAAGCAAGGAAGCATAGGAGATTCTAAGAACCTACTTCAAGGGTGTTAGAAGGTGAATCTATCTCCGAATACTTATCAAGGCTACTAGTTATTGTTAATAACCTAAAAAGAAATGGAGAAAAAATTGAAGATATTTGTGTAGTGGAGAAAATATTGTAATCCCTCACAACCAAATTTGAACATGCGGTTGTATCCATCGAAGAATCCAAAGATATGGATACTCTCACAATTGAAGAGCAAATGGGATCATTTCAAGTGCATGAGCAGTGTATCGTAAAGAGTAGCAGCCCAGCAATAATTGAGCAAGCACTTGAGTCAAAATTGACTCTAAATGATCAAAGGAGTAGTCGTTCTCAACATGGAGGCATCACTAGTGGCAATCGTGGAAGAGGTTGTGGGTGAGGAGGATATCAACATTAGAGGCCAAATCAATGGAAGACCACCAACAACTGAAGAGGGATAAGTAAAGTTAAAATCTACTCATGGTCGTGGACATTGAGATAGAAGAACTAACCAGTCTTATAATTGCAATAAGATTGGGCATTATGCATCTAAGTGTTGGAGTAACCAATTAGAAATCAAAATCCTCAATCTAATTTTGCAGAAGCATCTAGAGACATGAAAGAAGATGCCACACTTCTCATTGCATAGAAGGAGACACATAATCAGTAAGATGTTTGGTATCTTGACTCTGGAGCAAGCAATCATATGTTCACCAAGAAGGAGCTCTTTAAAGATTTGGTTGAAGATGTTCATAGAAAGGTCAGTTTTGGAGATTCATCCAAGGTACCTATGATAACCCAGGTTTTTAAAATACTTTTTCATGTTTATTTTCAAAGATGAAATGCCTCATTTGAATTTTTTTTTAAAATTCAAATAGCAAAAAATGTTTTCTTTGAAATTCATTACCAAAAGCCCAAATGTCACTTTCACTCTCTTACTATATATACATATTTTGTTTATAACATATATTTTTACTCAATTAATCAATAGAAATTCATTTATTAAAAATAGGACAAATCTAGTGGTTCACATACACAGCCCCTTAGATTTATTTTAGTTAATGTCCAAAGTTCACAAATCCAAATAACTAACTACACAATAGAAGAGTTTCAATAAGAGTATGTATCCTTGATCAGTAGTATGGTTGCTATATTCTCTTGTTGTATCCATCCACTCCTATCTATCTGTGTTTAAGATATTATAAATATTCAAACATTTACAATATCTTAGCAAGCTATGCTTGGCAGGAGATTTAAGAAGCATATGGAATTTAAAACATGATCTATAATCTAGTAATTCATTGATAATTTTAATATCTATATCCATCATATTCCATATAAATCAAGTAATTCAATTTTCCATGAACCATACTCTGTATAGCAAATCCATCATGTAATCTTTCATGTGAAATCTTCTATGAATATATTCTCCAATAATTCATAATCATATCATATATATGTAAATTGTTAAAATTGCAAAAAATAGTTAATGTTGTCAATAACAATATCGTAACATCAACATTTAGACTATACTGGGTTCAATATCCATATCCCTTACATGTAGGGTCCATAATCATGTTCAATAACCATACCCTTCACATATGGGGTCCCTAATCATCCACACCCCTTAATATATGGGGTCCATAATCTTTCAGCCTCTATTAAAAAATATCCCTTCATGGGAAACATTAGTAATGAGCTCATATTGGGCATCTCATCATGCCATTACATAAGGCATCTCATCATGCCATGCAAAATAGTGCGAAATATATAAATGACTACTACATTGCAGTCTCAATCCACACCTATAATCTGCCGATACCACAACAAAAATACATTATGTCGCTACCCATATGGGGAGACAAGACTTTTACAGTGGCGACCTTCCCATAATTGTCTCGCCTGACTTTTAGCCTCTCTTTGGGCATGGTATCCATATAATCATTAATTTTGAAAAGTAGGTGGCCAAACCCTACAACTCTCCTAACATAGTATCCCCAAGCCTATGCTTGTCAAAAACAAAATCCATAAGCCTCCATGCCCATATGAAAATTTTCTCTAATAACATCATCATCCTCATTAATTTGGTATTCATATACCAAGGATATAATTTCACATCTAAGTTTAGGGATAAACATGTAATGTAAATGATACCCATGTACCAAGCATGCAATTTCTTAACTTAAGCAGGTAATGTAATTCTAAAACATACTTTTCAAATAATGATCACATAATTCTAAGCGTAAGATCATTATATCATTCTAATTAAATCATTAGACATGTTAAATAATTAAGTCCTACCAATTTATGATCATTCTACTTGATGAATAATTTCAATTCTATAATTTCATAACATTAAATAAGATTATGTTTATAACATAGATCTTACAATTTAAGGAAATGCATTCTTGAGGTTCCACCTACCTCGAATGTGATAATACCCAATACATAGAATAATCAATGATCTTGATATAATCCCCCATACTTAGAATAGTCAACAATCTTGATCGACATAGAAATCTGTATATTTGGTAATTCATATTTACACATAATGTCATTTTCTATATCTTGATCATCATAATTTTGGACAAACTTGTACTTGTCTTTCTTTGATCATATCTATCCTCTTTCAAGATTTGTCTGATTATTTCATTCTGACCATTGATTAACATTTAATGGTCTAGATTTCTTTGTATTCCTTAATCTTGACTAATCTATCTTTTACAGATAGTTTTTCTTATATTATAACAATTGATCTATAAATCTGACAATTGGATTGACTTTTGATTTGCATATTTAGATTCTTGAACTATTTTCTAATACTAATTCTTCATATACATCTCATTGATCTTTGATCATCTCTAAAGTTGTTGATCTTGATCTTTATAGATTTCTGATCTTTTTGATACATCATCACTTCATGGTTGTTGATCAAAATTAAGGGTTTCGATATTCTAATTTTCTTGTTTTCATTGATCTCATTTTGATCTAAAATCCATTTTATTTTTCAATGTTTGATCTATTAATCTTACATCTTCCTTTGATTATCCTTGATTATCATGACCTTACATTTGATCTTCCTTGACCATAGTCATCATACTTAAAAGGCTTGTCTTGATCCTTGAATTCTAGCCTTTCATTCTCAATCTATGGTCTAGATTAATTGATACATCTTAATCTTGTCTAAATAGTATTTCTAAGTTAAATGATGCACAACCAGTCTTAGTATGTTGCTTGTTGAGCAATGTATTAATTATCTTTCCTAAATCCGGCCAGCTCCTTATTTTCAGATTTGACTATTGCTTATTAGTTAGGTTCTACTCTAAAAGTGGTTAATATAATCCTCATGTTAGGAGGCATTTAGACCTCATCTAACATCAATGGAAGGCATGGAAAAACCACTTGGATTTTTAGGCACTCATTATAACCACAATGTTCAAAGTCCATTGGTGTGACAATAGATCGCATCCTTTTAAAAGGGTCCTATGAACTCGATACCCTAAGTCTCTTTCCTCATGATTTTAAGTTAATATCTAAGAATTATGATCATGACATTCAAGGATGTAGATTGATTCCTAGGTAGGCCAAGGATCTAGTAATGAAATCCACTCCTTATCTTATAAAGGGTCATGTGGGCCCTTACTAACATTAACTCCAATCCATCATAAAGCTGTAAAAATGTAAATCTACTTTAGATTAAGTAGATCTTGAATTTTTGACTATTTTCTAAGTTATTTTCCAATTATTTCATATTATGCTAAATCTAACCATTAATTAAGTCCAATTCTTCAATCTATACTTAGATTTGATGTAATGATTCTAAGATATAACTCTTTCAATGATCTTAGTACAGATCTATAGTTTATGTGTTGATTTGATGGTCAGATCTAATATAAATATCTCAAATTTAGGGCATTGATCTTAATCAGTGGTTTGGATCATTATTTATCATATGTATGGAAGATCTAACCAGTTGATTTATTTATTTCATCACTATATCACTTAGTCAATAATTTTAGATGATATGATCATCTTTGATCTAGCTAATCAAATATATTTGCATAAATTTTGGCTTTTGATCAACATAAATAGTCCTCAAATATTGAATTTTATCATTTTATTAGATTCTACTTGTCAATACGATTCCAACGGATGTTTCAGATATAAATTTGGAGTTATATTGAGTTCTAAATTGAAATTCTAAAATTTTAGATCATTTTAAAAGGTTTAGAGTTGATCTGGATTGAAAATGCATCAAAATGCACTAGGGGTGTTTCTGTCACCTGAGGATGAGTCTCCATCATGCGTCACTATTGTGCGTCCTGGACCCTGTCGGACCGAAATCATTTTGACGATGTAATCCCTACGCTCCAATCTATTTCTGTTCAGATCTTTGATCAAGATTTCTAAGTTTTTTTTATTGTAACAAGTGTTTCTGACATTTTGAGATGTTCTGAATCCATCTAATGGTTTATATCAACATTTTAAGATCATTTTAAAGGTGTTCCAACCCTTTGCCACCAGTTCTAGTTCACCGATAAATCTTGAGGAAAAAACCAGTCTGGTGGGGCATTTTATGCTGGAAAATGATGAAAAGGAAAGGAAAGGGGAAATGGATTCTATTTCTATAAAAAGTTCATTAGACTTGGTTTTTTTAGTACATTCCAAATATCCATGTCTCAACTCCTGATTCTAGTTCTATAAAAAGTTGATTTTCTTGGAACTTTAATTTTCAGTTCCATTTCAAAATTTTAATTTTTCACTTTCAATAATTCAAATATATTTATAAAAATTGGGGTTATTGTAGTACCTATGAAAGGTAGGGGAAAAACTGAAATTTATGAAAAGAATGGTACTCCACAATATATCTTAAATGTGTATTTTGTACCTAACATGTGACTTCATATTCTTAGTATTGGGCAACTCTTAGAGAAGAGGTACAAAATACACATGGAGAATGGGTATCTCTCTTTGATGAATACATTAGGGAGGCTCATTACAAAAGTTCAAATGACACCCAATAGAATGTTTCCTCTCCATGTTAATGCAAGCCTTGAAGAGTATTTATATGGAAGCATTAAGGACAAATCATGGAGGTGGCATCTTCGCTTGGGGCATCTCAATTTCAATGGACTGAAGCTATTGTCCACATCAAGCATGGTATGAGGATTTCCAATTATAGAGAAGCCAGAGTACGTATGTGAGTCTTGCACTCTTGGCAAGTAACAAAGAGCCTCTTTTCAAAGTGGAAGATCATGGAGAGCAACATATCCCCTATACCTGGTACACACCGACATTTGCAAACCTATTGAGCTAGCTTCATTTGGAGGTAAGAGATACTTCATCACCTTTATTAATGATTTTAGTAGAAAACATTGGGTCTATTTTATGAAAGAAAAATTTGCTGCCTTTACGATCTTCAAAAGTTTCAAAGCTCATGTTGAAGCGATGCACTGCATCAGAACCTCGATGTAGTGAAAAGTAGGCATGAGTTCATGCCATGGAGGTCAAGAAGTGCGCGGGTAAATAGGATATCTTAAGAGCATAAGATTTGCATCACCATATGGAATATAGGGACATTGATAGGTAAGAGTTTGGAGTTAGTAGATACGATAAAACATAAGAGAGTCAACATTGCTTATATCCAAGAAACCAAGTGGAAAGGGGCTAAAATTAGAGAAATTGATGGGTATAAACTCTGTTACAAAGGAAAAGCTAATAACAGAAATGACATATGAATTATAATCGATAAAGAATTAAAGGATAAAGTTGTGGATGTTAAGAGAATCAGTGATAGAATTATAATAATAAAACTTGTCCTAAGAGAGCAAATCATAAATGTTATAAGTGGATACATACCACAAGTAGGGTTAGAAGATATAATCAAGAGACAGTTTTGGGAAGATATGAGGGAGTCATGCAAGAAATTCCCAACACTAAGAGGATATTTATAGGAGCATACTTAAAAGGCCATATAGGAAAAGAAAAGGAAGGATATGATAGGATGCATGAAGGGTATGGTATAGGAGAACGAAATGAGATGGGGGAAACTATCCTCAATATTGCCTTGTTATATAACCTAGCCATTATAAATGCATTTCTTTAAGGAGAGAGATGAACAATTAATAACCTTTAAAAGTGGACTTTATAAAAGCCAAATAGAATTTTTTCTACTTAGAATTTTTAATATATATATATTAAAAGATGGAAGAAAGGAAATGAACTTAATATATATCCAAAAACTAAGTGGTGGAACTTAAAAGGAGAGAAAATAACTTCATTCACAAATAAGTTGATGGTAGAAGGAAACTGGAATTATGAAACAAAAGTATAAACATGCCATTTACATCAAGAAGAACAATCACAATGAAATATTTATTGTTTGTCTATATGTTGGTTATTTACTATTCACAGGAAATAGCCAACAAATGATTCAAGAGTTCAAGCAAGCTATTTTCAAGGAGTTCGAGATGACAGATTCTAGTCTTATGTTATTCTTCCTTGGAATTGAGGTATGTCAAAATTCCAATGGTGTATTTTAATATCTCAAAAGAAGTATGCTAGAGAGTTACTTGAAAATTTTAGAATGTGTAATTGTGATGAAGTAAATACTCCTCTTCCATTGAGTTTAAAGACAATAAAAGAAGGAGAAGGTAAGAGTATATATTCTACTCTTTTGAAGAGTTTAATTGGAAGCTTAAGGTACCTCACAATTGTAAAACTAGATATTGTGTTTAGTGTTGGACTCTTGAGTAGGTACATGGAAATGCCAAAAGAGTCACATTGGTTGGCTGCAAAGAGGATCTTAAGATATATAAAAGGTACATTGGACTCTTTTACTCTTACGAGGATGATGAAACTTTGTTTGGTTATTCAAATAGTAACTGGGTTGGAGATCAAGATGAAAGAAAGAGTACTTTAGGCTATGTATTTTACCTTGGGACAACTGCCTTTACTTGAATGTATAAGAAGCAAGAAATAGTAGCATTATCATCACGTGAAGCTGAATATGTTGTTGCCTCCTCTATTGTTTGTGAAACAGTTTGGTTGAGAAATCTCTTAGAGCATTTAGATCAACCTCAAGAAGATTCTACACCTATATATATATATATATGTATATATATATATATATATATATCGATAACAAGTCTATCATCGAGCTTGCCAAAAATCCAATACAACATGGAAGAAGCAAGCACATTGATATAAAGTATCATTTCTTAGAAGATTAAGTAAAGCAAATAATAGTGACGCTGGAGCGTTGCAATATTAAAGCGCAAGTTGTTGACATCTTCATTAAAGCATTGACCACTAATACATTTATTAGGTTGAGGGCTATGCTTGGAATGAAGAAGTTTTTGGTTTAAGGGGAGATATGTTGGATATAAACTAAAAACTTATGTGGGCCCACTGACATGGCCAGCCCAATGACATGGATGGGCCCATCTTAGCCCTTTTCTTTAGTTAGGGGCTTGGCCCTAAGTTCTATACAAAAGGCCCATCATCTAGAAGGCTTATATTCTAGAAAGTGTATAAAAGTCAAAGTTTCTAGATTAATCTTTAGAAATATCTAAGGTAGATATTTATGGAGTTGTGTGGAAGATTTAAGTATAATTTCTAGAAAAGTGTTAACAATTAGATCAAAGACACTTGGAATAATCTCCACCACACATTGAGGAGGTGGTAGGTGGAAGACAAGTATAAATAGAGGTGCACTCCTCTTTTGTAAGCAAGTGAGAAAGAAGAAAGAAAGAAGTGAGTGAAGAGTGAGGGAGAGTGTGAGGGAGTGAGTCTTGTAAAGGTAGAAACCTTATTTTTGCAATTGTTCTTGAGAGAATTTGAGAGATTTTTTCTTCTTTCATTAGTACTTTATCTTTTTATTTCTCTCACACATCATAATTGTGGGTGAAGGCATAGCAAAACCACCATCCAACACTCACTGCTCCCAAAGTCGACATCCTTGCCTCTAGTCCCTAGCATCCCCTCCTTTAGTCAGCTATGATAATCCAAGAAGAGTTGTATGCAATGTCATTTTTGGTACCTCCCTAGTCACTATTTTTCGTGATAGTGGTGTTTTAGAGGAAGGACTTCCTCGCACCATTCCATCCTTAGGTTGTGGACTTTTCATGAGAACTAATTTTGAATCTAGCATGATGGTTGTGGGAAGAATCCAAATAGGAGCAGTGCTGGTGGAAATATTGGCTTCTACAACTATGAGATGATAGGATAATGCTTATGGTGAAGAGATGTCCAAAGATAGGACATCTGCAATCCTTTTCAAAGGAGTCAATAACTCTTTATTGAAACACCCAAATGTCTCATAGGCATTGTCATCAGATGATGCATTGTTTAAGATGGCTTCTCCTTCCATTGCCAAAGGGAAAACCTCGTCTTGCACTGGTGCTGATGTGTCAGAGACATATTCATAGACATGTTGAAGAGCACGAAGAAGCCAGCACCTCATGAATCTGATGCTTATACATCAGACTTGTGGGGTCAGATCTTCTACTACTTGCATATCTAATGGTAAGTTGTAGATCTATAATAGGATAATCATGTAGATATAAAGAGAAACATGTATTTATGTGATTTGATTATCATGCCTACATGTATATGAGAGGAGGAAGGGCACTATTTGATTAGATTAAATAGTGGGGGGAAAGGGTGAAGGAGGCTTAAAGTGACCTAACATTATATATATATATATATATATATATATATATTTCTTTCCGACATGGGTATGTACTACATGCGGGCTTACCCCATCACATGTAAGATCAAATATCATTCATATACAACAACTACCAATCTAAAGATATAATAATTTAAATTTTAAATTTTAGTTCTCTAATTGTATATGGAAGTGAAATTCATACTTCAACAATATCAACAAAGACAAGTTGTTACAATTCCCCACAGTAGTCATTAGTCAACCAAGAAAGTATAAACAAACTAAGTGTCATCATTCAACCAAGCATAATAAAAGTAACAATCCTATAATCAAACTAGTGTGGGATCAAGATAGAAAAAGAGTATCTGCACCTTGAACTGAGACATAAAATGACTATGGTAAAGAGTTTTGAGTTGTGAAGAACCTTTGATTTTGATGTATATGAAGGCACAACCTAATTGAAGGTCTAAAACCTAATTTTTAAATCAAATTCTATTCAATTTTTTAGTTTTCCTGTTATCTTTGACACCCCTACTTGTAGATGACACAACATAAAAATCACTTTACAAAAATATTTTTCTCTATTTGATTAGTGAACTTAAGAATATATATGAACCATTGATCATTTATATTATATGCTGCTCGTACATGTAGATCAATGCATCTCATTTAGATTAGACATTGGGCAAAACTTTGTTAGTTGAAATAGTTTGATTTCAAGGAGATAGATCCCACATGAAAATGAAAATGTTATCATCGTGTGACTTGGAGGTCAAATGTTCGAGGCATGAAAATAGTCTTTTGCAAAAATGCAAGATAAGGCTACATATTATAGAACCCTTGTGGTCGAGTTTGGTGAACCATGCTGCTTTAGATCATGGACGAAAATACATCTGAATCAGAAGATCCCAACTAGTATTATTATGTAGTTGAAAATGGAGGGCTTGTAATTTTAACGAAATGAAGAAAAGAAGGAAAGTTATTTGCGGGGAAAAGGTCAATTTAACCTGATCTTGTCTGTCGTGTGCGGGCAAGCTAACTGCATAAGAATTTCTCATTTCTTTCCCCTTGAGGGCTAAATACTTTGAAGACATAAGATGAAATGGATACAAGTAGGAATCTGGTGATGAAATGCAAAAAACAATACAAGTGATAGGGACTCAACACAGATTGATTAGTCGCAGTCAATGATTTATGCTGTGTGCACATGTATCTTAGTAAATGAGTACAAGTATTCATCCCAGCTAAAGAACATGGGCGGGCCAATGTTTGTTAATCTGAGCTGCTCATGTTATCAATATGGGGTAGATCGGCCACCCACCAAAGATACTCGTCGTTTAGATGATCGTGAGGATTGTTTTTTGGGTAATTAAGGAATCAACTACTTAGAAGGTCATAAAACAAAGATAGTTCCCTGCCAAAAGGAGGTTTAAAATGTCCAATGAGATGGTTTTGGGTACCATGTGTGGAGGGTCCTGCCCCGAACATGAATGGCTTGGATCACCAACCATCTATGCCACACATATACTTCTAGCTGCGTAGGTATATACAACATAGATTCTGCTGAACAGACGATCTAAGGAAAAGATAAATACAGACCCCATTCCTATTTGCTTTTTACTTATTTGGGAGTAGGAAAGACCTTTATTGTTGAAAAGTAGGTCAATTTAGTGCAAATGATACTATTCTATGGGAAATTTTAGAAACTATTAACCCAATATTGATTTTGATTGTACTCTCTCTCTCTCTCTCTCTCTCTCTCTCTCTCTCTCTCTCTCTCTCTCTCTCTCTCTCTCTCTCTCTCTCTCTCTCTCTCTCTCTCTCTCTTATGGCTTCATATAAACTTAGCTCAAGCATCATTGACAATGAGATGAGACGAGATGATATGGCCCATCTCGTCTCATCTCATGCAACATTTACACCCTATTAGATATATCTTGGGAAATATCTATCATATATTATAAGAGAATTCCCTACTTTGCCCACTTTTTGGGGTACATTAAAAGGAGAGAATTGAAGTTTTGTAAGATTATGCAACAACTTTAGTTTTAGTAATGACCCAGATTTTTTTAATACATTTTTGTAATTCTATTTGAAATGTTGGGCCCTTAGTTGTAAAAGTATTTAAAAAACAAACAGTGGAAAACATTTTTCATGAAAAGACCCTTTTATAAAAACCTTGAGTGTTATTTTTCTTTTCTTAATGCATGTCATTGCGAAGTACCTGATAAACACAATTTTATAAATAAAAGGATAAGGGAGACTCCGTCTCCATCCCATCACATTTACATACATAACTGTGTTTTGAAAATAAAATTCAACCAAATCATGACCAGGATCAATCCAGTCATAGCCACTCCATTACCCCTTTAATCCACATGTCCATAAAGTAAAGTCATATCAATTCAAAGTAATACTTCAATAAATCATTAACCATATTGCAAACCTGCTTGTTATACCTATTTAGTCATCTCGAGATCTTTAGTGCGGTCTTCTACATTCTTTCCCCTATTCTACTCCTTCACACCTAAGACATTGTAAACAATTTACAATGTCCTAGCAAGCTTGCGCTTGTGCAAGTAGTTTTACATCCATTTTACCCATTTTGAAATACAATTCTAAACAATATTTTAAATCATTTTTCATGCAATTCCAAAGAATAAAGTGATCAAATCATATATAAGAAACATGATTAAAGTCAATTTTCAATCTCAATTCCACAGTTTCATGTTAAAACATTTCAGATAGTATCCATATAAAACATATACAACTTTAAACATGCATTTTTCAAATGGTTGTATCATCATAGTAACTCAAGTAAATTGCAACGTAGAACATTCCCAACATCACATGTAAATATAAATTGAAAACTATGTGAAAGATCTACTATCTAACTTGATAAATCAAACACCATAAGATCCTTAAAGTATTGAAGTAATCATCAATTAAATCGCGAACATCGGCAATCCCAAACCAACAACATCATCATGTGCACATATACACCCCGGCAAACATATGAGCCGATTGGTCATGAGTACTCACCTAAAGACTATCATCAAGCCCATCTATGTAGGGTCACAAAACAGAAATCCTATGACACACTATGCTCATAATCAGATCACTGAGTCATGTGCACCTGGTATCTAGGAGCCAGCCATCGCAGCATCCACGGAGACTATGGATACGTCTCAAAAGGGTGTCATGACCACCTCCAATGGTTGTTCCTACCACAATAGTTGAGAAAAATGATGCAAATTGGGGCATGGATACCTTCCACCTTTGATGGTTAGAGGCTGGGAGGCCACCCTGTACAACATCTTAGCATAGTGCCCACTAGGCTCATTAGCCTAAACAAACATTTATCTCAATCTCAAATGATCTTAAATCATATAAATATATATCTCATGCAAAATCATGTATTTCTTTAACTCAATCTCAAAACATGGGATTGATGCATTTCAAATATCATCATTTCTTTCAAAAGCACTCAGCTACATGTAATGAACAACATCATTTTTATTTTTCATACAAAAACATGCATCATGGCTATGAAGAAACACACACACACACACACACACACACACACACACACACACACACACACACACACACACACACACAGTTCACATGTCTCATTTGCAAACATTGCATTCTTTACAAGATTAAAACAAAGTAACATGATGAAGTGTAAGTTTCATGATAGTCAAGTAATCTGAAATAGAAAATATGACAAACTAAGATTTGATTATTCAAAATCTCAAGGACAAATAGATGTTAAAACCACCTACCTTAGGCAAAATTCTTAGTTTCGCTAAGTTCCTTCATCAAATCGACTTATCGGTTGAATCATCTCTCTTGGTGTTACAGAGTTCTTGCCAATGTTGAATCATACATAAATGAGTACATAAAAATTCTATTTTAATCAAAGTTTAACGACTTAGGTTATCATGAACTGTTTAATTTTCCACTGGTCATGTATTACATAGAGGGATACATAATCAGTTCAGTCCTAGGCCCATCATTTATTCACCAATTAGTAGTTCACAATTTAGATTTAGATTTACCATTTAAATATCCTCATTGATAAACAATCTAGATCCAACGGTTTAATCCAATAAGTCATGGTAATCTGACTTAGTATTTCAAGGTCTGATCCCATGTTCTTAGTTTTTAACCATAAACTCAAGGTCATGATCATTTAGCCAAGGTCCTTGATTTAATGATTCTCTTAACGATCCACATTGATCGAGTGATTGAGTTGGCTATTACGATTCAAAGCTCATTAACTGGAATCCTAAAAGACTATTGGAGTTCTAATGACTTAATAAAAAATGTATGTAGTGGCAATCGATGGTCCTCATTCAATCCACTAGTTTCCTAATAATTAGTGTCCTAATCTTTTAGAATTTTAGAGTATGTTTACTTAATAAGGGTCAAAGTACATAACAGTGGTGTCTGATTACCAATCAGACACTGCTACGTTCCTCTTCCATCACTGTTCGGTCGAACAGCTAAATTGTTTGATGGATGTTTATCCAAATTACAAAAGCCAATTCAAGGTTTAGAAATTCATTTGTGGCATCTGATCTTTGATCAAACATCACAAGGTTCTTTTTTAAATAGTGATAGCTCGGATGGCCTAGATCATCCAATCTGTTTCACTCCAAAATCTTAAAATTTTGACTCATCCTATCATTTTTAAGGATGGGAAACTCAATGGTAGCATTTGATCATTGATCAGATGTTGTCAAACACTATTTACATAGTAACAGATTGGACCGTCCAGATTGTCTGATTTGTTTTCCCACATAGATTGACATTTCAGTCACATCCTAACCAAAAAAAAGTTTATGTTTAACCATTTTTAAGCATAATTTACAATTTGGATGGTCAAATCTAGCAATAGAGGTGCACATAAGTCGGATCTACCACGATAACCCTCGGATCAACGATCAAAACATTAATCAAGTGGCTACAGCTCCGATCAGCTATTGATCAAGGATAATTAAGACCCATTTTATACTTATCTAAGTGCATATTTAAAATTTAATGGTTGGATCATCCGTGGATAAGGGTTCAAATGTCAAATAACTCTTGTTCGAGCTCCAATTGGATGATCAAAACCTCAGATGGGTGGATCAACACTCCTACAGTGTTGTTCAATAGTCCTAGACTAAGCAATCTCAGTTCAAATTGAGCTAATCTAAGGTTTGATAATGTATTTCAACAAAACAATTGAAATCTACATGTAAATCAATCTAAAACCTTAGATCTAGCATAAAACAACATAAATTTAGCTAAAACATGGAATTCACGAGTTGGGTTTTGGAATTCCTACCTTACAGTAGGTCTCTGGCCTTCTTTCCTGAATGTATTTGTCGAATTGATCATCGTTTTCCGATGATGATCTCCGAGTTAGTCGTGAGTTAGTCTCTTCTTTGATTGACCACCAAGAACCACTCGAATCACTCAATAGACATAGGGTTTTGGTTCAACTCATTGTTCAGAGCAAGATGATGTGCTCGGATTGAGCCGTCATCTTCTCTGACGACAATTGCAAAATCTAGCAAACCCAGAAATCCTTGCTCCTTTCTCGCCTACACACCTGCCTACTATGGCAGCTTCATCTCTCTCTCTCTCTCTCTCTCTCTCTCTCTCTCTCTCTCTCTCTCTCTCTCTCTCTCTCTCTCTCTCTCTCTCTCTCTCTCTCTCTCTCTCTAGTCTTCTTCACCATAGGTTCACTCTCTCCAGCATGATCTAGGTTTCTAGGCATGTTGGGTTTTCTTCTCCCTCTCTCCTTTCCTTTCCTTTCCCTTCTCCTTCTCTCTTCTCCTTCTCCCACTTCTTCCTCTTCTCGTCCTCTTCCACCAGTGTCTGGTTTCTCCTCCCAAGCGTGGTTCTTCTTTCATTTTTTTGTTTTTTTTTTCTGTCTAATTTGGGAATGTAGACCCAACAACTGCATTAGGTTTCCTTAAGTTGGGGGGGAGGGGGTGCTCGTATCAAATACAACCCCCTCTGTTTAAGCCCCCTTTTTTTTTTCTTTTTCTAAAATTGCCCTTCATCTTTAACTTCTCATATCTTCTCCATCCGAACTTCGATTTCAACAGAGTTGGTGTCGTTTGAATCGTCTATTCAAGTACAATCCAAAGATGAAGGTATTGGGGTCCAATTTGATGTCTTTCAAAAGGTCAATTCAGTGGAACTTAAATATGAAGATTCTTTCATTTATTTTATCAAAATTAATTTATAATCCTTTAAAATGAAATTTAAAAATTAGGATTGTTACATTCTTTGCCCCTTACAAGAATTTCATCCTCAAAATTCTTTTCATGTTATCTATCAACAATTCTACAAACATCCTCATCTTATTACATTCTTCAATTCCACAAGGTCACTTAATAGAATTATTCCTAAAAGGAAGGTTTAGCCAAAAAGGTGTCTTTTGTTCTTTCATGCCATTCTGAATCTCACAACTCTTTGACTAATGTAATCCTCAAGAATCACCTAGTTTCAACTTCAACTCTAAACATATGTGCTTCTTATTACTATAACTTTCCTATCAACCTTATGCAATAAAGAGATACTTTTGCCATGTACTTTGGTACTCGACCATTAGAAACGTAAGGTAATAATATAAAGACGCAATTAGTTAACAACTCAAAACAACAAATCCACACACAAATATTACAGAACATATTGCTCATAAAATATGCATACCCATGCCAAATTAGCTCCTTGTGTATCATCTCATGAAAGGACATTTCCATGCCAATCATCTTGCCTCACATCAAAAATATCATAATGATTTATCTATCAATCATTACTTAAAGGTGGTGTCATAATGAGTGCAAAGGTGAAACTCCTCTTTAGCTCTTGAAAGCTCACCTTGTAAGCATCTCTCTTCATATGCTTTCTCATAATTGAGATCAGGTGTAATGTATTCCATATAACCCTTGAAGTAATTTCACAATAATTACTATATCGATCCATCCTTCTTCACAAGGAGGACTACCACCTTAAATTTAGGACTATGCTCAATAACAAATCAATCATCATGTCAATCTCCTTGTTCAACAATAATCCAAAAAGCTCTTTTAAGAAATGTCTTGGGAAATCTCATGCACCTATGTATTTTCAACCTTCATCATAACTATGCTTGTTAGCTATTCTCGATATCTCTTAGGGAAGTGTTGTGCTTTCTTTATAACTAAATGTTGAGTTTTTCTCAAGTGCATAACTGTTGTAGTTTAGCTAGTGCAAGTTTAGGTTGATTTCCATAGAGACTCGACTTAAATGTTGGAGTTTACACAAATTTTAATTATAAATTAATAGTAGAAATAAAATTTAATTTCATTAAGTAGTGCATGAGTAAACAATTCTACAATTAAGTATGCAAGAAATGAAAGTAGATGCTATTTAACTACAACTTCTCTGTTGTAATCGCTGTGTCACTCTGCAAATCATAACATGTTCTAATTAATAACAAAATAGAATAGCTAAATAACTGTCCTAGATTACACAGTCCTCAAATAAGCAAAACATGAATAAAGTAGAATGAGGTTAAGTTAGGATACAACGGTAACTAAAGCTGGGATGCAAACGTCATTGTAATTAAAGGCCAAAGGGTAGAAATGGATTTTTTTCATTTTTTGTTTCTTTAACCGACATGCTCAAAACCATCTGCAACCGGGAAGGAAAAACTAATGAAATAAGGGGGAAGAAGAGGAGAATGGGAAAAAGGATAATTGGGTTTTTCACCCTCTGATCTCATAAGAAGATGTGGAGCAAGGAAGAAGAAGATGGGGGAAATGGGAGAGAAGAAACAGAGGGAAACCAGATCTGGGTTTTCACCTCTGAGATGGTCAAAGACCTGGAAAAAGAGAAATCTTAGCTGGTTAGCCAACGGTCTGGGTTGGGTCAGGCGGTGATGCACAAGGGATGATGGTAGGCAGGTGGTGAAAGGGGTTTCCAATGGAGCAGAGATGGTGGGAGCTTGGGCGTCATCCAGCTTCTGGAATCTGGGGTTGGTTTCCTTTGGTCGTTGGATGGTGAGACAGAGGAGAGGCTGGCTTGTATGGTGTGTCATGCACCAATGGCTAGCCTATTGGGATTACTTAAGAGAGAATGGTAGATAGGCGTGAAGAGGAGGGGTGAGAGCAGAGAGAGAAGGAGAACATGAGAGAGAGATGGGAGAGGAAGAGTCCTTCCCCTCTCTCCGCGAGGAGAAAAGAGTGAAGAAGAAGAGAAGAATAGAGAGAGGAGAAGGGGATAGCAAGGAGAGCACGAGAGAGGGGGAGAGGAACAGTCCTTCCATCTCTCTCCTCGAGGATGGAGAATGAAGAAGACGCAAACAGTTGCCTAAAGAATATTATATAACGAGCCCCGATCATTTCTAAATTTTATATTGGGTTTCCCATGCTTGTTCTGCACTATGCCCATCAACTTGTGCAGCTTGCCCATGTGATGTCTTCTAGCTACCCATGCAATGTTGTCTCCCATGCGCCTAATGATGTACATGCTTCTGTTGGAAATTTGCTTTGTGATGTGGGCCCCATCAAATTAGGCCGATCTAAATCGTCCAAAGTTAATTTGCAAAGGAAAAAAATAACTTAGAATCATCCATACCATTAATTACTTATTTAATTAACTTTAATTATCATCTAACGTTAAGTTTTCAAATCAACGGTTGGATGATCACTTAAAGTTAAAATCAATTTAAAATTATAAAATTAGTTAGTTGGATGATCTAATCAAATGCTAATTAAGGGTTATTTTAGGAAAAATTGAACACTTAATGTGACGACTCGGGTTTTTATATGATGGAATTTTGATAAAAAGGCGAGATCTCTTGTTTTATAAATATGAAATGCATGAAAATCTTTTTTCTTTTTGGAAAACAACCTTTCATAAAAACCCCGAGTGTTCAAACACATTCTCAATTTATTTACCCATGGCAAAGTTTAAATCAATATTATTCCTAAGAAAGTGTTAGTCACAGCCCCAGCTATTAGAAAGTAACTACAATCAAGTAACATTGAAAGATAAGATAGGGGTTTACTTACTTGTACTTAGTCTGTGTCTCCTAGTACAAATGTTCCTTGCCCTTAAGTATTTATTTTGTATCTGAAAAATGTTGAGGATTGGGTGAGTATATACTATACTCAGTAGGAGCCTATCACTACTAGTTTTATAAATGCATGAGATGTTTTAAAATCATATGCTCATTCAAAACATGTGTATGTTTGAATACTCGAGTTCAATATCAGTATAAGAATCCATTATCAAACTGAAATACTAATGACTTAAAAGATCACATAATCCAAAATTGAAAGTATTATATACGTATATATCATAACATCATGATATACATAAGATGCTTCATGGAGTCCAACTCATGGATCTCTAGTATGGTATGGTCGACCAACCTCATATCATGCCATATGCAATGCACATAAATCCAGGAAACCATAGGGTCTCACTATGCCCACGACCTCACCGCCGTGTGGTCCCCAGGTACCTAGGGACACAGGATCATATACCTCCACGGGGCATATGACACTTCCTTCATCGTAAATCATGCAATTTACGAAATCGATTGCAAAACATGCATGCAATGCTAGTCTCGCATTCAAAGTCATAACCCTGCTTAGAAGCCTGACAACCTAGAAGCCTGTCAGCTCTCTCTGGCCCGCCCTCATTGACCCGCCCTCATCAGTCCGCCCTCATCGGCCAAGGCTACACTTATCATGCAGACAAGCAAAAACCTCTTTTTCAAAACTTGTCCTCTTTGGGTCCCTCACAACTGCCTGGCCCTTAGCACTCCAGCGTCTTTTGGCAACCCTCAAGAACATGCAATCTTTGCAAGTACTTAAATCATGCAATGTATGCACTTGTTTGCAAAACATATATGTACATAATGTATATGCAATCCTTTACAAAACATGTCTATGTACAAAGCATTTATCACATGCATGCTGAAATAAGTCATGCTAAACAAGTCATATATTAAAACATATGTTCTCAAAACAATAATAGTTCTTTTAAAAGAATCTAATAGTGATATAGCACCTACCTGGCTAGGTCGCGCTAACCCTGTTGTCCTTGGACGCTCCTGATCATGGTTTGGGGAATCAAGGTTAGTTTGGCCTATCTTTTATGGGTTTTAGAGTAATTGGTCTTATTACTTAGGCATTAGGGGTTCATCCCTATACCTATGGGTGTCCTAAGGTCCTAATTGGGCCTTGGTATCCTTAGTTTTCCAAAGTTCTAGTGGCTACGCACCACTATCCTATTCTAAGGGTCATTCCCACCTTTGATTGGGTATTTTATAGTTTGTATCTGTCCGCGTCGTCGATACGGACACAACGCCTTTTGCGGCGCCTCAATCAGAGCTCTAGATCTCAAGTTATAAGCGTTTTAGTGTCGTATGTACATAGAGTCTTAAAGACAAAAAGATGGAATGCTAGGGCGCTGCACGTCTACGATGTGCGCCCCAGCTTCTTTAAGTAACCAAAAGTCGATGCGCTGCTAGCGCTGCGCTCGTCTGTAGCGTGCACCTCAGCGGGCGCGTTTGTAGACGCGCGGTACACTCCGCCCATCTGTCTCTTTAGCGGGCGCGTCCCTGGACGCGCCCGTTTGGTTTTTCAAATGGAGACGACGTGGAACGTTCCGTCGTCTAGGGGACTAGGGCATCCTCAAGACACCTTGGTTCGACCCCTGTTGAACCAGTGCAGCCCAGGGAACGTCCCTGGGTCCTTGGTGGCTCTCCTGGGCTCCGTTTTGCATGGTTTTTCATGCAAAAACTTAAGAAAATTAGCCTTGGAACTATGGGGGAGATGGGTTTTGAGCGATCTCGGACGTACCTGGCTCGTTGCTGGGTTTTTCTCCTTATTTTTCCCTCTAGGTTACTGCTTCACGACTGGTTTTCTTCAACGTTTTGGGCTGCCATTAGAGGCACCCAAGAGCTCTATTTATAGAGCTAAGAGAGGGTTCTGTAGGGGGCTCTCACTGCCTTTGAATGGCGGTGATTTCTCCTCCAATCACCGCCGTTCTAGAACCCTCTAGAGGTTGAAGACGATGGGGTGCCCGTATCAAAATGGGCCCCTGTGTTTTTCAGGTTAAGTCGTTTTTGTAAAATTTATAGTTTTGCCCCTGAACTTCAAAGGGCCATATCTTGCTCATTTTAACTCCGTTTTGGGTGATTTTGGTCTCGTTGGATTTCTTTTTCCAAGACGCATCTAATGACACCACTTTTAGGACTAAATTCCTGGGTTCAGTCAAGGTGAATAGTGAAATGACCAAAATTCCCTTTTCTTTAAAAACTGAACTTTTCATTGCTAAACTCGGAATTTCAATATTACAAAATTGGAGTCATTACACTTAACACACCCCCAACTAGCATTTTGCTAGTCCCTAGCAAAACATGTAAAAAACTAATTATTGAATGTGACCTAAATTGCCATTTTTGTAGGTACTCATGACTACATTTAGTATATGCAACAAGCCCTTAAAACCCTAAGTTACCCCTAGTGGACGAGTTAGGCCTCATCAGAGTTTGCAGTGAATATACCCACAAAATTCCAAAATATCAATTCCAAGTCAAATTTCACTTTTTTTCTCAAATAAATCTATCAACTTTAGCATGTGAATAAAAAATTTGCAGCTCTACCCATATGCTAAAGACATTCTGATTTAGCTTAGTTCTTAGTGTATGTGTGTGGGTGCAGTTTACATATAAAATAATCTTTATTTCTGAATAGACTACAACTTTTGACTCCTGTTGAAACATATTTTGACCTCAATCCTCAATAATAACATACACTCAGAAATAAATCTCTCAGATAAAGGTACAAATCATATCTCTCTATGTGAGTAGCGTCAATAAAAACAAATTTATCTCACATATGCTCATAAATGAACAGTAGTTACTACGAAATGTAGTTTTGATCCCGTTAGAAAGAATAAGATGCTATTACCTTTGAACTTTTGGAAGTATTATTTCTAAATCCTATATTTTGATATCCTCATCAAGACTATATTCACCCTAAAATTATTAGGTATTTAACTGGGACTACATGAAGGCTTAGGACGAGGTACAAAAGAAGAGATATAAGGGTATTCAAAGTTTTTTCAAAAATAAGTAGTGGTCTTCTAAAGTTGACAATTCTTTCTTTACTTTGCTTATACTGAAGTGAATATTTCTTTTTTCCACTTTTCTTTGCATTCTTCAAACTTTTATTTTATTCATTTTTTAATCTCCTTTAAAGAATATTTCTTTTCTCAATATTCACTTTTCTGCTTTGATTATAACTAAAAAGTATATTTTCATTCATCTCTAATTATCTTTTGAAGAAATAGGTAATGGATATATTATAATTGGTTAATATATGTTAAGGTTAGTTGAGTGAGTAGAGAAAAGGCTTATATAAAAGGCTGAAATTGGCTAACTAGCAATAAAAATATTTTTGGGGTAGGCTTTATGTCTCTAGGTTAACAAAGATGACTTAAATCATTTTCTAGATTTTCTATAATCTATTAGATTCAATGAACTTTTAGCACCTTAAAGATAATACTCTAATTATTCACGTAATTGCTCAAATTTGAAAGTTAATGGGATTAAGTTTCTTTAAGTACGTTGAAGAAAATTAGAAATATTTATAACCTCTTAGAAAGAATGAATGGCTCTAAAACTCTCTTAGGTTATAGGTCTCCACTGAATTTCTTCAGGATTTCTAAGTCATTGTCACTCATCAATTTAGACTATCTACATGCAATTGCATGTACATATGTGATCTGAGACTTAGCTTTAATGGAATACATTAGAAAATTAGTAAAATGATGAATTAATCGTGTTCAATTCCATTAATAGGCTCAAGTTATCTAGATTATAAATCCAATCACAATGTAGGAATTGACCTAAAAATTTTCAAAATTTTCAACTTTTTTTTAATTAAAAATTAGAAAAAACTAGAATTTGATAAAATTCTACACCCCCTAACCTAAAAAAAAAACATTGTCCTCAATGTTTAAACACATAAGATCATATATGATAATGGAGAGATATAGAAGATTAAAAAAAAAAAAAAAACTTTTAGGTTGCCTCCTAAAGAGTGCTAAGTTTAATGTATTCAGCCAAACCTATCCTAATATATCTTAATCCTAACAATGAAATGTCAGGATTTCTCACACCACTTCAGAATCTTACAGTAGTCTGTATATTGCCTCCACTTAGAGATTTTTGGTGGTGGTAACATTAAGACACAGTAGACCAACAAGATTTTGAGTTAGGGGAATCATATTGATGATCCCCTATTTTCAGTATTTTACGATAGTCAATATAATTCTTCCACCTTGTATTTTGCAGTGATGATAATATAATGACATTTTGACACACCGTGAATTGCTTGGGATCAATTAGAGATGAATTGTCCCTTTGTGAACCAATTTTTTGGGGAACAATGACCATTGTATTCAATTTATCTTTTCCTTTGAATCCCTAATATTGTCCTAAAATGGGAATATAAGCTGACTAAGTCCTTCTCTAAAAGTTTGTTCTTATATTAATAGAGGGGGGAACATGGTTTGACTTAAACCCTTATTCTCTTCTGATGTGTACCCTAAGGTCGGTTGATGTAGGACCAATACATTAATTAACTCTTTTTCTTCCTATTATGTGGGCATAGGTAAGGTTTCATATAAGCTTATATGATTATATTGTGGTTCCTCGAATAAGTTTTGTACATCCAAGTTAGGTACACCTTCATCATGACATGGCTCACTTGGAATATCAGGCTCTATACAGGAATCTACTCTCACTTGCCATTAAGAAGTGTTCATTGATGGCACAATCTCCAATAATTCCTTTACCTCTTCAAAGGATGTGCCTTCATAAATTTTATAGAAATAAGCAGGACATGAATTGAGTGGTTCTGGGTTGGAGGCTTCTAGGAATTCATTATCCTTCTCAATGGATGTCTCTTCATCAAAATCATAACAATGACTCAGATCCACCTTGAGTATATCTATATTGGAGGTTTCTGTGAATGGTAGGGGACTTTGTATTTCAGAATGATCAAATGAATTTTCTATCCTATCATTATTAATAGATGGTTCATCTTTATTCTCATTTGGTTCAAATTCTCCAAACCTTTCCATAGATGCAGCATATAATTGACTCATCGTTTCATGACATTCTTTAATTGATTCCGTAAATATCCTAAGGATTTCATTGAATGTGTCTTCTTCTATGTTAAAGGCATCGACTGGAAAGACTCATACTATTGTGTCGTTGGAGTACTAGGAAAGGATTGATCAGGTTGGAACCATGATTATTATGCCTAATTTTTGTGATAATTCTGGTAGGGTTGATTAGTGTACAACCATGCTAGTTCTTCTTAATATGGTTGATAATCCTGAGACCATGATCATTCATGATGCCTAGCCCATCCATTATGGTCTTGATAATTTGTCTCAGGGTAGTAATGGTTGCTAGGTTGTGTAAATGCATTAGGTACATCTACTAGCTCCTGATAATAATCATTGTTTGTGGAGCCTGTTGGCCATGATTTAGTGGGATATGTGTGGTTTGGATAGGTGTATGAATTCTCGTACTGAGGTTGTTGAAATGTCTCAATATTTTGCATATGAGCATATAACCATTCCATCCTATCTAGCGATGTATGAGACAGATAAGGATTTTACCCTATTTTTGTTTCATACATATCCTCATAATGTACCCACTTATCTTTTTCTTTTTTGTTTCTTTTTTTGTTATTTTTGATGAAAAATTACTTAACTAATGCAACATAAATGCTAATGATAGGGCACAAAGATTCAAATACCCCTAAGGCTAGCAAGCAGACAATTTGATTCTCTTAAAATTGTGTGGGGGAGAAGCTTTTAGATTTGCCTAATCTAACTCCCCTCCTCTCTTTCAGACTTGTCCCACTGCTTACCAATTAGATCCTATCTAACCAACCACTTTACACCCTCCTTAGCTAGCCGTAGGTAGTTTGAGTCATAAAATGTGCTGGCAAAGCTAGTCGTTTAAAAACCAACGTAGTCAGTTACATAGGGGCTACTAGAGTGGCAATAGGTCGCCTCCTTCCAAGAAGGTCCTATGAGTATGTGGTGGCCCTATAGGTCTCTTCTAATTGATTTAATTAATTTTGAATGTGGGGTTATGTGCTTGTGGTAATTATCCTAAGTGGGCTAAGAGGTGGTGATGAATTCTACCCTTGATCTTGTGGGATTGGGTGCCCATACTAATTAATTTTTTCATTCTATGGTAATTCGGTCAACATATAATCACCTCAAAGTAGTTAAACATGCCCTAAAAAATAAAATTAAAAAAAAAAAACAAACTAATGCACCATAAAAATGCAACATATATCAAATGTATTCTACATGCTTTTATACTAACAACCAATGCAGTTTTAATCTAATAATGCACCACCTAAACTAGAAATTTCTCACAACGGGTCCTAGAAAATGTCTTCTCGTACAAGGGTGGGACCATTTACATTCCACCTCCACTTCTAGGTTACGATGGCCCACCCTTGACCTCTATTATTACAGTATTTTAAATGAATTATAAAAATAAAATAATTACATGAAATCCTCACTATAGTTCACTCAAAAATAAATTGCAATTATCCTAATTAAACTCCTTGAATTTCTCCTTTCTTTTCCAATTTTCCTACAAAATAAAAAATTATCAATAAGTACCAAAAATTAGGAGAAATTGTATTTACACACTAACAAATTTTTAAAATGAACCTAAAATGCCTAAAATGTTAAAACAATGTAACTCCTAAATTTTTTTTTTCTTAAATTTTATGATTTTTTCTTCTTTTTTTTGAATTTTTAAAATTTTTGATTAAAATTCATGAAAACACAATTGTGGGTCCCTAGCAATGACGCCAAAAAATTATTGAATTTTCTACAAGTGCACAGCTATTGTAGTCTAGTTAGTGCAAGTCCGGGTCAATTTCCACAGGAACTCGACTTAAATGTTGGAGTTTACGCAAATTTTCATTTTAAATTAACAACAAAAATAAAATTTAATTTCATTAAGCAGCCCATGAGTAAAAAATTCTATAATTAAGTATGCAAGAAATGAAAGTAGATGACATTTAACTACAACTTCTCTGTTCTAATTGTTATGTCACTCAGCAAATCACAACATGTTCTAATTAATAACAAAACAAAATAGCTAAATAACAGTCCTAGATTACACAGTACTTGAATAAGAATACAGGAATAAAAAAAAATGAGGATAAGTTAGGATACAACGGTAATTAAAGTTGGGATGCAAACATCATTATAATTAAAGGCCAAAGGGTAGAAATGGAATTTTTTCATTTTCTGTTTCTTTAACCGACATGCCCAAAACCATTGTGACAGGGAATATGCCAAGAAGGGAAAACCAAAGAAATAAAGGGGAAGAAGAGGAGAATGGGAAAAAGGATAGCTTGGTTTTTCACCCTCTGATCTCATCGGAAGATGTGGAGCAAGGAAGAAGATGATGGGGGAAACAGGAGAGAAGAAACAGAGGGAAACCCGATCTCGGTTTTCACCTCTGAGATGGCCAGAGACTTGGAAAAAGAGAAATCTAGGCTGGTCGGCCAATGGTCTGGGCTGGGTCAGGTGGTGACGCATAAGGGATGATGGTAGGCTGTTGGTGAAAGGGGTTTCCAATGGAGCAGAGATGGTGGGAGCTTGGGCGTCGTCCGGCTTTTGGAATCTGGGGTTGGTTTCCTTAGGTGGTCGGATGGTGAGACAGAGGAGAGGCCAACCTGTATGGTGTCTCACGCACCAATGGCTGGCCGGTTGAAATTACCTTAGAGAGAATGGTAGATAGGTGTGAAGAGGAGGGGTAAGAGTAGAGAGAGAAGGAGAACACGAGAGAGAGATAGGAGAGGAAGAGTCCTTCCCCTCTCTCCGTGAGGAGAAAAGAGTGAAGAAGAAGAGAAGAATAGAGAGGGGAGAAGGGGATAGTAAGGAGAGCACGAGAGAGGTGGAGAGGAACTGTCACGACCCGGGTTTTTAAGTGATGCAATGTTGATAAAAAGGCGAGATCTCTTGTTTTATAAATATGAAATGCATGAAATTCTTTTTCATTTGGAAAACAACCTTTCATAAAAACCCCGAGTGTGAAAACTCATTCTCAATTTATTTAGTCATGGCAAAGTTTTAAATCAATAATGTTCCCAAGAAAGTGTTAGTCACAGCCCCAGCTATTAAAGAGTAACTACAATCAAGTAACATTGAAAGATAAGATAGGGGTCTACTTACTTGTGCTTGGCTTTGTGCCTCTAGTGCAAATGTCCCTTGACCTTAGGTATTTACTTTGTATCTGAAAAATGTTGGGGATTGGGTGAGTATATAATATACTCAGTAGGGCCTATCACTACTAGTTTTATAAATGCATGAGATGCTTTAAAATCATATGCTCATTCATTCAAAACATGCGTATTTTTGAATACTCGAGTTCAATATTGGTATAAGAATCCATAATCAACTGAAATTCTCATAACTTAAAAGATCACATAATTCCAAAAGTGAAAGTATCATATATCTGATGACATCATGATATGCAATAGATGCCTTATGGAGTCCAACTCATGGACCCCTAGTATGGTATGGTCGACCAACCTCATATCATGCTACATGAAATGCACATCAAACCATAGGGTCCACTATGCCCACGGCCTCCTCGCCGTGTGGTCCCCGGGAACCTGAGGACACTTGGTCATAGCCTCCACGGGGCCTATGACACGGGCCGTGACACCGTGGTAGCCCCTTGTACCACATGCAGTCGACGTAGGGACTTGCCTCTTTTTGGGCGTGGTACCCATCCACCTATTAGTGGTAGAGGCGGTGGCCAACCTGCACCCTCAAGATAGCACCCACGGGCTTACTTGCCCAAATCACATAAGATAAGTCAAAACCTTTTGTTAAAACTTGTCCTCTTTTGGGTCCCTCACAACTGCCTGGCCCTCGGCACTCCAGCGTCTTTTGGCAACCCTCAAGGACATGCAATCTTTGCAAGTACGTAAATCATGCAATGCATGCACTTGTTTGCAACACATGTATGTGCATAATGTATATGCAGTCATTCCAAAACATGGCTATGTATAAGCATTTATCATGCATGCTGAATTTATTCATACAAATAAAATCATATATCTAAAACATATATTCTCAAATAACAATAGTTCTTTTAAAAGAATCTAATAGTGATAGAGCACCTACCTGACTAGGTCGCGTTCACCCTCTTGTCCTCGTATACTCCTGAACATGGTTTGGGGACTTAAGGTTAGTTTAACCTATCTTTAATGGGTTTAGAGCATTTGGGTCTCATTACTTAGGCATTAGGGGTCCATCCCTATGCCTATGGGTGTCCTAAGGTCCTAATTAGGCCTTGGTATTCTCAGTTTTCCAGAGTCCTAGCGGTCACGCGCCACTATCCTATTCCAAGGGTCATGCCCTAATTTTATTGGGATTTGATTAGGGATTTTATGATTTGGATGTGTCCGCGTCGTCGATACGGACACAACACCTTTTGCGGCGCCTCAATCGGAGCTCTAGAGCTCAAGTTATAAGCGTTTTAACATTGCATGTACATATAGTCTTAAAGACAAAAAAAAGAGGAATGCTAGGGCGCTGCGCGTCTGCGACGTGCGCAACCAAAAAAAACGACGCCTCGCTAGTGCGCTGCGCGTCTGCGGCGCGCGCCTCAGCGGGTGTGTCTGCAGACACGCACGACGACGCCGCTCGTTGTCCCTTTGGATGGCGCGTCCATAGACGCGCCCATTTGGTTTTTTCCAAACGACGTCGACTTGCGTCGACGTGGGACGGTCCTGTTGGATCGTCCCGCTTGTTAGTGACCTGGGTCGTCCTCAGGTCACCCTGGTTCGTCCCTGTCGAACCAGTGCCGCCTGGGGACGTCCCAGGGGTCTTTGTGGTTCCCCTGGAGGCCTATTCTGCATGGTTTTTTATGGAAAAACCTAGGGAAATCGTTCCTGGAACTATGGTGGAGATGAGTTTGGGGTTTTTTTCGTGCGTACCTGCTTGTGGGTGGTTTTCTCTCCACGTTTTCCCCCCTTGTTCATTGCTTCACGACTGGTTTTCTCCAAGGCTTTTGGGCTGCCATTAGAGGCACCCAAGAGCTCTATTTATAGGGCTTTTACAGAGGGTTCTGGAGGGTTTCTAACCGCCTTTGAATGGAGGTGGGGAACCCTCTGGAATGGCGGTGGTTTCTTCTTGAAACACTGCCGTTCCAGAAACCTCTAGGAGGTTGAAGACGACGGGGTGCCCGTATCAAAACGGGCACCTGTGTTTTTCAGGTTAAATCGTTTTTGGGAAATTTACAGTTTTGCCCCTGATCTTCAAAGGGCCATATCTTGCTCATTTTAACTCCGTTTTGGGTGATCTTGGTCTCGTTGGATTCCTTTTTCCGAGACGCATCTAATGGAACCACTTTTGGTACCAAATTCCTGGGTTTAGTTATGGTGACTAGTGAAATGACCAAAATGCCCTTTTCTTTAAAATTGAACTTTTTATTGCTAAACTTGGAATTTCAATATTACAAAATTGGAGTCATTACATTCTTACCCCCTTAGGGGAATTTCGCCCCCGAAATTCTATTATATACAGTCAAAAGATCTCGGGGTACTTTTCTCGCATTTCTGACTCCGGTTGCCAAGTTTCTTCTTCCATGTGCGCATTTCTCCACAAAACTTTGAGTAAGGGTATGTCCTTGTTCCACAGCTTCTTATTCTTACGATCTCGAATCTCAATTGGTCTTGTCTCTAATCTGAGATCCTCCGTCATCTCTATGGGTACCTGGTCGATGACATGAGCAGGGTCAGGCACGTACCTCCTTAGCATAGACACATGGAATACGTTATGCACTTCGGATAGCTGAGGGGGTAGTGCGATCCTGTAGGCCACTTTTCCCACTTTCTCCAAGATTTCGAAAGGTCCTATGTAATGCGGACTAAGCTTGCCTTTGATACCGAACCTCATAACTCCTTTAGTGGGAGATATCTTCAGGAAAACGTGCTCTCCTATGTCGAATTCCAATGGTCTCCTCCTTTGATCAGCATAGCTCTTTTGGCGGCTTTGAGCTGTGAGGAGGCGGCTTCTTATGAGTCTGACCTTCTCGGCACATTGCTTTACCAGCTTGGACTGGAGCACCCTGGATTCTCCAACTTCACTCCAACTGGTGGGTGATCGACAGGGTCTCCCATAGAGCGCCTCGTATGGAGCCATGCCAATGCTTGACTGAAAGCTATTGTTGTACGCAAACTCGACTAGCGGTAGGTTTTCATCCCAACTCTGCTTCCAATCAAGGGCACAAGTTCGTAACATATCTTCGACTATCTGGATTGTGCGCTCTGACTGTCCATCGGTCTGTGGATGGAAGGCTGTGCTATAGTTCAAGGAAGATCTTAAAGATTTTTGGACGGACTTCCAGAGTTGCGAAGTGAAGCGGCTATCCCTATCTGAAGTGATACTAAGGGGTATACCATGTAGACTTACTATCTCTTTGATGTATAGCTGAGATAAGGTCAGTGGATTGGGTATGACGTATGGGAAGGAAATGAGCTGTCTTAGTTAATCTATCAACAATCACCCAAATCATGTCATGACCCTTAGAGGTCTTGGGTAGCCCTACGATGAAGTCCATTGTGATGTGGTCCCATTTCCATTCGGGTAACTCAAGGGGTTGTAACAATCCTGCAGGTCTTTGATGTTCAGCCTTTACTTGTTGACATGTTAAACACTTTGCCACAAATTCCCCTATGTCTCTTTTCATACCATCCCACCAATATTGTTTCTTTAAGTCCTGATACATATTAGTCCCTCCTGGGTGTATTGTATACTTGGACCGATGAGCCTCTTTTAAAATTTCTTGTCTTAGCTCTTCATTAGCTGGTACCACTAATCTTCCTTGCATGTAAATGCTACCATCTTCCTTTTTTGTAAATCCTGGTTTTCCTATGGAAGCTTGTATATCTGGATCTCCTTTCTGTTCTTGCTTAACTTTTTCATTAACAACCGATTTTATTGTTAGACCTGCCATAATGATCTTGTGCTTACTTATGTCTGGTTTCCATGTGATTACTTCTTGTAGTAGCTTCCATCTCTTGGTTAATAAACTTGCACACATCCCTTGGGTTTTTCTGCTTAATGCATCAGCTACCACATTAGCTTTTCCAGGGTGATAATGAATGGAGAAGTCATAGTCTTTTAAGTATTCCATCCATCTTCTTTGTCGCATGTTTAAGTCTTGTTGGGAAAAGATATATTTAAGACTCTTGTGATCTGTAAAAACTTCAAACTTTTCCCCATATAAATAATGTCTCCATATTCGCAAGGCAAAGACTATGGCTGCTAATTCCAAGTCATGGGTTGGGTAATTGACTTCATGCTTCTTGAGTTGTCGAGAAGCATAAGCGATCACCTTTCCATGTTGCATAAGTATGCAGCCTAGCCCTTGTTGCGAGGCATCGCTATATATCTCAAATCCGCCACTTCCTGAAGGTAAGGTAAGGACAGGTGCGGTAGTCAACCTTCTTTTTAGTTCTTGGAAGCTTTCCTCACATTTATCAGTCCATTCAAACCTTGTCTGTTTGGTTGTCGTCTCAGTTAGAGGTAAAGCCATTTGTGAAAAACCTTCGATGAATCTCGTAATATCCAGCAAGTCCTAAGAAGCTTCTTATTTACGTGTTGTCTTAGGTCTTTCTTGCGTCTTGTTTCAACCTTAGTAGGGTCAATTGCTATGCCATCTTGAGATATAATGTGTCCTAAGAAATTAACCTTTTCCAGCCAAAACTCACACTTACTGAATTTTGCATATAGCTTGTGTGCTCGTAGGGTGCTTAATGTTATCCTTAGATGTTCCATATGGTCTTCAGGAGTCTCAGAATATATTAAGATATCATCCACAAACACTATGATGAATTTATCTAAGTACTCCTTGAATACCCTATTCATGAGATCCATAAACGCGGCTGGAGCATTAGTCAAACCAAAGGACATCACTCTGAATTCATAATGGGCATGTCGAGTCCTGAAGGCTGTCTTGGGGATATCTTCTTCTCTAACTCGAAGTTGATGGTACCCTGATCGTAGATCAATCTTAGAGAAGACTCTCTAGCTGACTGAAGTTGATAAAAAAGATCATCGATTCGGTGAAGAGGGTACTTATTTTTAATGGTGACCCTATTCAGCATTCGATAGTCTACGCACAATCTCATCGAGCCATCCTTTTTCTTAACAAAAAGGACTGGAGCTCCCCACGGAGACACACTAGGTCGTATGAACCCTTTGTCAAGTAGTTCCTGTAACTGTGTCTTTAGTTCCCTTAGTTCTGCAGGAGCCATTCGGTAAGGAGCTTTGGAAATGGGGGAAATACCAGGTATAAGGTCAATGATGAACTCAATTTCCCTTGGTGGAGGTAGACCTGGTAAGTCCTCAGGGAATACATCAGGGAATTCTCGAACAACCTCGACATTCTCAAGCTTTGGTTGGGGATTCTTGACGGATTCTATCTTGGCTAAGAAGAAGGGGCATCCTTGAGCAATGTGTTTAACCGCTTTCATGGAGATAACACATGCTCCAGAATAATCCTTTCTTCCTTGGAGGGTGAAAGTGTCTCTATTAGGTAGGGTAAAAGTGACACGCTTCTGACGACAATCAACAAAGGCTTGATGAAAGGCTAGCCGATCCATACCTAGGATGATATCAAAGTCATTCATATCTAAGTGGACAAGGTTGGCATGTAACAAATGGTCCTTAATCAATATGGGGACATCCTGGAGATAAGAATAAGTGGGGAGTGCCTGGCCTACAGGAGTCATGACTTCTAGAGTGAAGTCTAGGTCCTGTGGTATAATGTCTAAGGATGATGCAAATTCTCGGGATATGAAAGAATGAGTGGAGCCTGTATCAAATAGAACTTTTGTAGGTGTATCATAGATAGAAAGAATACCTTCAACGACTGCGTTTGATGCTTGGGCTTGACTGGAAGTCAGGGCAAAGACACGTCCTTGGCTTTTTGGAACTTGATCTTCTTTACGCTCTTGCACTTTCCTTTTTGGACAGTTGTTAGAAAAATGTCCTAATTCTCCACAACTATAGCAAGTGATGTTGGAAGTGGGACATGGTCTGCCTGGATGGTTTCTGTCACACCTAGGGCATGCCTTCCAGTCTGGTCTTCTTCCTTTGTTTTCAAACGGCTTCTTGAACGGTGGCCTAGGTCCAGATGACTGAAAGGGTCTCTTTCCTTTGTTCTTCATAGTGTTGATGTTCTTAGTTTCTCTTATTGCCTGGTTCCTTTGATAATCTTTTTCATATAGGGAGGCCATTTCTACTGCTTTGGCTCTTTGTGGAAGGTTGGAAACCTAGAACTGCGTTCTGAGCCGGTTGAGTCCGTCTACAAATCTTTCAGTGCATCTTCTTCATCGGCACAAGCACGGGGTGCAAATCTTCGGAGGCTGATGAATTTACTTTCATATTGTTGGACGGTCATATTTCCTTGTTCTAAGTCCATAAATTCCTTTTCCTTCTGTTTCCTTATATGTTTAGGATAATATTTGTCATTAAAGACCTTTTTAAACTCTTCCCATCCTATTGTTTCTTGTCGATCAAAATAAGTTCTTTCTCTGTTTCCCACCAAAAGGTAGCCTCTCCTCTAAACACAAATGTGGCCATGGTTACTTTTCTTTCTTCAGCTATGTTCATGGCCTTAAATATCTTTTCAATATCAATTAACCATTTTTCAGTTGTGGATGCTTCATCTTCTCCTGTGAATGAGGGAGCTAGTTTGAAACCTTTCTAACCGAACCTCGGTCCGTCTATTGTTTTATCGGGAAGGATCTCGGGGGTAGGAGTTTGGCTATGACTATTCATGTATTGTCCCATGTTCCGTAAGAATTGCTGAAATAACTCAGCCATCCCGTTGTCTCGAGCCAGGTGGAGTCTGCGGTGGGGCTTCAGGTCTTGGAGCCTTGCTTCCCTTCTTTCTAGGCATCTGTAATCACAAGGCAATTCACCAAATCTTAGTTTGTGTTATCCTATTACCCCTTTCTCTTTCATGGATGAAACTTGATTATAAGTTATTCTCCTCATAAGCTGAGGTACATTTTGTGAGTAACGTTAAACCGTGCTCGATACCAAGCTGTCACGACCCGGGTTTTTAAGTGATGCAATGTTGATAAAAGGCGAGATCTCTTGTTTTATAAATATGAAATGCATGAAATTCTTTTTCATTTGGAAAACAACCTTTCATAAAAACCAGAGTGTGAAAACTCATTCTCAATCTATTTAGTCATGGCAAAGTTTTAAATCAATAATGTTCCCAAGAAAGTGTTAGTCACAGCCCCAGCTATTAAAGAGTAACTACAATCAAGTAACATTGAAAGATAAGATAGGGGTCTACTTACTTGTGCTTGGCCTGTGCCTCCTAGTGCAAATGTCCCTTGACCTTAGGTATTTACTTTGTATCTGAAAAATGTTGGGGATTGGGTGAGTATATAATATACTCAGTAGGGCCTATCACTACTAGTTTTATAAATGCATGAGATGTTTTAAAATCATATGCTCATTCATTCAAAACATGCGTATTTTTGAATACTCGAGTTCAATATTGGTATAAGAATCCATAATCAACTGAAATTCTCATAACTTAAAAGATCACATAATTCCAAAAGTGAAAGTATCATATATCTGATGACATCATGATATGCAATAGATGCCTTATGGAGTCCAACTCATGGACCCCTAGTATGGTATGGTCGACCAACCTCATATCATGCTACATGAAATGCACATCAAACCATAGGGTCCACTATGCCCACGGCCTCCTCGCCGTGTGGTCCCCAGGTACCTGAGGACACTTGGTCATAGCCTCCACGGGGCCTATGACATGCCGACCCAGTGCCGTGACACCAGTGGTAGCCCCACATGTACCACATGCAGTCGACGTAGGGACTTGCCTCTTTTTGGGCGTGGTACCCATCCACCTATTAGTGGTAGAGGCCGGGTGGCCAACCCAGACCCCTCGGCATAGCACCCACGGGCTTACTTGCCCAAATCACATAAGATAAGTCAAAACCTTTTGTTAAAACTTGTCCTCTTTTGGGTCCCTCACAATGCACGGCCCTCGGCACTCAGCGTCTTTTGGCAACCCTCAAGGACATGCAATCTTTGCAAGTACGTAAATCATGCAATGCATGCACTTGTTTGCAACACATGTATGTGCATAATGTATATGCAGTCATTCCAAAACATGGCTATGTATAAGCATTTATCATGCATGCTGAATTTATTCATACAAATAAAATCATATATCTAAAACATATATTCTCAAATAACAATAGTTCTTTTAAAAGAATCTAATAGTGATAGAGCACCTACCTGACTAGGTCGCGTTCACCCTCTTGTCCTCGTACACTCCTGAACATGGTTTGGGGACTTAAGGTTAGTTTAACCTATCTTTAATGGGTTTAGAGCATTTGGGTCTCATTACTTAGGCATTAGGGGTCCATCCCTATGCCTATGGGTGTCCTAAGGTCCTAATTAGGCCTTGGTATTCTCAGTTTTCCAGAGTCCTAGCGGTCACGCGCCACTATCCTATTCCAAGGGTCATGCCCTACTTTTATTGGGCTTTGCTTAGGGATTTTATGATTTGGATGTGTCCGCGTCGTCGATACGGACACAACGCCTTTTGCGGCGCCTCAATCGGAGCTCTAGAGCTCAAATTATAAGCGTTTTAACATTGCATGTACATATAGTCTTAAAGACAAAAAAAAGAGGAATGCTAGGGCGCTGCGCGTCTGCGGCGCGCGCCTCAGCGGGCGTGTCTGCAGACGCGCACGACGACGCCGCTCGTTGTCCCTTTGTAGGGCGCGTCTCTGGACGCGCCCATTTGGTTTTTTCCAAACGACGTCGACTTGCGTCGACGTGGGACGGTCCTGTTGGATCGTCCCGCTTGTTAGTGACACAGGGTCGTCCTCAGGTCACCCTGGTTCGTCCCTGTCGAACCAGTGCGGCCTGGGGACGTCCCAGGGGTCTTTGTGGTTCTCCTGGAGGCCTATTCTGCATGGTTTTTCATGGAAAAACCTAGGGAAATCGTTCCTGGAACTATGGTGGAGATGGGTTTGGGGTTTTTTTCGTGCGTACCTGCTTCGTGGGTGGTTTTCTCTCCACGTTTTCCCCCCTTGCTCACTGCTTCACGACTGGTTTTCTCCAAGGCTTTTGGGCTGCCATTAGAGGCACCCAAGAGCTCTATTTATAGGGCTTTTACAGAGGGTTCTGGAGGGTTTCTAACCGCCTTTGAATGGCGGTGGGGAACCCTACGGAATTCGGTGGTTTCTTCTTGAAACACTGCCGTTCCAGAAACCTCTAGGAGGTTGAAGACGACGGGGTGCCCGTATCAAAACGGGCACCTGTGTTTTTCAGGTTAAATCGTTTTTGGGAAATTTATAGTTTTGCCCCTGATCTTCAAAGGGCCATATCTTGCTCATTTTAACTCCGTTTTAGGTGATCTTGGTCTTGTTGGATTCCTTTTTCCGAGACGCATCTAATGGAACCACTTTTGGTACCAAATTCCTGGGTTTAGTTATGGTGACTAGTGAAATGACCAAAATGCCCTTTTCTTTAAAATTGAACTTTTTATTGCTAAACTTGGAATTTCAATATTACAAAATTGGAGTCATTACAGGAACAGTCCTTCCACCTCTCTCCTGGACGAGAGAGAATGAACAAGACACAAACAATTGCCTAAAGAATGCTATATAATGAGCCCAGATCATTTCTAAATTTTATATTGGGTTTCCAATGCTTGTTCTGCACTATGCCCATCAACTTGTTCAGCCTACCCATGTGATGTCTTCCAGCTGCCCATGCAATGCTGTCTCCCATGCGCCTAGTGATGTACATGCATGCCAGCATGCTTCCATTGGAGGCTTGCTTTATGACATGGGCCCCATCAAATTAGGCTGATCTGAACCGTCCAAAGTTAATCTGCAAAGTAAAAAAACTAACTTAGAATCATCCATACCATTAATTACCTATTTAATTAGCTTTACTTATCATCTGAAGTTAAGTTTTCAAATCAACATTGGATGATCACTTAAAGCTAAAATCAATTTAAAATTACAAAATTAGTTAGTTGGATGATCTAATCAAATGCTAATTAAGGGTTATTTTAGGTAAAATTAAACACTTACACTAAATAACATATAAACCCTTTTTATGCTCATCTTCCCTTAGAATTAGATCACTGGCTATAGCGATACACCAAAATAATCTACTTGCGACAATCTACTATCTCTAGTGTTACCAACCCCTTTACTTTCAAACTAACCTCAAAATCATCTATATTAAGGAGGATAAGATTGACATTCACCATTTGACTCACAATAATACAATGCATGTCCTAAAGAAACTTCCCATTAAGATCAATCTTCCTACTAGTGTCATCACATTCAACTCAAAACCTAAGATATGTACAGTAAGTCCACACAAAATGTAAGAATAATGAATATAATTGTGTGTGGAACTTGGCTCCAACAAAACTCCCACATACCTAACTTTAAGCTTAAATGTATTTCCACCATCATCCTGATTACTTGGAATCATAATTGTTTGGACTTCACTATATATCTGTTTGACTCCCCTTTTTCGATAGTTACTGATGAAATGCCTAAACACTCCACATCCATATCATCCAGAGGCCGTAATTGTTGTTGTTACCATTTATTTTAATGTCATCCTTCTTAAGAATATAGCTAACTAGCATAGGCACTCCTACATCTTAGGCACTGTCTTTGCTTAGAATCTCTATGACATCTGGTAAACTGTTGCTAATTGTGGATTTTATATGACTGTAGAGGAAAAGAGCCCCTTGTCCTCATCAGACTGTTCAACATTACTGTTACACATACTATCCTTTTGCTTTACCTAACTCAAGAGAATGTCTTGTTCAAGTATATATGTTATTTCTATTACCCAAACCACTATGGTTGATCACGTCCAAAAAGACTATTTACCCAACTCAGAAGTTAGTTTGCATATGTAATTCTTCCAACACTTTACATCAGCAGTGATTGGACCTCTATATATTTACACGTCATTGTTCTCTTCATCAAGTTTCATTTCGCTCATGATTACATTCACTGGAAGTCATTTCAACATTAGTAACATATGTTTCAAATTCTGAACATTTCACTTCATGTAAGATTAATATTTTAAATTATCCTCTTTTTGATCATTTTCGATGGCATAAAATCCTTCTTCTTCATAATCTTTGATTAATCTCTCAGTATAATTCTTCATACATAATATGTCACTATATCCACACTTTTGATCTATAAATCAAATGCTTCCACATAAAGAAAAGTTGAAATTCTCTAATACAACTTCCTCACAAATCTCGTCAATATCCTTTGAATTTATTGATTGTATTTTATGCTTTAGTTCTCTATCTATCTATTTATCCTCATTGTTATTCCTGAACTATTTTATAAAATAGTTGTTATGTCCTTAAACAATATTTGCATTCAAATTAGTACGAGAATTCCCAAAAGGATCAAGTAACATCTTCCATCAATTATATTTGGCATGTACTAGGTATTTTAATACACATAAGGCCTATTAACAATACCTTAAGTCCCATGGATTTTGAATCCATTAAACAATTCTTTCCTTTAAGAATTCATTCATAGTCATGCTTAAAATTTATAATCTAATTGTCATCATAGATCGAACATTCTCATCTAAATCAACATTAGAAGATTCTGATATCAATACTTTTATAAAATTTCCACTCGACTACACCAACATGTTCATAATCATATCATAATTCTCTTATCATCATAATAATGCATTCACTATGTTCATGTTCAGTTCTTTCAAGATGTTACTCTTCTTTATCATTGATAGTTGCATCATCACCACTTTCATTGTTCAATGTCCATCAATTATAATTATTTTCATCTTACTTTATTCTCACAATATAATGTTTTCTCCTTATCCACTTCAGTCAGTATCTTCACTTGATACACGCGTATAATAGATACCCTTTGATCTAAAGGCAATTAAACAACAATGTCAGACACATATAATGTGACATCTATCTTAACCTTTCTCCAATTCTTACCATCAACCTCAAAAATCATTTGAATTTATCCCTTAAATTTTCTGTATTCATGCTTCAATGCTTCACCCATATACTGATCTTTCTTGTCAATTAAGAATCATTCTTATAAAATTATTATCATATTCTCTAAGAATTATGCACCTCCAAGTCATAATTAAAATTCTCAAGAATCACTAAATTGACATTCACTTCTCAATTATGCTTGGTTATCATTATCTTTGTGTATATAAAGACTAACTCATTATCACATCATAGATCAACAAATCCATCTACATCAAAGTTTTATTCTATCATACTTCCATTGATTTTCATGATATCAAACTTTTGAATATATTCACTACATGCACGGGCCAATGCTGTAATTCTCTTAACTTCCTAAGGCACTCTTCGATTACTTCTGATCTCTCTTTCATTACCATCATAATCTTATAGTGCAGTATTTATCATAATCTTCAAAGGGTTATGCAAACCGTTCAAGTTAAAACTTGAATCCTCAAAAGATTGCTCATTTGAATAGATATATCATCTAACATGGTTCTTGTTTAGATGTACTAAATTTATACCCTAACAATCTTATTCCTCACTCTAACAACAATACTAATCTCATAAAAGTACTCTTACTCATACTAGAACTAAAAATCTATTGTTTTCTTAGAACATGCCAGCTCTTGTAAGTGGCATCACTTTCCTCATAAATCTACATTGCTTATATGAGTATCTCCATAACTCATACCTTATCAATCAACACTCAATGATTAACTTTATAACTTTTGGACTGACTGTGAGAGGATTGATTGGGCTCTGATACCAACTGTAATGACCCGGGTTTTTATAATACATTTTTGTAATTCTTTTTGAAATGTTGGACCCTTAGTTGTAAAAGTATTTAGAAAACAAATAGCAGAAAATATTTTTCATGAAAAGACCCTTTTATAAAAACCCTGAGTGTTATTTTTCTTTTCTTAAAAAGGATTATCGGTGAAATGAGCACTATATTTCTATAAAAAAATATGGCAGAGTTTCCTCTATTTTTTAACATTAGACATTTAACGCATGTCATTGCGAAGTACCTAATAAACACAATTTTATAAATGAAAGGATAAGGGAGACTATATCTCCATCCCATCACATTTACATACATAACTTTGTGTTTTGAAAATCAAGATTCAACGAAATCAAAAGAAAATCATGACCAGGATCAATCCAGTCACAGCCACGCCATTACTACTTTAATCCACATGTCTATAAAGTAAAGTTGTATCAATTCAAAGTAATACTTCAATAAATCATTAACCACATTGCAAACCTGCTTGTTATATTTGTTTAGTCATCTCGAGATCTTTAGTGCAGTCTTCTGCTTTCATTTCCCTGTTCTACTCCTTCACATAGAAGACATTGTAAACAATTTAAAATGTCTCAGCAAGCTTGCGCTTGTGTAGGTAGTTTCACATCCATTTTACCCATTTTGAAATACAATTCTAAACAATATTTTAAATCATTTTTCATGCAATTCCAAAGAATAAAGTGATTAAATAAGATATAAGAAACATGATTAAAGTATTTTTTCAATCTCAATTCCATAGTTTCATGCTAAAACATTTCAGATAATATCCATATAAAACATATACAACTTTAAACATGCATTTTTCAAATGATTGTATCATCATAGTAATCTCAAGTAAATTGCAACATAGAACAATTACCAAAATCACATGTAAAAATAACTTGAGAACTATGTGAAAGATCTATTATCTAACTTGATAAATCTAATGCCATAAGATCCGCAAAGTATTGAAGTAATCATCAATTAAATCATGAATGTCGACAATCCCAAATTGACAACATCATCATGTGCACATGTGTACCCCAGTGAACACATCAGCCAGTTGGTACTCACCTAAAGACCATCATCAAGCCCATCTATGTGGGGTCACAAAACAGAAATCCTATAGCACACTATGCTCATGACTAGATCACTGAGTTGTGTGCACCCAATATCTGGGAGCCAGCCACTGCAGCCTCTGCGGCGACTACGGATACATCTCAAAAGGGCACCGTGACCACCTCCAATGGTTGTTCCTACCACAACAGTAGAGAAAAATGATGCCACTTTGGGCATGGCTACCTTCCACCTTTGGTGGTTAGAGGGCGGGAGGTCACCCCATACAACCTCTTAGCATAGTGTCCACCAAGCTCATTAGCCTGAACAAACATATATCTCAATCCCAAATGATCTTAAATCATATAAATATATATCTCATGCAAAATCATGCATTTTAACTCAATCTCAAAACATGGGATTGATGCATTTCAAATATCATCATTTCTTTCAAAAGCACTCAACTACATATAATGAACAACATCATTTTCATTTTTCATACAAAAACATGCATCATAGCTATGAAGATACATACATACATACATACATACATATATATAGTTCACATGTCTCATTTGCAAACATTGCATTCTTTACAAGATTAAAATAAAGTAACATGATGAAGTGTAAGGTTCATGATAGTCAAGTAATCTGAAATAGAAAATATGATAAACTAAGATTTGATTATTCAAAATCTCAAGGGCAAATAGATGTTAAAACCACCTACCTCTTAGGCAAAATTTTCAGTTTCGCTAAGTTCCTTCCTCGACTCAACTTATCGGCCAATCTTCTTTATTGATGTTAAAGAGTTTGTGTGAATGTTGAATTATATATAAATGAGTACATAAAAATTTGGTTTTAATCAAAGTCAAATGACTTAGATTATCATGAACCATTTAATTTTCCACTGATCATGTATTACATAGAGGGATACATAATCAGTTCAGTCCTAGGTCCATCATTTATTCACCAATTTAGATTTACATTTACCATTCAAATATCCTCATTGATAAACAATCCAGATCCAGTGGTTTAATCCAATAAGTCATGGTAATCTGACTTAGTATTTCAAGGTCTGATCCCATGTTCTCAGTTTTTAACCATAAACTCAAGGTCATGATCACTTAGCCGAGGTCCTTGATTAAATGATTCTCTTAACGATCCACATTGTTTGAGTGATTGAGTTGGCTATTACGATTCAAAGCTCATTAACTAGAATCCTAGAAGACTATTGGAGTTCTAATGACTTAATAAACAATGTATGTAGTGGCAATCAATGGTCCTCATTCAATCCATCAGTTTCCTAATAATTAGTGTCCTGATGTTTTAGAATTTCAAAGTATGTTTACTTACTAAGGGTCAAGGTACATAACAGTGGCGTCTGATTACCAATCAGACATTGCTAGGTTCCTCTTCCATAACTATCCGATTGAACGGCTAGATTGTTCGATGGATGTTTATCCAAATACCACAATTTATATCATATTTAAGCTAATTCAAGGTTTAAAAATTCATATGTGGCATCTAATCTTTGATCAAACATCACAAAGTTCTTGTTTAAATAGTGATAGACCGGATGGCCTAGATCATCCAATTTGTTTCACTACAAAATCTTAAAATTTTGACTCATCCTCTCATTTTTAGGGATGGGGAACTCAATGGAAGCATCTGATCATCGATTAGATGTTGCCAAACACTATTTACATAGTAATAGATAGGATGGTCTAGATTGTCCAATCCATTTTCCCACACAGATTGACATTTCAGTCATATCCTAACCAAAAAAAGGTTTATGTTTAACTATTTTTAAGCATAATTTACAATTTGGATGGTCGGATCTAGCAATAGAGGTACACAGTGGTTGGATCTACCACCATAACCCTCAAATCAATGATCAGAATGTTAATCGAGTGGCTAAAGCTCCAATCAACTATTGATCAAGGATAATTAAGACCTATTTTATACGTATTTAAGTGCATATTTAAAATTTAATGGTTGGATCATCCATGAACAGGGGTTCAAATGTCGGATCACTCTTGTCCGAGCTCCAACCGGATGATCCAAACCTCAGACAGGTGGATCAACACTCCTAAAGTGCTATTCATCAGTCCTAGATCAAGCAATCTCAGTTCAAAATGACCTAATCTAAGGTTTGATAATGTTTTTTAACAAAATAATTGAAATCTACATGTAAATCAATCTAAAACCCTAGATCTAGCATAAAACAGCATGAATCTAGCTAAAACATGGAATTCACGAGCTGGGTTTTGGAATTCCTACCTCACAGTGGGTCTCTGGCCTTCTTCCCTAAATGTATTTGTTGGATTGATCATCGTTTTTCAATGATGATCTTTGAGTTCGTCGTGTGTCTATCTTTTCTCTGATTGACCACCAAGAACCACTCAAATCACTTAATAGACATAGGGTTTTGGTTCAACTCATCGTGTAGAGCAAGTTGATCAGCTTAGATCATTGATCCAAGTCGTCGTCTTCTCCAGTGATGACTACAAAATCTGACAAACCCAGAAATCCTTGCCCCTTTCTCGCTTGCACGCCTGCCTACTACGGCAGCTTCATCTCTCTCTCGTGCGCTCTCTCTCTCTCTCTCTCTCTCTCTCTCTCTCTCTCTCTCTCTCTCTCTCTCTCTCTCTCATCTCCTTCACCATTGGTTCACTCTCTCTAGTGTGATCTAGGTTTTCTAGGTGTGCCTGGTTTTCTTCTCCCTCTCTCCTTTCCTTTACCTTCTCCTTCTCTCTTCTCCTCCTCCTCCACCGGTGTCTGGTTTCTCCTCCCATGCGCGGTTCTTCTTTCATTTTGTTTTTTTTTCTTTTGTCGGCTTTGGGATGGAAGACCTGACGACTACATCGGGTTTCCTTAAGTTGGGGGGAGGGGGTGCTCGTATCAAATACGACCCCCTTATTTAATCTACATCCCCCCCCTCGCCCCGCCCTTTTTTCTTCTTTTTTTCTTTCCAAATTGCCCTTCATCTTTAACTTCTCAGAGGTAGGGGCATGGAATATTCTAAGTTAGATTGGGTTTCAAATAACATGATTTTACCTATTTTGTTCATTGATAGGTTAAAAAGGGTAGCCTCGGTACACGAAGCTCCCACCTATGCGAGGTATGGGGAAGGGGCGGACCACAAGGGCCTATAGTAGGCAACCTTACCTTGCGTTTTGGAAGAGGCTGATTCCATGCTTTGAACCCATGACCTCAAGGTTACATGACAATAAATTTTACTATTGTGCCAAGGCTCCCCTTCATTGATAGGTTATGCACTCTTAATCCTTGAATGGTTATTTATTTGATTGATTTATCTCATGTTTTAAGCATGCGTACCCTCTATTCCCATGATCCATCCATGAGCATTGTTGATCCTTGAAATTTCATGCTATGCACTCTTATTTGATTACTTTTTTATGCTCATGCACACATTGTTTAATATGTTCTAATGTAGACGTGCTACATAATTCTCCTTTTTATTCTAAAGTTTATAGGTCCTAGATCTATCTTATTAGTGCATGCACATATAGTTTTTCTAAATCCTTACTGATGTGTCATAGATTTAATTTATAGGAACACGTATATAATTTTCTAAATTCTAAAGCTCAACCCATGCCCAATACTCATGTGCCATGCAAACCATATTATCATTTTAAGTTTAATCCATGCACACCTTTTATTCATTGGCCCAAGTTCTTAGTATGCACATATTCATTTATATAGCTTACGGTATTTTACCATTTGATTCTACTTGAAAGTGCATGCCAATCATTCTATGTCTTGTTGGTGATATGCCAATTGATCTCGCATGCAAATCCATGTATATGTGAGTGAGTTAATCTTGTGTACCAATGTACGTACATAGAGATACTATATTACACTACCAATTGGTTTAACTCCAAGTAGTTATGCATACAGTTATCTATTGATTAGAGATCATGAGCACAATTATATGTTGATTGGAGATCATGCACATGAGTTATTTGGTTAATCCAACATCATGCATATGAGCTATTGTTTAATTCAAGGTCATGCATGTAGTTTAATCTTGATCTATTTCATATAAGCCTTTGATTTTGGTACCATGGTTTCTGAATTCCAATTTCATACACTCTATTGATTCATTTTGATATAAGCACACCATGTATTGCAGTTTCTAATCTCCTTCGTTGATTATTTGAATACAGGAGCATTGTCTATAACCATTTTAAAAGCATTTATTGATTCATTTCGATATATTGCACCAAACATAATTGTTTCACTTTGTTGATCTTTTGTTAAATGCACACTGCATGTAACTACCTTACATACTACACATTGATTTAAATAGAATCAAGCCCATTAACGTCATGATCCCTTTGAATGTCACACAAAAGCTCACTCCTAATCTAGTATATGATAAGCACACGCGCTTTACAACCATTAATTTCGAAAGAGTAATGTTAGACACCTAAGTTTTAGGTTCCATTTATTTAACTCACATTTTTAATCAACTCATGCACACGCTAAAATTTTGTATTAGAATCGTGCCAAATAGGATGTAATCTTGGCCTACCAAAGACATTATTTCATGCTCGTGTAACATGACAATTGATATAAGAAAGTCTTAACTTATAAAACTTATCATCATAGTCATCTATAACATGGAAGTACACAAAGATAATTTTATCCTTTCTAGGCTTTATTCCATGTGTATACATTCATGGGTAGGACATTAAATCTTGTCCTTTTTCTACATCTACAATAAGTTCATATTCATAATACTTAAAGTAAACCTTAGTCTTTCAAAACTTCATAATCATGCATACAACACATGTGGGATTATAAGAACGATATTTGAGTCATTCAAGTTTATAGAATCATGGAAACCATATGTAAGCCACTAAACATGAAAACAACACATACAATATGGATTAAAATGCATTATATTTGGATAAATACATTTGATCCTATTTGGACCCATGAATTCATGTGCACTCAATTATAGATTTGCTTGCATAGTACTATCAACCTTGTTATGAAGTATGTGAAACAATATTTTGATGTGTCAAATATTATCATTGATCTCATTTGATTTAAATCATGTCACACACGTTTGATCTAAAGCATGTCTATCCTAGATCTTTGTTTCAAATTACACACACTAGTGATTGTTTGATTTAGTGACTGCTCACCATTGATTTCCTAATCAATATACCTTACATAACATTAACTCCTTGATTTAGAATAAGACCATCATTGATTCATCATTTGAAGCCTGCGCACTCTGGTTTTCTACAAACTGAAACACATGCTCCATTGATCTTTCATTTTAATGCATACACATACACACTTAACTATATGATTCCATGTGCACCATGATGGATCATTCTCACACTGTTGATCTTTCTTGAATTACATGTACACCCATTCATGGGTTTGTTTTGGAATAATACTATTGACTTTATTTAGAAGAAAGTATATTATGTTTGGAATAATGTTAAATTCCATCATTGATCTCACTTGATATTGGATGATCATGTTTTTGGATGCTTTTGGCATAGAAAGAAAGCTTATGATGAATAAACGTGTTGTGTATGAAGAGGGTGAATTTCCATATATAGTCATTGAGAGACATGCTTACGTCATTCTTGTGATACAAATATATGTTTGATTGTAAATAATGATATGTTGACTGTGACTTTGTGTTATTCTCTCTAATGAGTGTTTTTATCATTGCACCATAAATATGCTATAAAAATTATGATAAGACTCTTTGGTGTCATGTGTAAGGAGTGATTGAACTGTTACTCCATATGAGTTTTCATGAGAAATGTTTTAATAAATGAAAATTAGGCGACTCTGTAGAGTTGTGCCTAGCCTAAAATTAGGCAACTTATAAGAGTTGAGCCTAGCTTGGGGCAAGTTGTAAGACCCCTCTAATTGTTATGCTAGGAGTGTAGTTCTCTAGTGGCACTCTGAAAAGGAAATTTGCTACCTGCCTGAGGTAAAGACTTTTGCACATTTGGAAGGATCATGGGACCTTTCTTTTAGTGTGATCCATTCTCGTCCATGAGGACTGGCGTAGATTGTGTGGTATCCACTATCGAACGTAGGTAGGAGACATTAGTTCTCTTTACATGCATAGAAGCTGAATTATGATATGGACATAGATGATATGTTGGTCAACCTCAAGGGATTTAGACCATTTTCCTTTATGGACTTAGCAGGATGCTGCTGTCTGATTAGTTTGATACTATGTGACATGTTTCAAATGCTTAGTACAACTTCTAATGATGAGTACTTTTTTATTGATATTTATAACACTCGATGTGATTTATCTTGGACTTTGAGATTTAATGGTTACTGAAGTTTGATATCAATCGCATTTAATCACATGCATTCTAATATCTTTATGCATTCATGTGTTTTTTGCATGTTTTGTCAAGCAAAAGAGTGAAAGTATGACAATGAGTTAGTTACTTATTTTGTTTAGAATAAAAAACTTAAACATTTAGAACAATGATGTAATGGGACAATTAACTTTGTTATGAATGTGAGGATTTGTTTTAATTTAAGTTATGGTTTCATCTAAGGTTGTTTAGGCTATGACAAGTGAGTCCTAGTTCTTATAAAATTATTTTAGCTATGTTGAGTTTTAATGAGACACCTAGGCTTGGAAGGGCAATTTTGAAAATTATACGATAGTTTGAAAATGTTTTCTAAAAAAAAAAATTACTCAGGATCTTAATCATTTTCAGAATAATTTTTTAAAACTCAAGGCATCACAGTTGGAATCAGAGCCCAACTTATACTGCTCACAGCCAAAATAACTTGGGAACTATAATCCTTAATAGTGAGAAAATGAGTCCTACATACAATAAGTAAGTAAAAAGAAAGAAAGAAAGAAAAAAAGAGAAAACTCATTAGATTAGCTCAGTAAGAATTAAGGCTAAAGATTGATGAGATTTTCTTAGTTCAGGAATTCCAAGATGTATTTCTAGAGGAATTGCTTGCTTTACCTCCAAAACAAGAAATATACTTTACGATCGAGCTATTGCTAGGGATAGCTCGCATCTCAAAGGAACCTTACTGTATATCTATAGCAGAGTTGAAGGAGTTAAAAGTGCAGCATCGGGAATTGATGGATTAGGGGTTCATCTGTCTAAGTAGTTCACCGTGGAGAGCCCTAGTGTTATTCATCAAGAAAAAGGATGGATCTATGAGGTTGTGTGTCGATTATCGATTGTTGAATAGGGTCACTATTAAGAATAAGTACCCATTACCACTCATTGACAACCTTTTTAATCAACTATAGTCTGTCAGGGTATTCTTAAAGATTGACTTGATCGGGATACCACCAATTAGAGATGCAAGATGAGGATATCCTAAAGACAGTGTCCAGACTAACGAATGCATCTATTGCCTTTATGGATTTAATGAATAAAGTGTTTAAGAAGTATTTGATTAGATTTGTAATTGTATTTGTTGATGATATTTTGCTATACTCTAGCAGCCATGAAGAACATTAGGAACACTTGTGAATTGTGTTACAAAATCTCCAAACTCATCAATTGTACCAAAGTTTTCCAAGTGTGAATTCTGGCTTTACCGAGTCCACTTCCTTGGTCACATTATTTTTGCATATGGTATTTCTGTTTATCCCATGAAGATTGAGGCAATCACCAACTAGGAAAGACCTAAGATGGTGACGAAGATTTGTAGTTTCCTCGAGTTGGCTGAGTATTACAGGAGATTCATAGGAAGGAGAAGAAGTTCGAGCGGACAAAGGAATGTGAATGGAGTTTTCAAGAATTGAAGAGAAGGCTTACTACAACACCTATTCTAACCTTACCAGTGGGTAGTGAAGGATTTGTAGTTTATAGTGATGCCTTAGACAAGAGACATGGGTGCATATTAATGCAATATGGAAAGGTGATTGCTTATGCCTTTAGATAGTTAAAGACTCATGAAGTAAATTATTCCACTCATAATCTAGAGTTGGCTATTGTGGTTTTTGCTTTGAAGATCTAGATACCTTCTTTATATGGTGAAAAGTTTGAAGTCTTTACAGATCATAAAAGTCTTAAGTACATATTTTTTCAAAGTAACCTAAACATAAGACAAAGGCGATGGATGGAGTATTTGAAGGAGTACAATTTCACCATCTAGTATCACCTTGGTAAGGCAAAGGTTGTGGCAGATGCTTTAAGTAGAAAGATAAAGGAGATGGTAGCAAATGTGTTAGTAAGACCAACCTTTACGGATAGAAGTATGCTAGCTCAGAAAGAGTCTGGGGAGACTCAAGGCTTGAGTAACAAGACATGATTCTCTATGGATACTGATAGAGGAGTACACTTTTATGGTAGACTTATGGTGCTAATAGTAGTAGGGCTAAGACAAGAATCGCATAACTTGAAGTTACCATTCACCTTAGGGTTACAAAAATGTGTAAAGATTTGAAGAAGAATTTTTAGTGGCAGGGAATGAAATGGGGGATTGAGGAGTGTGTGGCAAGATGTCTAACTTGTTAGAGGGTGAAGGCAAAACATAAGAGACCTTCAGGACTATTACTGACTTTAGAACTCTCATAATGGAAGTGGGACCACATTACTATGGATTTTGTAGTAGGGTTACCCAAACCTCCATTGGGCATGACATGATTTGGGTAATGGTGGATAGACTGATTAAGTCTGCACACTTTCTTCCCATTCAATAGAGGCAATCACTAAAGAGCTTAGCAAAGTTGTATTTAAAGAGATTGTAAGTTCACATGGAGTACCTTTGACCATCAAATCTGATAAGGAAAGTAGATTCACATCGCATTTCTGGTGGATTGTATAGGAAGGACTTGGTACCTCATAGAGATTTAGAGCCTTCTAGTTAGTGTAAGCAAACCATCTAGACAGTTACAGATATGCTCAAGGCTTGTGCTTTAAAGTGGAAAAGTAAGTGGGATGAACATCTTCCCTTAATAAAGTTTGCATATAATAATAGTCATCACTTTAGCATTGGCATGGCATCGTATGAGGCATTGTATGATAGCATTGATATTGGTGAACAACAGTTTATGAAGTCAAAATTAATTGAATAGTGTGCAGAGAAGGTACGAATTATCCGCAATTATTTGCTACCCATAGTAGGTAAAAGAGCTACGCAAATAAGATGCATAGAAATCTAGCATTTACAGTTAGGGACCATTAATTCTTGAAAGTCTCACCTACTAAAGCGGTCAAGAGGTTTGGAATGAAGGGCAAGTTAAGCCTAAGATTTGCAGGACTGTTTGAGATTTTAGAGAGAATTGGACAAGCGGCATATAGGTTAGGTCTTCCATCGCAGTTATCAAAGGTACACAATGTGTTCCTTGTATTAATGCTCAGGAAATACATTCCTGATTCTACCCATATATTGGAGCAAGTACCAAATAAACTGCAATCCATTCTAACTTTTGTAACGAAGCTGGTACAAATCCTAGACTGAAAGGAAAAGACTTTGAGAAATAAGACTATTCTATTAGTTAAAGTCTTATGGCACTATCATATGATTGAAGAAGCTACCTAGGAGGTAGAAAGCAACATGAGACAGAGGATTCCCGAGTTGTTCGCTAAACTACCTTGAAATTTCGAAGACGAAATTTTTGTAAGGAAGAATGTAACAGCTTCAGTTTTATAAAATAAGTATTTATGTTGCATGAGATTGACAACAAAAACAAGATACCTCAAATGGTTATAGAGTGCATTGAATACTTTAGAATTAGAGTTCAAGTCTCTAAATTAGTTATAAGGCAACCTTTTCGGAGAAATTCCCTACCCAAAGCCAATGGATATCTAGAGATAGGATAGAACACAAAATAGTAAAGAGGGGAGTCAAATAAAAGTTGTAAGGTGGGGAAGAAGAGAATAAGTGAAAAACAAAGAAGGAGAGATAGGGATATATATAAAGAAGGAGGCTGCACTAAGGATTATCCACTCCCTGCAAATTGTGGACAAGAAGATTGTTTTGCTTCTAAGAGGTAGGGTCTGTGGGATATTCTAAGTTAGATCTGTTTTCAAATTACATGATTTGATCAATTTTATTCATTGATGAATTATGTGCTCTTAATCCTTGAATGGTTATTGATTTGATTGATTGATCTCATGTTTTAAACATGCATACCCTCTATTCCCATGGTCCATCCATGAGCATTGTTGATCCTTGAAATTTCATGCTATGCACTCTTATTTGATTACTTTTTTATGCTCATGCACACATTGTTTAATATGTTCTAATGTACAAACGCTGCATAGTTCTCCTTTTGTTCTAAAGTTTATAGGTCCTGGATCTATCTTATTAGTGCATGCAGATATAGTTTTTCTAAATCCTAATACCAATGTGTCACAGATCTAATTTATAGGAACACACATATATAATTTTCTAAATTCTAAAGTTCAACCCATGCTTAATACTCACATGTCATGTAAACCATATGATCATTTTAAGTTTAATCCCAACACCTTTTATTAATTGACCCAAATTTGTAGTATGCACATATTCATTTATATAACTTATGGTATTTTACCATTTGATTCTACTTGAAAGTGCATGCCAATTATTTTATGTCTTGCTAGTGATATGCCAATTGATCTCTCATGCAAATCCATGAGCACATGAGTCGATCTTGTGTACCAATGCTTGCACATAGAAATATTATATTACTTTACCAATTGATTTAATTCCAAGGTCATGTGCATAGTTATTTGCTTATTAGAGATCATGCGCACAATTATATGTTGATTGAAGATCAAGCACATGAGTTATTTGGTTAATTCAACATCATGTGCATGAGCTATTGTTTAATTCAAGGTCATGCATGTAGTTTAATCTTGGTCCATTTCATATGCTCCTTTGATTTTGGTACCATGGCTTCCAAGTTCCAATTTCATACACTCTATTGATTCATTTTGATATAAGCACACCTTGTATCGCTGTTTCTAATCTCCTTCATTGATTATTTGAAGATAGGAGCATCGCTTATATATGTTTTAAAATGCATTCATTGATTCATTTTGATTTATGTGCACCAAACTTAATTGTTTCACTTTGTTGATCATTTGTTAAATGCGTGTTGTATGTAACTACCTTATATACCATGCATTGATTTAATCAGAATCAAGCCCATTAACATCATGATCCATTTGAACTTGGCACACAAACTCACTCCTAATCTAATATATGATAGGCGCACGAGCTTTATGACCATTACTTTCGAAATAGTAATGTTAGACACCTAAGTTTTTGGTTCCATTTATTTAACTCACATTTTCAATCAACTCATGCACATGCTAAACTTTTGTATTAGAATCATGCCAAATAGGATGTAATTTTGGCCTAACAAAGACATTATTTCATGCATTGGTAACATGACAACTGATATAAGAAAGTCTTAGCTTATAAAACTTACCATCATAGAGATCTATAACATGTAAATATGCAAGGATAATTTTATCCTTTCTAAACTTTATTCCATGCATATATATTCATGAGCATGACATTAAATCTTGTCCTTTCTCTACATCTACAATATGTGCAAATTCATAATACTTAAAGTAAACCATTGTCTTTCAAAACTTCATAATCATGCATACAACACGTGGAATTATAAGAACAATATCTTAGCCATTCAAGTCCATAGAATATTGGAAACCATGTGTAAGCCACTAAACATGAAAACAACACATATATTATGGATGTAAAATGCATTATATTTGCATAATTTTGTACATTTGATTCTCTTTGGACCCATGAATTCATGTACACTCAACTATAGATTTGCTTGCATCGTACTATCAACCTTGTTTTGAAGTATGTGAAATAATATTTTGATGTGTGTCAAATATGATTGTTGATCTCATTTGATTTAAACCATGTTGCACATGTCTAATCTAAAGCATGCTCATTCTAGATCTTTGTTTTAAATCACACACACTAGTGATTGTTTGATTTAGTGCACTGCTCACAATTGATTTCCTAATCAATATACTTGGTGCACCATTGACTCCTTGATTTAGAACAAGAGCATCATTGATTCATCATTTGAAACCTATGCACTCTGATTTTCTACAACCTGAAGCACATGCTCCATTGATGTTTCATTTTAATGTATACACATGCACACTTAACTATATGATTCCATGTGCATCATGATGGATCATTCTCACACTGTTGATCTTACTTGAATTACATGTACACCCAATTATGGGTTTGTTTTGGAATCATACTATTGACTTTATTTAGAAGAAAGTATGTTATGTGTGGAATAATGTGAAATTCCATCATTGATCTCACTTGACATTGGACGATATGTTTTGGATGCTTTTAACATAGAAAGAAAGTTTATGATGAATACACCTGCATGGTGAGTATGAAGAGGGTGAATTGTCAGATATAGTCATTGAGAGACATGCTTACATGTTCTTGCAATGCAAATATATGTTTAATTGTAAATAATGATATGTTGATCTTGACTTTGTGTTATTTGCTCTAATGAGTGTTTATATGATTGCACCATAAATGTGTTATAAAACTATGATGAAACTCTTTGGTGTCATGTGTGAGGAGTGATTGAATTGTGACTTCATATGAATTTTCATGAGAAATGTTTTAATGAATGAAAATTAGGAAACTCTAGAGAGTTGTGCCTAACCTAAAATTAGGCAACTCATAAGAGTTGAGCCTTGCTTGGGGCAAGTTGTAAGACCCCTCTGGTTGCTATGCTAGGAATGCAGTTGGCCACTAGCACTCTAAAAAGCAAATCTGATACCTGCCCGAGGTAAAAGCTTTTGTACATTTGGAAGGGTCATAGGACCTTTCATTCTATGTGCATGGTAGCTGAATTGTGATATGAACATAGATGACATATCAATCAACCTCGAGGGTTTAGACCATTTGCCTTTATGGCTTCAGCGAGATGTTGCTATTTGATCAGTTTGATATTATGTGACATGTTTCAAATATTTAATTATAACACTGGATGTGACTTATCCTAGACTTTGAGATTTAATCATTACCAAGGTTTGATATTAATCTCGTTTAATTGCTTACATCCTAATATCTCTATGCATTCATGTGTTATCTGCATGTTTTGTCTATCTTCAAATTTTTTACTAAGTGGTTGTCCTCAACTCCACCAACAATTTCAAGTCTGTCTTCTGAGCAAGAGTAAAGAGTTGAGGCAGAACAAGAAGTTTGAAGAAAAAAAGTGAAAGTATGACAATGAATTAGTTACTTATTTTGTTTAGAATAAAAACCTTGAACATTTAGAATAATGATGTAATGAGACAATTAACTTTGTCATGAATGTGAATTTGGTTTAATTTAAGTTATGATTTTATTTAAGATTATTTGGGCAGTGACCAGTAGGTTCTGGTAGTGCTTATTGTTATGAAATTATTGTAGCTATATGTGGAGGTTTAATGAGACACTCGAGCTTAAAAGGGCAGTTTTGAAAACCATTATTTAAGATAGTTCGAAAATGTTTTCTAAAAAAAAAAAAAACTCAAGATCCTGATTATTTACAAAACAATTTTCAAAAGTTGTTTCTAAAAACCTAGGGCATCACAAATTATCCTTGTATAGATTCTGATCATGTAGATCCTCCTTGCCCAGTTTTGGAGACCATTAACCCGGTATAAATTTTGATTGTAGTATCTCTCTTTGTACAAAGTTTTGCGTAGCTTTGCATTGAAAATAAATTCATATGGGACCAAGTACTTTAATTTTTCTAGTGATCAAAACCATTCATCAAATTTAGCTTGTCATATATAGCCTAGGCCCCAAACATCTCATTTATTGGATACCTCTATGACCTTGTCACTTGGACCTTTTTGCAGTTGTAAAATAGATCATTTTGAGTTGCTTTCATGTAACACCATCTATTTTTACACCAGAACAACCTAATAAACAAGGTCTTAATGGTATTAACTAAATAAGATGCTTTGTAGCTAGGCATCTAGAACAAATTGAATCAGATGAACAACTTGGGCCATCGAAAAAATGAGAGTAAACCCAACAAGCACATCTTTTTAATTGCAAATTCATACAACATCGTTGTTTTTCCCCTTTTTTTTCATTTACAAATTGAAGACCACATAGCCATGCATTATCTCAAGCCCCGGTAACCCAGGTGACTCTCTCTCTCTCTCTCTCTCTCTCTCTCTCTCTCTCTCTCTCTCTCTCTCTCTCTCTCTCTCTCTCTCTCTCTCTCTCTCTCTCTAAGTAAAATGTATGTTGCCAAAAGCTTGTAGCTTAGTGGCTGGCTAAAAGTAGCACCTCTCCTATGGATGCTAGGTGGATTCAAAATTCGAATCCTTAATCTCATTAGGGTTAGATGTGGGAGAGTCTATTAGTAGTTTACTTCATAATTCTTCATTTGTACAAAACAATGTAGTTTTGGTAATTGGAGGCCTGATAAATGTAGATTCCTAAAAGATTCTGCCAAAAGACTAGCACTTTTTGTTCTCTTTTTTCTTGTTCGAGCTTCCATCTGTAGTCTATATGTATAAGATCACGACCATCTAACAATTCACTTATTTTTATATTCACTTATTTTTCTGCTTCTAAATATAAATAGTTCTCACTTAAATCACAACGAAACATATGCTGTGTCAGTGATCAAAGAGGGCCCGCAAAAAAATTTATTAGTGAGATCTTCCATAAGTATTGCATAAAATCAAGAAAAGCTAAGAGTCTACTAGTATACTTCTTTTCATCTACATTTACGAGGACTCTGGGTATCAAAACCTAGTTGTTTCCTGGCTGCAAATTTCTCTACGTCAATCAAGGAGGAGTACACTATATTAAAGTGGCTTGAATCATTGTAAAAGGGAAAGATACAACTCAATGACGCTTCACGAGCTTCACTTGGGTAGACTTACAGAAAGTGAAATGGACTTGAACGTTGAAATGATGTCAAAGACTACTTATTTTGCCCATGTGAGTCACCACATGAGTAGTTGTTGGGCCGCAGGTTACCTGAAATATTCAGAGGCCGCACATTAGATAGGCTGGTCATCAAAAGTATCTCAATTACAAGAACCTGGCCACTTTAGTTTGCCACGGAAAATGAACAGCTCAGAAGTAAGATTTCCAGAACATAAGTGGGTTGGGACTTCACATTTGATGATATGCTGGCCATCTGCAATCCATTTCACAATGGCTTGCATCTTGATGGAACTCGTGGTACTCCTTTCATTGTCCTAGTTCCTGAAGTCCCTGGTGCTTCTTCTCTGTCTCAATCCAGACCTGTTAGATTAATTTGTAGCACTTATCAGATCCTTACTTCTGTCCCTGTACAAAAAGTCAAAATGGTCCTGCCTCTTTTAATCCCTCTATCATGGTCTGCATTTGCCAAAGGAAGACAAATTTTGCATGATGTCTTGTTGGCTCATGAATGCATTCATTCAATGAAAAAAATGGAGGAAGGTGTGCTTTTTAAACCGGACATGGAAAAGGCATATGATGGGATTAAATGTGAGGCGACAGATTTTGTTATGGCCGGATTGGGATTTGGATTGAATCGGAGATAGAGGATGTATCAATGTCTATACAATTCACAGTTTCCAGTGCTGATCAATGGGACACCAAAGGGTTTCTTTCAGGCACTAGAGGGATAAAAAAGGTGACCCTCTTTCAACCTTTCTTTTTACAATACGTGGAGAGGATTTTAGTAAGATGATGGAGAAGGCTTTGCATTGTGAACTGCTGACTGGCTTCAGTCTCTCTCGCAAGGGTCCTTTGGTGTTCCATTTGCAAATACGTGGACCATACACTTATTGTTTGTCCTATCAATGTTGAAGAATAAAAAGTGTGAAGGCTATCCTCAGATGATATGATGCAGATACCGGTCAAAAGGACCGGTCAAAGGGTTAACTGCACAAGTTTTCTATTATTGGAGTTAAAACAAGTAACCAAACATTGCACCAGCCTACCAGTATTTTTGGCTGTGAAGTTTCCTCTTTTCCTTCGAAGTATTTTGGCCTTCCTTTGACTTTGAATAAACCTTCTCCTCTCCTTGGAGGAGAAAATACCTTTCACTTCCTGGTACGATTACTGTAGTCAAAAGTGCCATGACTAATTTACCTATTTTCTTCTTCTCAATCTTCAAGTGCCCAACCTCAATTACACAAGAATGTATGAGGGACTTCCTTTGGACTAGTAATAAGGAAACAAATGCTTATGATTTGATTAATTAGGATTTAGTAAGTTCTCCCATTTGTCAGAATGGGCTAGGCATTAGAAAGATCAAAGACACCAATGAGGCACTTCTTCTCAAACAGTTATGAAGGATGGGCTCATCAGGATATTGGTCTTCAGAAGTCAGTTTAAGGCAAAGTATTTGGGCGAGGGTGGTATCACTTGAAGGACCTAGCAGGAGGTGTTCACATGCTTGGCAAAATATTTCAAAGCTAAAGTATGAGATTTCGTCAAGCTATTAGACTTCAAGTTAAAAGAGGGAATAGACTGAAGTCGTGGACTTATCACTGGTTGGCTGACATGGCTTTGAAGACAAATTTCCAAGTTTGTTTTCGGCTGTAGTTGATAAGGACATTTCAGTGTCAGATTTATATGACATACAGGATGGACTGGTTAGAATATTAGAAGGGATTAGGCAATATACCAAGAGCAGTGGGATATACTCTCTTATAGGAACTAACGTTAAGATTAGAACGGGAAAACATTATAAAATCATTTAGCAAAGGACTTCTTCCGGTTTGTTCCCTACAGCCTCTACATATAACAACATCAGAATCCATCACATTCATATTGTTCCCACAAATGTCCATCTCATCTGCAAACCAGAGCGCTTTCTTTCCCATGATGTACATTACATGACAGAATTCTCACTTATGATGGACTTGAGAGGAGGGAACTTTGTTGTCAAGGATGCAACATGTGTTTATGTCAGGAAGAAACAGTTGAAAATTTATTTCTTCCTTTTGCAGTGGCAGAGTCATTATGGCGGAAGATATTCATTCTATAATGTGTGTACTGGTCAGGTCCAGAAACTTTCACGCTAATGTTTTATTGCTATTCAATTCTTAAGGTCAGCACAAAATGTTATGGAAAATTTTCCTCGTGGCTCTGCTTTGGATCACATGGAAAGAGAGAAAGTCACTAACATCTGAAGGGACAAGTTACATAGAAGCAGGGAATATGGAACACTTTCTTAACTTTCTAATGGACTCTTAGGCTTAATGTTAGTCCAACAACTTAAAGATAGCGTTACAGAAGTGCTACCTGACGTCTCTGCTCTAAGTGAAACCAAGGTGGGAGCCCACAAGCCCAGTGTCTTTCAAGTTGAAACCCGATGGCTCATTTCTTGGTAATCCCGGACCGTCTTGTTTTGGGATTTTTTTCTCAAATGATGAAAGTCAATGATTGTCTGGCATGCTCAGGTCCTCTTAAGGTTTACAAGTTCAGCTGAAGCAGTGTTCCAAGCAATATTTCATGGGATAAGGCTTTGGGATGACCTGGCTATTCAACCACTCTTGGTTGAAAGATATTCCCTTAACACAATCTCTTGGATATCTGATCAAGCATGATTGCCATAGAGATTTGAGGATTTGTTGGAAGATATCAAGGGGATGCAAGGAGCTCAAGTGAAATTTGTACATGTGATTTCTCCTGTTTGAGGATGACTACTGCTTTAAAAAGTAGCAAGAATTGGATGAACGACTAATTTAAGATGCAACAGGCTAATCAACCGTAAGTGGGCCCGTCATGCAAAAGTGCAGTGCACTACAGTAACCTGCTATGGGGCGTGCAGTATACTATCATTGAATTACTGTGATTTAACGCTTGAAGTTTGGATCAATTCCCTTATGTATGAGCCGATGATCACATATTTGTGGCTGTTGGACAAGTGTAATGTTTATTATAGAATGTCATGCTTGTACATGGGAGTAGTAGTGATTAAACCACATTAGAATTTGCACCGAAAAATGAAAATCCACATAAGAATTTGTGCTTCTTCAGTTCAATGATTTGAACGTAAGATTGAAAGGACTAAACCAAGAATGTTCTTGCAAAACGAGAACACTCGGACGCTACTTGACTTTGTTTTTGTGCTTGGCTTAAGAGTTTGTTCATGGCAAAGAATCATGTTTTGCCTGTTTTTGGCTGGCAGTTCTTCAGCTGGTGTGTTGTTTACCAGCACTTTGGTGCTGTATTTCTCTTTTGATTGTTGGAGTTGCATTCCGGATTACATTCTTGTTCAACAAGATAATAAGAGCCAGTATTGTAAGACAATTTCAACGGCCTACAGTACTGTCTATATTCTAAAACTGGTCCAGTCGAGTCAACTTCATAGGAATTTGGCTCAACACACCTGCTTACTCGCTCTCTTGGAGTTCTCAAAGCTGGTCGAGTTAATCCCGTTAGTTTTTGTTTTGCTTTCATAGACAAAACTTCTTAGAAACCAAATGCATTTTTCAGCGTTGAAAGTAACCAAAAGCATATATGTGGGCCCAATGACATGGGTGGGCCCATCATATCCCTTTTTTCTTTTGATTATGGGCTTGGCCCCAAGTTTTACACAAAAGGCCCATAAGTTAGAAGGCCTATGTTCTAGAAAGTATATAAAAGTCAACAAATCTAAATTAATCTTTAGAAATATCTAAGGTCCATATTTGTGTGGAAGATTCAAGTTGTAATTTCTAAAAAAGTGTTAACTATTAGATTAAAGACACTTGGAATAATCTCTATCACACATTAAGGAGGGCGTAGGTAGATGACAAGTATAAATAGAGGTGCTTTCCTCATTTGTAAGCAAGTGAGAAAGAAGAGAGAAAGAGGTGAGTGAGAGTATGAGGGAGTGAGTCTTGTAAAGGTTATAAGCTTGTATTTGTAATTGTTTTTTAGTGAAATTGAAAGAAATTTTTCATCTTTCATTAGTGCTTTTTCTTCTTATTTCCCTCACACATCATAGTTGTGGGTGAAGGCTTAGCAAAGCCAACATTCAACGTTCAGTTCATAAACATTTCGTAGATGATTTTTTCATGCAATTCTTTGCTGATCTTCTGTTGCAAAACCGCCTCTGTTTCAAATCCAAACAATTTCTCTCTTATCCTGGACTAAGTTTTTGGGTTTTTTTTTTTTTTTTAAGGCACCAATGTCATAGATAGTGGGAAAAAGCCTTCCCAGGTACAAACCTAAATCAAAGACTGAGAGAGTCCTCAAAAACAAAAAGAAAGACAGTGAAAGAAAAAAACCAAAAGAAAAACAAAGACAACAGTTTCATAAGAACTACAGCCGCTAATGCAATTCAGAAGAACTGAGACAGTCCTTTATCTCCTCCAAGCGGTTGATTAAAAGGTGCTTATTACGAAAGGAGAACTCCATGTCCTTTTCTACAGCACTCCTGCCTACTATTTGGTGGGTTCTTCTGGAGTTTCACCTCCTCCTTTTGCCTTTCTAACCCAAGTGATCTTCTGGAACCTTTTCTTTTTCCCTTTCTTTGTTTTTTACTTTGTTGTATTTTTGAGCATCGTAATGATTGATTTATACGCACTGGCTTTCCTCATCCAACCGCCAGGTTAGCGAGCTTCAGAAACAGAAATCTTTATCTCGGTGAGAGAACAACTTTTCGCACTTGTTACTGGTTGACTATTTGCAGAACGTCCTCTTCCCACTGAATATGCTGGTGCGGTAGGCTGTGGAAGACAGATAGATTCACTTCCCAGCATCAGAACCACTGATGACATGGTTGGTCTATCATCAGGATCGACTTGAAGGCACAATAACCCAATATGGATGCATCTCAATGCTTCACTTATCGAACATGTGTCAATTATTGACGGATCTATCAACTCATGACCTTTGCTTTCAGTCCATAATCTCCATGCCTGTAATTTTTCGTTATAGGAATACAATGTCTAATTAGCCAAAACATTCTTTCCTAACCTAATCAAACTGAAGGAAGACCATTCGGAGAAGCTTACATATGTGAGGAGGCTTTGGGCATGCTCGAAGAGATGGAAGCTACTGTTCCTTTTCCCACTGACAAGCTCTAGCATTAGAACTCCAAAGCTGAAAACATCAGACTTAACAGAAAAAAGACCTTCCAAAGCATACTCGGGAGCCATGTATCCACTGTCCAAAATCAGGAGGACAACAAGATTAATTAAATTATTGAAGGATATCATTCCTCTAAACTTGTGGTACAAAACCATGTGCAAAGGAAATGGACTTACTATGTTCCCACCACTCTCCTCGTATTGGCTTGATCTTCGTTTCCAGAAAAAATCCTGGCCATGCCGAAGTCAGATATCTTTGGGTTCATCTCATCGTCCAACAACACATTACTTGCTTTGAGATCCCTATGAATGATTTTAAGTCTCGAGTCCTCATGAAGATAAAGAAGGCCCTTCGCAATTCCTCTAATAATTCTAAAGCGTGTTTCCCAGTTTAGTTCTCCACGAACCAATCCATCTGTCAAAGGCCAAACCTAGTTAGTCATATATTCATTTTGCAGGTAATGAAATTTAGAAGCTGAACAGTTTTGATTACGAAAGAAATGGAGCTTTTATTTGGTATCTACATGCACAAGAATTTACTTGCAAGTGAAAGTAATCATGAAGCCTACTTATTAGCAGATTCAAACGGCTAATCTTCTGGGACACATCTAAGAAAGGCTGTAAAAGTTCAAAAACTAGAGATAGTAAAATTTTGAACAACCGCAACTATACATCGTCCAATTCAGTCTAGATGTGGCCCAAAAGATGAATTATTTGGTTACTAACCGACCTCCACATGTTCTTTTTGGTGCAAGCTAGCCTATATAATTGGACCAAAGAGGCACCCCTTAATTCTTGTCTATAAGTTTTTCCAAGAAAAAATGTCCATGAAGTTTTAGTGTGCAAGCATAGACAACATAGTTGAAAAAAAAACTAACCAAAGAGGAAGATATCAAGACTGGTGTTGGGCATGTATTCATAGATAAGCAGCTTTTCCTCTTTCTCTATGCAACCGAACAGTAGCCTCACTAGATTCCTGTGTTGAAGTTTTGCAATTAAATTAATCTCATTTTTGAACTCCTCCAGACCCTGCCCTGAACTCTTTGAAAGCCTCTTCACTGCGACTTCCTTTCCATCAGGTAGTACACCCTGAAATAAATTCCATTTATCACCTTGCAATTTAGAATTAGTCTAATTGAACTAGTACTTATGTCTTCCTCAGTTACTGAAAATGACGCAGAATGGTTTTACCTTATAAACAGGGCCGAATCCTCCTTCCCCAAGCTTATTTTCATCTGAAAAGTTGTTTGTAGCTGCTTGCACTATGTCGAAATCAATGAATGTTAAGTCTTGAGTTTTCAAGTCATGTCCTCCGCTGACACTTCCATCACGAAATGATACTTGACTGTTTTTCTTCTTTTCTGTAAAGCGACAGGAGGGATCAAAAAATAGTTTTAATTTTTAACCTTTAGGAATATTACAGCTCTAGGCATTTACCTTCGCTGAACCTCTTCTTTCCCCATACATAGTAGTATACACCAGAAAGCAGTAGAACAACCAGCAATCCTCCGAGAGTAATGAAGATTATAAGCTTTAATTGGGGTCTCTTCCCTGCATTAAGAAACAAACACTTTGCCAGGTCATTGGAGATTCATCACCTTCATAATTAGTATAAACGGCAGTCTCAGTATCTGATCCTGTTCAAAGTTGAGAACAGTATGTTCCTTCCAAGACCTCTACTTAACTTTGACGTTTAAAACAAGACACTTTAAACTTAAGATCTTTAGTAGGATTAGATGAAAGGAAGACGTGTCCCAACCTTGACCTCAATGGCCAAAATATCTGTTGGTTTTAGATGAGTCTTGATAGTAGCCTTTTACCTTCTAAACATGTGGTATATCAGTATTGAAAAACCCCATAACTTCGTACTGAGAAGATGTCTGTGATCATACTATAGGTATAAGCTTTTTACAGTGCATCCTCAGCAAGTTTGAGATGGAAAAACCGTACGACAGAATCAACTGGGGCCTTCAAGATAAACTGAAAGGTGCATGACGATATTTCCATGATGTGTGGAGCATATATATCTAAAAAACTGAATTCATGAACTACTCAAATTACGACATTTGTTCCTCATTCATTGTACTGCCGTTGGCTGATAACATGGACCAGATGTATAACCAAATGTACTGCGGAAGCAAGGAACTTTTAGACTCGAAGGAAATGACGGGGGCAGCCTAGTTGCGCTTTGAAGTTGCCTAATAGTCATGCAGGCTCAGGTTTGCGACCAAGCGTTCAAAGTATGTTGAAACAAAGGTCCAGTACTCCCCCATTATATCTTGAATGGTAGTTCAATTTATTCATCTACTAGACTGAGATAGTCCAATAGCAAAGGAGTTCTTCTAGTAGGCCAGGGAATGATGCTGAAAAGGATGCAACCTAGATAGCCCCTTAATTTGAGTGATCTGAACTGTTCATCTTGTTCGGCCTGCCCTTTTTAATCTATGTACCATAATTCATGCCCATCAGAGTCTTCTAGCTAATAGCTTTTCTAGTTGAAATTTTGAATAGGCATGATTTAAAAAGAAGAGGGCACTGCTAAAATAAGCCATCAGTAATAGAGCTTTGTAGCCATACAATCTAAGGTAGGCCGAATATGATGAATAGATAAGATCATCCAAAGAAAGGCGTCAGCTAGGTTGCATTCTTTCCGCGTTGAGAAAGCATGTTCCCAATGGCAAATACCAAGTACTCCCGCCTTGTTGTGACTTTGGAAAATGGAGTAGCGGGCTACACAGTGGTGGCTGCAAACTATGGGCAAGGAATACTGTGGCTTGTAATTCACCAACTCAAGGTCTAGTATACAGTGCCTTATCATCACGAAAATGGATATAGATTTAACAATAACTAAGCAGAGAATGATATAAGATCGAAGTCTAAGGTCAACATCATTTGGAAGTCCTACCTGTGGTAGTTGTTTTGGATGAACGAGACCGAGGAGCAAGAGCGGCTCCGGGAGTTGCATCTGATTCCCCAGAGAAAGGGTAAGTTTCATACCTCAAATTGCAACTGGGTCCATAGATCCTTCCCCCTTTGCTTCCTAGGCAGCGTTCTAGAATTTCGGAGATATCAGCTTGTAGGCATCTATTGCAGTCAGCTTGAGAGAGATCTGGAACACATTGCACAAGCCCGTATATATTTTGACCGCTTGTAAAATTCATTTCTCCAGTCGCAAACTTGTAGTGTGAAAGCGCAGCTTTAAAGGCAAGATTATTTATCAAATCTTCGAGCCTCTCTCTAAATTGTTTTGGGTTTGAGACGTTCAGTTCATTCCACTTGGAGAACTTTGGGGCATTATGGTAGTCAGAGACTATGGGAAGGTTGGAGTAGCGCAAAAAGCAGCCCATATTCCATATAAACGCTTCTTTTGCATCGGGGCATGCTTGTATGATAGTTTGACTTGCTTCCTCTATGCAGTCTCCGCACCTTGTAGGGGACACGTCACCTCTACATAGAAAGAGAGCATAGACTCTATCTGGACTCTGGCCTGTGTTAGTTTTATAGAAGCTCGTGTGAATTGCGTTGGACGATAGTGAAGGAAGGAGTTTCTTAAGGTTGGACTCGAAAGCGCTGTTTGCAGTGTAGTTACTCCTGGTTGAACAATTTTGGAAGAGCTTATCGGCCAGAGAGTGGGTTGGGAACAAGAGTAAAAGGGAAGACAGTAAGAAAAACCGAAACATCTTCAATCTGATAAAGGCCAACCTGGATTCTTGGGCTCTTGCGAACTTCAACTAACTGCAAAGAGGAGCGTATTGGACTTCAGAAGTGTAAGGACTTTGCCCAGTGAACTGAATAAATAGCAAATGAAATTCTATGGAAGGCAGTAGTTAGTCAACGTTTTGGTACAAGTCCCCAGTGGAGCATTACGCGTTACTTGGCCTGTTCAGATTAGCTTCAGTGTGCAACACACTATAAAATTCCCCTCACCCGACCCCAACTTTTGGGTCTACACGGAGTTCACTCGATTAAAAACCTTTAAGTGTGATAAGCTTAAGTATCGATTGTGGAGAAATGCCATTCGAGTTGAGTTTGGGATTGACCCTAGAACCCCTCTTAGCTAAGCCTTATCTTGGATGATCTGACCATCCTTCTTGTTGGACTGCCCTTAGATTGGTTAGATGACAAAAAATTTTACTGTTAGATAATTTTATCTAAGCCATTTTGATTTTTTAATTATGACCATTAGATTTTTAGTAAATGGCCTAAGTAGAGGAGGCCAAAAAAGATGATTGGTCAAATCATGTCAAGGTGAGGCCTAACTAGTTGGTTTCTGAAGTCAGTCTCCCTAAACTTAGTTCAGGTAGCATTTCTCTGGATTGCAATGATGCCGAGTCCTCCTTGAATGGCTTGGGACACTGCAGAAAACATTAACCACATACACCTCTTATATCCTCCAAGCTTTCATATTTTCTCTATAGTCCTTTATTTTCTAGAAACCACAAAAATTCAACCTCCCCTCCGCCCCTCTCGATTCACATGCACGCATCACGCGTATGTTTCTGAGAATTTATTTATTTATTTTCATTGGTAAGTGGACTTGAACCACAACCCGTTGGTTGTTAGACTAAGGCAGAACCAATCGGATCTCTCTCTCTCTCTCTCTCTCTCTCTCTCTCTCTCTCTCTCTCTCTCTCTCTCTGTTCACATATACGAATCACGTGTAGGGTTTTGTGAAAGACATTTCATTTTTCCGCTGGTACTTGACCACCAAATGGAAAACTTTGCTTAAACTTTTCTTTTGACAGTCCATCTTACCGTCTAAAACCACTATTTGTTTTCCGGCTGCAATGTTTCAGTGGGAATGGTATCTGGGTCAAAAAGTGGTGTAAACCATTGTATTGCTATAATGTGGCTCTCAATTGGGACGATTCTACGCAGAACCGAAACGAGTGAACGAGGTGTTTCACGCGCTTCATTTTGGTATACTTAAATGGAGATAATTCTGCATTTTTTTCTACCTTCGGTTGTCTGAGAAAATGATTTCCATCTTTGAGAATTCTTTATGTTATCTTACGCTTGTGAATCACTAAATGCACTAAAAGTATTTGTTGGGAGGCCACAGGTGTCTCAGCCACTCATCTTCATCAAGGGCCCCACGTTAGATTGGTCAGGCAGTGGAATATTGACCGCTCAAAAGTCAAATTTCTAGAATATTAAAGTGTTAGTAACCTTAACCAATTGGATGGTTAAGATCGTTAATGGAGAAAACTTTGGGGGTGTCAAATATCAAGATATGGCCCACAAAATGAGTGTTTGGATTACTAACCATCTGGGATCTACATGTGCTTCTTAGTGACAAGTGGGCCCAGTGTTTCAATGATGCAAACCAGTTCTCTAGTAGAATATCACATGGCTGAGATATGCGTAAAGTTGATCTCAACCATTGATCTTCCAATAGCGCAGAATAAATACGTCATAATCCCGTTTCAAATATTCTGTCAATCTCAGAGGAAAATCCCAAAATTTCAGAGGTAAACCAGAAATTCCAGTTTCCAATCCAAATAAGTATTTACTGGAATTAACATCGCATTGAGGTGCCAACCTATGAAGATAAACGAATAATTCACCAGACCATGATGTTTTATCCCCATAGCACCTTCTACTGTCTTCCTTAATTAACAAGTAAAAACTAGTACAACAAATGTATACGATAACATGACTCTAAGAAGGAAATCAAAGACTCGCATATATACAACATTCATGACAAACATGATTGCGAAACCATTTGAAGTGGAAACTATGGCTTATTAGCTCCTAATACAAATAGGAGTCCTGTCACTAATCATTTGATTGGTATCAATCCAATACCATTTTTGGTATCCTTTGGACATGTCCAAATCATCCAAATCTAGTCTCTTTCATCTTGTTACCTATTGGTGTTACCCCTAGATTTCCTCTAATATTTTTATTCCTAATTATATACTTTCTTGTCTTACTACTCATCCATCTCAGCATCCTCATTTCTGCGACGCTCATCGTATGGGCATGATGTTCCTTAACTGCCCAACACTTTGATCCATAGAGCATGGCGGCCTTATGGTCATCCTATAAAATTTTCTTTTTAGTTTGAGTGGCACCCGCCGATCACACAAAACTCCAGATGCACATCTCCATTTGTTCCAACCAGCTTGGATTCTTTGGGTAACCTTCCTCTCAATCTCTCCACTCGTATGAACCATTGATCCTAAGTACTGAAAGTGGTCTTTTACATGGACTTCTTGGTTTATTAATCTTGATTGGTGTTCCACTCATACTCTCCTTGCTAAAATTGCATTACATATATTCTACCTTAGGTCTGCTAATTTTAAACCCTTTAGATTCCAATACTTCTCCCCATAACTCTAGCTTTGTATTTACACCCTCTCTTGTTTCATCAATTAAAACTATATCATCTGCAAATAGCATGCACTAGGGAATCTCCTTGTGCAAATGTTTTGTTAGCACTCCCTCATACATATATTTAATTATGTCTATATACTCCTACGAAACCCCTTTCTCACCCAACACCCTCCATATTAAGCTACCAATAAAAAGGACTTCATAGTATTCATGACCAATGGAGTGTTGGGATCTACTTTCTCCTAGAACTTCAAAAGTTTAGATAGGAAATCATCCATTCTTTGTTGCCACCTTCCACCTTCTCCGCCTCGCTGTACAATTTCATCCTTTGATCGAGGATGGAGTTAAGTTTGATCAAACCACCGTGTGTACCTTTTTGTTTTATGTTGAACGTCTTGTATATCAAATCGAGCTAGAACAGGAAAAAGATCTGAAATATTGGGTTTGCTTATCACCACCACCATTTCATACATCAAATGCCGAAACACTGATCCAATATCAAACTCATCTTGACCGTTGATGCTGGCATCCGAAAGCATAGTTGTTATAGTTTTGTAGAACTTTTGCACCTATCCTATCACCAATATCAACTGGGTTCCCTAGTCTAGCATAGATGTCCCTCAAGCGTCTGGAGAACCTGCTTTCGTCGAAGATAACTGCCTGCGGCAAGGGTCCCACTGTTGAGAAGTTCTTGGATGCATGGCGGAGCATCCGCCATTCTGATCCATATGGGGCCCACAATATGTCGAACCCACCACAAGTGGCAACCAGCGTAGGTGCTAATACTCCGTGTGGTGGTCCTTCAAGGATCTCCTTTGCCATGAAAGGGAAACTTAGTACAAAGATGGTCTTGCGGCCAAGCTAGAGTTTGAAGTTTGGACCGTAGACATCAGACAACTTGGAAAAATAATGACTGAGAACGCCAAGCACAAGAGAGGCTCTAGCTCCGAACGTACAAGTGACAAAGAAGGATGGAGAATGCAGCAGGAGAGCGAAGTGATGAAGAATGCACCGATGGAGAATTTTCAGATAAGAAAAGATGGAGAAGAAAAGAAACAGCGCATAAGAAAACCTTGGAGGAGGAGATTAAGAAGAAGATTGAGAAACTGAAACAAACCCCACCAAATCTCAAGAATGGCATGTCAAAAGATCCAAACGAGGGAAGCACATTTGGTCCAGTCTTGACAAAAGAATCCCTCCCACAGTCTACATCAGACCATTTCGGGAGAGATAGAGCACCAGTCAAACAGAGAAGGATCTCCGCAAACATTAAAAGCCAGGCATGGGAGATCAGCTGCCTAAGGACTAAGTTGAGTCAGAGAGCATCAAGAGGCAATCCTATGCAATATGAAGATCGAGGACCTAAAAAAATAAAATCTCAGGTGTCCTACATGGAAGCTCTGAGTGGGCACAAGGAATGTGTGACAACAAACTCACCCTAAATTCATAGTACCGGACACCTATGTTCAACGGAACATGGAATTTTTAGATCGTATCATTATTTCCAGACCAGACTGGAAGCCCTTTCCTCGGATCCCGCATTCGCGGGAGCTGGGTGCCCCAGGGCTGCTCTTTTTTGACCTTTATTTTCAGACCACACTGGAAGCATTATGTTTTGAAATCATGAACAGGAGGTGTGGAATATGAAAGTCAAGTCAAGACATGGGTGGCTGAAAACAAATCAAAGGTATCCAAAATTCTAAAGTGGGGATTTCAACAGGCAGATTCTCTTGGTGGAGTGGACCCATCATTCCTTCCCCGATGGCATTGGCATTTGAGCCATCCATCTTTGTATGTTTTGCGTTGTTTGGTAGAGAGCGTTTCGGTAGGAATCACTAAATTGGTTAAAGTGCTTGTCCGAGTGGTGGAGGTTTGGTGGAAGGATTGAATTCGCGCACTGCTGTCATTACCTAAAGTCCTTTTATCAAGTATAAGTAATGAGCTCTTTTATCAAGTAAAGGCCTTGATGGGGATTTACAATCCCTACTCAAGATCAAACATATACAAAACACACAAATTTTACATGGTTCAGCCAAGATACCTACGTCTATGGAGAGAAGCAATTTCACTATAACAATACAGCGAAAATTACAAGGGGTATTGCAGGTTATTTACAAACGAGAATGTAGGGAATGGTGTTCTACATCGATCTTCAACTCCTCCCTATTTATAGGGTTTTCATAGCTTAAGTTTTCAACAAAAACTACACGTTAGTCTTCAGTCGATGTTGATGACAATGGCGGTGGCTGCCACAGTGGAATTCAATAGCCACATTTCTTGGCGGTGGCGCCCACCACAGTTGCCGATGGCAGCCACTAGAGTTGAAAGGTAGCGGCCGTCAAATGAGACTGGACTAACAAATCTCCCCCTCTAGGCCCATTAACTGAAGGAGATTTCTTCACGTATGAACTTCTAGCAGAAGCCCATTTTGGCCAATTCCTTGCAAATCTCGAACTTGTTACGATGTAATGCTTTTGTCATTATATCCAAACTATTATCGTCAGTGTGAATCTTCTCAAGCTCTAATGACTTTGAGTCCAAAATATCACATATCCAATGATACTAAACATTAATGTACTTCGACCTTCCATGAAAAGTAGAATTCTTGTTAAGGTGTATAGCACTTTAACTATTGCAACATAAAGCATACCTCTTCTACATAAAGCCAAGTTCATTCACGAACTTTATCATCCACAGTAGCTCTTTGCAAGCCTCTATCACAGCAATAAACTCAGCCTCCGTCATAGACAAGACAACACACTTTTGTAACTTTGACTGCCATAACACTGCTCTCCCTGCAAAAGTAATCAAGTAGTCTAAAGTAGACTTCCTAATGTCAATATCACTAGCCATATCTAAATCAGTATAGCCTGCAAGCACGAGCTTGCTAATGCCAAATCTCAAACTCAACTTGGAAGTACTACATAGATATCTCAATATCCATTTCATTGCATTCCAATGCCCTTTTCTTGGATTTAATAGAAAACGGCTCAATATACCAATTGCATATGCAATATCTAGTCTGGTGTATACCATGACATACATAAGACTGCCAACAGTTGAAGCATAAGAAACATCTTGCATGCATTCCTTCTTAGCATCACTCATGTGAACTTGATTCTTATTAAGCTTAAAGTGAGTAACAAAAGGTTTGCTGACCACTTTAGCTTTATCCATATGAAATCGCTGAAGTACCTTTTCTATGTACTTCTTCTGAGACAACCATAATCACTTATTCCTCCTATCGTGACTGATAAAAATCCCAAGAATCTATCTCGCAGGTCCTAAGTCTTTCATAGCAAAGACTTTGTTTAGCTCCTTCTTTAGCTAACTGAACCTTGAAGAGCTGCTTCCAACAATAAGCATATTGTCGACATAGAGTAGCAAGATCATCCTATGAGAATCTCTACACAAATACGTAGTAATCTCAAGTAGTCTTTCTATAATCTTGTTGGGCCATGAACTGCTCAAAATTCTTGTACCACTATCTAGATACCTATTTCAAGCCATACAGACTCTTCTTCAGCTTGCAGAAGTAATGCTCATTGCCTTTAACAACAAAACTTTATAGCTGCTCCATATATATCTCCTCTAAGTCATCATGGAGGAACGCTGTCTTCACATCCATCTACTCAACCTCCAAATCAAGCTTTGTGACCAAACCCAATACAACTCAGATTGAAGACATTTTGACCACAGGAGAAAATATCTCCTAGAAATCAACACCTTTTCTTTGACCAAAGCCTTTCACTACAAGTCTAGCTTTGTCTCGTAGTCGTGAAGTGTCGCCCTCATACTTCACCTTGTAAATCTACGGATTCTTCAAAACTTGTCTGTCCTTAGGCAATATTATGATCTCAAACGTGTGGTTGTCCTATAAGGATTTTATCGCATCCTTAATAGCTGCAATTCACTTTGCATTCTCTTCACTTTCAACTGCCTCTATGTAGTTCTCAGGCTCTCCCCCATCAATGAGGTGCATATACTCATCCGGTGAATACTGAGTGGAGGGTTGACGATCTCTCAAACTTCGTCTCAATGAAACTACAGGCTCCTTAGTAAGAACCTCCTAATGAACATCATCAGCTTTTGACGAAACATCCATGTCTTCAGCAACTTCATGCTCACCCTCGGCCTGATCATCTTGAACATCAGTTGGCGCACCACCATAGTCATTGGCACCATCTAGACCTGGCATATGTGAAATAGAAACTGTATCTAAATCAGTTAGAGTATCAAAACTCTGAGTTTCTAATCCTTCAACTTTTTCAATGTGTTCAATGGTTTGGTCTTCTATAAAGACCACGTCACGGCTTCTAACAAGCTTCTTTGCAATAGGATCATATAGCCTATAGCCAAACTCATCCTACCCTTAGCCAATGAAAATACATTATTTGGTCTTGACGTCTAGTTAGGACCTCTCATCTTTGGGTATATGTATAAAAGCCTTACACCCAAACACCCACAAGTGATCATAAGAGACATCTTTTCTATACCATAGCCTATCAAGAACATCTGCATTCAAGGCAATAATTGGAGACAGGTTTAACATAGGCTGCTGTGTATAGCGCCTCACTCTAGAAAGAATTGGGAAGCTTTGCTTTAGAAAGTAAGCATCTAGCCCTCTCCACCAATGTCATGTTCATCCTCTCTGCTAAACCATTTAGTTGAGGAGTCTTCGGGGGAGTCCTTTGATGTCTAGCCCCCTGCTGCTTACAATAAGCATAAAATGGTCCACAATACTTGCCACCATTGTCTGTGCGAATACATTTCAGCTTCTTCCCTATTTGACGCTCAACAAAAGCTTGAAACTCTTTAAATTTGTCAAGTACCTGATCCTTAGATTTTAAGACATAGACCCAGAGTTTTCTGGAATAATCATCAATAAAGGTGACAAAATATAATGCACCACTAAGTGTTCGTACCTTCATAGGGCCGCACACATCTAAATGTACCAATTCAAGCACGCTTAGCTTCTTGGAAGAAAGATGGCTTTTGAAGAAAACTTATTACAGCTTCCCGGTAAGACAATGAGCACACTTGCTCAACTTTGCAGCTTTGAGCCCTAAAAGCAAATTCTTCTTGACTAAACAATCGAGTCCTTTCTCACTCAAGTGACTGAGCTGCCTATGCCACAACTTTAAAGAACCAGCAACATCAACTGCGTTTATAAAGTTAATAGGAATCGAAGCTTGCATCACATACAAGCTAGATGATTTCTTCCCTCTAGCAACCACAAGCGCTCCCTTAGAGAGCTTCCACTAGCCATCTCAAAAGGTACTATAGTACCCATCATCATCAAGGTTTTTGGCTAATATTAAGTTCAACCGGATATCTGGTACATGTCAAACTTCCTTGAGAATCAACCTTGTCCCATTATTGTTGTAATGACTAAAACATTGAACGTTATTTTTGCATCACTTTTACTAAATTGAGAGAGAAATTGATTAATTTGAAAATTTATATAGAATTAACTATATTAAATGTCTATTTTAATTAAAATATGAAATTAAGAAATTTGTAAGAAAAATTGACACCATTAGATTCTACACTTAAATGGAATCCAACGCCTCAAAGAAGGCCAAAAACAGAGTTCGTATGACCAAGTTGTGACCTTTTAATGATGAGGGGCATTTTTATAAAATGCATTTAAAATACAAGAGACTGAAAATGCGAGGGGTCATTTTGATAACGACACCCCCACACGTCATCGTCTTCTTCCTCCAACCAGGCGGTGCACAGCACAGCCATTGTCAATGGCGGCACCGCCTTCGCAGGGCTATAAAAAGCCCTCTTCCCTCCCACTCCAATCACCCTTTCTCCTCCATCTTCTCCGGCTGTTCAAGTGAGGTTTTCAGTAGCTAGGGTTTCAACGTGGAGAAACCACACCCTCTGGCAATGGGCACCCTCCAGATTGCCCAGGTAAGCCCTCACACTCCCTCAAGTTTTCCCCTTCTTCCCCCACCCAAATCCACGCCGAATCTAGGTGTTTTTTGGATGGAAATCACCATGAAAATGCCAGGTTTCACCCCATTAGCCAAATGACGAAGCGTCCCAGGGACGCTGCGAGTCACGCGCGCCTGAAATGCACCCTAGAACAGCATCTGCACATGTGTGCAGGCATATGGGCTGCTCCCAACTCGATTGAGACACACAAGGCGTCCTGGGAGTCGAGATGCATCCCGCTCACACCAAGGACGCATCCACGGGATGCCTCCTAGGACATGAGCTGTAGCACTGCTCGAGCATGTGACCACAGTCGCAGCTCAACCGGGACGTACACATGTCCTGGGAACCGCAACGCGTGGGCCTTATGCGATGATTCTAGTTCGTTCGTTGATGTGCGACGTTAAAAATGCAAGTACGAAGGTTGTAGGACTCCGATTGACAATCCGAAAGAATCGTTGCATCCGTATTGATGACGCATACCTAATGAGACTATAAAAGTTAGGATTAAAGGACTATTTAGTATGACTATAGCCTAAAAACTATAGAGATCTTCTAGATCTACCAGATCAAAGATGATCAAACCTCATAGATTGGTCTATTGGATCTATTGGAGGATCAACATGCCTAGATCTACTCTAAATTTCATATATTAACCCTTGAAATATAGATTTGACCATCCAGGTCAAGTATAAACCTATTCTAAGCATAAGGACAGGCAATCTAGGAGATCTGACCGTCCAATTACACGATTTTGATGACATAAAAGTTAGTAAAGGCAATCTACGATTCATTATATAATCTCTACATGAGATCTAGCCCAGTTGTGAGATCTAGCCTGGAGATGCACTAAGCAATGATAAAAAAGGCAGATCTATCCGTTAATCTAGAAATCTGAGTAGTGATATATAAATGGATAGAAAATAATATTTGAATCCTTATTATCCATTAATATCTAGGGTTTCATAGAAGTGATCTAGGGTCGAGTAGTGAAGAACACGATTCGAGGAACATCGAGGTAGGTAGTCTGATACTACTAAGTTTTTAAATGCATCCCAAACTCTAAATGATTTACTTGTCATTATTAACATAGTTAGTATGCTTTTTGAGATATGATGTTCTCAGGGGAATTGTCTTTATGAATTATGGACTTGAATGTGATTACTGGCATGAATGGATTTATATGCATTATTGCATGTTCTAAAAATCCCTGCACAAATTGCATAATTTACGATATTTTAGAGATTGCTCGTATGTTTTGAAAATGATTGCATAGATTGCTTGATTTATGATGAGTGAGATTGAGGATTGCCATGTCATATAAATCATCTCATAATACCATCACATGATGCATAACCTTGAGGGTTACCAAAAGACGTTGGAGTGCCTAAAAGACACTAGTTAGGCAGTTGTGAGGACTAGGCAGTGTGAGGGACCTAAAGAGGACATTATTTTTATATTTTTTGGCTTGATGAGCCTATGGGCACTATGCTGAGAGGTTGTTTATATATGGGGTTGGCCTCCTGGCCTCTACCACCAAAGGGTGGATGGTATTGCTGCCCAAAAGGCATTGTCCCTTCCCTAACTGTTGTGGTAAACAGGGACGACCACTGGAGGTGTTCATGGCACCCTTTCGGGGATATCCATAGTCACTGTGGAGGCTATAGTGGGTTGGTCTCTAGATACCAAAGCCACATGATTCCAACTGCGTGTTGATCGTCAGCATATTGACCCTATGATTTCAGTTATATTGATATGCATATAGCATTTAGATGGTCGTAAACGAGTACTCATGACTAGTCAGCTTGATGTGTTTGCCGAGTGACCATGTGCATGATACTTCTAGTGCTACTAGCATCTACTTTGAATGAGGACTATTTTAAGAATTTTGTGATTATTATATTTTACTATTGGTTTGATGGGTTTGCTGAGATATTACTACTTGGTTCTATAAATTTCTACTTCATAATTTTAGTCATATTGCTATCATTGAACATTGCATGAGCTGACATTTATGCATGTTAACACAAAAAGGAATCACTAAGGTTTTATATGGACAGCTCCTTGAAATTATGCATATTGCATGCTGTGTTTTCAAAATAGTAGTATCAGATCACCTACTAGGTATGAGGAATACTCACCCAAATATATTATTTTTACAGATTAGCTTCAAAAGGATTAGAAGAAGCATCAGAAAATGTTAGTGTTACGATCAAGTAAATGAAGAGGAGACAAGTATAAATTGTAAGTATATGACCTACCCTTTGGACATGTATCTGTAATAATTACAGTTGGACTGTGTTCTGTGACTGGATAGACTTGGGAAATATTTATGTTTTCAATGTCTATCAGAATTTCCTTATTCACCTTGAAAGCAAATGACACTCGGGGTTTTCAAAATGAATTTAAAACAAAAAGATTTTTTGCTGTATTGCATTATTTTCTAAAAATGTTTTCAAATAGGGATCGATCCTGCGTTAAGAATTAGTTTTGCATTTAAAATGCATGTGAAAACCTGAGTTGTCACAATTGTGCCCAAATAAATGGATCCAATGCCAACAACCTTTGACAGCTCGTCGTTACCCATCTCCAACACTTCAAAGTCAATGGGAGTGTAGAGGTGAAAAACTCCCTCATGGAAGTAAGTGGAAAGAAGTACCACTGTCAACGACCCAACCAATCTCACTAGAAGCTAGGATGATCACATTCTTGTCACAGACCACAACAAGGCCTAATGTGGTGGTGGCTACATTATCATTCATGTCATCATTTCTTCTCCCCTGCTTAGCATTCTCTATCTTGTTCTCAGCTTTCCACTTGTAACACTACTTTTTGATGTGACCCTTATTGCCACAATAATTACACTTTAGATTCTTGTATCTAGACTTGGATTTACTCCTACCCCTATTATTCTTCTCCTAGCCTTTGATCTTGCTTCTCCCCCTGTTTTTTAATATCAGAATCTCAAATTGTGATGTGGTGGCAACTTAAGCTCATCACCTTATTTCTTCATTTAAAACTATGTAGATTCCCATGTCACAGTGTCACTTAGACCAGAATTGGCCAGAGAAACACGAAAATTTTCTCATGAGTCGGGCAAAGTATTTAAATACCACAAGCCTATGATATTATTGTCAAACCTGACGCTAACATCAGATAACTACTAAAAGCATCTAGTCAACTCGTTCAAGTGCATCACTTGATTAAGTAGGAATAACTTATTATTGCCAGATCTCGACGCATACAAGGTTTCTAATTTAATCCATAGAGTTCTAACATGTGTTTCATTTTGAATATGATTCAAAATATTATCTTCTACCTACTATCGAATGAGACCACATACTTGCTCATGTTCGAAAGCCCACTCATCTTTGGACTGATTCTTCAGTTTTTTAGTAGTAAAGACAAGTAGATGCAATTTCTTCACAAAAAAGATCTTTCATATTTTCCTTCCACTTGTGATAGTTAGTACTATTTAAGCAAATCATTTTGCTTATATTTACCTTCATAAGTAAACATAAAGTACTTACAGCAATTTAAGGAGAAAATCTTACAAATCTGAAAAAACCATTGCATCTAGAACGCTCGATTTAGCCAAAAAACAGTCTATCACCCTTGAAAACTAGTCAAAAATAGGCTTGGTATAGTCTAGTTAGTATTGCAACTCTTCACTGTTGCAACTTTGCCACTGTTGAACTCGACTATTACAACTCTGCTATTTCTCCAATGAGTACTGTTTCACATTATTGCAACTTTGGCACTGTTGCAAACTTGTACTATTACAACTCTGCATTATTATAACTGAACTGTTGTAACTCGTACCTGCAAAACTTTGACTGTTGTAACCCACCTTTGTTGTCTTGTTACAACTCTTCACTGTAGTTAACAGTAATGATGATGCTTCATACTATAATAGAATGATGACACACTTTTACTATAGCAAGATGATGATGTTTTTTTACTGTAGCAAAAACAATTTTTTTTCTCCCTCTCGCATGCCAATGGTGCAACTCCGTTTTCTGCCTTTGTTTTGTGGTAGAACCTCACTCTGATACCAATTGTTGGGGATTTACAGTCCCATCCAAGATCAAGCACACACAAAACATATAAATTTTACATTGTTCATCCAAGATGCCTACATCCATGGAGAGGAGTAATTTCACTATAACAATTCAACAAAAATTACAAGGAGTATTATAGGCTATTTACAAACGAGCATGCAGAGAATGGTGTTCTATTTCAATATTCAACTCCTCCCTATTTATAGATTTTTCAAAGCTTAAGTTTTCAACAAAAACTACACGTTAGTCTTTGGTTGGTGTTGACAATGGTGGTGGTAGCTGCCATAGTGGAATTCAATAGTCACATTTCTTAACGGCGTCGGCGGCGTCCACTAAAGTTGATGTCGGCGGCCGCCAGAGTTGAAAGGCAGCAGCCGTCAAATGGGACTGGACTAACAGCCCATCAATTCATCTAGTGTGTCAGTCGAAGAGACAATAGTCACATTGAACCCTTGAATATACTCAAAGATCTATAAAAAAAAAGGCACCGATTTGAGTATTACTAGGAATAGATTTTTGGATTAAACCCTGAAGTGATTGTGGAAAAAGAAATACTCGCCAAAGGCTAACCAATTGAAGAAGAAGAAGAAAGGTCACTCAGATAACAACACTGGTCAGGTTGCATCGAGAATCAAATCAACAAGTGAATGCCCGTCCCCTCCCAAGTAGGAAATTAATTCCATTTTAAAATCAAATTTTAAAAACACCTAGAAACAACTCGAACTCCTATTAGGGCAAAGTTTTCCACCACGTTGCCATTTTCAAAAGACAGTTAAAATAGTTTCGCAGGAGACAGTTGATAGAACCTCAATTCCTATCTAGTGCTGCTCTACCACAACAAACGAGCTTATCAACTAGATTCAAGCTAAGAAGTAGTAAAGAAGGTTATTCTAGCACTATGGAAAGTAACAAGAGAAGAAAAAGTGGATGGGACTTAGAGGCTCCAAATCTCTGCACAAAGGGAACCTTCATTTTGAAAAGCTCTGTAATATTCTAGGGCTTCAACCGGATCAGACGAATGTAGAAAAATGCAAAATTCCTAAAAGCAAGTCAAAGAATTATGAACTACGAGGAATCCATACAACACCCAAAAGACAATGTACCAAAGGAAGAAGAAACCATGTTCCCTACAGTGGATAGTGATGATAACCAGAAGGAGAGGAGGAACTTGAATGTTAAAATGATGTTTCTCTCATTGAATATAGGACTATTGGGGATCCCTTCAAAAAATTCCAAGTTAGGAAGCTTATCTCTGCTCACAATCCTTGGTTTCTAGCAATTCAAGAAAGTGACTAGACACATGGTCTCACTTCAACTCTAGAAGGATTGGCACTAACAAGTCTTTCGAGTTCATTCACATATTGATTGGGCTTATCAAGGGGATTACTACTAACCTGGGACACTAGAAAAGTTTCAGTTATTGACCTAGAGGTGAGTATACACTGCTTCAATGGGATTTTAAATTATCTCCAACGGCACAATTGTTGTTATTTCGACTGTGTCACAACCCCAACCCTCGAGGCTACAATTAGGCTTAATCAAGCCTAACGATTGGTCGAGCTAGGCCTATGTGGCCTTGCTTCTTCTTTTTTTCATAATTTATATCACAGCGGAAGTGTTGAGAGAGCTAGGTGCTTTGGTCCTGTGCAAGCCACGGTTTACTAGTAAAATATTTCTCTCCTTTAACAACGGAGTCCTACCGAAATTTCAGTAGAGTCTCCCCTATTTTTCGGACTTATGCATTTAATGAATGCTATGCGGTTCACCTGATAAACAATATAGCAATTATAATTTCCTGAAGGGAGACTCAGTCTCCACACTATCTATCATAATAAAACATATATGATGCATAAAGATCAGTGTAAAAAATAAGACATAACTCGTTTACAGCATTAGCGCATATATACATGTAGATATATACAACTCAAAATTTAACATCTTCAAGCAAGCTTTCTTCAATTCACTCAATGACCTTTCTCTTCTCTGTCTGACTGGTACCTGCAAAATAAAAAGGTGAGCTGCGAAGCCTAGTAAGGGAAAAGAACTAAACCCATGCATATCCAATCAGTCTCATTGCTACACTTAAAAACACATTCAATATAACATGAGCATTCATTTCCATTTTAACTAGTCATATACAACGTAGTAGCATGTGCTATCAAGTAAGGCCTATGGGTATTAGAGCAGAATTACAGTTTTTCCCCAAATTCTAATATGACGCAACAATCATCACATGCAAACAAGCACACCCCATAAGGATTTCCCATTCGTGTCCAACCACAGGACATTCAATAGATGAGTGATTAGGTCATGGACCTCATTCTAAAGTTAAATGCAAACTATAAGCGTTACGTCCAACAAAGCTACATACTCATTGATGATTTTCTCAGTAATATTAAACATGCCTAGCATTATACCAGGATTCAATAGTCATCTCCCTCAAGGATTACCATCTTGGGCTGCCCACTATGTGTATCATCATCAAGGCAACCAGACCCTCAGGATTTACCATCTTGGGCAGCGCCAAAGTCAGGTTCCCTCAGGATTTACCATCTTGGGTGGCTCCACCTTAGTCGAAATCAACCAGGCAGCCCTTTCCCTCAGGGTTTACCATCTTAGGTAACTCAATATGCCAGCTCATCCCTCAGGGTTTACCATCTTGGGCAGCTCCACCGTGATCCCAAAAGACCAGGCAGCCCTTTCCCTCAGGAATTACCATCTTGGAAGGCTCAATACCTGACAGCTCATCCCTCAAGGTTTACCATCTTGGGCGGCTCTACCATGATTCCAAAGAACCAGGCAGCCCTTTCCCTCAGGGTTTACCGTCTTGGGAGGCTCAACACCAAACAGTCCAATCCTCAGGATTTACCGTCTTAGGCGGCTTCACCTTAGTTGCAAGCAACCAAGTAGCACTTTCCCTCAAGAATTACCATCTTGGAAAGCGTCATCATAGCTTACCGGGCGATCCTTAGGGCTTACTATCTTGGGCTTGACCATTTTATAACAGTTTGCATCATCACAACAGTTAATTATAGTAAATCATACTATAACATAACCTTTTTAATAAGAAATTACAATTTCTATCATCCATTAAACCAAGGTGGCAATATATACATTTTACACATGCATAAAGTTAATTTTAAGAGAGCAGATCAACAAGAATTTAAGGAATGAAAGGGTTCAAGGTCCTTACCTGCTCTCCAAGTACAACTCAAGGTTCTACTACTAGAACCGTTCACATTGCTCTCAAACCTCTGCAACAAATACAAGTTCTAAGCAAATTTCAGAATTTTATATCATTTTCTATAATCACTTCTAGCTCTATATTCACAATGTTCTTGATCTAACCTCATATATCTAAATTAAGGATTTGCACACTAATTGGTTGCTATCCAATAGGATTAGCACCATTGGTCTTACATCGATAGTCTAGATCAAGCGCGTACCTCTAGAAGTTTTAATTCAATGCTTTTAGCCATAACTCACGATATGATATCCTTTCCTGACCTCTGACATTCGTTGATCGAGTATTGGACGACCAGATAGGATTTCTCATCAATTTATCCATAATTAGTCAGTCATTTCTGTGATAATTCATCACCAATGGTTACTTGGAGTTATATTTGACCTAAATTTACCTCCCGATCACATTTTTAACGGTCAGATGTTAAGGTTTCAAAATTCCCCTATGCATTAACAAGCAATTTCGTAGACCAATCGATTCCTGATCGATGATCCGTCTTCGCAGATGAAAAGATCATGCGTGAATCATCCATATCTGAAAATTTTCATTTTTCACATTTTTTTTAGGGGTCGCCAAAAAATGTCACCGTCGCCGAAGAAGATGACCGAATTCCAGTCATCGCCGGCGACACAGGTGACGTCATTTTTCAACAAAAATTCATGGGAATGCTCGGAATTTCCTTAAAAAAAATTTTCTAACGTTTTCCCCTTTCAATTTTTGCTAAAACTATCACTTTTTGCCAGATTTTTCAAGGGTTTTTAAACTTACCCTAGGTGCTGGTTTTTGAAGATTTCGGCGTCGTTTCTCGATGGATCTTCATGAAACTGAAGGGGTTTCACTCAGAAACATCTAAGGAACAGTATGACCAGTTAGATTTTCAATCTAATCCCGTTTTGTTCCCTGTATGCCTTGAATATGACTGTGTTTTTTTCACCGTCCAGTCCTTCAAAAAATGTTGTATTCGCATTGAAGAAGAAGAGGAAATGGGGAAGAGTAGGGAGAGTAGGGAGAGGTGGAAGCTTACCTGGGTCTAGCGTGTACTAGTACAACCCAAAGTTGATGCGGTAGTAATCAGGGATTCACGAACACGGGTTGTTGAAAGGGAGAGTCTCCGTCCAGTTGCTTTGTTTCAGGTGGAAGGATGTGTCAACAGCGATGGATTGGGGCAAACGAGATAGGGAATGAGGAGATGTTGTTTTTGGTCCTTGTCATTTCCGGCATCGACTTTCCTAGCACTGGAGAAGGATCGGGGAACCAGGAAGATGAGCTATGGGGAAGGAAGAGAAGTGCTTGGAATCCCGTGAAAGGGGAGAGAGTAGCCGGGAAAATGAAGGGAGAGGGGAGAGGGTTGCCGGCTTTGGCTCCCTCTTCCCGATGTTGCAGACGCGTGGGAGCAGAGCTCCACGTGGTGAGTTCCACTCCCGCATATAGAGCTCCTCCCATGTGGCCCTTGGTTCACACGCATTAGGAGGGTGCCATTATCAATTTGGACCCCCTCTATCTCGATGGGAAAATCCCTGTGTCTTTCGCTCCTGATCTCCATTTCACGCGTTCTTAGTGTCACTGGAAAGCTCTCTCTGAGCACAGTCTGATGAGTGACTTGGCGTCATGGATTTCTAATGTTCGTGATTTTTACGTTTTACTCCACTATTTAGGACATGGGCGTGACAGACTATCTACAACCTTGTTGATGATTCAGAGAGAATTCTATGGCTTGAGTTGAATAGAATTATCAAAAAATGGAAAGGTCCACATGCTTGTGGACATGACTTGAATGTCATAAAAGAGCTTTCAGAAGGAACACTGTCAATGTATTTTCAAGAGGTATGCTCTCCTTATAATAACTTATATAGATTCTAACAAACTTTTGGACTTAAATCTTTAGGGAGGTAGATATACGTGATCTAACCATCAGCCTAGACCAATCATGAGCAAAGTTGGCAGATTTATGTTAGAATTCTGTGGTCCCTCACATTTGGGATTCAAAATCTAACGTATTTAACATGTGATGTAACTTCCCATCAAGGATAACTACCATTGACCATCACTTTAAAGGTCCTGATTCATGTAGAAACGCTCTCTGTTCTCCATCATTGTCCACTACTATGAATCAGAAGATCTTTAAAAGAATCACTGCTAGTGGCTTGAGGTAAGTTTCTATTCCATGCTTATTTTGCTTCCTTTGATTCTGATTTTGTATAAACGTTGAAGAGATTGGTTTACATGTGGTATCAGAGCATTGATTTATCTCTGCCTAGCAGTGCTATATTTTCTATTAAGTAGATGATTATGGTGAATGAAATTAAACAGACTTAGAAATCTGATTTGATCTAAGTAAACTGTTATGTTTATTCATACCAAATGGAAATTGAAACCATAAAAAGTAAGCAGATGTAAACTTATCTTGTTTGCACTTTAATTGTGAAATCGAATGGCTGGTTAAAGATGAAGTCATTGGATCTCTGCATCAAAAGGTCAATCTTGCATTTTGAAATTGGGCTGTTGATTCCTACAAGTTTGAGATTCATTGGCTAACTGAGGATTTATAATGTCCAAAACCATTAATACAATTCCAAGACTAAATCTGGGGACAGAGATTCATACATAGTGAAACATGACTATAATCAATACAAAATAATCCAAAATGAAAATTTGGAAAATGGGTATATACCATGGACAGTTACAAAAGGTCATTAAAGATGAAATTTGGGTTTTAGATCAAAGGGTGTGCTAGGTTATATTCATTCCAGTTCATTATTGTCTTCCTCATTGTCCAGAGCAAGAAGTCGTCCTATTGAAGGGAAGATGATTACCTCTATGATCTAACCCCATGTTTATTTTACTTTCGATCTTCATCATCATGCAAAGAAACCCATTTCACTATTTTTCCTTTCACTTCGACCCCCCAATCTGGCGTACCTACCAGAGCAATGACCATGCCTCTTCCTTTCCCTTGTTTTCTTGCTCCAATTAGTCTCTGGTTACATGAATTAAGGCTAAAATTAGCAATGGAATCGCATTCTCCTTTCCACCGGGAAGGAATCTCTGGCATGCCAACAATCAAGAAATTGTATTGTCCATATCTGGGTTGCCAATAGGGGTTGCTGGGCTTTCTTGTTTTCTTACTGGAGAACTCTGGCAACGAGCCAGATTTCCCAATGACGCTGCCAACGGTGGAAAAATGGGATAAGTGGAGGAAAGATCGGAGTATATCCATTTCGAATCTGCATAATGGAAGACTTTTTCCTATTTACTCTCTCCATTTCTCATGCTCGAATGGGTGGCATCGCTTAGATCGGTGCAATAATGGTGACGGCCTTCCCAAACCAATGCTACCACCTCGGCGTGACTGCTAGATCATCAACAATTGGTTGCAACATCATCGATGAGATTTTGCAAGGGTTTCGATTTGTGAAGAAGAGAGAGAAAATGAAAGAGAAGAGGGAAAGAGGGGATTAGGGTATAGGAGAAAAAGAGGTATATATATATATAATAATTTTTATTATATTTCTATATTTATTATAAAAAAAGAGGGATTTTATGGCAACACACAAGTACACCCCTTGTAAAGCTATCTTAAACTTAATACACGAACAAATGGCCAGAATTAATTTAATTTGTTCATTAAATTTCTAGAAATTATTGATTGTTATTTTAGAAAAAAAATTTTAATTAGTCAATAATTAAAGTTTAATTTCAAGAGATCATTAGCATAATAAATTATTTTGTTTTAATTTATGGTATGCTTATATGGAATTGTTTTAATTATTTTTTTGGATGTAATGTGATCAATATACATTTAATATTTGAGGAATAGCCACAGTATCCTTAAATATGAAAATACATATATTAAGTATTTAATTAAATACGACAATCACATTAAGTTTTAAATTACATCCAATTCTAATTAACATATTGATATGGTAATTTTACCCCACATGAAAATTATTATATTAATATGGTTAATTAGGATGAAATAGTAAAAATAGTATTCATTTCTAATTAGCCCACAAGCATTAAGAAATATTTATAATTTACTAATTTCATCATTAATGTCAATGAATCAATTTTGTATTAAAAGCTTTGCCCAGAGGTAGATTTTAATGATATGTGATTCATATTTATTTGATTTGACTTACATTAGTAAGCTTATCATTATAACTGATCGATTATGCCTCATGATTGTTAGTAAGCATGTGTTATTTATTTATTGTAGTTATTCAATCTTTGATATTGTCTAATGAAAAATCTGAAGTTCCCTACTTAACTAGTGACAACTATAAAGTTTAGAAAGAGAAAATTCTCTTCATTTAAGGTGTATGGATCTTGACTATACTCTTCGTAAGTAAGAGCCTCATGAAAGTACAGAATCTAGTACTAATATTAAGATCACTTTGTATGAATGGTGGGAGCGATCTAATCACTTGAGCATGATGTTCATTAAATCTTACATCAATGCTAACATCCGCGGGTCGATACATGAATGTGAGAATGTCAAAGATCTTATGAAAGTCATTGATGCACAATTCGGGTTATTAGATAAAGCACTGGCTAGTACCTTAATGAATAAGTTGTCATCAATGAGATTGACTAGCACTAGAGGAGTGCGCGAGAACATTATACGGATGAGGGACATAGTTGCTCAGCTAAAGTCATTACAGATTGAGATAACTGAGTTCTTTTTAATGTACTTTGTCTTGAACTCTCTCCCTTATCAGTATGGACCATTCAAAATTTCATACAATACACATAAGGATAAATGGTCAATTAATGAACTTTTGACCATGTATGTTAGAGAAGAAGAGAGATTAGTTCAAGAGATGGGTGAGAGTGCATATATGGTGATCCATAAAAGAACAAAAGGCAAGCCATTCATAAGAAAGCAAAAGGCAAAGCTATAGCCCATATTGACAAGAAGGAGGCTATGAGGTGTTTCTTTTGTAAAAAGAAGGAACACGTGAGAAAAGATTGTCTTAAGAGGAAGGCTTGGCTAGAAAAGAAAGGCAATCTTAATTCTTCTGTATGTTATGAATCTAATATGGTTGTTCTAGTTCTACAATCTATATTTGTAATACCATGTAGGGTTTTCTAAATCAAATGAGACCGATGGAAAGTAAACAAAGCATCTATTCAGGAAACAAGATGTGTTCAGTTGTCAAAGTTGTGGGGACAATAGGCTTGTTTTACAAACTAGTTTTGTACTTGATTTGGAAAGAACTTTTTTATTCTTAGCTTTTCTAAGAATTTGATTTCTGTATCTAAACTTGTGCCACTTGGATTTTTCTTCTATTTTCATGAAACTTATTTTAATTTAAACAAAAATGCAGTAATTGTTGGAAGTGGTACAATGAATGATGATTTGTACAAAATTTATTTAAATAATGATGTCTTCAATGAAGTTATGGTTGTGCATGGTAATGCTAGTATTAAGTGTAACATTATGGATGAGAAATCCTCTATGTTGTGGCATCGGAGATTAGGACATATCTCCATTGATATAATCAAAAGATTAGTAAAAGATGGAGTTCATGAGACTCTTGATTTTACATATTTTGATTCATGTGTAGACTACATTAAAGGTAAGTAGACCAACAAGTCAAAAAGGGGTACTAAGAGGAGTTCTGACATATTAGAGATTATACATACTGACATTTGTTGTCCTGACATAAGCATAGATGGTCAGAAATATTTCATTACCTTTATAAATGACTACTCACGATTTATGTATCTCTACTTGATGCATAACAAGAGCAAAGCATTGGATGCTTTTAAAATATATAAAGCAGAAGTAGATAAATAATGTAGCAAACAAATCAAAATTGTGAGATCTGATAGAGGTGGTGAATATTATCGTAGGTATACAAGGACTGGATAAGTACTTGGTCCATTTGCTAAATTTCTTCAAGTGTAAGGTATTATAGCTCAAAACACCTTGCCCAGCTCACCAGATCAAAATGGTATAGCAGAAAGAAGAAACAAAACTTTAATTGACATGGTAAGGAGTATGCTCAGCAACTCTAATCTTCCTTTGTCATTATGGAGCGATGCTCTAAAAACAGCAACATATATATTAAACCAAGTTCCAACAAAGGTTGTTTCTAAAACGCCATTTAAATTATAGAAAGGTTGGAAACTGAGTTTGAGATATATACACATTTGGGGTTGTCCAGTTGAAGTTAAAGTTTATAATCCATATGAAAAGAAGTTGGATCCGAAGATTATTAGTGCATATTTTATTGGGTATGTTGAAAAGTTTAAGGATACAAATTTTATTGTCCATCCCATAACAGTAAAATTGTGGAATCAAGAAATGCTAAATTTCTTTTAAATGACGTGGTTAGTAGGACTTATCGACCTCAAAACTTAGTTTTTGATGAAAATCATGTTTCTGATCCAACTCCTACTTCAAGCAGCAGATTGGTTATTATTAATGACACCCATCAAAATATGATGGATAATGGACAACTAGTTGTTGAAAATCTAGGTCAGGTTGATCATATTTTAGTAAATCCTATTGAGCATCAACCACAACAAGTTGATGATCAGGAGCCACCACAAGAAGCTAATGATGTACCTTTGAGGAGATCTACTAGATTATGAAAATTAGCAATTTTCACTAATTACATTGTGTACCTACAAGAATCTGATGATGATGTTGGTGTTGAAAATGACCCTGAGACGTTTTCACAAGCTATGACTAATAGTAAATCTAATTTATGGCATGATGCTAGGAAAGATGAGATGGAATCTATGATAGATAATCAAGTCTGGGATCTTGTAGAGTTGTCTAATGGGGTAAAGACTATTGGTTGTAAATAGATTTTTAAAACCAAGAAAGACTCATTAAGCAACATTGAGTGATACAAGGTTAGACTTGTTGCAAAAGGATCACACAAAAGGAAGGAATCAATTATAGAGAAACATTTTCTCCTGTTTCTAAAAAGGATTATTTTCATATCATTTTCTTCTGAGGGTTTTTTCTAGAGGTATTCACTAAAGGAACATGTTTATATGAAACAACCTAAGGGTTTTGTCTCAAGTGATGGTCATTATTTAGTTTGCATGCTTAAAAAGTCTATATATGGACTAAAACAAGACTCTCGTCAGTGGTATTTAAATTTTCATAATGTTATCTCTTCATTTGCTTTCGTAGAGAACATTATGGATGAATATATATCACAAGGTTAGTGTGCGTAAGATCATTTTTCTAGTCGTATACGTGGATGGCATTTTATTTGCAACTAACGATATGGGATTGGTATATGAGGTGAAACAGTTTCTCTCCCAAAACTTTGACATGAAGGATAAGGGCGAGGCATCTTATGTCATTGGCATAAAGATTGATAGAGGTAGGTCTCAGGGTATCTTAGGCTTTTCTTAGGAGGCCTACATCAACTAAGTTCTTGAGAGATTCTAGATGAAAGATTGTTCACCCAGTGTAGCACCTATTGTTAAGGGTGACAAATTCAATTTGAATCATTGTCCTAAGAATGACCTGAAAAGGGAACAGATTAAAAACATTCTCTATGCTTCAGTTATTGGCAGCCTAATGTATGCTCAGGTCTGTACTAGACCTGAGATTTTGAATAGTGGGAAGATATCAAAGTAACCCAGGGTTGGATCACTAGAGAGCTGCAAAGAAGGTCATGTGATACCTTCAAGGGACTAAAGATTATATGCTTACATATAGACAGACTGATGACTTGGAGGTTGTTGGATATTCAAATTCAAACTTTGCTGATTGTGTTGATTCTCACAAATCAATGTCTGGATATATATTCTTATTTGCTGGATGAGCTATATCTTGGAGAAGTACAAAATAGTCTTTAATTGCTACTTCTACTATGGAAGCTGAGTTTGTTTCTTTGAAGCGACGAAACAGGGTATATGATTAAAGATTTCATTTCTAGGTTTCAAGTTGTTGATTCCATCTCTAGGCCACTAAAGATTTATTGTGACAATTCAGCCGCTGTGTTATATACTAAAAATAATAAGAGCGGAAGTCAAAGTAAACACATTGACATTAAGTTCTTAGTAGTTAGAGAGCATGTTAAAAGGAATGAAGTGCTCATTGAACACATTTGTACTGAGCTGGTGATTGCAGATCCTTTGATGAAAGGCATGCCACCAAAGTTGTTCAAGGATCATGTAACGCAAATGAGACTTTGTTCTCATTTTTCACTTTCTGTTTGAACTATGATTATATATTTGTAGCATATATTGGTAATGAAACTCTAAATAGAATTTGTCTTCATTTTTGTTTGCATACATTTATGATTGGATGACAATATTTATGTTTGGACCTAGAATAAGAATTTAAGGCTTACTCACAAAGATAAAATATCACATAAAAGGTTTTTCAAAGAAGATAATTACATTGTAATACATTGAAGGAAATAATTGTTTATAAAGACATTACTGCCATAATTCATGTAATTTATTTCTTTGTTGGAGCATAAAGTACTTTAGATTAATACGTTAAGATTTGTAAATTTATAAAGTTACAAATGTTTGGACCAAGTGGGAGAATGTTAGAATTATGTGGTTCCTCACATTTGGGATTCAAAATCTAACTTATTTAATATGTGTTGTAACTGCTCATGGTAGTTATCCTTGGTGGAAGGATAACTACCATTGACCATCACTTTAAAGGTCCTTGATTCATGCAGAAACGCTCTCTGTTCTCCATCATTATCCACTGCTACAAATCAGAAGATCTTTTAAAGAATCAATGCTAATGGCTGGAGGTAAGTTTCTATTCCATGCTTATTTTTCTTCCATTGATTCTAATTTTGTGTAAACATTGTAGAGATTGGTTTACATTTTATTCTCAATCTCGGATAGTTGGATGTTTTTCCTCACACAAACAGCAGGATCTTCATGAACCTGACCTCTGACCACTTATCTATTCTTCGTCAATCTACGACGACTTCATAGGGAACAAAGCCATCTTGCTTTAGAATCAAGCGACTAAAGAATCTATTGTTAAAGAAATTGATTCCTAAGTGGTGGTAAGAAGCTCATCCTCAGGGCTGTCCAGGGACAAGAATGGCTCTCAAGCTTAAGTATCTTAGAAGCTAGCACAAGTCATGGGCCCAAAAGACTGAGAAGCAATACTATGACAGTTTAAATATTCTGAAAGCTTTGTTACTCAAACTGCACAGAGAAGGAAGCAGCTTCCTATCCAACACTGAGTTACAATTAAGTAGATTGCACAGAACAAACTCAAATCTCTGGAGCTGCAAGTGGAAATAAGGTGGAAGCAAGGTGCTAAAGGCAAGTGGATCAAAGTTGGAGACAGGAACACAGCTCTTCCATGACTCCACTAGTGTACACAAAAGAAATAGAATATTCTGCCTACTGATTGATGATGAATACACTGAAGACCATGAGAAGATTTGCAATGTAGTAAAATACTTTCAAAGTTTGTACTCCTCTGCCACGGGCTTTTTCAATAGAAAAATTCAATGGTCACGATTTGAAAATCCAAAACAACAGGTATAAAGTCACCCAATAATCATGACTTTTGGTGTCTAGCCAATTTAAGGCACGACAAACATGAATGAAAAGGGTCATCCAAAGGTAGGTTCTAGCTACGTAGCACATGGCTAGATACGGAACAAATTTAAAAAAATAAAAGCATAGGCAAATAAGTCCAGTCCCAAAAGCATTGTGGTAGAAAACATAGTCTTCACTGATCACGGCAAAGACTGGAAAGACATCCATGTCCGAAAGAAAAAAGCTAGGGCAAAGCCCCAATGTGCCATTTCCCCAAATATTTGAAAGCTGCCTTATTTTTTCTTGCCATTTTCCAACTTTCCCGTCTTTTTTTACTAAGTAGCAAATTTTTTTACTTTTTCTTTCTTTCTTTTTTTGCTTTACATTTTCGACTTTCTATTTTTAAGATTCTTTATTCTTTTACAACTACATGATTTTATGATTTTTTTAATGAATTTTTATCATTAACTTTTTATGTTTTGAATTTTCTTCAACAATTAACCCAAAACTTCAAGCCTCTTCTATGTAACTCCAGACATAGACTTTCTATTTTATATTTTAAAAAATTTCTATTTTTTACTCTAACTATTTTCTTGTATGATTTATTTTCGGCTTTGAAAATTGTAATTTTGTTTTAGTGTTTGGACATAATGTTTAGTTTTGTGTGTAATAGTATACCTTTCTACTCAAGAAGTTCTAAGTAGATTGTATACTTGCTTTTATTTTTATAATTTACAAAGACATTTTTCTTGACTTCTTTAGTTCTTTTTAAATTTTTCTTGAATTTTTACCATCTTTTTTTTTTTTTATTCCAAAATTTTCTCTAGTTTTATGACTTTTTTCCTTGCTTACTTTTTCCCGAATCCAAACTTTGTGACTGGATTCCGGTCTCTAAACTTTATAACTATGGTTTAGACATTCTAAATCTGGGCATTCTAGGACTTTGGCTAATCAAGGATGAGGTCATCTGGTTTAGTGATGATCAAATCCCTGCATCTTCTGTCCCACGCTTTGGTCCCACCTATGATTAGCTTAACTGTCGGATTAGGATTGATTTTACAACACCTGGTTTCGAACTTTCTTAACCGTTCAATTTTCGTTATTGGATAATAGTGGCTAGGATCATCAAAACGGAGATTAGTTTTGGTTCATGGCCTATCTGAGATGTAGCCGAGGAGAACAAGGATTTTGATGACAAAAAGCCCGCAAGACTACGACTTTTCCTTGCCGTGGATAACAAATATATTTCATTTTTTATTGAATTAATTATAGATGAAATAATTACAAAGATAAGAGTATGGCTCAAGGCTATCCGAGGACATTGATAAAATGAACTATAAATCATTATACTTGGGCCAAGGACGTAGAAATTAATTTTGAGAGAGATAAACTCGTCCATGGCAGCTCAATCAGAGCAGAGAGCAGAGATCTGGGATGTATAAAAGAGGGTGGGCATTGTGATGACCGAATTTCCTATCTTTATAATTCCCTTGAACTCGTCTGAGAGGTCAATCTTCTTCCCCTCCGGTAATTGCCAATCGAATGAATGCAAGAGCGAACCGAGTACGTAGACCAGTGTATCTTTCAGCCAAAAAGATATTCTCCTCATCCAAATGGAAAGTAACGGGAAACGTTGCCTCTGTAATCCCATATGTTTCCACTATCAGGAGCCTTTCTGGATCAAACTCTAACGGGTTCTCTCAAAGAGATGGGTCCCTTTGTATGGCCCACAATTAACATAGGCCCTTGCCACCCACAACACATGTTTCCCTGGGAGTACGAGGGATTAAGAATCCGTTTGGTAGGTATACCGGAAGCGCTTCCTTCACTAATGCATCCAAATAGTGCAACTTATATGATCTTGAACAATGTTTTCGGTCCCTAAAACTGCGTCCAAATCATCTTGTCTCAGGCTGGTTCGGCTTCTCGGCCATGGTCCACTCTGACGTCGTTGAGCTGATGTCGTGTCCACCGGCTACAAGTCCTGCACCAAAATGCCAATTGACATGGAGTTTGAGTTCAATATTATAAAATCATGAGAGAGATGTAGTCCCCCAAAGTGACGTGGTTTTTTTTGGTGATCCAAACCATTGATCTTCTATGCTCCATCTTCCATAGGATAAACTCGAAAAATCTCATCCATCGCAGGATCCTATATTGTTTTATAGCGTATAGGGTCAAAATTTTCTATACCAAATATTGTGAGCGGCGTCAGGAACAAAAATATGAGCTGGGATTGTCATATCAATCACATCTGTGGAAATGAGCCCATAAATGTGTAACTAACTTCTAAGATTAACAAAATATAAGGTCCATGGATAACTTTATGAAACTCTAGTTTCATTTATACATAGGTAGAGGCTTACCACTAACAGACCCATGATATGGATCACGATGAAAGGCGTCCTCTGATCTGCTTCATCCTTAATTTTCAACAGGATATCAAGCAAATCCTTGTTTTCTATGTATTTTCTTTCGCCTCCGCTGTTTCTTTATTCATTTTCAGCCGTCGATATAGGATAGTGTCAAGGATCTGATCATACCACGACATACTCGTTTCATCTTACGCTCGACACCCATAATATCATACCTAGGTAGAAAAGGAAAAAGATCAGAAACATTGGGTGTTCCTAAGAGCTATCCAATTTGACCCATAGCTTCTCAAACCTCTGGTGCAACTCCAGTGTCTGTATTTCCCTTGAATGAGCTACCCCAAAGAGTGCTAGTCATGCTGTTGAACATTGTCTGGGTTAACTTCTCGCCGACATCCTCTGGTGTATTGATTTTAGCATATAAATCCGGCAGTTTCCGGTGAACTTGCTACCTTCGGAAGATACTGCTAGCATCAAGGCTCCCGACATTGAGAAGTTCTTGGATGCATACCCTCCCGCATTCGCCAATTCGGACCATACGGACTCCACACGATGTCTGATCCACTATATGTAGCTCAGCCATCCTATCATGGCTGGCTAAGATGGTGTCATGGTCCTTGAGGACCTCCTTCGCCATGGCCGGGGAACTAAATGCGACCACGAGCTTTCTGCCTAGGCTCACCTGGAAAATTTCACCTTAGATTCCAGATAATTTGGTGAAAGTAATGATGTAACTATGGTTCCATGAACGGAAGGTTACCGATCAACGGCAAGCCTCGATGGACCTAATGGCAACGGTGCGCTCCTTCTCAACCTCATGATCATCCGCGCCAACCAAGAAATCGGACCGATTGCCCCTGCCGTGGCTTGGGGTTGTATTTTTTCCGTCCCACCCCTCACGGGTGCGGGGCAGTGCGTACCCTGGCAAAACCCGCCCCTGTCATCCTTACATCATTGCCATAACTACGAAAAACTTGACTTTCCGATAAGAATTATCACACGGCTAAGCAAAGTCAACAGAAGATTGCATAACTAACAAATATATTTTATTTTTTATTGAATTAAATATAAGTTAAATAATTACAAAATATAAGAGTATGGTTCAGGCCTATCCAAGGACGTTCACAAAATGAATTATAACACATCACAAGGCTAAGGACGTAAAGATCACATGAGAGGTAGAAACTCATCTTTGGCAGTTCAATCAGATCAGCTGAGAGTAGAGATCTGGGTTGGATAAGCGTGGGGTTGGGATAGCAATGACCGGATTTCTTATCTTTATGATTCCCTTAAACTCGTCACAAAGATCAATCTTCTTCCCTTCTGGTAAGTGCCAATCGAACGAATGCAAGAGCGAACCAAGTACGTTGACCAGCGATCTCTCGGCCAAAGAGATACCTGGACAAATTCTCCTCCCTGATCCAAATGGAAAATAACGAAAATCGTTGCCTCTGTAATCCCATTTGTTTCCGCTAATCAAGAATCTCTCCGGATCAAACTCTGATGGGTTCTCCCAAAGAGATGGGTCCCTTTGTATGGCCCACAAATTAACAAAGATCCCAGCATTTTTTGGTATTGTGTAGCCACCCACAACAATTGTTTCACTAGGAGTGTGAGGGATTAAGAATCCGTTTGGTGGGTGTAATCGAAGAGCTTCCTTCACTACTGCATCTAAATAGCGCAATTGGCTTATATGGTGATCTTGAACAATGTCGTCCGTCCCTACAACTGCATCCAATTCCTCTTGAGCTTTCTTTATTGTTTCAGGCTTGTTCAGCATCTCAGCCATCGTCCACTCTAACGTGGTTGAGCTGGTGTCGGTTCCACCGGCTACCAAGTCCTGCACCCAAATGGCAATTGACGTGGAGCTTGAGTTCAATATGACAACATTATGAGAGACGATAGTCACACCAGTGATTTTTTGGTAATCGAAATCATTCATCTTCTGTGTTCTATCTAACATGGCCTAGAGAAATCTCATCCAATCTCGATTATTACTAGGTATAAATTAAAATTGACAGCTCAAAATTTTCAATAGTAAATATGATTTCCTAAGGGATGCTAATTTCGGAGATGAACCTTAAATGTGTAATAACTAGTAAAATTAACCCCTCAAATAAAAGGGTTTTATTTATACGTAGATAGAGGATTACCATCAAAAGAGCCTTGATTTGGATCATGGTCAAAGGCGTCCGCGGATCTGCTTCTTCCTTAATCTTCAACAGTATATCAAGGAAATCCTTTCTATCTTTGTGATGTTCTTTCTCCTCTGCTTTTCCTTTATCCATTTTCAGCCGTTGATCGATGATCGTTTCCAGGATCTGATCGAACCACAACATCACCCGCTCCATCTTACGCTCGACGCCCATAAGATCAAACCTACGTAGAACAGGGAATAGATCAGAGATATTGGGTTGCCCCAAAAGCTTCCCGATTTCACCCATAGCTTCTCGAAACTCCGCTGCAACTCCAGTATCTGCATTCCCCTTGACCGTGCTACCCCAAAGAGTGCTAGTGATGCTGTTGAAGATTGTCTGGGTTAACTTTTCGCCAACATCAACTGGGGTATTGATCTTAGCATATAAATCGCTTAGTGTCTGATGAACTTGCTGCCTTCGGAAGATACTGCTAGCCTCAAGGCTCCCGACATTGAGAAGTTCTTGGATACATACTCTTCTGAGCATTCGCCAAGTAGGACCATATGGACTCCACACAAGATTTGATTCACCATATGTAGCTATAGCAGCGGCAGCCAACCTATCATGGTTGGCAAAGATGGCATCGTGGTCCTTGAGGACCTCCTTCGCCATGGCCGGCGAACTGAATACGACAATAATCTTTTTGCCAAGACGCAGCTTGAAAATCGGACCATAGAGAGAGTATAATTTGGTGATGTAACGATGTAGCTCCGGTTCCACGAACGGAAGGCTACCGATCAACGGCAAGCCTCGTGGACCCGGTGGCAATGGTGCCAATGTTCTCGACTTCCTGATCATCCATGCCAACCAAGAAATCGTAACAATTGCAAAAGAGAGCAGGAAGACTGCATCTTTCTTCATCCCTTCAAGCAACATATTTTCTAGAAGAACAAACACGCTTCCAACTGTTCAAAACCGTGGTGTAGTTTGTGGAAACGCAGGTGGGTATTGCCCTTATTTATAGCCGTAGATATCCTGCAGTGCAAATATGGATAATTAATACAAATGAAACAAAGAGTCGATGAATATTACCTGTCTAATGTCTTAAAAAACAAGGACGCCGACGTGGTCAATACGTGTGTGCGGGTCAACTTTTATGTGTTATAATTTGATGAGTGTCATTAAGTTGGATCAATTGTGCAAAAATTACTAAAGAATAAAATGGACTAAAGATTGTAAACTTGTAATATGTGCGCCATTGGTACGTGAGCCCCTTGCTGTACTGTGGGGCATGAATGGGCTATAACTCCAGAGGCTAAGATTTCTAAAGATCAAAATCATTCATAGTGTCTCTCTTGACTTAGATAGTCATGGTCTAAAATTCTCATCCACCCACCGGATGAACATACTAACTGCTGATATCTTTGAAAATATATATATATATATAGCTTTTAATTGTAAAATGGGCAACAAAACTTTTTACCATCCATTTTATCATTCTTAAAAATAGTAATATAGGACGGTGACGGTTCTCCTGAAACCGTCCCATATTACTATAGTAATATAGGATGGTTCTCTTGAAGCCATCCTATATTACTATAATATAGGATGGTTCTCCTGAAACCGTCCTATATCAGTTATTTTACATTTATTTAATCGTGTTACATGAGTTGTGTCGGGTCGACTCATTTAATAATCGTGTCGTGTTCGTGTCAACCCATATATTATAAAAGGTTAGTCTTGATACGGCACGAACACAACCCGCCAACCCGAATTGTCAGGCCTACTGCCAAGGCATTTGGAGATCTATGAACATGAAAGTACTTGACAAAGGTAAAAGCACTTGCTGATTTTGTAATATGCCTTTGACATTGATGGCTTTATAATGTGTGACTCATGTTTTTTTAAGGGCACGATCCTTAGTTCTAAAGTTCATATTCTTGTTAATAAGGGAAAAAATTATAAATTTTGAAAAAGATTTGAAAAAAAAAAAAATCAAGAAAAAGTTAATGAACAAAGGTTACAAGAACATGGATTTTATCTAGTAATTTACAATTCTTAATCGATCTACAAATAATATTTGAGAATTTGATAAATTATTCTTCAAATTAGTATCTTTTTAAATACATGTTGAATTCAGTAAATCCAAAAACAATTAAAAATATGTAAGAATTTTGGAATTATTAAAAAAGGGGACGTAAAAAAAAAGTAAGAACTATTCTGACGAACTTCAATTATTCAAAGACTTTTTGTAATTGCAATGTGATGTCATACTTTATAGTATTGTATTTGGTTATTGCTCTTTTTCAAAGGAATTTTAAATGTAAGAGCATCCGTAGAGCATAAACGAGGATTGGATGATTCTAGCATCATAAAAGTTGCACTTTCATCACATGAATTCAACTCATTAGGGGGCTACATAGGAAAATGGTCTATATTCAAATTACTAGCTAGAATCTCCAATATTCTTAATTTTTCATGTGCAAGATATCCAATGTCCAGCAAGCGGTTAAATGAGGTTTATCATCCAAAGGAGGGTTTCGTCATGCCCAAGCAATCAGATGAATGGATTGCATCACCAAAAGTGGGTTGTCATCGTGAAAAAGTGAATCAAACATATTCGAGGACTGTGGACTATAACTCTAAAACTCAAGAGTTGACTTCCAGCTTTCTTGGATCTTGATAATACGAAACAATGAGCTAGTTATTAGTTCTATAATTATTAGTTATAGACTAGTCCTTTTTTCTTTTTTTGAATCTAACTCTACAAAAGTCATCCAAGTTTTTCAACACAATATCAAATCAAGTAACTCATCAATTCAACTCACTATGTAGCAAAAACACCTTACTTTTGCTAAGATGTGAACCCAAGACCTCCCACACAACAATATAGTAGATTTTAACCAACTAACCTCGCAGTTACATTTTACCAAGAAAACACCTAGCAATTAATGTTTATTAAAGGTAAACTTTTAAATATAACTAAAAGTAAATAAAATTTTATTGAAAATTATAAAAAATGATAGGGGTGCTCATTTTAAATAGCAAGAACGCCCATATAGATGTTATTTCATGTTTTCTGAAGTGTCAAGTGGGTGTTCCTATCGATATATCAAGCAATTTTGAGTCACTGACTAGTCGCTTAGAGTTAACTTGCCACACTTTTGCATCAAATTTTTGAGTTTTTAAACAATATCGTGGATGATATTTTATGAAGGGCCTCTTTAGCATTAACTCTTGAGTGAATATACATTTATACTATGTTGTTTCAACTACGGTGCTCCTCTCTTGTTAAAGTCTTTTTCAGTTAGCAATGTCATTTAAAAAATTATACAAGTCTGTCCAGTAAGTAATCAGAATACATAACTTAGAGCCTCTATCCAAGCATGTTCATAAAATTGAACAAAATGCTGACGATGCCGTTGTAAAATTTTTGAATAAGGATAGCATTCTCTAAACATGCTTAGTACGAGATGTATTAAAAAGATACTGTTTCCAATGTTCACATCTTACACAGGTATGCATGAATAAAATCAATTCACCAATTGACTGGAATGCCCACAACGCTTGATCAACACTCGATCAAAGCTAATCGGTTTATGGTTTTATAAGTCCAGAAATTCATGAATCTATTTTTTTTATAATGACCAAGAACACAATACAATCAAGTTGCACACGCACGATCCATCCACAAGCATTGATCATGATGAAGTTGCATTTTTTTTATTTTTTATTTTAAAGGCATGAAGTTGCAATTTTCTATTGATGGAAATATAACCTTGCATTTCTGATGATTGTTTTATTAAGATTAGTTTATTTTCTCTGATTGCTCCCCTTTAATATTTTATGTTTTTTCACCAAATCAATTAACTTTCAAAAATGTATATTTATTAGAGATTTTTTGGGGGGGGAAAAGGGGGGAACCAGATCCTGGGGACACCCCTCATGCTAAGTGCACTCCACACCCCAAAGGGATGTGATGCACTACCTGAAACCAATGAACTACTTACAAGAGAGATGTCTCAGTCTAACCGTGAGGCTATATTGGCTCACACACACACACACACACACACACACACACACACACACACACACACACACACACACACACACACACAGATGATGATGATGATGATGATGATGATGATGAATGGTAGATATGTGCATCTATGAACATTCTCGAACCCAAAGTCTTTTGTGTTAGTGCTACCTTTTTTTTTCCTGAAACTAAAAACATGGTTATTTTCATGATAAATGATTACAAATTAGTAATTACTAGGAGCACCTAAGCTATCCCTTTTCCATGACAACATAATAATTGTAAGAATCGGTATAGATCAACACAATTCTATGCTCACATATACATTATTATGGAATTTAGATTAGTGCATTGATTTACAAACACAAATGCCAATCATGAATTGAATATTAAGGAAAACTGATATAAAGTGCAATAGCACCCTAACAAGAGTAAAGTGCCCTCTACTTTTTCATGGTGGGCCTCACATACCATTGATCCATTCTGTTAGATATCTCATGGCCCAAAATTCATTACAAAAGAATGTCATTAACATTCAACAAATTATGATTTAATAAGTTGAATGTAAAATTGTTGCTTCTGGGAAGCTTCGGACTATCCATATCTATCAAGATGAAAGCACCATTTTTTGAACACTAATGACTTTATTTGAGAATGACTTCTGGGTCATGAGATATCCAAAGTTAGTTGTGTCAAATAAACAACTTGGATCAATGGTAAGTTGTAACAACCCTACATTTTTATTATAGTTAAAATGGGAGTTTGAGTACAAAAATTGAATTTTACTTTTGAATTTGACTTTGAAATCTCAAAAATCCAAATGTACACATAAGAGCTTTCCAGTGACACTTATTTTGCATGAAACGGAGTTCGAAGGCAGGAAAACTAGGAATTTTACTAAGTTACAGAGGGGGACCAAATTGATAATGGCACCCCCTCTCAATGGATGGGCCCCCATGCGACAGACAACCAGAGGGAGCTCGATGCTTGGAACTCTACCCTTGGCTGTCTGTCACACGAGCAAGAGGCCAGCGAGCACCACAGCCTCCCCTCTCTCTCTCTCTCTCTCTCTCTCTCTCTCTCTCTCTCTCTCTCTCTCTCTCTCTCTCTCTCTCTCTCTAGATATTTTGTTTATCGAGCAGTCAATGTCATTTCTCCCAACCAGCGATTGTCACCAGCATAGATAAGGAAACCACCCTCCAACATCTGCATCCCTCTTCCCTCTCTTTTTCCTTTTCCCACTTCCTCTTTTTCTCACCTTCATCTTCTTTTATTGCTGGCAACGACGAAAAAACCAACTAGGGTTTTTGTCGAATTTTCCATTATTTTTGGCACTAAATGGTGATGGAATCACTTCAAAATTTACAAGAGTGAAGGGGAAAACGAGATCTAGAAATCCCATATTTTAATTCCATGAAATTTTGTAGTTTTAAGACTGTGTAATAGTCGCCAGCGGCAACCATTTTCAAGTCATCATCTCCAATGATGGTAACTAGATTCTAGCACTAACGACTAGTTTTCAACAAGGAAAATTTAGGGAAAAGTATATGGATGGAATCCTTATTAAGTGAATTTCACATCTGTGTCAATAAAAGTTCGATTGGAGATCATCTTATTGTTGAAAATTTGATCTAAACATGATGCATGAGTGGCACTAGATCTACAAATCTAGCTGTTGAAAACATGATCAAATAGCAGATGTATGAATATGATAATATGAATTACATGTTAAGGACAATTTGGTTTGAAAACATTGAGTGAAAAACTTATTAAATGTATAAAGGCTGATTGGACCATCACTTTGTAAATCTGATCATTCCAACGCTTAGATCTATGTAATTTAGGCTTGGAACATCAGATCTGATTAATTGACATCTAAATTTAAACCCCCCAACACTCAAAAGTATCTGATCTAACACTAAACAATAGATCATGGACAATCTAACTATTCAAATTAGAATGGTAATACATAAATTCATGATCCAAAGACTAAGTATGATATTTATTTCATATTTCTCAGATTGATTCGTAATTGATGATAGAAGCCCTCATCCTTGTTTTGTGACTTGTTGAGCAACATCTAAATGACCAGTAATCAATTCTAGTGAATCTGAATAATTAGATTGAGGTGGATAAATTCTAAGATTGCTAAGTTTTCATATTTATTTCACTTATGCACTGTTTGTTAAATACATGTAATTACTACATATAATTTTAGTTGATGATTATCTTTGAGATTCAAAAATAGCATCCTCATGACTTGAATTTTACAAAAAAAATTGAATTATTCGTGGATGAAATTGTCAGGTGACAAAGTCTCCATTTTTATATAAATATAAAATTATGATTATCAGGTGATACGCATCACATGCGTTAAATGTGCATTGTCCTATAAGCAAGGAAAACTCTATCGAATTTTTATTAAAAATATAAAGATTTTATTATTATAATAGAAAACATAAAAAGCACATTATGGGTTAATTTTCCTAATTAAATATCATGCATCATTTATATTTGACATCCATTAGTATTTAGATAGAAAATTTGTATTTTTAAAACCATGATCAGGTTCTGATTATGTGATCAGTAACTAATATGTCACTAAGGTATAATGGTACCTAAATTATTAATGCTGAGGATTTGTTTTAAAGATGCGCTTTCACCTGGTGGACACTATCATAGGAGGGTTATAAGGATGACCACCCACCTTTTGACGGTTGATATTTCGACACCAGGCCCAAGTGGCTAAATTTCGAGTGTGGCATCATGAGAAGGTTACACTGCTCGATCCATTCTCCTCCCGTGCGAGACGGTGATAAGTTTCATGTAGTTGATGTTAGCATTTGAGCATGCGGTGTCCCACTATTAGGCAATTGCTGCAACATAGTGATCCATGTATTTTCTTTTTGCTACAATGTCCCACGATTAGGCAATTGCTACAGTGTTACAGTGTCTCATTATAGGGTAGTTGCCACATGTTGATTTTTGGGCAACATGCAAGTGATATGATGATAGATACCCTGGCAACTAGGCATAACGATGCCTATGATGATTTGAGATTTGCTATGTTTATATTGGCACACTGAGAGCTGATATGTTTGACATAAATTGACAAGAACTTTTCTATATGTGAATTAAAATGAGATTTTAGTGCTTAACTAATTTATCATTGATTTGTGCACTTGTGTAATGAGTACTCTTTTTATGTTGACATATCATATTATTCTTACGCTTGTATTGTAGTCTGCTAATCTAAAACCTTTATTGGAATGTTTGAAAAGTATGCAAATGTTATATTGCAAATTTATATTGATAAACCTTAGGAACCAGACCTTATGATGTTTTACTGGGTGCATGATCACGTGGATGTGAATTTACATTTATTTATATTTGTGATCTTAGTCTTACCTGCTGAGTATATTCCCCTATACTTACCCCAACAACTCTACAAATAAGATCAAAGAAGAGAAACACAAGAGTGTTGAGACCAGGCACTCAGAATAGTTAGAGAGAGTATAGACACTGTTTTATAAATATTGTGAGATGACTGAGTAGTTATGTAACTGTGATAAACTGTTAGACATGTATAAATATGTTCAATGCATATTGGACTGTGGGCTGTAACCAGATAGATTCTCTAGGAAATGATAAATTTTGACTTGTCATATTTGAATATAAAAATGTTTGATTTTAGAACTCATAAATGTGTTTTGATAGGTCTTATGACACTCGAGGTTTTCTAAAAAGTCTTTTCAAAGAAAAATGTTTCCACTGTTTGTTTTGTAAAAGTAATTTTCAAATTGGGATCCCACCTTTCGAAAATAATTCTTAAAAAGGCATTTGAAAAACCTAGGTAGTCACATAAGTGGGACCACTATGGAAAGGTGGAGTCACTTCACCCTTAATTGGGATCTGTCTCACTTTATATGAGCACTTATCCTCAATTTTTATGGCATTGTTAGTTATGGTAAAAATATTTAATAAATACTCCATAACTTAACAACAACACCCTCTTTTAGAGTTTTAACACTAAAAGTAGAGAATGAGACTAGATAATATGTTCATGATGATGTTCTAGTGGTCAATTAAATCACATAATTGAGATTCTAGATTTAGACAGTAAGTTAGATCAAGTATTTGATCATTCTATAGGCTTGATCAACCTTTTAATGATCTAAACGGTTTAGATTAATGGAACACATTACAGGTTAATATGAATGGCCATGTATTACCTAATTAACTTAGAATTAAAGGTAAATAAGTTCTCTTTGTTTAATTAGGACTTCCTATGTCAATTTAGAAGCATGGAAGGCTAAGATTATAAGTCGTGAAATCTTGATTATCACACAAACTAATTAGAGAAAGGGAAAATAATGTATTATAAATAAAAAAATGCTAGAGGGGAAAAACCAATCCTACTATTTGGTTTTTACTCTCTTGTGCAATTTTTCTTTAAGGTGTGGTTTTTGAAGGGAGAAGAGTTGGACAATCTCAAGCAATCCAACCTTGTCCAACCCTTGGAAATCTTAGTGCATGTTGCAGTGTATTGATTAGGAAACAAATATGTGAAGTCTTTCTTTGTTGCATGTAAGTTGTCACTATTTCTTTTGTTGTTAAATCTCTAATTTTTGTTTATAGACTAAAGGTTTAAAGGAAAGGACATAGGGAAAAATCCAACTATTGATGGAGGCAAGATGTATTTTTTTAAGCACTTTAATTGAATTATTGGCTATTAAATTGTATGGTTAAATTTGTAATCTTTTTGTGTGTTCATTGTTTATTCTTTTGCATGAATTGTGCAACTTAGCTTTCCCCTTGACCCAGGCCCATACTACAGTACCAAAATGTGCACTTGCCTTTTTTGCTGGAGAGAGAATAGTGAGGCCACTATTAGTATGGCAAGTGGACCGATCCAGGATTCAAAATTGGGACCAACATTGGTATCAGAACCTCAAGTAAAACACTCTAGGTCAATTAGATGTGATCTAGTTAATTGGGAACTTTTATGTGAAAATTTTGACAAATAACAAATACTTAACACAATGTTATTTTCCATAAAAAAATTTAGTCAAAAAATAAGATGTTGTTTTCTATATATTAACCACCTATTTTCTACTTAACTTCAAGTGATTAATTAGCCTAATTTAAGCAATTTCTTTTTGGTTTAGGGATGAATTAAAAAGGCCTATTTTAAAATTTTAATCATATTTTCTAAAGCATCATTTATCTCATGATTTTAGGCATGAATGTTTGTATGGTTTAGGTGTTAATTTGATGCAGTTTTTGAGAGTTGATTCTATCTATATGTAGCTATCTAAGGGATTGAAATTGAGGACTATTTTTTCTCCTATAAATTTTTAAAAAATCAATCTAAAGAATGCTAAGTGTTTGTTCTCAGATTAAGGTTGAGATCTTATTTGTTTTCTCCCAATTGTAGTGATAAATTTATACAAATCACTTGACATATAGCATACTTAATTTAATATTATAATTATAATTTTTTACAATGACTAATTTTCTTTTATTTTTAAGTATTTTTTTGAATCAAGATTGCCCCTAATTTTTTCACCTATAAGGAAGACTAATTAGATCTAAAATTGGGCAGCTTTTGTTCCCAATATTTAGCCTATATTTGTTCCCTTAAATGGGAATTGTTTAGAATTTTTTTTAGATTGTTTTGGATGCTAATTTTTTGTTATTATTCTATATATTAGATTTAAAATATGTTTGAATAATTATCATATTTGATGTGCATGTTTAAATTTTTTTATGATCTATTTGTTGCAAATTATTTGAAAAAACTAAGAAAACATGTTATATAATGATTTGTGAATAGATTAGTAAAATTGTAATTTATCTTTCCTATTCCATGAAGTATGTTTTTACTTGTTTGGTGTTTCTAATTTGGTCATGCAATAAGTTGCTATGTTCAGAATGCTATGACAATTAATATATAACTTCTAAATTAGAAATTTATATGTGAATTAAATTTCATTACTTAGTAGTTGATTAAGAATTTCTTCTTCTTCTTTTGTCCAAATAGAATAGAGTTCATATCTAAACTCTATAGAGAGGAGGCATACATTGTAAATTCTAATGTATGTGAAAATTTAGTTGTTCTAGATCAATTCTAAATTGAGTGGAATAATCTAAATAATTTTGATTTATCTATATGTTTCTAAACTCAAAGTAAATTGATTAGTATTCTAGGTTAGTGTAATTTGTAATTAGTTGAACACTAAACTAATAGAAAATTTTTCTTTTTATGTTAAATATTGAGGATGATAATTAATGACAGCTTCTGAAAATGTTGCCTCAAAACTTAGTGAGACTAGAAATTTTAATGATAATAATTACCTAATGTGAAAGAGGAGTATTTGTCAAATATTTTTCTAAGATTCAGTTGAATATATACTTAACGTTGTGGTTCTAGAACCATCTACTAATATTAGTACTTAACAAAGTCAATATATATCAAAAGTTTTTTGTGGATGATAGAAGGTGAGGTCTACAATGTTAATTTTCATGGAAGGAGACATTGAAATCTTATTTGAAGTCGAACTTGCCTCCTATGGTATGTTTAAAGCTATAGTTGCTAATTATAATATCATGGATCTTATATCTCTCTTCTATTAAATAAATATAATATATAAATAAAAGAATCTGATAATGTGAATCAATAGTTAACTCTACATCGATTGTGGCTAAGGAATTGGAAGACTAAGGAATCTAATATTTAAAAAATTAAAGGTGCCTACAATTCTTGATAGTCTGCTTGTATTCTAGGATTCTATTTTTTTTTGCACTTAACTTTTTAGGAATCCTTGTGACAATGAATAGTCTGGTGTCCATGTTAGGAGTTGAAGTCCAAGGAGAGAGAAGAAATAGAGGGTGAACTTCCCTTGTGAATCTATCTAAAGATAAAAGGCAGGATCTATTTCTAAGCCAAATCAAATTCATGTTTAGAAAATAAATTTTAAAAAGGGTAAGAAACCTATAGTTAATGGATTTGATAAGGAACGAGACTATGTTAATTAAAGCTAACTATCCTAGAAAACAAGGTAGGAGGCAAGGGATAAAATAGTGATAGCATATTCAAGGGTGGAGATATCATTTGCATGATCTCTAAAGTATTGCTTGTGAGATTAGATTAAGACTCATGGTTACTTGATTATGCTTCAATGTGTTATTAGCAAATGTCAACGAATTGTTTCTAAATTCAAGGTAAAGGATGCAGACAAGCATAGGGTATTCATGGGAACAATAGTTTCTAAATGTGGGAGGCTAGGGGACATTTAGGATTTAGCTTCCTATAAAGGGAGGAACCTTGTGTTGAATGAGGACCTCTTTGCCCCAGGACACAGGCACAATCTCATTTTCATTCCATAGATTGTTCAAAAAGGTTTCGAAGTTAGGTTTTGTAGTTATAAGGCTACAATTGGTAGAGAAGTGTGTTTTGTTCTCTGGGGTCCTGTATGTTAAACTTTATAAACTTCAAGTAAAAGTTGTTTCTTCTTATATTGATAAAGCTAGTCATTCTCATTCTTTTGTTTGCTTTCTAAAGATGATTCTTTGTTATGGCATCTTAACTTAGGGCACATTAACAAAGATAAGTTAGAAAGAATGTCTGTGTATGTATTACCTAGGTAACAAAACAAAATTGATGCATGTGAACATTATTTGTTTGGTAAGATGGCTAAGACTTCTTTATGTAAAGGAAAGGGAGCTAATGAGCCACTTGAGGTGATTCACTTTGATGTTTGTGGTCCATTGAATATTAGAAATAACAGGGGAACGATCTATTTTATCACATTCATTGGTGATTATTCTATGTTTGGATATGTTTACCTTATAAGTAAAATATCTAAGGTACTAAAAAAGTCTTAAGCACTTACTACTTGGGTAGAAAATCAGTTAAGTAGGAGAATTAAAGTCCTAAGTTTAATAGAGGTGGTGAGTATCTAGGTAATATATTTGACCACTTGAGAATCAAGGTATAGTACATAAGCTTACGCTTACTTTACACTAAACTCCTCAATAAAATGGCAAAGCTAAGAGACATAATCAGACCTTGTTAGGTCCACTTTGAAATATATTGAGCCATTCTGAGTTGGGATATCATTTTTGGAAAAAGCACTATTCACTGCAATGTATATGCCCAATAGGATACCTATATATAAAAGCAATTAAAGTGAGCCACTATGAATTATGGACTGATAGAAAACTAGACATAAGTGGCCTTAGAGTGCAAAGTGCTAGTGCTCATACAAGAATACTAGACCAAAATAGGTTTGAGGTCGGAATAGAATTCAGAATTTACACAAATAACTTAGAATTAAAATGGAATCGAAACATCATTCCAATGGAACTTCAACCATTTTTGAACATTTAGTATTTGGATAGAATTCACCAAATAGAATTCTTAAGTCTATTCCTACTATAAGTGGTTCATTTAATATAATAAAAATAAAAAATTTATATGCTTAAAACATCTAATTAAGATGCTTTATAAGCTACTATATACCCATAAGAGAAGCAACCAGATGAACTACCCAAATCATCCAAAGGTAGAGTTGAATAAAATTTTCAATGACATATAAGTTGTCTTTATCAACTACAAAGGGTGACATGTATAATAAAATTTTTTGTAGCAAGTATTAAATAAAGGAAACAACTATAGAAGCATGCCTTTATCAAATATAAGGGTTGGTAACAAAGTCTAGAGAAGTGTGCTCTTATCAAATATAGGGGCATAAAAAATAATAAGAGGGCTTCATCTTCTCTTTATATAATTAGGTAAGCTATTCTTCTCTTATTTGTAATGGTGATAGGTAAAAGCAAAAGAACATATAGGTTTCAACAGAAACCCACTATGAAACTTCATGATTTTCTATAACATAGTAGCACGCGCACACACACAGACACATGTGTGTGTGTGTGTGTGTGTGTGTGTGTGTGTGTGTGTGTGTGTGTGAGAGAGAGAGAGAGAGAGAGAGAGAGAGAGAGAGAGAGAGAGAGAGAGAGAGAGAGAGAGAGAGAGAGAGAGAGAGAGAGAGAGAGAGAGAGAGTAGCATAAAAAATAAAATAAAAAATCTACTCCTTTATTGAAATCAATTTGGAAAGGGTAGAATTTAAGTTAGTAAAAAAATGATGTTTTATAGTAGGACGAATTTTGCTCCTGAATTCCATCTTAAATTCTAAAAAACTAAAATTCCCAAGTTCTATCATCTTACATGTGAATCTAAATTCCCTCAAATTATAAAACTCTACTACCTAAATATAATTTTTGCCCTTAAATTCTAAATTCTATCATGAATACTAAAACTCTACACCCACCTAAGCTAGACCCTAAGATTATAAAAGTGTAACTCATAGCGTATTGTGATCACTATAAGGGGTACTGGTTTGTAGTCACCACTCTATTGAGTTAGTGAGAGTTATTGAAAGTAAAGATGCACATTTTCTAGAACATGAAATGGATAGTTTCTATAAAGAAATTTGAATTATTTGAAGTAACAAAGTATAAGAAGAAATTTCATGATCTTGTTGAGATTATACATTCATCTCCTGAGCTTTACACGGTTTCTAGAATTCTTATAGATAGGAGACCATCTTCTTCTTTAAGGGATCATTATGTGATGTTAGGAGAGATAGGAGAAGATATCATGATCGACTATGCACGTCAAATAGATAATTATCCTATAAGTTATCCCGAAGCTATTAATACTAGAGATAGTAATAAATGCTAGCCTCCATTCAAGAAGAAAAAGATTCCATCATAAAGAATAAATTTTGGGTATATGATCATCTACCTAAAGGTAAGAAAACCATTGGGGTAAATGGATCTTCAAAAAGAAATTAAATCAAATGGTTCAATCAAATAGTATAACTCTAGGTTGATTGCCAAAGGCTTTTCTCATATTGAGGGCATAAATTATCAAGAGACATTCTCTCCAATATCTAGGTATACCTCTATTAGGTTTTTGATGGTAGTAACTACATATTTAGATGTTGAATTACACCATATAGATGTTAAGGCTCCCTTTCTTAATGTGGACTTGGAGGAAGATTTATTCATGGAGGTTCTTGAGGGTTTTCAGGATAAAGCTTTTAAAAGTAAAGTGTGGATGCTGATTTAAGTCTCTCAATGGACTAAAATAATTGCACCAAGGCTATGGAATCATACTTTTTATAAAGTCATTTTGGAATATGGTTTTGATCCCAATGGATATGACCTTTATGCATACTCCTTTGTCAATGGACGTATGTTTATGTTGGTGTCATTATGTGTTGATGTTATTTTGTTGATGGGCAATGACCTTAATATGATCGTTAAAACAAAAGAGTAGCTTAAAAATCAAGTTTGAAATAAAAGATTTGGGTGAAGCCTCTAATATATTAGGTATTTAGATAGAAAGAAATAGGAAAGCCAAAAACTTAGCTTGACTCAAAAATCATATCTAGATTGAATCCCTAAGAGATTTGATGTAGTTGAGTAGAATCCTATGGATACCAACTTATAAGGGTACCTAATCAAGTAATAAGATGACTCCCTCAAGTGATGAGGATAGATTGGTTATAAAGTCTAAGTCATATGCTTAGGCTATAGGTAGTTTAATGTATTTTATGGCATAGACCAAACTGGATATAGACTTTGTTGTTGGTCTTTTGAGCAGGTTTCAGAGTGACCCTATAGTTCTTCATTGGAATGTAGTTAAGTAGGTATTTTGCTACCTAGTGGAAGCTTACCTTTCAAGCAAATGAGCTTGTACCTCTCAGGTTCGATGATTTTGATCATGGGAGCGACCTAGATAAGATGAAATCTATAGTTATGCATGTATTTGTGTTTAGTGGGCTGTAATTTCACTAAGCAACAAGATGCAAAAGTCCATTGTCAAGTCCACCATAGAAGCTAAGTTTGTAGCTTATAATTTATCTACCTTAGAGGCTGTTTGTATTAGAGATTTTCTAGTAGATTTAAAGTTAGATGTGTGGCTAGACATTCCTATGGAGCTAAGGTGTGATAACTTAGCTACATATATATACTTAGGAATGATGAGATTCGTTCAAAGGAAAAGTATATAGAGCTGCATTATCTATATGTGTTTGGCATCTTATGGAAGAGGATAGTGACCGCGAGTTATATTTCTACTTTTGAAATGTTGGTAGATCCTTTGACTAAGGCCTTGCCTAAGAATCTATTTTTGAGGCATAGGAACTCACTAAGATTAAGGAGAGTCCTACAAGTTTCATCTATTTCTAGTTTTAATCAACCAAGTGGGAAGTGTTGGCCCTAGTGGTCAATTCAACCATAGGACCAGTTTTTGGCTTAGGTTATTAAGTTAGATCATATGCCTTATCATTTAATTGGCTTGATCAACTTCTTAGATGATCTGAATGGTTAAGATTAAAGGAAATATATTCAAATTAATTTATAAATGGCCTTTTGTTATTTCTCTATGTATAATAAGAACCTCTTGATCAACTATTAGGCATTAGATGGCTATAATCACATGCCACCTTGTGCTTTGTCTAACAAGAAAACTAATTAGAAACATGTTCTAGTTAGGAAAGGGACAAAAAATCATGTTATATATATAGAAAGACAGGAAAAACTAACTATGTTGTACTTTCCTCCACTGTGTGATTTTCTATAAGGCTTGTGGTTTTTGGTAGAGCAGAAAAAGAGTTGGACAATTTGGTTTTTGATTAATTCAACCTTGTGTTAGAATAGTTGCATCATAGTTTGTGCTTGAACAAGTTGATCAAAAAGGAGGTTCTGTAAGATTCATCTGTTTGCCTCCTAGTTATCGTTGTTCTTTCTTCTTTTTCTGATCTCTAGGTTATGGTTAGAAATTTTTTATTGAAAAAAAAGAGTTCTAGGGGAAACTTTGTCCATCAACAAAGACAAATCTTATGTATACCTACATCTTTCTATCGTTACAAGCTGATTATCATGTAATTTTAGACTATAATGGGAGTATATTTTCTACTTGTTTTCCATGTATTTTGCAGCTAGATAAAATTTTATTAATCATCCACCAAGAGGATTAGGTAGAAGAATAACAAGCTTGATCCCCAAGAGGGTTTAATGTGATTCCCTAGATTAAAGCCAAATCATTCTTTGTCAGTACTGGTGAAGAATTACAAAGCAAATACCTTCCACACTCTCTTAAATATAATCCTAAGTCTACTCCCTTGGGCAAAGGAACAAGCAGTGATGCAATCCTGCCAGCACACGTATCCCCGTGGAGATGCCAAATTGTACGCAACAAGATATGCCAGATGTTGTTGGCATGGCATGTGGATCTTGGGGTCCTTTAGCAAAATAAAATCAAATTTTTAAAGATTAAAATTCTCTTCTCTTGTTCAACACTTCTTCGATTGACGATAATCTTTTAAGGAATTTTGCCATTATCAAATTTTTGAATGAGGACATCATTCTCCATGCATGTTTCCATAGAGTCACACAAAGGAGATATTGGATCCAGTGTTCCGATGTTATACAGGTATGTACAATTAAAATGATCCCATCGAACGGCCGCAATAAGTTTATAAATTCAAAAATATCACTATCCTATTTTTTTAGATAATGTCCAAGAAGACAATATAATCCAATTGCAAGCAATTAATGCAGGTGCAAGCATTGATGATCAAGTTTCAATTTTCTATTACATTAATTTATTTTCTTTGTTCTTCAACGTTTAATATTTTATCAGTTCTCTGCTCAACACACCAACTTTCAAAAGAAGTATATTTACGAGTTCTAGCTGCCATTTGACACTATTACTGGAAAAAAAAATTATAATAGCTAAAAGCACATGCTGCGACTTGATCGTTAGTAATCAAAACCATTCATCTTCTAGGTCACATCTTTAGATATCTACAAGGACGCCAAAAGTTTTCTCCTTTGGATGAAGCTAAATAATTACGATCACTTGTTTCTTTTATGAACTATGTTTTCCCCCTAAACTTTCAAAATGGTTATATTCACGCTAAAAGATTACAAAATCTACATGTATACAATAATGGACTGTGAGCACTTAAGCCGTCCATCTTCCATGACAAAATAATAATCGTAAGAGTCATTCAACAATGATGCATTTGTTATATGGCCAAGAAAATGAGCTGTGTCGATCACCACAATTCTGGGCTCACATCTTCTTTGGAAGCATGTAGATTAGTGCAGTGACTTGCGTGGGAAAATTCCAGGCAGAAACTCAATACTTATGGCATCCGTTCATTAAGATCAAAAGATTTGATGAGTACTTCCCCAACTTTAACAACCACACCCCTCCTTCATGATTCTGGTGGGGAACGAGATAAGGTAACGGCTCTCTGTCTTTTTCGAGGAACCATAATTTCATGGGAATAGAGAGGAAGCGGATGACGGCATGCATCCGAAAGTCTTAAGCGTGGAATTTCATGGGGCCGGCCCGTAGAAGAAGTCTTCCATTAGTTGAAGTGGAAACCGTGTATTTCGTTTCCCATTTATGTCTGCACGTCAAATTTGACCTTGGAAGGCTACTTAATGCTCATACTCACATCCTTGCAGCTCTGACTTCTTCGTGCCCAGTAGCAGCAAAATTATATAGGAAACTGGTTTTAATAATTAAAAATGATAAGGAGATAAATGCTAGCTTGCTTGAGCGAGCAAGGCACCTTATGGAGCCCACATGTTCCAGGTCTGCACAACGGAATCCGTTAATCTGACCGCTCATGACAACCTACTTGTGTCAATGACACTGATCTTTTCATGATTGGTTGCCTCAAGGCCCTCCATCTATGAGGCGAAAAGGATATTTTTAAGATAACATAGACCAACTTCTATCTTGAATGGAAGGAAAATATAGACCATTGATTTTTATTGGGCTATTTTCGCTGGTTGTAGGTAAGGTATCATGTGCCATGGGACGAAAACCTTGTGATTCTCTTACTGACTATTGATATTCTGCTATTTTAGCTTCCTTAATCAAGCTAGTGCCTGGTGCTTAGTAGTCGAACTGTTTGTTAGTTTTTCCTTTTTTCTTTTTCTTTTTCTTTGAAAAATGTGGATTTACTGCAACTAGAGCTACAGAAAGGAAAACCTTGTATGCCCACGTTTTACCTAGAGGGGCCGCCCTTCAGATGATCCGGCACATTCAACAGATTGCTCCAGCTTTCGTCCATTGGGTATCTCTATGATTCGATTATTTTAGCACAAGCATCCTAGAAAGTGTGTTTGGTGAGCTAAATTTAGACTGATAGCTGTTCATACAAAGTTTCTAACCGTCCGGTTCTTGCATTCAAAAGCCAATTTTTAGATCCTAGGATTATCAATGTACATATCTTTTGAACTGCTAGCCAATCCAAAGCCAGAGAAATCCGATGAAACCAGTAGGATCATAATAAGGTGGACCCTCTTCATTCAAAGTGTGGGGCTATTTTAGAGAACCGCTCTATGCAGCCTTGCGTTTAGCATTTTTCTTATAAATTATCCAAGAAATTGTTGAACTAAGAGGAACGATTTGTAGGAGGCAACCCAATATCGCATAATAAGCCCCACTTAATTGATCTAATCCTTTCACCCCATGCCATGTCGTGCTACACCTCTACTCAATATGTTTTTGTTTGTACAATGTAAACTGTTGCGTACGTATACATAGCATATGATGTTATGTATGCAACTACAGAGCCGGCATTCAGTTGGATGTTTAGAACTGCATTTATATGATTTTTGGGCTAGCAATATCAAATCTTGGAGCTGCAGATGAACAGTCAAAATCAAACAAAGGTTAGGCCTATTATGTAAAAGTCGACGCACATCGATCAAAGTGAGGCTCATCACGGCCACTTTAATTAGATTATGCGCTGTGAAATATTTGATCGGAATGGTCTAATTAACCACAGTGGAAACTAACAGGCCAGATCAGAGTCTTCAGACAAATGGGCCGATTGACAAAACCCATGTGATTATTCTTCCTTCCAAAGTTTTGTATTCTTTAACTCATTTTAGCTTATCGTCACAGTTTACCCCACAAGGCACCACATAAGCATCTAAGGATATTAAAATCGTTTCAAATCTTCCCTACCAAGAAACTTCTTAGGACCAGATATATATGAAGAGATTTGGAGTTTCAACAAGCCAAGAATTCTGAAAACAGCAGGTCGCGCCTTTGAAGGCTAAGGATCCGTAATCCGATGTCCCTTGATTATTTTAGATCTCCAAATAGCCCAGAAATCATGTCACATTCAGGAAATTCTGGCTGAAAGTAACACGTAAGTTTTTATTCGATCACTAAACATTATTCATCTACTCAACATCTAAACGTGTACGTTATTCCAGCTTATGATTGAATGATTCCCCCGATCTTCGTGATTAGAGATCCAAAATAAGGCTTATGAAGTAATTCTCAATATTGAAATGGGCATGCCTCGTTGGGATTTAGTATGTTTATAATAATGACCTTTCTTATAAATAACCAGCATGCTTTTCACATGGTCATGACAGAACATTACGAGCGCGCAAGTTCCCGTGTAGAAGATCTTTTATACACTAGTCTATGGCGCACCACATCTTCATGACATGATCGAAAGCATTAAAACTATGCTATGTTTGAATCTTGTATGCCTGTATTTTCAGTAAATGGAAACATAAATAGACGTTGTTAATCCCTCAAAGCTCCTCCTATCCATTCTGGTCCCAGGTTTCCCAGGCTAAAATACATAAACTGTTAAAGTTTTAAAAAAAATATTTTTGAGAGAGCATTTACTAATAAAAATATAATCCAGAGGAGAGTAGAGTGAGAATTATTAAATAAAATGGTAAGGTTAAAAAAAGATAGCAATTATTAGATGTGGTTGAAAGAAAAGATAATCCTTAATGTGATTGCCAATTAATAAGAAAGACAAAGAATTAATTAATATAAATATCTTAATGGGAGAAAAGAAATAGAAAGATGTTATAGGAAAATTTATTATGAGACAACAAAGAGAGAATAAATGAAATTATAGAAAGTTAATTTAGTTCCATGTATAGGAACCAATGTGAAGGAAAGCCTTGGCACAACGGTAGAGTTTAGGTACATGACCTTGAGGTCAAAGGTTCGAGGTGTGGAAAAGTCCTCTTGCAAAATTGAAGGTAAAGCTGCATATTATAGACCCTTGTGGTCTGCCCTTTCCCCAAACCCCACATGTGTGGGAGCTTCATGCACTGGGCTGCCCTTTATATAAGAACCAATGCAAAGGTGTTTATTTTAATGAGATTTATAAGTAGAAATGCTAACATTAAGAAGAAGAAAAAAAGGGAAAAAAAAAAAAGAAAAAAAAGTTACATGTGGTATTCTCTCTTGTAAAGGCACATAATCTTATATTATAATAGATAACTTCCTAATAAAAAACCCAAACTTACTTAGTTTGGAACTCATCCTTATTTGATTCTATATGGTTGGAGATTTGTGGGGACCTGTGAGCCCAATCAAGTTGAATGCTATTTGGGCTACATTAATGTGCTGTAAATCTAACAACTTCATTTTTAGAATATAAATATTTATTTTTCTTAGTATTGGCAACAAAAACAAGTTAGCTCAATTGGTTATAGAGTGGATATAAATACTTTAAGTCTAGAGTTCATGTCTCTAAATTAGCCACAAGGCAATCTTTTTGGAGAAATTCCCTATCCAAAGCCAAGGAATGTCTGGGTGCAATGACTCTAGAGAATTCTCGATCTCTTGTTTGAAGCATGCATGCACTTGCTCTTGAATTACTATAGGTTTCATTGATCTCATGTTGCAACATGTGTGCTCTTACTATTGATTTATCTTAGATTATATTCATCAATGGCATAGTAAGTATGTGCACTCTTTTATCCTCAAGTTCTATCAAGGAATGTAGTTGTTTCATGCTTTATCTTAGGATAGCATGATCAAATAAGTAGGTGCACTCTATTAATCTTGGAACTACTATCAAGGGGCAAGGTTGATTTCATGTTTTCAAACACTGATTTCATGACAAATGAACATGTGCATCAACTTATTTCCTTAAACCATAAATGTGCTCCATAGATTTTTAGATCTAAGCACCATACACACACATCATTAGGCTAGAATCTAAGTGCACTTGTCTTGATTGCAGTTGGCCTCCATTTCACACCTGCACACCATTGATGTGTCATTAGTTGTATACAAATTCATTATTTGTTATAATTTCCAACTCCATGAGTGGTGCTCCTAATAAAGTCTTGCACCCAGTTTATCATTGATTTCAAAGCACTATTTTTTTTTTTATGCTTGATTCACACAACAAATATCTAAGTTTGATGAGTTTAGCAAAATTTGTCAGGGCACAGTACCCTGATTCCATAGTGGATCATGCAACTATATGTTGGAGATCAAACCTTTGCTAAGTTAAATTAGAAAACATCACAAAAAGAACCTACCCAATCAACAACACTGAATGCATGGATTTGAGGATCATTTCCATAGCTAGCATAAAGGCATTTTTATAGCAGCCCAATGCATAAAATGACACACTTTCTCTATAGAAAAAGCCAGATCAAGCCATGTAAGAGTGGCATATTATAAAAACCAAAAATAAATAAATGTGCGACATTGTTTTAAATCATCAAGTATTGTGCCAATGAAGATGTAGCTACAGGAGATTTGAGTGATTCTAATTGATCCATGCTAGCTCTTTTGAGAAGATCATGCACATAATTTTGTTGATATACTAATAAACTATCCAAGTACTTGATCACCTCAATTTGGATTTCACACCAACTTTCATTAATAACAGAGTTGAATTGATAGATCAAAGAATATATTACAAATAAGGATTTAAATATCCATATATGCATACATGCTGATAGAAGTTTAGAATCAAATTCACCAATCCACTACGCATTAAACAATAGACCTGCACACTTTCTCTTATGATCTTCTCTCTCAAACTAGGTCATTCTACATATTGTTATTTAATTCATTTTATAATGATTTTTGGCATAGCTTGATAACACTTATAATCTGATGGCTTGGAGTGCTTTATACTACTAATGTACAGGTTGGCTTACCAAGGCCTGCCTTATTTCTCTTGTCTATCAATTCCTCTTATCACTGCTCAAATGGTAATAACAATTGACAAATTATGAAACAAATAACTTGAGTTGGTAATAGAACAATAACAGTATGTATATATCATAATATAAGTAGATAAGTGGTACAATACGAAATACTAATTCATAAATAGAAGGGATACCGAATAAATTACAATCTAAAACTACGATGAAGCTTACCACATGCCTTTAAATTTGTTCTTTCTACTACATTAAGTCGAGGCACAAATTACAAAAGTATAGCTTCATAGTATTAGTATATTTGGATGAAAATAGTGAGAAACATCATATTTCAATCTTGCATCCTTCAATGATTATCAATTTGACCGATTGATCTCTTGTCTTGAGTATGTGTACCCTTGAACTGACCTTGTTGGAGTTTATTATTTATATCTACCCATGTTTGATTTGATCCTTTTTTTGATGAACAAATACACACTTGATTATATAATTTCATGTGCACTGTGATGGATTATTTTCACACCATTGAACTTAAGTGAATTACATGTACACACAACTATGAATTTGTTTTGGAATCATACTATTAACTTTATTTAGGTAAAAGTGCTTCATGTTCAAAATAACACTAATTTCCATCATTGATCTCACTTGATATTGGATGATTATGTTCTTGGATGCTTTTAAAGTAGAAAGAAAGTTTATGATAAATGCACGTGTGTGTTCAATATGAAAAAAGTGGATTACCATATATGCTCATTGAGAGATGCGCTTACATGCATGTGTAAGATACAAATATGCTTTATTAAAAATAATGATATGTTGATTAATCTAAGGAGTGTTTGCATGATTGTACTATAAATTTGAGATCAAAATTGTAATTCAATTCTTGGGAATCATTTATGAGGGGTAATTGATGAGACCCCTATAGTTTGCTATGCTAGGAGTGTAGCCACTAACACTCTGAAAAAAAAATTTGATACTTGCCTAAGGTAAAGCCTTCTGTGTGAATGGAAGGGTCATGGGACTTTTCATTTAGTGTGATCTGTTCTCTCCCATGAGGATTGGTGTAGGTTGTGCAGTATCCATAATAGAACGTAAGCATGAGATATTGGTTCTCTCTGTGTGCATAGCAAACAAGATTTGATATGAACATGTGTGTGTGTGTGTGTGTGTGTGTGTGTGTGTGTGTGTGTGTGTGTGTGTGTGTCTGTCTGTCTGTCTGTCTGTCAACCTCGAGGGATTTAGACCATTCACCTCTATGGCCTCAGTAGGACGCTACTATTTGATCAGTTTAATGTCATGTTATATGTTCAAAATATTGGGTACAACTTGTAAAGTTGTATACTTTTATATTGAGACTTATAAAATACTCTATGTAATTTATTGTGGATTTTGAGATTTAATCGTTATCGAGTTTGATACCAATCGTGATTAATTGTTAGCATTTTATTATCTTTATGCCTCGATATGTTTTCCTACATGTTTTGTCTAGCTTAGAATTTTCCACTGAGTGGTTGTACTCACCCCACTAACAATTTTAATTCAATCTTCTGAGTAAGACTAAAGAATTGAGCCAAAATAGGAACTTTGGAGCAAAAGAGTGAAAGAGTGAAAGTATCATAGTGAAATTAGTTACTTATTTTGTTTAGAATAACAACCTTAAACATTTAGAACAATGATGTAATGGGACAATTAGCTTTGCTATAAATGTGAGAATTTGATTTAATTTAAGTTATGGTTTTATTTCAGATTGTTTGAGTTGTGACCAGTGGGTCTTGGTAGTGGTTATTCTTACAAATATATTTTGACTATATGTGGAGTTTCAATAAGACACTTAGGCTTAGAAGGGCAGTTTTGAAAATTATATACATGGTACATCTTTGAAATGTTTAAAAAAAATTCTATTCAGGATCCTGATCATTTCCAAACAAATTTTACAAAGGTCGTTTATGAAAACCCGGGGCGTCACAGTAAAATATCTCTACAACTCTGTGATGTCTCATTAGTTTTGAATGCTGATCACTATGACATTCACCAAATGGAGATTCCAAGGTTATCAAATCTTTAAGCAGCACTAAAATACTAGGAGAAATTCCTACAAATTTGACATGAACACTGTTCTAGAGTTTTTAAGCTATAAATTGCAAGCATAAGAAGAAAGATTGGGATAGCAAGCAGTGGAGATAATTATGTTAAGCAACTTAGGATATTTAAGGATTTTCACCAACTTTGTGTCAAAATTCTTTCCTTGGTTGAGCTCAAGGGTTTCCTAAAACTGTCCCAATTGCAAAGATTTTGAAATTCAAAACGGATAGTAAATGTATGACTAATTGAAGATTAGAAAATCAATGTTTGCAGAACAACAATAAATAATTATATAGGAAGGTTAGCGCATGAGAAAAGTAATTATATCAAACTATTAAGTATTCAATTTTAACCAAAATACCCTTAATCTAGCATTTAATTAGATCATCTAAGCAATCAATTTTGAGATTTTAAATAAAATTTTGTATTTTAGCTCTAATTGGCCATCCAACTGTTGATTTGTAAAATTTAATAGTCAGATGATCATCAAAGCTAATTAGAGGAGTAATGAATTATTTAGATGACTCTAATTTGGTTTTGTGTATTGCAAATGAATCAAATCAAAATTGGATAATCCAGATCAACTTAGATGGATTAGATCAAGACGAGAAAACTTCTTGAAAAAAGAGGAAATTGAAGATCATTAGGATACATAGATGGATAAGAAAGAAGAAGAGGAGTCTAAATCAAAATTAAACTCCTCCGAAAGATCTATAAAAAGGGAAGAAATTTAAAGTAAAAAAGTGGTTAGGAGGCTGAAGGCTGGTGAACCTCTCTCTCACCCATCTCTCTAGTTCTGACCATGTCTCTTTATTCTCTCTCTCGTTCTCTCCTTTCTCTCCCACATCTTCTTCTTCTCTCTTTATATCACTTTCTCTTTCTCTCTGCATCAGTCTCTCTTTCATTCACCCAAGCCTCCCCTCTCAGCTTTCTTCTTTCTCTAATTTATTCTATCACTTCTTTCTCTTCTATAGTATCACTCTCATTCTCTCTATCACATCAGCATCCTGAACCAAGCGCTTGTAGGAATCCCTATCCTTCTCTCTTTTTCATTTTCTCCCTCTGTTTCTTCATTCATTCTCTGCTCCACCTCTTTCTCTACCCTCCATCACCAACAGCAGGCAAAGATCTACACCATTTGCACCATCCCCTTTATCTTTTTGTCTTGATCTTTGTCTGCACAACCAACTACATCGCCCAGTATAGCCCGGCCCACCTTCCTCTTATCTTTCCCTCTCTTTCAGCGCTCTCTTCTCTATCTCTCACTCACCGCCAACGCACCGGCAGCCACTAGTATCTCCTCATCCATCGCACAGCACCCGATGTGTGACGACTGTGTTTTCATATGTATTTTTAAATACAAACTAATTTCTAATTCAGGATTAAACCAGTTTGAAATAGTTTTTGTAAAAACAATGCAATACAGTGGAAAATCTTTTCTTTTAAATTCACTTTGAAAAGCCTCGAGTGTCATTTTTCTTTCCTCAAAACAAGGATTATCGGTGAAATGAACACTCATTTCTACCAAAAATTAGACAGAGTTTCCTTTGTTTTTCTGACATATGACATTTAACGCATGTCATTGCGAAGTACTTGATAAATATTCATTGACATTTTAAAACATAAATGGAGACTCTATCTCCTTTTCATACATCTAACAAAATAAAAATAATTTACTAAACAAAACACACCCAAAACCTCCACAGTACAACCTAGCCATATAAGTCTTCCAAATTTCCATAATTACACACAATGCAGTCTCTTTTTCATCAAATACCATAACTTTAATTCAAAAACCAATTCTTACCTGTCCTTTTCCAAAGCTTCTGTTGGCACGCTTTGTCAGTAAACAGCCCATATTCCTTAGGAGTCCTCTGTTCTGAAATAATGTCAACATGTTAGACCTACTACTATTCTCTGTATATGAGACATTGCAAACCAAAGCAATGCGTCAGCAAAAAATTGCTTGTGTAGGTGGAATAAGATGCAAATTTTACATAAACAAAATCACGATAATTTTATATAAATCAATTTGTCTATGCTGAATCATGCAAACACAATTTAATTATCATTTAACTTAAATCATTCAACATTCATAAAAATCATGAATCCATGCCAAAATGGAAGAAATACCAATGCATCAGTACAAGCATAATCTTTAAAATGCAAAGTATGCAGTCACATGTCAAACTTACAAGTCATTCACATTTCTTGATACCAGTCTTTGCTCTTACGAGCCATTTTACATAGCAAATACCAACGCATTGTTATATATATCAGAGTGTATAGCAAACAATATTATCCTCTTTGGGCCCCTACGTAAGGTCACCTCATTTGGGCTAATCCTCAAGGTTTTATTTTCCTCTGCAAGGTTACCTCATTCGGTACCCACCTCACTTGGGACACATCATTATGTGCTTTAGAGTGTACAGCAAACAATTATCCTTTTTAGCAGATTGCCCCGTGAATGAACTATTGTTCAAAAGGCCTCACGTCACCTCAAGATTTTGCGCCCCACAGTGTGAGCGTGCAACTGCTTAGAACCATTGGTGCGCGTGTTATTAATAGTATCAGAGTACACAATGAGCAATATTATCCTCTTTAGCAGACTGCCCCATGGACGAACCACTGTCCAAGAGGACTCATGTTGCCTCAAGGTTTTGTTCCACATAGTGTGGGTGCGCAATTGTCCAGAACCACCGATGAACTTGTCGCTCCATGTCATGAACAAACAAATAGACTAGAACATCACAATGTACAACATGTGCTTACACACAAGCAATTTAATCATGATTGAATCTCAATATGCACATCCATCTTATCTTTCATATAAACTGAAAAGACATGTTTCAATGCTTGAAATTCATATATAAATACATACATATATATGTAGTGTAAATCTTAGCAAATCTTAATTACGTATACCTCAAATGGAGATTTTCAGGTGTTAAGTGTTCAATTTTGGTCAAAATATCCCTAATTTAGTATTTGATTAGAGCATCTAGACCATTAATTTTAAGATTTTAAATCAAATATTTCATTTTAGCTTTAATTGGCCATCCAACCGTTGAATTGTAAAATTTAGTGGTTAAATGACTATTAAAGCCAATGGACGGTTTAGATTGCGCTAATTGAGTCTTGTGCATTGCAGATCAGTCAACTCAGTCATGGACGCTCCAGATTGAATCATGAAAATCAGATGGAATTTGAAGAGTCATAGTACAAAACAAGATTGAAGACTTGCAGAGTTCTAATAAGACTAGAATTCCAGTGGACCCACTCTCTTTCTTATCTCTCTTTTCTCTCTCTCTCTCTCTCTCTCTCTCTCTCTCTCTCTCTCTCTCTCTCTCTCTCTCTTATCTTCCTTATCTTTCTCTTATCTTTCTCCTCTCTTTTCTCTTATTCTCTCTCTTATCCCTCTCTCCTATACGTCTCTCCCTATCTCTCTTTTAAAAGACCCTTCTTTCTTCTCCAAAAGGATGGTTTTTTCCTTTTAGGAAGGGGCAGGCTAGGCTCTCTCTCTCTCTTTCTCTCTGCTTAGCTTCTCCTATCTTCTTTCTCTCCCTCTCATTCTCCTTGCTCACCACACCTGATTGTCTACTGCCCCAATGTCAACCCCCATCAATCTCTTTGTTCCAGACCCCGCAAATCTCCACCGCTCATGCCCAGTCCACCTCGCATCTCTTTTCTTTTTCTAACCACACCGGCCCAAGCATCGTCTCCACCCTGCCATCACCAGAACCTAAATGGCACTTGCTCATCTCTCCATTAGTCTCTTTACCGAAGTAACCCACCATGCATCAACAACTTCAGAGATCACCGCATCTGCCTAAATCTCCATTCAACGCACAAGCACCATCTTCCCTTTTGCTTCACAATCACCCTACCTTCCATCGCACCAGTCTCATCTTCCCTGCTTGTTCTGATTAGGAGATTCTTCATCACTGCACGCACCAGACGAGTTTGTCCCTGGCCGCACCTCTTTCTCTGGTCACACACCCAGATCATTTCCCTCTCCACTACCGAGACTGGCTACCTTTATTTCCCAGATCTTCTCGACGGCCCAGACGTCTACTCCGGACGACCCAAGGAGAGAAAACCATCTCCGGTTTTCTCCCATCGTCCTCCTTCCCACGTTTTGGGTTCTCCCTTCTTCTTAGACCCCTTCATCCCATCACCGGTTTTCCAATTACCGCACCACCTTTGCCTAGGCAGCATTGGACTTCCAACAATCCCAATCGATCTTCCTCCTTCCCATAGCCAGACAAGCCCAGTCATCAACGCTCCCTTCGCTTTCACCAATACAGCCCAGCCCTCTCTCTTGGCTGACCCGTAGAAGAACCCTCCTACTTCCTTCTCTCTCTCTCTCTCTCTCTCTCTCTCTCTCTCTCTCTCTCTCTCTCTCTCTCTGGCTGGACGGCTTCTCCCCCTGACCAGCATCTTTACTCCTTTCCAGATAGTCGACGTATTCTACCCTGATTGGATGGTCCAGACGACGCCCACTTCCCCCAGCATAGAACTAGTCCACAGGAGGTGTCTTTCTCTGCTCCAGGTTTCCCATCTCCGGCTTCATCGTGCCAGCCCCTGAACCAGACGACGCCCAGAAGGGGCGTCGTTTTTTTTTCCCACCAAGATCCAGACCCTGCTTCATCAAGTTTTTCTCCATCAGCAGGATCGCGTCCCATCTCTTCTCCGAGTCAGACGGTCCTGGGGAAGAAAACCCAGAACGGGTTTTCTCCCATATCTCCTCTCCTTCCTCTCTCTCTCTCTCTCTCTCTCTCTCCCTCCTTCTTCTCCTTTCTTCTTCCCCATCTTCTTCTTCGGCGGTCTTTCTTTGCATCACCGCACGTTCCGGGGAAGGAAACCCAAGTCGGGTTTCCACCCTCGAGTTCCTCTTCTTCCCTTCTCTCCTTCTTCTTCCCTTCTCCTTCCTTCCTCTTTTCCTCCCTTCTTCTCCCTTTTTCCCCTCTACGGTTTTCTTCTTCATCGTTTTTTTTTTTCCTGGTTTTTAGTTAAAAACCAGAAACCCCTGGAATTCCAAGTCTACCCCTGGAAGATTTCTGGAATGACCAACAAGTCCCCATTTTAATACCAACTCTGTCCTTTTTCAGAAATTCCATCTGTGTCCCTTGGCAGATTTCAGAAATACCAACTGTGTCCCCGGTTTAATTACAACTGTGTCCCTGTGCTATTCTAGTTTTAACTTATCTTCATTCTGACTATTCAGGGACAGTGCAATCAAGGACAGACTAATCCAGAGACAGTGCAGTCCAAGGATAAGCTTATCCAAGACGCATTTTATTTTTATTTTCTGTTTTCCTTGGAATAAATATTTGTGAACATTGGAACAATTGAATAAATCTGGATTTTATTTTTTGTTAGTTTTTATTCTTTTAGTTGAATTTTATTTAAAACTCCATAATTTTAAATCAAGTCCTCGTGGGATCGACCCGTATTTGCATAGCTATACTACAATAGCCCGTGCACTTGCGGTTAAACAATCAACAAGTTTTTGGCGCCGTTGCCGGGGACTTGAAATGGAGTTTTTATAAAATTTAATTAAAAATAAAAAAAATCAGAAAAAATCAGAAAAAATCCAGAAAAATACAAAAAATTAGGAATTGCATTTTAGGCATTTTTAGGTGCATCTTTAGGCATTTTTAGTGCATAATCACTTTATTTCCTGAATTTGGTACTAATTGTTATTTTTCTTTTTCAGGAAATTGGAGTGGAGCTTCATCAATTGATAGATTTTTCTTGCTTTCCTAAATTAGAAATTTTATTTTTGAGTGAATCTTGTAGTGAGGCCCCTTGTAATTTGCATTTTCAATTTCAATTTTTAAAGGGTTGTAATAATACAGGGCAAGTGTGGGACACGGTGGCCCACACTTGATCTTCATCAGAAATCTCACTGTAAGTCTTCTCACTCATTTAATTTTCTAGATTAGGGTTTGCATTTAGAATAATTTGCATTGTTTGATACTTAATTGCATATAGAAAGCATATGTTATAATTGTTGCATCTTAGGGTTTTGCATTAGTTTATTGCTTTCAATTGCATTTTAGGACACGTCTAACGCTTTAAGATGGATTATATGTTGATAGAATTGCCATGGTGTGTGAAATTTAATTAGTAAGGGCACCCTACCCCACAAGATCAAGGGTGGATTTCATCACCACTCCTTGGCCCACCTAGGATAATCATCTCAAGCGCGCAACCTCTCCTTTCACATTAATTTAAAATCAATCAGAAGAGACCTATAGGGTTATCACATGCTCATAGGACCCTCTTAATAGGACACGAATTGCTGTTACTCTGGTTGCTTTTGATCACTGTGGTTATTGGGGGTTGTCTAATAGAGCCTCGCTCTTCCCCTACCTCCTGTCGACCTTTGTTGAGGTCTAAACGCCTCCTTACACGAGGGTTGTATTAACCGCTTTGGTTAGAACCTAACTGGTAAGCAGTAATCAACTCCTAAAGAGAGCAGGAGCGTTAGAGTAGGCTAATTAAAAGCATTCTCCCCACAGAAAATCAAGAAAATCAAAATATCTATGCTTGCTAGCCTTAGGGGATTGCTTGATTGTGTCCTATTTTGTGCATCATTTTAGGCATTTAGGTTGCATCATTTAGGATAGAAAATAAATAAAAAAATAAAAACATAAAAACATAAAAAAATCAAAAAGATCTTTCATTGTATGCCCTTTTGGATACGCGACGAAACCGGTAGGTTAGTCTCGTACGACCAAAAAGACAGACCAACAATGGCTGATCAACGATCAAGGGGTAACTCACCCCATGGTAGTATTAGAGGTGATCAAGCTCCACTCATCATGAATGAGGACCCACCACCTCTAATTGATGATGAATATCAACATCCACCAAGGAGGAATAATCATCAACAAAGAAATTGGAGAAGGAATGAAAATAGGGAATGGGACCAACAGAGTGACCATGGAGAAAATGATGTTTATCAGAATCCTCATGGACGAACCTTAAGAGACTACCTTCAACCTACACGCACCAGTACACCCTCTTGTGTCATTCTTCCTCAAAATGCTGGTGCGTTAGAATTAAAAACGGGAGTAATTCAATTACTTCCCAAATTTCATGGGCTAGATAATGAGAGTCCTTATTTGCACCTTAAAGAATTTGATGAGGTATGTAGTACCCAAAGAACCCAAAATATAGGTCTAGACACTTTGTCGGTTTCTAAGCTATTTCCTTTCTCTTTAAAGGAAAAAGCAAAAATGTGGTTTAATGTGACCGCCACCAAGTTCCATAAGGACTTGGAATGAAATGACTAGGGAATTCTTGAAAAAGTTTTTCCCTACACATAAAACAAATACACTCCGTCGTAAGATAATGAACTTTACCCAAAAGATAAAGAAGCATTCTACCAATCCGGGAAAGGTTCAAAGATCTATTACTTACTTGCCCACATCATGGCTATGAACCATGGCGCATTATCAGCTTCTTTTATGAAGGACTTAATTCTGACATGCGCCAGTTTGTAGAGATGATGTGCAATGGTAACTTTTTGAATAAACAACCAGATGAGGCGGAGGAGTATTTGGAATGGCTAGCTGAAAGTGCACAGACCTGGGCTGACTCAGAAAGAGTAGAACATTCTGATAGACCCAAGCCCACTACCACATTTACTAGGGGAGGCATGTATGCCATGACTGAAAAAAATGAAATCAGTGCCAAGGTAGCAACCCTAGCTAGAAAAGTAGAAGCCATGGAAATGGGAACAAAAACCTTAACTAATGATGAACAAGTGTGTAGCATTTGTGAAAGTACATCACATCTTACTCAAGAATGTCCTACCATCCCTGCATTTCAAGATGTACTTCATGATCAGGCTAATGCACTCAATAATTATAAAAGACCTTTCTCCCCATATTCTGAGACATATAATCCCAACTGGAGAAACCATCTAAATTTCAATTGGAGAAATGGACCTAATGCAAATGTCTCACAATCAAGCCCATACCAGAGTCATCAACAACCAAACCAAGGACTACTTGCTCCACCACCATACCAAACTCATCAACCTCATTCTCCTGGACTTTACTTGCCCCCACCTAAAAGGCATGTAGAGGATAATCAAGTTAATCAAAATCAGGAAAGGAAAATTTCTCAATTAGAAAAGTCTGTGAATGAACTAAAAAACATGATGAGTCAAATGATGCAAAATATGGAAAAAGGAAAATTCCCAGCTCAACCTCAAGCAAACCCTAAGGGAGTGCATGCGGTTAGCATTAATGCATCTGATGAAACATCTAGCTCTACCATGGAACAGACTAAAGCTATTACTATTCTTAGGAGTGGTAAAATAATTGAGAAAGATGAGCCTAAAAAGATTGAAAAGGTAGAAAAACCTAAAGAAAAATCTAAAGAAAAGGACCATGTTTCACTGTTGAGCCATGTCCGGTCCTCGCTCCATTCCCTCAAAGGTTGCGCCAAGCCCCAAAGTCTGCATCTAATGATGAGATTTTAGAGATTTTCAAACAAGTCAAGATCAACATACCGATCTTAGATGCTATAAAACAAATCCCATCATATGCCAAATTCTTAAAAGACTTATGCACCATCAAGAGAAAATTAAATGTCCAAAAGAAGGCATTTTTGACTGAACAGGTTAGTTCTATTCTTCAACACCATACACCACCAAAGTACAAGGATCCTGGTTGCCCCACTCTTACTTGCATTATTGGCAACTACCAGATAAATCAAGCTCTTCTTGATTTAAGATCTAGTGTAAATTTATTACCATACTCGGTATACGAACAGTTAGGTCTGGGTGAATTGAAACCTACATCTACTACGCTCCAGCTAGCTGATCGTTTTGTAAAAATACCGAGAGGGGTAATAGAGGATGTGTTAGTCCAGGTAGAACAATTTTGCTTCCCTGTCGATTTTCTGGTTCTAGATACACACCCGGTGGTGAATGAGAAGAATGAAATACCAGTCATCCTGGGACGACCATTTTTGGCTACGTCCAATGCCTTAATCAACTGTAGAAATGGTGTGATGAAATTGTCCTTTGGCAATATGACAATAGAACTTAACATTTTCAATATCTGTAAGCAACCTGGTGAAACTACTGATGATTTGCACTGTGTTAACATGATCAATTCAGTTGTGCAAGATCAGTTTCAGTCATCTTCCTTGTCGGACCCACTTGAGGCCTGTTTGGCTCATTTTAATGAGTGTAATGAGGATGCATTAATAGAGGAAGTTAATGCCCTCCTTGATTCTGTTCCTATCATGGAAACAGAAAAATGGAAACCTCCTTTCGAGGACCTTCCACTGAGGGAGTCCACTCCCCTTCCATCATTCATACAACCTCCTAAGCTTGAATTGAAATCTCTACCATCAGATTTAAAATATGCCTTTTTAGGAGACAAAGAGACTTTTCCTGTAATAATTTCCTCCCAATTAGAAACATCTCAGGAGGACAAATTAATAGACACTTTAAAAGAACACAAAGGTGCTATAGGATGGACCATAGCTGATATAAAGGGCATTAACCCTTTAATCTGCACCCATAGGATATATCTAGAGGATGAAGCTAAACCATGTCGTCAAATGCAAAGAAGGTTAAATCCTAATATGAAAGATGTGGTTAGAGCAGAAGTCCTAAAGTTGCTTGATGTGGGAATCATCTATCCCATAAGTGATAACAAATGGGTAAGTCCTACTCAGGTGGTTCCAAAGAAGTCTGGAGTGACAATAATAACTAACACCAACAATGAATTGATCCCTACCAGGGTTACTACTGGTTGGCGTATGTGTATTGACTATCGAAAGTTGAATGCTGTTACAAGAAAGGACCATTTTCCTTTGCCCTTCGTTGATCAAATGTTAGAAAGGGTTGCAGGACACCAGTACTATTGTTTCTTAGATGGTTATTCAGGGTATAACCAAATAGAAATTGCACCCGAGGATCAGGAAAAGACCACATTTACATGTCCTTTTGGCACTTTTGCTTACAAAAGAATGCCATTTGGATTATGTAATGCTCCTGCCACATTTCAACGTTGCATGTTAAGCATTTTCAGTGATATGGTGGAGAGAATTTTAGAGGTTTTCATGGACTGACTTTTACATTTTCGGTAATTCATTTGAAACATGTCTTGAAAATCTAAGAAAAGTCTTAACTCGTTGTAAAGAAAAGAACCTAGTGCTTAATTGGGAAAAATGTCATTTCATGGTTCCTAAGGGAATTGTCTTAGGTCACATTGTGTCATCTAAAGGTATAGAGGTAGATAGAGCTAAAGTTGATCTAATTTCCAATCTACCCATTCCAAAATCTATTAGGGACATTCGATCTTTCCTAGGTCATGCGGGATTCTATCGGAGGTTCATTAAGGATTTTAGTGCAATATCTAGACCACTATGTCACCTCCTCACAAAGGATACTCCTTTTGAGTGGACTAAGGATTGTCAAGAAGCATTTATAAAGTTGAAAGACAAGTTGACAACTGCACCTATCATGCAGCCGCCTGATTGGAGTCTACCCTTTGAAATCATGTGTGATGGCGGGATTCTATCGGAGGTTCATTAAGGATTTTAGTGCAATATCTAGACCATTATGTCACCTCCTCACAAAGGATACTCCTTTTGAGTGGACTAAGGATTGTCAAGAAGCATTTATAAAGTTGAAAGACAAGTTGACAACTGCACCTATCATGCAGCACTTTGATTGGAGTCTACCCTTTGAAATCATGTGTGATGCCAGTGACTATGCTGTAGGAGCTGTACTAGGACAGAGAAAAGAAAAGAAGCCATACGTCATCTACTATGCTAGTAGGACCTTAAATAGCACCCAAATAAACTATTCTACTACGGAGAAAGAACTCTTAGCAGTTGTCTTCGCATTGGAAAATTCAGGTCTTACTTGGTAGGATTTAAAATAATCATATTCACTGACCATTCGGCCCTCAAGTATCTTCTTTCTAAGAAAGATGCTAAGCCTAGACTAATTAGATGGATTCTCCTACTCCAAGAGTTTGACATTGAAATAAAAGATAAAAAGGGAGTAGAGAATGTGGTAGCTGACCATTTGTCTCGCTTAGTCCTAACAGAGCCTTTAAATGAGTTGCCAATTAAAGACACTTTCCCTGATGAGCAACTTTTTCATGTTTCCCATCCTCCCTGGTTTGCTGATATTGCAAATTATTTAGTCACAGGGAAAATTCCGGAACATTGGACTAAACAAGAAAAGAAAAAATTCTTTTCCAATGTTAAGCATTATTTCTGGGATGATCCATACCTGTTTAAATACTGAGATCAAATCATTAGGAGATGTGTCCCTGACTTAGAACAACATAGTGTTATCTCCTTTTGTCATTCAGAAGCATGTGGTGGACATTTTTCTACCCAGAAAACAGCAGCAAAGATTTTGCAGTGCGGTTTTTATTGGCCGTCGTTGTTCAAAGACACACATGTGTTTTGTAAATTATGTGAGCAATGTCAAAAGTTAGGAGGAATAACCCGTAGGAATATGATGCCTCTAAATCCTATTCTTATCATAGAAATTTTTGATTGTTGGGGTATAGATTTCATGGGTCAATTTCCACCTTCTTTTGGCTACATTTATATCTTATTGGCCGTAGACTATGTTTCAAAATGGATTGAGGCTATCCCATGCAGGCATAATGATCACAAAATAGTTCTTAAATTTTTAAAAGAAAACATTTTTTCTAGATTTGGGACTCCTCGAGCCATTATAAGTGATAACGGTACACATTTTTACAACAAACCATTTGAAGCACTAATGAAAAAATATAATATTACACAAAAAGTTGCAACACCGTATCACCCACAAATAAGTGGACAAGTAGAAGTATCAAATCGGGCCATCAAACAAATCCTTCAAAAGACTGTTAATCCAGATCGTAAAGATTGGTCTCTTAGACTGACTGATGCGCTCTGGGCTTACAGGACTGCACATCGCACCCCGATTGGTATGTCTCCCTATCGTATTGTATACGGTAAGGCTTGTCATTTGCCTGTGGAATTGGAACATAGAGCCTATTGGGCAATAAAGACATTCAATTTCAATATGGATAAAGCAGGCTCACATCGCAAGCTCCAACTTAATGAGTTGGAAGAGATCAGGCTAGAAGCTTATGAGAGTAATAGGATATATAAAGAAAATATGAAAGTTTTTCATGATAAGAACATAATGAGAAAATCCTTTACTCCAAGCCAAAAGGTTCTACTTTACAATTCTAAGCTCCACCTATTTCCAGGTAAGCTTAGATCTCGATGGACTGGTCCATACATAGTAAAAGAAGTTTTTCCATATGGGACTGTCGAGATTGAGAATACTAGGACGGGTCATTCTTTTAAAGTGAATGGTCAACGTTTAAAGCCTTTCCTAGATTATGAGAATCCAGAAGTTGAGTCCACAACTCTGGAGGATCCTGTTTATCAGGATTGAGTGAATTTGATCTCTTTGTACCATATTTTGTATTTTGTTGTTTTCTATATCACCCATATTCATTTTAGGTCCTACTTTTTAAACATTGAGGACAATGTTTCTGTCAGGTTGGGGGGTGTAGAATTCTAGCAAATTCTAGTTTTCTTTTAGTTTTTAGGTGTTTTCCTTGGTTTTTAAAAAAAAAAAAAAAATTTAGGTCATTTCCTATACCATGATGAGAATTGGATTTTCTGAAGTATAATCTGGATAACTTTAGCTTATTAATAGAATTGAATATGATTAATTCATCATTTTACTCATTTTCTAAAGTATTCCATCAAGCAAAGTCTCATATCACAATTGTACACGCAGTTGCATATAGATAATCTAGATTGATAAGTGGCTATAACTTAGAAATTCTGAAGAAATTCAGTGGAGACCTATAACACAAGTGAGTTTTAGAGCCATTCATCCTTTTTGAGAGGTTATAAATGTTCAAAATTTTCTTCAGCGTGCTTAAAGAAAATTGATCCCAAACTCTTAAATTTGGCTAATTACCTGAATAATTAGAATACTACCTTTAAAATTCTAAAAGTTCATTGAATTTTATAGATTATATGAAACCTAGAAAATGATTTAGGCCATCCTTGTTGTTAACCTAAAGACATAAAGCCTACCCAGAAGTATTTTTACCACTAGTTAGCCAAGTTGAGCCTTGAATATAAAGCCATTTTCTTTTGTCACCCAAATTACCATTTACCCATATTAACCCAGTATAAATTATCCATTACCCATTTTTCTTTGAAAAATAAGTTAGAGAAGAAGGAAAAAAATATCTTTTAGTTGCAACAAAAGTAGAAAAGTGGATATCAAGAAAAGAAATATTCTTCAAAGTGAGTCAAAAATATGAAAAGAAAGAAAAGTGAAAAAAAAAGAGAAGAAAAAAATATATATTTTTTGAAGAATGCAAAGAAAAATGGAAAAAGAATATTCACTTCAGCAAAGAAAAGAAGCATTGTCAACTTTAGTAGAAGACCTCTACTTATTTTTTTGAAGAAACTTTGAATACCCTTATACCCTTTCTTTGGTACCCTGTCCTAAGCCTATGTTTCGTCCCAATTAAAGACCTATTGATTCTATGATGAATATAGTCTTGATGAGGAAATGAATGGATAGGATTAAAAGAGTGGTATTTCTAAATATGCAAAGGTAATGACATCTATTCCAAAGGGATCAAAAGAAATTCCTTAGTAACTCCCGTTCTTCATGAGTATATGTGAGATATATTTGTTTTCATTGACTCTTCTCACATAATTAAAAGAGAGATATGATTTAAACCCTCTATCTGAGAGACTTTATTTCTGAGCGTATGCCATTAGTAAGGATTGAGGTCAAAACATATTTCAGATGGAGTTCAAAAGTTAAAAGTCTACTTAGACATAAAGATTATTCTGTGTAAACTATACGCACACACTCACTCTAAGATCTGAGCTTAAGTGGAATATTTTTAGCATATGGGTAGGGTTTTTTTGAATTATTTAGTCATCTTTATTAGTTGCTAAAGTTGATAGATTTATTGAAGATAATTATCTGAGAACAAAATGGAGATGACCTGAAAAAAAAAATTGAAAAATTAAAAAAAATTAAAAAAAAATTTTGAGTTGATTTCTAAGCCTCTTTTGCTAGGGACTAGCAAAATGCTGGTTGGGGGGTGTGTTAAGTGTTCAATTTTGGTCAAAATATCCCTAATTTAGTATTTGATTAGAGCATCTAGACCATTAATTTTAAGATTTTAAATCAAATATTTCATTTTAGCTTTAATTGGCCATCCAACTGTTGAATTGTAAAATTTAGTGGTTAAATGACTATTAAAGCTAATGGACGGTTTAGATTGCGCTAATTGAGTCTTGTGCATTGCAGATCAGTCAACTCAGGCATGGACGCTCCAGATTGAATCATGAAAATCAGATGGAATTTGAAGAGTCATAGTACAAAACAAGATTGAAGACTTGCAGAGTTCTAATAAGACTAGAATTCCAGTGGACCCACTCTCTTTCTTATCTCTCTTTTCTCTCTTTTCTCTCTCTCTCTCTCTCTCTCTCTCTCTCTCTCTCTCTCTCTCTCTCTCTCTCTCTCTCTCTCTCTCTCTCTCTCTCTCTCTCTCTCTCTCTCTCTCTCTCTCTCTCTCTCTCTCTCTCTCTTATCTTCCTTATCTTTCTCTTATCTTTCTCCTCTCTTTTCTCTTATTCTCTCTCTTATCCCTCTCTCCTATACGTCTCTCCCTATCTCTCTTTTAAAAGACCCTTCTTTCTTCTCCAAAAGGATGGTTTTTTCCTTTTAGGAAGGGGCAGGCTAGGCTCTCTCTCTCTCTTTCTCTCTGCTTAGCTTCTCCTATCTTCTTTCTCTCCCTCTCATTCTCCTTGCTCACCACACCTGATTGTCTACTGCCCCAATGTCAACCCCCATCAATCTCTTTGTTCCCGGACCACCGCAAATCTCCACCGCTCATGCCCAGTCCACCTCGCATCTCTTTTCTTTTTCTAAACACACCGGCCCAAGCGTCGTCTCCACCCTGCCATCACCAGAACCTAAATGGCACTTGCTCATCTCTCCATTAGTCTCTTTACCGAAGTAACCCACCATGCATCAACAACTTCAGAGATCACCGCATCTGCCTAAATCTCCATTCAACGCACAAGCACCATCTTCCCTTTTGCTTCACAATCACCCTACCTTCCATCGCACCAGTCTCATCTTCCCTGCTTGTTCTGATTAGGAGATTCTTCATCACTGCACGCACCAGACGAGTTTGTCCCTGGCCGCACCTCTTTCTCTGGTCACACACCCAGATCATTTCCCTCTCCACTACCGAGACTGGCTACCTTTATTTCCCAGATCTTCTCGACGGCCCAGACTTCTACTCCGGACGACCCAAGGAGAGAAAACCATCTCCGGTTTTCTCCCATCGTCCTCCTTCCCACGTTTTGGGTTCTCCCTTCTTCTTAGACCCCTTCATCCCATCACCGGTTTTCCAATTACCGCACCACCTTTGCCTAGGCAGCATTGGACTTCCAACAATCCCAATCGATCTTCCTCCTTCCCATAGCCAGACAAGCCCAGTCATCAATGCTCCCTTCTGCTTCACCAATACAGCCCAGCCCTCTCTCTTGGCTGACCCGTAGAAGAACCCTCCTACTTCCTTCTCTCTCTCTCTCTCTCTCTCTCTCTCTGGCTGGACGGCTTCTCCCCCTGACCAGCATCTTTACTCCTTTCCAGATAGTCGACGTATTCTACCCTGATTGGATGGTCCAAATGACGCCCACTTCCCCCAGCATAGAACAAGTCCATAGGAGGTGTCTTTCTCTGCTCCAGGTTTCCCATCTCCGGCTTCATCGTGCCAGCCCCTGAACCAGACGACGCCCAGAAGGGGCGTCGTTTTTTTTCCACCAAGATCCAGACCCTGCTTCATCAAGTTTTTCTCCATCAGCAGGATCGCGTCCCATCTCTTCTCCGAGTCGGACGGTCCTGGGGAAGAAAACCCAGAACGGGTTTTCTCCCATATCTCCTCTCCTTCCTCTCTCTCTCTCTCTCCCTCCTTCTTCTCCTTTCTTCTTCCTCATCTTCTTCTCCGGCGGTCTTTCTTTGCATCACCACACATTCTGGGGAAGGAAACCCAAGTCGGGTTTCCACCCTCGAGTTCCTCTTCTTCCCTTCTCTCCTTCTTCTTCCCTTCTCCTTCCTTCCTCTTTTCCTCCCTTCTTCTCCCTTTTTCCCCTCTACGGTTTTCTTCTCCATTGTTTTTTTTTTCCTGGTTTTTAGTTAAAAACCAGAAACCCCTGGAATTCCAAGTCTACCCCTGGAAGATTTCTGGAATGACCAACAAGTCCCCATTTTAATACCAACTCTGTCCTTTTTCAGAAATTCCATCTGTGTCCCTTGGCAGATTTCAGAAATACCAACTGTGTCCCCGGTTTAATTACAACTGTGTCCCTGTGCTATTCTAGTTTTAACTTATCTTCATTCTGACTATTCAGGGACAGTGCAATCAAGGACAGACTAATCCAGAGACAGTGCAGTCCAAGGATAAGCTTATCCAAGACGCATTTTATTTTTATTTTCTGTTTTCCTTGGAATAAATATTTGTGAACATTGGAACAATTGAATAAATCTGGATTTTATTTTTTGTTAGTTTTTATTCTTTTAGTTGAATTTTATTTAAAACTCCATAATTTTAAATCAAGTCCTCGTGGGATCGACCCATATTTGCATAGCTATACTACAATAGCCCGTGCACTTGCGGTTAAACAATCAACATCAGGTTCTCTAAAGCAAATAATCTCTTTAGTTTGCATACGCGCTCCTGATCAATCACACCTATGTAACAATGCAAACACACGTTTAAATATATAATTCTAGGACTTCTCTTAGCTTTCATAGCATGGAAGTTTCCTCTAAGTTAGCTCCTGGTACTATTCGTAAGGCGAAGTGACAGTGCTTTTTTCTATGCTGCTAAGGTATTTCATATGTTATTTGTTGATAGCTAGTTGAATGAAAAACAATTACTGGATTTCCAATCCACTCCATTGGCCCTGGATTGGCTATCTACTACTCTTCTTAAGTGATTGTAAGTCACTTTCACTGTTGAGTGGTCTTAAACCTTGATTCCTATCCAAATCAACTCTTGGGTTGGAGCTGGGTGTTATTTTCTGTGCTACGGTCATCAATACAACCCATAATTGTATTCCTAAATCAGACTGACATAATGAGCATCATGAACAATTCATATCACTCAATTTTTTATATAAGTTTATCCAAATTCCATACTTTATTTCATATCTAAGCTAATTCAAGGTTCAGGAATACATCTATGACCTCTAATCATTGATCTGACATCACAAAGTGTTTGTTTGACAAGTGACAGATCGGACGGCCTAGATTATCCGATCTTTTTCACTTAAAATTCATATAATTCTATTCATTCTATAATTTTTAAGGATGAGGAACTCATCTGTGGTGTCTCATCATCGATCAGACATCATGAATTTACTGTGTGAACAGTACCCAATCAAAGGACTGAGATTGTGCCTAGATCTGCAAATTTAATGTTATCTGGGCTACATCAAGTCCCTAATTTCCTATCCCTAAACTTAGATTAGGAATTGGATGTTTGAATCATTCACAAACTAAGATATAGAGTAGAAACATGTGGATTTAGCATAATACCAAAAATCAAAAGTTGGGCTTTATAGATCTCACCTTCTATATGCATTTTCGTGCTTTTCCCTCTCTAGAATGAGTTGGATTGTCTTTGATCTGTCAGAAACCCTCCAAACCTAGGTGTGTGACGATCTCCTCTTCAATTTGCAGGCCCAATCATCTAGGATTTCCCCTTAAACTTAGGGGTTTTGCTCGCTCTCTGAGCCGAACAAAATGACCAGCTCAGATCGTCAATTTGAGCTATCATCTTCTTTGGTGACAACCTGGAAGTTCAGCAGCCCAAAAACCCGTCTTCTTTGTTTTGTTGGTGTGTATTAACTCCAGCAGCTCAGCCCCCCTTTTCTCCTTCTTCTCCTTCTCCCCTTTCTTCTTCTTTCTCCTCTTTCTTCTTCCCCACCAGATCTACCTCTTCGTGAGGTTTTCTGGTCTGTCAAGTTTGAGAAGAAATAGACCTGACATCTATATCGAGTTCCTTAAGTGAGGGGGGAGTGCCCGTATCAAATACGGCCCCCTCTGTTAACACCCTTTTTTTTCATGGGATGTTACACGATGTAGCCCCCTTTAGTGCCTCACTTCTCTCCTTCTCTCTTTCACTACTCCACTACTTCCTTCCATCATTCTCCCTATCTCTCTTTCCCTACCTCTCCACTACACTAACAAGAAAACAGGATCCATATGCCAAAACCCACCACTCGCACTGCCCATCTTCCTCTCTCTCTTTTGTTCCCTCTGTCATTCTATACCTACTTTAATCACTGCCCAGATCAATCAACATCAACACAGCAATTGATTTTCCTCACTGTTCTCCTCTCTCTTTCTCATGTCTTTCCCTCTATTTCTCTTTGGCACCTTATTTGTTTTCCAGCACAGGCAACCAACCACTAATTGGCTCCTATTATCACTGCCTCACTGCATTGTTGCATAATAGAAACTCTTAGAATTGTTGCAGAGGATTACATAAATTGCATTTTGTCAAGGTGTATTGTTTCAATAAAAGTGAGTTGCCTTTATAGGCTTACAAACTCCTGATAATGCTCATCCACATACACCATGTATGCCACTAAACCCATTCTCACCCATGTACACCACTAACACCATTACTCACACATGTATACCACTAACTCCATTACTCACCCGCGTACACCACTTAAACCCAAAAGAAATAGTTTAATCCCAGCAACTAAAACAACCATTTCGAATCATTTTTCAACACTCCCCCTTGATTCAAAATTACACACACCAAGACATATCCTAAAGTAATTATGCTTTGCTTGAGGAAGTGCTTTTGTGTGAATATCCGCAACTTGTTCATCTGTGCTACGGTGTTTCAGATTAATCAACCCTTTTGCCACCAGCTCTCAAATGAAATGATGTCACATGTCTATGTGCTTTGATCTTCCACGAGTGATTGGATTTTGGTCATTGCAATTGTAGATAAATTATCACAGATAATTTTAGTTGCACCTTTTTGCTCTTGATAAAGATGAGCAAGTAATTTCCTTAGCCACAGTGCTTGACATGTTGAAGATGTTGCTACAACATACTCCGCTTCAAACAATGATAAAGCTACTACTGATTGTCTTTTTGAGCTCCAAGTAATAGCTCTAGAACCAAGAGTAAAAAAATTTCTAGGTATGATGTTCCCATCATCCAAGGAACCCGCCTAGTCATTATCTAAAAAACCAAATCGATTGAAATTAAAATTGTGTGAATACCATATTCCAAAATCTGTTGTTCAAACAATATAACACAAAATTCTCTAGCTGCTCCCAAATGATGCTTTGTGGGACTATGCATAAACCTTAAAATGACTTCAACAGAGAAAGAAATATATGGACGGGTGTGAGTCAAATAGATCAAGCCTCCAACTAGCTTCTAAAAAGACTTCCATTTGCCTTTTCGGTACCATCTTCAAGTTGTAGCTTCTCATTCACATTCATAGGAGTGGCAACCATCTTGCAATTTAGCATGTTAAATCTTTTGAGTAGATCAATAGTGTATTTTCTTTGTGAAATGAAAATTCCGTCTTCTTCTTGCTTCACTTCCAATCCAAGAAAATAATGTAGTACACCTAGATCTATCATGTCAAACTTTTTCGTCATGCAGGATTTAAATTCACATATAAGAGAATAAGATGAACCCATATGGATCATATCATCAACATACAGGCAAACTAATAAAATATTATTATTTTTTCACGTCTCTTTACATACAGAGTTGGTTCATTCTCTCTTCTTTCAAACCCATTTTTCCTGAAATATGAGTCAATCTTACTATACCATGCACGTGGAGCTTGTTTTAGACCATAAAGTGCTTTCTTTAGTTTGTATACCTTTTCTTCTTTCCCTTCCATTACAAAACCATCTGGTTGGGCTACATAAACTTCTTCTTTCAAATCACCATTATGAAAGTCAAATTTAATGGCAAAGTGATAAACATTCAATTTTAATTGAGCAACCAATGCTAAAAGAGTTCTTACTATTTCAAATCGAGCAACTAGAGAGAATGTTTCATCAAAGTCGATAACTTCTTTTTGTGAATACCCTTTTGCTACCAATCGGGCTTTGTGTTTTTGTATGCTTCCATCAGCATGGTATTTTGTCTTGAACACCCAATTCAACCCAATAACATTTTTGCCATTTGGAAGATCCACCAAGTCCCATGTTTGATTTCTTTCAATTGTGATAACCTCTTCTTCCATTGCACATCTCTATTCTTCTTTTTTTCTTGCTTCTTTAAAGTTAATTGGATTTGCACAAAATAAAGCAAATGTATAGGTTTCATAAATTTTTGCAAGTGATCGGAACTTTTGTGGACGAGTTTCATCTGAATCAGGTATCATTAAGGTTGAATCACTACTATTTGGACTGCTACTGTTAGAATTCTGGAGAGAATGACCTGGTGTACTTATGGGTGATTGATTTTCTAGGAGCTTCACTTTCTGTTTTGATTTGTGACTTTTTGCTACTATTTTCCTAGTTCCAGCTTTAACCTTCATCAAATACCACATTTCTGCTAATAATCACTTTGCCATTTGCAAGATTATACAACTGAAATGCTTTGGATTGAGAACAATAGCCAATAAAGATACATTTTTTTAGACTTTTCATCAAGTTTACGATGATGTTGAGAAATCACTAAAGAATAAGCAATACAATGAAAAATTCTCAAATGACTCACCCATGGCTTTCTTCCTTTCCAAGTGTAATATCCTTAATTTTTAGGATAAAATAGGAAATTATTAAATAAATTAAAATAAAAATTTATGGATGAAATTTTTTCCTGAAAACATAATAATTTGAAAGTTCTCGTCGATACGAGTCCAACGCCACCAAGAACGCGAAAAACGGAGCTCAAACGAGGGAGTTATGAGCCGTTGAAGTTGTAAGGGCAATTTTGTCATTTGACAGAAACGTAACACAGGGGCCCAAATTGATAAGGGCACCCCCGTCTTCCACACGTCTGCACCCAGATCCGGCAAAATCGCCGGAGAAGCCATGGAAAGAGGCGTGAATGGAAGAGGTTCTCTTCCCCTAGGACTCTAGGCCTATATCTACCCTCCCCAGGTTGCCAAAACGCTCCACTTTGAGAGTTTTCCCTAAGTGCTACGCAAAACCCTAGCCCTGCAAAACTTGAATTTTCCGGCGAGTGGAGCCCCGGCAACACGAGCAACTCCGGCCAGGTGCAAGGTAAGCCTCAAAACCTATGTTTTTCGTATTTATTAAATAGAAAAAACAATTAGGAAAACGTTTAAAAATTAGGAAAAATCAGATTTTTAGGAACCTGTGTGCACGCTACTGTTGGAGCGTGATTTCACGGATCAAACTCAGACCGTTTGAAAATCGCACCGTCCAACTAGTGCACAAGAGACCCAAGAGCATACCCTTTAAATTTGGGAGTGATCCAACGGTGGATTTCTCCAGAAAACCCAAAAACCAGTACCTAGGGATGTTTTTAGGAACTTGGGAAAAATCATTTAAAAACCATGGTTTTTGGAAAAATTAGTGCAAAAGGAGGGCATAAATGGATTCTAGAGAGAATTCTGAAGAAAATGGCGCAAAAATCACGCAAAACGGGCTGCAGCCTCAGCCTTGGGAGGCAGGAATCCGGTCGTCTTCTCCGGCGTCGGCGCCTTGGCGCTGACACCAGGACGCACAGCGGGATGCACAGGGGGATGACGTCGGATGACGTCGGCGTCGCACACGCGTGCGGCGACGCGCCCGCGCGGATGGACTGCAGATGGCGGTCGTGGCGGGGCCGGGACTCGGCGCGTCCTGGCGACCGTGACACACGCGCTCGTCCCGTTCGGCATCTGCGTCGGCGTGCGTCTTCGTGCGCCGGTATACGCCGGTGTAAACCGGCGGAAAAGGGTGCCGCCGGTTTAAACCACCTTATGGTGGTCCGGCAAGCCCCATTTGAGGGTAGTTTTCACTAAAACTTGATTTTTGGGAGCTAGAGAGGTCCAAATCACGATCCGGAAGAGGCGTTGTGACCGTATTGACGACGCGGACCTAGTTTTAACTTAAAAACTTAGAAATGACTACTTTTTATTTAGAAAAATTTTTAAATAGTGATGTGACATGTGCAAGTGCACTTGAACATACCAATTAAAGGGAGTTATTAGCAAGCTAGTGGCCTCACACTGAGGTAGGTGACGACAACTAATGTTTTACCTTGATATTTGAACCACGTTTAAACATAGCATCATGTGTGATTGTGTTTTAAAATGCAATTATTATTTACCGTGGATTTCATGTGACGTTGCGTACAGGATGGTTATTCCAAATTGAAATCTTTTACTAAATAAACTTATTTAAAATGCTTTTACAAGTATGATGTTAATTAGTTATGCTTAATTAGATATTTATTTCTTATTGTATATATAGAAAATGCATGGATTTACATGGAAATGAGAATAGAGCTTATTAGCTGGTCCTTTTATAGGCTAACCCTAGGATGAGGGGCATGTCTTGGGGATTGCAAGCTATAAGTGCTCTTGAGTTTTAGCATATACATATGATTTCTGTGTTTTATATTTGATGACGCGTGCTCTCGCCCAGTGGGCGTCATGCTAGGAGGGATAGGGCCGGCCACCCACCTTCCGAGATTATGATGTGATGAGTTTGTGATATGATAGACATCTGCCCATAGATGGCATTCGGTAGGGGTTTGGTAACATGGATAGTCCACACTACCGGTCTGAGCCTTTCCATGGGGACAGACGCTAAGTCTCCTGTTATGGTGTCGACAGAGAGCGGAGGTGGTTGATACCCATGGAGGGTTGCCTTAAAGACATGATGGCCCATATTCTTGTTATGTGTGCATGTATGATGAGCATGGTTATGGATGGTAAGCCTGGGTGTGACGACACTCAGAGGTTGACTATGTGTACTCCTGATCAGGGATGTTAGTGAGATGTGGTGGGACCCATTACCTTAGGGTGCCCTTATTTTTGTTGTATGCTCCATTTTATTGATTCATATCATGTTTTAACTCTATGATTGCATGTTTTAGCATATGGAATAAATTGGCATTTATTTGAACATGGCATTATGATATCACTATTTTCATAAATGTTAGACTTCTCATCAATGTTGTTCATTATTTCTTTCATTTATTACATTAATTGTCTATGTACCTACACAAGCGATAGCTTGCTGAGGCATTGCTTTGTTTTGCAATGCCTTAAATCTCGAGCGCGACACCAGGAAAGGAAAAGCGGTTGATAAACCTTGAGAGCTGCTGAAGACTAGTTTCCCTATAGTTTTAGACAGTAATGTGAGTCATTAGAGTGGATTATCATTTGAATTTTATTATGATTTGCATACTTTATATTTGGATGTGATTTAGATGTTTGGACATATGTTGGACATTTATATGGGATGTTATGATGGATAGACCCTAGGCCATATTATTATTGTCTTTTGGACGTTTATTTGATTTAAAATAAAGGCGCCTATTTATTTGACGTTGATTTATACGCGGATTATTTATTTATGTTTAAATTACATGTACGCCATTTTGAGAAAGGAAAATTAACAACCGGAGTTTTAAGATAGGTTTAGTAAAATGTTAAATAAATCTTTTCTCATGGGATCCCAAATGCTCTTATTTAAAATGCCATTATTATAATAAAAAAAATTGTCTAAAAAATCCGGGGTGTTACACCAAGCTTCAAATGGTTTGAGACACATGACAGCCCTTGTAGGAGAAATATTTAGCAGGTACTGTCAATTCCCTGCGAATGCCATGTTCTTCACAAAAAAGGTTAAATTCTTGAGATACAAATTCACCACCTTTATCTGTACGAAGAACCTTGATGTTGTTACCATTTTTCTTTTCAACCATAGCCTTGAATTTCTTGAAGTTTTCAAAGGTTTTAGATTTAAACTTCAAAAAATATACCCAACTAATGCGACTATAATCATTAGTAAATAACAAAAAATACCGAGCTCCACCAAGTGATTCTATATTCATACGTACACACAAATCTGCATGCACTATTTCAAGGCAACTAGAGGCTCGACAAGACTTTCCTACCAAAAAAGACCGTCAATGTTGTTTCCCATATATACATCCTTCACATATATTTTTCACCAATTCTAATTTTGGCAAACCAAGGACCATCTCATTTTGACTTAACAATCTCAAACTATTCATATTTAAGTGTCCATAACATAAATGCCACAATTTTGGTTCAACATCATTTCTTTGTCTAACAATTAATGTATGTTCAATAGTTGAAACCTCCAAAGGAAACATTTTGTTTTTTGTCATTCGAACATTTGCTAAGACTTGACCTAATTTTTGTTCTCAATAACACATGTTCCATTATCGAACAATACAGAAAAGTCAACTATCCATCAATTGCCTAACACTCAACAAGTTATGTGTCAAACTAAGTACAAGTAAAATCTTTTGAATAAGCTTTGCTTTACCATGACAAGTGTGGACAGCAACTATACCTTTGCTTTTAACTTGTATTTGCTTATTGTCTCCAAGCCAAATTTGCTTCTTTGTTGATTCATCAAGTTCCTTAAATGCTGCCCTTTCTCCAGACATGTGATGAGACCAGCCACTATCTACAAATCAAACACCATTTTCATAATCAGTGGTATTGTCAGCCATAAAAAGCATGCTTTCCTCTTCATCCTCTTATGCATAGCCAGCTTGATTATTCTTGTACTAGCAATTGGCTTCTATGTGGCCAAACTTATGACAATGATAACATTGCACTCTACTTCTATGATTGTTTGACCATCTAGGTTGGCCTCTGCCTTGACCTCTACCATGAAAAACACCTGTGCCACATTCTTGTGTTACTTGCTCCAATGATTTCTCATTCTAATTTGAAGAGTCCTCTTTCACTTGAAATGCTCTTTCGTCATTCTTCTCAAGTGACTTATTGATTCTTGACTCATGAGCTTGCAAAGAACCCGTTAGTTCATCAAATGAAAACACAAATAAATCTTTCTATTCCTCGATTGCAACAACTAAATGATCAAACTTTGGAGTTAGACTTCTTAGAACTTTTGAAACTATAGTTTCATCACTTATCTCCTCACCATATGATTTCATGTGGTTTACAATTTTAGTAACTCTTGATAAAAACTCTTGCACTGATTCATTATTTTTCATGAACAATGTTTTAAAATCACGACAAAAAGATTGCAATTTCACAGTAATTACCTTTGAAGTACCTTGAAACTCCTCCAAAATCTGTCAAGCCTCCATTGAAGTACTTGCTGCAACAATTCTTGATAAGATCATCTCGTGCACTAGTTGCTAGATGAAGAACAAGGCTCTAGCATCCTTCTTTTTAGTTTCTCTTACTCTTTTGTTTTCCTCTTGATCAACAAACCCATATTCGACCACGTCCCACAAATCCTAAGACTTGAATAGAGTTTTCATTTTGATACTCCAAAACTCATACTTCTCACAATTTAACATGGGTTTGAGTGGCTATGAGAAGGATGGAAAACCATTTGCTGTCGTAGCTGAACACTCTCTTTTGTTGCCCAATCAAAGACAGATAAATGGTTGTGATAGCACAATGTTGGAGAATAAAAACTGTTAGAATTGCTGCAGAGGATTATAAAAATTGCATTTTGTCAAGGTGTATTGTTTCAATAAAAGTGACTTGCCTTTATAGGCTAACAAACTCTTGATATAACTAATCCACATACACCACTAAACATAGTTATCCACTTACACCATGTACACCACTAAACTCATTACTCACCCATGTACACCACTAACTCCATTCTCACCTATGTATACCACTCCATTGCTCACCCCCTGTACGCCACCTAAACCCAAAAGAAACAGTTTAATCCTAGGAAATGAAAGAACATTTTGAATCAATTTTCAACATGCATCACCTCCCATCCATCGGAACAGTATCATCGCCTCCCTCTTCCTCCCAGCGCGACACCTTCCAAGGTGGCGCCTAAACTAGTCACTCATCCACTAGCCAGCACCGCATAGTAGCACCGACCAGCCCTCCATCACCGTCCACCTCTATCACTAACCTAGCTTCTCCTCTGACTCTCCCTCTGTCTCCGTTTCCCGGAACCAGACGGCTACCCACCTCATCTCCCCTATTGCTCTCTCTCTCTCTCTGTCTTTCTCGTTCTCTCTACTTCCCCTCATCTCCTCATCTCCGTCCTCACCTGTCTGCACTCTTCCTCCTCTCTACCGGCCAGCCAACGGCGAGTGTGCAACCACCGCACCACCCTCCTGCAATCTTCTTTCATTCCGGTCAAAACCCAGTTGAGTTTTCCTTCAAATCCCCCATTCCCCCTCTGTTTTCACGCTTGAAACAACATTGAAATAGCTCCATGCATATTTTCTCTCTTACGGGTAGGGAAAGAAGAAGAAAGGGCATTTTTATACAAAATTCCAATTTTGCCCTCACCCTAAATTCCATAATTCCTTTAACATCCATTTTGTCTTTTCCCTCTTTTGTCTTTACCGATGTTGCTGTTTTTCCTTATCCAAGTTTTGTTTTATTCTCAATTAATCCAATCAAATCTTATTTGATTTAAGCTTAACCAAATCAACGGTTTAGATTAAACCAATAGGAGAGCTTTAATTTTTTACCTTTTTCATATCCTATTTCAAATCCCTCTTTAGATATTGTTCTTAGGACACTTCTTAGCTTATCCAATGATTCTAATCTTCTATTGGAAATTCAAAAATCAGATTTAAGCCCAAAATCAATCTTTAGCCTAAATCTTCTAAATTTTAGAGAATCTGATCAATCTAACCATCAGATATTCAATCAAAAGTACTACAGAGAGATTCATAAATACTAATCAAAGTTTCTGATGTCATATGTAAAGAATTAAGCTAGAGAACTAGATTGTAATTATTTTCTAGTTAATTTTGTGTTTGTAAATTTTGATTTTTGTAATTTTTAGTAGTTAAATAGGTTTTAGTTTATAATTTTTTTTGTAGTTAATTTTTTTTTAAAAATAATTTTTAGATAACAAAATTTTATTAAAACTCTATTTTTTTAAGTCAAGTCTCTGTAGAATTGACCTGTATTTGCATAAACTATATTTAAATAGATTATGTACTTTAAGTAAAACAATCAACACAAACTTAAACAGCCGTTCACTTTGAAGGAAGAATAAGGGTTTAAGATGAAGTGTCCTTTCACAAATTTCTTTCATATTGAATTCAAGTACAACTTGTCAGCCAGGAAATCATGGTCGGGAATTACTAGATAAACATGATAATGAATACACCATATGTACGCCAACCATTGGACTTGATGTCTTCAATTATAGTCCCTGAGCTTTCGACCTACCTCCGCTTTTTTTTGGGGCAGGAAATTAGAATTCACAATGGTTTATTAATCAACGAACAAATCGATGTCAAATATGTATTAGCAATTCATGATGGCTCTTCCTCATGTTTGAAGGCCATTAGATAAACAAAACCTGAGTTGATTATGACCAAAAAGTGTCAGCTCCAGAATTCTTTCTTTGCTCATCCAGTTCCTGTCAGGTTAGTTTAATCTTCCTTGCGAAGGCTCACATCTTTCAAGCCTGCAATAAACTAGTGAGAGCCAAGGTGGCTTTTTCTTTTCCATTCGAAAACCACTAAGCAGGAGAGCTTCTACGTAGCCGACCAAATAACTGGAGAAGTGGTCGCATCCTGCATTTTGAGATGTACTGCTGACCTGAAAATTAGTAATATAATGACCATGAAAAGTTACATTTTCCAGTGACGACGATTACACAATCAGCTTATTAACAAAATCAACAACAAACATCGAATTGGTAACTAAGCACAGCACCTGACAGAGGTGAAATGAATAGCAAAAGAAAATAATAACAAAGATAAATGTAAGCACTATGATGATTATCAGATCCGTAGTCATAGCATAGTTCCTTGTTTACACACGGTGTGCATTGTGCGATCAGGCGAAAGAAAATTTACAGACAATGTTGATGTTCTCATATCCAACAAGTACAACGGACAGGAACTCTTGACGGAAATGTTGTGTGAAGATATAGGTCATGCACTACATTCCCAATGAACAAAGGGAAGAAGAATAGAGAGAGGGGAGAAACTCATATTTCAAGTTTAGTTAGCCTTAGATGTATATTCAAACTAACATCCCTCTTACATACGTTCCTGCTCTTTTTTGAAGTCTTCTCATCCATCAACTAGTAACAACTGCTACTATTCACTGGGTAGTCGAATTACATTCCCTTGCTAAGAACATCTTACTAGAAATTATCACAACTTACAATACACCTGTAAGCATTCCAATAACATTACTACTTTACAATTGCCTTAATGGAGAATACAATAACACTACTACTTTACAATTGCCTTAATGGAGAATACAATTTACTGAACTCTGGTAACTATGCATGGTTAAATGAAAATACAAATGAAACTATTTTTTAACTTATATTTACTTGACCAAGGAACCTTGGCATAACGGTAGAGTTGTCGTCATGTGACCTTGAAGTCACCAGTTCAAAGAATGGCCTCTTGTAAGATGCAAGGCTGAATACTATTGACCCTTGTGGTCCATCCCTTCTCTGGATCCCACATATGCAGGAGCTTTGTGCACCGGGGCTGCTCTTATATGTACTAAATCCGTAAGTTGCCAACTATATGCCACATGGAAATGACATGGCAGACACTACATCAATACCATTCAAAGGTGCATTACCTCTTCGTTACTACTATAAATCACTTGATTGTTGTTTTTGGCTAGTAAAAAATTTATGTTGAGTGCTTATACTCGACAACCACACCACTGTGTTGCTCTGTATCAGGGGTAACCCCTCACCCTAAAACCACTAGAAATGCAAGCAACTAGGACTTCCAATACTAGTCGGTCAACTAGGATTTAGGAATAGGTAAGATACCACGGGAAGTACCCGCGATAATAGTAACAAAAGGACCATCTATTGCATAAAGATAGTTTGTTATCGCCGATGTCTACTGGTAAACACGACACAATCGTTTGATTTGAGTGCCTTCTGGGCAGCACATCTCACAATATGGCATGCATATATGACCAGGAAGTTTAGAACCAGTGAACCACTCCAAATGACATAACCACTTATAAGTGCCATACAACTCACAAGCTTCTTAGATCGATCATAAACAAATTTATACCCAACATGCAAGACCCCCGCTTATACATCTTATACCAAATCAAGGGTCAAAACATTCTCACTCAAACCTTTATATCAACAAGTTTACCATATCAAACCCTTGTACATCATCCTAAAAGCATAAGCAACATCGTCCCATGAACTTCATCTCCCATCAAGGATTAGACTAATCAATGAAATGATATAAAATGCCACGAAAGTTGTTTTCTTGACCATCAACCTCATATCATCTCAAGCTGTTTGATGCTTCTTCTGTGTGCCTCTAGAGACGCAGTCCACAAATCCATTTATCTCCAAGCATAAGAATGGAAAGGTGGGGAAATGCAATGCAGAATGAGACGAACTCAGCCCCAGAAGTCCTCAAAAAGGTACTCTTCCATAACACTAATTTCAATTCTGCCCACAGTTTAATCTTCTGAACTTGATCTTCATTACTTGCTTATTATCCACAGAATTTGTCTATGATGCAAACCTATATCTTCCCAAGCTTCATTGCTCGTAATAAGGATCCAACAACCCAGCATGAATGAGTCCAATCCTTCTGAACAAGCAATGTATTCTTTATTAACATAAGAATACAAATTATCAATATGGTCTATGATGTGATTACAGATTAGTAGTGGCCTTGTTCATCATGAAAAACATGTCTATCAAAGTTTAAAAAACAAATTATACAACTCCACGCCTTTAACATGAAAGCATGTTTAAAAGAGCAGGAGTCAGATAAAAAAAACTGGCCATGTGAAAAGAACTTGGTCAGCTTGGTCAAGTACTTGTGTGACTTGGGTCATCCACCCTCAGCTTAGCCCGGTCACTCCATCCGAGAACTGCAACTATGCCAACAGCCCCTGAAAAGTATGAGGAAAAAGAAATCCATCTATTTAAATGCCACATGTCATAGCAAGTTCAGAATTGATTCCGATATATTAATTTTGGTCCCTCCTTGTTATCCTTGTTACAACCACGATGACTCTGTCTCCAGTCTTTTCAAATGCTGCTACTCAGTCATCTTTATCCAGTTTCAGACCCAACATCGTCAACAAAAAGTTCCAACCTTCAACACCTTCAGATCTCACTGGAAGTAGCATAATGTAAGGCATGAATCAGGCAGAGGGAGAGAGGTGTTAACAAACGTACAAAAGCTGTGAGGTCAGTTCTATCCATGAATAAGGAAACTAGCAAAGGCTAAATCATCTGAGCTACTCTACCCTGAAGAGGCAAATCCAATATTGATATATGCATCTCCCAGCTCCTGCAGGCTGAAGCAGCCGGTGACACATGAAAACTAAGTCCCTTAGTTTTTTAGCTAATGAGAGCAAATTAAAGCACAGGTTTGCCGACCTTTTGGCTGCTCTAGACGCTTTGTCAGGTGAGCCTCATCCCTGAACTTCACATGGACCATGCAGCAAACGAGATCTCCTTCATTAAGTGGATGCACACAAGAATATTTGATAAACATCACACATTATAAATGTTCAGTACCGGAAAAGACATTAATTTCTCTATCCATATAAATATGGCAAGGAAAATTTGGAATATGTTACATAATTTACATGACATTTTCTGCAATAAGAAGAGATATAGGACTTAACAGACCCAGTTATCTACCTTGAGCTACACTCGATGCAGTCGACCATGTTCAAAGTATCAAGATTCTTCTTCTTCTTATGGCGCCTCATGGAAGTGAAGACAGTTACTCACCTTCTTATTATTTCAGTGACATGGAAACTATCAGAGAATGTAGACCGGAGAGTTACAAAACAGGTTTTCCAGAAGTAAACCATCCCCACATAGCAGCTCAACTAACTTCTATTGACTCATTGATATTAATTCATCAATTTTGCAATTTCTGATACCAATATCAATAACTTTATCAGACGAAGAAGGTAAAACATCACAGCAATGTCGTCTTGGGGCTCGCAACTGAAAGGCAAAGATGATAAAAAGAGCGCAGTCAGTTTCCACTGTTAAATTAACTCTAGGATAAGGTAAATTCATTGAGTACCTCTTCAATGTTCGCATCCAGCCTCTGAGAAAGCACTCTTATCTCTTCCAGATTTTTTGTTGAACTTCGCTGGCAGTTTCCAAAAAAGCTCCGCGTATAATTGCTGCTTATCCCATCAATGCCCGAAGATACTCTCTCTAAGAAGAAAACGGCGGGTCTTTTACATGGGTCTTTCGGGATTTCCCTCGTGTTAAATATAAAATGCGTTGAAGTAAAGTTTCTTTTCTTCCACTGTATAAATGTCTGCTGCGTAGACAGAAGGTCTGGAAGAAGTTGATTGCCTTCAAAAACCTGAACTGCATAACCCCATGACACAGATATGGTCCTCGAACGTGAAGGGTCATAGCAAACAGTTTGCTGCAAAATCCGGGCATGATCAACTTTAACAGCTTCAAACAGGTGGTCTAAAGCTTGGCTCTGGGTCATGTTAGGAAATATTGGTTTCACGTAATCCAAATGGTGAAGCGATATCAAAGGAGCTAATGGATGGGCAGACAACAGTCCAAACAGATCTCCGTGCAGATCAACCTTGTAAATGCAGATAACAAATCAGTAAATTGGTTGTAGATGATGAAATTGCAATGAGTAGAGGCAATCTAGTGATCAAAAGACAGAATACGGCTTAAGAACCACGCATGGATGCACCAAGATGCTGGAGTTGGTGAGCAATTCAACAATCAGCCCAGTAAACCAATCTTGTTAGGAGTTAGTAGCTAAGTTGGAGTTTCCAGTTCTCACTTGACTTAACAAGCACCCAAAATCAATCTACCTAGACAAAATAACACAAAGTACATGAAGGACAGAAGCCAGATCTCAACACCAACACTCAAAGAACTAGGTTGAGTCAACTCAGCTGAATAACTGGGATTACTTCAGTTCCAGCTCATTCGCATGTTTTTATCCTGGCAAGTGGAACAGAAATGCCAACAAAGATGCGTCACACGTGAGGCATGATTTTGTTAAAGACAAAACAGAGATATATTGCACGCACATTCAATTTAAAAGCACGAAAGAGGCAGGATATGTGTGAGAGGCATTATCATAATAGTCTCTGATTATAGACAGTCATGATGTAACAGAGGTTTTCCATCACCCAACTTGCCCTGATCTCCTGTGCCATGTTTGACGTCTCAAAACCAAATGTATAGACACTGATTCAGCATATGACCTAGATGACCCTGAATTCTTAACGATTAGTTCAGCAATCGCATTAATTGATTAGACAGGGCAGTCACCAGATGGTTAGGATCTGCAATGTTCATTCAACAGAAAAGCAGGTGGGATCATCCAATTGTGGTGCTGTAAGCAAATGGAAGTCTCCACATTTAACGACAAACCACACGATGATCAGATTCTTAGGATCATATAATCAACTAATCCAAGTAGTGCTTACAGAATGAATTGTCCACGTGACAGTCAGCCTGCTGTAATTGCCAACAAGCCTACCCTAATGGGATCATGCGGAACTGATTTTCTTCAGACTTAAGAACCAAAATCCTAGAACATAAAATAGTTTCCCTTTGACAAATTTTATATGCTAAAACATCATACTATATAAGCTAAAACACACGATGATTCAGCACACAGACAACATCTACATTTGAAACTGAAAAAATTTACAATCTAACAGCCATAACGAAGAGTACCCAAACTAAAAAAGACTAATGGGCTAAAAGAATACCTTTTACCCACAAAAGATTATATGTTGATATTTTGTTCCTTCTAAAGATGAAAGAAATCTCCATTATTCACAAAAAAGAAGAAGAAGAATCAAGTAAAAACTAGAAAATCAGCAAAAATGTATAAGAAAAATCAGGGGAAAAAAGGATCACCTGATGAAATCCCCGCTCATGCGTTAATCCAACCCCAAGCTCCGCTAAACAGGCGAAAATCCTAGCATCACTACCATACAAATGCGCATACCTCACCAAACAAGAATCCAAAACCCTAGCTAAAACCCTAGCCAGCGGAGAACTCAATGCAAAACCCCCTCCACCAAACGCCATATCAAACGAATGCTCCAGATTGGACTGCACACTCTCCGAACTCCTCCCAACATAAAACCACCGTTCATGATCGTACTTTGCGAGTGTCGCTAACAAATTCTCCCGGAAAAAGACCGTATCATCATCTCCGAAGACAAACCACCTCACATCCGTCAGATTCAACCCCACTATCTCGCTAACAATCCTAGCCACCCGAATCGCCGATCGTAACCCACCTTTGAACGTGTACGGAAATTGGGACGTATCTTCCGAAATACGAATAGAAGGGAGATCGGATGTGTTTGTGTTTCCGATCGGACGGTCGAGAAAGATGTATCCACGCATTTGATGAGGGTCCCACCATTTGCTGATGTACTGTTGTCGTCTGGGAAAGTATTTGGCGGAAGAAGCGATGCCGAAGACGACCTGGTGGAGGGAGGTTTGTGGTGGGGGTGGATTGTACGGTGGGGAGATACGGTTTGTAGATAGAGTTACGATGCGATTGGGAGACACGGTGAGGTAGAGGACTGTCAGGAAGGAGGCAAAGAGGAGGAGGTTTTTGAGTGGGGTGGAGGAAGGCTGTGTCTTGCAGGGCGTGTTGGATGCCATTTTGAGGGGTTTGGGAGTTTGTGTTGGGGAGAAACGTGCAGGGAAGCAGGGGGTACTTATCGGAAAGGCAGTGGGGACAGGGGAAAGTGATTGAAGGAAGTGGGGATCGAGTTGTAGGAGGAGAAGGTGACAGTTGAGTCAACCGAAACGACGCGTGGTGATCTTGGAGTTGTTTTTCTAAAGGGTAAGGACTTTGGCCGTTGAATATCGCATTCTAATTATTAGCCGATTTGAATGGTGAGGTATTAGACTTCGGTTCAATGGCAACTTCGTATTCCCCCCAACTCTCTCCCTCTCTCTCTCTGACTCCGCCATCAAGTGCGCAAATAAAGGGTTTTTTGTTTGGGTTGGTGATGATTTAAGAGGAAACTGAGAAAGCAGTCAAGGAATGGACGAGGCTCGAGGAGCATGGCCATTTAGAAATGGCTTACATTGTGAATGCTTTGAATTGCTCGCTGTGTGGGGCAGTCAGGCTGCTCCCTCTCTCCATGCTCGTGCACACGCTCTTTCCCCATTTACCCATTTACAAAAATCTCTCTTGTGATTTCTTGCTTTTACAGTTGCCGATCTAATGTTAAATCCTCATGACATGTTAGAAAAAAGAAGTTGGTGGGTTCAACACTATGCGCTTCCTTTCGTGTTGTGCAGTTGGTATTGTGCTTTCCATGACTAACTTTAAATTACTCGATGACTCGACAGAATCATCGCTGAATTCGGCACAAAGTCCGCAAGCATGCGTATGCGCAAGAGACTCTGAGCTCGGCTTGACGAAGAGTTCGGCTTCCGTCGAGTCAGTACAGTCCGTATTAATTCAGATGGAAAGGGCGGCGAAAACAAAGACAAGCTAACACGTCATTCTTCTTCCTTTCCATTTTCTTTGGGAAGGTAGGAGGACTTTAACCCACAACACAATGGTTAGAAGATAAGCCACTTGAACAACTTGGCCAAGGCTTCAAGCCTCACATTCTTTTCTTGTTATTTGTTGATAGAGGCCCAAGCAGAGTCCAAAGAGTATATTTTGAGGGCCTACATGAAAACCTATGCGCGAATCCATATCATTAAACTTGCACACAATTAAGGGCTTTGCCCCCATGTCAAATTGATAGAATATTGACATCCTCTAGTTCCAAAAAAATCAGTTGTTCACATTTTCCTTGCTAAAGCCCTAAATAAGGTTTATTAGATGAGCTTGTATGCGAGTTGAGCTTGTTATTGTATCTCTGAGCAATGAATTGGATCATACCTGGCAAATCACTTTTTCATTATTGGATCTCACCTTTGAATGATCTAGCTTATTCATTTGATTGTTGAGGCATTGGATCAAAAACTCATGATGATTGGAAAATTTTATGATCCTAAAACCTGTGTTTTTGGGATTTGAATTTGGAACTTTGTTGTACAAAGTTTTCAAGCCATTTGTTTCCTATAAGCAAATATATAACTTAGATGTAAGAATTATCCAATCCCCATATTTTTTTATTAATGGAAAAGCAATTACGTGAAGGAGTTGGATCATGGAAGGGCGCAACTTGATTTTTAAAGTTCTCATTGTGGGGAGCACCCATTCAGCAATCTTTGCAAAACTAGCAACCAATTCTATACACCTAAATGTTTCTCTCATATTATCTTAGAAAATACTTAATAGATAAAATTGATGACTCTATTGGATCCATGTATTTACTTAGGATGACTATGGGTTGGGTCGTTTAAATGACCCTAGTTGAAATAACTAGCAAGGACTAAGGTTAGGAGAGGAAAAATTATGACCCAAGAATGGTTAGGGTAAAAAACCTTTGACCAGAAAGGGTTAGGATTGGATAAGATAAAAGGGCAGCCCCCATGCACGAAGCTCCCACCTATGCAGGGTCCGGGAAGGGGCGGACCACAAAGGCCTATAATAGGCAGCCTTACCTTGCATTTTACAAGAGGCTGTTTCCACACCTTGAACCCGTGACCTCAAGGTCACATGACGACAACTTTTACCGTTGCACCAAGACTTCCTTTCTTAGGATTGAATTAAGAAACTAGTGAAAAAACACAAGGGCATGAACAGCTGAAATACTTTGTTTCAAATAACAAAAATACCATATGCTCCATGACATCTTTTGGTGTACATATTAGTATAAACTTTTAAGTAGTCATTAGCGTATATATAATAGCTCTTGCACTCGAGAATGTGCAGGGTGGCCAAATGTTTTTGAATGTTGTAAGCAAGATTGCGTCAACTAACGTCATTCGTTTGAACGTTAGGTGTTAGGATTAAGATTAGGAAATTTTTGACCCAACCAGGGCTGGGGTTGCTTCAGGGGTAGGAGAAATGCACTAAGGTCAGGGTCAAGGTCGGTCAAAAATCTGCCCAGACCCAACCCATCACCATCCCCATGTTTACTTAGTACCTCTCATATCAGCTTTGCTTAGTCCCTCTCATATAAGCTAGTTCAACTAAATTTCTTTGTTCATGTGATTGTACATGTCAAATAAAAAGATGAAAAAGTAGCAAAAATCACAAAATATTTGCAAAAATCAAATAGAAACCAGAAAAAAGAAGCTAACTCACCTGATGAAAATCCTCTTTCATGCGTCAATCCTACTCCAACTCCGCCATGCAAGCAAAAATCTTAGCATCACTACCGTACAAATGCGCAGATCTCACTAAACAAGAATCCAACCCTGGCCAAAACCTTAGCAAGCGGAAAACTAAAAGCAAATCCCTCTCCTCCAAATGGTACATCATACGATTGGTCCAGATTGGATTGCACCCCCTTCGAACACCTCCCAACGTAAAACCACCTTTCATGATCGTACTTGGCAAGCGTTGCTAACAAATTTTCGGGAAAAAAACTGTATCATCATCTCCAAACACAAACCGCCTAACATCCGTCAGATTCAACTCCACTATCTCCGTAACAATCCTTGCCACTCATATACCGAATCGTAGCCCACCACCTTTAAATGTATAAGGAAATTTAGACATATCTTCTGAAACAAGCATGGGAGGAAGATCGGATGTGTTTGTGTTTTCCATCGGATCGTCGTCGAGAAATACGAATCCCCGCATTTAGTGTGGGACCCACCATTTGCGAAGGAATTCTTTGCGCTTGGCGAAGAATTTGGAGGAAGAAGCGATGTCGAATACTATGTGGTGGAAGGAAGTTCAGGTTGGGGTTTGGGATGCAGTATACTTCGAGGAGATATGGTCTACCATGGAGAGTGTAGAGATAAGGTTTGGGGATACGGGGGGGTAGAATATGGTGAGGAAGGAGGACAGTACGAGGATGTTCTTGCGCAGGGTGGAGTGAGCTTCGCAGGGGGAGTTGGGTGCCCATTTTGGCGGATGTGGAATTAGTCTTTGAGGGCAAGAAGGCTTTTATGGGGAAAGAGTTGCGTGAGGGAAGGGTGACAAGAAGGAATACTTATTCTTGGGGCTGTTTGATATATACATAAGCGGCCTCTCTCTCTCTCTGCGGATTACCTATGCTTGTCTTTGGGCTACATGTGATTTGAGCATCGATTTAACCAATGGCACAACGAAAGTTTCTTCATACATATCATTTTCGAAATAAAGAGTGAGCACATGCATGCAACGAAAGAGGAAGAGAGAGAGAAGTAAAATAATAAGTATTATGTTTGAGAGAGAAATTAATGGCAATGAGAGAAGAAGAGAGAGAAGTAAAATAATTATTATTATATTTTTAGAGAGAAATTAATGTCTAATGCATGTGTACAGCCCATGTGTGCTAAGTAAACATGAAGAGCAACGACAACCCTGCTTTTAAAATTATCCCGACCTTCTTATAATCTCTGAGCTAATGAAAATTTTCTATCGTTAGGTTAATTTTCAAGAGAATACAAATGTTCTTCAAGGTGATGTACTACTTCTAAGCTCACTCGGGATTGACCCTTTCGGCGAAACCGTACTAAGCAACTGTTCGATCTCCAAAGTGCCCAAGCCTCAGAAAAGCCAATAAAATCTTTTTAAGTTTTTCATGTTTTGTCGTTTTCGAACAATTCAGCCGTAATTTTGGGCTAGCTGTCGAGTCTCCTTAACTCCCAATAACAGCGTGCAAGCGACATTTCCGGTGGCGGACGGGTCCAGAGCTATACAAGCAAGGTACATGTTTGATAATGTGACGCACAAGGGAGGATACTTTGTTATTTGCCCTTGTGTTACCACTGTAAGAAACTCTATTTTTTGAAGAATTTCTCTATTAATTATTATTCCCTTTCATAGAACTATTCTCTGTTAATTACAGTCTGATCTAGTTCTTTTGCTTATCTGCTTACCAACCTAAAAATGAGGAGCGGGGTTGGCTTCTATATTGCACTAATAAAAACTCTTTTGTGATAGACTGGAAAGGAGAGAGTTGCTTTTATTGTGCCAGATTTGCCACTGTTTGGCAGATCTGACAATCAAGATTGATAATCTATAATAGGAAAATCAAACACACAAATAAGAGACAAGGAGTTAACAGATAAAAAATGGTTTTCTTTTGCTGTTTTGCATTTGGCACTAATTATTAGATTCTTCACATTTTTTGTGAAAGAAGTGGATTTCCCATGAATTAGGACCCAAAATACAAGTTAATCGTTAATTTGTTACTTCTTTCACAAATCATCTCCCAATTTGCTCCCAAGAAGGCCACATCTATACATTACGTCAGGTGGGAGAAGCCCTGACACTGGCAGACCATTTATGGAGTTATTCAAAACTCAAGTTGATTTGCTTTGCCTAGCCAGTGGAGTCTGTATTAAGTAAAAAATAAAAGTAGGTTAAAATAAAGACAAGCTAACTGGCATTAAAAATAATAAAACAAAGGTCCCATATTCTTTTCCTTTTAATCTTATAGAGTTAACCAACTTGGCTAAGTGCTGAAGCTCCACAATCCTTTTTGGTAATCAGAAAAGATAAAAATTAAAAAGAAGCAAAACTAACAACTAGTTCTAGGCACCTTGCTGTTTATATATGATCTCGTTAACCAATTAATTTTCTTCATATGTTAGAATCATCCGATCAGCGAGCTTGTTTCTCTGAGTTGTAGACATCCAGTATGAGAGATATCAGATGGAGTCAGAGTAGCATCACCCATAGGTAGGGCCTTTAGTGTTAAAGTGGGGCACCACTAGTGCAACTTACCATGTAGCTGTGCCTACTCTAGCATTAATTTCACTATTTTGCCTAATAAACGAGGCCCTTGTAGACCCGCATTAAGGATTGCATTTCCTTTCCGATGTTCGGGATCAGCGTAACCCACGATATGTACGTTTGCTAGGTGCTTATTGATATTTCACCAAAAGATCTTGAAATTGCCAAGAGTTACGTCTCCTTTTCTTTAGTGCTCGAATAACTATTATGGTGTTTCCTTTTACCTGCCAGTGAGAATCTTTTTCTGAATGGCGAGAGGCATTAGTAAGGGAGAAACATACACCACGGACTCAGATTGAGAAGATCTGAAACCAAACACCTATCCAGGAAAAAGGACAGAAGAAAAAGAAGCTTGAAGGTCTCCCCGCTCTGCACAATCCTGGGCCTAGGGACGGCCCAAACACAAGGGAGCACGACAAGAGAGAAGAAAACAGGAGCCAAGCACCCAGCTAAGCCAATTTATAACATCATCTTAGATTAGGCCAGAGAAGAAGAGAACACCTAATTACCCCACCAAGAGGCAGCACAGACGATACAGAAAGCTGAACAAACACATGAAAGCACACAAACCAAAACATGACTCCATCAATTAACCAAATGCCAGTGGGGTTTCTGCTGCTCTGCTCTACTCCTTGCCGGTTGTGATGATCGTCCTAAATATGTTGCTAGTTATCCATTATCATAGTGGCGTACATTGTTCCATAGGGGGTGCTGTTTTCAGTAAGAAGTTGCAAAGATTAAGGTGCTACTGCAGCTGGGAATGGCTATAGACAGCACATTCATTTGAATTGGATTCTCGGCCAACATATTTGTTCTGTCATTAGCACTCATTGGGATGTGCCTTATTATTATTTTTTTTAAAATGGTGATTTGTATTGAGAAATAATTATCAATATAGATATTCTAATCAAGATGATCAAACAACCAAGTAATCAAAAAATGACAGAAATCCGAAAACATATCGTGAAAGGGAAACAAAATGAACTCCACTCAAGAAACTCCAACATTCTTCCCTACCAGACGGAGCGCATCCAAAAGGAAAGAAATCACCCTTTTGTGCGCGATGAAATGAAGATTATAAATCAGAATCCGAGCACAGCTTCCGGCTCATCATCTTCATAATGGTGAAAATCAACAACCACATTGAGAGTACCTTGCGTTTCCACACTCTCATTGGCCATTTTATCTGCATTTTCATTAGAACGCCGGAGAACATGTTGGAAAAAAAAACTGACGAGAACCTATCCATGAAAAAATTAGTTCCAGTGTATCCGAGAATCTCCATGGTGCTTCCTTCTTCTTAGTATTTAAACATCTACGAGATGCTCTTTGATTCATTCAATGATGTCAGCATGTTTCTGCAGTTCCTCACTGCCATTCTTCATCCACAAAAGCGCAGTTGGAGAATCCGCTTCGAAAATCACCTGATGGAGCTTTGAAGCATTTGCTAATTTGACAGCAATACTCAAACCTGTTAATCTCAGCATCATTTTTTGAAGCATTGTGCATAGAACACATGAATTCAGCAATCACAAGACCATCACTAAAGCGCAGAACGCAACCGAAATATGGCTCTTGTGAAATACATCTCTAGCTTTCAATTATGAGACTGTCTTCAATGTATAAAGTGATAGACATCCTTGCCGTGGACTGTGCTCTCAAACACCAGGTTAGAACCAATTACCCAAGTACGCCAAATTAATGTGCCCTGCATGAATCCTCCCAGTTCTATCAGTGATCGCCATGTCGCCACATCAAGTCCCCCGACATGTCCCGGCATTAATTTTCCAAACTCTGTCAATGATCATTATGTCCTGACACCGAAGGATCTCTTGGACATGTAATCCTTGAATTCTTTCAAATTAGCCGCACATTATAATCAGATTATGCTAACTTCTTCATTCTCATCTAAACTCTCATCAATTAGATTATGCCAGGAATTGGATCGACTCACAAAATGGGTAGCAACGGGCACACACGTCCTACCATCTACTGCAGCACATGAATGAGAGGGACAATATCCTATCGATTGAACCAGATCTTTACATGGTAAGCCATTAAAGATGAACACGGGGAGTCATCCAAACGTAGGCTCTTTTTGTAAAAGTGGGGTGCCATACGAAAACTAACCATTTTGCTCTGTTCCCTGACAGTGTTCCTCCATGGTTGTTAAGACGTGGTCGAGAACCAGACAAGCGCAGCCCACAAATGCTGCCCTCAGAGAGCTTTCTTTCTTTAGTAATAGGCCTCTAAAAGCTTTTAAAAAAATACTCGAACTTCATTGGACGTCCTGCATGCATGTGGAGAGAGAGACCCTAACACGTATATACATCCAAACACTAAATTCAGAGCAAACAAATGCCAATAACAGTTAAACCACTATATGGAGAAGAATCCAAAATCAGTATTATTAGACGGGTGGCTGATACTGAACGGAATCGACTTCTAGCACAACAACAGAACTAGATAACGAAATAAGGACTTATTGACCAACGTACAAAATAACTTTGACTAGAATATCGCTGTTGACTGTCATTTTTTCTTCTTCTAATTTTTGACCAGGTCAAGCATAGTAAAATATTGGTTTTCTTCTATGCCGTTGCTTAGATTCGTATTGCGAGTCCTTCCATAATTGGAACTATATATGAAAGGGTGCAGATTCTGGCTAGACACAAACATCTGGTCCTTGAAGTATCTCATTTCGTTCTATATTACAAACAACACCATGATTTCAACTACTTCAGAAGGCATGTCATGGTGGTTGTCCTCCGCTGTGATCATTTTGACGTCTTAGTTTGAATGGGCGATCAAGCAATCGAGAAAAGGTTAACCGTTAACATTGCCTCCTGCCCAATGGTCTCCCGTTGATATGACACCTTCTCTTTCTCCAACCCGATCATTTCACCAAATTGTCCAGGATTTATGGGCTCATCTTCGAGCTACAATTAGCAACAGGCTTATTGCTGTATTAAGCTCACCTTCCATGGCAAAGGAGGTTCTCAATAATAAATAAATAAGAGAGAGAGAGAGAGAGAGAGAGAGAGAGAGAGAGAGAGAGAGAGAGAGAGAGAGAGAGAGAGAGAGAAACTGCAGCCCGGTGCATGAAACTCTTGTATGTGTTGTGTCCGGGGAAGGGACGGACCACAAAGGGTCTATAGTATGCAGTCTTACCTTGTATTTTTGTAAGGGGCTGTTTTCACACCTCAAACCCGTGACCTAAAGCTCATACAATCACAACTTTGCTGTTGCATTAAAGCTCCCCTTCTCAATGATCATGATATAATCTTAACGATCCATTACAAGCTTTCGGTTGCATTACTTGCAGCCTATGGTGGTAAGATATTATTTGGAGCCCATATAGTCCACAGTGGAGAATGTTAGGGAGGGTTTGCATCTAGGAACTTCTCAATAGTGAGAGCCTTGGTGCTATTGATGAGCTCCATACGAACAACTGTGACAGACATTGAACGACCTATATGCCAAAATTGAAATCCCAATTGATTTTGTTGGGTTGATTAGAGGAACAATCGTCAACACTTTGGCAAGCACATTGTGGGGTGCAATTCTGAAAGGTGAATCAGAGGGTGGAGTGGGATTGGAGTCTAGGCAAGCCATGGGTGCCATCAGGAAGCTGTTAGCAAAACAGAGCATATCTAATGTTTTCCCATTCTAACCCATTTTGATATTCAAGGTGTAGAACAGAAAAATGAAGGGGGTGCCGTCGTTGTCGTCATCAAGATTTTATCCTGATTAGGGGTCTATCACGTGAATTTTATTCCTCCATTCCCGTCTATTAAGTGTCATAGTTTCATTTGGTCTTAAAGTTTTTAAATCTTTTCTCATAACTTCTATCCATGTTCTTTTAGGCCTTCCCCTTGCCCTTTTGGAACATTCGACTTAGATTGTCTCACACCTTCTAACCAGTGCCCTATTTGGTCTACATTGGATGTGTCCAAACCATCTAAGTCTAATCTCCCTATCTTATTACCTATTAGTGGTACTCCTAAGTTTCCTCTAATGTTTTCTTTTCTAATTCTTTCCTTTCTTGTCTTACTACTCATCCATCTCAACATCCGCATTTCAGCAACACTCATCATATGTACATGTTGTTCTTTAATTGTAGAGCATTTCTAGCCTTATTGCCATCCTATAGAATTTTCCATTCACTTTAAGTGGCATTCTTCGATCACACAAAACTCCAAAGGTGCATCTCTATTTATTCCAACGTGCTTGGATTCTCTGGGTAACCTGCTTCTCAATCTCTCCACTCTCATGAATTATTGATCTCAAGTATTGGAAGTGTTCTTTTAGGGGGATTCCTTGGTTTCAATCTTTATTGGTGCTCCACTCCCACTCCTCTCTTTTCTAAAATTGCATTCCATATCTGTCTTAGCCTCATTTACTACTCTCTTAGCAACCCTCTTAGCATTCTTATATTATACAAAGTTTTTTTTATTTTTAGTCATATGTCGTGCTTTAAAACACACATGTTTCTCTTTAATAACTTTTTGCACTTTTTTCTCTACTACCAAGTTTGCTTTGTTGGATGCCCTTTACCTTTAGATACTCCTAGGATATCTTCTATGTAATATCCTTAATTTTTAGGATAAAATAGGAAATTAATAAATAAAATAAAATAAAATTTTATGGATGAAATTTTTTCCTAAAAACATAAGAATTAGAAATTGCTCGTCGATACGAATCCAACGCCCCAAGAATGCGAAAAACGGAGCTCAAACGAGGGAGTTATGAGCCGTCAAAGTTGGAAGGGCAAATTGGTCATTTGATAGAGACATGTTAGACAGGGGTCCAAATTGATAATGGCACCCCCGTCTTCCACACGTCTCTACCAGTGCCGGAAAAATCACCGGAGAGACGTTGAAAGAGACGTGTGGGGAAGAATTTCTCTTCCCCAAGACTCTAAAACCCTATATCTATGCTCCTCTAAGAGCCAAAACACTCCACTTTGAGCGTTTTCTCTGAGTTTTACGCAAAACCCTAGCCCTGCAAAACTTGGATTTTCCTGCGAGTGGAGCCCCGACAACACAAGCAACTCTGGCCAGGTGCAAGGTAAGCCTCAAACCTATGTTTTTCGTATTTATTAAATAGAAAAACAATTAGGAAAACATTTAAAAAAATTAGAAAAAATCATATTTTTAGGAACCTGTGTGCATGCTACTGTTGGAGAATGATTTCACGGATCAAACCTAGTCCGTTTGAAAATTGCACCATCCAACTAGTGGACAAGAGACGCAAGAACATACCCTTTAAATTTGGGAGTGATCCAACGGTGGATTTCTCTAGAAAACCCAAAAACCAATACCTAGGGATGTTTTTAGGAACTTGGAAAAAATCATTTAAAAACCATGGTTTTTGGAAAAATCAGTGCAAAAGGAGGGCATAAATGGATTCTAGAGAGAATTCTGAAGAAAATGGCGCAAAAATCACACAAAACGGAGTTCTGTAGCTCCGCCAGAGGCGACCGAAATCCGATCTTCTCCGGCGTCGGCTCCTTGGCGCTGACGCCAGGACGCACTCGGTGACGCCCGAGGGACGACGTCACACGACATCGTCGTCATACGCAGCGCGGCGCCACGTGCGTGAGGGGGAGAAACCAAATGGCAGTTACGGTGGGGCCGGGACGGGGCGCGTCCTGGCGACGTGACGCACGGCGCGCGTCCCGTGCGGCGTCTGCGTAGGCGTGCGTCTTCGTGCACCAATGTACGCCGGTGTAAACTGGCGGAAAAGAGGCGCCGCCGGTATAAACCACCTTATGGTGGTCCGGCAGGCCCCATTTAAGGGTAGTTTTCACAAAAACTTGATTTTTGGGAGCTAGAGAGGTCCAAATCACGATCCGAAAGAGGCGTTGTGACCGTATTGACGATGCGGACCTAGTTTTAAGTTAAAAACTTAGAAATGACCACTTTTTATTTAGAAAAAATTTTAAATAGTGATGTGACATGTACAAGTGCACTTGAATATACCAATTAAAGGGAGTTATTAGCAAGCTAGTAGTCTCACACTGAGGTAGGTGACGACAACTAATGTTTTGCCTTGATTTTAAACCATGTTTAAATATAGCATCATATGTGATTGTGTTTTAAATTTTGATTTTTATTTACCATGGATTTCATGCGACATTGAGTACAAGATGGTTATTTCAAATTGAAATCTTTTACTGAATAAACTTATTTCAAATGCTTTTACAAGCATGATGTAAATTAGTTATGCTTAATTAGAGACTTATTTCTTATTATATATATAGAAAATGCATGGATTTACATGAAAATGAGAATAGAGGCTTATTAGCTGGTCCTTTTATAGGCTAACCCCAGGATGAGGGGCATGTCTTGGGGATTGCAAGCTATAAGTGCTCTTGAGTTTTAGCATATACATATGATTTTCGTGTTTTATATTTGATGACGGGTGCTCTCGCCCGGTGGGCGTCATGCTAGGAGGGATAGGGCCGGCCACCCACCTTCCGAGATTATGATGTGATGAGTTTGTGATATGATAGACACCTGCCCATAGATGGCATTCGGTAGGGGTTTGGTAACATGGATAGTCCACACTACCGGTCTGAGCCTTTCCATGGGGACAGACGCTAAGTCTCCCGTTATGGTGTTGACGGGAAGCGGCGGTGGTTGATACCCATGGAGGGTTGCCACTGTAGCATGATGGCTCATATTCTTATTATGTGTGCATGTATGATGAGCATGTTTATGGATGATATGCCTGGGTGTGACGACACTCAGAGGTTGACTACGTGTACTCCTGATCAGGGATGTTGTGCGATGTGGTGGGACCCATTACCTTAGGGTGCCCTTATTCTTGTTGTATGCTCCATGTTATTGATTCATGTCATGTTTTAACTCAGTGAATTTCATGTTTTAGCATATGGAATAAATTGGCATTTATTTGAACATGGCATTATGATATCACTATTTTCATAAATGTTAGACTTTTCATCAATGCTGTTCATTATTTCTTTCATTTATTACATTAATTGTCTATGTACCTACACAAGCGATAGCTTGCTGAGGCATTGCTTTGTTTTGCAATGCCTTAGATCTCGAGCGCGACACCAGGAAAGGAAAAGCGGTTGATAAACCTTAAGAGCTACTGAAGACTAGTTTTCCCTATAGTTTTAGACAGTAATGTGAATCATTAAAGTGGATTATCATTTGAATTTTATTATGGACTGCATACTTTATATTTGGATGTGATTTAGATCTTTGGATATATATTGGACATTTGTATGGGATGTTATGATGGATAGACCCTGGGCCATATTATTATTGTCTTTTGGACGTTTATTTGATTTAAAATAAAAGCGCCTATTTATTTGACGTTGATTTATACGCGGATTATTTATTTATGTTTAAATTACATGTATGCCATTTTGAGAAAGGAAAATTAACACCCGGAGTTTTAAGATAGGTTTAGTAAAATGTTAAATAAATCTTTTCTCATGGGATCCCAAATGCTCTTATTTAAAATGCCATTATTATAAAAATAAATAAAAAATTTGTCTTAAAAATCCGAGGTGTTACATTCTACCACTTTCTTAATGGGCATAGCCATATTATTCCACATGGTGTTTACTTTTGTTTTATTGTTCTAGTTTTCTTCTACTATCAACTCGTTTGTAAATGATGTTATATTCTCTCTTTTTAAGTTCACCACTTAGTTTTTGGATACCTATTAAGTTCATTTCCTTTTTTTCATAGTTTACTATAGATATCCATAACCATTAGTCTATGTTGTGAGGTTAGACTCTCACCGGGCATCACCTTACAATCCTTATACATTAATCTTATGGCATTCTTAAATAGGAAAAAGTCTATTTAGCTTTTATATGGTCTATTTTTAAAAGTTAATAAATGTTCATCTCTCTTCTAAAAGTATATATTTGCCATAGCTTGGTTATATGGTAAGGCAAAATTGAGTATAGTTTCTCCCATCGCAATTCTTTTTCCAATACTATACCCCCCCATGTACCCTACCATAGCTTTCTTTTTCTTTTCCTATATTACCTTTAAAATCAACTTCTATAAATATTCACTTTGTGTTGGGAATGTCTTTCATGATTCCCTCCATATCTTTTTAGACTATCTCTTAATTCTATCATCTACCCCAACTTGTGGTGCGTATGCACTAATGATATTTATAATCTTTTATCCTAAAATAAGTTTTAGTAGTATAATTCTATCACTGGCTCTTTTAACATCTACAATTTTATCCTTTAATTCTTTATCTACCATTATCCATACATCATTTCTATTATTGTCCTTTCCTATGCCTCAAAGCTTATACCCATCGATTTTTAGTTTTACCCCCTTTCCACTTGGTTTCTTGGATACAAGAGATTTTGACTCTCACACATGTCATCGTATCCACTAACTCGAGACTCTTACATGTCAATGTACCTATATTCCATGTAGAGATACGAATCTTATTCTATTAGCCTAGCATATTTACCTACACACTTCTTGAACAATGCGGGAACTCATGCATACTTTTCACTACACCTAGGTTCTGATGCAGCGCATCACTTTTGAAGAAACGTTCTAGTAGCCCTTGCCTATTTTCTACTATACCTACGATCCAATACAATCGTTGCTTCCAAGAGAACTCCCCAGTAATCTATGTCTATTTTCTACTACATTCGAGATTTGGTGCAGCAGGTCGCTTAAGGAAACACTCTAGCATAAGGGAATGTCATAGGTTGATTCATGCATAGGGTTCGCCATGGGTTTTTCTTACTGGCTGGCACTTAATGCAAAACCCTCCTCTTTTATCCAAGCTTAGGACTGACTATGATAAAACCATATAGAACTACAACCACATAGCAGAGTTGACACTATCTTAGATCAAAGGATGAAAATGGTTATAGAGTAAGTAGATGTGAAGTCTAACAACAGAAGAAGCATTTATTTTCTTGATATCCTTCTGAAGATTAAGGATGAAGAAGATAAAAATAAAAAATAAAAACATCGTTAATCATGAGGCACGTCAAGGCCGTGTTGGTGGTAAATATTCTGTCCCACAAATAAAACAACCAATCTTGCTTATCTGACTATCTTAATTTTAATATTATAATCTTTTTCTTTCTTTTGTCTTTTTTTATCTTGCCTCGTTGTTATTAGTAAGTCTCATATGTCAACCAAAGAATTGGTAATAGCAGGCTACTTTTCAAAGTTTTTACTATTTTTAAAGGAGCTACCAACATTGTTAGAAAGGTGTTTAACAAAGTACTAATTAATGTTATCCCGTAATATATCGTTATTATCTAATCTTTGTTTATATTTTGATGTTGAACTTGGTATCTGGTGGAGTTGACACGAGCTCTATCACATGGTGGAGATGCTTCACAAGCCCGACATAATGAAGAAAGCTCAGGAGGAATTAGATGCTGTGGTCGGGAAGGATAGAATAGGAGAACATTACCATGTGTTGAAGTTACTTCATTTATATGCAGTGGTGAAAGAAACACTCCGTTTGGTTGTTGATTGGAGGAGGCACTTTCCGTTCTGCGAGCAGTTTTAAAATTATTTAGGCGGAGGATTTAAAGGTAGATTTAGATATTGGAATTAAGTAATACGTCAGTGAAGTAGTATAGCAAAAATATATATTAAGAAATAGGGCCGCATGTGCGTGCTGTAGGTCTGACTGCTACATCATCCATAATAGGTTGATCATAAAAAACGTTCTAGATTGGCACAATCCGTGTCGTCGAACTCCATTGGAAGTTGACTACTAAGGGTGTGCTTCACCAAAACACTGAGTTGAACCGGGTGAGAAACTGTGGGATTGACTAGCCGGCTACAATATAGACAGTCCAAAGGAAAAGAAACTTACCCGGACACTCCATTACAAACTCATGCTTTTGAAATGGCACCACCTCTAACAGTCTTTTATGAATAATTCAAGATGCTCTTGTTGATGGTTGCAAATGTTTCCAAACAATTAAACATTTTCGAAGAAGTCCCGACTGTTTACATCCCCAATTCCGACTAATCTGAGTCGTCCCGAAAGCATCAGCGCTCGTGACCAGTCAGCGTGTCTAATAGAGTAGTTGCAGCCCCTAGAGTCTGGTTTTGGAGGATCTAAGCTGTTTATTACACTCAGCAGATAGAAATTAGGTAAGTCAAGAGAAATCGACGTACTTGGATGATTTTAACTATTTGTTTTGGGACTTTAGAAAAACCTATAGTTATAATTTTTAACTTGAAGAAATATTAGGTAAAAGCTTCAAATGGATATAAGATTTGTTATGTAGCCTATCTAATCCATTCTGAACATGATGAATGACTTTGGTCTACAGAGAATCATCATCATGAATGATTGTCAACCTATTAGACGCTTGTTGAGGGAGATCTAATCCAGAAGTAGTAATATTTTTATAAAAAAAATTAGCAAGTTAAACACACATTTAATATTACAAATCATAAATTTCATGGATAATCTGTCTAATCCTCAAAACTATTTTAACCCAATTACATAGTAAGAGTTAAAAATGACATTCTTATCCTAATCATTCCGAAGTACGATTCGGAATTTTGCGTATATTTGCTTACCAATTTATTCCCAAATCCGAGCATTGTATATATCCTCGTCTCGTGCTTTACTTATTATCACATGGTTACCAAGAAAATAGCCTCTCTGTAGATGGATGACAATAGGCCAATGGAGATGAAAATAAAATACTGAAGATTTTGACAATAAATCCTTATAAATCCAAGGCAAGAAATCATGGGCCCGGCATATATGTAGTTCTGATTCATTTCTGACCATCCATTTGGACTGGGATCAGATGGGAGAGAGACTTTGATTAGCACACCAGAAATGACAATTTCGGTTGCGTAGTATTACTGAACGGATCGTAAATATTAGAATATGAGCATTTGCAAAAGTGAGAATGGCATAAATAGAAAGAGATCCTTTAATCATTCTCAAGCAGCCGGTCTTCGTAGAATTGAATTCGTTGACAACATTTTCAAACGAGCAAAACATGAGATATTCCTTCACGGACATGCATAAGTCTCTGGCTACAGACAGCAACATGGTCCAATCCTTATATTTTCCTGTCCTTGCAATTTCTTAGTTTTTATGGTTAATCAACCAAACCAGGAAGGTAAACCGTTTCACCAAATTATCTGGTATCTATGGGCCCATTTTCAAGCTTCAACTTGGCAACAAGCTGTTTGTGGTTTTGGTTCCCCGGCCATGGCGAAAGAAGCCCTGAAAGACCACGATATCACCTTTGCTAACCATGATAAGATGGCTGGTGCGTGGTTGCTGCATATGGAGAGTCAGCTATAGTTTGGAGCCCCTATGGGCCAAAATAGCGAATGCTCCGAAGAGTATCCAAGAACTGTTCAATGCCGGGAGCCTTAATGGTAGTAGCATCTTCCGACGCCAGCGAGTTCAGCAGACACAGAGATTTATATGTGAAAATCGATACCCCGATTGATATAGGTGAGAAGTCAACTCAAATAATCTTCAACAGGAAGATGAGATGCATCGGAGTTTAGACAGCCGATGGGTGAAATTGGGAAGCTTTTGGGGCACCCAGAGTTTCTGATCTTTTCCCTGCTCTAGCTAGGTTTGATATTCAAGGTGTGGAAAATGAAGGATGTAATCTCATGGTTCGAACAGATCTTTGACACTCTTCTTGATCAATGGCTGAATATGGATAAAGAGACAGGAGAAGAAAATCGGACGGCAAAGAGACCAATGACTTCCTGAATATCCTTCTGAAGAATATTAAGGAGAATGACGATCCAGAAATGCCCTTGACCATGACTCATGTCAAGGCCCTTTTGATGGTAATATTCTATTCTATGATTTATTTCAGTAGTGATAGTAATAATTAAAGAAGAGAAATATATCACATAATTATTCAACACCATAAGCTAGATCAATATCGAAATTGTGTGCTCAAATGACTATCAGTTGAGCTTAATCTTATTTGGTTTGCTCAGTGTAGGATCTAGTATCCGGTGGGGTCGACACAAGCTAGACCACATTAGAGTGGGCCATAGCAGAAATGTTGCAAAAGCGTGAGACAATAAGGAAAGCTGAAGAGGATTAGGTGCATTGGTGCCGAAACATCACATGTTAGAAGATCAGCATCTAAATAAATTGCACTAATTAGATGCAGTGGTGAAAGAAACACTCATTTTACTTCCCCCAAATGGATTCTTAATCCCACACACTCCTAGTGAAACATATCTTTTGGGTGGCTACACCATACCAAAAGGCTCCGGTGTGTTCGTAAACCTATGGGCCATATATAGGGACCCATCTCTCCGGGAGAAGCCATTATCCAAGAGGTTCCTGATTAGTGGAAACATATGGGACCACAGAAGCAATGATTTCCGTTATTTTCCATTTGGAGCAGGGAGGAGGATCTGCCCAGGAATCTCTTTGGCCAAAAGGTCGCTAAATTTCGAGTTGGGTTAACTCTTGCTTTCGTTCGATTGGCAATTACGGGAGTGGAACATGCTTGATCTTTCCGATCAGTTCTGTGGGGTTATAAGTATAACAAATCCAGTTGTAGCGATCCCGAACCCACGATTGTCCAACTCAGACTCTGAGCTCAACTCTTAAATCACTAGTATAATAGGGTACAGGTTTTGATTGAGGGATACGAGAAAGTAGGATTTTATTTTTTTCTCGAGTTATTGTTCATGAATTTCTTTAATTAATCAAATACATTTGCTTCATGAATAAGAGGAGAAGTCATCTATTTTCCTTTACTTTATCACATGAGAGTTGAGAGTCCTCAGAAGATTTAGATCATATTGAAACGTTTAAGCTTAGAACCGAGTCGGCAAAGGCAGATCTTTGAAAAAATGGGGAATTCCTGACGGATATAGTGCATGAGAATTAGAAATAATTGAGAAAATCATGTTATATTGAAAATTTCCTATTTAGCAAAATATGTTCACATGTAATTTAAAAATCCAATAAATTCAGTAGTAAGTGTAATGTTGCACCTTCCTAGAGTTGTCCTCCATTTTAGAAATGGTGGAGTACAGATATCATTTTCTAAAAAGAAGGAATGATATATTCAAGTATGCACTTAATTCGTGGTGAGGACAAGCAATTATTTTGCATCAGTTGTAGATCTAAGCCATTGCCAACAGCCATTCATCATATATGGAATGGCTTATACAGGCTAGGTATCAAATTTCAAGTCCATTAGATACTTTATCCTATATGATCTTTGACAATAATTTTCAACTTAAAGAATACTTTATCCAATGTGCCATTTGAATGCAATTTTCAACTTAAAAGAAGCATATGATAAAAGCGTTAAATGCCTGTAAATTTTGGTACTCAACCTATCTAAGCTATGTCTATAAAAGAGGCAAGCAAAGTGCACGTGAGCAAATTCAAGTGTGTACTTGGATTTATCATTTCTCAGCATTCTCAACTATTTTAGAAGGGGAGCCTTTGGTGTAATGGTAGGTTTGTCATCATGTAACTTGGATGTCATGGGTTTGAGGAGTGAAAACAGTCTTTTGTAAAAATGCAAAATAAGGTTTCATGCTATATAAACCCTTCTGTGGTCAGTCCCTTTCCTGGACCACGCATATGCAAGAGCTTCATGGAATGAGTTACCCTTTTTATATATAGGTTGTGATGAGCTTAAGCTCAGTTTTTATATCCTTTTCCTTTTTCCTTCTAGTAAACTTTCATTAGAAAAAAGAAGAAGAAGAAGAAGAAGAAAACCTTTTGAACTTAGATCAATGACTTCTATTGGGGATGCATGCGGGCATACTTTGTATGGAATTGAAACAATCTACTCATGTATATTAAGATGAAAATTTTTAAGCACAAGTAGGACAATCCAAACGTTCTACATTGTAGAGCAATTTGAGAAGTCACTTGGTTCATAAGTCAGGTTAATCATGTTAACTTCAAGGACTCATGGGTGAGAAGAATAAGTGGGGTTTAAAAAGTCAAGAGAATCATCTTATCTAGAGATTCAATTTATGACTGCATTGAATAACTTGGACAAGTTTCTAGAGTTGACTTTGAGGTTTAAAAAGTCAAGAGAATCATCTTATCTAGAGACTCAATTTATGACTGCATTGAATAACATGGACAAGTTTCTAGAGTTGACTTTGGGGTTTCAAAAGTCAAGAGAATCATCTTATCTAGAGACTCAATTTATGACTGCATTGAATAACTTGGACAAGTTTTTAGAGTAGACTTTGGGGTTTAAAAAGTCAAGAGAATCATCTTATCTAGAGACTCAATTTATGACTGCATTGAATAACTTGGACAAGTTTCTAGAGTTGACTTTGGAGTTTAAAAACAAGAAAAAAGTACATTTTACTACCCTTAACTATTGTTGTTATACTTTGTCCCTAAACTTCTATTTTTGCATATTAGTCCCTCAACTATTAAAAGTCTTTTCACCATAAGTATTTTTGTCTATTGTCCATCTATGGACATTAATGTACGTTGACAAACTACTAAACATGTCCCACCATTATATTATTAATATTTTGGAATAAATTTTTACAAGACTTTTCATTGACCTAAAAAAAATACACACTAGTTTACGGAATGAACTATATTTAGTAGATAGTTCTATATCTCAATGGCAATGATGACCAGGATGAATTCTAGTTATTTTTTTCAAGAATCTAAACTCATTTCTCCCAAAATCTTTTCCAAATATAAGATTTCATATATTAAATAACTAAAAGCTAAATATGAGAAGTATCAAAATCAAAGTTGTCAACTATGAAATATGATAATCTTTTTAGTCCAAAATTTACAGTTTTGTAGATTGGGATCTATTCATTCTATATTTGAAAACCATTTTCCAACACTCTAAAGAAAAGGGCATCATGTAGAGATTTTAAATCCAACCAACAAAAGACTCCAATCATCTTTTCTGCAACAATTTGGGGTACATTTTGTAGTAGAAATCACCTAAATTTCAAGAGCTTATAGATTGATTCCTTAAATTTTAAAACTTCAACAAAAAGAGCATCATAGAAGTTTTAAAAATCTTGCTTACTAAAAGCTTCCATCATCTTCGCCAACGAGACACCCAACTATTCACGAGTAACACTTTAGTCTCTTAACTTCTATTTTTCTCCACATTGGTCTCTCAACAAATTCTGCAAAAATTTATTATAAACTATTATAATATATATTATGGGGTTCATTTCATATGTTTGTTGAAGTCATACACAGATGTTGGATGGAAGGTCACACGGTGACAACTCAACCCTTGCGCCAAGGCTCCTCTTAAGCAAAAAGGGATAAAATTATAGATAAAATTGAACATAAATATTTAGCTCTTGACATAAATATGAAGTTTAGAGTCAAGAAAAATCTGGAAAGAAAAGGGTAAATTTTTTTGAAATTTTGAAAATATTTTTAAAAATTAAAAAAAAATAGAAAGTACATAAAAATGGAAAAATGGTTATTGGAATCATCCAGTGATTAGAAACTTCACGCTTAGTATTAAAATGTAAAAAAAGTAAAAAGAAAAAGAAGAAGAAGAAGAAGAAGAGTTTATAAAAAGTAAAAATTAAAAAAACTTTATGTTGTAAAGAAAAAGGAAAGTAGAAAATAGAAAGTTAAAAAAAGTATACAGCCAAAACGGACATAGTTGTAAAAATTGGTTCTTCTTTAAGATGGGCTTCAGATAGAAAAATAAAAAATAAATTGAAAACGAAAAAATATGACATGGCTCTCAAAAGATACAAGTCTTTTAAAAATAAAAGGAGGTTTTTGTTAATATGCCATCAGTAGTTTTGACAGCTCGTACACTACATTCAGAAACAAAATATCATTTCTTAGACACAGCACGTAGCCAAGTAAATACAGACGCTCGTTACCGAAGTTGTTATATATTTCTCCTTCTTTGAAGGGTTTGTATCGGGGTGAGAAATAGAACAACAACGTGAATATGAATCCAGTTGACCCCAACATAACAGTTGGATTTCCAAACGATCAAACTTTGAATTCCAAGCATGAATATGATTTGCAATCTTGACAGTTCATCTTGTAATGCTAAACAAACAGTCCCATTCGTTAGATTAAGGCCCACAAGAATCAACCAACTCAGCTTCAGAAAAAGCTGGCTTGATCTAAAGGCTAAAATCTTTTCGAGGTGGGGCAAACCACGATATGTCTGATATCCCAACAGCCAGATATTGAATTTGAATTGGATCACAACCAAGTGGGCCTCATCTGGGTAACCTACAGTCATTGATCCGCCTGTTGGACGTGGTCATCTGTCTTCTACAAGCCAACAAATCGGCTTGGACTTTTGATGTAGGTTCCATCATGATCTGATCCATTTTCTTTCGTGGACAAATCACGCGTCTTCCTACGCGCTGAAATCGGTTGGGAAGCCGTGCATTGGATCATGGTCTACGTATGGTACAGTCAAAGTGGACAGAAGAAACCTTCTTCTACCTTTAAAAAGATGACTTCATTGTTGCCGTGCTTGTCTCTAACACATTAAATTATACATGCTACGTAGGGCTATTAAAATTAAAATAGGAATGAAGCCGAAAGACAATGCAAGCTGCTAGCAAAGTGTGGAAAAATGACATCCCCCAGTGTACAAATTATAATCTATTTTATTTGGGCTGTTGATCCTATATTTGGAATTAAGGATCCTCATTAGGAAAGGGATCAAATGCCATTTACAATATTATATATCTCATTAACTGTTAAACCTATGTTTGCTGAATGGCAGATTAAAAAAGACATCTGGGACCCAGAAACTGGTGATCTAAATGGCTCATCTTGCAGGCAAAATCTTAGATAGGCATGCACCAAAAATTTTCCTCATCCTATGAACATTACTAGTATACTGGTGTCAATCTAAAAGTGCCAGAGGATTAAGTTCATCCATCAGAAAGTAGCTCAAACAATCAACGGTTGGGACCACAGGTCCGTAGTTGAACCTGCAACCTAGATTGATTAATTGACCGCCATTAATAATTCTTGGACTTTTTCTTGGTAAAATATGGAGGACGACTTCGACCAGAAGACACTTGTAGAACAATTTCTTTATTTCCTTTGAACGGGTCACGAAATACGAGACTATTTGCTGCGACGCTGCGTATGTTCTTCGGTTAGCAGTATAAAATGGGAGACTCAACCCCTCTCTTTCCATCCTCAATCAGCACTTCGAATCATCCTACTGCTTTTTATGCTACAAGAAAGAAAATGAGTTCTATTCCTTCAAATTCATGGCCTGCATGGCTAAAGGAGAGCCAGCAAAAAGATGCACTTCTGATTTCCATTGCAATTGTTGCATTTTCTTGGGTCGTATGGATGATCAACAAAACCAGGAAGGGCAAAGCATTGTCCCTCCCGCCAGGACCTCGGGGCTTGCCGTTGATCGGTAACCTTCCGTTTATGCAACCCAATCTCCACCTCTATTTCGCCAAATTATCGGAGACCTATGGGCCGATTTTCAAGCTCCGACTTGGCAAGAAGCTCGTTGTTGTACTGGGCTCTCCGGCTATGGCCAAGGAAGTCCTCAAGGACCATGATACCACATTTGCCAACCACTATAAGGTGGCTGCAGCACTAGTGGCCACATATGGGGGATCAGATATCGTGTGGAGCCCGTACGGTCCGAATTGGCGAATGCTCCGAAGAATATGTATTCAAGAACTCCTCAATGCTGGGAGTCTTGATGCTAGTAGCATCTTCCGCATCCAGCAAGTTCGGCAGACAGTAAGCGATTTATATGCTAAAATCGATACTCCTATAGACGTCGGCGAGAACTTAACTCAGTCAATTTTCAACAGCATGACTAGCACTCTATGGGGTAGCACAGTCAAGGGAGGATCAGACACTGGTGTGGCGGCAGAATTCCGGCAGGTCGTGGCAGAAATAGGAAGTTTGTTGGGACAACCCAACATTTCAGATCTTTTTCCTTTGCTAGCAAAATTTGATGTGCAGGGTGTCGAGCGAAAAATGAAGAAGGCCGTCCAGTGGTTTGATCGGATAATTCAGACCATCCTAGATGAACGGCTCAAAATGGAAATCGACTCTAGAGAAGTCCAACGTAGTAACGAAGAACACAAGGATTTCCTGGATATTCTTTTGAAGATTAAGGAGCAAGGAGATCCCAAAACACCACTGACCATGACCCATATCAAGGCACTCTTGTTGGTAAGCTTCTTTTCATCTATGTTTGTGATCTTATTCCTTGATATTGTCATCCCAAAGAAATGGATAAATTATTTAAACATAGATAAATTAGCCATGAAACGACTGGTTAGCTATTTTTTCGTAACTAATTTTCTTACTAATGTGATTTGTCAAGTTCTCTTAATCTTATACTTGTTTGTTTTATGGGTGTAGGATTTGGTAACGGGTGGGTCTGACACAAGCTCAACAACATTGGAGTGGGCCATGGCCGAGATGCTACAAAAGCCTGAGATAATGAGAACAGCTCAAGAAGAATTAGATGCGGTGGTGGGGAAGGACAACGTTTTAGAAAATCACCATTTAAGTCAGTTGTACTATTTGGATGCAGTGATGAAAGAAGCTCTTCGTCTACATCCTCCAAATGGGCTCTTGATACCTCACACACCAAGTGAATCATGTGTCGTGGGTGGTTACAATATCCCCAAGGATTCTGGTGTGTTTGTGAACCTCTGGGCAATACATAGGGACCCTACTCTTTGGGAGAAACCCCTAGAGTTTGAGCCAGAGAGGTTCTTGGGTAGTGGTGAAAAGTGGGATTACAGGGGAAAAGATTTCCGTTATTTCCCATTTGGATCCGGAAGGAGGATATGTCCCGGAATCTCTTTGGCGGAACAATCATCGTTGTTCTTGTTAGGCTCTCTGTTACATTCATTCGATTGGCGATTGCCGGAGGGAAGCAAGATTGATCTTTCAGACAAATTCCTTGGGGTTATTAAGATAGCGAACCCGGTTATGGCTATCCCCACCCCACGATTATCCAGTCCAGACCTGTACGCTGTGCAGGCAAAATAAGTTGCTGGAAGTCCATGGTTCAGCTAATATGTTCCGAAGGAGTTTCACTTGATTTGATTTGTAGATCACATTAGTTATAGTTTGATTATTATATTGGACGATTCCCCTCATATTACCGTTCTATCTATGTCATTGTCTCAATTTTTTATTTTTTTTTCCAATGAAGATACAAATTCCTGCTAATTTTACGTCAGAATCATGAAAAAGGACCAAATTAAGTGCCTCGGATAGATGAACGGTTACGAGCACACAAATTTGGAAGTCCCTTCCATTTCAAGCAATTTGGACGTCACTGCCGGCAATGATACACTCAGTTCTGATATAACGACCAAATTAAGTACCTATGGAAGACAAGAACTTAGATGTTGGTTCAGTCCACTTGTGCTATTACCCAACCATATTCCGCTTCTAACCCGGTTTCAAAAGGGGAAGTGATATTCCTACTCCCCTAATGCCACAGCATCATTTGGATTTTTTGGTAGAAGTACAAGTAAGGATAATCTTTTTGGATGTTCTAAATCATTCGTCTAAACCATTCTTGTAGGCTCATGTCTTGAAAAGCATTTACTTTGGAAGATCTTATTATGGATTCTTCTAAGCTGTTTTCAGTCCTGTTAGTTTTACAGCCATACATTTTACAGTTAAAAGAAGGAGAATCTTAGCGCAATGGTAGAGTTGTCGTCGTGTGACTTTGAGGTCACGGGTTCAAGGTGTGGAAACAGTCTCTTGCAAAATGCAAGGTAAGACTGCATACTATTGACCCTTGTAATCTACCCCTTCCCCAAACTTCACATATGCAAGAACTTCATGCACGGGACTGCTCTAAAAAAAAAGTACATTTTTTTAGAGCAGGGCTCATCTATAGCAAGGTAATTAATAGCGAATGGTTCACATTATTAGAAAGGTGGGCAACTTGGGTAAAAAGACCACAAAATTCCAATGAGGGTGAGGCATTTAGTCTTAGAGGGCTGTGGGAACGTCACTTTCTTCTAAACCTTGTATCTCAACAACGAATCGACAGGTGGCCTAACTTCTCATCAAAATTCATCATGTAAGTGGGCCTTAAGAAGGTTAAACATCACTAACAAGTTACCCATTTTCTTTGTCCAAAGGGAATGAATTCCAAGTGAAACAACACACTGTTGCTTTTGTCAAGCTCTTGTTGGAACCGTTGAATTAAATTCCACCCTACTCATGGCATCTAGCCCCCGAAGTTTTCAACCACACAAATGGTCTGAACTCAAGTCCTCAATCTCTCCATTAGCTGTGTGAAAAAGACATACTGCCATCTTCGCTACACACGTTTGCTCAATGAAGTTTGGTAGTGTCCATCCTATCAAGAAAGCAACTTCCATCTACTACACACATACTGTTACACTGGTAGACAAAAGCTAAGCCTCTGCCACCTTGAAACACTAAAACTCTCTCGGCCATACAATAAGACTCTTCTTTAGAAGGTGATTTTGACCCGGTATCCACTTGGGGACGAGGTCTCAATGTATCTTCAGTATCAGATAGAACTCATGAACTTATTCCTCAATTTGTGGTAGAGACTGAGAGTCTTTGATGGTTTAATTACCAAGAGATCCTTTGGCGGTCACTAGAATAACATGAAAAGGCCAACCCAATTCGCTGATTTCCGTGGAAACTACTTCACGATACTGAAATTCTATTTTTTTCCCTCAGTAAAGTAGGATTAAATCTACAAAGCAAGTCACTTACAGACTCTTGTAAATTTAATCTGCAGCCAAAGGAAAAAAGCAATGTAAAAAATAAATTACCCACAGACTCTTCTAAGTCTAATCTGCAGCCAAAGGAAAAAAGCAATGTAAAATAAATTACCCACAGACTCTTCTAAGTCTAATCTGCAGCCAAAGGAAAAAAGCAATGTAAAATAAATTACCCATAGACTCTTCTAAATCTAATCTGCAGCCAAAGGGAAAAGCAAAAACCTACAACCAAGCGAATTTCAGTAGAGATGCCAAGTTGTCTGCATATGCCTATGAATTCGAAATGCAGCATATGAACTTTAAAACTCTCTGTAGGATTGGCTTCACCTATTTACAGCTTCGGTATAAAACAGGTTAACGATTTGATCTATTATGGTACTGTCATTGTAAACCATGAGCATTTACAAATACATCAAAAAGTACATGTAGGGTCCGATGTGTGTTCATCTAAATCATTCATCTCCTGGCCACAGCTTGATCGATGGCACACCAAAAATTTTCTTCGTATAAGCATCCTAAACAGCCTTATTCTAGTTAAATTGAGTGGCTCAAAACCCAAAAAGAATTATAATTACTTAACGGACTAAGATATTCCTAGAATATGAAAAACATAAAATCTGTCCCATTTTATGTACTCGTATGGCCATATAAAATCTCAGAGGTGGCATAGGCGGTCCATTATTGAGACCCCAAAATACATTTTACGCAATCGTGAGTCTCATCGCCTGCACAAATGGGCTCGGATTACAGGGCCAGGTTGTTCCCATCATATGGCCCTAGCATCCACCAGAAAAAGATTTTGCTATGTCTAGTCAAAAGAAAGATAATATGGAAACTCATGGAAAGAATTAGCAAGTTTGTCATATAACAGTGATGTCATTTTTAATATTATCTGCAGTTCCAGGTCGGTTACCTTCCATGATTTGCTTGAGTCATGCACACGGCTGTGGTTGTTATAAAACTCCATCTCGCAGACTGACTTGCTTGTGATACTTTCTAAAATCTAAACTACGAGAAAATGTGCTGGGCAAGAGAGGAAGAGAGAAACTTGAGCTTTTCTATGCAGTTCAAAATCTCCAAAGAACTGGGTTCTCCCCTGATGAGTATGGTTTCAATTCTCTGTGAGCTCTGTGGATCCAAAGCTTTCTTATACTGTCACTCTGATGATGCATTTCTGTGCCGAAAATGTGACAAAGAAGTTCACCAAGCTAATTTTCTGGTGTTGAGGCATATCAGATGTCTGCTATGTAAATCATGTCACAAGCTAACAGAAAAATACGTTGTAGGGTCTCCATTTGAGTTAGTACCTGCAGCAACGGTGAGTTCCATAAGGAGGAGGCGACGCCGTTCGATGTTTAAACATAGATGCTCCAGAAAGCCGGAGAAGTAGATCTCCGCCTCCCTTTTGAGTTATTTTCCGTAAGGAGGAGGCTACACAGTTCGATTTCTGAACACAGATGTCAGGAGAAGTTGATCTCCGTCTCCCTTTCTAAGTTTTTTTATGTTTTTGTTCCTTGTTTGATAACTCTTATACTTGGCTTTTAGTTATATGATTTTAGATTTTTGTGCCAGTGGTATAATCATTGTAACATGCTATTAGTTGAGTTTTGAAGTTTAATCCCAGTTCGGAGAAGCAGGAATGGAACTTCATACTTGAAGTGGTTTCTCTTTATCTTGTTCAATTGTTTGAAGTGGGTGTCTCACAAAATTCAAGTCCCTCTTGTGCAATTAATTTGAGAGACCTACCTAAGTCAAGAAATGACTGAGAATGCAAGTGTAATGCAGTAGGCAAAGAACAAATTTATGTGTTTGCCACTTGCGTTCATTGAGAAACAACTAGACTCGTATTATTCAAAATTCGCTACCTGCATATATCAGCAATGAGATTCAACATGACTTGTATTATTCAAGTGATCTCCTTCCAATTTATATATTCCTAGTCAGAGGCAGCCTGCTCGTACAAAACCAAATTTGAAGAATGGGTTAAGATGAATAAATCTTGACAAAGATCTCCACACCTCTGTTAGCCGGAATATCTCAATACGGATACATTTCATCATTTTGACAACTCTCCCTTGTGGACCTTAAAAAGGGAAAGTTTGTGCAGTAAGTTCTGATTGTTTTGGCCCTTAGGTTCTCAGGAAGAAGTCAAAGTTATTTTGTGCGAACAATCTAAGATGGGAACTATAGAACTGGGATGTCGGGAACCTGCCACTAGAGAACTCCATAGCTCGTGCAGGGACCCTTCTTATATGTGCCCTCTGATCATCCTTACTGTGGCATGGAACATTTATGTTATTTCGACTCATGACTCAAAATAACATGGTTAAATTCTGGATTCAATTCAAATGACATTGTGTAAAGAGCACAATTTTCAGATCAGCACAGATTGGGCTTTTTGCCTGTAGGAATCAACTAAATCTCCAGATATAAATATGGTGATCTAGCGGTCAATGGATGGTCGTTGCGTGAAAGGATCTTTCCAGCACCTTCCATGTCCCACGACCTATGTCAGGTATTTATCTGACATCCAATGTAGGAACTTCTACTTTCCAAGTCGAATCCACTACCTATTTCAGGGATTTATTTGTGTAAAGAGAATTTTGATTTCATTGTGTCATAGTTGGGTCATTTGTGCTTTATGTTTGAATGATTTTCCTTTAAATTTTACTACATGATTTCAGTTAATTTTATTACTGGTCAGCGAAAGTTAGTTTATTTCCACCCCCCCACAAATTTGTACTTGATGGGATTCTTTCTCACATGGTAACATGCTAGCTTGAAATCAGCAGTAGAGGTCCATCTAGGAATTCAACTGGAGGAAACATTTCATGAGCGGAAGGTATGCCAGTTCAGCCATGGGAGGAGAGAAAAAAAAGAATCAGATGTGTTCAGTATTTTACACATCCTTCTGGCATATAGCTACTCCCAGAGTTTTCATGGAAAGGAAAAATGCTGAGATCTTGATTTAAGCTCAGTGGAGATCCAGGTTCTAGAGATCTGCACATCAGTCTTCACTTCACATTGATGTATTTCCACGTTAGTACATAGTCCTTTCTTATTCTTGTAAAGGCAAAGGAAACAGTCTAAGAGTCAACCCTCTGAGGCCCCCTCTTGGATGACAGAAACAGCTTTGATTAGCCAGATAGGAGTGATTGATTTTGCCAGGCTCTGAATATTAAACCCAAGCCACTGGTCCATATGGTGTATGCACGAGTTCATCTATTTTACTTTTAGGTAAGATAAAACAGTCCTGTTTGGTTTACTTAATCATGAGTTGTTTCCCGAGCATAGCATTATTGATCATCATTTACTTCAAGGACAACAGATTCTGTAACACCGATAGAAGTTGTAGGAGTCAGTACTTCTCAGGAGGCCTTCATTCTATGCAACTAGATTCATGGAAACCCTGATTACTCTGCAGTGTCTAAAGAACAGTAATATCAGACCTATTTCGGTTAGTTGTCCCTCTCTCTGAGTGGATGATGATCTTCTCAGCAGGCATTTAAAGGCTTGCAGTTGATCAACCTTGTATCATTGTAGTCAATACGACAATCGTTCCAATATGTTTCAATACACTCCTTTCCTTGACAACGACACTTGTAGAGCTTTGAAATCCATCCAAATTAACAATGAAAAAAGGAACTACATGACTTTTGGCCTTCCAATAAGTCTTTCACCATGAGTATATTTATCTATGTTCAAAGAGAAGGCATTTTAACCCAAGGAGAAAAGCTGGTGAATGCACAACTACAAAAGGATGCAAATCTAGGGGGATACCTCAGAGCTATGAAGAGTAACACTAAATTGAACCAAACAAAACGGAAATGCTTTGACCCATAGGCAGAATGATGATCACATGAAAAGAGAAACAAGGGAATAATTGAGAAATTCTGGAAATTGATTGTTGAAGCACATAGCCATATTCCTCAGAATTTCTTCAGAAGAAAGGAAGCTTCATCATGGTTCTGGACCGTATTCCTTGGATTTTCTTCGGAAGAAAGGAAGCTCCTTCATGGTTCTGGTCAATCAAGTTTTTCCTAGATCACTTTCTACTAGCTTAGGGTAAACATTTATTTCTCTGCCAACTGTTCTTGCACTGTTGATCGGTCATTATCCATTTCAAGATGGGCTAGACTCGACACTTAAGCCCATGAATTTGGACTAAAAATTTGGAAAAGATAAACAGAATTGACTTAGGGCAGCCAATGACCGATGTCAACTCAGCCATGTCAAAGGAGCATTCTAATGCTTCTGCATGGCAAACTGAGAGGCATACTCAACTGAGGTAAAATCTCGCCTACATGGGTGAGTCCTGGATTGACTGAAGAGTTATGAGTGTTGTTAGAGAGCGTGAAAAACATTATCAAGATTGACATGCTTCCCAGAACTAGCAGCAACTTGGAAGTAAAACCCAGCAGCACAATTAAACAATGCATCAATAATGCTAGTTCACTCACTGAAAGGCATTCATAGACCTACCAGCACCTTTAAAATCCAAGGAAACGTGACAATATTGTCAATAAGGTTGTTGTCCAAGGAAAAAAAATCCATCCAATGTTAATTTGGATTACATGGCCCACAACATGTGCTATCAAGATACCGTATAATGACAATATTAGTCCTGAAACAGTGCTGATTAAAATTTAAAAAAAAATCATTTTACCTGACAAAAAAATTGAAGAGAAAATGCATAGAAATAACTAAAGATGAAGCGTAAATTTATGTTCAAGTGAACAGAGTAGAGAAATTTTATCATATAGGAACAAGAGCAGAAGTAACCTGTATTTGAAGGCCTAAAAATATTATCATATTTTCTAGAGAGATAAGTAATTCTACTATTTGATGGACCAGCTTGTTAGGAGATAAACAGTACACTAAAATGGGGGGAATAATTTCAAAAACTGTAAGCAGCAGATGAACTTTGTCCTCTTTCAAGTACTGGGGATACAAAATACAAGATCCACGTAGAAACTATATATATTTCACTTGTAATATTCTTGTTACAAAAAATACTTCTTTATGAATCATATTTTGAATACTCAGAAAAGCATCTACGCACGATTGCTGGCATCTTCTTCAACTTTGCACGAAATGATGTTGACTCAAAAGCTTCTGAGTTACAGACATGTTAAGTAAAAAACAAATATGTTCTTTAACAACTATACATGATCAACTGAAGTTGCCACCACGAGTGGCAAAGTAGGCCTGCCGAAAAATCCTTGTATCCATTTGGAGAAGATAGATTTCCAGGATACCACCTAGCAAGCTTATGTTATCAACGAGCCTATTTTTCATTTTTTTCTTTTTCACATATGCTTTTTCTGTAGTTTATGATGAGATGAGAAGTGGTTCTGGCCGGACTCCACTGCTGGTCTACTACCCTGTTGCCCCAGCTCTTTAACACATGGACGCAATGTGCACATGTCAAATTGTATGAAAGTTCTTGCATGCAGGATGATTTGCTGTCAAAACCAAGAAAGCCTTGCATTGTCGAGCAGGGCAAAGTGGAAATTGTCTTGCTTAACAATTTCTGGCTACTAGAGGATCATAGTCATAAGCCTCACCAGCCTTGACAAACCTGCCTTTGACACGCTTTCTAGTATCAGCTCTAGCTTTACGAGAAGCATATCGTATTTGTTTCCCAAAACTGCAGTCAAACACAGGAGAAGTGTCAGAAGGCCAAATAAAAAGCACATACCAAAAAAAAAACAAAAAAACTATCATGTTGTATAAAAAATGTAAAAATTTGCAATGACTTCATAAATATGAAATTTACTCGAGGAAAAACCAGTGTCTATGAAAAGCACTCCTCTAATAACTAAGTGCAGGCATCTGCCCAATTTTAATTGCCACTTTTACTATAGATGACTAGATTCTGAAAACAGTTTTTCTTTGGCAACTATGAACAGTTTATATTTTGAAATTGAAGACAGAATTGTGTTGAATATGGATAAAAGGAAGATCTTTGTAATATCAGGAAGAAAATCAAATAGGACCATTGAATGAAAAAACAAATAGGATTTCTCAATCTTGTCAAGATTACACTGAAATGAAAAACTTAAATATCAAGACACATTCTCAGGTTCCTCCAAGTAATAAGTGTTTCAAACACCTCATGGACCACTGTAACCAGCGAGGAGAAAGGATACAAGAGACATCATTTTCCTTTTTATAATATTCATGAGATATAATCTTCAAAAGAAGGCCAAAAAGTAATTACATTGTCCAATATAAGAAATTAGTAATGCTTCCATGAATGGCCTCTCCACCTTCTGATTGTTTATTGCATAATTGGTATAACAGTAACTGCTGCCACAGTATAGACTTCACATCCAGGACACATGTTTGTAAGTGCATAGTAGGACTGAAGATATAGTAAATTGAATTCAGAATATTCATACCCAGGATAAGATTGAAAGAAAGATATAAATGACCAGATAAGATAAAGAGTGAACAGATACTGAATCAATGTACAAATTCTCTGTATACATTCAAATAAATGACCAGATAAGATAAGATAAAGAGTCAACGGATACATAGTCAATGTACAAATTTCTTTATATAAATTTAATGGAGGGAAATCTGAAAGTAAACTACTTTATTTATGCAACTTGTCACAATGTCAATACCAACTACTTTAGCGGTTTTACTATGGTTTGCAGTAGCAGCATGTTTACAAGCACTAGCAAGAAGATTTCTCAGTTGCACAGTTGGAAGCCACTTCAAGCACTTTCAGAATCTCAAGAGATCTTAATACACATATCAGTGAAAAGGAGAGCATTCTAAGACAAACTTTGGAAAAATAGAATTTTCTCAGTTATGGAATAACATACGTTCGGGTTTTCTTTTTCTCATTGTATCTCATCTTTGCTTTATCTCTGGCCCGGGGACAAGTAGTCTCCAAGTTTGAATCCCATGGTGATTCACCCATGAGAAGCATTGGTGATATACCACAATCCTGATAATCAGTAGCACTACTTTCACCAGTGAGATTGGAAAGTGAAAGTGACATACTTGAATGTACTTGACCAGTAGGAAAACCAATGTTGATGTTTCTGTTGCCACTGGGATCTAGAAGCACTCTATTTGCACAGCTAGTAACAGTTTGAACCCCACTAGATGTCCCAGCAACAGAGGAAGATTGGACAGTCATGCAATCATGTTGCTCTAAAGAAGATGCCTGCAAAAAATTTAAAGGTGGCCGTCAGCCATTTCTGTTTAAGAATATATAAGCTAATTCAACCAGGGCAAAGAGGTACCAAAACAATTATTATAATACTGATTACAATTTCATGCTCACCAAAAAGAACATATAAGTAACAAAAATACTCATATTCATAAGCACCATTTGAATCTGAACAAGACCAATGTGAATAGCTACATACAAGCCTATTGATATCAAAATAGAATGCCAAGTTGCATATTTTTTGCAGCAGCAGGTTGTACAAGTCATTGTTGTTTTCAGTAGTTTAATTTTCATTTCTACAGAAGCATTCACAGGATTAAAATTATGCTTACGGAACTTATGATCATATTTATGTACACGGTGGTTAGTCATAGATAAAGGGAAGACTGAGAACATATTCATATCCATAGAAGTCCGGAAAGAACTTGATTAGATACAATTTAGAACGAATCAAGATTTATTAGTCTAGATAAGCATTACCATTATAATCTAAAATTTTGGGAACCATAGTCTTTATGTGATATATCTGCAACTAAATAACCGCAAAAGGCTTCCAATCTTCATAAAGAACATAATTAACAATTATGAAAAAAAAGAAAAGAAAAAAAAATTGTGAACAGACGAAATTAGAATATGAAACTGCAAGTCAAGATCTGAATGACCTCCATGGCAATTTTGTTGGGACCACTTGAATCAGCAACGGAGAAGTTCTCCATAAATAAGCAATCCATTTCTACATGTTCGAAAAGGAATCTTGGATGACTTTGTGAACAGCCAAATATCTCATCACTGGTGTCAAAATTCAAGGCAACATCATCCAGGTTGAAGCCTTCGCAAATATCATCTTCATCAGAAATTCCAAGGTCTTTCAATGGAGGACAGCCCATCTGTACATTGCAATAAGTGAAGGCTTTACTAAGAAAATTCATACTTAATTTCAAGCTTCAACATAAATGTAATGAATAAACAAAAATAGTATTTTTGTACTCAAAAGCAACTATTAAGCGAGACAATAATAGAAATTCTACTCCCTTTCCACAAAAAAGAAAAGCAAAAGAAAGAAAAAGAACTCTTTGTCTGTACATTTAACTCTTTCAAACATCTATTTGTGTGGAAATACAGACAGGAACTCTTGAGTTGGTCATTCTATAAAAGCTTCTGCTACTATATCGTCAACATGCAAATACACTATTGTTTAGGAGTCTTATTAGCTAGATATCAAAGGGAAGAGAAACTATTTTGGCAACAAGGTAAATTACTTTACTAACTAATCAGTTCAAGCCAAACTATTTATCAACCCATTCGAATTTCACAAAATATGCAAAATCCTATAGGTTTGCCTACAAATGCAAATTGTCAATCACTTCTAGTCCAGCACCAAGGCACTCTAACAGCATTTGCTTTTTGTCTCTTATTGAATGGTATAGCAGCATTTAGTTTAATTCCCAGAATTGTGTAACTTCAATTTTGGGAATTCAAATGAACATATTATAACGCAACCAGAGGAAATATACCATCTTGAGCATGAGATTAAGTAACTGCAATCACCTTGGATAGGTTTGGGTCCTTCTGAAGATACATCTGTTGGTCTCCATTGTGAGATATAGAATTTGCATTAGGTAGCACAGAAGATGGTTCCATCCGAGGTTCCAGCTTTATGCAAGACTCCAACTCATTCAATCCACTTGCAGCCACTAAGCCAACTGAGCTTCCATTTTCCCAACAGTTACTAACAGAATTCTCATTTATAGTCATCATACCCGATCCCCAGCTAGCATCCACCTCACTCTGAGACAAATCGTCAAGTAAACAAGACCAAAACCTCGAAAGCTCTGTCAATGAAGGACAACCTGAATAACAATCAACAGACTGCCGCCTATGCCCTGATCCAGCATTCGAGCAACCTTCTCCATTCCAATCACAATTCTGACAGAGAGACAACTTCTCTTCGAAGCACCGAATAGTGGCTGGCTGAGAATAGCATCTGTCACAGATAAGAGACCGTAGATGACGCCGCGAGAGTGCATTTGCCGAGTGGATGTAACTATCACATGAAAGGCAGAGACGAGCATTGTCTGATCTACAATAAACCACGGCCCTTTGAGATCCACAATAATCACACGAAGGAGGATCCATACTTAAACACGCAAACAACCTTCCTAATTTAGATCACTCAAAAGGAAATAATCAAGCCATCCACAAATAATCTCTTCTACCAGGTATCTGGCTTCAATTCATACCAGTAATGCCAAGCCTTTCTTAGTTCCAACCAAAAGAAACTCCCTTATAGAATCTAGATCAGTTCTTCAAAGAAATCATATTCACACAAATGTCAAATATCCTTAACATTGTAGCACAATTGAATCGACAGTAGTGGAATCTTTGATTTTCTTGATATTTTCACCAATCCCCCCAATCACTTCTGCAAGTCCAGCCAAAAAAACAACACCAAAAAATAGCATCTCATCAATACAAAAAATAAAACTAAAACATCTGTCTTTCCAAACATGAGAAGAAATCAGCTCAGAGAAAGAAAAACAAAGAACACTTACAGGTAATCAGAACACCAAAGAATTTCCTCTACCAGCACCAACACAGGTTAAAACAACATCTGTTTATCGCATGAGAACAACAACAAACACAAAATTCAAATTTCTTTCCAGCATCAAAATATCTTCATAAAATCAGACGAAAACAGAGCAGAAAACAATCTTCCACAAGTGATCAGAAGCCACAGAGAGCAAAAATCATCTGCTAATCGAATCACAACAACCGAAAACTCAGACACCATTTCCAGCATCAAAATATCTTGGAGAAACAGCAAGAGAAAGAGAGAGAGGAAAACAGAGCATTTACCGATCATGAGAACCGAAATCGATCTTCCTTAGCAACAAAAGAGAGTAGAAATCATCGGGTGATGGTACTAGAATAAGGGAATGAAAATCCGAAAGTTGGAATTTCAGCTGGGAATTATGTTGGAGGGGAAAAGCAGCGAAAGAAATGGGAGGAGCCCGAGTTTATTTCCCTCAATAAGAAACGTGCCTTATACGTGGCAGTTTCCTGCTGACGTGGACCATAGATTTGGTACGGTCCACGCCCTTTTACTCGCTCCCTTCTTAGTCCGTGCCAAATGCGACATTACATCAAAGCCAAAGCAGGTGTGAGATATAAAAAGGCCACCAATTCTAAGTATAAGCACCTCCTAAGCCGATTCTTTGGAAGCTCCCAACGGGCCTTACCTTTGGATGATCTCACCCGTTCGTCCTGTCCGTTGTTCCAAATTTAGATGTCTTCACAATTCAAAACTCACGGTGATTGGACTGAAAATATTATATTTTCATCACACAAAAAGGGCAGCTTGGAAACTTCGTCCAGCAATGGTGCACAAAGAAATCCCCACTTTTGGATCATCTAAACTAATTTATCTCTTTGGTCTAGCTTTAAAATTCTAAAAATTTGCAGGTTAAAGCGATTATGTTTTTTCATGATAGAAAATAAGCACTAACAAAAATCATGTAGATCGGACGACTCTAGAAGTTAAGCATTGTATTCTTTTATCATAAGAAATTGACTATGTCTATCAAAAGATACAATAGAAATCCCTAAGACATAATGGTAGAGATGCTAAAATCGTCCAAGAGTTTTTTACGTGAAAAAATTAGATGGACGAGTGAGATCATCCAAAAATGATTACCTTCAGGCAATATAGTAGGCGCTTCCACAGCAGCGCCTTAGAGGGTGCTCGAATTGGCAATCCTATTAAATAGCGCACGTTCAAGGATTTTGCGGGAGAACAAATCCGTCACAAATTTTCTGCCACATAGGATCCGCGTCAGCGCGGGAAATCCGCAAAGTCGGAATCGTTGTCTGGTATTACGTGGGCCCCATGTGTGAGAGGAGATTGATTTGTGGCGGGAAAATTGGGGTTGAGGAGCCACATTTGAGCCACTCGTTTGTGAGTCTTTGAGATGACGTGGACCTTCTGCGCTTCATTTGGGCAGGGACGTTAACGGTTGCTGGTGCGGCCTAACTGTTACCGAACTTAACAGGAGAGCAAGGTTTTAGAGGCCAAAAGAAATTTGACAAGTGGCACTTTCCAAGCCATTGATACTTGCTTAAGTAGGGCCCACCGAAACTTCATCCAAACCGTTACTTCGGACATAGAATTTCTTCACCGTTCTATGATTTTAAGCATTGACATAAAAATATTACAGTAGGATTGCCCACCTTCAATCACATGGAGGACCCGCATTTGGTTGATCGGACTCATCCATCCGACCTCTCCGAAAATCAGAACGAATTGGACGATTGAAAATGTATTTTGCCGTTGAGTTTGACCCCTTAATTACTGTGATCGAAAAGTACATTTTCCATTTGCTAAAATCATATCAAATTCCATGGTTTTGGAGTATGACAGTAGACACCCAAAGCGGAGAGATCAGATGACCGGTTTGGATTAACCAAATGTGGGATTACGAGCTATCAGAAAATAATCGGCAGTTGCCTATCGATATCTCGTCGGCATGATTGACTGAAAGGAAAAACCGTCCAAGGGTCCCATCTTGCAGCAATATCATTTGAGAAGCTAACAATCAACCATTTGCCAACGATTTACTGAGAAATATAAACCGTTGATTTTCGTTCTTGAAGCTAGCCAGCTAGCAGATGGAGCTGATTTTTGGTGAGAGGGTCACCCTCAATAGAGCCAAGCTAGCAGATGAATGCTTAGGATGGAGCATGTGGCTGCCCACTTGTACTTCTGCCAACCTACATATACAGGAAAATATGCACATCCATCAAAATAAGAACTCAAATTAGTAAGAAAATTCTAAGCCATCAAATATGACCTTTAAATGGAAAAAGTAGTGGTCAAGATTCATACGGAATTGGAATCCTCCACAATCAAAAATTAAGAGCCGTCAAATGAAGGAAATGTTTGATATGTGATCCATTTATTGCAAACCCTAGCAAATGAGCCGTCGACATTCTTGCAAATCATGTATGACCCATCTAGGAAATGAATGGTTTGGACCATCTAACAAAGTTGCTTCAATTTGCACTTTTGCCGGCTCATATTGCACCTTACGTATGCAGAGTTTCTTGCTTTGTTTTGGCATTTTTTTTTTAATATTTTTTTCCGTGAAAAAGAAATTCAAAGCAAATTGTAAACTTTCGAATCAAAAGCTGTCTAACGCAGTTGGTCACAAACATTTTGTGCCTCTCCTCTTTATACTTCATTATTGGGGAGGTATTAAGTAAATTTAGTAATTAGAATATGCTTCCACTTAGCTTGCTTCGTATATAACTCTTACCTGTAATTAAGAAATAAAAATATAAGCATAAAAGAATATATACACTTTCTTAAATATGATCCCACCAATGAAAAAAGCGGCCACTCAAACCCGCGAGCAAACTTATTCTAGGGGAGGTACCATGTTGTCTACAACCAACTATACAGGAAGTTCTTAACCTATAATCTCTTGGTATAATAAGGTGTTGTTCTATGAGGCTCTATTTGCAACTGTTTTTTCTTTTCCTTCTTCTCATTTCTATTTCTAATGTTTGGAAGCAGAAACTACGGAATCACTTTCACGCTATGACAAACCGTAGAAGTGCAGAAGCACTTAAAAATGGAACTCTACCGAACCCATTTTCTAGTGTTTCTGCAGAAACAGAAACACGAGAAATCTCATTAACAGCTTTGCCAAACGCACCATAAGTGCGTCTCATGTGGAGCTTCTTTCATGTTCTTCTCTTTGTAGTGTTTTGGGACCATTACTTGATCCCTCGGGAAAGAAACAAAGAAAATTATGCTGCTCTCAATTTTTAATGATCTTATTCCTCGCAATATTCCAGCTTTAGGCATCTTTTAAATACTGTTTCGAAGTGTTTTCCAAAAAAACTTAAATAATTGGAATAATTGTATTTGTAAACACAAATTTTTTCTTTTTTCTTTTCTTTTCTTTTTCTTTTTTTTTTTTCCAAGATACCCACTGAATAAGGAAAGGAGAAAGTAACTTGTTCTGACTTGCAGGATGCATTTGGATATTGGATATCAAAAGTTTTTCTGCAAGAAAACACTGTCCAAAATAGGATCAGTTTCTTATATAGTTATCAGCAGACCACACTGATGTGGTTTACTGTAGAAACACTTCTTTTTTGGCCTTTTGAATGTCTAAAAGACAAGCAGACCAATAGGTAGACTACCTGTGACCCACCACGGTAGTGAAGGCCTCTGCTTAAAGTACAAGTCTGGCTAGGATTCTGGTTTCATTTGGTGAATCCATCCTAATTCTAAAATAAGGGCCAAATTTTGCATGCATTAAACCTTCAAAAAAATAAAATTGCAGGATGTAGACAAGTATAACCCTTTTACTGCTCTTGATTTCTCTAATGCAGTTTGTATTTTAGGATAATGAAGGCTTGAATTAGCTGTTGGCGAAGATTTTCGGAGCATGACCTTTCTAAGATGGACCTAGTAAACTAATGGTTGAAGTTACTGAAGAGAGAGAGAGAGAGTAATGGACTTAGTTTGGTCGGACAGTTGGAGAAAGAGGAGGATGGGATGCTATTTTTTGGTAACAAGGGTTAAAGGGTTGAAGGAGAATGCTTGAATCCTGAGCACAGCACACAAATTAGGGTACCGCTGCCCTCCCACTTTACATTTGTTGGCATTACCTTTGGTTTGGTTGATCAGACTTATTTATCTGATTTCTCTAACAGTTAATATTTTGTATGCTAAACATACTATTAACAGTTGCAGGTCTGAGTTGTCACTTTTTCCTTTGGCTAGGAAGTCTATTTAAGAGAGTATGAGTGAAAGTGTAAGTGCTTTGCTCTGTAATTCTTTGCCTGTAAATAAAAACAAAACAATATACCATGACTGGATGATTTAACGTTCTCAGCTTTCTTCAATATATACCATATCTATATACTTACGTATGTAAGAATCTCTCTCTCTTGCTTTTTTTAAGTGCACAATATAATTCAGAGAGGGAGAAAGAGCACATTAATGGTAGGCCCGTTGGGATAGATGAAGGGTGCATATCAAGTAACAAAGGCCAGACTCGGTGCATGAAGATCCCGCCTATGTGGTGTCCAAAGAAGGAGGACTACAAGGACTTTACAAGAGGCTGTTTCCATGCCTTGAACTCATGACCTCAAAGTCACACGATGACAACTTTTATCGTTGCACTAAGGCTCTCCTTTGGCCATATCAAGTACCTTTGGGTAATTAGGCTACACGGTAATAGAAAAATAAGGAATACTTTTTCTTTTTCCTTTTTGAGAAAAATGTACTTTGCTACCCGGAACTTGTACAAAATTCTTATATGGCGACCGAAAGTTTCAAAACTTCCACGTAAAATCTCCACTAATTGTTAGGTCACCCTGACTTTCCATTCTACACAGACCGTCAATTTATGGTAGAGAGCCTACTCACGTGATTTTCAATTGCAAATTTTAGAGGGCAAAAATGTTATTTCAAAAAGAGGTTTGTCGCTAAAAATTTTGGGTGTGTGTGTATATATATATATATATATATATCTTCTTCTGGCTCTAAAGAACATTCCCTTAATAAGAAGGCAAATGAATAAATAGTAGTTGCCGGTAGCAAATTTGGCCATCAATTTAGCTTCATCCAATATAGCAAATGTACAAACAATGCGAATGAATGCCGTGGAACCACATTCTATATCAGCTTGCTTAACCCTGGTAATCACTCGCTCAAGAGCATACCTGAAACAATACAACCCACGAGATTTGAGAACCAAAAACTCTACATCAACGTAAATTTCAACATTGGGTATCACATTTTTCTTCCAATCGTAACACAGGAGCTAAATAGATCTCTTGGCAACTTTAATTACATTTTGATCAAGTAGATCTCTTGACAGTCTTAGTTACATCTTGATCACAGAGAAGAACACTTCGAAGGAAATTGATAGCAGGTTCTAGCGATGTCTTAAAATGCCATGTTGGCTACCACAACGTTTACAAGAGTATAACCAAAGAAGCCTCACTTTAGGGTTTTCTCTACTTCAGGAACGAGGAATTCGAGTCACCGACGAATCAGATATTTTATGTGGGCATCGCTAAATTCATTCTGTTTGAGGATTTTCAGAATAGGCTTAGCCTTTTCTGAGTTGTTGATGCTGCATGTTGTCTACCTGGAACAAATCAAGCCTGCCTTTGCTTAGTCTTTTTAGAACCCCAAGAATTTGTGAGGTACTCTACAATGGATGTAGATATGGGCGATAGTTTTCAGTTATTTTGATAGAAAATGGAAGAGTAGTGCAATAGATGAATCTTCCACGGAATTATTTCTTCATTTCCTTTTTATTCAGGAAATGTTCTCCAGAGGTAGAAGATGACATAAAGACCCAAAAAATGTTAGGAGGCTCTCTACCAAAATTTGGCGGGTTACGGAATGGACTCCCAGGGTGCACTCAACAATGTAAGATTTTGAGCCCTCATGTAAGATTTATGGACAAGTTCAGGGCAGTGAACAGAAAATTTTCTCTTCTTTGTTCTTTTTTTTTTTGTTAATAGGTGAAGCATTAAGAAGCACACCACTTACTCTCTCACAGACGCATACACTCCTAAATCTAATTCCAAGCTAAAGGAGAAAGCAACGAAGTGAACCTATGATCAAGCATATTCTAGGTGAGATGCCGAATTGTCTACCACCAACTATGCTAGAACAAGTTATTTATAGGTAACTCTCTCTCTCTCTCTCTCTCTCTCTCTCTCTCTCTCTCTCTCTCTCTCTCTCTCTCTCTCTCTCTCTCTCTCTCAACTTGAAGGAGATCATTGTTGTATCTCTTTCAATTGTGGTTTTGTCTTATATTTTCCATTTTTGTGATATCTCTTTCAGTTGTGGTTTTGCATTCTATTTCACCGTTTTTGGCAGCCGGAATTGTCTTGCATTAAAAGAAAAAATGTTCACTAAATAAAAGCCTCCAACTCTATTATATTTATAAGTGGTATCATTGGGGCGGGATGGTTTCTGGTTTAAATAAGCATGTGTTTTACAGGTCCTCCACAGGGAAAGGGAAATGGACCATACGTATGTGTTCAGCCCATGTTGAGGGTGTGTTCCCATCAGTACCTGACAAAAAACAAAACCGTAAAAATCAGTTATCTCACCATTGTAACTTTGCAAGAGAAGCTTTTATAAAGGTGAAACTAAAGCTAATTAATGAAGGACGTAGATGGCACATAGACATACTGTTTTATTCATTAATTACATATGTGTATATATCTACTGTAGGATGACAATCAGTTTAAATGAGCATCCCACCTTAAGATCTAGTCCCAAAAATAATCAACGTTTTAAATAGATTGTGACTTCCTCGCCAAGGAGGCCGACTTGATGAAGGGCTAGATTCGATCAACGCGATGGACGGCATTGGACGGATTAGGCTCACAATGTTACTATATTTTGAGCTTATTTTACCAGTGAATTCCCAGTTTCCTTTTCCATCTAATCAAGATCCCAAATTTCCAAACGGAGGGACAACTCTCTCAAGAGTGGTCTTTTCTTTACAGGTCGTGCAACCAAACAACAGAAAATACTTCGAAAGCAAATGATGAAAGTGGTGGAAAGGGATTCCCAGTTATAAGATGAGAACTAAATCCCACCCCAGCTAATCTTATGTTCTGTAGTTGTATCTGCAGATCATTAAAATGATTCTAAGAATTCAATTTCTCGCTTAAGAAATAGATTCCCAACTGCCCACCCTTCTTCCTAGAGTTTCAAATCATGTTCTAGAGGGATTTTCAAGTAGGAGAGACTATATTTTTATAAATTATCTCCTTAAACATGAATGGAAAGAACTTTTAGTTGTTTATCCAACCGTCCGCTCCTCACTTTGACATGTAGATCCAAAAATTGGAATCGAAATCTCTGTATTTTGCCCTCTCTGCTGTGAAAAATATGAAAAAAACAAAGGTTTAATAGACAATTGAATTTAATAAGCAAGAACCCTTCCCTCCAACTGCTTCCATTATCTCACGCCATGAGGTGGAGCTCATGGCTTTTCCTTCACATATATATGCACATCTTTCTTCACCATGGGATTGACTGTCCCAGCCACATTGCAACCGTCCCTTTTCCTTTGCATTCAGGTCCTTGCTAAGAAGCCCTGATATGGCAGGATTTGATGAATTTATCGGAAAAATTAACGTACTTCGCCCACAGAGGTCGTAGTTGCGGAAATGCAATCTCGAGCCATGGCTTCGCTCGTCCATTGAAATGGATCACTGCGGCATTTTTGGCATCTACGATGCTGGTGTTTTCCTGGTATCCAAGTCCTAACATGTGCCAAAAAGGGTCGATTATGTGAACATGGCCATGGAAGGCTATCAAACCAGGTGGTAAAGTCCCTAATTGCCACAAGCTCAAGTCTGATTTCAAGTTCTGCAAGAAAAACAAGTGACTAATTAGCGATTGCAAAAAGTTGGCAACAGTTGAGCTGTATTAGAAGATATTCCTGGGCTTAAGAAGCTGGGCCCGGCCCCAGAATACCTTTTGAAGCCAGCTATGGTATTTGCTGCTTATGTTTGTTTTCCGCCATGCTTCTAAATCAAATATGTTCATGCCATAAGCCCAGGCACAGTCATCAGGTTTGAAAGTCTGGGCTATCAACGGATGAGAGAAGTTCAAGTAACTTTTCAATCTCTTCGACATCACAAACTTATCGTCGCCTCGGCATGTCTCCACTGCGCCGTTAACTTTGCCGTGGAGATCAATGTCCCATAGAGGGGACAGATCGGATTGAATTACGATATCATCATCGAGAAAGACGACCTTCTTAAGAGTTGGAAACAGCTGCAAGGTGAGAGTGTTGTCCCAATTTTATCATCTCATGTATCAAAACAGTAAAGAGGAAGAAGAATAGATATAAAGAGCGGAGAGGAAGGAAAAATGTACATCCCTTATGCCGGCTCTACATAGTTTACTCAACTAAAAAAAGAGAAGCCCCAGTGCACAAAGCTCCGGTATATAAGGGTTTTAGGAAGGGGCGGACCACAAAGGTCTATAGTACACAGTTTTACCTTACATTTTTGCAAGAGATTATTTCTACGCCTTCAACCCAGACTACAATGATAACTTTTACCCTTGTGCCAAGGCTTCTCTCGAAGACATAAGATTAACCTCATTAAAATCCTTACCTCCGGTAGATGTATACGTATATGATTCATAATCGAATTATACTTCGGACTCAGCGCCTGCAACTTCGACGCTACAACAACTGGCTTGTCAGTCGTATTCGTCACAATCGCGGATGACCCCCCACGGAACTGGGACCGGACACTTTGATCCTTCTCCATTGCGTCAAGAACTGTGATCCTTCCCTTAGTGAACCAATCAAATTGGTGCAATCCCCTAACATCAATGACTGCCGGACTGAGTGGGTGTAACGAAAACCATGCCTGCATTGGGGCATAAGTTTTGCGGTCGGTGATTATATGGAGCACCACTTTTTCGGGGCGTAACGAATTCTTAAGTAGTGAAGATGCGACTACTGAGGCAGCGAGAATGTTGTCGGAGGCGAGTACGAAGTGGAACAAGGAATTGTCGACAAGGGACGGGGTCAATTCCGCTGCTGGAAGTTGGAGGCGAGCACCGGCGTTGGTTGAGTGCTCGTTAGCTAGTCTTAGAGCTAGGCAGTGGAGTTGTTTGGGGATGCTGCTGGAGGCTACGTGACGGTATAGGTACTCTCGGATCTTAGCCGTTCGGGTCTTTTCCTCCAGGAGAGATACCTGAAAAAATAAAAGGCACGCCTTGGCTTAGTTTCCCCGGTGAAGATAAAGAAAAGCCTTCGCACTAAAAGAAAATTAAATAGAAAAAATTAAGGAGAGATTATGATGGTCTCGGAAGCACCTAATTTTTGGCTAATCCAAATCTATCATGTTCTAAGTCAAGTCCTAGAAAATTCTTATCCATGGAATGAGCCTCGCCCTTGGTCTTCTGAGACTTCTTCAGTAGTAAATGGATGTTTTATACCCTTCATGTTACAACTCGTAAGAACAAAGGCTACAATCCCCAAAGGATGAGATTTAGCGCCATAGCTTATCAAAGCGAGGATTTAGGAGAAGAATGGCTCAGATCACCCTCTCTGTGTGTGTTCCATACTTGGTGGGCCACACATCTTAGCTAAATTGAGATGTCATGGTGGCCCCAACATCTTGAATGTCAATATTACATGATCGTGTAGAACATGATGAAATGTACATTGGTAGGGCTCGGATTCCCCGTTATGTGATGAATTTCGAGGTAAACAATTGACCACGTGGTAGAACTCGGAGTTTTGCTAGGGACATTTCGATGGTTTTCTTCTTAAGGCGATATAAATTCTGCAACCATGATTTCTAGGAGCTGTTTTACTATTTGTAGTTAAGGGTGGCAATTTGTTTTTGCGGGTCATATTCGTGAGATAGGTATATTAAGTTAAATGGGTCAACACGAGCACAACTAAATGAGTCGACATGAATACTACCCATTTATTAAACAGATAACATGATACAACACACATAACACAGTTATTTAAACGTGGTTATTTAAACATGTCATGTTGATCAATCGACACAACCCGCTTAACCAATTTGACACAACTAGATATCATAAATCACCTAATTTTTATTTAATAAATAAATTTATAATTTTTTATATTTATTTTTTATTATAATTAATAGTAAAAAGAGTAAATATAAATAAAATTTTATATTTAATTATATATATATAATTTTGAAGTTAAATAGGTAAATAGGTCACGGAAGAACATGCGGCACGAGACAACCCATATAAATAAACAAGTCAAATAATGTCATTTTCAAGTTAAACAGGCTGACACAAACACAGCCCGCTTATTATTGTGACGAATTCGGGTTAACATGAACACAATAAACCTCAACTGTAATCCGTGTAGGGTTGTCGTGTCGTGTCAAAAATTGCTGCCCCTATTTGCAGTGGATGGTGCAATACTTTTTCCAGCTCTTTTAGTCACAACTTACCACAGGGAAGCTAGTTTCGAGCTACCTGTTTTGAAAAGGTCACTATTTTTATTTTTTTTTATAAAATCGCATCAATTACCACAGTAGAAACTACGTGGTCCTCAATACCTTCATGAGAAACATTGGGATAGCAAAGCAAGTTGAGGACCAGAGATCACCAAACTGTAGCGGGCCTTTTAATGAATGGGTTATATACACTAGCTAAGTTGAGGCCCCGAGATCACCAAACAGCAGGACCCCAAATGTGCATTTTTACATTGGACTTCAAGCAGGCAAAATTCCCTATAAGGTATGCACAAGAGAGAGAGGGAGTTTGCACAGTACCAGAGCTCGGAGTTTTATGGCGAAAGTTTTGGCATCTGATCTGTTGATGTTGCTCTTCATTTCTGCCACAAATTCTTGTAATGACTGTGGAACTTCAGACCCTTCTTGTCTATCTTCGTCTCCACCTTCTTCCAAGATTCGGTATATCTCTTCGGGAACCTAATACAAAAAGAAAAGTTTTTTAATCAGATAAAATGAAATGAAAAAAACTAGAAATTTTGTTTGAAGATGGATTCAACAATTACCGTGGATTCAAGCGTTCTTCCCCACAATCTTTTCCCCACGCATCCTGTAAAACCAACAAAGTGGATTTCAATAGAGAAATTAACGATAATGAATTTAATATTTTCTTTTTTCGTATAGTTTTTTTCATTGAAAATACATTTTATTATAGCCAGCTTAATTAACAAATGAAAATTGCTAATTTTAAAGGACTGTTTTCTGACGACCACGTTTGTAAATAATAACAATAATAAATTTTAAAAAATATTCAGAGAGGGTGCATATCGCCATGTGGGCCATCTTGTGGATTAGCGACGTACAATGAAAGAGAAACAGTCAAGCGGATGATAGAAACCATCTACCTAATGGACTGGTTTAGTGGATCTATCCTTATTTTCCAAGTCCAGCAAATTATTATCATTTTCCAGTTCTAGTAAATTATAATTGTTAACATTATAATAATCTATTTTAATTAGTAGTACTATACTTGTGTTATTTATTTACTATATAACATTACAAATAGCGTTTTCGAGAGTGTACACGTAATCCATGATGGAAAAACTGTCGACATCATAGTTCCTACTAATACAGATCATAGGCATTTTTACGTGACAGAAAATCGGCCCCAACTCAGGCCTCGAAGTGGTTTTATAACTATAATAATTGGTCATGTCAACACCACAATGGGTACATTTCTAGACCAAACTAGGTGCCTGCTGCAAAAACAATGTATGCATAAAATGTTCTAAATATAAGCTGTTCCTAAGAAATTGATCAACAATGCCACTGAATCCCGTTCATGTTTAATGTCGGATTTTCCCATATAATCATAGATAAAAAATCTGCTATAATCTCATGTACCGGATTGTATAAATAACCTTCCCAATCTGGAAATCTCAGTTTGGACAATTAGATTTTAGGATAACGGTAATGCACATCTTACAAACATGGCCTCGGCGTGAAGTACTTTCTTTGAGATACAGAATTGAGTGTGCCCACTGGACAATCCCTTAATTCAATTTGGGTGAGCCTCATTGCTCTTACAGCTAGAGCTCGCCTAAAACTTACGGTCAATCTGGTGCATGAAGCTCCGAGAGACTACTTACACAAGTTCGCAGCGGACCATGATCTCCAGGTCACATGCGGCGACAACGCAACCGTTGCTTCATGCATGCCTAGAACTTGACATTACCAATCAATGAAAACATTCACATTTGAACATTATACGCCAAATCTGGCTGCATCCTATTTACCATCCAAATAACCATTTCCATACGGTACAAGGCCAAAATCAAAACAAGAAACGGATGATTTACGGAAGAAGATCAAAGGAATTCAACTGGAGATTTTACCTATGGAAGAACACTTGGTTTCTCCGTCAATGGTATCCATGGCTGTCAACACAAAAACAAACCGCAGCAGGAACGTCGTGAACAGGAGCGAGTAAAACACAGTCCGATACGAAACTCTCCTCGAAGCAACTTTCACCTTAATGAAATCTCTCACCCCTTTCCCGGGCAAAACTGTAACATGTCTCAAACTCGGTGATATATGAAGCTGCATTTCTCCCAGAAAGAAAGGAGACAGAAACAGATTGAACCAGAGAGAGAGAGAGAGAGAGAGAGAGAGAGATGGGAAGTAGTATTTGGATTCAATACTAGAAACCCATCTGAAACACGGTGGAAGTGATAGGAATGTCGTAAAAAAAATGTTATTCCAGCGGGTGTTGAAGGTTGCTGTCTGTCACCTACCCTTGCTTACTGGGAAGGCTAGAGCTTGCACCGTTAGAGAGAGGTTTTTTCAGGCAAGGATCGGTCATTTGGCCATGGTTGTTTGTGGAAAAGGACCGGTGATCAGCTGAGAAATGGAAGGTGGGTTTTGATTCTCGGATTTTAATTTGCAGTCTTTGGCTTGGTTTCGAAGCAGAGGTAGATGGATATAATAAGATGGGAAGGCGCTGTCTGTAATTGCCTTCAAATGAAGAAAAACGGGGAACTGGATCGAGGAGACAGCCAGCTGATATAGAGGGGGAAGAAGTGGAACCAAAGAGAACCATGAGATTCATTCGGTTTTGATCGTGGGACCCAATTTTTTTACTTGGTTTGTGTTGTATATCTGTGAAACTAGAATAGAGTACAATCTGTATGGGACAAAAGAAGCCAATGCAGCCGAGGTCATGGACAGGTCAAAAAAGGGCAGCCAATTTAAGACGCTATTTTAACGCCTGAACCAACGTTATACAATGACAACTTTTACCATTGCGCCAAGACTCCCCTTCTATATTAATGTCATAATCAGGTATGATGAATAAAGTACGGTTTTGATCGATTTGTTAAGTTACGGGAATAATTTGTTGATGTGTGTGACTATGCGGATAGAAATTGATTATGTTACTTCCTACTATGTTAAGAAAAATGATGAGATTGTTCATAATGACGAATAGTTGGGGTCTGATTAGGGCATGATGTAAAATTAAGACAATTGATCTTGTAGATATGCGGAACGCATGTCTAACGCCAAATCTACATCCCATCTGTTAGATTAAGACGTAGAAAATCCACATTATATTTTTATTGGTGATTATGGTAGTTAATCGAACAATATAATGGTTGCTCATGAAAAAAGTACAAATCACTTCCACGTCCGTACAATTTGTGTTGATGATTCAATTCAGTAGTCATGATTTCTGATCAGCAAGCTTTGCAGTGTTAGATGATGGATGCAGGTCCCAAACTAGGCCATTCTGAAAGCTGCTCGTAGTTGAAAACTATCTTTCTCATGTCCGTAATCGTCATTCATCAGATCAGGTCACAGTAAAAATCACTTCCGTGTCCGTACAATTTGTGTAGATGATTGAATTAAGTAGTCGTGCTTTCTGACCAGCAAGCTTTGCACTGTTAGATGTAGAATGCAGGTCCCACACTAGGCCATTCTGAATTCTGCTCGTAGTTGAAAACTATCGTCCTTTCATTTCCGGTGAGATTAGGTAGGACACGGGGCTATTCGGCGAAGGGCATTGCGTAGATTAGACCAAACTATTTATGAACCAACAGGGTGAGGTTTTAGAACTAGTTTATCTTTGTTTGAATAATTATGTCCATGTTTTAAAACCAATGGAAAAGTTTCTAGGTCTCCCGTTTGCCAAAAAATATTAAAGTAGAACTTGCAGTGACTTTGACTAGTATAAGAATTTTAATAAACATATTGGACATGAAAATTTAATAGTAGAATTGTAAGAAGCTTTTTTCAATTTTTTATTCCTACAAGTTATCAATGTCAGCTTTACTTTTCTTTTTTCTCGTACCAGCAAAAAATTATAAAGAAAATCCTTCGCAAACTCTCATAAACTAATCCCGGGCAACCTACTACCAAGCTTATTGGAGAGAGATCAATGCTGAGTTGTCTGCCACTTACTCCTTAGACATTTGTTGGCAATATAAATTTTACTTCATTCATAAATAATTCCTCCTATTTTCAAGAAAGTTAGGGAAACCAGTAGCTCCAACGTCAAAAGAAATCTCTGGCCGTGGAAAATTTTGTCAACTTTTAACACCAAAGATTCATTTTGCCGGTTGGATGGTTCCATCATACGCATGACGCACGACAAATTTTCCATGTATATATCCGGCCCAACAAATACGCATGAAGTAGTCAACTTTTTCAGATGAAAACCGTGGACTCAGGCATCTTGACGTGACGCTCTACTAGCATGCAGTACAATCTTGTGGTGCCTAACATTTCCACGAAGGGCTTTTCTTACAATAGATCTAAGCCATTCATCTCATTTCTCTCAGATCAGATCCGGAGTAGCCCGGAAATCTAGCAGTTTTTGGGAAACAAGGGGTGCTGATCGAGGTGTTGAAGGTGCATCTTTGCTTATGTAATTTTTCTGATCGAAGCTTGAATGTCGTGTTTATATTGGGCTTCACAAGCAAAACACATGTAATAAATTTGTAATATTCGGATAGTATATAGTGTGTGTGTGTATAACTATGTATTTTTGGTAAAATCAAAGATTTGGGAAATCTCTGATGGGCTATTATATAAAATATTAAGATGGCTTAGAAGTACACGTGGGGCACACTTATTTTCTAAAATTTCTCATCCATTGAGATTTCCCTCGTCAAATATATGATTCTAAGCTCTTAATTTGTGAAGCCTTAAGCTAATGGATTCCATTGTTTCTTCCATTTTCTGACTGGTCCTGGTTGCACCTGGAGTTTTAGAATAGTCCATGGAGTTCAATTATGATACAAGGCTCATTTACCGCATGGTCTAGCATGTAAAGGACTGGGACAGTGAAAGAGTGGCCCTGAGCTGTACATCTACATTTATATTTTTCCATTTGAAAGATACTGGTATCCATCCTACTACAACCCATCTCTGACTAGGGTTGTTTCTTTGTTAAGTATATCTTGATTATGTATAAGTACTAGCAAGTTGCCCCTGCAGTTGCAAGGGATATAACTTGTCTTGAGAAATAAAAAATTAAAATAACAGTTAAACTATTTTTCTTATATTTTAAAATTTATGCTAAAAAGTTGTGTTGGTCATGCCTTTCATTGCTCATATATTTCATCTTGATTAGTTTATATAAAATTATATGCGACACAATCGTGGTGGATCTACCGGTGGATATTCTTGAGACATAAGCTAGCGTAAAATAGACACTTAAAGATGAATAGTTAGGAACTTTAGATCATCTAGACATGGGACCTACTAGAGATACCCCTATAATGAGCTTTGATCCATAAACATGTGTGTCAGAGAGAGAGAGGTTCTTAGTATATGAAGCTGAGGATATGAGTCTTAATATGTAAATTTTTTATTTTTTGAAATAGCACAATATTTAAAATTACAAAAGTTTAGTTCTTAATCCTAATTTTGTGGTGCTTATAGGACCTCATTTGCACTTCTTTGTTGTAATATAGCTGAAAAAAAAATTCAAGGAAAAAATACCAAGTGTGAGTGTGATGTCCTGAGTTTTTATAAATAGATTTTCTAAATATTTTTTACTCATTTGAAAAATAATTTGTCAAGATCAATCCCTAAATTTATTTTTTTTAAATTTTTTTTACAACTCTACATGTAATAATATATTTGAACTACTTTTTCTAACCCAAGTACATCAAATAAATCTCCACAATATATTCAAAATAATAGTTCATCTTTTTCAGCCGGTCAAGACCTGCTAGTCACAACCCAAATGTTACTAAGTTAAATCATAATATAAATTTCAAATATTATAATTACAAATTGACTAAAGTCTTCAAATAAATTAAAGCTATTTCTAGTTCTTCATACTTTGAAACTCTGAGTTTACTCAATCTCTTTCGCGTCAATTTCAAGCTTTTTCTTCTGCTCTTCACCTGTAGGGTGGTTTGGTGAGTAATATAAATTAACCAGTAGAAAATCTAAACCTAGCCAAAAACTCTAAATATCTTGCTATGCAATTTTTTTTTTTTTAAGTGTATACTTGTACTATCAAACATGTCATTGCCACAGTGCAACTTCTCAATTCATATCAAATAGTTATAAAATAATCAAATTACATAACATTGGATAATACAATTCATATCCAAGGCATATAAAGATATGAGTTAAATTCAATCCACATTCTTTGAACGATTAATTCATCAATCAATCCATCCCATGAGAAATCTATAGCTGATTGGCACTTAGTGTCCTGCCACAAGCACTAGCATATCGAAACAAAATATAAGGTTAACTATACACACAACAAAACTAAAGTTTCAACCTTCGTTCGTTAGTGGGTACCACACTAACTACACCTACTACATGAGATAGCCAAATCAATTTTATACAAGGATAGTCCTCCCATGTAACATACCATCGTCAAACATGCCAATTATAGGCTGGTACCTATTAAGAAGTCAGTGGCCAACTGACTTCCTAGTATAGCAACCATGGGATTTGACATAACATCCTTGAGCCAGGATCAACTCTTAAGAGTCTCTTGATTTATTTATTTTTTGGAAAGGTTCCATTGCACAAGAGTTTGAAAATATCAAATAATATGTACATCAATAAATAGTGAATTTACTATTGTTGATTTCAAGCATATATATATTCTGGAAGATCAATTTATGAAACTTCAATAGACTAATCAATGCCATACATAACATTACCATGGTTGACTAAACTAAGAATGATAATCAAGTCTAAGAGCACTATATTAGTTGTGTACTTTAAGCAATGTCACAATTTCAAACTATACATATGTTCAAATAAAATAATCCTACTATCTTTCAAGAATATAATATTAGCTATTATATACTTTAAAACTATAATCTAATCCAACCACCAATTATTAAGTATTATCAAATACCAAGTTTCATGTACGATGCATCTAGTAATACGCTAATTGTGCAAAGTATACCCAAAACATGACTTGGTGTGTGTTAAGTATCTCCATTCACTTATTTACTAGTTACTATTTAAGATCCTTATGCATGTTTACTAATTAATACTTAGTGCTCATGTGTCTAATCACCGATCACTAATTGATGCCCACAAGCTTAAGCCTAGCTTGACCTCTGATTGGTGCATGGGGTGACTATCATATGTAATGTGATATGCCCCTGACCTTGTTTGGTATACCATGGAATTTCATTGTCCAAGGCATCATGCGCTTAACACAACCAGGTATCCATAAGCTAGTTAGTACCCACTACTCGTGCATTTGGGTGTTACAATATGTTTTCTATCAATTTAGTACCTATGTATCTGTTAGCGCTAAATATATGTGTACATATTTACTAGTTAGTGCATGGGCCTAGTAGCTAATCTTTGCCCATATCCATATACGATTTCTATGCACAACTCAGAACACGATGTGCCTAAGTATAGTCCAACTCACTGTGCACTCTAGCACTCGTCCCATATGCCCTTTGTTTGAACTTTACACATTGCATGGTGCGGCTAGAATTTCTTTAATGCACCATTCATCAATGCTTACTTAGAACTTCTCAACCTGAAGTCCAATCATAGTCATGTGCATGCAAAATTTGGAAATGAGGACTAACACTTCATCCAAAGCACTATGGAAATCCAATACAGCACTTGTTTATTAGGCCTTGTCTGTTAGGCCTAAATCTAACCGATGCATGTCACAACAGTAAAATCCAAAATATTATTTGTATAAGCCTTAATAATGTATGATAAAAAATTTACCCAGATATCTATAAGCAATTTGGAGTTCAATAGTCTGATGCGTCAAAGCTTAGTATGGCATGTCATGATTTTAACAAAATTTGACTCACAGTGCATCTAATTCTTATCCATAGTGTCATGCATGTGAACCCAAATTAGTAATTTGTTGCGGCTGGATTCTAGTGTTCATGTGTATAAACTTTGCTTGGATGCATTCTGTGATTACCATATCTCATGCGGCAGGTACCTAGCATGGTTTAGAAAATTTGTTCTCTTCTAATAATTCTTATAATAGACATTGATTGTTAAATATTGCAGCTGGCCGTATCCGTGTATTTAAGTGTCATTTACCACTTGGTGAATGGTACCCAGATTAAAGCTTTTAGTATAATGCGTGCTTGAAAATTGTTGAGTATGTCCTACCTTTTACCTTACTCAAGATAAGGTGCGGTAGTTGTAACCAGCACGCCATATGTTTGAACCTCGTTCAATACATAGCGCACTTGGTCACTTTCTTTTCCCGACACGACATGTTCTCAAATTGATGCGTCTGATTACTTCTTTAAACGCTATACACCTACACATAATTTGGTGTACAATACGCCTGGACAAAATTTCAGGATCTAAAGTATTTAATCGCTGTCCAATGTGCATGGGATTAAGCATTACTTGGTGCATGTTGTAGTTGGTAAAACTCCATGCGTCACACACACCATGCAAGATTCAACATGCACTCTTATCATGACGATATGGTATTCAATTAAAACAAAACGCATACACATGTACACTATATGGTTAAAATTCTAGGATGCATAGTCTTCTCATGACAAAATCATTAACATGTTTGAATTGAATGAAGTCAAATCAATTTCATTTCAAATTCCCAAGTATATTTAACAACTTTTCCGCTAGGATTCATACGTCCATACCTAAAATTTCAAATAACGAGAGTTCAATGTTTTGTCATTTATTATTATCATTTATTTTTTTAACATTTAATTGTATCATGCGTCATTTAGAGCCTTGGCGCAACAGTAAAAGTTGCCATCATGTGACCTTAAGGTCACGGGTGCAAGGCGTGGAATCAACCTCTTGTAAAATACAAGGTAAGACTGCCTACTATAAGCCCTTGTGGTCCGCCCCTTCCCTGGACTCTGTATAGGCGGGAGCTTCGTGCATCAGGGCTGCCCTTTATGCGTCATTTACCAAAAATCAAAAGAAAAATTTTCAATCTGAACATATATCCTGGATCATGCATAACTATTCAAATCAAGATATCCAATTTAAACATTTACCACATGATTATCATCTATCAATTTATCAAGCATATATGCATTTAAATTCTGAAGAAATTTCAATGCAATTTCATTCCAAAAACAATTGACAAAGATCGATATATATATATATATATATATTTTTCAAAAGAAAACCGTGGTCTAGATCTAAATTCTCAACCTCAAAATGCAATTTCTTTCAATGCAAATTCCTCTGCTTCTAATTGATTTGATGAAAACTCAATATCTAAGCTTTTCCTTCGATCTTCTTTTCCTTTTCTCTTTCCTTTCTGTCCCACGCACTCCCCTTTTTCCACTCTAACTATTTCACATTTTTAACCCTTCTTTCTATTTTTCTTTGTTTCCTTTATAGATACTTTCCTTGTAACAGTTTTCTCAATTGATTACATGTTTGTAACTCTTCTAATTTTAATTATATATTTATTCCCAACCATTGGATGATAATCTTCTATTGGTCTCATTCATTTCATAACTTTTGGATCACCATTCATTATTTTCACACATTTTGTTCATATGGAAACCCTCCTTCACCATGTGGGTTTCCTTATATGATTTGTCCACATATAAAATTCCTAATAATTAAATAATTAATTACTAAAATAGAGAAGCCCAGACATCACCTTGACAAGTTGTACTTGGGACCACTTAGCTACTCTTAGCTTAGGTTGCCAATTCTTATCGAATTAAAGTTTTATTATCACCTATATTCTAATTACACACAATCTATTTAATGAGTTATGATTTGAAATTTTTGTTTAACCTTCATTTTAACTTGTTTTTACACCATAGTAGTCAACAGTTGACTTAAAATTTTTCATAATTTATAAATATAATATTTCTTTATTTCTTAAAAATGTGGGCCATTATAATGAGTTGCACACATACTTTCTAGCAGTCCAACAACCACATTATGTAAAGATAGAAGTAACCAAAGTAAAACAACCATGATTCTTCTTGCACATTCCATGTCCTTGAAATAGATTTCAAGGCACTATTATACCAAACATGAATGTGTGGATAATCCCTCTTCTAGCAAGGAACACACATTTTGTAGCTAAAAGTAATGTTCAAATTCCTTGCAAGTGGCATGACCAAGCCATATGCCCACAACTAAAGTTCTAAGTAAAGGATAATGCACTTCTCTCTTCTAAAACTTGAGACCAAGACATAGAAAAAATAATTCCTATAAATAGCTATTAAAGAGAAAGATATGAGAAGGACAAAAATAATATGAGAGAGAAACTCGGCTACTCCCTCTAAAAATTTCTCATGCAACCTTAGTCTATTTCTTCTTATTCTAAATGTGAGATTCATAAGGTAACTCCAAAAAGGGTTCATTATAGAAGTCCAAACAAAAGAGAAAACTATAAAGAAGGATAGTTGAAAGACAAAAAGGTAACTCCTAGCTAAAAGGGGAAGCTAAAAAATTAAAATGTAATTCATACTTTTCACCAATGGTAAAGTTCTTGAAATAGCTTAATGAAGAAAAAAGAATAAGAAGGTAACATTGCAAATGAAAGTAATAATAGTCACTTTCTTAGTTATTCTTTAGGTATAAAAAACAATTGTTACGTGATGTATAAGGAGACAATATTGCTGGCAAAATATGATTCATGTCTTTTAAAGAATTGGTAACTATGGGTTGAAATGAAATAATGTGAAGAGAGGTTTAGTTAAATAATGTTTATGATGATAATAATAATATGAAACTAAAAAATAATAAAACTTGTTTAGAATTTAGAACACTAAAATCTTAAAGAAATAATAGAATAAAGTACCAAATCTTGTATAGACATAAAATAGAAAATAAAATCTCTTTTGCTGTAGAAAATATTTCTAAGAAAAGGGATTTTATTTTCGAGTTTATATTCATGTCTTCTATGGAGAGGAAATACGAAAAGAATATGACATCTTACCTACTATTGTTTATAAGATATAGATGGAAAATAAAAAATAATGTAGCACTTTTGGAAGATAGATATCAAACATCAATTCAACCTAGATATATCCATAGTAAACTTTTAGGTGTTTATTGGACCCCTACTCGTGATTTAGATGAAAATATTTTCTAGGAAAAATACAATTATATACACATCAATTTAATTTTTTAGGCCAATTGGATCCATTCAAATTTTTAGAAAATTTTTAATTTTCTAAGGAAATTCAAAGTTTAGGTGCTTATTGGACCCATTCAATTTTTTAGTAATAAAAAAACAAGGATCCCAAATCCCAATTTGTTATGTCATAGAAGAGAAGACCCTTGTTCTATAGGTAAAATACATATTTTTAATTTCTAGGTTATTATTAGATTCCACCTATATTCCTATATCCATAATATAGTTACAAAATCATTTTAAAAAAGAATACTGGAAGAAACCAAAAGAAGAGAGAGAGAGAGAGACATGACATTCTCCCATGGAAAGGCTTGGCTTATGTACAAAGCTAATAGATATAATAGAAAAACATGAAGAAGATAGGTAATTTGAAAATAAAAAACATTGCCAACAATTGTAGGTTACTTCAAGGAGAATAATAAATTATAGAATAATCTAATAAAGTACATATAGGTCGAGTATGAAAGATTTACGCCACCAATCATTTATGTGTTATCCCAAATATTGTACATCCAAAATTACAATCCTTAGATGACCTTAAATTATAGTGCTTTGAGTTGTGAAATTAAAGCCATTAGTTTCTTGTATCTAGAAAACATAATGGTCAAAATAATTTACTGATCATGATGTGTTGCTTAAGGTCTACTTAAGATAAGATCAAGCTCTTGCTTATACTGTCTAAAAAGATTCTCCAATAATGACTTACAAATTATTCTCCCCACAGGAGCCTACAACTATATAGATTCAAATAAAAATATAAAATAAATAGTTAAGATCTATACTATTTGTGGGCCTACAAATGGTTAATGCTTATGACCTTTTATGGTGTGCATATATTTGAAGTAATTTAAGGATTAATGTTTAGCATATTGAATATAGATATATAGGGTCGTCGAGTGATTTAAGTAAGAAATATATAATTTGATAATTTTATGTGCATGTGTGTGTGTGTGTGTGTGTGTGTGTGTGTGTGTGTGAGAGAGAGAGAGAGAGAGAGAGAGAGAGAGAGAGAGAGAGAGAGAGAGAGAGAGAGAGAGAGAGAGAGAGAGAGAGAGATGGAAGATACAAGTAGAAATATAAAGAAATAAGGAAAAAAAGTGCACATGGCACAAGGAGAGTGGCTTCAAAGAAAAAGCACATTAGAGTTTTGAGTACAATGTCTAAAAGTCTAAATATTTGAGGTTTGAATCATCTAACGATTATAATTTTTTGTATATGCATGGCTTACTTAAGAGGTAGAATGACATAAAAGATATAAAAAGGAATGAATTAACAACATTAATGAGAATGACATGGCAATATAAAAATTTATAGAGCACATGGGAGTTTTGAGTAGATGTCTAAAAGCCTTAGCATATTAGATCATGAATTGACCAAATTTAGCATGATCTAGCAAGAGTTTGAGTTCAAAATATGCTTTTCATTTTATTTAGCTATAGTGCATGTGTGTGTGTGTGTGCACTCGCGCTTGTGCTTGTGTGCTCGCGCGCTCATGCTTGTGTGCTAACCAATTTTGCTAGATGTCTACATGATTTTGACCAAAGTTAGAGAGAGTTTGTTTGAGTTTGACCATATTTTATATAATGTAAAAGATATAACTAGCCAATAAGAATTAAGCTGATCCATTATTATATAATAAAATATTGTGATGGCCTGGGCTTTCTTGCAGCCCATATTTATTAACTTCTAGCTATTTGTCACATTTATGATAGACTAAATATACAGCTAGTCCTTGGCTTAAGAAGGGCTAGTATGCCCCAAAACATTCTATAAGCTACTAATAAGTACTTTAGCCAACTTGTGGGCCTATAATTTTTCTCTATATGTGCCCATGCTTTGGAAGATTACAACTATTTTATAGTCATAGTCGTGGGCTAGATAGTTGATGGACCTAATTCTCATCCATTGGATCGCTAGATTAATTATTTATTATTAACAGCTTTTTCCATATAGCCCATGTTGGATGATCAAGACGATTCATGATGTTAATCATGGTCTAGATAGTTCATGGGCCTAAAACTTCATCCATTGGATAACTAGATTAATTGCTGAATACAAACAACTTTTTCTCCTTATGTGCCACACTTTGGAAGACCAAGATCATTCATAATGTTAGTTATAAGCTAGATGGTTCCTGGACCTAAAATCTAAACTATTGGATCACTAGATTAATTATTTGATACACATAACTTTTTCTCGATATGAGCCCATGTTTTAAAAGATGAAGACCATTCATAATATGAGTTAGATGGCTTATGGACCTAAAATCTCATCCATTGGATCATTTGAATAATTATTTAGTACAAATAACTTTTTTCTATATAGGATCATCCTTTGGAAGATCAAGATCATTTATAATGTTGGTCCTGGTTAGATAGTCCATGGACTTAAAATGTCATCCACTAGATCACTAGATTGATTATTTGGTGCAAATAGCTTTTCTCCATATGGGCCCATGCTTTAGAATATCAAGATCATTCATAATATTAGTCATGAGTTAGATGATTCATTGACCTAAAATTTCATCCATTGGATCTCTATAGATGCTCATTTTTTAGGGGCAAAATGGACGGTAATAAGTTCACTACTCATTTTTCCAACTAAAAGCCAACTCCACCAAAAATGACTCCCCCATTATTTTTTTGTTGAGTTAAGTATTTAGTTCATTTTACACTACAAATAGTTTCCACAGCTAAAAATCAACCAAAATAGAGCTAAGTTGAGAACCATTTGATTAAAGAAGAGTTAGGTGGAGTTTTAAGAAAAAATCTTGTGAACTCATGGTGGATTAACTTGGGTTAGCGACAAAATTGACTAAAATCGTGCTATACCAATGATGAGTTAGCAAGAATTTTATGAAAATCCAGTAAACTCTTGCTTTACTAACATGATATAGCAAGAAAAGGCAAAGGTAGGTCAAACTCCTCTAAATTATTTAAACTTTTGCTGGTCTAACATAATTTAGCAAGATATGAAAAAATTTGGTCAAACTCCTCTGAATCGTTTAAACTCTTGATGGACTAAAACCATGTAATATTTGAGGAATGATACATGGCATTGTGCCAAGAAAATGAATATTCTTATAGTATAGAAGATGTTAATTGTGTAAGTAAGAACTGAAATTAGGTGCTTAAAGTCTACCGTGCCTCTAAAAAATGCTTAAGGAATGTGCTCCAAAGAAAAGGTCTTCCATCAAATTCATATCTTAAACCTTGCTTATTATCGTGAAAATTTACTGTCACATATGGGAATTATCTCAGTTTTCAATGTAAAGGGCCCCCAACCTAGAATAATGATTTAACAAAAATAAAACTGATACGAGCCACTAAAATAGTCTTTGGGAGATGTTTTATACCTGGTCATTTTGTAATATATATGGGGTGTCTTGAAAATAATCTTATATATGGAATAGTGTGCTAGAAAAGCAATCAAAACATGGACTTAATATGATATCATTGGTCTTACATGAATTGATGAAAATAACCTTATTCCAGGGTTAAATCTCTGAGCATCATCACCACTCTGAAACAATCTCTCTTCTCTCCCTCATTTTTTTTTGAATGATGAGGTTTAGTATGAAGGAAAGAAAACATGCAGACATCAGACTCAAATAGTTCGAAGGTAGTGAAATGCCCATCACTACAAAAAGAAGGATGATGGCACTCGTCAGACCCAAACTATCCAGCTCCACACAATCATGCACCTAAGGACGGCCTCACCACATGGGAACTAAAACGGAGTAAGAAGAGGCTCAAATCCAACAAACAATCCCCAGTAATTTATTGCATTGACATTGTTGCAGTATCGGCTGCTCAAATGATACAAAGTTGGAGGAGTATCTAACCTGCAAAAGCTGCGCTTTGGCCTGTAAAAACGTTAGAATAATCTAGTGTAGGTGTCATATCATTATCCCACCGCTGGAATCACTTTTGGCAGCAAATTAGCCGGCAATGAAATCCTTTTGTGTCTTTAGTTGTGCCTTTATTACCAAAAAAATTTAAAATAGAACTTGCAAATGTCCTTAGTTATTAGTTTCTTACCAAAAATTTAAATAAAATTCCTAGCTAGTGTCTCTCATGCAAGGGCAATCATTGGCTTATCGGGAAAAGTTAGTCAGCGTCCTTCAAATAATTATAGTAAATACCTAACCATCTTCAAGATATGCATGAAATGGAGACCAGTGCTTCCCATGTAACTAATACGTTGCCAAAGGACCTTTTGACGACCTTAGTACACTTCAGGTGTGCAAAAGCTTATCTAATACCTATTGATTATATGCATAAATGAAGTTCCATAAATCGACGGCGTCGACGCTATTTTATTCAGGTGGATGTGGATGCCATGGGTAGTTCAGGTGGTCTCCTTCTAGCATGGGTTACTTTTAAGATCAATGTGTTTAACTCATCTACAGGAATTTTCTCATCCTCCATTAAATTCAATGTCTTTCAAATGCTGAAACTGCTGCTAGCCTGCTACCTCTACTGTATATGGGTCCAACGATAATCAAGAGGAGAGGTCCTTTGGTGGGAGTTAAACAACTGCACCAAGAACTGGGATAACCCCTAGGTCTGTGGTGGCAAATTCAACGTAATAAGACACATTAAAGAAAGAAAGACAGCCACTGCCCTATCTCATGGCAAGTTCTCCTTGAAAAGTTTATTGAAGACAATGAATTGCTGAACACTGGTCCTGAAGCTGGCCAATTAACAAGGTATTCACCGTAATTGGGGTGCTGTCTCACTTTAATACACCATACTGTTAACTTGATATTAAAAGCACAAGAACCAATACACTATACTTATTTTATATATTTAAACTTCTTACACGACTTGGTCGTGTTATCGTTTGTCTTCGTTTTGTTACATTAACTTTTAGTTTCCCAAGTGATGAAATAATAGTAGAGATAAGGTTGGACCCTTTTGTATGAGCCCGTCAAATCAAATGATCTAGGGGTATGTAACATATATACACATATGGTGTTTGGAGTTCTTGGTATGTCTCTCAATGATTTTTTAGCTAACAGGTGTACACGCTCAAGAAGAGAGGAAGGAATGCACACTCCAATTTTATGCATGAAAAAGCTGTTTTTATTAAATCTAACCTGTTCATTATGTTAGAAATGATTTAGGTATGCTAGACATCAAATTCCTTGTCTATCGAATTTTTTAGCCTATGTTTTTATAGATTAAAAATCAAGAGAAGGTACCTTTTATTTTCTTAAACTCCCAGCAAGAGTGTTCATTCAACTTAGGCCTGCAACATGGCATATAGCCGGTGCTTCGCCGTTAATGTGCTAAAAGCTAGCATTGCTTTCATATTATCTTTATGAAACATTCTTGCCTCTGTAGTCCTTTTGCAGAATTGGTGTTGGAATGTTGCTTTTACATGACATTGGCTAACTTCTGTGGTATGATCAAAGGAGGTATAATAGGAATGGAGGAAAAAGTTCCCTGCAGAAAAGGTTTGTGCTACAAAATCTGGCTTTCACATAATAATAGCCTCATGTCGGCTAGACCGTCTTGCTTGTAGTAGTAAAGAACTCCTCATAAATTAAATGATGAACTGATTATGTTTAGTTCTTGTGCTGAGAATTGTCATTAAGTACATAATTTGATTTCAGATTTTCTTGCATTCTAAACATAGTAACATGAATTGGCATATGTGTAGCAATTTGGCTGTGGCATCACCACTTGAGGATTAATTTATATATATATATATATATATATATATTGATGATCTTCCACATACTGAAAAGGTTAGTTCACTTTGTTGGATGCGCCCCATTGCTGTGATACCACTCTGTTGGGTGCTCTGTTGGGTGGAGCAAAGTTCTAATACCAATTTGTTAGGCACAGCATAGCTCTAATAAAACATTGTAGGATCGATTTAATCACACATAAAAGAAAAGATAAGGAGTTTTACATGGTTCAGCCAAACTCAGCCTACGTCTATGGGAGGAAAGATTTTACTATCATCTGATCAGATTACATGTCTCTCACTGACTCACTCCAACATATCATATTTATAAAAGATACACAGGTTTGAAAGCAAAGATTTGCGGGACTATTTTGCTTTGATAATTTTTTTCTGTATCGATACTTTAAAAATCAACTTAATCTCATTCACATAGGCATGAACCATATATTGGTTTACTCTAACAATTTTCCCCTTCATATCCATGGAAAGAGAATGCACTAAACTATTGTAACTTAGTTTAGTTCTTCAAATTACTAGCAAATCCAACTCTCTCTCTCTCTCTCTCTCTCTCTCTCTCTCTCTCTCTCTCTCTCTCTCTCTCTCTCTCTCTCAAGTTGTTATCTGTACTTTTAAGAGACTTCATAAACAGCCTATGTATATCTACAACATCTCTTATAGCGAGTTGTTCTTGCTACAACTTAGTCCTATAATAAGTCGTTCTTGTAACGACTTAGTCCTATTACACTGAGTTCTATAGCAACTCGTTCTTGTAGCTACTCAGGCATTGTAGTAACTTGTTCACTATAACACCAACATCATAACGATTTACTTGTTTTTTTTTACCTTATCTGATTTTAACTTAGACAGCAATTATGATTCTCCTCTTTTTTAATCAACATAATCATTTTACTCTCTTTTTTCTTTACTTTTAATGATTATGCAGACATAATCATTACAATCTCTTTTTTTCTCTCCTTTCCTTCTTTCGTTTTCCGTTTTCGCATGTCTTTGTTGGTTACCGTTGCTAAGGGTTCAGGGTTTAGTGGCGTTCATCGCTGTTTCTTTTTTTTTTGTGTCGCTGCACCTGCTCTTGCTCGATTTCTTCTAAACATCCGGCCATGCTTCTTCTTCCAACGGCAAACGCATGATAGGTGTTTATGCACCGTCGCCACCAACGGATGGATCGCGCAAATCAGTGTTTCTCTGTGCTGCTAGCGGATTTATAGTAGGAATCATATCTAATTAGTACTCTGATTCATCAATTGTATTGGATCTGCTCTGCTGGAGGCATCTAGTTATTGACCACATCACCGAGCTGCTGCAAGAACCCAACCAGTAGTGGATTTTCTCTGCTGGTGGATCGGATCTGCTAACTAGTTTTCAATCTTCTTTCTAGAGATCTGATCCGACGGCAGTCATCTGCTAACAGGCTCTAAATCTGAAGCCTGATTTGAAAATCCTTGCTTTCGCCAGTGGTTTATCATTAGCTGATGCCATCACCAAACCCGTCTATCCGTTAGGATTCATTTGTGCTTTCCTAACGCAGCACACTGCGATCCTATCAGTAGCTCTTCCTTTTCCTTTTTCTTTTTTTTTTGTCAAGCGCTGTCTCACCTTTGGTGATCGACAGGCTCCGTGCACGCCCGGTGTCTCTGCCTCATTCACGAGGGACAATTTCTCGACAGTGAGTCATCGACTTCCCTGACACCTTTCTCCTTGCGGCAGTCTCCTTCCTCGGCTGACAATCATGGGTTCGTTGATGTCTTTTCTGGTCTGACATCTGTCTTCTGATCCGCATCCGCATCTCAGGGGCCTCTATTTGGCCTGCATTGTCCGGTGATAACTTAGCCCACCGGCAGCTGCCTCTCCATTAATGGCTGCAGCGTAATGCAAAAGCAGTACTATCTTGCTCTCATTCCATCTATGTTGGAGATCTTAAATCAAGAGATCACTAGCTCTTGATCATTGGCAAGCACACTATCACAGTCTTCTTTGGAGACATCATAATTCGCGATCCTCTCTGGCTCTGATTCAGATTGGCTCGATTATGAGATGAATGCTTCGCCTGGGCTGGGTCTGGGCCAGGCCATAGTTCTGCTTGGTCTGGCTCTGTGCCTAGGTCTGGCTCTGATACCATTTTGTTAGATGCAAAGCATTGCTCTAATACCACTTTGTTGGATGGAGCGGTGCTCTAATACCACTTTGTTGGGCATAGTGTAACTTTGATAAAACATTGTAAGATCGATTCAATCACACACAAGAGAAGACAAGGAGTTTTATGTGATTTGGCTAAACTCAACCTACCTCTATGAGAAGAGGAGATTTTACTATCATCTAATCAGATTACATGTCTCTCACTCACTTGAACATATCCTATTTATAGGTGATACATAGGTTTAAATGTCAAAATTTGCATCTTGACTCTCTATTTTGCTTTGACAAATTTTCTCAGTGCCGATACTCTAAAAATCATCTTAATTTCATTCACATGGACATGAATTATCGATCTACCCTTTCTTTTTCTTCATGCACTTAATGTTGCATTTTAAAGAATTATATTTTATGCTTCGTTCAGTCTTCTGGGCAATGTAACAACACTCTCCTGCAGGAAGAAAGTGTAAAACCCATACGACGTTTCCTAGGTGCTCTTGGTGATTTTATTCAGTTTGTTGTCAAGGTATGCCGTAGAATCTTATCAGGAGTCTATTGCACTGTTTTCTTGATTTTCTGATAGATGATAGATCAGATGGTCAACTTTTATCGTGCTATTGAATTCAAGCTCGGCTACATCATAACTAACATGTTTTCATGTGATGAGGTATGTATATCGGTGCAATTTGATAATCGAAGCATTGGTTCTTAGGGCATGCTCCTGTCCGTATCTGACTGTATATGAGGTAAATGTCTCTGCACCTAGATTGTGTCATAAGTGAAAGAAAATCCAACTATCAAAAGGATGGTTTGTTTTAAATTAGATAAAAACTGTCAAGTTTTCTATTCGTAAATTATCCTTATCAATAGCTCATCTTAGAAAAGAAACAGAAAGTTGCACCAAAGCCTCTTACAGCACTGGTGCAAAGAGTTTCTCATCTGGGACCAGGGTTCGAGACTATGCATGGGTGTGTTTGTCTCTAACTCTCAGAAAAAAGCAATAATAAAGAAAGAAACAGAAGTCCTTAATAGAATGTGATCCACATTACAATAATAATCCTGTCTACTGCTTGTTTCTTTTGCAATTTCTTAACATGTGATCATTATCTAAAGCTGGGTTTCCCTGGTATTTCGGGCATATCATTCTTCTCCTTAGTGTCAGCCAAATGCAAAAGCATTCGAAAGGGATGAGGTATGTATCAATCTGCCAATGTTGGTTAAAGAATCTGTTCATTTCTTTCATCTCAAAATAAAATCTAGATAAACTTTAGAACCTCCCAGTATTGGTTAAACCACTGGCTGCTATGTTACCTATTAACTAACATTTCACTCTCAGCTTGTGGAGAATTATGTTTGAAATGAACTAAGAAGTTCACTGCATGTTGAACCTATACAAGAATATACTTCTCTATATTTATCATCCATTTGTTTCCGGTGTGCACTACCTAGCAGCTATTATACGAGAGAAGAAAGTCTTCTGTCCTATTACATGCAATCTTAAGGTTCAGCGCGTCACACATATGAAAGCAGCAAGAAAGCCTTCAACTAATACAAGCCATTCTACAAAGAGGGTGAGTTTATAATATGTGAAGGCCCTTGCAGGTAACAGATAAAGGAAGGCATGTAATTTTCTCTTTTGAGGGCCTCCTGTGATTGTGGAGAAGTGACTGTCTGTTCCAGTGATAAGTTTTGTATAGTAATTCGGCAATAAGGAACTCGTAAATTTTGTAGAGTAATACGGATCCAAATTAAAATTGGACACTAGTTATTATTTATTAGATTCAATAAGTTGTTGCTGCAGAAGCATCTAGATAGCTCGTAGGCTTATGCTTCCAGATGATTTTTCCATTGGGCTTGAGAAACCTGCGCTGAGGAACTTGTAATTATTCTGGGGAAAAGTTGATGCTTAGGCTGTACTGTACCTTCTAATCAGTTAAATGAAGAACTATTGACTCATCAGACTTATACTCTGTGCCTAAAGTCCCGTACATCTTGTCTTCTCCTTCTTCTGTCTTTCATGGAAATGGTACAAGACATGGGTGAATTCACTTAATGGATAAGCTGTAGGTTCTTACAATCTCAGGAATATTAACAGAAATTGGTAGTCATCATTCTCTTATTGGGCCATCTGGCTGTGGGTTCTTATAATCTTGGAAATATTAACAGAAAATGCTAGTCTTCGTTCTCTTATTGAACCATCTGGCCTTGCTTTTATTTTGGGGTCACATTTCAAGTCTCTTTAGACAAATTGGTATGCTTCATTATCTCTCCCTTGTTTGAGGAATAAGCCTGTTTAATTGCAGGAGAGCCTCCACGAGCTAAACATAGCATATTAATTCGGATTTCCCAGGGGAGAAAATAATTCCCATGTCATCGTCATTATTCATATCATGATGACATCACCCTTCTACTTTTTCTGTGACTTGAAGGACTGGCAACTACAAAACTTTGCCATGTCCTACCATTTGATCGGTCTTTTCTCTAGTTGAAGATGTTTCAGGTTTGGCTTTCACTTGCTGCCGAAATGTTACGTAGTATGACTGAATAGATGAATCCTCATCTTAATTTTCTGAAATGATTGATTTCAACTTGAGGACAAAAATGGCCAGGCAACAATTATTGCCTCCGACCCATTTGCAAGGAAGACGATGTAACCCCCTCTATATATTATATCTTATCCTTCTCGAGCTTTAGATAGTACAAAACGAGCTTCTGTCTGTCTCTTTTACCGCGAGTCACCCAAGTGTTCTGTCTTAGGATTATATATATATATATATATATATATATATAAAGAACTTCTACTATAGCATAAAATATCTGCTGTAATCTCGTGATTACAGCAGAAGATATCGCCTATAATCCCATGATTACATCTTATCTAAGCATTCTGACTCTCAAACATCTGCAGATTACAATTTCTTACATCGATGAGGATCTTCCTCAGGACGAGAAACAGGTGCTACTTGCTGATTATGGTTTCAGATGCAGGTGTTTTAAATGCCAGGAAGAAGAGCCATAGAATTTTTACCGTTACTACTCTCTGCAGAATTTGAGAGCTTGAGCCAGTCCCTGAAGTCATGGGATTCCTCTAACAACTTCAGCTAGGACGAATATTGAGAACAGAAATCATGGTGTGTTATTTACAGTAAGCAAACAGCAAAGTGGGGGGAGAACCGATTGCTTGCTGCTTCAATGGTACAATCCACGATTAAGTGGGAACAATTGTAGAGTTGTCTAACACTATAAGAAAATGAAAGTTCCCACGTATGCATGGAAATCTTTGCCCAAACGTCATTATACCATGCAGAGAAATTTGGGTGCAAATCATGATCAAGAAAGCCATTCTATCATTCACATAGATGTCTGTTTCTTGACAAGGGAATCAGCCCAGGGGCCTTCTGATGTGCTTCATCACTGTTCTCAGTTTCTAACTGTTTGTTGGTTTGATCATCTAATTTGATTTCTTGCGTTTGGATATTTTCTTGAATAGGAAGTAAAGGCATGAATGTGTTTAATCACCATTAGAGACGTTTTCTCGTGGATAAAGTGCTGACAGTTGAGCCTGCCTTGATCATCTATCTGTTGAACCATACCGAAAGCCGTAACCAATATGACATAAAAAGCTGTTTGGATGACCTGTTCATGTGAGAATCATTATGGAAAGTTGACTAGAGGATCTCCATTTTAGCATCTGATTGATTAAGCTGTGTACAGTTAAAAATTAAGCTGCGTTACGAGAAAAGTGTGGATATTGGCCTTAAACGTTAAATTAGGGTAATGCGTTGAGTGCGACTGCTAAGCTAGTCACTAGCTTGCTTGAGTAAGCTAGTCAAAGTTGAGTGCGACTACTAAGTTAGTCACTAGCTTGCTTGAGTAAGCCAGTCAAATAAGAGAGTGCCACGTGGCATATCTTTTTCTTTAAAAAAAAAAAAAATTGTTATAAGGCAAAGATTGATATTAAATTAAAAGTCAGTTATGCAACCTGGTCTAAGTCTAGCTAGCTTCACGCCAAAACCATCATGCCAAAGGGCTGATAGAACAAAATTTGAAGGAGCATCTTACCAAGGACATTACTGCTTTGACTCTACAGGCCACTTGACTCCACAAACCACTTGGCGAACATAAAAGCCACTGTTAGCTTCTATGTAGACATGGCAAATTATCACTGACTCAAGGAGGTAACCACATCTCTAATGTTATTCTCTAGGTGCAAGGAAAATATACGAAATTACTCAAAGGAGAAGATACTGAAGATTTCCTCAGGTTATGTTTTTAATGTCACAAAAGATTGTATGCAAAAAGGAGCTAAAGTAGGCCTGTCAATTCGGGTTGGCGGGTCGTGTTTGTGTCCACAAGAACACGACTCACATAATAATTGTGTCAAAAATCCGTAACTCGAACACGACACGATTATTAAACGAGTCGACACAACACGACTCATATAACACGATTAAATAAATAATATAGTAATATAGGATCGTCCTATATTACTGCTTTAATATAAAAATTATGGCGCGACAACAGATAAATTCAGCCAACATAGGTCTATTATTGCAGGGACACTTGATTAGGCGGAGGTATACTGACTTCATACAAAAGATATTGAAAAGGAACTAGAAGATCTGGTTGGCTGCACAAAGGTTCCAAGCCCGTCCAATTGTCGTCACCTCACTTAAACAACCCAAAACCTTTGCTATTCAGTAGCTATTTGGATATGGAAAGATTCATAATGCAACTGGAGCACCGCCTGTACTACTGCTGTCATATTGGCGAATTTGGCTGCCTATTTGTTCTTTTTGACACACCACCTATACTACTAATAGATGTACTACTGCTATCAGCTGAAAAGGTTCATAATGCAGCTAGAGCATCGCAGGAACCGGAAGATTTGGTTGGCTGCGAAAAGGCCCAAGCCTGTCCAATCGCCGCCACCAAGCCCCAACATTATGAACCTTTTCATATCCAAACAGCTACATAGCGAATTTGGCTGCCTAATTGTTCTTTTCAGCGAGCCATATCATTCCTAACTTTACTAGTTCATTGCCTTTTGTTGGTATAATATGCTATATTACATCTTACATATAGGATGGGTCCAAAGGAACCGTCTTATATTACATGTTACCATATAGGAGGACTATTACATGTTACATATAGGACAGTTCATTTGGAACTGTCCTATATTACATATCATGTTCTAATATAAGACGGTTCCAAATGAACCGTCTTATATTACTGTTAGTTTACGATAAATAAATAGGTAACGTGTCAAACAGGTCAACACAATGGGTCACGTTGATTAACCCGAACATGACACAATTTTTGGCTTGTCGTTTTCAGGTTGACCTGAGAATGACTGGAACACGATAAGACTCGACCCAAACATGCTAAATTCTTATTGGGTTCGTGTCGTGTTATCGTGTCCTATCATATTTTGCCACCTCTAAGCTGAAGTCCGTTCTCTCGTTAGTTAATACGTCATTTGCACAAAAACCTCACTGAGCCAGTGTTGGCAGAAGAGGTGTTTCCCCCGTTTATACTAGATTGGACCTTTAATGTTAGTTCATCTTCGTCCAGCAAGGGATATATTAAGTGCGTTTAGGATGAAGCGCCTCCAGTGTTAAGTTTGCAAACACAGGAAAGCCAAATGAACGGTCTGAGATCATTCATAGAGACCGCTCTTTTTGGAATACTCATTCAAGTGATTCCTCTGATTTTGATGTTTTGATGTCTAACAGGTTAAAAAGCATGTGGTTGAATGATTCTAATAAGTTGTACTTGGGTAAACAACGGGTTAAACTATCCATTCACATGCCTTTCTACCTTCATGCAAGTAGCAGTAGCCACATGAATGGTCATATCTTGCAAAGTTAGGCTCCATCAAATGTGTTCACATGGAGCATTCAATTAGGATTCCCCTGGCAGCCAAGAAAAATCTACCCGGTGGGCCTGCAAATGCAACATAACATTTGGTAATATTAACAACTAACGAAAATGAAACGGTAGGTACTTCGATTGTCAAAATTAATTTAAGTTTTAAATATGGATGGGCGTTTATTTCCAAGTTGCTGGAACTTTTCTTAATACCATAGCTTTCCTGAAGTCAATCAGGATCTTCCAGCGACCACTATTGGCATGCATTACTAACTAAATCGAAACAAAACAAGATTGGCTTTATACAAAATTGAGTGTGTACCTGGCAATGGTAAGAGGGATATCAGAGAACGTCCTTAATACAATATATGCTTTTGGTTATAGAAAGACTTTGTCTACCATCTGCAAGTTAAAGAGATACCATTGACCGAAATTCTCACCCCAAGTCTTGAAGATTGGGTAAACAACTGCATATGATAAATTACTTAGAAAAAAGACCACTTAGAAAGGATAATTATAGGTGACCGAACAACACCAATCTACAAGACCTAGGTTGCAATGCCAATCCTGATATCAGTAAACAAAAGCTACAAAGAATCTATTCATGCAGTTACACGGACCAAAACAAGACAACAAGTTGAATGAACTTGTCCATAGTAATGAGGGCTCAGACAGAAGAACATACTCCATTTAACAGTAGAATATCTTGAATATCTGATTACAGGCCATATATGAGGCAATGACCATTGACGCCCATGCGAATCCCTCAAAATCTTGAACTTTTTCAGTTGCTTCCTTGACAAGGGGAAAAAATACATGTACCAGATTTTCCCCCCATAGCAGTTTAGATAAACAGATATTTCAAGCTTAAAGGATAAAGTCATCATCCAATGAACAGTTTTCAATATAAATCAAGTTCCTAGAGCATCCGTTCGAAGAAAACTGAAGTATCCGGTCTCTTTTCCTGCATAAACCAGCTAACAAGCTTGAGAACAGGGTTTTGACAGCAATTTCTTTATCACATTGAAAGGCAAACAGGAGACTTTTTCCATGCAAGAGGTAAAATCAGGCCCTTCAAATTGACACTTCTATTTGGGGTAATTTCAACTTTCCAGGTATAAAATGACTGACCATGTGACAATATCAATCAAATCGTAGGATCTAAAATGCGTACGTCCAAATCCAGAACAAGATGGCTGAAAACTTACCAACCAGAACAAGATGGCTGAAAACTTACCTATTGACCTCGATCGGAACATCCAAAGAAGTGCTCCAAGCTGGAGGAGGTGAAGACATTAGAAGCTGTACGCTCAGGTCTGATTGGTGAAATGTGAAGTTCATATTTGATAAATCGCTGAATACACATATTAAAGTTGGTCAAAGAGGGAACTGATACATAGTGATAACAGAAGCATTATAAACAGTGTAAGGGGTTTCAAAAAATGGTGAACTAGATCAAATGCCACAATGGTTATTGTGTAGACATGACCGCACTGTAAAAAAAACTTGAACTACTAGATAAAGTCATTAAAAATGTAAACATGAAAATAGCAAACCTTCCAAACACCATAAGAAACATTCCTACCACTCCCTCTCTATAACTTGTCCTTAAAAAAAATATATCAGCTTTGAAATATTGAATGCTGGACCATGCTGAAGTCCATTGAATAGTTTTTAGACCCCATGTAGCTAGCTGAAGCCCACTGAAAGGCTACTTAGTTATGGAGGTTCAATACGATAATCAGTATGAAATTACAGCATTTGTAAACTCTGATTGGACGACATTTTGAAAGATATTTAAGAAGTGGATCACAAAGAAGTATGGAAACAGCCCCTTGAAAAAAATGCAAGGTAAGGCTGCGTACTATAGACCCTTTATGGTCCACCCCTTCCCCAGACCCCACATATGAGGGAACTTCGTGCACCGGGCTGCCCTTTTTTTTCCTTTTATAAGAGCTGGAAAGAATATAATGAACATATAAATAAAAGTTAACAATATAGGATAATTAAAAGGTACATACGGCCAAATGGGATATAATCTCGGGATTTGTATCAATATGCCAATCTGGTTCCAGTTGCCGAACAAAAGATGAACGTCCATTTTCTGTGCTGCAAAAGAGAACCTGCAGAGATTTGTAACATTAAATTATGAAATGACTATTGAAAATAAAACTAGAACTCAAATTGATCAAAATATTCAATGAGTGTCCTCAGAAAATACAACCAAATGGGAGTATAATCTCCGGGACAGAAAGAATAGAAAGCAACATTAGGATCTTGACTTCTCCAGCATCAATGTTTGTTGGAGAAAACCTTGTTTCAGAATTGTGAAAGTAAGACATCAAAATGTACTACCTTAAGTTTATGAAAAATGAAGAAAAAAACATATTACCATATCCACAGAAAAAAATTAAATAGGGATTTGAAGTTGAAGCAACAGACTAAGTTGAGCTTTAGACAAAATATCAGATAATCAGTAACTAGAGGTATAAATGGTTTTTCTTTCATTCCTTGTCAATCTGAAGTTGAACTCTATGGATGTGAACAATAGGCAAGTTGTTGCCCGCTCCAGCTATTAATGCCAATGAAAACTACAACAGCACTAGATTCATTAGAAAAAGATATAGAAGAACCAAATCGTAGCCTAAAGTAGTAAGGTTAAGGTATCTTTATATATGGCAAAGCTCCAAAACTTTAGGAAGCTGAAGATTTTTAAATGCCACTTGTAAAAACAGACTAAATTCCTAAATTAATATGCCTCACCATTGGTGAGCTTCCTAGTTCTAACTCCATCTCTCTACTACTTGTGCACCAGCTAGAAGACCATCAATTTAAAATTGTAAGTAAAAGCAAACAACAGATGGCACTAATTTCTGGAATGCAGTCGTAATACTGGTGCCAACTCCATATAAAAAATAGTAAAATATATTCTGGCTATTACTTTAAGCTGTTATATTCCTATCAAGACTTGGAATTCTCCTTAAAAACATCAAATCTAAATCTACTTTTATTCTTTGAATTTCTCCTCCCGATTCATCTTCTCTCTCTTTCTTCCTTTCTTTTTTCTTTTCTTGTGGATCTATTTTTGTCTGAGCGGGCATGTCATAAGAAATGCAGTGATCAATAACCAAAAGTGCAACCTTCAGAGTTACCTTCAAATGACCCTCTCCCAATTGAGCCCCAGAAGCTTGGGCAAAGGCAATGGCTGCTCCTAAATGAAAGCAGGAAGCAGAGGATTGCCACCAATCAAGCTTAGAGTGACACCATATAATCATCAGAGAGTCTTGTTATCTGGTAATACTCCTGACAACTGGGGTTAAAATTGAAGTCTATAAGTCTATACAGGATTTTCTCCCCTAAGGCTAATTTTGGAACTTCTTTTGACATCATCCACTCTTTTGACTGTTACTCTCACTTTTAAGGAATCTAATTTCTATATTTTCCAAACTCAGTAATAGTTTACTATTGTACTAAGAACCACCACAACCTAGCTTTGGTTACATAAAACTACTAACTAGTTTTCCACCCGTAACAATGGAAGAAAAGCGCAACATGAATATTGAAAGTGAGCTCTTTAATCTCTGGACATGAATGAACCACTGCCTGTTACCCAATGGACTGCAGGAGAAATAAAAGCAATTTACTGTTTTAATGGCGTCATATGTTGTGTGAACAAAATAATCCTGAAGATAGAAAGGGAAATACTTATTCCACAAAGTATTCCCAAACAAAACATTATCATGTCTTCCATAATTCGACATAAACAGGACTAAAATTGATTTGCATATGATAGTTCGTTTTGAACCATGCCAAATGTATGTTTCAAGTATAAAGGTGCCAAACCTTATCTTTAACCAGGCCACCAGATGTGAAAATGCCAGCATTATCCAATGCCAGAAGGACCTTTTCCTGCACCAATATCATCACCCCTAAATGACATTCTGAAATTATTTTATAGAAATGTGAAAGAAATATGTAGTACATATTATTTGTAGAATCTTAAGATCAAAGAATCTACATAGAGATGGTCATAACTAACATGGAACATTAGTACGCCATTGGAACCTAAACTGTGAAATTGAAAGCCTCAACATTAAGATGCAAGGACATGACAATTGATGGGTACTAGAATCATGTCTAAAATGAGATTGCAAGTCGCAATGTCGTGGCCATGCCTAGTCCAAGCTAACCAATGTAACCCTCCCAAGGCAAAAAGTGCAAACTCACAGCCTCACTAAGTATTATACACTTTATCCATATTTACGCAAAGTTTTTTTTGTGATAAAAGGAAATATAAGTAACTTGCAATTAAATAGCTATACATGAAAACAAGTTATGTACGCACCCCACTTTCATCATCAAGAATTCTTTCCATGAGATAAAGATCACAGAATTTTGTGATTTCCAATAGCACTTCCAATACAGAGGGCCTCACAGTTACATGTTTCTGCACAGCACAAACATCATTTACGTTCTTCCCCCATTTCCTGTAATCAGAAACTGAGACCAAAAAGCACCTCTCACCTGAAGCTCCTCCGGACTACTCTCCTCAAGGATTACGCCAAGCAATCGGCATGTGATCTACAAGCAAGATAAGAGTATGAGATCATGAACTATGAAGAAATGCATTTTGAAGTGGCAAAAGATTGAGATAAGCGAGATGAATTTTTACCAATCTAAACATAATTTAGATTTTAAAAAATAATAGAGCTCTGCATGAACTATTTCAACTGACTTCCTTCAGAAACCAGCAGAAAATCTGGATCTATTATACACTTACAATCAACAGATAGGACATTATACAGATCCATAAGAGCATATTTGCCTTAATATACAGTTAAAGAAAAGTTCCAAGGGCATGATAATACCTTTCTTCCATCACTCAACTTTTGTCTTACCATTTGCCCTAGCGTTGCCTAAAAAAGGGAGACAATGTTAAAGCTTCATTTAAATCAATCATAACATGCTCAAAGACCAAAAGGCCATCATATTTACCTTTACTCGCTGGAACAATTGATCAATTACAGTCTGCGCTTTAGAATCCTCTGAGGACGAGGAAACTCCAGGAGGAAGCATCATTGCATTTGATTGAGCATTAACACCAGAGCCACTTGGTGTAAGACCTTGTCGTTTTTGTTGTTGTCTCTGATGCCCAGTCTGTGCTCTCAATAATTTCCAGATAAAGACTATTGCCATTGCAAGACCAGCCAAGGCCCATATAGAACGAGAGTTCTAATGCCCGTAGCAAAGAAATAAGAAACAGCAATTTAGTGCAAAGCTATCTTCAAAAAGAAAGAGCTTCAAGCAGAAACTCAATAAACGTAAAGAAGACTAAACATTAATTCACAACCATCTGATGCTACTAATAAGCGTTAATGGAAAGAATAATGATCAGAATTCAAAAATCCACATGCACATCTAGATGTTGCAGCTCTCGTATCTGCAACTCTAGCACTGATATAAAATGGAAAAATCATTGAGAGCTTAAAGCATTCCCGTGTGCAAAAGGAATTTGTTTAGATCCTCTTACTCACTAAGATAAAATAACTCTTCTTACATTCAGCTTCAACAGAAGCTTGGGCAAGCCAACCTAAGAAACACAAATAAAGAAATTTTGGCATTGACAAGCGCAATTGGGTTGAATGAAACTCATTTTTTACCCCCCAAACACACTCCCACAATAGAAGTGGTCCTTGCTGGTTTACAGTAGCAGGTGCAATTCCTTCTTTCACCTATGGCGGTCCAAGTCATATTGCTTATTAATAATGTAACACTGAAATAGCATTTCCGTTCATAATGCAGAATGAAAGAGTTTCTTTGAATAACACATTTAACTAATCCTAATCTCAGAGCTTGTGAGTTTACGAGAGAAAAAACACAGTGACGACGGAAGCATAAAAATTTAAGGAAGACATAATTTGCAATAAACCTAAAGGACATGTATTTATAAACTAATTCAGAAGCAACGACAGCACAAGTTCCTAACAAAAAATAGCATCCAAGATTTGCAAGATCAACTGACAACTATTAATTAGTGAAATACTCGTACTGATAATCCAAAGTTCTAGCTGTTCTATACAGTGATCAATTTTGCGCCGTCAGATTTATACTCAAAACTCTAATGCAACCTTTCTACACCATAATTAACAGTCAAAACATGAACAGATCTACAAAGTATCATTCCTTCCCTAACACATCATAACCACAGATCGAACTCTATAGAATCGCATCGCATGTCAATTCACAAGCAAGAAAAATCCATCTTTCTGATGAACAAACCAAACAGATCACGAAATTCACAGTGAAAACGAATAAAAACAAAGTTTGACTTCTAGATCCTAACAAAAACTCCAGCAATTAATCTAAACTGGAAATTTTGAAAATTAGATGGAATTGAAGGAAGAGAAAAGAAAACCTGGTTACCGAGGAGATCTGACATCTTGACGGTGAGATAAGCACCGAATCTCTTGATCAGTTGCACCAACTCTTCCTTGGAAGAGTCGGCCATGGCGGACGGATGGAGAAGTCTTTTCAGAGAGACAGTAGATATCAGGAATCAGCCATTTTCTCCGTTCTGCTTGGCAGATCTTTCGGCTCAGAAACCCTAGAGAGAGAGAGAGAGAGAGAGAGAGAGAGAGAGAGGCAGTCTGGTAAAAGTACACCCATAGGAAGAAGTCACGTGATGTCATCTAAATAACTTGTTCAGCTTTCGGAAATTCATTCCTTTGCTGTGATCCGCATCCTGCATTTTAATAATGGCACGGGAATGTCTTTAATTGTAGGCTTCTGTAGGAACAAAATGAAATTGTGGGACCATCTCTAGTGCAGTCTCTGCCAATCTGAGCCGTTCATCCTTTAGTTCTAGTATTAGATAAGCTACACACTGAAAAAGTTGCAAAATAGGAATGACTGGTTTGTTGCAGTAGTTTACAATGGCAGTGATGTTTTGAGTGAACTGACTTGAGATGAGATGAGATGAGATGAAATGAGGACACTAGCTTAGACGAAATCTAACCCATATCATCTCAAGCACCATTATTCACCGTAGATTTCAATTCCGTCTTCCTTGATGCAATGAGAACCCACTTCGGAAAACTGGGCATTCGGATTTCAAGATAGCATTCTACGGAAGACCACATAATCCACCGTAGAATTCAATTCCATCTTCACTAACGACCGCTAAGTCCTCTAATCAAAGTCAGTGGAATAAGTGAGTCCAGTCTAATGTTCACATAGGTCTCCCACCAAATGGTTGCCACTTCCAATTAAGTTGCTCGTGTCTCAAATGGCCGGAACTAAAGATCCCAGCCTCTCAAGTGTCCAAAGATGTACAATCAACGGTCCGAATTGAGTGGAGCTTCTTGATCATCAACTTATTAAAACTTGGTTTGTGAGAAAAGTTGGTGAGTAGTTAGATTAAGATTAATGGTTGTGTTGAGCAGAAAGTACAATGTGAAGATGGACGCTGGGGGTTGAACCAGCTGAATCTCATATGAACCATGCATGATGTAAGACCGAAGACCTTCCTTTGGAAGGCATGATGTAGGAGCTGATGAAATTTTTTACTCCAATTAGCTCAACGACATTGCTACCATGTTCCCTAGGCCTGTGTAGCTCCATCTTTGACCCTACAGTTCACGGCGTAGAATATGAATGTTCACTGCTTAGGTGATTCTTACAAATAATTTGGTAACTAATTTGGTGAGTGATTAAGACTCTCTCGCCGTTACGATGGCGCCACTCATGTTTTAGATGGATAGATCATTGTCGTTAGAGAGTTTAAACAGTTTTACACCAAAAAAAGCTTAATAAATGGTTTGAGAATGACCCTTCAAAGTTTTGGCAATGGTAAAAGTTGTCATCGTGTGACCTTGAGGTCACGGGTTCAAGGAGCAAAAACAGCCTCTTGCAAAATGCAAAGTAAGACTGTGTACTTTAGGCCCTTGTGATCCGCCACTTCCTTGGGCCCCACATAGGAGGGAACTTTGTGCACCAAGGCTGCCTTTTTTAGAATGACCCTTCAGCTGTAATTGGGAGATACAATTTGGATTCCTTGATTAACAAATGGATTGAGATGGAGGTTGAGTGCTAATCCAAGTTGGGAAGTGCCCCATTTGTACTTTTCACAGTTTTATGCAAGTAGAAGACATTCTCTTGTCTTCTCTTCTAGATATATTCTCCACACAAAATGGTGAACATGGAGTATGTCTATATTTGTCTGCAACTGTGCATTGATTTATGCTCTTTTAGATCAATTATGGGTCTCTTTATTTTTTCCTTTTTTAGAAGGAAGTTTTTTGTGGATAACCACAAACCAAAACACTTGCACTGGAAGTCCTTTGCTTGGCTTTCTGTTTTCATCACAAGAAATGCATGAATCAATCTAGTGAGTCTATTTATTATGGAAAATATACTATTTTATTTGTATGAAATAAGTTTATATTATCTAAATCTTGTTGCCTTTGTCTTGAGCAATGGCGCCTACGGTGTCATAGTCTAAGTTTTGCAGTTATTTTTGAAGTTTCTTGGACAAGTAAAAGGGCAGCCTCGGTGCACGTAGCTCCCACCTATATGGGGTTCAGGAAAGGGGCAGACCATAAGGGCCTATGGTAAGTAGCCTTAACTTGTATCTTACAAGAAGCTAATTGCACGCCTTGAACCCGTGACCTTAAAGTCACATGACAATAACTTTTACCGTTGCACCAAGGCTCTCCCTCAAATTTCTTTGATAAGTGTTGATTATATTATACCCTCGCGCGAAAGACCCACGGGCTCTTCTTCAGTGGGATTGCTTTTCTTTGTTCTCTTATTATTTTACTTTGCTTTGCCTCTTAAGTCGTTGGTCGGTTGGTAGCCGCCCACACTTTGAAACGTGCCCGCTCACTTTGGCGAAAATTATCTCTTTTTTTCTTTATATTTTATTGGAAAAGATCTATGGGTTGATTACCTGCATCTGGTAGCGAGAGAATTGGTTTCTCTGCAATGAAATATACTAGATCCATGATTGGTAGTGGTCCATAAGATAGCTAATGGGTGTGGCACATACTTCTAAACTTTTATTTCGACTTGGACAATTTGATAGCAAATTTGAGTAACTTACCGAATCAACTCATTGCATGAAAACAGTATTTGGTTGGGCCAATAAACTTTTCATGTATATATATATAATGTAAAATATTTATTAAAAAAATTACTCGAGGTTTTAAATAATCAATATAATTGTGAGTTAACTTGACTCACATCACTTTTAATTATACTCGGATCACTGAGTTCTTAAACTATTGCACCAATTTTTCTTTTTCTTTTTTCCTAAAAGGTGGTGTTGCAACTCAAAGGGTAACCTTGGCACAGTGGTAAAAGTTGTTGTTACGTGACTTTGAGGTTACGGGTTCAAGGCGTAGAAATAGTCTCTTGCAAAAAATACAATGTAAGACTGTATACTATAGACCTTTGTAGTGTGCCCCTTTCTCAAACCCTACATAGGTGGGAGCTTGGTGCACCAGGGCTGCCCTTTTGTGGTGTTGCAACTCCTGGACCCATGAAATGACAACATCATGAGGTGACAATTCCATGGTAGTAGCAGTACTTACTGCATTGTTCTCAGGATCCGCCAACTGGTAAGTGGGTTCTTTGTGGAACTCTAGATGGTCCACCGAGTTACTATTTGAAACCTCTTTATTTAAGAGTGGGTATATCAGCTCATTTGTTTCACATGATGTTTGCACCTGTGTCGTGGGTGTGCGGCCGTGGACCACAGGCAGGGGAGTGGGAGGACATGTGCAAGAGAATTTTTGGGGTGAAGAGTCGCCCCTCCGTCTTTTAGCTTGGATGAATGTCAGTTAGGACTCACCAGATTTCGGAGTGCATGTTAGTGTGGGTGAGGTAACTCTTGGTAATCCTTTTTGAAGGCTTTCATATAGGTTTAGTGGCTCGATAAGCATGGATACTCTACAAATCCCTTTACTAATACATGTATTTATATAATTGTCTATATTATATGTAAGTATAGTACATATAGCATAGAATTCTCGAAAAATTTTAAATAAAAAGAAAAAAATTAAGGACCTTGGTGGTCCTTTGCCTATTGGCTTTGGTCTTAACCAAAAACATACCTAAAGAAAGAGAAAATTGAATAGATGCACATTGAAACGTAAATAAAAAGGAAAAAAGTGTTGGAGTCTTAGTGGTCCTTCGCCTATAATCCTTAAACAGGAACACTCCTAAAGAAAGAGAAAATGCAAGGACGCATGGCTGAAAGGTAAATAAAGAAAGAAAAACTATCAGGGTCTTACTAGTCCTTTGCCCATCGGCTCCGATCCTTAACCAAGAATGCCGCCCTTAATGAAAACAATTGCAAGTATGCTTACATACATATATACATACATATATATTAAGCAAAACACTAGGACAGTCAACACAACTACAGCAAAAAGGTTGAGCAAGGCACCTAAACTTTGGACAAAAACTAGAAAATAAAAATAAACTTCAACCAAAACTAATCTAACAAGGTAGATGACTAGACACCTTATTTTCACACAAAAAATACAATAGCTCTCGTACAGCCTTACCTTGGCACTCATAGAGTAGGATCACCCTCATAAGGGACTAAGCGTAAAGTCCTTGGGCTTAACTAATCACATCCATGTGTATGCACAAATGAGAGTGTAAAATAAGATGAGAAAACAATATCAAACCAAGGCTTTTACGGCCATCAACAAGCAGGTAATCATAAACTACTTCTGAATCAATTTTGACTACAAACTAGCCATAAAAGTACATTAAAATAAGAGAAAACATTACACTAGACTCTAGTGTAGATAGACACGTCCAAATAAGTTACAAGAGAACTCCCTACATCATCCCATCTATCTCTCATAGATTGCAGCTCTACTCATCTTGGAGATTACATTTCTTAAGATGGAAAACCAGAAAGCTGAAAGCTGAAAGCTGAAAGAGAAGCTTATAAGGAGAAAAGTTAGAGAAAAATGAGAGGAAAAGAAAAAATCGGTTTGGTAAAAGCCTGAAAAACAGCTCCCTAAATGGATATGAACATCTACTTGTATAACCAAAATGGTGCTAACGTGGCACTTGAATTACTTTGGGTGTCTCCTTGGATACAGGAGGACAATTCATATCTTTCAGCAAGGCTACAGATGGGCTAGCAAATGTTGTCAAAGTCGGTCAATATAATCATCTGCATACGTATTTTGGGAGAGATTTCCTCGTACATATATGGCTGACATTCAACACTTGATAAAAGATGGAAGCTACCTCTAAAAAGGGCAGCCCAGTGCAAGAAGCTCCTGCCTATGTGGGGTTTAGGGAAGGGGCGGACCACAAGAGCCTATAGTAGGCAGCATTACCTTGCAAAATAGGTTGATTCCACGCCTTGAACCCATAACCTCAAAATCACGTGACGACAACTTTTACCGTTACGCCAAGGCTCTCCTTCATATGGAAGCTACCTCTTATTTCTCTATATTCCCTTTTGAGACAGTACATTTAGGAGTTCATGAATTTGAGTATATCGATGAGAAAATGCAGAGGTGACTTGTTTTATGTTGTTTCCTCACTCTTGATGGGTTACATCTTTGTCTAAAACAATGATAATATCGAGAGTTGAGGTGAAATTGCAAGATAGATGATATAGTGCCCGAAGTTGAGGTGATAAAAATTGCTCTTTCTTGTCTCCATGAGCTGTGCTTGATGTTTTTCCTAGTATGAAGTGTACACCTGCTAGGTGCATTCGCTTGTTCCTGCAGCAGTAACAAAATGTTAGGCATTCTATATGCTGATGAGGACCGACCACCTGCCAAGTGTCATTGGAATTGTACAAAGTTAGAGTCACTTTAGCCAGGTAAGCTTGAACATACAAGGGAACCTTTGTCCACTCATGCAAACCGGCATTGCCTCTAGGTGAGATATTAATCACCCATCGATCCCAATGTAGGCAAGATATCAACCTGTGCAAGAAAAAGGAAAATGTGTGGCAAAATAGGGTGCCTATACATGATATCACTAAAAAATGATTTAATTTTGCAGCATCGGATGTGAGTTTGTGCTTGAGTTGTGGACCAATCACATGTTTTTTAGGAGGGTAAGGAGTTGCCCCTGTTTATTGTGTCGTGGAACGCAGATTAGCACATTGATTTCTCTTGATTTGCCTTTGTTGGAAGTCAAAATGGAGAAGGACAGTGTTGATCATTATGAAGTGGTTGAAAATAAATAAAATGCAATGTATGAAAATAACTTAAATGCAGAAGCTAATAAGGCATGGTGAAAATTGACCTTTCGAAATATCAGAAGATAAGAAGAAATCTTCTATTATTTTGTTGGAAATCATTCCCAATAAAGTCCATGGTTGGGATTCATTTGAAATCTATTGCTTGGATTGGCTTATGTATGATAGAATCTCCATTTTTACTAAAAATGATTGATTATCAGAGTGTAATATATATATATATATATATATATAGAGAGAGAGAGAGAGAGAGAGAGAGAGAGAGAGAGAGAGAGAGAGAGAGAGTTCCCACCATGTTTGTAGTATAAAATATCTGCTGGCGATTCAAGGTGGTCCATCAAAATATTTGAACGATCAATGGTAGTTGAGGCCTAATCCGCAAAAACATGTCAGATCTGAGGCTTTTTGAACAACTTTCATGGCATTGATCTCTTGATAAGGAAATCAAGTGACACAACTCCCTTATTTATAAGCCGTGATCCTTGACATAGACAATCAATCCAAGCAATTGGGGAGCTTGAATGTTTTGGGAGTTGGGAGAGCATTGACCTTCAAATAAAATAGCACGAATGTGATCGTTAGTCGATGACGAAATTGATGTTGGGCAAGACAGATCACGTTAGATGGGCGATGAAAGAAAGAAAGTTAGAAACCAGCAATCATAGATGCGATCTACAAGATCAGAGATCAACGATCGTGTATACGATCGACAAAGTCGGATATCGGCATACAATTGACAAGATCCTTGCTTCATAATAGTGCCTATGGGGACGACGATGATTTGTTGTAAATTAAGTCAACATGCCATTTGGTTGTTAAAAGCAGGGCAATGCTGAGGGGGTTGATCTAATTAAGCCACTAGGAATTAAAGAACGGCGGTCAATGACCGGCAAGCAAAAAAATGAAATGAAAAGCATCGGCAATGGGTACTGCAGCCGCCATGGAATCATAAGAGCCTAAGGGGCTGTAGGCGCTTGGATTGAGGAATCATCCATCGTAAACGGTCCATAAGGCAAGGATCTTTACCATCCAAAAATCGACCAACACAATGGGATGAACCAGTAAGAGAATCCGTAACAAGGGAAGAAAGCCAGTCAACAACTTCTCTCCGCGATCGCCATTTCATGTCGAAAGAAGACCTGGGAGAGCGGAGAAAATGATTCGGCAAGCAATTTCAGTGGGAAAACTGGGATCCTGGCCTGTGTACCATGCATTGCGCTCAATGGGGACGATTGTCGTTCTGTAACCAGTGATGGTTGAAGAATATGGGAGATCATCGGTTTCAGAGAAGATGTGAAGAAGACTCACCATTTCAGACTAGAAATTGGTGAAAAGGTGCGTCGAGAACTTGTCGAGCGACTCTGTCTTCTTTGGTGAGTAGCTCCGGTGGGTTGTTCTGGACGGCGATGAATGCTTGAGTCCCGAGCATGGCAGGTGTGGTGGGATTTTATATTTACTTATTTTTATTCGGAAGGAGAGGGTCGTTAATGGTCGTCGCCTGTCCATGAGTAGTGTGCAACCTGAGTCTCCTAGAATCCCGGAAGAAATGCGACGAGGCCAAGAGCCAGATGATCAAAAGCCTGACATCGATCACCTCCAGTATGTCCGCGAAGAGGAAAAAGGATAGAATGAAAAGCGTTGATCCTAGCAAGAGGAGGAAGAAGGCCAGGAAAATAGATTTCCGCGGGATCTTTTCTGCGGACTTCGGGGTGTAAACAAAGGAAAGGTCTTTATCGCCTTCTCTTACATCTTCGTCTTCCTTATCCTCTGTTGCAGAGGGCTGTAACCACAAGAGTGTGTAAGAGGTTGATGTGGGAGAGAGGAAAAAATATGGAAGAAATTGCGTGAGGGCGACAGATCTAATCAGGAACGATAGATCTTCACCCAATAGTTCTGATACCATGATAGAATCTACAGCTTTACTAAAAATGATTGATTAAATATCTGCTGTAATTCCGTGATTGCAGCTTATCATAACAATGTAATACTCTTGTCATTGCTATTGTAACTTGGTAATGGGTTTGGATTCTGATGGAACCTAAACCTGGGATGGAGATTCCAAGACCGCCAAGAAGAAAGTGCTTCCCTGGACTGCTGGAGCATTGAGCTACAACCCTAAATCACTGGGCTGTTCCTCCTTTCACAATCTTACACATGTTTTAGATGGCAGGGGAATCCATGGTCTGTTATTCCAATTCACATCGTCCAGTGTCCATGCCATCCGCCCATCAATTCCATAAAAAGTTATGCAATATCCAACCATTTGAATACTGAGACATACTTGTGGCCACAAGTTGGATTAGGCAAATTATGCCTCCTTTGCACTTGGAACATGCTCCATTGTATCCATATCGTATCAAGCTAGCTCTTGCTAATTCAAACACTACAGCAATGTCAGGGTGAGACTGTGAGAGTAAGCTCCATTCTTTGCCTTCAACCTTCTCCTATCGCAATTTCACATGAAGAAAGAAGAAGACACATCACCGTGCCCCTAGCCAAACAAGAATTTTTACAGGGAAATTACAAAGACTAACAAAACTAGACCCACTAATCAATTCTCTTAATTGCTAGATCATATTGACACTGTCAATCAATTGTATTCGGCAGGGCAGCCGGTGACGAACTCCTCGAATCTTCCACGGAGAAATCGATTTCATCGCCGGCGTTAGTGTTGAAGATCGTCTTTTCAACTTTCAGGCCAATGCCACACAACATCATCTCCTTCTCCAAATGCACACAGTAGCTCTCGAAGACTCGTGAGCTAACCACGACACCAAAGTCTAACAAGAACAGCAGCTCTAGTTCCAGCCGGTTTAGTTCCGCATTGCTTATGCCCCCAACTCTACCGTAGAATGCATTGTTGTAATGCCTGCATCATAGCGAATTCAGACATACAAACAATTGAAGGAGGATGAAGTAATAGCATTACTTAAGTAAACATATTTACTTCTAATTTGAGGGTAAATGATCAGTATGGAACTTGTGCCATAGACGGCCTTACAGCCCCAGTGGTTCGCCTTAATTGACCAACAGGGAGATTTACTATGAATCAACCCAATCAAATGATTCGGGTACTGGCACTGGCCTTGTTTTGCAGTGCCTGCTCCGTCACAGACTGACAAATTAGTTGATGTGTCTGAAAAGGAAGCCACATCACGTTGTTTTCAGAACCATCCCGTATAGTCAAAAATTGACCAATCAATGAAATACCAGGATGATCAAACGATTGCAGCCTAGTCAAAGGAGCACTCAGTCGGCCAGTCAGCAGTATTGATTACCAAGAAAATTTTAAACTGGTAGAAACAAACAGACCCATACCAATTCAACCATCTGCCAGTGCTCCCCAATGTAAACAGTCCAGATCATGCTAACATCTTACGTGTGGACCTGAATCAGAACTCTTGCCTAGACCCTTCTAAGCTTCTACTGCTATATAAATTCTCCACCTTCTACCCTCTCCTCCTCAATGATCAACCCACAAACCCCAACCCAAAGCCCCAACAAACCTAAAATGAAAACCCAGATAGAAAACTAGAGAGAGAGAGGTTTCACTTACGCATCATCCAGCATCTTGGAAGCCACCATAACACTTGTAACCAGCAATCTGTGCACATTGAGAGAGATAACGAGTGAACCCGGATGCTTGTGAACCACTCGATCAATATAAACATAGTCCACCACGAAGCAAGAAGGGCTGCCATTTGTGTACTGGTAAATCCTCTCCAAGTATTTGGGTATACTAATACTTGGAGCTCTTACTCCATGGAAGACTCTCAAACCTTTCACGAGTCCCTCGAGCACAACAGAAAGCACCGTCAGGACCTGCGGAGTTGGAGCCTCGGAGTCCTGCGGACACTCCTCGCCGCTGCCTTCTTCTAGCATCTGGGCCGGTGGAAAAATCCCACCATTTTCAGGCCAGAAGATTACTCTCTCTCTCTCTCTCTCTCTCTCTCTACTCTTGAATGGGATGGTTGCACGTGATAGGTAGTTTAATGTGTGGATGGATAGCATGTTATCTGATTGCGTGTTGCATTAGTGCGTGTGTATTTTATTGTGTGGAAATTGGAAAAAGCTGCAAAAAGAGCTTGGATTGGTGAGATTTTTAGATGACGTGGCAGAATCTGATTTGTCCGATTTGTGGCTGAGATGGATGAGGTGGTCGGGAGTGCTGAAGGAAGGCGCGACCTCATGAGAAGTTAATGGACGATGGCTCCCAAGATACATAATGGGTCTCATTTGGTCGATCTTGATGGTCCCATTGTTGACCCCATTGGCAACCCACTTGGACATAATAGGGTCTCACACCTGATTGATCTGACCGTTCATCAGATTTCCCCAGCTCTGTATGCCAGGGGCGCAAAAATCACGCCTACTTCTAGCATATGAAAGGCTAATTTTGATTATAGCACACAAGGAGATGTTATATTGGCTTCAATTTTGAGCAATAATTGGAAGAAGATAGATGGAACAAATCAGATCAAGTAATGGTGGGGTCATCGGTTGTGGCTTACTGCAGATGACAATCGGCATTTTCACGTGGTCAAGGTCGACCGTATCCGAATCTAATCTGACACAAGTCCGACAGAATTCTTCATTTGTTAATTGTGGCAAATACTGAATACGTGCAAAAATTGTCAACCATGATACACCCTTGGGACATTCTTGCTAGTTAAGGGTGCCAGTATCATTCATTAAGGCCTAGAAACCTACTCGTAATAGAGAGGCCAGCTCCTGGTTCCATTATGGGAGTAACTTCTGGTTGCAACATAACCATCCATGCACCAAGAGAGATTCAATACAAATGCCTCAGCCTGAGCAGGAACCACAGATAGCTGCAAATGAAACATCAGTGTGGTTGAAGGGCACGGATTACCTGCAAGGCCTGCAAAGCGATGATCAGATCAACCAAAGCTCCATGTACATGGATAAGAAAACTGTCACTCAACCATTTGGAACAGCTGGTAATGGTCCAGATCTAATCAGGCAGTACTGATCAATCAAATGGACCATGCATCTGAATCTGCCTTGATAGGATCATAGGCTATGCTAACTGCTGTCAGCTGTACATCAGACACCATCCTCTCTATCTTTCTTCATGGATTTGTCCAACTAGCTAGTTGCCTTCTCAGTTTTAGCCGTCATGATAATCTGGTTGCTTCTCAACAGAGACAATTCACTGCATCTCCACTACAATTAGTGCAGTATTTTTGTAGTCCTTTGAGAGCCCCAGCAGCAAATTGCACCCAGAATGTAATCCGCATGCAAAAGAGACCAGATACCAGTAATACGTCCGAGGACCCCTTTGAATCGGAGATAAAAGTCCATCATAACCTCAACTTCCCTGGTTCATATGTAAGTTTTTGAAGGACAGTTTGAACAGTAACAGTAATTATCAGTAAAACCACTGAAGTATCAACCATTTCACGCGTGTTGGAAATGCACAGCATCAAAGACAAATTTGTTCAAAAAAGGAGATGCAAAGCAGAAAAATCTGAGGACCCCTTTGGTCTAACTCCATTTCCTATCACAAATAACATCAAGATGCAGCCACCCCAATAAAAGGGCTCTATACAAAGTGAAACCAGACACTATCTTTCGTCATTATTTACATATTACAATCAATTATTGAAAATATATTCAAGAATCTGTTATTTACAGGGTCACTAGAAAAGGAATCCCAGCATCATAATATCCACAATTCCACTTCACAGTCAAACCCCTCTTCTTTCTACAATTTCAACCATCATATATAAACACTGGTTAAAAAGACCTCCCGGATAATAAAAGAATTGGTGCACACTTGAGGAAGATATACATGAAAACGTTGAACCCTTGATTGTTTCTGCTGTCATTTACAAAACAACTGCACTCTCAGATTTCAACCCAATATGTGAGATGAATCAAAATAATCATATTCATGAGAAATTAAGTGGCAGACAGATGCATTTCCAATACAGCATAATAGAATAGTATAATGCTCGATGCAAGATGTGCAGCTTTTCATGACAGGGTAATGTTCATGATTTGGAGTGGAGAATTAGAAAGCCTATTGGGAAAGAGGAAAATCTGCTGAAAGGATATGTTACTGAGCTAACATAGATCATTAAACCTTTTAACAGTGAACTAAATAGCCAACTCCTACAGTTCAGTGGCCTGAGGTAAACATAGGACTGGTTCATGCCTTCCATCAGCAGCTTATATACAAAAAATTCTGTATGAGAAAGCAACGAGTTACCTTAATCTGAATTGTTATCATCATCCTCGTAGTGGGTCTCCATCTTCGGGCTTGCTTTATTATTTACAAACTTGAGCTGGGCCTCCATCTTCGGGTTCTCTTTGTTATTTACAAACTCAAGCTGAGTCTTCAACTTCGGGCTATCTGTGTTATTTACAAAGCCCTCAGTTGATTCTGTTGACAAGTGAAGACCTCCCCAACCATTTTCGCAAACACCATTGCAAAGTTCTGCCGTTGCTGAAGCACAATCTGACATACCATCAAGAGAGCTACAGCTGCTTCGGCATGAATATTTCCCATCTTCAGAAAGTCCGGACTTCTGATGAAGCAAATGCCCATTACAGTTGCTATCTAAGGAAGATGCCCTGAATTAAGAAAAATATGGTTGAGAAAGTTCCACAGGATATTCTGCTCCTTATTGTAGAAACCAAGAACAAGTGCAAATAAAAATAAAGAAAAAAATGAATATAGTGGCATTGCTGAAGAAACAGTTAATTAGTTTCTCTTTGTTAGGGAATAACTTCGTAATGATAATTAGTGATATCATTGCAGTCATATGTTACATAACAAACAACACAGTCTAGCCAACAAAGCTAACTGGAGGAAATGAAAGCACCACTTAGCGATAAAGTTGGCAATGGTATGACATCCATACACGGGTCTAGTAGATTATTTGTCTATACCATAGTCATCAGTATCGATATCGTACTGGCCAGTACACTAGCATTAGCTGTTTTTCTCAGAAACATGGTACAAAAGCACCCAAATATCAGTATCGGGTCAGAGACCAGTATGACCAGTATCGACCTATTTTTTACACCAACACATAAAATAAAATAAAACAATGGTATATTTGAACCAGTCATACTGGACGGCATTTGTTTGTATCGCCACTGTATACCAGTGAGAGCCCCAGATTTGTGTGGGTCACAAAAAGGGCATTGACAACTTGGCCTTATACCTATACTTGTTTTACTCAGACAAAGTAACCATGGTAGTACGACGATCCAAAAGACGACTGACACCTCTTAAATGGCAGTAAACAACATTCCTCAATTAGATTAAAGCTAAAAGTTTTAGCAATATAGAACATTTTAATAACCCTGAACTCAACACTTAATATGGAATGTGCACAATTACGTGAGTCAAGCTCACAACTTATAAATGTAATAAACATAATTTAACACAACAACAGAGGAAAAAAGGAAAACAAAAGAAATACATAAAATTAATATCACTATCATAAACACAGATGAAGATAGGAATGTGCAGGATTACATGAGTCAAGCTCACAACTTATGATTAGGTGTCAAAATACATTAAAACAAATGCAATAAACATTATTTAGCACAACAACAGAGAAAAATGAAAAACGAAACCAACACATAATCGCAATATTTTAAACACAGATGCCGATACAGAATTCAACAATGCACCTTGACTGATGGAATTTGGGATTTTGGAGATAGTCAAAGACTGGTATCAGATCTTTTGATCTAGCTTCAATCATGCGCACGGGAATTCTTTCTATTTCAATTTCCCCTCCCAGGACATCTTCACTGTCTTTTGGAATGCATTCCGTCATTACATGAAAGTATATCTGGCAAGTGATATAAAATTAAATCAAAGAAAGGGAACTGCATCACAAGAAAACAACTCAAACACTTGATATATAATCAAATACTCTCCTAATGATAAGTTACCTCAGATTTTGCCCATAACGGGACACCAGCTGAATGCATCTGCAATTCAGCCTCAGAAATATAAAAGTGATGTTTTTCCTCCATAGTTTGTTTCGCATTTCTAACCAAGCCACAATCAGTAGGATAGACACTTGTGACCTTTCTTATGCCTTTAGGAAAGATCTTATTGCTGTTGTCACCATTAGCGTGTTCACCATAAATGTCAATATTATCTTCCCGATCTCGTCTGTTCTGCCTCTGACAAACATCCCATTTCTGAACCGCCTCAACAACTAACTTCCCATCATTATTTAGAGTTGGTTCATAAGAACCATTTAATCCAGAATCGTCTGTCCCAATATCCCCACTAGTAGGGAGACGCAGCACGTACTGTATCACACAGCCCGAAGGAGAGAACACCAGCAGGTGGTTCTTTGACCTCAAAGAGTTGGCATCTGGATAAGCACCATTACTCTTGCAGTTGTGGAAAGCTGATGCAATAGCCCCATGAAGGGAACCAACCCTACCAGTCGCAGCCGCCGCAGCCCCAGTTACAGTGCCTCTCCAACCATTGTTCCCATTTCTTATTCTGCTTACAACTGATAGTGTGACTGGCGGGCCAGATGAGCAAATACCCTGGGGGTTAGCCTTTGATTGTCCCTGGCTAGGTGGCCACCGAACTGCTGCCTTGGTTCCTAGAGGACCCAGACACAAACCACTGCCACCATTTCGAATATTAGCATCAACACTGCCAAAGTTTGCTGTCCCTCCTGATGGGGACACTGCAAATAAATGACTTGTTCCCCTAGAGGAACTTATCATAATCCACTGGCTGTCATCACTGAAACTAATATCCTGTATAACCTGATTGATATGAAAAGTAAAAGTGTAAGAACTTTGATGAGTATACATTGAAGAAAGAGGAAAACAAATGAAGAAGCATGTTACTGCATTTGTGAGGCCACGCTGAAGCCTGTAAAGATGTATATAAGATCCTGCCGCATCAAATCCCGATGAACTTCCAAGGGGGGAGGGCATGATTCGGAAAACATTAATATTATGACCTTGGACTGAAGCTGTAACCAACAGCGTCCCACTTGGATCGAAACATAGTGCTGAAATGGGATTCCTGTGAGCCCTAAACTGTGCGACAACAGATTTGCTAACAATGTCTCTGACTACTACCTGCAAAAATTAAAAAAAAGGTTGAAAATTACAACACTTCTAATGAATACAGTTCTTAATAAGACAGTAAAGTTTTTAGCTGAGTTAGAACGGAACTAAGCAATTAAATACAGACAATAATATGTGCATTAGCTGCGTCCCAGCAATTGAAACCCTAATATACTGCCTCATGTCATGAAGGATTCAACCTTCACTCAGGCTTAGGACAACATGTCATATTGCCTCAAAAGAAACATGCCAATGCTCAAAATGGAGCACGAAGGAAGTTTGTCATTTAGATCCATTAAAAAGTGAATCAATTTGATTAACAGATGTACCAATTAAATGAAAAAACAAAGAACTATCCTACTTAAATAAGTTGCAAAAGAAATTTAGCTATCACATACATAAACAGCAGAATTTTAAAGCATACCATTCCAGCATTTTCCACGTCAGGCATATGTCCATTAATGGTCCCATTTGTTATCCAACCTGGATTTCCAGGTCTTACAGAATTATTGGAATCAGGTAAAAGCTCCGAGCAGTACTTAGACAGCTTCTGGTATCCCATATCCCCAAGGGTCACTATACCAGCAGCAAGTTGCTTGCTTGACTCTTTTGCATAGTGAGCGACCAGGCTCCCATTTGCAGGAGAGCTAGAAAAACTTGTAGTCGACATCAGATGTTGTGGACTGACACGACCAGTATTTGAAATTGTAACTGGAGTGCCTGAGTAAGCCAACCACCTGGGGCCCACTGCAAGTGGTCCATAGCCTACACCTCCAGAACCATGGGAGCCAGGAACTACAGGGAAAGTAAGGATTGTATATTCTCTCTCCAGCGTGGCAGCATCAAAGAAATGTATCTGCAAAAGCAATCACCTTTACCACTCTGATTCTGCAAAAAACATGTCAAAGACAAAGGACAAGGCATTTATTTGTACATACCTGAGCTGCTTGAGAAACAGCCACAACTCGAGCACTGCACCTCACCGAGTATACAGCTGTTCTGAACTTCAGAACATGCACATAAGAGTGTGACTTCAACGAATAAAACCGAACAACAGTCGGAACAAAATGCCCATTTTCCTGCTCATGACAATAAGTAGCACTCCCATTGCATGGAGAATTAAAACCATCTTGGATATTACCACCACCAGAAAGAGTGCCATCCCCAGCAACAACCAGCAATGGACGGACATCTGCAAATTTGTCATGTGATCTCTTTGACTGTAATGGTTTAGGTTGCATTTGCAAAAAGGAAACAGGACCATCATGCCTAGATACTAGTTCACGGACATCATCAGCCTCCTCAACATCCCAAACTTGGAAGCCAGACTTGTAACCCAGCAAAAGAACTTGGCGAATGACACCCCCCTCACATTCTAATTTGTCAAACCCAGCCCATTGCACCTTTTCAAGACATACAAAAGCAATATGAGCAGAATCAATCGCATGGAACACCTCATGAAGAAAGGATAAATAGCAACAAAGTAGACTGGGTTTAAGGGCATTATGAAGACCAAAACAGCTATAATAATTAACAGCTCATAAAAGTTAATAAAGAAAAAGAAAATTAAGTTCAGATACAATTTCACAGCATAACAAACGATGACAATTTTAGTCCTGTACCCACAATTGCAATCTCAGCAGGACCAATCACACAAACCATTCAAGAAGAAAGAACAAATATTGAGAAAGTAGATCAACTGTAAGTGCATTACCACAAATAAAGCAGATCCAAAAGCACGGTACCATGTAACTAATCTAGATAGCATGATGAAGCAAAGGTAGCAATCAAATCAAAATGACTATTTCATAATACGTTTCCTCTAATATTTTCATTTCTAATTCTATCCTTTCTTGTCTTGCCACTCATCCACCTCAACATCCTCATTTCGGCTACACTCATCCTATGTACATGTTGTTCCTTAACTGCCCCACACTGATTTATAGAGCATGATCGGCCTTACAATCATCCTATTGAATTTTCCTTTCAGTTTGAGTAGCACTAGCCGATCATGCAGAACTTTAAAGGCACATCTCCATTTGTTCCAATCCACTTGGATTCTATAGGTAACATCCCTTTTAATCTATTTGCTTTTGTGAATTACCAATTCCAAATATTAGAAGTGGTCTTTTAGGGGACTTTCTTGGTTATCCACCGTTACTGATGCTTCACTCTTACTCTCCTTGCTAAAATTGCAGTCTATTTACTTTGTCTTAGTTCTGCTAATTTTAAATCCTTTAGACTCTATAGTATCTCTCCACAACTCTAACTTTGTGGTTATGCCCTCCCTTGGCTTATCAATCAAAACTATGTCATTTGCAAATAACATGTGCCATGGGATCTCCTTGTGCAACTGTTTTGTTAGCTCATTCATAACCAACGTGAAAAGGTACAGGCTCAATGTCGATCATTAGTACAATCTTATAGTGATAGGGAAATCATTAGTCTCTCCACTAGTAGTCCTAACATTTGTTACTACTCCCTCATACATATCATTATTTATGCCTATATACCCCTATGAAACCTCTTTCTTGTGCAACACCCATCATATTAACTCTCTAGGTACCCTATCATGAACTTTTTCTAAGTTAATGAAGACCATCTGGATATCAATTGTCTAAGCAAGAAAATAGCTTCTCTATTACACCTCCCAAGCATGAAACCAAATTGGTTTTCCAAAACACTTATCTCATATTGTAGCCTCTTCTCAATTACTCTTTCCCAAAGTTTCATGGTATGGCTCATAAGTTTAATTCCACAATAATTAATCCAACTATGTACCTCTATTTTCATAGATTGTTGCAATAGAGCATCTCCTCCATTCATCAGGCATTTTCTTAGATTTTACAATCTTATTAAACAATTTTGTCAACCAAACTACTCAAGTATCTCCCCTATACTTCCAAACCTCTATTAGTAAACCATTACCCCTAGGGCCTTTCCCTTTCAAGGCCTCTTTCCCGTCAATTATCCTAATTCAACAATCATATCTATATAATCCAATGTTATTTGCAAAATCTCTATATTCTCATATGTCATTTAGAAAATTTCAAAGTACCACCTTTAATTGATCTCGTCATCTTTGACTAGTACCCTTTGATAGTCAATTTTAATGCATTTAATGTGATCTAAGTTCTTACTCATCTGTTATCTTATTTTTGCAAGTTTGAACACAACTTTCTCACCTTCTCTTAACCCTAGTTTGTTATAGAGATCATCATACATCTTGAGTTTGACATCACTTCTTACTCTCTTAGCAACCTTTTTACCATTCTTATATTGCTCAAAGTTCTTGTCTTTTCTAGTCCTCTGTCATAATTTAAGACACAAATGTACTTTTTGCATATTTTTCACTATACCATCAAGTTTCCTTTACTAGTTGTCATTTACCTCCAGATACTCCTAAAAAATCTTTTGCCACTTTCTTAATGAACTCGACCATATTAATCCACATGGTTTTTACTTCAGTTTCATTATTCCACTTTTTTTCTACCACCATCTTACTTTGAATAAAGTTATCTTCTCTCCTTTCAAGTTCCACCACTTAGTTTTTGGAACTTATTAAGTTTATTTCCTTTCTTCCATCCCTTAATGTAAATATCCATAACCATTCATATATGTTGTGTGGTTAATCTCTCACCGATTATCCCCATATAATCCTTAAACACTAATCTTTCATAATTCCTAAGCAGAAAAAATTCTATTTGGCTTTTATATGATCTACTTTTAAAGGTTAGTAAGTGTTTTATCCCTCTTCTTAAAGCATGCGTTTACTATAGCTATGTTATATGTCAAAGCAAAATAAAAAATAGCTTACCCCATCTCATTTCTTTCTCCAACACCACACCCTTTATGTACCCTATCATATCCTTCATTTTCTTTTCCTACATGATCATTTAAGTTTGCTCCTATAAATATCTCATTCTTGTTGAGAATTTCTTGCACTACACCCTCCATATCTTCCTAGAACTATTTCTTGATTTTATTTTCTAACCCTATTTGTGAGGAGTATGCACTTATAACATTTACGATTTTCTCTCATAGATCAAGTTTCATTAGTAGAATTTTATCACTAGTTTTTCTAACATCTACAACTTTATCCTTTAATTTTTTATCCACCACTATCCCTATGTCATTTATATTATTGTTCTTTCCTATGTACCAAAGCTTATACTCATTGATATCTCTAGTTTTAGCGCCTTTCAAATTGGTTTGTTAGACAAAAGTTATGTTGACTCTCCCATGTTTTACTGTATCTATTAAATTCATACTCTTGCATGTCTATATGCCTGTATGTAACAGCCCGAGGGCCCTCGCATGCAACGATATTGTCTGCTTTGGCAAACTGGCTGCCCATACAACCAACCCACCGCACAGTTTTGTTCTTCCCTCTTTAGGAGAAAACCGGTAGTTGCAAGGAAAGTCCTCACCACTCTTATCAATAGCCCAGTTTCTTTCCCCTTAGCGATGTGGGATTAACTCTTAAGATCTCTTACCTCGCAACTGCCTACCCAGCGTATCTTGACTCACCCCTCACCCCCACTAGGGAACGAACGTCCACATCTACTAGCCAGCCAGCCACACACCGGGTCAAGGGTCGGCTCTGATACCACTATAATAGCCCAAGGGCTCACACATGCAACGATATTGTCCGCTTTGGCAGACTGGCTGCTCATACAACCAGCCCACCGCACAGTTTTGTTCTTCCCCCTTTAGGGGAAACCCGATCTTTGCAAGGAAAGTCCTCACCACTTTTATCAATAGCCCAGTTTCTTTTCCCTTAGCGACATGAGATTAACTCTTAAGGTCTCTTTCCCACATCACTGAGAGGAAAGAAACTGGACTATTGATAAGAGTGGTGAGGACTTTCCTTGCAACAACCAGTTTTACCTTAAAGGGGGAAGAACAAAACAGTGCAGTGGGCCGGTTGTATAGGCAGCCAATGGCCAAAGCGGACAATATCGTTACATGTGTAGGCCCTCGGGCTATTACACTATATTCCATGTAATGATACGAATATTATTCTCCTGAGCTAATCTCTTTACCTGCACACATCAACAACATTACGAGAACCTCTACCTACTTCTCACTACACCTGGGTTTTGATGTAATGCGTCACTTCTAAGGGAACACTCTATTAGACCTTGCTCATTTCTCACTGCATTCGAGATTTGATGCAGCGAAGTCATAAAATAAATTCCAAAAATGCAATAACACATAACAAGCCATATATTTTTAAAAGGGATATTTAGGTAAGTAATAAATGATTGTCAATAATCATGGCATTGCTGGAAGCCAAGTGAAGCAGTTGCATCCTTGACTATCATAGAGATTCTACAATTATTAATGTAATTGTGCAAGCAAAGTTAATGAACAAGCACATGGTTCAGCAAAAATAGTTACAGAGAAAACAATGGTTGACAAAAATAGTTAATCAAAATGCAAGCCTAAGCGCATCCCATTAATCATGCTACCATCTATACGAAGCTACACTCATTTTAAATCATAAACTAGGTTGCGTAACTTCAGATGATTTTTCAATTATTAGGGATATAGACATTAGTAAATGCATGTCACAAATTATGGAAGGACCACTACAATCAAGATGCTATAAAAAGGGAAAGAAAACTATATTTTATTTTCTCGGACGACATCTTTGCCACCAAAAGGAGATCTTAACCAGAAGGCACTCAAAAAGGGTTGAGTCATTTTAATTTGTAATTAGCTCGTGAAATTAAGTAAAAGTTGGGACTTGAGAATATATTGGATATTAAGAATAATGTTTCATCATCATTGGCCCCTCCAAAGAATAAAAACAACAAAATCATCAATACTCAAGCTCAAAATTCTCCCTCCCCCTCTCTTCAGAATACTTGATGCAAGAAGTTAGCAAATAAATCAAAACTCAAAAAAATTACAACCAATACCATGAAGTTCTTGCCATAAGTTTATTACTTAATTTCAAATCAACAACTATCCTCAAAAGCTCAACATATCAAATCACAATCCTTTCACATAGATTCTAATTCAACAACTTCAGCACTTGACCTAGAAATTAGTGAAGTTCTTGATCTCACAAACTAGATCAGACAAAAATCAAATCGAACAAACTTTCTGGAATGTGCACAATGGATGACAACTTTGTAGATGTTGGCCTAAAGAAAAGCTCAGAGTACTGCAAATAGCAGAAGACCACAACTCTGAAATGAAGGCACACGACAAAAAGTGTTTAAGGACTTATGATATTGTATTATGTGGTTGCATTGAAATTTACTTCCTTATAATCTGCAAAATAAAGAATTATTTCAGTCAGCTTAAGGAACTCGGAATCTATTTATAGAGGGAACCAATTTGAAAATTAAATCATGCAGCCAATTCCTCACCATACCCAGCCTGCTTGTGTACACACGCATAGAGCCAGATGGACACACACACAATGTTATCATATGGAGTCACAAAAAAAATATTTTGGGGCATATTATTACAAATTGATAATGCGTGAATGGGTTGTGGATAAAACAGCATCTAGCATGTGGAACTAATGACGTAACAACATGGGGAATGTTCAACAAAATTCAAATATCAAATTGAATGGCTAGCTTTTCTGGAGATATATAATAAAAAGTAAGGATGGTAGGTTTGTTGCCATGTTGGGCAGTATAGTACACATACATACAAGGAGAGGATGATGAAGAGATTATAATTCTAACTTTCTATCACCTGGATTTGTCAAAAGTAAAGGCAAGAAAAAGCAGCAAACAAGGTTTGCACTTCTGGAGACAATAAAAGAAAGGAATTGAGAGGTAATTATTCTCCAATGAGGTGGCCCAGATAGTTATAAGCATATAAAATTTAGTGAATCCAAGAGCAAGTGAAGAAGACAATAAGACCATAGGCAATTTTTCTTATGATGCCTATACTAGTCCAATGCATCTAAGTCCCCATATTGGCAGGCAGTGACTGTTCAAGTTTGTTCAATAGCATTGGATACAAGGTTTCCTCTAATCATGGTCTGAAGAAGCGATTTTGAAGAACAATGCACAGAACACGGAGGAGTACTCAGTAAAGGTTAGATATTCGTTCACATTATTAGGATAACCTGGGCAACCGATGGTTAGGCAGGCAATATAGAATGTCCATGATGGATCAAGTGGGAAAACTGTTACAAATGAAGAAACTAAGAGTAAAATTGATAAAACTGAGCACATAAACTTGTTCCCCAGAGATTTGTTGGGTGACCTCCTTGAAAGTTCACTTCCTTCTCCAATCTCAAGAATTGTTGAATAATCACGTGAAGAAATTAAGAAACCAAAGTAATGAATTAGGGCCCAACAACCATTTAGAAGAACAGACAAGAAACTTCTTATATTGGAGTCAAAAACTCTATGACAGATTCTTTTGTAATATCTTTGAACAAAGGCAGAAAAGCAAAAGAGGAGAGAAGGGAAAAAGAAAAAACTGGGGATGAGCAATGAAGTTGCTGCCAAGCCAACCTCAGTTCATCCAATTGATCCTAAAATAAACAACTGGAAGGGATAAAGAAAGAATCCTGGACAATAGAAACTTCGAATAATAACTAGATTCACCACGGGACCAACCCAAGGAATTCATACTCACCAATTTACTCATTCCCATAATGTTAACAACTTCCTTGAGCACAGCACCACATCCATTACAATAAAACTCTAGAGCCACATGCTAAATCTCAGAACCCCCATCTAAACAAACTTAAACTGATTGAAAGAACATAAGAGTAGAAATAAGAAACAAACACAATGTTGCCGGTTATGAATTACTCTACAGAAACCAAATATACACATATGCTACAACTTCCTATAACCAGGGCCTTCATAGTTTTATTTCGAGGATAAGATACAAAAAAGATCCACTTGTAAGGAACTTATTAATGCCGTTTTTCCATTGTGCAATCCAATTACAATACCTTTGGCAAGGTTCCCCACATTTAACAATCATCACGCATGCATTTTCTATTGGTAACTCATCACCATAACATATGTACACTGCAACACTCCAATCAAATTCCTGTCCATATAAAATATCTCGCTTCTAAGCATTAAATTAAACTAAGAATAATACTTCAACCAGGTCCAAATTCATCAAATCGGGAACAAAGTGATCAAAACAAAATAAAAGAGGACAACCTTCAACTAAAACTATAGAAAGACATCCATGTCAACCAATTAAAAACTAAACAAACAGAACCCAATTCAGCTCGTGAACCAAACAACTTCAAAGAGTCAAAGACTTTCATTCACCTGATCACGACTATTATCACCATGATCTGCAATTGAAGAAGCAACCGAAACCCCAGCAGAACGCACAGTTGATGCAACAGTAGAAGCTCCGGAAGAAACAATCTTCAAATAACTCGACAGCCCCCGAAAAAAGCCGTTACTGCGCCCCGATCTTGGAACGCCACCCTGCAACTTCTGCACATCGTTCCTCATTCCCAGAACCCCCAAAAACAAGAAAAATACAAAGCGAACCAGAAACCCCCCAAACCGAAAATATTAATTCTTCAATCTCTTCCTCTATGGTCATAACCCTAGGCTGTTTCTTTCAGCCTCAGCAGAAACAGCCCGAATCCACAATCTCAAGTAGCAGACTTCTCCATCTCCATTCTCCACCGAAATTTCAGAAAATGAAATCCCAAAAGCAGAAACCTACAAATCAGCAACTTGAAACCCAAAACTTTCTTTCATGCTTTTGCCCTATGTTTCTTGTTCTTGAAATCCTCAAACGAAATCAAACTCCAAACCCTAAAAAGTCTTCCTCCTCTCAAACTTCTAGAAAAAATAAAAAACCAAGAAAAGTAGACAAGATCAGCTTCCCAGGAACTACAAGCTGCGATTCGCAGAATTCAAAAGGCAGTCGACAAAACAAACGGCCGAAACGTCGTAAAACCACGTTTTACAGGAAAACCGGTAGATCTAGAAAGAGCTGAGTCTAGAGAGAGAGGGGGGGATTAGAGAGAGAAAGAGAAATGGAATTGCTTGTGATCGGATAATGAAGTGACAAAACTCTTCGGTTTACGTCTTTCTCTCTCTTCCCGTTTCCTTTGGATTCTTTCTCGTACTTTCTTGTTTTTCAAGGAGAGATGGCTTTGGAGAGAGAAACGGGAGAGCTTTCCTTTGAACAGAACCAGTTTGTCTAGCGCAAGCGCGTCAAATTTTTTCACCGCCGGTGAAAGCGGGATCTGGCGTCGAGGGGTAAAAAAAACGGAAAACGAAGGGAGAGAAGGGGTGTCCGTATCACAAGCAGGGGCTGTTGTGAAGTTGGATTTGGTGATTTCCGTCGCAGCTGGATTTTCAAATTTAAGAGGAGAATGCGAAGATTAGCAGATGGAGGTTTTATCTCGCGATATACGGGGGTTTTATCAACCTGACTTTTGAGAGTGGAATCTGTACGGTCCAGATGATTGGACCATTGCCAATCTTGAAAATTTTAGATCGGATGTGATATGTAATTTTCCTTGGGTCTGTTGTGGGCCCACCACTCGACGGGGATCTCCTGTTGGATGATCAGCTTTACGTTAAGGGCTAAGATCATGTCTAATCAGCTAATGACTCCTCCAAAATCTACAGCTTATGAGCTTAAGCATTTTAATTGTTTTGTGATAATTCAGTTTTTGGGTGACAAATTGGAGGGTTAAGATCATGTGATGCATGCTAAATTTTTTTATGGGGAAAAGGACAAGTGGGGCCATTTGATCAATTACAGAAGCAATTTATTTGCCAAAGGCTTGATGGTGATGAACCGTGCTCAGATTATTAATCATCGAGTGAGAACGATTGCAAAGTTTTGATTTGTGGACGCTTTGTTAATAAACTTAAATTATTTTTTATATTAAAATAGTATTCCATTTGGAGGCAAGACATAATAAATGCTTAAAATTGAATAACCACTAGACCACATTTTTCTGTGAAAATTAAGCCTTAGATGGTAAGTGCCTAATTCAAATGATCAAACCTTGATGATCGTCAAGAAATAAGGTTCAAATCTTTCAATCTATTAGAATCTCTGTCAATATCCTATTATAGGCCCATCACTCTAGCATTATATTTTTAAGAAAATGCCAATGTGTTTGACTAGTGGATGCTTTCTTGATAAATTAATTTATTATTTGTTTTTTCATTTTAAAATTGGACCATTTGAAGAATATAAATAATAAGTTTAGAATTGTATTAAAACTGAACTTAGGTAGAATTTGACTTAAAAAGGAGAAATGGTGAGTACTTGAGCTAATTGATCATGTCACAAAGATCAAGAAGGAATAAGGTTCAAATCTCTCTGATCTAATAAGATTTGTTCCATTTGTAATGACAAAAGGCTTGTCTTAACATAAACTTATCTTGGATAATTTCTAAGGAATAATAATAATAATAATAATAATAATAATAATAACAACAATGCTAGCATATTTATTTGATTTGCAGGTTCAAGTTGTTGCTATTGGAAATTAGAGTTAATTAAGAGTGTCTGTGAGTGAATTAGGGAGTCATTTGCTTAATTCTTTGCTTGTTAAATTAGAAAGAAACTTTTTTTTATTGGGGTTTAGTCTTCTAAAATTATTGAAAATTATTGGATATTCTGGGTACTCAGAGAGTTGTGATGTCACACACGTGGAAGAGAAATGATAGATGGGCAAGCGTAATAATTACAGCTCACACCCTTTCTCTTGCAAAGGTAAAAGTTGTCGTCATGTGATCTTGAAGCTCTAGGTTCAAGACGTGGAATCAGCCTCTTACAAAATAGATGGTAAGACTGCCTGCTATAAGCCTTTGTGGTCTGCCCCTTCCTTGGACCCCGCATGGGTGGGAGCTTCCTACAATGGGGCTGCCCTTTACGTCTTCTCTGTGAACAGTAATGGAAGAAAGTATAGTAATTTGCAAGGCTTTGAAAGCAACTCTTTGAAGAAAAGAATAAAAAAGAATCCAGCTTTGGGCTGATACGAAGTAATGTTTGTGAATAATGTCCAGACCCTTCTCTTCAAAATATGCAACTTTTTATTGGTTTTACAACTTATAAGTACACACTGATGCTAAAATCATCAAATCTACAAGCTTTTTAAAGTTTTGAACAACTATATGTTAAATGAGTAAGGTCATTCAAAGTTGAGTCGTCTTATTTTTTATTTTCAATTATATAGAGTGCAAATGGTTACGGACAACTCTGGTAAGTCGGCGTCTCCCTGAAATATATTTGATTGGAGGGTGGAGTCATAGCTTTTTATTGGGCGTATATTAAATTTAGGGAAGTGTGCAAGAGTGAAAATGTACAAGTGATTTATGGCGCTGGTTGGTTGGCCTTTTTCAGTTGTCATTTTCAGTTCTGGCCTTAGAAACGGATTCATTTGGTATTTTGTGCTTTTGGTGCTTTCCATCCCTCTATTCTGTAGAGATTTTTCTTCAAGGCTGGTAGGAATTGAATTCTGTGCTGATTTTTCTTGAAGGCCGGTAGGAATTGAATTCTGTGGCGGATTCCATGGGTTTTCTTATTTGCGCTCTTGAACTCACCAGTAAGGTGAAATCCATCATATTGATTCTACTTACCACGGATTTTATGATCCAAAATCTTTGGGAATCTGTTTCCCATGCGGTCAACTGAAGACGGAATTGAATTCTTTGGTGAATTCCGTATTGACTAATAGCCCTTAATGGAAATTCAGTGAATTAGAACTTTGAATGCGAGTCACGTTCTCAACTGTCCTTAACATATATCGCCATAAAATACAAGCATTGATGGACGGCTGATATGCGTTTGGAGGAATGAAGGTGAAAGGAAGTGGAGAAGGTTGGCAGTCGGATCAAAATGGCCGCTGGGCTGGTAAATCTCCCAACGGCCATGAATATTACTGATCTTCTCAATTATTACTGGAATCCGCTATTTGTGGGGTGGCTTGCAGATTGACTTGATTGGATGATCCTAACCATCCAACTCGTTGCTTGATTATGATAATTGAAATATGCTCCAGAGAGGTAACGGGAACCCCACAGACCCCACTTCTAGGAGGACAAAGATAGTACGGGGGTTAATATTTGGGTGATCCAAACCGTTCATCTTCAAGAAGCCATTTTAGATTGGCCAGCCTCAAAATTCTTCTTAGTAAAATCCATAATTTTTTTAAACTCTTTCTGGCAAGTAAACAACACATTATTCTGTGTATTTATGTACGGACTAAAATGTCCATTGGATAACAATCCATGCACAAAATTATCCATGAATAATAATCTTAAATCCTGCCACTGTAGGTAGGGATGGCAAATGGTGGGGCCAATTAGGGAACCGACCCTAATTGATCAGTAAGGAATAAGTTAGGGTCAGAAATTTTAATATTACACTAGGGTCAAAATTTGTGACCCAAATTTTATGTCAAGTCTAGGCTAGGGTTGATAATGAAAAATCAAGGCTCAGAACAGTATTCTATGTATTTATATACGGACTAAATGTCTTTTCCATATATTTTGAAGAAACTATGAATACAAGGGCACTTTAGTAATTAAATTATACTGAAACTTTGGTATGGATTTAAAATCCACTTTCTCTTTAGTAAAAATATTCTAATTTATTTAAATGAGATAAAATTTTGTTAATATAAAAATAAATATAATTACTTAATAAATTTTATGAATCAAAATTTTTAATGTTAAATAATTTGAGGTGTTCAAGCCAATAGGGAGATCCAACTTGAATTGACTCAAATAAATTAGAATTAGGGTCAGTCAAAATTCTAATTCCCCCGGCCCTAGCCGTCCCTAATTCCATAAGCATACATACATGAAAATTTTATTGGATGTTAATGAAATTTTTTTGGAATAAAGTTTGGGTCATGAGACATCCAAAGTTAGTTCCGTCAAATAAACATATGGTAGATCAATAATATCCGGGGCCCCATCATAGAAAAGTGAAGGCACTGGACCTTGTTGGGTGCGGTCGGGATTTATACCATTGTTTGTCCAATCTTTATATTTGATAATGATGTTATTAATTACTAATTTTAATAAGAAATCTCATCCTATCTCTCGCTTTTAGAGTTCAATAACAATAACAATAATAATAATAATGACAACGACAACAATAAAATCCTCGTAGATACTACAAAGCTTGAAAGGCCATATTAGATACTAACAAGTCTACGTATTGAAATCTGGGTTATTTATAATCTCCTTTCTTTTTATCTTCTGGTGTAATGATTGAGTTGTCGCTTCGCGACTAGAAGTCATTGGTTCAGGGCGCGAAGATAGTCTGGTGCAAAATGAAAAGTAAAACTGTGTACTATTAGCTTGTTGTGGTCTGCCCCTTTTCTAAATCTTGCGTGTACGTATGCAGGAGCTTTGTGCCCCGAGTTACCCTATTTTTCCTCCTCATCTGCCCCGTCTCATGATCAACAAATGACCGAGCCAATGTTTTAGCAAAAGAAGGGGTTCAAAGGGCAATCTTTGAGGATTGATGTCTTTGTTTTGCCTTCAACTCGGTGGGAAACTTCTTTCCCGGATCATCCGCTTTTTCTTAACAAAATCCTGCCGTTCAGGAAAAGAAGTATAAGGATTAAAAGGTGGAAGTGGGCCATATTTGTTGAGAAAGATTACATATTTAAGCCCCTCTTAGATCAAGTAGTGTAAAATCTAAGGTTGCAACTGAGAGATGCTATTGACATATGCTTGTTTTGATCTTGGCCTATTTGTCTTCCACATTTTCCTTCTGTTGGTCTTCAATGTGACAATGAAGAGCTGTAATAAGAGTCTACTAAAACAGAGGAGTTCCAATATCAAAACAAAGGGACTCATGTATGTACATAACATAACATAACTAAATTATTTGCAACTACATTCCGGACGGTCAAACGGGGCGTGAATGCAAGATGCCAGCAGGATGATTGGCCAGACACAGCCAAGGACTGCTTTCTTCCCACGGCATCCTTACCTGTGTCTTGGAGATATAAAGCGAGTACACTAGAAAAGAACGGAACTGAATCCACCTATTCTATGGCATCATGCAGGGGACTAGTTCGAGTCCATTCAAGGGCGCATGTGAGTATTTCTAATGATGTCAGGGCACAGGAAGCTCTTACAATGTAGGGTCTTAGGAAAGGACAGATCACCATAAATGTATAGCACGTAATTTTACCTTAGTTTTTTGTAAGATGTAATTTTCACTCTTCAAACTTGTGACTTTAACTCCATTGTTTTACCAAGCTTTTAAAAAAAAAGAAAAAAGAAATAAATAAATAAATAAAAAGAACAAATTGTTTTTTGAAGTTTAGGTACGAGTCCTAGCTTGCACATGCTACTGATAAAATAGGGCCCATATAGTCGATGATCGATCACAATCATTCATTTTCAGCCTGAGCCTTACTGCAAAAACCTTCTCCATCAATAAAGTTCGGCCCTAATCTAAGGACAGAATAATATTTCTTCGGATCATCCAAGAAAGGTTGCTTTTGGTGCATGGACTAATCAAGACACAGCCGGAGCGATGACCGGCTTAGATCACCCCAAACGTCTGGGCCCACATGCACGTCGAAGCACCTTGCAAGAACAACCATTTAAATACACCAGCGCAAGCGACAGAGACCAGCCGAGCCGAGCGCCGATATTCCGATGGCCGTCCAAGTCCAGTGACGTCGGTGTTACGAAGAAGACATGAACGATACCAGCGGCAAGGCACGAAAGATTGCGGACGATAGAGTGAAAGTTCGACACGTGTCCATTTGAAGTCCGTATGAGTCGATCTGCCAGCGCAACTTGCGGTTTGATATTTGACGACCACATGAGTATCCCGGAGAATGCTCAACGGAAGCGCCTGTTAAGGTGCTTCGAGGAAGCCCCTAACCTTTTGTCCGAAGCAGCTCACCTTTGGATGATCCGACCGTTCATCTGATCGCCCAGCTTTCGATGAATTGGTAAAGAAAAATATGATCGTCCAAAAACTGCCTTTAGGTATTTAATATGTGATCAGAAGTATAATTTCTCAGATGCTAGAATTCAGTTTCCCTGTTCTTTGAACCGCTAGGCATTCAATTGCAGAGCAATCAGCAAGAGGGTCCCCCAAAGGTGGGCCCCTTATTTGAATTTTGGTACGAATTGGTTTGTTCCACATGAGGAATTCTGTAGTCCCACCAATGCATACCTAACTTTGGAGGGCAGTTCATCTCCTGGGATGAAATTTTTTGTGCTTCTCTTAAAGTCCAATAGTGGATAAAGTTGCATGAAATTCTGTCCACCCTTGTGAGAAAATGAAATCACCCTCCAAGGGGCAGTTAGAAGAAACAAGAAAAGAAAGGCTGGGCCTCTTATTGTGCCAAAGGCCCCCCTTCATGACTCTTGACATTATATATAGGGGTGTATTAATTTTAGCTATTTTTTGCAGGTAAAAAGAGTAGGTGACATTTAATTAACTGGAAAAAAAATAGAAAACAGAAAAAGTTAAAGGTCATGGCAGTTAGAAACCTTTTCTTGACCAATAAAATGTCACCTACACTTTACACTAAAAGTGACTATATTTGCTAGAGTCCACTTTTGCATGACCAAACTCGTTCATCTCATTAGTTCATTTTTGGATGCATAATAGGTTAAAAAAGCACATAGATTGAACAATTGTAGCATCGAGAAACTTTGATAAATAGCAATCTAAATTCTTCTAGCCAATCTCCAATCACATGCTTTTTAACCCCAATGGACGTCTAAAGATGGAGCAAAAAAATGAACGAGTTAGATCATGCAAAGGTGGACTCTAGAAAAGTTGTTGCTTCGATCGTGGGATACACCTCCAAATGCCACTAGTTTAACATTCCTCTTAGTATAATAACCATAACTATTAGTTTAGTTGTTGCCATCAGAATCATTGTTTAGTGGTCCTTTCCTTATACATTAAAATTTGCTTTTCTCTCTTAGATGTTTGGCCATTTTCTATTTTGTCAAATAATAATAATAATAATAATAATAATAATAATAATAATAATAATAATAATAATATTTTGAAGATGATATATACATGCACTTTCACACACAAGCACTATTTCAGATGAGAAAGTACATGCTAAGATTCAAATCACAATTTCTTTACCTTTGACTCAAATAATGCCAAATTTGTGATATATGGGCCCCTTGTTTTTCCCCATAAGCCTCTCACGATGTAAATGGCTATAGCCCCACATAAACCCCGATTTTTAAAAATCTGAACTGTTTAGGATCTTGATCTTGACTTAGATGGGCCATATGAGATAGCCTGTGTGCCAAATTTCTTGTCCAGTGGGCGAGACTCTCTTTTTTGTTCCAAAGACTTCGTTTTAGAAGTTCTGGAGGCTCCGTTAGAGACACGTTTTCTGCTACCTTCCAAAAACCAAGCCCATTGAATTATCATAGTTTGTATTGGAGGAAAGGGTGGACTACAATGGGCCTATAGTAGGCAACCTTATTTTGCATTTTGTAAGAAGTTGCTTTCACGCTTTGAAAGCTTGACCTCTAGCTCACAACTCAACCATTGCGCCAAAGCTCCCATTTAGAACAATAGTTCATATCTTACTTAATAAATTTTCTCACTTAGCATGAAAGCACCCACAGAGCGCATGTTCTGCTGTATCATGCAAAATTTCCCAGCTTTTACAACGAAGTAAAATTTTCCCATGTCTATGACCATTGTTCACAATGAAATATTGGGCCACGAATTAATTAATCCAAGCCATCCATTTCGTAACCCTCTGCCTGGATCTAATGGCCAAGACTCACATTAATAATCCAATCTTAACATCCAATGACGTTCGTTCTTCATCACTAAAACGGATTGAGAAGGCTAAGCCAAATGATCCACGTTCCGTGACCAGCAAACTACCATAATACATGTTGGATTTCCACTTTGATCTGATTCTCGGATCATCCAACATCTAGATCAAGATGTATAAATGGACGGTTGAGATCAACCTAGGCTAGAATCACATTGATTGCTCAGTGGGGTGCCTCCTTCTAGTGACTTTCCCGTCCAGAAGTATTCCTTAAATCATTAGAACAGCGAGAACATTCCCTTGTGAGGCCACCAAATCGTGTTTACAACAATAAATAAATGGCATAAAAAAACCTTAAATTATTTGGGCGTTTATTTCTAGCGGGCCCCACGACCCATGTGGTTAAAGCCATTAAACCAACTTTAAGCCTTTTTAGACAATAAAGAGTGAGTGATGGGGTGTCTCCCTCGTTTTGTAATTTTAGTGCCCAAAATAACCTCCAATCCGTCCCTCAAACTTCGGCTGAAAGCAAGGTCATTTCAGTCATTTCACCACTCTCCAGTAGAGGTCCTACATTTAGTTGTCATCTGAGCCGTTCATCTGATCTGTCCGGACATTGGATATCTCCTAATCTGGAAAACGAGTGGATTGGATAACTCTAGCATCTGAAACCATATGCTTTTTGATCACTGCTAATGGACGGTTAGAAACTCGGTATAAACTCCCGTTGGATGCTAGAATCCTACAATCATCGTGATTTCTGAACTGATAGAGATCGAGTTAACGGCTCGGATAAAAAGTTTGGGACCCACACGGCAATTCACAGTCAATTTATGCGATCAAGGTAATCTGTTTCCCACTTTCCAAAGCACCAAAGACACCGACAAATGCTCCTCTGTCAAAAAGCCCGCCGGTTTCTGACACACCTGCCGGATCTCCAGATCCAAGTACCACTTCCCTACACCGCCCACTCTTTTCCGGCACCTCAATCTGACACACGCTACGCCAAAAATCAGATTCCTGCAACGAAAACGCCTGCTAAGAGCAAAAAGAGCATGCAAAAGATTCCTCGGTGAAACTAACATTTCCTCTTCCTTTTCACACTCTTTCCCTCATACCCTAAATCAAATAATTCAATCCAGGGAATTCAATTCCTGCTTCCATTTTGCAGAACAAAGATCTGTAGAATTGCCTCTGGCGAGTGAAAATTTTTCGTTTTTGTTCTTTTTTTTTTGGTTGCATTTTGTTGAGATGATTGTGGAAAGAAGGTGAAACAGTGGAGATGGAATCGATCCTTGCGAGGGCATTGGAGTACACGCTCAAGTATTGGCTGAAATCGTTTTCGAGAGATCAGTTCAAGTTGCAGGGAAGAACAGTTCAGCTCTCGAATCTAGGTAAAAGTGGAAAAAGAATAGAAAGATTGGATTTTGTTTGAATTTTAGATTATAAGTTGGTATACGCTTGCAGAAAATGAGATAAAGGATTTTTTTGAAATTTTTTATTTTTATTTATAAAATTGGCAAAAGTTTGCCGAAAATGAGATAAAAGGAATGCTTTTTCATGGATGTATAGATATAAACGGAGATGCTTTGCATGCGAGTGCTGGATTACCGCCGGCATTGAATGTTACGACAGCGAAAGTTGGGAAATTGGAGATAAAGGTAATGGGGATTGAATTTTTGAGATTTTTATGTATTTTATTGGATTTTTTTGTATTCAACTGGAACTGAAATGGGGACAAATGACCTTACTTAGAATTTGATAGCAGTTCATCGATTGAGTTCTTCATGTTTAGTAATTTTCTCCCTTGCAATTTGCAGCCTTAAGATATCGGTACAATTAGTTAAGAACTGAGGTTATAGGGCTGGTTTATATTTGGATGCATACTTTTCATCCATTTGTTGGCTGCCAATAGCAAGTAATAAAATCAATATTCATGAGGTTTTATCCACATTTTGTTATGCCCGTGCAAACAGTAACTTCATGGTACTTTCGTTGTTTGAGATGAACTGGTGGAAATGTCTGTTATTTATTTACTTATTGTATGTTGGTTGTGTGTTTCAGCTTCCTTATGTGTCAAATGTACAAATAGAGCCAATTGTTGTTCAGATTGATAGACTCGATCTGGTGCTGGAAGAGAATTCAGATCCTGATAATAGTTCTAGCTCAAGCAGGTATTTGTTTTAGTTGGTCATTTGGACTCTTATGGACTGTATTAATATGAGAAGTGAATTTTTAGCTTAGCTTGAGTGGCTTCCAACTTAGTGTTAAGTATATTGTTGTAGTCAATGCACTTATCAAATTTACTTGCTGTTTACAGTACCCAATCGTCTACGAGCTCGGTGAAAGGCAGTGGCTATGGATTTGCAGATAAGGTGCAGTTCAGAACCCATATTTGATAATTTAGATATTCAATATGGCTAGCTTGGAGTTTTGAAATAAATAATTTGTCTTCTCTTGAAGTAAATTTCCTACACAAGCATTAGCTCATTGGTGATTGAAGTTGTCAAAAAAATGTATACAGTATTGACTTTTCCTTATCTCTCCCTTTTTTCTCTTTCTCTTTGTCTGTGTTTCAGAATTGGACAGAATCTATATTTTTGTGCTTCAGCATTGTTTTTTTTTAAAAATTGTTTTAGTTACTGTTAACCTGTATGCACAGTTTAGCTGCCTGCAGTTGATTTTAATTTAGGTATTTAAATTTTATTCCCAGCAGACCCTTAATCAGCATAAGGCTTTGATGATGACGATTTAAATTTTATTCCCACTTTGCTTGTTTACCTGATATTGGAGGAAGTGCTGCTGTTAGATTGAAAGAGCTTAACATTGCAGCTTTTGACATTTCCTCATATCAATCATGGTGTCCAACTCTACTCGAGTGCACTGCAAACATTCATTGAGCTCAAAAAGGGTTATCTTTAGCACATTGACCTTTTGTGCATGTTTTCAGTTACTTCCTTTTCAGTAAAAGGCCAGCCCCGGTGCACGAAGCTCCGACCTATGCGGGGTCCGGGGAAGGAGCGGACCACAAGGGCCTCTTCAGCGCTTCTATCATTTACAGTTGCATTTTCTGCTTTATGAGGCTGGCCTAGAAAGAAAAAGCTTCTTGCAATTAAACATTGTGTGATTATCTATGTTTCTTTTACCATAGAAGCAAACATTTAGATGTTGGCTGATCTTCCTATTTAGATCATGCCTTCTATGAACTAGTCTGATTGCAAAATACGAGGGTGAGGGATGATTTCAATTGTACATGGATACTACTTCACCATTGATTAGTGAGTTCAGTGAGTCCATAAACCATAAACCATAAACCATGGGCTCTTGTGGCAGTTAGATGCTTTTATGGCTAGAGGGCACTAAATGTAATGTGAAACTAAAGGAAACAAAATATGGAATTTCTACCACTTCTGCTGCCGTTTGTTTCTAGGCTATGAACTTGCATTTGATTATGCACTCAACTTCATTCTTCTAGTGCTAGATATTTGAACAATGGGAATATGATAAAGGAAAACCCATGTTCAATTGTGGGTGATCCCTCTTTCAATGACTCTTTGCACCCTTGTCTGAGACAGCTCCCAGATTTCAAACGGAAAGGTAATGCTTCAAAATGGATAGTTGAATGTATTCTGCGCATGGATTTCCTGTTATAAATTGAGTTTCATTTGGGAAAATATGGAAGGATTTATCTCCCTTGTAAGTCATGAAGCTTCTATAAGTTGAAAGAGAGAGACAAAGAAGATACACAATCAACAACACTATTTTTGTTATGTAATAGGTGAATTTTACTTTGGGAAAGAAAGCTTCTATAAACATTATGTTATTGAATCAAAAGGCAAGCTATTAAATGAAAGCAACACAGTTCTTATCTAGAAAACTATATAGAGTTGCTTTATCATTTTGAGCAACCATGGAGCTTTGCTACTAACTATGATACTTAAAACCTTTACTAGTGAAAGAAAGCTTCTATAAACATTATATTATTAATCAAAAAGCAAGCCATTAAATGTTATTAACACTTTTCTAATCTAGAAAACCATGTAGTGGTGCTTTATCATTCTGAGCAGCAGCCATGTAGCTTTGCTAGTAACGGTGATACATAGAACCTTTAATAGCAAATGAACCATGTTTGCGAGTTCGAGTATGTTATATGGATAATTGTCAATATGACTCAAAGGCACCTCTCTCTTATAAAATAATCATTATTCTTCTTGTCCTCTTTATTACTTGTTTGCATTTGAGAATTGACTTTACTAGTCAGATATACTCTATTTAGTTATACTGTTCTATATGAAAGCTTCTAATAGTATTCTATATGGTTGTATCCCTGGTCTGGGTAGCCTTTGGCATATCCATGACCCAAACATCAATCATAGAGATGTTTTCATTTGTCTATACATGTTTGATCTTTCATCTGGGCATTGTGGTATTAAAATGGGGAAGGGAAATGTCAAGATCATCCCTGCCAAATGTTAGTTGGATCTTGAATATAGGAGATCCTTGGTGATACCTATGCCTTTCAGAGTGTTATCAGGGTATGTTGCTGTAATGTTGGAAGAAATTTAGTTTAGGATTAATGTGTAGGAAGCATAGAATAAACTAAAGGCATTATAACGGCCGTAATGCCTTGTTGACCAGGAAATTGAGGATAGCATTATATCGGTGAATATGAGTGTTGTGAGCAATAAAGCACTCTGATATAAGGGTTTTGGCTGCGGCTGTTATAAATGACCATTTTGTTGTATGGTAGAAAGATTGAAATAGGCTTTGGAAAGGAGGATTGCAGGCTGGACACTAGATTATCTACTTTCTACTGGCAAAATTTCTAGCATCTATTGTTCATCAAGGATGAATTGCATAATGAGTATAGACAAAGAATTCACGGGACTGGAGTTCTATCCATGTTTTGCTAGAAAGCAGAAGCCACTGTCTTTCTTCTTATTAAGATTGATAAATTCTCTTTTGGTCTTTGTAGACATTAAAATTTGAACGAGTTGTCATTTTCTATGATATTATCAGATTGCTGATGGAATGACTCTAGAGGTTGGTATTGTCAATCTTTTGCTTGAAACTCGTGGTGGAGCTCGATGCCAAGGAGGTTCCACATGGTAAGATGAAGTAACATCCTATCGGTAATTGACTTATGTCATTTTTATTTGTATCTTCTCCATCTATCTTCAGCTCAGACTTATGCGACCATTCAGTTACATGTACGAATATCTGATTTCATGGTATTTCATCAGTTGTGCATGTAATCTGCTGTTGAACAAGAATAAATAGGTATGCTATTTTGTTTTACAAAATTGGTTAGTAATTGGAAATCATGCAGCACTCTGATATAAAATTGTTGTTTTTCTACCATTCAATGAAAAAAGAAGAGAGAGAGAGAGAAAAAAGGAATTCTTGTTGTCTTTCATGTGGGGATTGATATTTACACCCCAGTTTTAACTAGGCGCATGCCCTTGTCTGGTGTTTTGAGGAACAGTCAGTAAAGCTGGTCAGCAAAAAAGTAAAAATATAAGAAAACCAATTAAAAGAAGAAATAACATCATTATTATTATCTCAGAATAAAGAGAGCTGACTAGCTGACAAAAGAATCAAAGTTCATTGCATATGCAGCCTGCAGGATATCGGGAAATTCGGACAGCACATCAACTCTCTCTTTTCACAACATTAGCCTGGAAAATGGCACATAGCACCAGATATGGTGTGCGCCTGGTGATGAAGGGTGTAGAGATATTAATTGCCTTTCATGTTGGTAGTATTCTATTGTTTCAAATCAAGTGTTTACCAATCACACTTATATATATATATATATATATATATATATCATCATCATCATCATCATCATCAAGATCTTATTCCAATTAGAGATCGGCCACATGAATCTTATTCCTCTATTCCTCTCTATTAAGTACCGTGGCTTCATTTAGTCCCAAAGTTTTTAAATCTTTCCTCACTACTATCTACGTTCTTTTGGGCCTTCCCCTTGCCCTTTTAGAACCTTTTACTTGCATTGCCTCACTCTTTCTAACCGGTGCCGTTTTCGGTCTCTTTTGGACATGTCCAAACCATCTAAGTCTAATCTTCATCATCTTGTTAGTTAGTAGTGCTACTCCTAAATTTCCTCTAATATTTTCATTCCTAATTATATCATTTCTTGTCTTACCACTCATCCATCTCAACATCCTCATTTCTACAACGCTCATCCTATAAGCATGATGTTCCTTAACTGCCCAACACTCTGATCCATAGAGCATGGCTGGCCTTATGGCCATCCTATAGAATTTTCCTTTTAGTTTGAGTGGCACCCGCCGATCACACAAAACTCCGGATGCACATCTCCATTTGTTCTAACCCGCTTGGATTCTTTGGGTAACGTCCCTCTCAATCTCTCCACTCTCATGAATGTGTGTGTCTATATATATATATATATATATATATATATATATTCTGCACTTACTTTCTTTCATGTTGTACTTTATATTGTTGTTCTGGTTCTAGTCATTACGCACTGAAGACTGCAATTTCTCTTATCATCTTGATGCAATTTCTATCTTGTACCTTCCTCTTCAAACTATTTTGCTGAAACTGGCGTGGTAATTAAAAAATAATCTGTAAACTATGCTAAAGCAGTGAAGAGGTTTCCTAGCATTGCTCTCTTCTGCTGTCTGATAAGTTCCTCTCTTTCAAACCCTTGTGCAGATGGAGATCTCTTTTAGCACAGCTCATCTGTGCTGTTCTGAGTCAGGTCTCTACTGTAGGTCATGAACTTTGTTTACTTATGATAGTTTTACCAATATATTTCTTCTTTCCTGGATGTTTTAAAATTTCAGAGCCTTTAGAACCTACGAACCTATTCATACTGGAAGCATAAGTAGCTATCTACTCTAGCAAATGCTCATGGACAAATAGCTAGGCTAATGGTTCTTGGTCATCTATTTGGAGCCTAGTAGACCTTTTTAAATAAGTGTCTCATTTTCTAGTAGAGATGATATCAAGGTGCATTCCCAGGTGGTCCTCCATAATGGCCTACACTCTTCTTCCATGTGTCTTGGTTTGTTAGTACCTTGGTTTTGACGGTTTGTTTCTTCTCTCTTTTTTCCTTCTTTGGATAGAAAACCTCAGAGTTCACCATACTGAAACACTAGCTATGACTCCCACCAATAATTGAATCTAAATGTGAATGTTTGAGGAGAAATGGTACCATCAAGTCTGAGCCTGACAACGAAATACATCCCTTAATCTCTATTTCACCATCTCCATGAAAAGGTCCATGGAAAAGGTCCTATAAATATCCACCTCCTTGAAACATTTTTTTCTTTCCTGTGGTGTTTCTCTTTTATGCCCAGAAGAATGGGCTGCACTGCAAGATGCAGATATGGGCAAGGGGTTAAATGCATGAAGCGACCTGAAATACTGGGTTGATGAGTGGGGCTGTTGTTTGAAGACAGGGTATCAGAATAGAAGGTGACAGTTTGCCTAGGAAGGGCGAGAAAAAAGAGGAAAATGATGCTGAATTTAGTCATTTACCATGGTCTATTAGATAGTGTAGAATTGTAACAAAAAGGACATGGGGAGCACTGTTATTGGCCACAAGAATATGGAATGGAAGAGGTGTCATTTTGGCAAACCTCTTCTTAGCAACTATCTGTTCCTCTAATACTCTAATGGAGTAGTTATGCATTTGTTCATATTTCATCATCATCATCATCAAGACCTTATCCCGATTAAGGGTTGGTCACATGAATCTTGTTCCTCCATTCCCTCTATTAAGTGTCGTGGCTTCATTTAGTCTCAAAGTTTTTAAATCTTTTCTCACCACTTCTATCCATCTTCTTTTGGGTCTTCCCCTTTCCCTTTTAGAACCTTTGATTTTGATTGGCTCACTCCTTCTAACTGGTGCCTTTTTGGTCTACGTTGGACATGACCAAATCATCTAAGTCTAATATCCCTCATTTTGTTACCTATTAGTGCTGCTCCTAAGTTTCCTCTAATGTTTTCACTTCTAATTTTATCCTTTCTTGTCTTACCACTCATCCATCTCAACATCCGCATTTTGATGACACTCATCCTATGGACATGTTGTTCTTTAACTGCCCAACACTCTGATTCATAGAGCATGACCATCCTTACAACCATCCCATAGAATTTTCCTTTTAGTTTGAGTGGCACCTCTGATCATAAAAAACTCCAACATTTGTTCCAACCTGCTTGGATGCTCTGCGTAACTTCCCTCTCAATATCTCTACTCTCATGAATTATTGATCCCAAGTATCGGAAGTGTTATTTTAGGGAGACTTCTTTGTTGTCAATCCTTACTGGTGCTGCACTACCGCTCCCTCCTTGCTAAAATTGCCTTGCATATACTTTGTCTTAGTTCATCTTTATTACTGTAAATATGTCGGTTCAACAGCGTGGCATTAGGAATCCCTTCAATGAGGTTCAAATCTAAGTGGTTAATTGTATGTACTTTGCAGCACACTAATTTATGTATGACCTTTGGATGCTATGCCATTCTTGAGACCAATGTGAAGAATATTAGTGTTTCCTGCAAACAACATTTGATTTTCTTGTATTTCATTGTGATTGACCTTTTCTCTTCTTCATGGGAGTTGTATATCATTCCATTCACTTTGTTAAAAGTAATTTGCTGTCAAAAGTCATTTGTGCTTATCTTCTATGTTCAGGACATCACCTTTAGCATCTATTACGATACGCAACCTTTTGCTGTATACAACAAATGAGAATTGGCAGGTATTGTTTTGGTATTGAATGTTGTAGTTTATAAGTTGGTTTTATCCTTTGAATCCAATTTCACGTGAGTAATTTTCCTAGCAGGTTGTCAACCTTAAAGAAGCAAGGGATTTCTCCAATAATGGAAAAAGCATCTATGTATTCAGAGTAATTCCTCCAACCCATGTTCCCTATTTACAGTCCCTCTTTTATTTGTTGAACTACTTAGAAGCTTTATGTACCTGAATATGTGCATGTCCACCTTTTTGCATGGTAAAAGCTGTTGGTCTTATTGGTTTCCTTTTCTCCTTCCTTTTCTGTTCTTAGAAACTTGAATGGGAATCATTGTCTGTTGATCTGTTGCCGCATCCCGATATGTTCACTGATGCACACTTGACAGTCTCTGAAAATGGAAAGAGCAAGCGTGATGACGATGGTGCTAAGCGACTTTTTTTCATGGGTGAACGCTTTTTGGAAGGAATATCTGGACAAGCCTATGTAAGGAAAATATGATCAACAAAAAATATTTTTTGGGGGGAAATGCAAATTCTTCTTTAAGATATGGTAACTTTATGATTTATATTTAAATAGATTCTTTCACTCAATTTCAGCTTACTGTGCAAAGGACAGAACAAAACAGTCCACTAGGTCTGGAGGTTCAGTTGCACATCACAGAAGCTGTTTGCCCTGCTTTGAGTGAACCAGGTAACCATCATATGAGCTAACATTTATTTATTTATTATACAAGCATACAGTTTCTTGCAAAATGCAAGGTAAGGATACGTACTATAGACCCATGGTCTGCCCCTTCTCCAGACCCTGCATATGCGGGAGCTTTGTGCACTGTGAAGCCCTTTTCTTTACCAGCATACAGTTTCTCCAGAGTAATAAAGATGTCAAAATATGAGCAGGTTTGCGTGCGCTTCTCCGGTTCATGACGGGGTTGTATGTATGTTTGAATAGAGGAGATGTAGACCCGAAGGCTCAACAGGTTTATGTAGCTTCTATTTTTCTTTTCCTAAATACATGATCAAAATCATATTTGGTATTTGCTTGTATATTAGACAATCATACTGAAACGAGTTTCTCTGTGATTTCTAATGAAACCCTTGGCAGCGGTCTACGGAGGCAGCCGGTCGTTCTCTTGTATCCATCATTGTAGACCATATATTTCTCTGCGTTAAAGATGCTGGTTAGTTATTTTTAGTTCTCATGTTTCTGTTAAGATTCTGAACTATTGAATCAATGGCTTTTGCTCAAGATATGCTCTCTATTAACTTTTATTGTGACCACCCATGTCATTTGTTAGAACGTTACAAGATTGTTATTTCAGGATTTTGATTCCCATTTTCAGTGTCTCATCAAGTATGTTGTTTTATTTTCAGAGTTTCAAATTGAGCTTTTGATGCAGTCGCTAGCCTTTTCTCGGGTAAATGGTCCATGACTGAAACTAATTTTACTCGCTTCTGTTTCTATGCTTTTTTTTTTTCCTACTGGAAGTATACAAGTCTATAAACATTAATGACAGTAAATCATGCAGTGTAGTCAGTTTTTAGTTTCCACACAGATTTAGTGATTTATACTGGTGATATTTAATATCCTGCTGCTGTGGGGTCCTGAGAACTTTATTTTCAATTTTCTTATATCTTTATTTATTTATATTGGCCAATGGCCAATGTAATTATGCAACCTCTCAGGTATTTGTGAATTTATTGTATTATTCATGGTTCATTAAGATCTGCACTTTTCTGTGCATATTTACCTTAACTTGTTTGGTTGCTCTGTCGTGCAGACAAGTGTATCTGATGGAGAGCAAACAAAAAACTTAACCAAAGTCATGATTGGTGGACTGTTTTTGAGGTAATTTTAGCATTATCATCATTCTATTTTTGTAGCAATTAATTGCTTTTGTCATGATAAGAAGAAACAAATGAAGGAAACTTTTAGATTTCAAACAATTTCTCATTGTGATATTGTGTCTAGTGTAAACAAATGTAACTGCAATATTGAGAACAATCTAAAATATATTTTAATGCTTAATTGTACCTATGAAGAGCATGGTAAAATAAGACAATGTACATTGACAAGAAGGATTAAAATTGAAACTGACTCCGTAGATATTGCTTGAGAGATCGGCAATGCATGAGCTGTGTTTTCACATGGACAAGAAGGATTGCTGCCCCTATGCTAAATCGAGTCACTAACAGGAAACAGGTCTACTCCCTGTCTGTTGAATCCTGTATAAGATTTTCTCTCTTTATATCACTCACCGCATCCTTGGTGTCTGTCTGAGAATCAGACAAACAAAAATGACAAGTCCTACTTGAGGTTGTCTGAAATTAACTAAATGTCATTAAAGTCAAGGTCACAACTGAAAATCACTACAGAATTGTTTCTCTTGGTATGAAATTGTATCTTTTGACACTAAGACCTGGCTTATGCTATCTGTTTGAAAATGCCACAAACATGGAAATGCTAACTGATGATTGGGATTGCTTCAACTTAATCAAATGTTATAGAGTTAAAGTCATTGTCAAATTTGGGAGAGAAGTTTCACTCTCCATTGATTTCTAACCATTTTATTAGTGAAAGTAGTCAAGGGAAGCAGAAGGAAAGAAATCATGGAGAGAGGAGGAATTATATGGTGCTCTTAGGAGTATTAGGAAGTGCCTGTCAAACGGAAAGAAAAATTGGTGTGACCCCACTTTTTTGTTCTTTTGAAGATCTGATCTGTTCATATGATTCAACATCACCTAGGTGGCCTGGTTGCAAAAATCAGATCTAACACAAAATTTTAAGGTGTTATTGTTTGGGCCCCATTGATTGAAAATGGATGTTCTTATTAGGAGAGAGACTGTTTACTGTTTAATGCCATTGATTTTTCAACAAAAAGGGCCCAAAATGGAAGATCTTAGAGCCTTTCATTAGATCTCATTTTTGCTACCTAGGCCGTCTTGATGATGCTGAGTTTGAATGGGTCAGACCTCCAAAAAAATACAAAAAAGTGGGCCGCAACCCATTTTTATTTCCATTTGTTAGGTGCTTCCTAATGCTTCCCCAAGAGAGAAAGATGAGCAAGAGTGGATATTATATCATATTTGTGGTTTTTATCATACGCGTGCTTAATTCTATTCTATGGGCTTATTGAGTAGGTATTGGAGGGATGAAGAAATTTGTAGGATGAGTGAACATGGGTTCATGCAAAAACAAAGGGATAAACCGCCATATCAACATGTAAAAACAAATATGTGGCAGGGACGATATCCAAGGGCTTATGGTGAAATTTTTAAGCAAGTCAAAGATGTACATGAAGAGCTAGAATTAAAAAGTGGAATATGACGAAGATATATTTAATCACATTTTCAATAAAATAGATACTCCTACAGAAAATTGGTAGAGATATAGAGAGAGGAGGAAGAACCTCCATATGATCTTTATTGACTTAGAAAAAGCTTATGCTAAGGTCCCCAAAGAGTTAATTTGGTGGGTGTTAGGCGAGAAAGGGGTTTCACAGGGTATATATGAGGAAGCAGTAACAAATGTTAGGACCACTAGTAGAGAGATTAGTGATTTTCCTATAACTATAGGATTGCACCAAGAATCGACATTGAGCCTGTACCTTTTCATGTTGGTTATGGATGAGTTAACAAAACCTTTGCACGAGGAGATACCATGGTGCATATTATTTGTCGATGATATAGTTTTGATTGATAAGACAAAAGAGGGCGTAAAAACACAAAGTTAGAGTCATGGAGAGATGGAGAGAATCTAAAATATTAAAATTAGACTAAGACACAATATATGAAATGCAATTTTAGCAAAGAGAGGAGTGGAAGTGAAGCACCAATAAAGATTGATAACCTAGGTGTCCTCCAAAAATACCACTTTTGATACTTGGGATCAATAATTCTTGAGAGCAGAGAGATTAAATGGGAGGTTACCCAAAGAATCTAAGTTGGTTGAAACAAATGGAGATGCGTCTTTGAAATTTTGTATAGTCGGCTGGTGCCATTCAAACTGAAAGGAAAATTCTATAAGATGGTTGTAAGGCCAGCTATGTTCTATGGATTAGAGTGCTGGCCAATTAAGGAACAACATGTACATAGGATGAGTGTAGCCAAAATGAGGATGTTGAGATGTATGAGTGGCAAGACAAAAAAGGATAAACTTAAAAATGAAAATATTAGAGAAAACTTAGAACTAGTACCAAAGGTAACAAGATTAGGAAGATTACACTTAGATGGCTTGGACATGTCCAACGGTGATCGAAAATAGTACCGATTAGGAGTGAGGCAATTCAAGTCGAATGTTCTAAAAGGGAAAGTTCCAAAAGAATGTGGATAGAAGTGGTGAGAAAAGATTTAAAAGCTTTGGGACTAAATGAAGACATGATACTTAATAGGGTTAAATGGAGGAACAAGATTCATGTGGCTGATCCCTAATCAGGATAAGGTCTTGATAATGATGGGATACTCTTGTAGACAAATTTCTTATATTTTAGTAGAGAGAATCTCTGAAAAGGTCTGAGTAGATGGACTTTGACTCTAATAGGAAAGATAGTGGATAGTTTCATAAACTGTAAAGCAATTAGAGATAAAATGAAATTTTTATTTAATTTTCAGGATCATCTTACTGTGATCAATCTGGGAAAAAGTTATTTTTCCTTTGCATTTGAAAATGAAAATAGAGGCTTCTCTCATCTAAAAGTATGTTAAAATTTTCTAGAAGGATTGGAAAGTCACTAAGAATTGATCCAATTGATGATACGATTGAAGAGTGCTCTGGTGACATAAAAAGGGAAAATACATTAGAATATATGTAGAAATGAAGCTGGAAGAGTTACTGCATTCTAGAGTCCATTTAGGATTATCATAGAATGTTATATGGCAGCATCTCTCATATGAATGGTTGCCAAAGATGTCTCTCATTTGTGGAAAGATGAGCCATTTAAAGGAAAACTGCTTGTATAACAAAAAACATATGGGAAAAGACCATGAAAATAATCAAAAGATGATACACCAACTATACATTTTATAATGGGAGATGAACTGAAATATGGAGAATGGAAGGGGAACCTTGGCGCAACAGTAAAAGTAGTTGTCATGTGACCTTGAGGTCACGGGTTCAAGGCGTGGAATCAACCTCTTGCAAAATGCAAGGTAAGGCTGCCTACTATGGGCTGTTGTGGTCCACCCCTTCCCCGGACCCTGCATAGGCGGGAGCTTCGTGCACCGGAGCTGCCCTTTTTTTTTAATGTTGTTCAACAAAAAAATAAAGGAACAATAATCTAACAAGAATAAAAAAAGAGATTAGAAATAGTAAGATGTATCAGATGTTCAGCACAATGAATAGTTAACTGGAAAACAATTTGAGTCACAAGTGAGTCATGCAACAAGGAAAAGTAGTGGCGTAAGTTATGACATCGAAGCAAATGAATATAATCAAAAGTCTAGAAATGAGCTGCAGAAAGAATCTTGAGTATTGCACGAACAAGAAAAGTAGAAGCAATTTTCTTTTGGTTATTTTCATTTTCTTGTCTTGTATGTTCTTTGAGTTTTCCTTTAAATGGTCTATCTTTCCACATATGACAACTATGGCATCCATTCATATGAGAAATGCTGATATATAGCATTCTACAATGGTCCTAATTGGACACCAGAAGGCAGTGACTCTTCCATTTTAACCTCTACACATATTCTCGCATATTTTCTCCTTTCTATATCATTAGAGCATTCTTCTGTCATATCTTGAGTAGGTGCATCAATTCTTAGTGGCTTTCCAATCCTTTTAACAAAATTTAACATACTTTCAGTTGTCCAGAAATCCATAGAGATTTCTAATAACTGAACCAAATTGCCATTTTTGGTTGTTGTTATTGATTGGAAGACTGTATGACATTTGTAATACTAAATATGTTTTACCAATCAACCAAGGACCATCAGGCATGCGAAAACTCATTTTGTTTTTCAAATGCAAAGGCCAAGTAATTTCTTCCCAGATCAATAGCAGTAAGACAATTGTAAAAATTCCATAATATTTTCATTTTATTTCCAATGGCTCCACAGTTTATAAATCTATCGATTATCCTTTCCTATTCGAGTCAAAGTCTGTGGATTCATATATTCTGGAGAATTTCTCTGCTATAATCTAAGAAATTTGCATGGGTAGAAGTATCAGTTTTATTGAAAATGTGGCCACACATCTATTCCCCATCATATTCTACATAAGTTCTGGCTTTCCTTGTACATCTCTGTCTCGTCCTTGTAAATTTCAGCAAAAGTCTTTGGAGGTTGTCCCTTGCATGGATTCGTTCTTACTTGCTGCTCTGGCAGTTTATCCCTTTGTTTTTGCACAAATCCTTGTTGATTGATCCTACCTGTTCTTTTGTCCTTTGAATATCCAGACAATAAGCCTGTAGAACAGAATTAACCACGCATACAAGAAAAGCCATAGATATAATATGGTATCCAGTTGTGCTCAACACTCCCTCTCTCTCTGCCCTTCTGCTCGACTATGATCTCTGGGAGAAAAGTTTCACTTTCTTCTTGCATTTCCTCAAGTAGCTGCCCTGAATAACAATGACCAGATACTCCCAAATCTTATAAGAGACTGCAAGATTTTGCTTCCCATTTACTGCTGATGTGAATGCAACCCACAAATCACCATCATCTTGATGCTAAAGGCGTTTCCTGCAATTCTGCATCTAAACAAACCCTGAATTCAATGTGATTTCACTGATTTTAGCATCTTGCAGTTCAAATTATGTTTATACCATAAATCGTGAACAATTATGGAAATGTGGGGATCAACATCTAAGGTTTCTGTTGGCTCCTAAGAGAGTAATGCATATATCTCCTGGACGACCATCAAATGAATCACTAATTGATCTCCTCCTTCAAGACAGAATCCAATTACCTTGATTCCCTGCTTCTGAAAATGTTTTTGCTTCTTGTATGTATCCAACTTATCTCACACTGACATACCAAGTAGAGTTTCCCATATCGTATATCATGCTTTTTTCTCCATTTTCGGCCCTATTGACTGGGAGTTCTCTCTCCATCTTATCCTGTCATTTCTTACCTAGTCCTTGTATTCTTCCTCAGAGAAGTGCTTTTATACGTTCTTGTAAACTGGCACCCTTTAGAACTTGTTGACTATTTTCCTTTTTTTACCTGCAGCCTCCGAATATTAGGTTCTCCTTTCAGCATTGCTATTTCCAGTAGAAATTGTAATTCACCTACTGTAACCAAAAATAACTCTGCCATCTCTATGACTAGCACCTCAGATGAAGAACCCAAATGTGCTCAAACCTTATATAGGAAGCACTCCAAATGCTTGATATAGTTATATAATAAAACAAGAGTGTTGGGTGGAGGGAATGTTTTCAAGGAAATAAAGGAAAAAGAAGAATCGAATGGCCCTATCCCTCAAAAACGAAAAATCAATTCAAGTGTAAGATAACTAGATAAAGGGCAGCCCCGATGCACGAAGCTCCTGCCTATGCGGGGCCCGGGGAAGGGGCAAGTCACAAAGGGCCTATAGTACACAGCCTTACTTTGTATTTTTACAAGAGGCTGTTTCCACGCCTTGAACCCATGACCTTAAAGTCACACGACGACAACTTTTACCGTTGCGCCAAGGCTCCCCTTCTGTAAGATAACAAGATTCTCCTGGTTATTTGCTGGTTAGACTGTCAGCAAGACAATTGACTTGCAGAAAATATTTGTACTTGGAGTACTATTGCTTACTTGTCTGAAGATAAAAGAGCACATAATTGGGTTCCCTTTGAAGCATCATGGAAGGTTTATGTAAATCCTAGGCCTTGAGTAAAGCTCCAGGGTAATTGATCCTTGTTCTTTGATTGTTTGGACCATGTAAGATGGAAAGTGTCTTATTTTCTTTAGATTTAAAGATAATGAGGACAACCACAGTCTTCTTCCTCCAACAAAAATTATTATATTCCAAACAAATGCTGCCAAAAGCGTCCTACCTCAGTGGGATAAGAAATGTGTGCAGAAAACATGTGAAATGCATGGGTATATCACTAAGTTATGGAACATTAACAATATGTATTGGGAATGACTGTAATACGATGGATAAATGAATGTATAATGCTTGTGAATCATTGATGATACACTTGGGAAACACATCTGAATTCATTATTCACTTGCATTAGTACTAAAACCGTGGAATCCAAATATCTATGGGTTTGACATTTCAAGCTAAGGGACTGAAATTCTTAAAATTCCAACGTTCAAGCATATTTGAGATTCATAGTTGCGGAATTCAATTGGATTTCACATCAAACTTCCATTATCAGTCCAAAGCACTAGAAATCCTAACATGAAGAGCAATTAGAACACTAAAATATCTTGTTGGGGCTTTGCAGTGAGCAATAGTGAGTGTCAGAGTGTAGCTGCATATCAGAACGGAGGAAATGATAAAGAAGAAGCCTTGGAAGATTTATACAGAGAAAAACAAAGAAATCAGTTTTTAATCTGAAAACCCTTTTTTTCATTCTCTGATCTGCAAATTTGGCTGTTTAAAATTTTCATTCTCAATAAAAAAACCCTAAAGCAAAGTTTTCTACCCCTATTCCATTTCTTACAAGTTTCTGAAAGGTTGAATGATATTGGCGGTTCTTATGATTTAGAAATTAACTACAAAGAATGATACTGGCACTCCTTTTCATTATTGTTGCACTCATTTTATGAGAACATCCATATGGTTACAGTGGCTTTTTTAAGGATATGACCTGGGCAGTTAATAATTGAATAGTCAATCAGCAAGTATATTGAGTAGCAGGGATATCATGGCAATGTGCAACCATATGGTCACTTGTGGTGTGTTGCCCACTTCTGGATGATAGAACATCTATGATTGATTCTACCCATTCAGATTTCTCCTATTTTGGATGCCTAGTAATCCATAACCATGCATATTGGATGATTTCTAGGATGTGAAAAAATATACTATTGATGTGAATTGGATGATTTCACATGTTTCTCAAAGACTTCTGACCGGCTCCTTCTCCTTTCCTTTTCCAGTGATTTCTGTTTCACATAAAACTTTTTGCTCCATTTCAAGTTTTTGTGTCATGCATCATTTTCTGATTTTGTTTCACATTCTGGCAACCATGTTCCAAATAACTAACATGCTCAGTGTTTTCTCTAGGCAGTAAGAAGAGAGAACAGCTATTAGTGTCTCTGATCCATAGAATGTATTCCTCACCTAGGTTCATTCTCAAAAGTTGCTCTTGAAATGTAGTTCTAGCTTGTGCTTTGAAGTTATACATGTGAGAATATTGCATATCATTGATCAATAGTTCAGAGCAATACCTTATGCGCGAATGTCCTTGGTACATGAAACTAAACCTTCAATTGGTAAATGAAGTTCAATCTTTGTATTTTAGTAGATATTATTTTTCAGTTTCTTGATGCAGTTCTTTGGCTGGATTGCAGGGACACCTTTTCACATCCTCCTTGTACCTTGGTACAACCATCAATGCAAGCTGCTTCAAAAGAATTTCTGCATGTCCCAGAATTTGGTACTTGCTTCTCTATATCTAATTTGATGATCCCAAAGCATTATTGCCCGCTGATTATGAGTTTTAGTTTCATTTAAATGTGATCATGTATTGTATTTTGTGGAGCAGGTAAGAGCTTTTGTCCTCCAATCTATCCTCTCGGAAACCAGCCATGGCAATTGAATGATGTTGTTCCTCTGGTTTCTCTCCATTCCCTTCAGAGCAAACCTTCACCTGTTCCTCCATCTTTTGCTTCCCAGACAGTCATTGACTGCCAGCCTCTTATGGTACATATTAGATCTTGTCCATCAGAAAGCTTACTGACCCATTTTCTTATCCATATCTTTCATTGTTTCTCTTTCATGTTCCTTGCAGATTATTCTTCAGGAGGAATCCTGTTTGAGAATCTCCTCCTTCCTAGCTGATGGAATTGTGATAAATCCTGGTGCTATTTTGCCGGATTTCTCAATCAACTCCCTTACTTTCACTCTCAAAGAGTTTGATCTCACCATTCCCATGGATAGTGGAAAATCTGATAAATTTGCTAGTAATGGAACTTCTCAGAGCTTTTTTGCTGGAGCAAGACTCCATGTTGAGGATCTGTGTTTCTCACAGTCACCAACAATAAAATTCAGGCTGCTGAACCTGGATAAGGATCCTGCTTGTTTCTGTCTGTGGGAAGATCAGCCGGTTGATGCCAGTCAGAAAAAATGGACTACACGAGCTTCACATCTTAGTCTCTCTCTTGAAACCAGCAGTGCCTCAACAGGACATGGAACTTGTCTTGACTGGTCTTCCGGTTTGTGGAGATGTGTTGAACTGCATGAGGCATGCTTTGAGGTGGCAATGGCAACTGCAGATGGGAGCCCATTAGTAAGTGTGCCACCTCCTGGAGGCATTGTTAGAATTGGTGTTGCTTGTGAGCAATACTTATCCAATACTTCAGTTGAGCAGCTGTTCTTTGTTTTGGATCTCTACGCCTACTTCGGTAGAGTCAGCGAAGAGATAGCAAAGGTTGGAAAGAATAAACAGCAGAACAGTGGAGGAGAATCCCTGGGAGGGAGTCTACTAGAGAAGGTTCCCAGTGATACAGCAGTTAGTTTGGCTGTAACTGGCCTCCAACTTAAATTTCTGGAGTCTTCTTCTGTAAATATTCAAGGAATGCCTTTAGCTCAGTTTGGTGGGCAAGGTCTATTTGTAAATGTTAGTCATAGGACCTTGGGTGGTGCTATTGCGGTCTCCTCCAGCCTACGATGGGAGTGTGTCTGGGTGGACTGTGTGGATGCAGTGGTTACCTCCATGTATGAGAATGGTACAGAGAATCCTGATTGTGCTTTGCCAATGGCTGGGAATGGATACCCTCAAATGAGAGCTGTTTTCTGGATTGATAACAGAAGCAAGAATATTCCAAATAACAATCATGTAACAGTTCCATTTCTAGAGATAAGCACAGTGCATGTGATGCCTTATCGTGCAATGGATATGGAATGCCACAGTTTGAGCATATCTGCCAAGGTTGCTGGTGTACGTCTTGGTGGTGGAATGAATTATACTGAAGCCCTACTGCACAGGTTTGGTATACTGGGGCCAGATGGTGGACCTGGGGAGGGCTTGTCAAAAGGTTTGAATAATTTATCTGCAGGCCCATTGTCAAAGCTTATGAGAACATCGTCTCTTATTGAGGTTGATCAGGAAGAGGGTAAGGAACTACAGTCTCTATTTTGATTCTTTAAAATTGACCACAACTTTAGGTCAAAACAATTCATGAAATTAAAGAATTATAGAACATCCCTGATGTTTTAAAGGTATCAAAGGAATGACCTTCACACTCCCAAATTTGATGTAGCACTCAATTATTTAATTACATGTCACAGAAACTATTAGACCTATTATTTTCAAAAGAACTATCAACATTTGTATAAAAAAGGTATCTCATAGAGTGAGTTGGCATTGTCAAAATATGGGAGTATCGGGTATTATTTCTCTTATTATAAGCATAAATGCAAGGTAACAGCATCGCTGCGTCACCTGGAGGTTACGGGTTCAAGGCATGGAAGCAGCCTCTTGCAAAAATGCAAGGTTAGGCTGCTTACTATGGACCCTTTGTGGTCCAACCCTTCCCTGGACCCCGCATATGCTGGAGCTTCACGCACCGGGCTGTCCTTCTTCTAATTTATAAGCATAAAAATTATCATCCTCTTGACCACATGCAGAAGCTTTTCTTGTAGCAGACAAAAAGCATGTTGTTTATGAATTGTTGACACCTTGTAGAATGCCTGCAGCTTTGCCTATGATATTTGCTTACTTGTCAATATTTGCCAAGAACTTCTTGTAAAGCTTACTATATGTGCAATTCATAACTATTTAGTGTTTTTAGCAGCTTATCATGCCTTTCACAGTTGTCACTAGCAAGATCTGTGGTTCTTCCACACAAAAAATATAATTACCTTCCATAACCTGTCCAGCTGATCAGCTGTTGGTAATATGTTGATGTTGTAGAAGTTGTAAGTGTTCTTATTCATAAATGCGGCACCATCTCCTGTATGATAATTCCTTGCGAGTAACTACTTAAATTATGCAAAACACACTTACTGGGATCTCACCATCTCGTATGGTCATGAGTTGTAGTCTTTATATTCTGGAGAGGAAATATATTCTTCACCTGATTATTTTCTTGTTTAAGTTTCGTTCCAATTGTGTGTATTAGATTGTTTGATCATTATCCTGACTTTCTGCTTTCAGATGGGAGTTACGAAAATGGGGATTCTGATGTGCTTTTGGAGTTGGGAAGGCCAGATGATATAGATATATCTCTAGAATTAAAAGATTGGTTATTCGCTCTCGAAGGGGCACAGGAGATGGACGAAAGGTTGGGATCTTACAATTGTGATGACATCAGTAGAGAAGAAAGGTGTTGGCATACAACATTCCGGAGTTTATGGGTGAAAGCTAAAAGTAGTCCAAAGGACAATGTGTGTAGCACTGAAAAACCATATAAGACACAAAAATACCCAGTGGAATTAGTCACGGTGAGCATTTGATTTGGATACATGTTCTCTAGTATCTAATCTCCCTTATGTTATTTCACAGAGTAGTGGTTGCTGAAACGGAAATAAGCGCAAAAGGTTTCTATTCAGTCAGTTGCAGAACTAACATATTTCTGTATTAATTCAAAACTCAAAATATTGAGGATTTCTGTGTTAATTCAATTTAGTCCATTCTTGAAACCAAGAAGATATCATCACAGCTGTTCACTGCTTTTTGGCTTATGAACTAAATACTAGAGAAAATTGATCTCTATAACAATCCTTTTCTAGTAATATTCTTGGAATGATTCTTAATGATTGGTTCGCTTAACTGCAGAGTTACCTAAATGATTCTTAATGATTGGTTCACTTAACTGCAGAGTTACCTAAAGAAACTACTTCCAGATCTGGTGTATCCTGATCTGATGGTTATTTGGTCAGATTGCATAGTTACCAAAATGTTCTGAAATGGCTTGCAGGTGAGTGTTGAGGGTTTGCAGGCTTTGAAGCCTTATGCAAGGAATGACATTCTGCAAACTAGTCTTTCTTCCAAAGGCTCTGTAGGGAACTCTGGAGGGGTAAATCTTGAAGTCCGTATGATATTATGTGAGGAAAATGAGGGATTTGAAATGGCCAAGTGGGTGGTAGAAAACTTTAAGTTCTCAGTTAAAGAGCCGGTAACAAAATTTTAGACTTATGCTTAGGCTTGCTTTATCTTATCATTGCACTCTGCAATTATGAAGCTTAAAGCGTTGCTTTTCATGTATTCTTCTTGCAGATCGAGGCAGTCGTGACCAAGGAAGAACTAGAACACCTTGCTCTTCTTTGCCAGTCTGAAGTAGAATCAATGGGTCGAATTGCTGCTGGGATTCTCCGTGTACTTAAACTTGACAAATCCATTGGCAAAGCCACAATAGATCAACTCAGTAACCTCGGTATGTTACAGGAATGCGAGATATTTATTCGTTTTGTCTGAGTAGTTTGCAAATAGGGTTCACTGCGATTCAAAGTTATACATTGAGTTTCTTTGTTCAAAGTGGTATGCAGATAGTTTGTCAGTGCAAAGGCTTCAAGTGATACATTGTTAAATTTAAGTACTTCCAATTACTATTTTATGATTATAATTCGTTCAGTTACTGAAAGTCTCACACCAGTTCAGAATTCAGACTAGATTGACTCGAGAGATCCATAGCTCGGACTATTCACTATCTGGTTCCAGAAATCAACTGTTTGCGTTCTTCAAAGTGAATTGCCTTTCTAGAATAACTGCATGGATTTGCCTAAACCAGACTTTGTCAATTAATTGCAGGAAGTGAAAGGTTAGACAAAATCTTTACACCAGAGAGACCCAGTCGTCGAAGTAGTGCTGGTAGTATTAGGTACTCTCCGTTGGCACATATGGCTAGCGAGAGCCCAAGAGACGGCTTGGATTCAACAATTGCTTTGCTTGAAGATGCAGTTTCAGATTCACAAGCCAAGTGCTCGGCCCTTGTGTCTGGATTAGATAGTCCAGAATTTTCTGTACATCTGGAGGAAATAGACACTCTCTCTCAGAAGATCGGAAGTATGCAGATACTGTTGACAAAATTGCGCACACAGATTTAATAATTTATGCCGTTCATCTATAGTATTAGGTTGGAATTCAGAGTTCAAATTTTCAGATTGTGTGCCGGGTCCATTCTTTTTGTATATATAGAATACATGTGTCAAGAGATGAAAAAACAACTAATAACTGGGGGTCAATGTAACCCTGAAAATTTTGTGCCTTCCAAGGCATGCCAAGTGTATCATTTTTATAAGAGAAAAATCGATGCTTGATTCTGCCAGCTTCTCAACTGATAACTGGTGGCCAATTTCTCAACTGATAACTGTTTTTAGAAGATTAAAAACAACTAATAACTGGTGGCCAATTTCTCAACTGCTTGAAACAATTGTGCAGCTGCTGTTATGCCACAAACTTTCTTGGCACTAAAGAAATGCTTAATGGTACTGAACTGCGGATTCCAACTTGACACGAGCCGTTCAAGAAAAAAAAAAAAATTGAAAAAAAAGCTTTCCATGCAACTTAGCAGACAGAATTATTTTATGCGGAATTTTCCTCCATAAAAGGAGAATTTGATCAGAGGGCTATTTTTCAATCAAACTAAGCCGTCACCAAGTTTTAATCTTTTTGCTTCGGTTGGGGGTATAGAAAAATCATTGAACTTTCTGCCTTCAAAATCTTTTGCAGGAGATTTTGGGTTTCCCAGCATTCCAAAGTCAGGAAATAGATTTATTTGGAACTCAAATCTCTTCCGTACTTTTGTATCAACCAGAGAGGCCCTAGCTTCTAGGTGACTCCACTTCCACATGATTTTCACTGTTTTGCTCCACTGGGAGAAAAAAGGAAAAGGAAATGCAACAATGTAGAAATAGTTGTGTAATTTGTGGGTGTGGAAGTACTGTAACGATCCTTTTGGATGCAATGATCTGAATTTCAGCGGATGAGGCTCATATCCATCAGACAGATGGACAAGGGTTTGGAGCGCCTGGATAGAGGAATGCCATGGGAGCGTGACACCATGGCAAATTGCTGTACGGTATCCCAACTTTTGCATGAAGGCACCCAACTTCGGACGACCAAATCTGTTTATCTCATTATCCAACTTTTTTACGTTTAATAGTGCAAAATGCCTACATATTGAATGATTGTAGCATCTGAAAATTTGCAGTTTAAAACTTCGTATAAACAATAATCCGCATTCAACAACAGTAAATCACATTTTAAGTACAAAGAATTGCCCTGACTGTTTGTTAACAAGATATTCAAGGCGATGGCAATCAGACAAGCGGGTGGGATCCGTCATGCGATAGTGGGAAGCTCAATGGTAATTTTACGTTGCGCGTGCTCGCTCTGCTGTAGCATTCCTCTTCAGAACATAGAGTTCCAGGTTCATTTGGAGCCATGGAAATGGATAGCTGGCTCTGTGAACTTCATAAATAGCACAACGGCTATGGTCGTGCAATGCAAGTAATCCACTCATTGTCGCCTAGCAGAACAATGGTTGGATCATCAAACCACTTTTAATATATGAAGGGCATGTCGATGGCAAATGGGAGATGAGTCCCACACATTAATTGGAAGAACATGAAAGAAGAAAAGAGGAATGGTTCCTCTCATTTAATATTGGTTTGCCATACTAAATTACATGATAGCATACAAATTTCTTTCACAACAGGATAGCAATGACAGTCTCAGAAATCAGAAAGAACTAGGACTCATAAGTTACAAAATCTTGCATTATCATACTGCAGAAAGATAAAATCCATATGCTTAACATCACCCAGCTAGCCCAACCATTTACAGTCAGGAAAGCATGCATTGGGCCATAGCTGAACAGACCTCTAACCAATGACAGTTTTATGAGGTAGCATCCCATCGCCAAATTGTGCCATCTTCACAGCAGCTAAGTATGGTACTGAAACAGTTCAGAGAAAAAAGAAATAGGCTTCTCAATCCACTGGTGCATACGAAAAAGCATTACTCTTTCTGAACTGCTATTCTCAAAATTGTTGATGTGAAAAGTAACTGAACAGAACAAGTACCTTCCATCAAACGACATGGCTGTCTGTCTGATTGGAGATTTGCATTGAACATGAGACAACCTGGAACCACAGCATGCGTATGGAAAAGGAAAAGAGGTAAAAACAAACAATGGAAACAATTAGATTTGGAAAAGCAAATCAATGAAGGAATAGTGTCAGCAAATAAAGTAGACTAACCTAGATATGAGAATAGGGGGACTAGATTGAAGTTCCCAAACATAAATCTTGCCTTCCCTATTTCCTGTATAGAATACCAAATGGTGAAACAATTCTTCAAGAACTTATATAAAAGAAACTATTTTGGAAATTCTAGATTCTCATGTGTCGTGATAGCAATTGAATTATTTGGTAAACCATTTTATTGATGATATAAGGGCCTGTTTGGGAAATTTGTATTTTGTATTTTTCTATTTCACAACAGAACATGTTTGGTTTTCTGTTGTGAAATAGAAAGAAAAAATCAAGAAAAGCAAAAAATACAAGTTTCCCAAACAGGTACAAACAGATCGATAGAAGTCCTATACAACAACCCTTAACTCTTGTCAGAAAGGTCTAGTAGTTATCTTTGAACTCTCTTCGCTAAAACTGACAACTACTTATTGTAACGGAAAAAACTACTAACATTTACTCTCACTAAAGTTGCAACTTCTTTAGAGAGGCCTCTTATTTTTTTCTGAATTTTTGGCTTCAGAACAGTGTTAACCATTTGATATTGTTTAGAAATGCAATAAACAACTTTTAGAGGCGTGATTGTCATCCATACTGGACAAAGTTGAAAGTGAATTAGAAGAACATCCTTCACCTATTGCTGCTGCATTGTAATGAAAATCACACGAAAACTTGATGAACCAAATATCACATTCTGGCACAGGATATTTCTGAAGAATGTCAACAGTACCCTAAACACAAAAGAAGATCAGCATTATTTAGTAAAGCAATAACCAACTTCATATTATCAATGTTGATGAGTGCAGCCGAAAATAGAGACAAGTTATATCAAAATATTGCACAAAAGCTAGCATTCAAGTGAAGATGTACAGCAGGACTTCTTACCTCACCAGGACTTTGTTCCTTCGTTTGTGGTTCCCACAAAACAATTTCATTGTCAACGCTCTGCATTGAGTGAAAATTTTGAAGCAATTAATGAAATTGACTGCTTGCTGAGCACTACATCTGACTAAATTCATACAAACAGAAATAAGAAAAAAAACAACTCTGTGAAGTAAACCACCAAATAATGGTCCACATATTATAGATGAGAGGGCCTACTAAATATGTATTTGTCTCTCCCTATTTTACTTGCATGCGTTAAATTTATTTGGGTGTAAGTTTGACAATTTTCCAGATTTAGGGTGCTTCAATAATCAAATAATGCCTCTGATGGGATATGGCTACTCCTCAATAGCAATATTCCAGATTTTAGGAGAGGAAGTACTGTCTTCCCTCTACAAGGGAATTCTCTCATATCTGCAGGAGGTAAAAGTTGCTCTCTGCCATTACTGTATATGCCAGACCTGTAAGTCTTTTCCAGGTAGTACCTTCCAGTCAATATTTTGGTGATAACAATGTCAATGTCTATGGATTTTATCATCAACTTGATGAATTAATTTCAGGATATAAGACTTTCCTATTATAACAGGTTGTTCAAAAGGATCTCCTGTTATTCGGCTTTTTCCTGGATACTTGGGTTCAAATACCCATGGATTTGCTGTTTGCTTACTAGCTAAATATAATTCAAGAAACACTAGTTTTCTTGAATCCTCTTGCTCATATCTCCCATCAAAAGGTACTATCCCTCTTTTCATTAAGAAGAACAACTTTCTTTACACTTGGCATTTTTGATCACATGCCTGTGCTAAGGATGGAAAGCTTCACAAAGTAGGCAATTCTTACCATGATCAAATTGGTTTCCAATCTGGAATAGAATTCAATTCAAAATGAGAGCAGTAACTTTCTATAGGTCTGTGGATGCAGTACTGAATAGTAATTCACCTTTGACAGGATGAAATCACCGAGCCATCTAGTGCAGTCAACATAGTTGGTATGAACCGAAGCTATGAATACCTGGAAAAATAAGTCATCTTAGTATGAATATTTCCTTGTAAAAAAAAATTAAATAACTGATACATACAGGAAACTGCACGTATTTTGTGGGGAATTTGGATGGGAGGTCAGTCCATGTAAAAGACTTCTCAACATATGTCCAGAACTCTGCAGAAAGCTAACAAATGTCACAACAAAGGAAATTATAACAATAAAACCACCTAAAGCAAACTAATTTGCTTGCAAGTAAACTTCATAGCATGTATTAGTCACCTTTCATTGACCAAATCTTGACAGTATTATCCATACCACAGCTTGCTATGCGGTATATATCAGAAGGATGAAAATCCTACAACAAACCCAAATTCCCTTTGATTGGTTAGCATAGTACCATAGTTATAATTCTTCACAGTTGATGACAGAAATTGTTTTTTCTAGGCAACAAGTTTTGTGTTAGTTGGGATTCACGACAGGAATTGCCCTTGGACAAGAAACGGGAAATTATATTTAATAAAAGGCTGTCTCTACGACTGTATGTTAAAAACAAATCAGTTCTCATTATCAAAATTGTAAAATTAAAGAGAGGTGTAGAAAACAAAGCTAAAGGGAATAAATATCACCATTATGAAAGGCAATATACATTTACAATTCATAAACTGGAAAAAAAAAGGAAAATTTATGAACATATATATGCACTTACAACACTTAGGACTTCGTTACGGTGGCCACCAGCTCCAGCAAATATTAAAATGCATATCCCAGTATGCACATTCCATAGCCGAACAGATTCATCCTGGTTAAGTATTCTAGAATGTCAGAACAGTTATAAAAGGCTATAGAAACACACTATAATTGAAGATGGTGAATATTCACCTTGCTTGCTGACACTATGAGTGAAGGTTTCAAGGCCTGAGTCCTGATTTCATTTATTGATTCTCCGTGGCCAACAAAACTCTGCATATGTACAATACAGTAGAACAAAATCTTCGAATAAATCATACTATCCATAGTTCTAGACTTGGGAATGAACACAAAAGTTGCTTTCTACCACTAAAAGAATGAAAATCTTCAAAATTTAAAGGATTTACAATTCTCAACGTAATTATAGGGTATGGTTGCATTGCCTGTTTTCACATGCAAATTAGTTAATAAATATGAAAACGCATGGGTTTAACCAAGGAGAAGAAATAAACTTGTAGTCAAACCAGAAGTGTCCAATATAGAGTACTAGTTAGGTGGTACCTTATGGATCCTTTCACCGCCACAATCAATTACACGAATTATACCATTGATTCCACCTGCGACTAAGAATGGGGTTCCATCAACATTGCATGCCCAACTTAGAGTGTAGAATGACTCATCCTTCTGAACTAAAAATCACACGAAAAATCAAACAAATTATTAGAGAAGTCCAGAAAAATACAAGGCTTAATAAATGATAAAATGCTTATTTGAAGGGAAGAACACCCCACATACGTCTTCATCAATGTATGCTTGCAGAACTGCAATAATACCTCCTTCAAGGCATTGGTAGATAGTCACCTGAGAAATCATCACAGATTTTGTGTCATATTGAGTGCAAAGTGGAGATTAAGTAAATATAATAAGCAAAAGGAGTTAGAAGCACATTTTAAACGAGCTTCCTGCTTCAAAATATGAAAAATCAAAATATATTACTTATTCTTTATAGTTCAAGACTCCAAGTTAATATATTAGTAGAAACTAATGACTCAATTATCAGAATACCAGATGCCGGGAGGAATCGAAAGTATATAATATGTCTTATTAGATTACCATCAGTCTTTCAATGTTTACCTCCAAAAGGATGCTGAATTAGCAAATGATGGCCTAACTACTAGATGCTTGCAACTTGACCATGCTACCTTGGAAACTCATTGGTGGGGTATTAGCCAGAATAATTTGGAGGCTATTTCACAGCATTGTTTAATTCCCACTCGACCTCAATTATGGATGTGGCATGTATAGAGAAGTTGTCTTGATGGCGGAGATAAGTTTAGTAGGATTAAGATTCCAGGTAGACTCCTTGGAAAATATTTTACACACTTTGAGCCTAGTTTTCAAAGAAATATAAGGCTGGTTCATGATCGATACATCAGGGTTGCACATTGGGCGTAAACTTACACCTGCGTCCTATTGGATTACACAGTCAAACAAGAAAATAATCTAGAAGTCAGTATAGTGCCTTTGAATGTGTATGATGACAGCAATTTGGGGCTCTTTATATAACAGTTCATACCTATAAATAAAAAGGGCAGCTAGGGGCATGAAGCTCCTGTATATGCAGGGTCTGGGAAAGGAGCAGAACACAAAGGGTCAATAGTATGCAGCCCTACCTTGCATTGCAAGAGGCTGTTTCCATGCCTTGAACCCGTGGCCTCAAGGTCACATGACGATAACACTACCGTTGTGCCAAGGTCCCCCCTCAGTTCTTACCTATAAATACTGGCTAGAAAATGCACAAATTACACCGAAATAACAATTTAAGTGTTGAAGCAGCATCAATGCCTACCTACTAATGTATCAATTTCAAGTGGCGCCAACACAGACAAGTGATGTACAAAGGGAAAGACTCTTTTCATAATGGTACTTGACCCTAGAAACACTCAAAGCTTGTAAACTTCTTTTTGTTCCAACCTCTATCTCTACGTTGCGTCTTTCTTCCCTCTAAAAACAACTGCAGATACAAACTTCTAAGTGTTTTTACAAGGTGTTGCATCTATTAGTTCTTACCAAACAGGGTTCAGTTGTTTAAACTAAACGCTATTAAATCCTCAAACTCTTCTATGAAGAAAAGAGAAATCATCAAACAACTAAGCTTTCACGTTTTAAAGGCAAAATGGGTCCAAATCAAACAAACCACCACCATATAGTCTAAAAATAAAAGATGGGTATTTATAGATTAGCTAATAGAAGCAAAGAAATAGAGAGAAAAAGAGCAGCTATTTGCGTTCTTTTTTTCTGGGCATACTCGATTTCCTCCGACTGTGGCGAAGACGTTGTAGTAATTGGCATCAATGAAATTGAAGGCGATTGCATAGAGTGGTCGTTTCCCTTCCTGAAGCCTGTTGGTGACTTTGTATTCTCTTTTCTTCGATGGGGTGAGAGATCCCACCACTGGCTCACAACCCAGAGCAGTTTTCACCATTGTACGCATTGTTTCTCCGCCCTTCTACAAACTCGGCTGCTTCCTTCCTAGCACTTCTTGCCTCTGTCTCTCTTCCTATGTTCCTATGGGACTTCGAATTTACAAATTTTCTCAAGAGAGGTCGAGCTAAGGGAAAGGGGGAGGGCAAGCATGATAAAATTACAAAAATGCTCTTACATTAGTAATGATTTACAAGCTCTTTGTCTCCAGTTTATGATTCTCTTTGGAGCGCAAAAAGATCAAACACTGTCTCGTTGACAAATGGTAGGGTGTTGGCCAACAACCTGCTCTACTGAAATCAGCCTGGTCGGATGTTCGATTTCGCAGTTTTCCGTTTGGCTGGGGATTAGTCACAAACCCGATGAACGTGTGAGAATAACGTGTATTTAAAGACAATTCGCCATCTGTGTCTTATTTACGCCCTCCCACCCCTTTTTGAAACTATTTTTGGAAGTAAATACATAGAGAGTCTAGAAAGACAAATGAGCACATGATAAAACATACTATGTATAAAGCAAACACCCAGAAGGGAAGTCTTTGCACAACGGTAAAGTTTTCATCGTACAATCTTGAAGTCACCGGTTCAAGGTGTAGAAATAGCTTCTTACAATAATACAAGACAAGTCTGCTCCTCCTGAGCCTACAGGAGCTTTGTGCACCGAACTACCCCTTTTATAAGGCAAACACCTCAATGCATGGGTAAATCAATCGAATGTTTAATTCGGGGTGTTTGCTTCCCCTAGCAGAGGCTCTTCAGAAGATCACAAAGCAATTCATAGCTACTTTGGATGAACTTTTTCAATTTTTGTCTTCTCATTTAGGAAATTGGAATCCCGTTCTCCCAGCACATCTCTTTCTTCAAAGAGTTCTTAGTGTCTGTGCGTGTAAATTATTTCCTGATTCGGACACGCTAGAAACCTATTTGATTTCTGATGAAGACCATTCATCCTCGGCTCATATCTTACATACTAAACATCCCGTAAATATACTTCTCATTTAGAAGATCTTAGTCTTCCCGATTGGTTAATATATTTTTTCCAAGCTTTCTGGAATTGGATTTCCTGCTAAGGAATAATAATGTTTATGAACTTAGAATCATCCAATGAAAATATAGTTTTGGTGCATGACATGTCTAAGATTCAACCTTAAAATGAGCGCCTTTTTGTTTCTTATTCTGAATAGCAAGTGGATTCCCTCAAACATTAGTCACACGTGTTTTTTGCCCGTGGAATAATTTACACACACACAAACACTATGGAAGTTCTCTGTTTCGTAAGCGAACCTACGGACGTCTTAATTGATGTCTTGGGCAAGTTTTGGTTCCACGCAGACGCATATGTCATCTGCAATTTAGTCCAGAAAGAACTTACCTTCTGTTGGCGGAGTTCCAATTGAGGCTTAACGTACCAAGGGTGCAGGTTCATTTGATCAAAGTTTTTTTTCTTTCCATCTGTGGTCATTGGTCACCGGGTTACATTAACAAATTCGATCATATCAACATAGCACATACATAAAATTAAGGCGAATGCTAGGTAAGAGCAGCTTTTCAAGTCATCTAGTGTTAAATAGCAGTTACTTTCTCGGCTCCAATCAAATGTTCCAAACCACAATGAATGTTTGTTTTAGCCAAAATCACATTTGTTTTCCTAGTAAATCTTTTTTACCTGTTTTCTCCTCTTAAAAGAGTAAGAAACATGATACAAAATCAATTTTATAACCGAGCAGGGAATCACAGTAGTCCTTGTTTAAGCATTACTCCTCAAAAGCTAACTTAGTTGCGACTATCACATCAATTATGCTTCTTGCCTTCACCAGAATCATTTTCCATTATATCCATCTTAGCCAACATTTCACTCACTGCTCAGCCTGTTTTCCATCAGGAGTTTTAGTAGGAATCCTCCTCCAAGGCTCACAGTACAAGAATAATTGTGTTTGAGGCCTTATCCTAGAAAATAATGGAAGTTCTTAACTAGGGAATGACGATACAGAATTTGGAAGATCCTCCCGTGGTTCTGCAAGCTTAGAGACTTAAAACTGCCAGGTTTGTCTTGGTGACTAGGCAACATGGTTCCCTTAAATTGTAATCGATCATGATTCCATTTTCTTAATGTTCATGGTATAGGATGGAGGTGGAACGTGAAGCATTAAGCAATAACGTGGTACATTTGTCTAAAGCACTTCTTGAAACTGCATATTGTAGCTAAATGGCAAACCATGGCTGTTGGAGCTACGAAGTTTGTGTTATCATTGATTTTATTTTTCCTAATGGCAGATGAAACTCATCTGGGAGAAAAGTGCTAAAATAGCAGGGACTTAACTTAGCTAGTCCAGAGAACAAAACAATACCTCACATAACAAGCCCAAAAATCAGGGGATATAGGGGGAAGCAGACCTCATCAAGAAGAAAAAGCTGAAAACAATGTGCTGAAGAAGGGCCACTCAGCAAGACATTCTACCCAGAGGCCTCCATGAGGCTGCCTGCTAGGCAAGACCAGGCTGAATAACCCAAACAAAAGTAGTTAAGCAGGAAACAGAAGACAACCCCACTGGATAACGAAGAACCATGAGGTCGGAGATTATATGTCTTTAATTTTCCAATGGTGGGTGGATTCTCACCCACAACATTATGATTAGGAGATAAGATAGGCACTAAACCAACTCGGCTAGGTGCACAAACCTGTGGAATTCATTTGTTAGTATCCTTAAAATATTTTCTTATTGTTGTTTCAGAATAAACCCAACACAGTTCGAATATGAAGACGATTGCGCTACCATTCTCAGAAAAAGAAAAAAGTGAATACACTTGTGTCTAACATAAAGATGAGATATGAAGAATTCTCCATACTCAAATTAGAAATTTATCAGATTAGGAGCTGAGCATCTCATTAGCAATGATTCTAGTGTATCAACGGCATGCCGATGCAATACAATTTGGTCTAATACTTCTGCTGCAGGAGTTACTTTAACAGTTTTTTCAACATTATACCAATTAGCATGGCAAGCACCTTGCATTCAACCACCAGGTACATGTAGGCGATGAAAGAAATCAACCAAGTCAACTTTGCCAGGCCCAAGTATATGTTCCGCGTTGCCTGCAAAATTATGTAGTTGAGAACTGCCAAAATGGAGCACATCAGGGCCATGCTATTGCAGACCAAGAAAATAATGTTGAAAGCTCTAACTTTCGCTAGTGTGGCCGTGCCGCCACTCGGAAACCCACCGGGTACGGTAATACCTGCCGTAAAGGTGTCTGTTAGGACGAGTGCAGCTACCACGATTAATGGATCACTTGCAGCAATTCTCTTCTCATCTACTTCACTTCTAGTGCCATCTTTTAGGATCTTCCCTTCCTCCCTTTGGACTCAAAGTTCACCATGTCTTTGTAACTTCCGTTCCATGTCTTTCTGTGGTAGGGTCGAAAGTATATGTAGTCATAAGTCAGCTGGAATACAAGTGGAGGTGGTTTTCTACTCGAGGTGGATTTGCCTAGTGTAAACTTGAGTAGCTAAAAAGAAGGTTGAATACAGCAAGTTGTTTCTGAAAAACAACCAACGACTTTGTTAATGGAGATTTCATATTTGTCGAACATTGTCAGGGCGATTCCTCATTACTGGATTTAAATCGGGAGAGTTCGATGACGGATGAAATTTGGCTAACTCCCTCTTACAACCAAAAGAGAGCCCGTTACTAGTATCTCTCACTCTCTCTCTCTCTCACTCACTCATATCATGTGTCCGTTTATTTAACAGGGTGGGAAGTACCCGAGTGTTGTCCCCGCGGATGCTGCTTCTGAGAACATCTAGAGCTGTACAGACCATCCTTGTTCAAGAGCCTTTCTACCAGTATTTTGAATGAAAGACTTCTACAATGTTTCACGGCCAGATGGAGCGTGTTATTTCCTTCTTTATCGGTCTCGTTTATCATCCAATGCGATTCAGGCTTGGCGAGTAAGAACTATGAAGGATTCATCATTAATGGTGGCAATGTGAAGTGCGTTCCTGCCATTTATGTCAAGCTGCTCCATTGTATCCGGAACCATAAGAGAGAGTAGGTCAACAACTCCTTCAGAGTCAGAAGTGGCAGCTACGTGTAATGGTGAATGCCCAATGTTGTCTAAAATGAAAGCACCTGAGATGTCAGCTTCCAAACTTTTGAAGTAGCTTATTCTCCAAACTTTTTGAATTCTTGGACATCCTCAATTTACATGAAAGGGATCCGCAATTTATTTATCAAAGAATACAGAGAGATTATTAAACAACCAAATTAATGCATCATGGAGACAATCATTAAGCGGGCTCACAGTGTCACATGGAGCCATCAAATGGTAGCCAGCCATGTTTCCTATTTATGCATTCTCTATAGCCAAAGCAACAACTATGAGAAAATCAGAACACGAAAACTTGCTTGCCCGAGTCCTATCATTAGTTATGTTCAGATTGAGTAGGTAATTCTGATGACTGTTTACTGCTTGAACTCCCCCAATTAGATGTTATGCAGTTTTTTCAGCTTTGTTAGTTAAACCTGCCTACTTTCGGTTGGCTTCTAATAACACGAGTGCCGCACGATAATGCCCGTTTGACACTGCTTCATGTTATGCGGTGTTGTCCTCCTTATTCCCCATTCGCAATGACCCCCCTGTTCAATCTTCTAAATTATTGGACGACGTACTGGAGACCCTCCTGCATGGTATAATCAATCAGAATCTTTATCGATATGTTCGCGCCTTGCAGTACAGTGTAATGTCATCTTCTGAGTTTGCCTGCATGAGATGGGAGGGTCAACGAGACAAGCCGCTAACAACAAAGCCTGGACGTCCAAACCTGGCTACAACATGTAGTATCGTGTTTGCACGATGAGGTGCAACACACAGAGGATGGATTTGTTCCCAATATTTTCTAATACTTGGACATTTCCAAGCTTTGCTTCTTTATATGGTGCAGCAAAAATAAAACCTACTCTTCGATAGAACATGAGATCTGTCACTCTTGCAGTACCATGGTGGAGAGTACTTCTTGATTCTTCGCCCACCGGACAGATGGCCTTTAGATGAAGAGTACTTATATAATGTAAACTGAGAGATACAAAGCGAAGACCAAAGCGGGCAAATTCAAGCAGAAAAATGATACCAGATATCGGCCAACTGCTGACGGCTAAATAAGGGTTGATAATACCCTTGAACATCAATAAGATCTTAGTTTTTTGCCTCACACAAGAAGAAGCAACGCATTTCGAGATCCTACACCATTGAAAACAACCAAGTGGTGTGGAACGTAGGAATCACTAGAAGAACTTATGCATTTGAGATCCAATCTTTCAATGTTCTACATTGAAGCTTGAGGTCAGCTTTTGGCAATCCCAAGAAGGATGACTAAGGAATTTGAAAGTGGGATTAAAGCGGGGTCTAGTAGGTCATATCTTACTACTCAACCATGATTGCTGGACAAATTCAAAGATTTCAACTCATGAAAATTTGGAATACAAACAACTCTGCATTCACTGGTTAATTGTTCAGAACACTGACTATAAATAACCTCATGTGCATAGGATGAGAGTTGGCGAGAAGGTGCCTCTTTGTTGTGAGCAAGTTGAAATGATTAACCACATCTTCCTCACATGCAAATTCACTTATGGGATTTAGTGCTCTCTATGCGACAAGTTTAATATACATTGGATTGATGCCAAACACTTGCCACTAGATCTAGAAAAGCAAGGGTTCTATGAAATTTGTTGTTTCTTTGCAACTATTTGGTGGCTTTGGTTGCAAAGGAATTAATGCCTCTATTTTTAGAGATCCAAAGGTGCATGTGGAAAGACTCAAAGAAAAGATCATTGATAATGTGGTCTTTTGGGCTACTAAGTCCAAAACCTTCAACAATTATTCTGGCACCTAAATCAAGAGGAATTGAGACACCATCACCTCCATGATTAATCATAGGAAAAAGAAGGCAAAGTGGAAGGCTTTGATTGCAGGATGGGTCAAATGCAAAGTTGATTGTTCCTTCAGCAACTCCGGACCCACGGGTTTAGGTGAGGTTGTGAGAAATGACAAGGATGATGTCATTGTTACTTTCTTGGGGCCCCTAGGGCAAAAAATATTAGAAGATGATGGAAGATTTGGGGTCCTATCTTAGAAGGATATATCTACCCGAGTGATTATTTTTGAAAGGGATTTATAGACCATAGTGACATTGCTCAAGAATCCACATAAGGCCCCATGGAGATTTGCTACTATTTTTTATGAAATTGGGGAAAGCATTTATCATTTACAAATCCAATTTAGTTGTGTCCCTAGCTGTGCAATGGCTAACAATCTCGCTACATAGCGGGTCCAACAAAAGATTGGATTGAGGTGATTATTAATTATAAGGCTTCACTTGCATTTAAGACAAATTTGGTTTTGTTTAACTTTTTTAGGCAATTATGTGCCAATATGATTTGTAATCTCTTACTTGTATTTTCTTCTACCTTCTAGGTCCACCTAGGACCCTAGTTCTATCAAGTGAATTCATCTTTCTCTGAAGGCATAGAGATGTATAAATGAAAATTTGATATAGACAAGTATGATTAGATTTTAGAGGAAAGGTGCGACCTCACTACAAGAAAAAGAGGACACTACCATCCATTCATCTGACTTCTCCTACTTCAGATATCTTGCAACCTTGAGATCATCACAATTGAACAATTCTAGTGTACCAAAAACTTGTTTTGGCTTATTGCAAATAGATAGTCACAAACTTAGTAGAGGAATGTTGGTATAAAGCACAATAGTACCCCAACAATGGTGAAGTGCCTCCACTTTTCTTTAGTGGGCTGCACATACCATTGATCCAAGCCATTCATTGACACACCTAACTTTGGATATCTCATTACCTAGAAATCATTCTAAAATAAAGTCATTAACATCTAAGAAATGTTACTTTCATCTTGCCAGATACGGATGGTCAAAATCTCTCAAGAAGCAACAATTTGCATTTGATGAAGTAAAATGCAATTTGTTGGAGCCTATGACTTTCTTTAGGAATGTTTTTGTGAATGCGATATCCAAAGTTAGATGTGGTAGCTGAATGGATTTGGTCAATGACATGTGAGGCCCTCTATGGAAAAATGGAGGTGCTAGGGTCATGTCGCAATTTATAGCAACATTCCTGAGCTTAATATTAGTAATGATAGTCCATATTCAATAACTTGATCCCTAACATTTATTTGGCAAGCACTATCTTAGATAATGCCTTTTTCTAAAATTCATTGACATTTGGCAAGCACGAGGTGTAAGAGAACTAGTTTTGCTTCAAAGTAATTTGCCAGATCCCACATTAAGAGGAGAACTATAAAAGGTTTTCATGACTTTCTGTATCGTATGGAGGCCTAAAATTAAAGGTAACCATATTTTGAAAGGTCCAAACCATTTACACTGATGAGTACGATTTAGATGGCTAATAATGACTAATGCCATTGCAATATTATCCAATTTTAGACCCATAAATCTTTTCCATCATGATTATAGCTTTTTTTATTACCATAGTCACAAAGTTTGGATTTTGAAAAAAGTCGGCAAGGAAAAAGGTAAAATTCAAATTTTTTTAGTATATATAGAAAAGAAATGACAAAAAAATTTAAAATAATTTGTGAAAATTTAAAAAAGAAACAATTAAAAGTTAGAGTTTTTAATTATAAAAATAAAAATAAAACATACAATCTACTTAATAACTTCTTGAGCAAAAGAGGTATTATTCTAAAAATATATATTATAGATAAAATTAAACATAATGTCCAAACTCTCACACAAAATTACAAAGTTCATCTCAAATTACTAGAAGAGAAAATAGTCAAAGTAAAAAAAAGATTGAATTTTTTTTCAAATATAAAACTGAAGGAAAATTTTCAAATATCCACCTAGCTTTCTAAGAAACAGCAAATACTTACTTGTCCTTACTAAATTTTCAAAGCTCCATCCAACATGTTTCACTTTTCTTCAAAGACTCACTTGCTGTTTAGTTTTGGACCAAAAATCCACTAGCAATTACATTTTATTTTAGAAAAAGACATTATTACCCTTGTAATAGCCATAAATTCTCTTCTAACAAAAAATGAAATTACATATACATACAATAAGAAAAGAGCTTATCAATTTTTCTTAGAATCAACATCCTTCATTAATTGTGGAAAAGAGAAAGAAATGTAATAGAAGGGGAGCCTTGGCACAACGGTAAAAGTTGTCATCGTGTGACCTTGAGGTCACGGGTTCAAGGCGTGGAAACAGCTTCTTGCAAAATGCAAGGTAAGACTATGTACTTTAGGCCATTGTGGTCTGCCCCTTCCCCAGACCCCACATAGGCAGGAGCTTCGTGCATCGGGGCTGCCCTTTTTAGAAAGAAATGTAATAACTTAAATTGAATTGCTTGATTTATTTGAAATCTAACATATTAATTACTCACTCACTTTGTTGTTGGAAAGTTCACCATTTCCCTTCGGGCTACAGCTTGTTGCCTTCCATCCTTTGTCTAAAACTTTCTAAACCCCACTTCTCTTTCTTCTAAGTTGATTAATTCGTAACTTTTTGACTAACATATCATCCATCATAGTACAAGAGAAGGCTAGGTGTTCGTATTACCTAATACAAAACCACAAATGGGTAGAGTAGTGGAAAATCAAATAGGAAAATATTGGAAAAACAAATGACTATGAGAAAGATAGAAGACAATTACATGGAAATTTTGGTGGAAAGAAATGAAAATGTATAAAGCTTCTATAGTAGGGCCCATTTAAGACAAGAGTTTGGCAAGCTACGAAGTTCTATAGGGCCTACATGGCACAAGACAAAGAAACTTCACTTGAAAGAAGCTCATATATGCAAGTCCACCGAGAAGAGAAAAAGAGGCAATGCGACCTCTACATATTCCACATTCGACGATAGGGTGACCCTCACTAAAACTGGGTATGAGCCTTTACTTAAGAAACAAAAGTACCTAATTAGTAAAAATTATAATAAAAAAAATAACGGTATTTAATTCTTTTTACCAAAATAACCAACAACTAGTAGAGATTCTATTAAAAATTTAAAAATTAGGTGGAACTTTAAAAATTTAGAAAGGACAAGTGAGTATTTTTCTTAGAAAGCTGGGTGGATATTTGAAAATTTTACATTTTTCAAAAGGCATTATTAATCATATAGTCATCGACATCTCTAATTTTCTTCTCAAAGATGAAGATGATATCCAAATTAAAGGTGTTGGAATACATCCTAGCCACATTCCAAAAGGACTATCTTCTAATACCTTTTATTAATCCATGCAAGCACTTCCATTATAAACAAAAAGGGTCAGATATCATACCATATGAACCATTGGTTGTAGTCCCATAGTCTGTGCCTCATTAAAGAGTGATGATTGCCCTCATCTACTAACCCTGTGGCTGCCTTGACCGATGTCTGGTTTTCTGTTTCACTCCTCTATAATATCAATTAAGAAGTTTATCATTAATGACTTTCAAGTTTCAATTCAACGTCCATGTTATGATACTAGTTGGCCCAAAAGAGAACTTACCAAAGGGATGCCATAACTAATATGTTACTTTATTAAAACAAGGCTGAATATGATAGAAGCATTTCTATTTTCTATTTGGTCTAACATGATAGTTCACATTCATCTTTTTATTCTTAATATGACATGTTTTAGCGAATAATGATAGTTTTCTTTTAGATGAATTTTATTTCTTTAGTTTAAAATAGTTCTATGAATATATGTAACAACTACTAGTTGGAGGGAAGAGAAATAAAGATATCCTTTTGCTAAGAGTTTCTGTTCTTCTCAAATTTGAACCACAAGGAGGCGTTCTCCTTGAATTGAACCATTTTATCTAGGATCATAGCAAAACATCATTTGACGTTCTTGCACTTGACGACGCTGCTCTACACGAAAGATCCTTTCAGCCTTCTTTAAAGCCATTTTTGATATATTCTTGACTCTGTTTTTTTTTACAACTCTTCCACTTCCTTAGCTTGCCTCATAAGAGCTGCCACCATCCATGGGTCACTTACAACATAATAAGTTGATTTAGTGCTGAAAAGACTGGCTTGCTTAACTGACACATCATGTGTAACATGAGGAGGTAGATGAGGGTTATTGTACAAACGGAAATGGAAAATTTTAAGGTAACTTATCTTGAGTCATAGTTGGGAGGCGGAATCAATTCATCTTCTAAGGGATGATCAAATGAATTTTCAAAGTCATGAACCTTCTCCTGTTGGTTTTTCCAAGTTGGATCGCTTGACTATTTTGTTAGGTTTGGAACCACTAGCTTCACCAGTCTCGATTAACAACTTGGTCGTTGGTTGGTACATTCCCTTATCAACAACAGGAATGGAGTCATCTAAAGAAGAAGGTCTGGAAGGGATGGTGAGAATCGGTTCCATATTCGGGGTATGAGCCACAAATGAATGTGAAATGCATGCACCTCCTCTAGCCTTCCTTTTATATTCACCAACCATTAGGTGCATAAAGAAAAGATTGGCAATGTGTAACACACTCAAAGCATAACTTTGTTGACTGAGAAGCAGCACTATGTAGTTGGTTAATCATCTTCTTTGCTCAATTTGAGTATTTTACGATACAATGGCAGGTATTTCCACTGTAATCTCCCTCTCCAACCCCAAATGTAATCACTCTTTCTTGTTCGGCCATGACATTCTTCTCTCCATTTCCACTTGTCACTGCACCTCTATCTATAATCATTTACCAATTCAACTATTGGTGTCTCATTACCTTGTGGATGACCTTGTATCAATTCTGAGCTATAATTTCCTTTTAACTTTGCTCTCTCTCTCTCTCTCTCTCTCTCTCTCTCTCTCTCTCTCTCTCTCTCTCTCTCTCTCTCTCTCTCTCTCTCTCTCTCTCTCTCTCTCTCTCTCTCCTTGAGATGAACATACATTTCTTCCTTTTAGATCTTCAACACTGATCCAGCTATCTCCTTCCATTCACCATATTTTTGTCTTTTTAGATTCACATAGTTGTCTAAAGTTCATCTACTAAGAGATAAAGAAGGACAATCATTGATCTTGTGAAGAATGGATCTATACTCAACATAGAGCTTTGGGACGTATTCGTATAGAATCAGTTCCAAGGGGTTGTCCTCCCTACTTTAATAACAACACCCTTAGGCAAAGGCTGGTTTACTTCAACTCCTACACATAACCGAGCAAACTTCACTCTAGGAAATAATTGAGTTGGTTCGACCACAATTAATTTTTTTACCCTATCCAATTTAATAGGCCTACCAACTGACTAAGCAATCAGCTTGAAATAACTTTCTAACCAAAACTCCGAAGGTAAGTTTGGCAAACGTAGCCAAATTGGAATAATATTGAACGGTGGGATTGAATATCAAGACCCATCCTCCAAGGGTAAAAAGGGCACCCTAGTGCACGAAGCTTCCCAAGCAGCCTTACCTTGCATTTTTGCAAGAAGCTATTTACATCCTCAAACTTGTGACTTTAAGATCACAATATGACAACTCACCCATTGCACATGGCTCCCCTTCTACCTATCCTCCAAGGTTAAAGCATTAAATATGATTTGACAACTTGCCATGGATTTTTGATTAAGAGAAACCAAGAAGAAGGATGCTAGAGCTTTGTTCTTCGTTCAACAAGCAGTGCATGAGACAATCTTCTTAAGAATTGCAGCATCATATACTTCGACAAAGGCTTGGGAAACTATGAAAAAGGAATTTAAAGGTTCCACAAAGGTGATTATGGTAAAATTGCAAACTTATTGTCGTGATTTTGAAAATTTGTCTATGAAAAGTAATGAATCTGTGCAAGATTATTTGCATAGAGACTCTACTCTTGTTAATCAAATGAAGTCATATGGTGAACAAATTAATGATGAAATAGTTGTTGCAAAATTTTTGAGAAGTCTTACTTCAAAGTTTGAGCATGTAGTTGTTGCAATTGAGGAAGCGCATGATTTATCCGATTATTCTTTTGATGAACTAATGAGTTCTTTGCAAGCTCACGTAGAAAGGTTGACCAGTACACATGTAAAGAATGAGGAAAGAGCATTCCAGCTAAAGGGGGAGTCATCCCAGAAAGGCAAGGCAAAATATTCGGTTGGAAAAATACAATGTAGAGGTGGTTTTCGTGGTCGAGGCTGTGGCAAAGATAGAGGAAGAGGACAATATGGTTAAAGCAAGCAGTATAAGAGCTCAATTCAGTGTCACTACTATAAGAAATTTGGCCACAAGGAAGTTGATTGTTGGGCTAAACCAAAAGATGAAAACAATCAAGCAAGTTTTGCAGAAAAGGCAAATGAAGAAAGTAAGCTTTTCATGGCCCATTTTTGTGATACTGAATCACTGATGATGTTTGGTTCTTGGACAATGGATATTCTAATGATATGTTGGGTATAAGATCATTGTTCAAGGAGCTTGATGAGTAACAGAAGTTAGAGGTGAGTTTAGGAGACAACAAGCAGATTCAAGTAGAAGAAAAAGGTACAATTTCAATCACTACCCATGGTAAAGTCAAACTATTATCTGATGTATTATTTGTGCCTAGTTTAACTCATAACTTGTTAAGTATTGGGTAGTTAATGCTTAGTGGGTATTGTATTTTATTTGATAATGAGTTGTGTGCTATTATGGATAAAAAATCAGGCCAAACTATTGCTACTATTAAAATAGTTAGCAACAAAATATTTCCACTTGAAGTTTCAACTATTGAATATTTTGCTTTGATTGCTAAAAGATGCAGTGAGGCTAATTTTTGGCATTTGCATTATGGCGATTTAAAGATAAGTGGGTTGAAGCTTCTAAGGTAAAAGGAAATGGTTTTGGAGCTACCTAAACTTGATGCACTTGAGTTTTATGAAGGCTATGTCTATGGAAAGGAAAATAAAAAATCTTTTCTTGTAGACAAGTCTTGGAGAGCATCTATTTATCTTGACTTAGTGCATGTCAACTTTTGTGGGCCTATGAGTATTGAGACTTTTGGTGGTAATCGATATTTTTTGCTTCTTACTGATGATTTCAGATGTGTGAGTTGGGTTTACTTCTTGAAATACAAGTCTGAAGCTTTTTCCAATTTTAAAAAATTTAAAGCACTTGTTGGGAAGCAAAGTGGGCATTGCATAAAGACCCTTTGTACAGATAGAGGAGGGGAATTTCTTTCAACTGAATTTAATATTTTTTGTGAGGAAAATGGAATTCGCAGGGAACTTACTACACCATACACATTAGAGCAAAATGCTATTGCTGAATGGAAGAATAGAATAGTAGTTGAAATGGCAAGAAGAATGATTAAAGCGAAACATCTTCCAAATCAATTTTGGGCAGAAGCAGTAGCAACTGCTGTGTACATCCTCAACATTTCTCCTACGAAGATTGTCTTTAATCAAACACCATGTGAGGCTTGGAGAGGTAGAAAGCCATCGGCAAGCCACTTAAAAGTTTTCTGTTTTATAGCGTATGCTTTGGTAAAATCATAATCTCAAAAACATGATAAGAAATCTGTGAAATGCATTTTTGTTGGTTACAGTTCTTAATTTAAGGCATATAGGTTGTATAACCTTGTTGGTGGCAAGTTGATTATTAGCAAGGACATGTTGTTTAATGAAGATGCAAAATGGGAATGGAGTGATGATCAAAATTAGCATATTGAAATTTCAAAAGATGAATTGATTCCAATATGATTACAACACCAATAAATTCTAATTCATCCTCCTCTAGCAGTAACAACTCATCTACGCCAAGAAGCAATGGTTCCTCATCTTCTAGCTCTTTTAGTGAAACTCCACCAAGGAAATTCAGATCCTTGAGGGAGATTTATGAAACTCGTACATTTGCTTTTTTTGCATTTGATCCTGTATATTTTAAAGAAGCTGCAAAAGAGTAGAAAACTTTAAATTGAGTATGAAAACTTCGAGAGAGAGAGAGAGAGAGAGAGAGAGAGAGAGAGAGAGAGAGAGAGAGAGAGAGAGAGAGAGAGAGAGAGAGAGAGAGAGAGAGAGAGAGAGAGAGAGAGAGAGGCTGTACTAAGGATTATCCACTCCTTGCATTTTGGACTAGAAGATTGTAGAAGATTGTTTTGCTTCTAAGAGGTAGAGGGCGTGGGATATTCTAAGTTATATCGATTTTTAAATTACATTACTTGATCTATTTTATTCATTGATAGGATATGCACTCTCAATTCTTGAATGGTTATTGATTTGTTCGATTGATCTCATGTTTTGAGCATGCGTACCCTCTAATCCCATGATCTATCAGTGAGCATTGTTGATCCTTGAAATTTCGTGCCATGCACTCTTATCTGATTACTCTTTAATGGTCATGTGCACATTGTTTAATATGTTCTAATGTGTACATGCCACATAGTCTTCCTTTTTATTCTAAAGTTTATAGGTTTTGGATCTATCTTATTAGTGCATGTGCTTATAGTTTTTCTAATTCCTAATGCTGATGTGTCATAGATCTAATTTTATAAGGACATACACATATAGTTTTCTAAAATATAAAGTTTAACCCATGCCTCATACTCGTGTGCCATGCAAACCATATGATCATTTTAAGTTTAGTCAATGCACACATTTTATTGATTTACCGAATTCTTAGTATGCACATATTCATTTATATAACTTACAGTATTTTACCATTTGATTCCAATTGAAATTGCATGCCAATCATTCTATGTCTTGTTGGTGATATGTCAATTGATCTCTCATGAAAATCCATGTGCACGTGACTGGATCTTGTGTACTAATGTGTGTGCATAGAGATACTATATTATGCTACCAATGGATTTAAGTCCAAGGTCATGCGCACAATTATTTGTTGATTAGAGATCATGCACACATGTGCACCGCTGATCCACTTCTGATTTACCTTCCAAGTTCATGCACAATTGTCATATTGTGATCTAGGTGCATATGCACAATCGATTCATGATCCTAAAGTGACTATTGATTTATGAAAATTCTCACCATTGATTCCCTAATCTATCTACCATGCACAATCTTAAGATATGAATTATAGTTGCATGGATTGGTTTAATTTAGCCTCATAGATTATAAGTGCATGAAAGATGTATGAATTGATTAAATCCCATTCGTTAATCCATATTGATATAAGCCCACATGCTAGATAATTTTCACGCCATTGATTTGATTTGTCTTTGATTTGAGCTCACTCATATCGAGTTTTTGGTTTGGGATCACACTATTGATGTCCATGTTAGCTGTGCACCAATCCTGATTGTCTTTGTTAATCACTTGCTATATGCACACTATATGTAATTACCTTATATGTCCAATGATTCATCTATTAACATCATGACCATTTGATATCACTTGTTATATGTGCACAAATTTATAGTATGACCCACTTTACTTAAATACATGCACACATTTGATTTAAAGCAGGTTTATCCTATATCTTTGCTTTAAACCATATGTATGTGTACTTTCCATGACCCATTGATCCTTGCCTAATTATTCATGTGCACTATATTATTGTTGACATAATAGAGTGTGCTCACATTTAGATGTTTAACCAAAATTATGCACATAATGATCAATTGTCTATTGAATGATTAGAATTATGATGTCCGCACATATATCATGCATTCATTAATTCACGATCTAAGAACATTATGCGCATCCCCCATATTATGTTCATCATTGAGCAACTGATCCAATTACTTGCATACTCTTGAGTTATCGATCTTGGTAGTTTACACATTATTGAGTAATTGATCAAATTACTTTGCACACAATTGACCCTTGATTTAGAATAGGTGCACCATTGATTTCAAATTTTAAGCACCATGTGCAATGTTGATACTATGCACATGAGACTCCTCTTTCAGGACATTTTTGAAAATATAAGAAAATTCTATGACATTATGTGTGATGATTATGGAAAATATTATATTTCATCATATGCTTGATTTGCCAAATATTTCATTTAAGTGCATGTGTACTCATATGATGAGATATGAGGATTGAAATGCTTTATACATTGTTTGTCCCCAAGGGTTAATTGTGATTTGAGATTTTTCTCTAAGGAGGATTTGTTTGATTGGATAATAAGGGTACAATAGCACTATTTCAGGGATTCTTTAGAGTTGTGTGTGAGGGGTGATTAAATGTGACAACATATGAATTTCCATGAGAGATATGAAGTATTTTAATGAATAAAAATTAGGCAACTTTGGAGACTTGTGCCTAGCCTAAAATTAGGTGACTCATAAGAGTTGAGCCTAGCTTGGGGCAAGTTATAAGACCTCTCTGGTTGTTATGCTAGGAGTGCAGTTGGTCACTGGTACTTTGAAAAGGAAATTTGATACCCGCCTAAGGTAAGGGCTTTTGTGCCTTTGGAAGGGTCATGGGACCTTCCATTCAATGTGATTTGTTCTCCCCCATGAGGATTAGTGTAGGTCGTGTGGTATCCACAATTGACCGTAGGTAAAAAATGTTGGTTCTCTCCACCTACATAGCAGTTGAATTGTGATATGGACACCAATGGTATGTCAGTCAACCTTGAGGGATTTAGACCATTTGCCTTTTCTAGCACCAGCAGGATAGTGCTGTGTGATTTTAATTGATATTATGTGACATGTTTCAAACAATGAGAATAATTACTAATGTAGTATATCTAACAGAATATGATTCATGCAACCTTATGTGATTCGACGTGGATTTTGAATTCTAAATATTATTGAGGTTGATACTGTATGATGTGTTTCAAACACTGAGAACAAATTCTAATGATATATATTTATTTTGGACATGAATATGATTCATCACTGATTTTTAAGTTTTGAACATTTTAGAGGTTTGATACCAATCGCATTTAGCCGCATGGATTCTGATATCTTTATGAATTCAGATGTTTTCTGCATGTTTTTATATGGCTTACAATTTTCCACTGAGTGGTCGTACTCACCCTCACCAACAATTTCAGGCCAATCTTCTGAGAAGGAGTAAAGAGTTGAGGCATAACAGAAACTTTGAAGCAGAAGAGTGAAAGTATGATAATGAATTAGTTACTTATTTTATTTAGAATAAAAACCTTGGACATTTAGAACAATGATGTAATGGGACAAGTAGATTTGCTACGAATGTGAGGATGTTGTTTAATTTAAGTTATGTTTCATTTAAGATTGTTTGAGCTGCGACCAGTGGGTCTTGGTAGTGCTTATTATGATGAAAATATTTTGGCTATATGTGGAGTTTTAATGAGACACCCAAACTTAGAAGGGCAGTTTTGAAATTTAAAATATATGGTACATCTTTGAAATGTTTTTTAAAAAAAATTCTTCTCTAGATCTTGATATTTTCAAATAAGTTTTCAAAAATTGTTTCTAAAAACCTAGGTTGTCACAATAGCAAGGGATTGATTTTAAAGAAATTTTCTCCTCAGTAGCATGATTTGAAACGGTGAGAACTTTTTTAGCATTTGCTACTCAATTTAGTTGGCCTATCTACCAATTTGATGTTAAATCTGCTTTTTTGAATGGTGAATTAGAAGAGAAAGTTGATGTCTCACAGCTTGAAGGTTTTGTAGTTAGTGGCAATGAAGATAAAGTATACAGTTTGAAAAAGATACTTTATGGATTGAAACAAGCTCCATGGCATGGTATGAAAAAATTGATTCTTATCTTGAAGAAAATGGATTTGAAAGAAGTGAGAATGTGCCAACTCTCTATTTTAAGAAGGTAAAAATGATTTTTTTGGTGGTTTGTCTTTATGTTGATGATATGATATATATGGGATCATATGAGTCTATTGTTGATAAATTTAAATCTTGTATGATGAAGAAATTTGTCAAACTTGGGTTTGCTGCATTATTTTCTTGGTCTTGAGGTGAAACAAGTTGTATATAGAAATTTTCTTTCACAAGGAAAATATGCAATGGATCTTTTGAAAAGATTTAATATAGTGAATTGCAAAGTGGGAGCCACACTCATGAATGAGAATGAAAAGTTGAATCTTGATGATGTTACTAAAAGGGCCAATACAAGATATTTTAGAAGTCTTGTTGGTGGTTTAAATTATTTATCTCATATAAGGCCAGACATTGCATTTTTTGTTGGTGACCAAGCATCATCTTGGGGTTTCCAAGAGAATATTGAGATATGTTGCAGGGACAAATGGGTTTGGAATTTGGTACTCAAAAGTATCAGATTTCAAATTAATAGGTTTTATTGACAATAATTGGGCATGTTGTTTGGATGACAAAAAAAGCACATCAGGAAACTTATTCAGCATTGGTTCTGGTAGCAATTTCTTGGAGTTCAAAGAAGCAAGAAGTTATAGCATTAGCAACTTTAGAAGCAGCATACATTGCAACAACTTCATTAGTATGTCAAGCAGTTTGGTTAAGGAGGTTACTTAGTGACTTTCATCAAGAACAAGCTGGTGCAACAGAAATTTTTTGTGACAATAGAGCAACTATTGCAATGACAAAGAATCCTACCTTCCACAATAGAACCAAACATATTGACATCCGTTATCACTTCATTCAAAGTCTTGTAACAAATAAGACAATTACATTAAGGCATGTGATACAAATGAGCAAGTTGCCAACATTTTGACCAAGTCACTTCCTAAGGGCAAGCATGATTACTTCAAATTGCGCATGGGGGTTTGCAATTTTGACCAAGAGGGAGTGTTAAAGAATGATTCAAAATAGTTTTTTAGTTATTGAGGATAAGTTCAGTTTTTTCTTCTTCTTCTTCTACTTTTTTTTTTTTTTTTTTCTTAGTTGCTATTTTATAGTGCATGTAAAGGAGTGGTGTAAATCATGCTTGAGAAAAACTACGAAAGTTAACTATTCTTGAAAGCCTATAAAAGCATATCAATTTAGTCAATGAAAAGTGTGTGTGGTGCATCTTCTCTTTGAAAGATATCTCATTGTCCTTTATCCTTTTTTTTTTTTTTTTTCTTTTTTTTTCTTTGTCCTTGTCTTTCTTCATTGAATACAACATTATTGAGTTGATTATAAGGTGTTCACTTTTCAAGATGTTCTTATACAACAGTTGCAGGATTTGCTTAGTATGGATTGCAGCTCTTGGCCTAATTGGCAAGGCTTATGTAATACGATTTATTTGTTTATACTAGATTCATAGTAATAATTTGGCATACCTGCATAGACCTGCTTATATGGTCTTGAGTACAGCACTCATAAAACCAAATAGGTATGACCCAAGTGTATGGGATAAGAATTTGGTCCTAGCCACAAATGTCCTCCTTTGCTCTTTATCATGCTAATAATAAGCATCTTCTCTATATTACACATGTTGTTTGATTCAGTTAATGTAATAACTTGCATTTTTATAATATATATATATATATATATATTTGCATGGAATTGACAACAAAAAGCTAATTGCCCTAATGGCTATAGAATGAATAGCAAAAACTCTAGAGCTAGAGTTTAAGTATACAAAGATAACCTTTTTGGAGAAATTCCCTACCCAGATCCCTGAAGATACGTAACAGATTAGAATCTAAAATAGGATAGGATAGGAAAGAAGAGAGTCAAATAAAATTGGAATAAAAGGGGAGAAGGAGAGATGTGTGAAACACAAGAGAGAGAGAGAGAGAGAGAGAGAGAGAGAGAGAGAGAGAGAGAGAGAGGAGAATTAGGCTACGCCAAAGACCACTACCTATTTTGCTGTTTGGATAAGAAGACTGTAGAAGAATGATTTCGTCTACGAGCTAGGCGTATAGGAATTTATCTAATCTAATTAGATTTTAAATAAAAGTCTTATATTTTGTGATTGATCCTATGATTCTTTATTTTATGAAAAAATTTAAAGATCATTGTTATCGATATAAGAGCATGATCCATGTATATGTATGGGTCCTCTATTGTTTAGTTCTTGGTTAATTGACTTGTGCACCAATCATGCAAGCAATAGTTGAAATACACATATAAGATGTGATCAAGACGTTGGTTGAATTGGAACACTTTGATATGTGATTAATCCACATCCTAATAATGCTTTACCATGCAATCTTAATATATATTATAAGTACGAGTTTCTGCACATAGTTGCGTTGCTATCTTTGATTGGGATTTTAATCTTAATCTTATAGTTGATAGGCATGAGTGCATGCTTGGTTTTGAAATATTTTATGCTTATTTATCATCTAAAAATGAGGGTTAGACAATAATATATTGAAATCGGATTGTGGGTTATAGGTCTTATTACACATGATGCATTACACATGGTGGAAGATTGTAGATGATGTTTATAACTTAACAAGTTTATGATTGATTAATAATGATTTGATGACTTTCAAACTTTCAACCATCATTCTTAAACAAATGTCAAAAGATATTCATAAATGGCTTTAAGCCATGCTAAGCCACATGAACATGATGTGGGACAGTGGGAACTAATTGGTGGGAGCATGGTTTTGTTTAGAAATGAACATGCCTTACAAGTATAGCAGACGATAGGAAATTACATTAATTTAAAACTTCATGTTTCCACTATAATATTGGAATTTGAACAATAGCTCTTACATGCCGGATTTCGGTTTTGATTATGCCTTATGTTGGTTCCCTAATGATGCTGTAGGATCACAGTTCTCACTATAAATTCAACTGCTGGATTTTTGCATTCCATTTTGGATCTAAGTAAATTATGGTTCACCAAATTACATAGTTCTAAGTCATGCACAACCAGTGCATGAGGCAGCTTGCATAGCACCCAAACACTCGCTCATGGTACATAGTACCTAGCGTCTAGGCTGCATACGCAACACTTGGTATAAAGATAAAAATAAATAAATATATGACATCTACAACTTGGAAATCACCTTTAACATCTAGCGTATGGGCAGCCTACATGACATGCATTAGTTGGTCAACATGATTACTACTTAGTGCATCGATACTTTGCATGAAGCCCAACATGGGCAAATCTTAGGTCTTGGTAAACGTTTTCACATCTTAGATTATGTGCATGGGTCCTTAATAAATTAATAGATATTTTTGAGATTCAAATCCTTGTGAATTATATGAGACACATTAATAGGATTGGCTTTTGATAACTAGCAATATTTATACCGTAAGGTGATGTGATTACCACCTAGTGTAGGATAGTTTTGCATGAAGCTTTGCTGGGACAACATGCATGACATTGTGACCGGGAGGTGTAATAAAACTTAGCACACTCTTCATGCATAAGCCACCTAGTGCGTAGATGATGCATTGTCTACCTAACGCATGGGCAGCTGTTGTGGCACTAGCTCATGGGTAGCATGGGCCTGGCACTTGAGCAGTTCGCACCCAACACTTGGCCATGGTGCATCATACCTGGCTAGCCATGGCGCATTGCACTAGGCATAGTGCACACACACAGTTCACAGGGCGCACTGTGAGTATAGCCACAGAGTTTTGATTTCGTTAACATCATGTGGTTTTGGAAGTTTTGATTCATGAATTGATGTTTATAAGTGTGCATAGCCTCTAAATTTGTAGTAAGTGTGGTTTGCAATTGAGATAATTGAAAAGTGATGAGTTTAGTATTTGAACTTATGATGTATTGAGCAAGTAAAATGATATAATACATGAAAATTAGGCAGCTCTGGAGAGTTGTGCCTAGCCTAAAAGAATATATATTAGGCGACTCATGTGAGTTGAGCCTAGCCAGGGCCAAAATATAAGCCTCACTTAGTTGCTATGGTAGAAAGTCCAGTTGGTCACTGGCTTCTGAAATGAGATACCTGCCTTAAGAAGCCAATTATAGAGAGTATCGTATCATGGGGAGACTGCTCTCTTGTAATCTAGTGCCCCCATGAGGATTGGTGTAGCCCGTGTGATATCCACAGTCGAACGTCATTGGATGTGAGTCCTTTACGTGCATAGTATACCATATAGTTATTGGACATGGATGGACATGATTGTCATCCTCCAGGATATGGACCATTGCCCAGATGGGTTTGTGGTAGGACACTACCACTCAATGATATGACAGTTTGTGATATGTCATTCTTTGACAAAAGTCCTAATGGGCTTGTATGTGTGAGATTTGAAGGATATATTAGAATTTATTGGGAACACTAGATGTTTATAAAGGCATAAATGTCTTATAATGTTTATGTCATACTTTTAATTGAGCATTTAATTGTTTGCACTACTTAATTTATGCCAATGCTTTTGCCATAGTTTTTAAATGGTTGGTTTAGGTTTGTTCCTATTGAGTCTTTGTACTCACTCCTACAAAATATTTCAGGTGAAGCGCAAGAGGACTAAGTAATCGGCTAGACCAGATTAATAAGGAGAATAAGAAGAGAAGTATGGATAAGTAGTTAGTTAGATATTTTATTTGTTATCTTTATTTTGAAATAATGAACACTTGAGGATAAATGTAATAAGATAGGTAACATTGATATATTATATATGAACTACGATTTAAACTTATATTCCTTATTGTTTGGGTTGTGGTTAGGGAGATCTTGTAATGATATGTTTTTATCCTGCTATTATATGTGAAGGTTTTAATGTGACGCAGAGTTGAAGGTGGAATTAAGAAAAATAAATATGTATTATGTGTTTCAAATGAATTTTTTAAAGAAAAGAAATCCTGTAGGAGAGTTTTATTTTCAAATTATATTTCAAAATTTCTTTTTTAAAACCCGGGTCACCACCGTTAAAAAGTACCTCTTACAGTTTATAGGGCTTGTCGAAGTTCTGGGGTTGCAAATCTTCAAAGAAATTGGAAACCATTTTGACCACTTGTTACGATAGTCGAGTTTCGGCGGTGCAACTTGCGCACTAATATGGAACACAACAATTTCAATCTTAGATTGGCTGTATTTTGTTTCTTCAAACGTGCCCTTTCTTTGAAAGTGGTCAGATTATGGTTGGTCATGTAGTAGAAAAACGAACAACGTAGAGCTTGTTGGCGATAAGAAGACAGTGTTGGATCAATCAGAATGACCATCAACTGGTGGAACTCTTGAGGTTAAACAATCCAGATCCTTGATCATCATCAGGTGGCCCGCATGGTCTGGGTCCCGTGCTTAACGGGTGACTCACTAATAAAAGAATAAAAGGTTTAGATAAGGTCGAGTGATCAATATGGGGAAAGCCAGTAAGAAGGTGTGCCTGCGGGCACATCACCAGATAATCCTCTTAGGAAGTATTCAATGTCGATTAGTTGAGATCTCTAGACTCGTATCTGCATATGCACGAATCAGCTTAGTATTCATCATATATGGAATTTCCTCGATCAAAAGTGAGAGAATATCTTTCTTACACTGATGGTCCTACTTTTAATTGATCTTGGCCGTCAAACAACTTTAAGCATGACTGGCTAAACGAAAATGTGGTCAGGAGTGCTAACTCATCCTAGATTCTTACTTTCAAGTTCATTTCATTGTTGAGGTAAAATTTCAGTTCGAATGAGCAGGTAGTCCTTTTCTTTCCTTAAACTTCGTCCATTTGAACCCGCAAGCTCTGTAGTGAGAAATGCCACTTGACGAACTCAGCCAAGTCCTCGACTCGAACCCCGATGTAGCCCTCCGAGCGGGTCATAACAAAAAGATTTGGACTAGAAGGTTGTACAGAACAAGGCTGTGAAAGATATCAAATTTTCCAAGGGACTTAGAGAAACCAATTGCATTAGCCAGGTAGATCTTACAGTTGTTCCCTAAGAAATAACTAAATATTAAATGACAGTCACAGCACATAGTAACCGGAAGAACAAGAACCAGAAAGAGGAATAAGGGAAGGGAAAATGGAAGAGTGGAATTTTCTCATCCTGCTAGACCAACTTTAAAAGGCAGTCCTGTTAAAGGTATCCAACGGTCCCCTAGCATGAAATTAGAAACAGTGAACTTATTAGCTGTGAGGGAGTCTATAATATGATACCCAGGCCATGTAACTCTCCTGTTTGTGCCTGATCCAGGTCCAACATTGTTATGCTCGGCAACGTAATATCCTACTTACACTAATACCAGGCTTTTCCAACCAACCTGATGGATCAATCAAGCTATCTAAGTGACACTTAATGAAAACAACCCTCGAATACTCCATCCATGGCCTCCCAAGGTACGTTATCACCGAACCATCATTGGATGCTAAATCAGGAGCTGCAGTAATTCGACATTCATGAAACGAGAAACCCGATTTTTGGCTCCATAGAGATCTACCTTGTGCGCTTATAGTATTGCTCTGACCATAGACCGGTAACCTTGGAAGGATGTTGCACTTCTGAAACACCGCACTTACATCGCCAAATATGAAATCTACAGTGCCATACATATTGCACTCGAGAAAGAACTGTCACTTGATTTGCGTGTTTAGGGTGTTTTGGTAATCCTCGAAGCTACATCGGTAGAATGCAGACATGTCGGTCATGTTTCGAAATGCCACTGCTTGCCTCTTGTTAGCACAACAGTGTTACGGAAGGTTATGAACATTGCAACAAAACCTTCCCCAAGCACAGCTGCAAAACTAAATACAATATGGTTCTGACGTAGGGCTTGACTAGAAAAAAAAATCAGAGGTAACTATCTTGGCATGTAAATCTTTGCACTGATCCTATTGCACACTATGAAAACTTGATAAATGAGAAACATGAAATAATTCACGTACCAAAGGTAGCTGAACTTAAAGTAATCCATCCATCAACAGGATTCCGATTTCCAGTTATCACCGTCCTATCAATCCCCTCTCCCATCACATGCTTCTTCGTCGCATCTAAGTCCACATACTCCTGATACATGCCCGCTTTGATACGAACAACAAAATACCTGTCCTTAATATCAAGCATTCTTCGGAACAGCAGCTACTGCAGCATTAATGGTAGTAAAATCCCCAGTTCCATCTTTACTAACCCCAACTGTATCCCTGACTCGAATATTATCCCGTGATGACCAAAGAAATTCTTTACCACTACTTGGCTCTAAAAAATTATGGTTCCTTGTGGGCACTTTCACTTTCTTTTGGTTGAAGGCATTGTTAAAAAGAGCAAGTGAAATACTGTTAAGGCCTTATTCCTTGATGGAGCCTGTTCTTCAATCCCAATGGCAACTGAGTTTGCTCAAGGCCTTCTAAACAAGTTCGATGGTTAGTGACTACGGCAGTAAGCAAGGTTTATATGTCATCAATGTCTATGTTATGGAAGCTTGTAGTAGAACTTTTGACAGGAAATCAATGTTTAGACCCAATAAAACCTTGCAATATTTGAGTGCCTGAACTGTGGTTTTTGAAGAATTTGATTCGTTTTGGAGATATCTGTCAGCTAGAACGTTTTGGATATATTGCTCAAGTAGAGCCAAAACCCTTTTCGACAATAACAAGGAGTGCTTAGCTGAAAATCTGCGATGGTGGTCGAGATTGGATAGACCATTGGGCTGGAGAAGGGATTTGCAGTAAGAAGGGTGAAGGGTAGAGTCACAAACAGTTTCAGGGTTCACTATATTTGATGGATGCTCATATGATAGAAGTCTAGCTGCTAGAGATTGAGAGAATAAGAAGAAGAAGATGACGAGAGGGATCATGCAGGGAAATGTAGAAATCTTGGAAACCATGGGCTTAGAACTTCGAAGGTCAAAGAATAGATTGTGTTATAGATGGTATATATAAGGTGTTAGAAGCTTATTCATGCATGCTTGACAAAAGAATGTCCAACCTTATGACTTTGCTAAACTCCTTTAAATGCCATCCATAGATTTAGAATTGGCCTCTTTATCCTGTTTGATTTTGTGTCCCTTGTAATGCTTTGCCTAATCTTACGGAGATGATATAGGCATTCCTCTCATTGATTATACTTGATCTAATAGCAGTTCCATTGTCAAAATTCTAGGGGTTCGGAGATATCATTTCCTCTCCTCACTGTCCAAATTGGTTCTAATTTCTGTTAAACAACCAAAATCATTTGGATTTGGCAGAATAATCTTCAATTACCATCTTGAAGATTTGCTTACTCCAATTTTTATCTTCTATGGTCTCATTTTGAGATCACCTAACAAGTGATCTAAGTCGTTGATGAGAAAGGCAAATTAGTTTTCTAGCATGTTAGTGGTGATTTTGTTTAGTTACTTAAATTTACTTTTGGAAGGAAGAAGGTGGCTTTGGATTATCTTCCTAAAATAATAATTTCGGAATTTAGGTCCTAAAATCAACCTTGCTCAAAACCTGAAAGTACCTTTTCAGATGTAGCGGCTAAATTCACACGACACGCCCGGATCACCGTAAATGAGAAACGGCTCATTCTAATACTAAGGAAATAGGCAAGTGAATTGCATGTAATAAGAGGGAAGGGGAGGGGGAAGTATAGATTGTTAAAAAGGGCAGCCCACTCCACAAAGCTCCCACCTACGCAGAATGTGGAGAAGGGGCAGACTACGAGAGTCTGTAGTAAGCAGTCTTACCTAGTATTTTTGCAAGACACTGTTTCCATGCCTAGAACATATGACAAGATCACAAGATGACAACTCTACTATGTTAAAAAAGAAAAAAGAAAAAAGAATAGAATAGAAAGAAAGAAAAAGATTCTCTTGTCGTCCATTTTACAACCACAAGAGGCTTTTAAATGGATTTATACATTCCAAAAAAAAGTGAGTTTTGGTATAAAGACTTCTGATTTTAAGCAAATCAGATAAATGTATCAGATCCATGGAAATTTTCAAAAAAGTAGGAGAGAGAGAGAGAGAGTAATTTTGTGAACTGTATTGAATTGTGAAGCTTACAGATACAAAATATAGTGACGCAAATGACCAAACTGGTCATAGTGTTTTTTGTTGAACGTATCTGGCACCATAGTTCCTACTTATCTGATTTGGCCCGACTGTAATGAAGTTATCATAAGTGAAAGAAACGCCCATCAAAAAATCATATTCAAGAATGTATCCCTATTTTATGCCTTCCATATCGAGAATCAATTTACCAAGGTGGCCTACAATAAAAAATGATCCACCATTCAATGGTGCCATTTCCCATGACATGCACGGACCCACTGGGCACGCGACGACCAACATCATCTGCATTCACATCTTCTCAGGTCCATCGAGTTGATATCGAATGTATCTGTGATAGTCTAGATGATCCAACTAGTGGGACCTTCCAAGACAATGGGGAATTAGCCTCAAGGCAGCCAGAATTGTAGTTTCACATAAAGGCGTCCAGCAAAGTGATAGCCATCCGTGAATAGCTTTTCCTCGGGTTGGCTTATTTTCCAGATAACCATAAAGTTTCTACCGGTCAAAATCAGTTTTGGAACATCAATAACAAGGACCGGTAGCAAGGATAGGATTACCAACCATAGAGGAGTCAATGCATGGATAGCTATTATGTGCCTGAAAGGACTAAAATGTCGGTAGATCCCTTAATCTTACCTGCATGTCCTTATCCTCCATAACCCAGGATCGTCACAAATAAAATTAGATATGGAGGAATATTTGCTATCAGGGATTTCACAAACTTGCTACTTAAACAACAAGAACTTACATTTATGTAGAACGAAGCACAGGAATAAGAGCATATACAGTCATTCAAAATCTCATCCATGTGAAGAATACTTGAACTGGTTACTACAAAAAGAAAATTACTTGAACACTCTGCAGTGAATACATCAGTGGCTTAGCAAAGACTTGATTTGATTCCAAGAGCATCCGTTGCAGACATGTCAGCATCTCTCCTGAAATACGCTTAATCATAGATTTGAGTCACCACTTTTCCCTTTTGCAGGAAAATCTACTTGATCATAGACTCAGTTATCACTTTCTCTTTCTGCCGAGAATTAGATGTTAAGAGTCACCACCTGCTTGCATAGGCCTGCGCATGAACACCAGCACTTGCATGCACCTCGCAAACACAGAAAGGCTCGATCTGGTTTACTTGAGCAATCCCCAAAACAAATGCTGATATGGTACTGGATTACCAATTTTTTTATGGTTTACCATTGTCCATTACACAAAATTCCCATCACTTTTCCATATACTACTTATACAAGCCATTTCTAAGGTCAGCCTCCCGCGGGTTTCAATGTAATCTTCTCACTACTTTTCTTCAGTTACAACCTCCTTTTCCCCTCACCTCTTTACAAGTTGCAGTTTAGTATTCCCTAAGTACAACTGTACAACCGGACCTTTTAATGCCATTTTTCATATGTTAGTAATAATAATGGAACAGTTTAAAGCCGAGGCCCTCAATGGGAAGGGTCGGATCTTCATAACAAATTGTGCCACACTGTGGTCTAGTTTCTTTCTCTTAGTCTTATTTTCTTCCCTTTCACAGCAGTACGTTCACTGTAAGTTGCTTCACATGCCTTGATGATGCAGCGAACGTGAGGATCATCTTTCTCTATATTCTTCAATAATTTAATTGCAGATTTTTTCTTTCCCGAAGCCATCATGATTTGGTACATCCTGCACAACGTCACCCAATAAATTACTGTCCAAACCATCAGTAAATTGAAATAGTCATAGTTATACTTGAAGGATCAATGAGAAAAGTAATGTCCATATGGGATAAACTACTAGTACTAGCAAAAGATAGACTGATAGCAGTTTCAGTAAAAAGGTCATCCACTCAGAAAAACCAGCCGTATCGCACAAGGCTCCCACACCAGCGAGCCATTCATACAGAAATAAGGATATGATAATGATCCCTTCAGCAAGTTGACCTGTCCACACTGATGAAAGAAATGGTTGCTCATGAAATGGAATGGGACCATGTTCAGATTGTATTTAGGTCCTGCACTACCATCCAGAAGAACCGGAAATATACAATCATTGGATCATGCACGGACTATAGGATCAGACTGCTAGTGGAAAACTCAAAAGAGTAACCAAACGTAAATAGTTTTAAATTAAACACAAGAACACGTTCAAGCTACTTAGATGGTTTCAATATAAATGTATAACAACAAACACGGATATGTAAAATTGAAAAATTGCAAGGATAATAATGCCTTTAGTTACTAGGGGCACTAGATGCTTTCCCATCATGAATCAGCTTGTTGAGTCATTAATATTACAATACTGAAATACCTCTGCACAATGCCAATTCTAGGGGTGTAGATAATAATACTGAACTTACATAATGCCACGTGGTTAGTACTACACACATGGTATATTGTTCTTCCTGGTCAATAAACAACTGGTGCAATACGGAGCTCACAGAATTTAACAGAAGTATGAGCATCTCTGATAACAACCAATTCAGTCATCTCAACATCCTTTCCCAAACTGCAGCCAGGTTAGCGAGCTAACGGGGACACCTAGTGGGCAAGCAAGAACAGATTAACCAATGTCTATGACTAAATTGCATCAAATATGCATAATCAGTGGCTCCTAGACTGTGTACAAAGTAGAAACCCATCACCCACCAGAACTATTTCCACTTAATCAAGTGTCATACTCCGAACTGCAATGTGTGCAGCACAGTCTGTGCTGTTTTGGCAGCATGGAAGGTACAGCCGCTCTTGCTGGAGCTGCCAAAAGTAGCATCCCCATTAAGTAAGTTGTGAAGCTTGTCAAGAACTTCCAAAATCTGCACCTCCACCAAACACCGTTCAATCTTGGCAAATTACTCACAACATTTTTCTTTTTGAATGTTGAAATGACTTCCAAAACAACTTTTTCTTTTGAATGTTGAAATTACTAACAACTTCCTCAGCACATTTTCTGTGATTTCAGGGGTATTAGACCATTTCACAATTAAAACACCATAAACATAAGCATCACAACATGACTGATGCAGGGCAAAGAAATAGATTAGAGACTCTCTCCATAATGATAAACATTTTAAGTTTCCTAGTATCCCTAGGGTTTAGCCCTGCTTGACCATGGGATTTTGTTTTGCGATGGGAGTTGAGAAGGAATCTACAAAAACTTCCAACCCTAGATACAAAGTTCCAAGGGAAAATTCACAACTGATATTAACATGATTTATTATTAAAGGTTGTGCAAAGAAACATTGTGATGCCATTGTTGACTTCATTATAACCAGAATCCCCAAGAACCAACATAAGCATTATTAAAGCTGTTACAAACCTCATAAAAGTCAATATGTTGAAGGAAAGACCGGCTTTCTGATATTCATCCCAAATCAGCTGAGCGCAATCAGTATCTTTTGCACTTACACAAGTACTGAGGAGGAAATCGAGACTTGTCCGAGAAGGATGAAGACCAACTTCTTCCTTGATAGCCCGCAGTAAATCCAATCCAAACTCCAAATCTATATCTCTATCAAAGATTTGGCTGAACATCTGTCCCATAATTGTGTCAGAAACCAGCAAAGACACAAAATAACACAATCAATACATTGGCTAGCTAGTATACAAAGATTACATTTTAAATGGCTATAAGACAAGCCTGAGAGAGAGAACAGAGAATCATGTTTCGGACTAGTTATTTTTCACCACATGAAAAAGATACAAAAATTGGTAATCCCTTAAATGTATAAAAGGAACAGCAAGGTACATAACTGTTCCTTCAAATCAGCAGAAAATATCAACAGCCAGCATAAGCTATCAATTTACAAAGTAATTTTATGACCTCATATTGAATGGGAGCCTTCGCGCAATGGTAAAGTTGTCGTCGTGTGACCTTGAGGTCATGAGTTCAAGGCGTGGAAACAGCCTCTTGTAAAAATGCAAGGTAAGGCTGCATATGATAGACCCTTGTGATCCGCCCCTTCCCCAAACCCCGCATATGCGGGAGCTTCATGCACCGAGGCTGTCCTTTTTATATTGAATGGACAATCAGTGCAAACACATGACATGTTACATATCCTGAAAAGTGGATGGAAATTAAAAGGAGGCCAAGGAAGAGGAAGTCCAATTGGTTACGAATGAACATGTACCAAGATACATGACATAGAAACTTCTCAATTACTTTGAGACTCAGTGTAGGTAAAATCATATAAACTTGGTCAAATCAAGAATTGAAAAGATGTTTTACAAATGGTTATCAAATTTCAATCTACTGTCAATAGACAAGCTGAAAGCTTCCTATCATGGAATACTTTATAGTTCCTTGACCAGACCAGTCAAAGCTTGACCTTGGCAACAAGGAAATTGCTACTTTAAGCCACTGGATAAACAACCAGTTCACTTGTACTGCAGTGGGTACTTTGACCAACAAACTGAATCAAATTGAGGATTTGTTGAGATTCAGTTGCCTTTGACCCTTAAAACTTACATATTTAAATAAATAAACTTGAAATGGTGCAACTTCCATAGAACCAGTCATCATCATCAAGACCTTATCCCAATTAGGGGTCTGTTACATGAATCTTGTTCCTCCATTCTCCTCTATTGAGTGTCATGACTTCATTTAGTCCCAAAAAGTTTTTAAATCTTTTCTCACCACTTCTATCCACATTCTTTTGGGCCTTCCCGTTGCCCCTTTAGAACCTTTGACTAGGATCACCCTACACCTTCTACCTGGTGCCGTTTTTTGTCTCCATTAGACATGTCCAAACCATCTAAGTCTACTCAACCTCATCATGTTACCTATTGGTGCTACTTCTAAGTTTCCTCAAATGTTTTCATTTATAATTCTATCCTTTCTTGTCTTGTCACTCATCCATCTTAACATCTGCATTTCGGTGATGCTCATTCTACGTACATGTTGTTCCTTAACTACCCAACACTGATCTATAGAGCATGGCTGGCCTTATAGCCATCCTATAGAATTTTCCTTTTAGTTTTGAGTGGCACATTCCGATCACACAAAACTCCAGAGGCGCATCTCCATTTGTTCCAACCTGCTTGAATTCTTTGCGTAGCCTCCTCAATCTCTCTGCTATCATTAATTATTGATCCCAATTATTAAAAGTGTCCTTTTGGGGGGACTTCCTGGTTATCAATCTTTATTGGTGCTATACTCCTGCTCCTTTCCTTGCTAAAATTGCATGTCATATACTCTATCGTAATTCGACTAATTTTAAATCCTTTAGATTCTAATGCATCTCTCTATAACTCTAGCTATGTATACACCCTAACTTGTATCATATTAAATTTTCCAACATTTTCATTTACAAAAATTTAGAATTTTGATATTAACAATAGTTAAACTAAAGGTTCTTGATAACTTAAATGATGTTGCTAGAAAATAATAACTCCAAAATAAAATGCAAATCGTATTGGCACTTCATATAGGTTTAAGATTTCAACCAATCAGTCATGACATTATTCAAACAAAAACCAACCAGTCAAAACCAAATACACATGCATAATAGGTATTAACTTCTTACATGTAGAAACCACACATCAAAGAGAAGGGGATAGAATGAGACTGTACCTGATTGCACACAACATATGTTTCCAATTCATCTGTCTCCTTGAGTTGCTTAAGTAAATCAACAGCAGAACTGAATAAAAGAAATAAAAGGAGTAAGGTAAACAAAGTAGCAAAAGAGAATTTCAAGTAATGCACTGACAATGCACATCAGATCACCTTAGATGCTTATATCGAACACAGTACACGGCAACTCTGCGGCATCCCTCAAACCAGCTACTTGAATCACTCAACTCCACAAGCAGCTGAAGAAGCTTATCTAATTCTCCTTCAGATTGAAGGTTTTCCTGTCACAACAGATATTAATATGAAACTGTGCATTTTGCATGCAAGGATCCACTCTTCATGAACAAGAACTTTAACTCACAATGAGGCTTATAATAGCCTTAGGCTCTACACAACCTCCAGCTTGCTTAATTTCCTTGTATACTTCAAGTGAACCTGAGATATGCCCATTTGACGCTAGAGCTCCTACAAGGGCACTCTTAATCTCATTTATGTACTTGATTGGTATTCCTTGATCCAAGACCACCTACCACCAAAAAAGGTTAACTTGGGAACTTTCTCCAGACAACAACTTCATAATAGAAAATGAGCCATAACTAAAACTAGAGCGTAGTTATTTCATATCTGAAGCATCTACAATTGGCCTGTCGTATTTTATATCCATGGTGGAAAGGTTTTTTTTATAAAATATAAGAGTATATAAAGTTAGTTAATCCTCTAATATTTGATAATCAAGAAAATTTTCAGAGATCATAAAAATATAAGAGCATGTGAGTCTGTGACCTGGAGGTCACAGGTTTGATGGTTAGAAACAGCCTCTCTAACCGCCTCTTGCAAAATGCAAGGTAAGGCTGCGAACTATAGGCCCTTGGTGGTCCACCCCTTTAATGGTTTTCCAAAGGATTCGCCCCTTTAATGGTGGAATTTGTCCTTTTATCCCAAGAAAATCCAAAATTTCAAAAAAGATAAACCAAAGGCGTCATCTTCAACCTTAGAAAGCTACACAAAGCCCTAGTTTTCCAAAGAGAGAAACCTCTTAAACAATCCCTAAAAAATGAGGGCTTTTTCTGTTTTTTCCACCACTTTTGATCCGAACCGCATTGGCTATTATATTGTTATACTAGTGTATATTGCCTTTACTTTAGAAGTAAACTTGGACCCAATATATTACCAATCGGAATAAACTGAATGACCAGAAAATCTTCCCTCTAATACCTTTATACATGTCAGATTTGTATAAAATAACTAATATTAGAGGTTATAATATATCATATGGCAAACAGACCCTGTTCCAAGATAAAATATGTGAGGTTATAAAGTTAATGAATATCAAATATAAGGGGGTTAGTTTAAGATTCCAAAATGGAGTAACAACTATCACCAGTTCTCGCAGCTAAAATACTATAGGTCTTTCCAAGTAAAATGAAATGAATAAGGTTAATTCAAAGCATTGCCATAAGCTCAGAAGAGGAAACTTCAATGTACCTAGTACAGAATGAGAGGTCGACAAAGGGTAACTTGGATTTATATATTTCCATTTTAGGAGATAAAATTTCGGAGAAAATGATTTCAATTCTTGGATAACATTTTCTCTGCCATCCTTTTCCCCAGCAAGAAACTAATGCAAAAAAAGAACCACGAATTACTAGACCTCTTCCATCCCTCTTCTATCGTGGTTCTCTTGCAGAATCCGACCCCCAGTTCTGTAGGTAAGCAGGGGATGTGAGACAACTAGCCCATAACCTTTTTCTTTCAGGCCTCTCATGTGCCACAAGGACAACAAGACCAATTGACCTTACTAGTAAGCATAAGTACGCTCAATATTTAGAGCCCATTTTGATCAATACCACAGTCCCTCAGCAAAAAAAGCTAAGTACTTTGTGTTTCGTAGGAATTAATGCTACAGATAAGGAGTCCACTTAGCATGCAATCGGAACTGCCGTTTGCCTCAATTCACCTAGTTTCAATTTGATTATATATTAGGTCTTTCACATATGGAACTGAAAATTGGACTCTTAGTGTTTATGTCAACAACATTTTTACCCCACACCACAATTATCTGCATAGCAAGACTCTTAGGAAAGTAATAGCCTCCAAAAGTTCAGTTATTTTTCATGAAAATGCTAACTGAAAGAGACCAAGAACAAAATCTAAAAATGCAGAAAATTGAAGTGAACCAAATAGTATAAAAATAATTTAGGAAAGAGTTTTCACTGAAATTTTTCTTGAAACAGAGAATTCTGAATATATTCATATTTTAGCCATCCAACACCACCTAAAAAGTCAAAGATGACAGCAATTGCAAGCTAAATAATAAGGGTCGTAGCTGGCATAATAGGAGATGAGATTCCCAATCTGCACTTGAGTAGGCCACTCCATATGGTTCCTAGAACCAAACCATTCTTGTACTGAATTTGTCTCAGCCTCTCAGACAATTGTATATATTTACTTTTCACGCTAGCAACAAAGAGAGAACTCAATTTCCATAACATGCCAATTCTGTTAGTTCTAACTCCGGGATTATGATGTCAATGCAATCATGTTTGCAATGAATAAAGAGAAACAAATTTTATTTAGAGGTCAATATTCTAATTTTGGATTACTGAAAATTATGACTCCAAGAAACTAAAGTTGCAGCTTCAGGTTGCTAGGAGATAAGAAAGCAATTCCAAATTCAATATCAGAATCCAAGAGTGATAACCACCTGCACTGTTGAAACCAAAATTTAAAAGGCGTGCAAATTACAACATAAAAAACATTGGCTTCTGAAAAAGGTGAAGTAGGTGAAGTCTGCCAGACTCAAACTTCACCATTATCAACTTTGTTGAAGCAGAAGCTGGAGATTCCATATGTCAAGCAGTTTGTCCAGATGCCAATGGAGCAACAAACAGTTGGAAACTTAGAAGTGCACATCTCTCTCATAACATCCTCCACCTCAGGCAACAAACCTCTAAAATATTGCTAGTCTCATCATTAAAACAATCACAAAAGAGAAACCCACCAGCATCCAAGGAACCTGATCCTGCCCACTGCTTTTAGACCTCAACCTTGCAAACCTCAGTGCAATTTCCCACATTAGTGAACAAAATACCAAAGGAGCACATTCAATGAAGTCCACTCAACTAACAACAACAATGCTGTATCCGTGATTTCCCACAAAAACAGCAATGCAAACTGTGATCCTGGTGCCTTTTAGTAGATTGTTAGTCTGGAAGTAAAGAGTGGCTAAAAGCCAAGCAACATGTATAAATTGAGCAAAGTTCATTACACAGTGGTTCCGAACTCCAGGTTTAGAATTTAGTTAATTGTGTGGCATAAGATATATTAATTTAGCGAAGTTCTTTACATGGTCATTTCCTCAAAAACCACAGATAAAATGCCAACATTCCAGAAGTTGTTCACTTGTTCAGTTTGTCATGAAAGGGGAAGACACTCCAAAGAATAAGGACATCCTTTTCCAAGCATAAAGACAAGTTCAGATAGTCACAACCTTGTGAACAGGATCCAGGAGAAGCAACACATTCCACACATGGGACAAAATTTCAGCTTCGGATCTAGTTGCAATTTGACGGAGGCCCACTTAAGGCAAAGATAATCTCTACCAGAATTTTAGTGACTGCACTCCAAAAACTATCTTGACAGTCTTTGTGAATAACTCCATAAACTCCAGATCATCTCCATCAAGATCAAACTTTATTTAGATAGGAGGATTCAAATATCATGAAGACTAAAAGCCCCGTCTAATCCACAAAAACATGTGATAATCATCAAGCACAGCACTTCTACGAAAAGATGCACCCTACTTTAGCAACTTATGAAAATAAAAGGAGCAAACTTTCTCATGAACAAACTAGAATTGAGTTTCTTCTTTATTACACACAAGTACTCTGGTCAAGTTATTCATGGTTTTATGAATCATCATTGTTGACTGTTTTCTATTTAGTGGTACTTTTGCCTTGAAACTTACAAAGAAGCACATCTCATTGCAAGAATCGCATAGGAAAACAAATTTTGTCTAATGAACCTTTAAGAAAAAGAAAAGAAAATATGCAGAAAGGCAGTAGAAGCATACCTCTTTTGCCTTGTCAAATTGCCCACAATTTGCATAAGCATTTATAAATGCCATGTAAACATGCTTTGTAACTTGGATTTGAGCATGCTTCATTTCTTCATGATACTACAAGAGGTTAAATACTTTAACATTAAGCATTTTCATTTGGCACCATGAAATGCTATCAAAGATCTTACCAGCTACAGCTATCTGGTAATATAGCGGGGTCCAAATACTCTGGATTTCAACTTGTTACTTACTGTCTAGAGGGTAAAACTCCTACCACAAAATGAAACCTCAAAACAAAATACCTTGACTATATCCTTTTCACATTTGCTAAAGCCAATTAAATAGCTAAAAGTCTCAGAATCAGGCTGCACATTCGAATGCTGCATTTGCTTGAGAACCCTCAAGCCACCTTCAATATTTTTCTGCAAAGAGACATTAACAAGAACCAGTGAGAACATTCACATGCGAACTGAAATCTGGAATCTAACCAAGCCTAACTACAGCAGCAGCAGACTCCTACATTGTGCGCAATGACAAGAGAACTACCAATAGCATTAATTCTTCCAAGAAACTCAAGATTGATGTAAATTGGCAGTGGGGCATGGACATGGTAATCCCAAGCATTACCTAGGGCATGGAACCTCAAAATATCAAGTGAAGATGGACATTGATATGGCAGGCAAATTACAAAATTGTAGTGTGCTCCTCACCCTTAATTAATTTAATAATGATAATGACAATGACAGAATATTTTTTCAAGAGATCAGGAGGTATTTGTCAATACAAACAGACAGAAAGTTCCCTTTATACCACAGTGAAACACCATAATAAAAATTTCAGAGTTTCAACTACGTCCTTTCTTGGCTCCTCTGCATTTATATTCTACATTCATTCAAACAGATCATTTGGTAATCACTGCTTCCTGGACAGCGTGCACCAAATGTTAAAGACAGAAAGTTGCCAGGGATGATGTTATTAAAACCTTAACAGCAACCCCTTTAAACATGATCAGTACCGAGAGAGCAATTTTTAAATTTCCTAAGGATCATCTTCTGATCCATTGTCTAAAAAGAAGAATTACCTAAGAAAGTTCTTTAGAAGTAAATGAAAATTTATTTTGAACTCTAACTTACTAATCCTTTGTGGTATGAACTGCAAAACAAGCATAAACACTGTCTCCAGCATCAACAGCAAGGTGAAAATCATAATTTACACAAACTGGGAGACATATAAGGTGATCTGCTATTAAAATTTAAAATAAAATTCGAAATGATCATACAAGCTATTTGATCTTAAAATCTGGCAGAAATTACTTGCCTCCCTAAAATATCCTGACATTATAGTATTGTACATATTCGAAGTAGGCGTCATGTTCATTTCTTCCACATCTCTTAACATGTTGTGTGCACCTTCGAACTGCATCATAAAAATATAAGAAAAGGTAGACTAAACATCATCCTTCCATCAAAATAGTACACCAAATATGAAAGTACAAGATAACAGACCTAATACTAAATAAAAAATCAGTATTAAAGACCTAATACCAAATCAAGAATCAGTACTCTTTTCTCTTCTCACAAAAGAACAATAAAGAAATGAGCAGTTCTGTTGCTAACCACAATATGGCTTTCCAAAAAAGTACATATCTGCTGAGTAACAATAGAAGTATTTATATAAAGAACTGCAACAACTCCAGCCTTACTGGAAACAAATACCTATTTCTACAACAAAGGAGAACAATTTTACTACCCATAACCAGGGAATCTGGCAAGGTATTTTTCTCTTCCTAAAAAACCAATAGAGTGCATATCAAGAGAACCTTGATCTCGGAATTTCAATTATACAAACAAGCAAGTCAAAAGCATAAATAAAGTTAACAGTAATTAATAAATCTTGTCCAAGGACTTCATTCTTGCAATGATATAATAGAACTGACGTTCTGTTCCATACTTAATGACCCCACAACTCTGGATACAGCCATAGATTGCAGACCTATTTGATCCTTGCATGAGAGACTTCAAACATAAACTAGTACAGGGTAATTAAGCTCCAGATTGGGGGAGCTTAAACCAAAGCTGGCCTTAAAACTCGTTTTACCAACTTCATAAGGTCCATTGTCAAATTCAACATGACCTTTGACCAATCATGAGTAATTATGAGGGACATGAACCAAGATCAGCAATGTTCGGAGTTGCTTATCTGTTGAGTGAGAATGCTTTTAATTTTCTTTTATTCGCTTTAGCAATACCGGGATTTACATACTTTTCTGGAGTAATTTCATTCCAAATACTAAAAGCAGCGCTGAAGCTGGTCTAACCTCTGGAAATCAATTTATCTTCAGTTAATGAAGGTCATCCCAGATGTTTTTCAAAGAAGCAGAACCAAAAGTTTAATGCTTTCTAGAGTAACTTGCTTTTACTACAAGCAGCATCTTTGCTTTTGCGTCATCACTTCCTAACCTTCTAGTCTACATTTACAGAATCCATTCACCTTCAGTTTAAGGGACATCATCCTAATATTTCCTAGAAGCCCAATTTTCAGGTGGCATAAGATGGCCACAGTTTGGAAAATGTAATCAGGAGCTTCTATTAATTGCCCACCACTTCCAGAATAACTGTAACAAAAAAGAAAGGTACTTGGCAAGAGAGCCCTAGAAAGGACTTCCACAGCATCAACTCACACAAAGTGATACCTAAGTTGCTAGAGGAAGATTTTTCAATACCACGTCATGGGACCTATGACTCCCACCAAAGCAGTAGGATGGATTGAGCATATAGTGCCACAAAAGGCGTACCGTTCTCCTAATGAAAACTCACTACAGCAATAAGATTTGACTTGAGGAGTTTCTAATCAATGATGAAACATTTATGTGCTGAACTGCCTGATTATGTTAACACTCATCAGTTGCACCCCTTAGTAATTGACCATCCTTGAGCTTAACTGGAAGTGAAGACGCATCAAACAACAGCCAAGGACAAGCACCATGTTTCTCTATAAACTTATCTAACTATCTGAATCAATAAATATGAGGTACTAGGGTTGTCCATTCCACAAACAATGCAACTTAGGGCATGAAAACTAAAAAGAAGAAGGAAAAAAATATGATGATTTCGAAAAACCAATAATTTGTCAAAGGAATTAGAGAAGAAAATATGCCTGACCAAAGTTTACAAGTGACAGCCTTCTGGTCAACATTAGGAAGAAGAAAGAGACCTATGAGTTAATAGGAGTGCAAGGATATGAAAATACAAGGTAAAGAAACTTACATCTTTCATCTTCACACACGAGTTTATCATGCTTCTGAAAGTCTCCCCGTTTGGCTTCAAACCATGGTGATGCATCACTGAATGGATTCGATGAACCTTAGGTTCAAATATAGCATAAGAGAAATCAGAATATAAGTACATAATCAAGAATAGGAACAATTGCTTGTTTGGTAGTTCCCAGCTACAGAAACGCAAAAAGATGTTATGAAGACTCATGTCATACATGTATCATAGATCCACAACAATCCTTGAAAAGATTCCAGAGCACATATCAACACAGATGATATTATAGAAGTGGAAAACAATGCATAAGTGATAATAGAATAGGTAGTCAATTTTATGAGTTTCTATGCCAGAAAAATAATAATCAGTAGACAGAGAATTACAGACCATGGATTAGAAAGATTAAAAGAAAAAGTCTCCATCTCATTGACTATTTGACTATCATGCATATATAAATGGAACCAAGTGGGTGGGTAAATAGGTCAAGAAGTGCGTGGGTAAATAGACTAGGTCAAGAGAACAAGATTCATATCACTACATGAAATGTAGGTACATTGACATGTAAGAGCCTATAGTTAGTAGATATGATGAATCGTAGGAGAGTCAACATTGCTTGTATTTAAGAAACCAAGTGGAAAAGAGCTAAAACTAGAGAACTTGATGGGTATATCTAAGCTCTGGTACATAGGAAAGGACAATAATAGAAATGGTGTAGGGATAATGGTAGATAAAGAGTTAAAAGGATAAAGCTATAGACGTTAAAAGAACCAGTGATAGAATTATACTACTAAAACTTATTTTAGTAGAGAAGATCATAAATGTCATTGGTGCATATGCACCACAAGTAGGGTTAGAGGATAGAATCAAGAGACAGTTTTGGGAAGATTTAGAGGGAGTCATGCAAGATATTCCCAACATAGAGGGGATATTTATAGGAACCGATTTTAATGGTCATGTAGGAAATGAAAAAGAAAGATATGATAGGGTACATGGGGGGGTATGGTATTAGAGAAAGAAATGAGATGGGAGAAGCTATACTCGATTTTGCCTTAGCATATAACCTAGCTATAGCAAAAACATTTTAATAAGAGGAACGAACACTTACTGACCATTGAAAGTGGACCATATAAAAGCCAAATAGACTTTGTCCTAATTAGGAATGCCAAAAGATCAATGTGTAAGGATTATAAGGTGACACTCGGTAAGAGTCTAACCTCACAACATATATAGATGGTTATAGATATCTACATTAAAGTATAATACAAAGAAAATGAACTTAATAGGTGTCCAAAAACTAAATGATGGAACTTAAAAGGAGAGAAGATAACATCATTTACGAACAAGTTGATAGTGGAAGGAAACTAGAACAATGAGACACAAGTAAACACCATGTGGACTAATAAAGCCATATCTATTAAGAAAGTGACAAAAGATGTCCTAGGACTATCTAAAGGTAAAAGGCAACCAACAAAGGAAATTTGGTAATGGAGTGAAAAAGTGCAAAAAGTTATCAAAGAGAAACTTGTGTGTTTTAAAGCATAGCAAATGACTAAAAGTAATGAAACTTTGAGCAATATAAGAATGCTAAACGGGTTAGCAAGAGTTGTAAATAAGGTTAAACTTAAGGTATATGATGATCTATATAATAGATTAGGAGCAAGAGAAGGTGAGAAAGATGTGTTTGAACTCACAAAAGGAAGAGAAAGGAAGAGTAAGGACTTAGACTACATTAAGTGTATTAGAAGTAATGAGTAAAGGGTACTTGTCAAAGATGATGAGATCAAACAAAGATGGGAAAGTTACTTTCAAAAATTGCTAGATGACAATTACCTTGAGAATATAAGAATTGAAAGTACCGTAAAACCAAATAACGTTGGGCATTATAGATATGACAATAGGATTAGAATATCTATAGTGAAAAATGCCTTGAAAAAGATGAAAAAGGCTTTGGGCCTGCTGGTATACCTATAGAGGTTTGAAAGTATATGAGAGATACTAAGTAGTTTGGTAGACAAGAATAAAGGAGACATACAGAGTTGCACTAATTATCGGGGGATCAAATTTATGGCTAATTTATGAGCCATACCATGAAACTTTTTGAAAGAGTGATGAAGAAGAGGTTATAGCATGAGACAAGTGTATCGAATAAACAGTTTGGTTGCATGTCTGGGTGGTCTACCATATAAGCTATTTTCTTGCTTAGACAATTGATAGAGAAATATAGGGAGATGAGGAAGGACTTCCAAGTCTTTACTAACTTAGAAAATGCTTATCATAGAATCCCTAGAGAGTTAATATGGTGGGTGTTAGGCCAGAAAGGGTTTTCACAGGAGTATATATACATATTTAAGGATATGTATGAGGGAGCGGTAACAAATGTTAAGACCATTAGCAAAAAGACAGGTGATTTTCCTATCTCTAAAGGATTGCATCAAGGATTGGCATTGAGTCCGTACCTTTTCACATTGATTATAGATGAGCTAACAAAACATCTGCATGAGGAGACTCCATGGTGCATGTTATTTGCAGATAATATAATTTTGATTGATGAGGCAAGGAAGGACATAAACACAAAGCTAGAGTTAAGGAGAGATGCATTAGAAACTAAAGGATTTAAAATTAGTCGAATTAAGACAGAATATATGGAATGCAATTTTAGCAAGGAGAGTAGGAGTGGAGCACCAGTCAAGATTGATAACCAAGAGGTCCCCATGAGAGACCACTTCCGATACTTAGGATCATTGATCCATGAGAGTGGAGAGATTGAGAGGGAGGTTACCCAGAGAATCCAAGCGGGTTGGAACAAATGGAGATGTGCATCGGGGGTTTTATGTGATCGGCGGGTGCCACTCAAACTAAAGGAAAAATTCTATAGGATGGCTATAAGGCCGGCCATGCTCTATGGATCAGAGTGTTGGGCAGTTAAGGAACATCATACTCATAGGTGAGTGTTGCGTAAATGAGGATGTTGAGATGGATGAGTGGTAAGACAAGAAAGGATAGAATTAGAAATGAAAATATTAGAAGAAATTTAGGGATAGCACCAATAGGTAACAAGATGAGGGAGATTAGACTTAGATGGTTTGGACATGTTCAAAGGAGGCCAACAACGGCACCAGTTAGAAGGAGTGAGGCAATACAAGTTGAAGGTTCTAAAAGGGCAAGGGGAAGGCCCAAAAGAACGTGGATAGAAGTAGTGAGGAAAGATTTAAAAACTTTGGGACTAAATGAAGCCATGGTATTAAATAGAGTGGAATGGAGGAATAAGATTCATGTGGCCGAGCAAGGGGAAGGCCCAAAAGAACGTGGATAGAAGTAGTGAGGAAAGATTTAAAAACTTTGGGACTAAATGAAGCCATGGTATTAAATAGAGTGGAATGGAGGAATAAGATTCATGTGGCCGACCCCTAATTAGGATAAGGTCTTGATGATGATGATGATGATATGGAATGCAATTTTTGTAAGGAGAGGAGAATGAATGGAGCACCAGTAAAGATTGATAACCAAGAAGTCCCCCTAAAAGAACATTTTCGATACTTGGGATTGATAATTCATGAGAGAGAGATCGAGAGGGAGTTTACCCAGAGAATCCAAGCAGGTCGGAACAAATGGCGATGTGCCTCTAGAGTTTTGTGTGATCGAAGAGTGCCGCTCAAATTGAAAGGAAAATGATATAGGATGGCTGTAAGACCGGCCATGCTCTATGGATCAGAATGTTAGGTAGTTAATGAACAAAATGTATATAGGATGCGAGTTGTCAAAATGTGGATGTTAAGATGGATGAGTGGCAATAGAAGAAAGGACAGAATTAGAAATGAAAACATTAAAGGAAATATAGGAGTAGCACCAATAGGTAACAAGATGAGGTAGATTAGACTTAGATGGTTTGGACATGTCCAACGTAGACCAAAAAAGGCACCAGGTAGGAGTGAGGCTGATACTCAACTAATTCATCAATTCATAGCAATTATCAATGAAAGAATCAAGTACAAGCTTTTCAATTACAAATGAGCAAATGGTAGATTCAACTTAGCGAATTGTACATATACTGGTTTCTTGGACAGAGTTCTAGTATTACAGATTTGTAGCCTTTCGAGGAGCTAGATCCTCCCACTCTTCCTTCCTTCTGCTAGTTCTTCCATATTCCCTCTTGATTTCCCTTCCTTTCTTTTATTTCTCCCCCTCTACTAGATGTTCTTCCTCCCTACCATAACCAAACTCTATCTAGTCCTTTTTTTTGTTATTTTCTGTTAGAAGCCTATCCTTTCTGTTATAAAAATAGTAGACTAACTGTCTAACAATACTCTCCTTTCTGTTATAAAACCAGTAGACTAATTGTCTAACAATACCCCCCCCCCCCCCCCCCCCGCTAAAACTGCCACCTTGTCCTTAAGGTGGAAGTCAGGGAACTGCTTCTGAATGGCATCCATTTGTTCCCAGGTGTGCTCTCCAAGTGTGCTTCTTCCCCCTTCTTCCTTACTTTCTCCCAACAAAGATGAAGATGGATACATGTTAGTACCCATTCCCAAGCAACGCCCTGTTTCCTTAGCAATTGCCAACTGATCTCCTGTAATCATCTTGACGCTTACTCCAAGATCCAAAGCTCTTCTAATTGCTTTTGCACCTTTTAAGATGATTTGACGCCCATCCACTCTGAAATGCATGGTTAGATCACGGAAATTTGCCAAAATCTCCTCCAAGGTTTCTAGCCATGCTACCCCCAGGACCATGTCTACTCCATCAAGGTCGTATGGGTAGAAATCTTGAACCACCGTGATCCCTGGTAGATTCAAGTTTATCTGCCAATAGATGTCTTGCCCTTGTGGCCCGCCCCTTCCCCGGACCCCGCATAGGCGGGAGCTTCGTGCACCGGGGCTGCCCTTTGCCCTAGATGTCTTGCCCTTGGTTGCAATGACAGTCCCCCACTTGTACTTTGAATCGACTTGATCGATCCTCTGTCAAATGGAGTTTTTCGACTAGTGGGTTGGAGATGAAGTTGTGGGAAGCTCCACCATCAATCAAGACTACCACCTCCCTCTTTCCGATTAGTCCCTTTAGTTTCATCGTGCCTCCTATCATGAAACCCGAAATGGAGTTTAGGAATAACTCCAGAGGTTGGTTATCCCTTGTCCTGTTGTCGTCCCTATTTGCCAGAGTGATTTCCATCTCATCGTCATCTAGGAGCAGCACTTACAACTGTCGATTTTTACATCGATGGCCCAGTGGATATTTCTCATCACATCTATAACATAATCTTTGGGATCTCCTTTGTTGTAACTCAACATCTGTGAGTTTCCTTAAGGGTTCCCTTTTACTAGCAAGTTGTACGGCGGCATTCTTTTCCCGATTGGTTTCCTTATGGAAACCCTTGTTTCTCTCATGGCTGAGGAAGAAGATGGGTGATTTACCAAAATGCCCCTGCGAAGATACTCTAGTCAACCCTCCCTTTGACTGAACATGGATGGGTCCAATAGTTCTTGGGCCAGCATCTTGTCTAATTGGATGGACCTTTATTCGGTCCAATGTCATGTTCTTCTCTTCTATTTTGTGGGCTAAATCCATAAGCCCATATAAAGATGCAAGCCTGAATAATTTTATTTCGGCCTTGATATCTTCCCGGAGCCCATTCAAGAAGGCTCCCTTCAACAGATCGTCGGAAAGATCACTCAGGTGACTAGAGAGAAGCCCGAACGACCAGAGACACTTCTTGTCTGCCTCAAAGCCAGAAGAGATTCATAATCGTCATCCCATTGGGAAGAGCAGAAACAATGCAACAAGGATGACTAGAAAGAACCCCATGATCGGAAGGGATTTCTTGATTCCTCCCACAAAAACCAGTGGAGAGCATCTGCCTCTATGCAAATGGCTGCATGCTGGTATCTTCTCCTCGTTGGATATGTGGTTGACCTGAAAATATCGTTTAGCTCGACATAACCAACCACAGGGATCTTGGCCGTCGAACACTGGCAAATCCAGTCTCCTCCCTTGAAACTCATGACAGTGATGATCCCTCGGCAAGAAGGAACTCCGTCTGTGACTATCTGAGGGTTCTCCCCCTTCTGTATTCCTATGCTGATCTCAACATTCCTTTGGCGTTTCTTGATTCTTGATCCATTCTCTTATTTCTACCAAATATTCACCGAATGCATTTTACATTCGTTTGTAATCTCCCCATGTTTTCCCTCAAGTCTCCTATCTCACCCTTAACTCCTTCTATCTCCTTCTCCATTCCTTTGTTCTTTCCAGTAGGGCTCTAACCATTCCCTAGGTTCAAACTGGCTCTGATACCATTTGATAGACTCAACTCATTCATCAATTGATAGCAATTATCAATGAAAGAATCAAGTACAAGCTTTTCAATTACAAATGAGCAAAATGGTAGATTCAACTTAGCGAATTGTACATATACTGGTTTCTTGGACAGAGTTCCAGTATTACAGATTTCTAGCCTTTCGAGGAGCTAGATCCTCCCACTCTTCCTTCCTTTTGCTAGTTCTTCAATATCCCCTCTTGATTTCCCTTCCTTTCTTTTATTTCTCCCCCTCTGCCAGATGTTCTTCCTCCACCATAACTGAACTCTGTCTAGTCCTTTTTTCTGTTATTTTCTGTCAGAAGCCTATCCTTTATGTTATAAAAATAGTAGACTAACTGTCTAACAATACTCTCCTTTCAGTTATAAAACCAGTAGACTAATTGTCTAACAGAGGCGATCGAAGTTGAAGGTTCTAAAGAGGCAAGGGGAAGGCCCAAAAGAAAGTGAATAGAAGTGGTGAGAAAAGATTTTAAAACTTGGAACTACATGAAGCTATGTCACTTAATAGAGGGGAATGGAAGAATAAGATTCATGTGACCGATCCCTAATCGGGATAAGGTCTTGATGATGATGCATATATAAGTGTGTGTGTGTGTGTGTGTGTGTGTGTGTGTGTGTGTGTGTTCATTAGATCTAAGCCATTCAGCCTTTTTCATTAGATCTAAGCCATTCATCTTGTTCAGCTGATCAAATATGCACAACTCTACAAGCCAAAAGTCACAGCAATCAAATGATACTAACCACTTATTTTGAAGTTGTAGGCCATGATTTCTCCACTCAAAGCAACATAGGCTAGGATCAACTGATGGGTGTGATTTTGGTCCGCGGCCTATTCAAGAAGCAAGACATGCCGAACAATATGAATGATATTAGATCACCCAAAACTCACACCTAGGTCCTGATAACTGAAAAAAAGAGGAGAGGGTGGAGGGTGTTGAGGAAGGTGTGGTACTTCTGCTGAGCAGACTCCTGCTATTACCAGGAATCATGTATATGTGTGTCTGCATTTTGGCGCATCTAATGGGACATGTTTAGTTCAGAGAAAGAGACAGCTACAAGCATAAAGAAAGAGCTGCAGGTTATTGTTTGTGCACTGTAGAAAATATTCTGCCCTGTGAAGGGGACTTGATACAAGGCCAGGACACATGCTGCTCCGTGAACTAGCTGGCAAACAATAATTTTCTACAGATAATGGTCTTATGTTCACCTGCCAATGGATTACTAATGTGATAAGCAAGTAGTTTCTCCCTAACCTGGTCTTTAATGAAGGGAACAAACATATTAAGGCCCAATATCACATTGCTGTTTTTGTAAACAAGTATCCTGAAAGGAGAAGGCCACTAAATTCTAAGCAAGCCTGGCATATTCGATAACAGATCAAATTGATAAGCGTGCCACAAAATAAATTATTCTATTATAATTAAGTGATCACTTGAGCTTACAACCAACATTTTTCATACACGCCTGATGTAATAAAATCAGACACAGGGACATAAGTTCTACACAGAAATTTTCTTCGAAGAAGCTTCTTGCTCTTCTCCCAGGCTACTTTATGCATGTGAAGTTCTAGTATGGATCTCAGTATAGTCAATTAGTAGGAGAATACACTTGAATCATGTCTAAATCAAGGAAAATGCATATAAAAGAAAAGGAGTTTGAGTTATACCAAATCAAGCTCGAAGTTCTGACCACTTGCATGTAGAATTGGATGAAAGGTTTCAACTGACAGGGCCAAGCCTGATTGAGACATATAGTTGACTATATCAAAAGCTTCACGGACCTGTCACAGGATTATGGATACTAACCTCAGAACTAGCTTGAACCAGGAAAAGGAAAAGCAAATAGGAAAAGGAAAAGGAAAAAATAGACAGCAATAATATGCTTTCACTTTAAAATTTGCACGATTTATTTAAATATAAATACAATTATAACAACACAAAACCTAGATCACCCATCTATAAATAACACGTTGGGTTCGAAGTGATTTAATGTTTATCAAACAAAAGGAATGCTAAATCAAAGTGCTGGTACGTGCCCTGAGTCAAAGCGCTACAACTTTTTGCACAATTGTGTACACCTATAGATGATCTACCTAGTTCATCTTATTGCCTTGGCTTTGGATGTACCCTAATATAAAAATCATGTGGAATGGCTGTGAGAAGATGGTGTTTTTCATTTTTGAATATAGACAGTCGTTTACAAAGTTTCTAGCAAACCATAATAAGAAGAATTCTTTCGATGTTAGAGTCATCCAACATGTATGACTTTTGGACTAGCATACATCCAAAGCCAAAGAAATCAGATGAACTAGGTAGATCACCCATAGGTAAGCCCCTTCATGCAAAAAGTTGGAGCACTTTGACTCCAACTGCTAATCAGTGACTTGATGTATCATTCCTCAGCAAACAAACAGTTAAAAATGACAGAATACTTTGCACCTTCATGCTAACTAGCCCTCTTCATTTTGACAGAAAACACTAACTAGCCCCCTTCATGCTCTTCCCATCAAGATACGCAGCAGAAGCATGAGGAAAATTTCCACCTAGACCACTATTTGAGCTTCTACCTGGCCTCTACTTCTGAACTTGAATCAGTAAGCTTCTTACAGCCCAGAACTGAAAACATTGGAGACAAAAATTGACACCTATCCTTCCAATAACTATAAGACCTTGCGTATTTGGGGTTTCAAAAAGGAAAAAAAGAAAAGAAAAGAATAAAGAGACTTGTGTAAATAGCATAAAAATCAACATCAATCCTCATATCAGTCGCTTAAAATTTCAGAAGTCAAAGACTTGATTACTCGTGAGAGGGTTGCTTTGGGGGTGTAGGGTGCACCATGCAGAACCCATTTATAGGGTCATGAAGATTTGTGATGATAACACCAGTAAGGTCCATTTTCCATTGTTTCTGATTATATTATGCAAGATGTGATTGAGGAGTTCTTCCCTTTGTTTCTGATGATGCTATGTGAGATGTGGTTATGGGGATGTAGATTTCATATTATCCTGAGAGAAAATGCATAGCTCTTCCTTCTAGTGTAAGTCATGCTACCATCCAATTCCTCTTTTCAAGAACTAGAGGTTTTGCTAAATCACCTTCCATAACTTGTGGATGCGGTAACTTGGCCCTTGTCCTCTAGCATATCTTGAAAGTTACGAAGATTTTGTGAAAAGAACTCATCATGAACTTCTCTTCTCGAGGATAGAAACAAGCCTTTATCATTAGAGGTGCAATCAGAGAAAATAGTGAATTACTAGAAAAGATCAAAACTACTCGATGCAGGACATTTCATTCTATTGATGCAAATACCAGGCCAATTGTTGCCAGCTTCCTACCTAATCATATTATTTTCTGTAAGGTTCTGGATGAAATCTTTAAATTAATATTCTATGGCCCAATTGGACTTGATGTTTGACTAGTAAGATCAAAGGAAAACACACAGGAGAATATTATAACAAGATCATTCTCAAGCCCTATCCATTACAAAAATAGGAATCACATCTTTTCACTTTTTTTTCAAGGATAAAAGTATTCACGGCATCAAGAAGAGCAAGCATGATTAAGAATTACACTTCAATACACTTTAACAAAGGTCAATCACTAATACTACTATAGTCCTGTAAGCCTGTAAGCCACTGCTAATGGATGTTTTCATAGGATACCAGAAAGATAAATAAACAAATGAGTATTCTCAGTGACAAATGGACCTTATGAAACAAATCCAAGTAGGAATTTGATTAATAAGGCCATAAAATAACAGCATACTTTCATTTCTAAACTACTCTACGCATGCCAAGATGGTTGCTACCTTAAGTGAATCACAACAGTACGCAATAAGCATGTCACATGAAGCAAAGGAGGGTGACACTTCAAACTTCCTGTGCAAGTTTTTGAATTCCAAGATGACTCCTTCTACCTTCAACATTCAAAGATTAATATGTAAATATGTGTGCAAAAAAAGGAAACAAGCAGTATAAAATGGATCTTGAAATATTCTTGCAATGGTTAAGAGGCAACAAAACAAGATCCACTGAAATTCCTAATAGTACAAGTAGCATATGCAGATCATACATCAGAAAACAGTATCATTGACGAAAAATGGTGAAAGGTCCTATCACCATGACAAAGTCTTAACTAAATATGAAAAGATTGAACAGTATACCTATTGTCATTGTGGCACAAGGAAGCGCTAAGCATATAAGAGTTCATTGAATGCTCAATTTCGCTACCAAGCTAGTGCAAATTGTTGTTGTAATACAAGTGAAGGCCCGCCAACTAACAGTATGTTTTACAATTATTCATGTTTATATGTGTAATTCGGTTGGGCAGGCAGGGCAGTTCTCTAGCCTAACAAAGTTCACTCTCACCTTGTCCTACTTTTTCTCTCTCTTGTTCTTCTCTAAGCTGAAGCACTTAATAATATTCAACTGGGTCCCAAACTCCCATAATTAAAGGAATAGAAATGAAAATTTCCAACTCCGCCAATGCCGGTCCCAAGCCCGGATAAAAAAGGAGGAGGGTCTTGCATCAAGTGCCAGCCAGCAAGGGGGAAGTTGAAGATGATTCTATTATTTCTTTCTTACAAATGAATATGCATTTGTATATTAGTTTGTGAGGAAGAAATGAGAATCATCTCCAGCTTCTTAAAAGATGGCAACCCTTGTATCAGGTAGCCAGCCGGCAAGGGGGAAGTTGAAGATGATTCTATTATTTCTTTGTTACAAATAAATATGCATTTGTATATTAGTTTGTGAGGGACGCGCTACATCGGATCCCGGGTGTAGTGAAAAATGGGTAAGGGCTGCTAGAGCGTCCCCTCGGAAGCGACGCGCTGCATTAGAACCCAGGTGCAGTGAAAAGTGGACATGGGTTCATACCATGGAGGTCGAAAAAGTCGATAGTAAATAGGGTATCTCCAAAACATAAGATTCGCATCGCTACATGGAATATAGGGACACTGACAGGTAAGAGTTTGGAGTTAGTAGACACGATAAAACGTAGGAGAGTCAACATCGCTTGTATCCAAGAAACCAAGTGGAAAGGGGCTAAAGCTAGAGAAATAGATGGGTATAAATTATGGTACGTAGGAAAGGAAAATAATAGAAATGGCGTAGGAATAATAGTGGATAAGGAATTAAAGGATAAAGTTGTGGACGTTAAAAGAATCAGTGATAGAATTATAATAATAAAAATGATTCTAGGAGAGCAGATTATAAATATTATAAGTGCATATGCACCACAAGTAGGGTTACAAGATATAATTAAGAGACAGTTTTGGGAAGATATGGAGGGAGTCATGCAAGAAATTCCCAATACTAAGGGGATATTTATAGGAGCAGACTTAAATGGCCATGTAGGAAAAGATAAGGAAGGATATGATAGAATACACGGAGGGTATGGTATAGGTGAACGAAACGAGGTGGGGGAGAATATCCTCGATTTTGCTTTGTCATATAACCTATCCATTGCAAATACACTCTTTAGGAAGAGGGATGAACACTTAATAACCTTTAAAAGTGGACTTCATAAAAGCCAAATAGACTTTTTTCTACTTAGGAATAATGAACGATCTATATGTAAGGATTGTAAGGTGATACCCGGTGAGAGTTTAACCTCACAACATAGGTTAATGGTTATGGATATTCATATCAAAAGATGGAGTAAAAGAACAGAACTTAATACACACCCAAAAACTAAGTGGTGGAACTTGAAAGGAGAGAAAATAACATCATTCAAAAATAAGTTGATGGTAGAAGGAAATTGGAATTATGAAACAGAAGTAAATACCATGTGGACTAATATGGCTGAGTCCATTAAGAAAGTGGCAAAAGATGTCTTAGGAGTATCTAAAGGTAAAAGGCTATTAGCAAAGGAAACATGGTGGTGGAATGAAACAGTGCAAAAAGCTATTAAAGAAAAACGAATGCATTTTAAAGCATGGCAGAAGATTAGAAATAATGAAAACTATGAACAATATAAGAATGCTAAAAACGTTGCTAAGAGAATAGTAAGTGAGGCTAAACTTAAAGCATATGATGAGCTCTATAATAGACTAGGAACAAGAGAAGGTGAGAAAGATGTGTTTAAACTTGCAAAAGTAAGAGAACAGAAGAGTAAGGACTTAGAGCATGTTAGGTGCATTAGAAGCGATGATCAAAGGGTATTAGTCAAAGATGATGAGATCAAACAAAGGTGGGAAATATACTTTCAAAAATTGTTAAATGACAATGGCCCTGAGAATATAGGGATTGAAAATACTATGAATCTAAATAACAATGGATATTATAGATATAAACGTAGGATTAGAATGCTTGAAGTAAAAGAGGCCTTGAGAAAGATGAAATCAGGAAAGGCCATGGGGCCTGATGGTATACCAATAGAGGTTTGGAAGCATATGGGAGATGGTGGGGTAGTTTGGTTGACCAAGTTGTTTAACAAGATTATAAAATCAAAGAAAATGCCTGATGAGTGGAGGAAAAGCTCTATTGTACAAATCTATAAGAATAAAGGAGACATTCAGAGCTGCACTAATTATCGAGGGATCAAACTTATGAGCCACACCATGAAACTTTTTAAAAGAGTGATTGAGAAGAGGCTACGACATGAAACAAGTGTATCGGAGAATCAGTTTGGTTTCATGCCTGGGAGGTCCACCATGGAAGCTATTTTCTTACTAAGACAATTAGTAGAGAAATATAGGGAGAGGAGAAAAGACCTACACATGGTCTTTATTGACTTAGAGAAAGCTTATGATAGAGTCCCTAGAGAGTTAATATGGAGGGTGTTGGGTGTTAAAGGGGTTTCTCAAGGGTATATAGACATAATTAAAGATATGTATGAGGGAGCAGTAACAAATGTTAAGACCACTAATGGCGTGACTGGTGATTTTCCTGTCACTGTTGGATTGCACCAAGGATCGGCATTGAGTCCATACCTTTTCACATTAGTTATGGATGAGTTAACAAAACATCTGCATGAGGAGATTCCCTAGTGCATGCTATTTGCAGACGATATAGTCATACTTGATGAGACAAGGGAGGGTGTCAACATAAAGCTAAAGCTATGGAGAAAAGCATTAGAATCGAAAGGATTTAAAATTAGCCGAACTAAGACAGAATATATGGAATGTAATTTTAGCAAGGAGAGTAGGAGTGGAGCACCAATCAAGATTGATAACCAAGAGGTCCCCATAAGAGACCACTTTCGATACTTAGGATCATTGATCCATGAGAGTGGAGAGATTGAGAGGGAGGTTACCCAGAGAATCCAAGCGGGTTGGAACAAATGGAGATGTGCATCGGGTGTTTTATGTGATTGGCGGGTGCCACTCAAACTAAAGGAAAAATTCTATAGGATGGCTATAAGGCCGGCCATGCTCTATGGATCAGAGTGTTGGGCAGTTAAGGAACATCATACTCATAGGCTGAGTGTTGCAGAAATGAGGATGTTGAGATGGATGAGTGGTAAGACAAGAAAGGATAGAATTAGAAATGAAAATATTAGAAGAAATTTAGGGATAGCACCAATAGGTAACAAGATGAGGGAGATTAGACTTAGATGGTTTGGACATGTTCAAAGGAGGCCAACAACGGCACCAGTTAGAAGGAGTGAGACAATACAAATTGAAGGTTCTAAAAGGGCAAGGGGAAGGCCCAAAAGAACGTGGATAGAAGTGGTGAGGAAAGATTTAAAAACTTTGGGACTAAATGAAGCCATGGTATTTAATAGAGTGGAATGGAGGAATAAGATTCATGTGGCCGACCCCTAATTGGGATAAGGTCTTGATGATGATGATGATGATGATGATGATGATGAAATGAAAATTTCCGCTTACTGGCATAAACTCATCATTAGCAAGCTGAAATTTCTCTTTTACATTATTTTAAGCACACTCAACGATTACATTAAATGGGATGGCTTGGTTCCCCAACCTCCTTCCTTCAACTGTATAACAACTTTAATAGTTCTTAAGTCAATCATTTGGTGAGTACAGAATTGAACCTAGTATGTATAGTCACCACTAAGGTAAGCACATTGCAGCACCATATCTTGAAGACGCCAATAAGAATCCAAGACAAGTTGCAGAGGACCGTGAAAGAAAATTATTGGGCAAATTGTGACATCACAGACCACAGCACATTCAGATATTTCTCGTCTGTAGTTTTTCTGCTTTTTTCCCTTTACATTTTGGCATATAATTCATTTTCAAAGAGAATCACTGTTGCAAACAAACAAAATGATTCCTGATAAAATCATGAAAACATAAGAAAACTGGTTCATCAAGACCTAGCTCATCCACCAATACCAAACATGTAAGTCCAAGTTGATTAGACAGACAACTTCTCTTTCTCATGCCAATCAAAAGCTATAAATGACAATGGCAACAATAACAGACATGTGCAAGCTACAAATGCAAGATATGAGCTCCAACCAAGCAAATAGATGTTTTGCTGTCTGAATAGGCATGGGCCTAACCAGTATTTTTCATGAGAAGTTCCTCACCGCTAAATTTGGCATACTGATAGCATAACTGTAGATGAAGCACGAAATATTTTCTGCCCCTGTCTCTGCATTAAGAAGGAGAAGACGGCATAAAACAAAAAAGGAACAAGAACTCTCTCTCTCTCTCTCTCTCTCTCTCTCTCTCTCTCTCTCTCTCTCTCTCTCTCATTGTTTCGTTAAAAAATCCGTAACACCAGCATGCAACAAGCAATAATGTAGTCCCTACATGCAGATTGCTTATTGCTCATGAGTGACAATGTATTGAAATAATCCAAGATCAATAGTAACATGCAAATCCATCCATTGAAAGAGACACTATACAGATCATGGACATGAAAACAAATCTTCGAAGTGATAGGTGTCCAGCCTCAAGTGCAAGTACAGTGACACATGCGGTTGAAGCAGAGCATGAGATTTGAACCTTGTTCCTCCATGAATCACTCAATTCAATCAGAAACTGTCTGGTATTTCACTGTTCCAAGTGTTTGACAACATGCAAATGCACATTGACATTAAAAATCCAAGGCATATAACGGGAAAGACCTTTCTTGTCCCCTCCAGTGTTCCTCCATTATATTCTCCATGCAATAAACCATGTACTTGTGCAACAATCAACTAAATGAATGCCCTTCTGCATATATTCAAGTTCCCAGCATGATGAAAAATTAAGAGCTTACCTGAAAGCTTGAGTAATGAAAGATATTTCTCCGATAACTTCTCCAGCTGCAGCCTCCCAAAGAACTTAAAAATAGTTGTTAATTTATCCACTGATGAAATCCTTGTTAAATCTACCACTTCTAACAATCGTAGAATTTCCTTCTCCCTATCGTATCCACATAATGCTAGCAAGTAGCTTTCTGGCAAGATGTTCAATTACATTAATAAGAAAACTACAGATTCCAAGATTTGGTAACAGAGGAAGCACACAGTCAAATAAAAGATCAATTTTACAGAGTGTTCACTAAACATGGATTCCGGAAAAAAGGAAGAACGATCAGGATTTAATTAGCTCATGCAAGAAATTATCAGCAAAAACTCTACATAGAGCATATAAAATTCACCAAACATGTTTCAGTTTTACCAATATGTCAAGGGCTATTATTATAGTAAAAAAAAAATGTTATAAAAACTATCCTTCTAAGTGCATTCAAATTTAGGAACCAAATAACTAGCAAGGATAGCAAAATAAGCAAAGAGGCTGTGCATATCTATGTATTTGAGTTGGCAATATATAACGACCTACTCAGTACATTAATGAAGGAGCTAGTTTCAAATAAAAATATTAGTAAATGATTTTGTTTCTAGAGAAGAATACTGCCTGCGTGGTTTTAGTTCTATATGGTCTTATCACAGCCAATCCCAAGCCCGAATAAAGGAAGGTTTTGCGTCAGGTGCCAGCCGACAAGGAAAACCCATGGCAAACCCTTGCATGAATCGATTTATGACATTCCCTCAGGCTAGGGCGTTCCCTATAATCGACGCACTGCATCAGATCCCCGATGCGGTGGAAAATGGACAAGGGCTACTAGGGCATTCCCCCAAAAGCGATGTGCTGCTTAAGGTCCCAAGTATAGTAGAAAATTGAAAAGGGCTGCTAGAGCATTCCCTCATAAGCGACGCTTTGCATTAAAACCCAAGTGCAGTGGAAAGTATGCATGGGTTCCTATGCCATTTGAGAAGTGCGTGGGCAAATAGGCTAGGTCAAGAGAACAAGATTTGTATCACTACATGGAATATAGGCACATTAACATGTAAGAGTCTAGAGTTAGCGGATACTGTGAAACGTAAGAGAGGTAACGTCGCTTGTATCCAAGAAACCAAGTGGAAAAGGAAATCGATGGATATAAACTTTGGTATGTAGGAAAGGACAATAATAGAAATGTTGTACATGTAATTGTAGATAAAGAATTAAAGGATAAAGTTGTAGACATTAACAGAGCCAACGATAGAATTATACTAATAAAACTCATTCTGTGAGAGAAGATCATAAATGTCATTAGTGCATATGCATCACAAGTAGGGTTAGAGGATAGAATCAAGAGATAGTTCTAGAAAGATATTGAAGGAGTCATGCAAAGAATTCCCAACACAGAGGGGATATTTATAAGAGTTGATTTTAATGGTCATGTAAGAAAAGAAAAAAGAAAAATATGATAGGATACATGAGGGTATGATATTGGAGAAAGAAATGAGATAGGGAAACTATATTATATTTTGCCTTAGCATATAACCTAGTTATAGCAAACACATACTTTAAGAAGAGGGATGAATATTTAATAACCTTTAAAAGTGGACCATATAAAAGCCAAATAGACTTTTTCCTACATAGAAATGCCGAAAGATCAATGTGTAAGGATTGTAAGGAGATACTTGGTAAGAGTCTAACCTCACAACACAGATTAATGGTAATGGACATCTACATTAAAGTATGTAAGAAAGGAAATGAACTTAATAGGTATCCAAAAACTAAGTAATGGAACTTAAAAGGAGAGAAGATAACATCATTTATAAACAAGTTGATAGTAGAAGGAAACTGGAATGATGAGACAAAAGTAAACACCATGTTGACTAATATGGTCATATCCATTAAAAAAGTGGCAAAAGATGTCCTACAAGTATCTAAGGGTAAAACCACCAAAGAAAACTTGGTAGTGGAGTGAAAAAATGCAAAAAGTTACAAAAGAAAAACGTATGTGTTTTAAAGCATGGAAAATGACTAAAAGTAATAAAACTTTTAGCAGTATAAGAATGCTAAAAAAGGTTACTAAGAGAGTAGTAAGTGAGGCTAAACTCAAGGCATATGATGATCTATATAACAGATTAGGAGTAAGAGAAGGTGAGAAAAATGTGTTTGAACTTGCAAAAGTAAGAGTAAGGACTTAGACCACATTAAGTGTATTAGAAGTGATGACTAAAGGGTACTTGTCAAAGATGATGAGATCAAACAAAGATGGGAAAGTTGCTTTCAAAAATTGCTACATGGCAATTACTCTGAGAATACAAGAATTGAAAGTACTGTAAACCCAAATAACGTTGGGCATTATAGATATGACTGTAAGATTGGAATACCTAAAGTGAAAAAGGCTTTGAAAAAGATGAAATTAGGAAAGGCTCTAGGGCCTGATGGTGTACCTATAGAGGTTTGGAAGTATAAGGGAGATACTGGGATAGTTTAGTTGACAAAATTGTTTAACAAGATCGTAAAATTAAAGAAAATGCCAAATGAATGGAGGAAGAGCTCTATTTTACCAATTTACAAGAATAAAGGAGACATACAGAGTTTCACTAATTGTCGTGGGATTAAACTTATGAGCCATACCTTGAAACTTTTTGAAAAAGTGATGGATAAGAGGTTACAACACGAGACAAGTTTATCGGAGAACCAGTTTTGTTTCAAGTTCTAGGAGATCTACCATAGGAGCTATTTTCTTGCTTAGACAACTAATAGAAAAATATAGGGAGATGAGGAAGGACCTCCACATGGTCTTTATTGACTTAAGAAAAGGCTTATGATAGAATCTCTAGAGAGTTAATATGGTGGGTGTTTGGTGAGAAATTGGTTTCACGGGGGTATATAGACATAATTAAGGATATGTATAAGGGAACGATAAAAAAAATGTTAGGACCATTAGCGGAGCGATGAGTGATTTTCCTATCCCTAAAGGATTGCACCAAGGATTGGCATTGAGCTTGTACCTTTTCACGTTAGTTATGGTGCTAACAAAACATTTACACGAGTAGACTCCATGGTGCATGTTAGATGATATAGTTTTGATTGATGAGGAAAGGGAGAGCATAAACACAAAGCTAGATTTAAAGGGAGATACATTAGAATCTAAAGGATTTAAAATTAGTCGAACTAAGACAAAATATATAGAATGCAATTTTAGTAAGGAAAGGAGTGGGAGTGGAGTACCAGTAAAGATTGATAACCAAGAAGTCCCCATAAAAGAATACTTTTGATACTTGTGAATGATAATTCATAAGAGTAGAGAGACTGAAAGCGAGGTTAACTACAAAATTCAAACAGGTTGAAACAAATGGAGATACGCCTCTAGAGTTTTGTGTGATTAGAGAGTGCCATTCAAACTGAAAGGAAAATTCTATAGGATGGCTTTAAGATCGACCATGCTCCATTGATCATAGTATTGGGCAGTTAAGGAACAATATGTATATAGGATGAGTATCGCCGAAATGCGGATGTTGAGATGGATGAGTGTTAAGACAAGAAAGCATAGAATTAAAAATAAAAATATTAGAGGAAACTTAGGAGTAGCACCAATAGATAACAAGACGAAGGAGATCAAACTTAGATGGTTTGGACATATCCAACGTAAACCAAAAAGAGCACCAATTATAAGGAGTGAGGCGATCCAAGTTGAAGGTTCTAAAAGGGCAAGGGGAAGGCTCAAAAGAATGCAGATAGAAGTGGTGAAAAAAGATTTAAAAACTTTAGGACTAAATGAAGCCATGACACTTAATAGAGGGGAATGGAGGAACAAGATTCATGTGACCAACCCCTAATTGGGATAAGGTCTTGATGATGAAGATGATGATTTTGTTTCTAGAGAGGGCATCAGTGACGTGCATCACTTTTACTCTATAGATTCATATCAGGTGTAAATTGATCTAGAATAGGTATTCTATAAATGCACGACTAGCAACTAATTACATTATGCAATTACTGGCTTGGTATGTAGTAAGTATAAATCTAACCATAACAATATTTTTTGGTCCAAAGTGAGCCAATGAACCTAGCATGACGCAATTCTAACTCTTGCAATGCAATCACTGGTCAAGATCACAAGCTTCCAGGATAGCAGCTAGACATAGTGCTCTTACCAATTCTCCATGTAAGAAATTCTTTATTAGTCCAATCTCACCCCACGAGATGGTCATTTTTCTGCCACACAGAAATCAGAAAATAGACTGTTCCTTCTTCTCCTTTCTACCAGGCAATGAAAAGTTACCTATGAGGATTCATTATTGTGCTTTCCTCTTCCTCATTCTCTACAAGCCGGAATAATTTTTATATGCTCAGCATAACCTCCTCAATCCACCTCAAAGTTTATTTCTTCCCAAAATCAAGTGAATGGTAGTTGCAAATAGATTTAGTCCATCTTGACTGAATAGCAAATAGACTCAAGGACTAGTTGTTTTGGAGGCATCACTATAGCAAGGACAGACGGATGCTTGTAGATTAGGCTAGGCCTCTGTGTTTGCTTATTCTAACTTGTAAAAGTGTGATTTTTCTGCACAACTACTGCAAAATGAGTGGCAAAGTGAATATCTTTGAACAGTTGAAAGGTTTAAATCATCACTGGTGCAAAAGAAGTTGCTTTCGGTCTCCAGAGTTCACATATCCATTTCAAACCACAATTCATGAAGCTCCTGTTATAGGAAACAAAATCAGCTTTAAGTTGTTAGATTTTAAAGAAATTGCAGAGTAAAATTCTTGTCTACCTCATGGTCAATTGCTCTTTTATGTACCAACTACCAAGTCACATGGGATAGTTTGCTAGTCTCAGTTTGGATGTTTCATCTTTCAAGGCAAACAGCTAGACTTTGTCTGACATACCATAATCAGACAGTTATCAAGACACACCTTTTGTCTGGATGGATTTGTTTCAGGGACTGAACATAGACTTTGGTTGAGAAACTATGGCAACAAGTAAATGCAACCAAGCATTGCAAACATTGCAAGTACAGCCATATTGTGGAACCAGGAGGATGCATAGACCAGTATTTTCTTTGAAGGGTCTCATTGGACCAAGCGCAAGGCCAAGGGAAGATTTTTCCCAAAATCTTGGCTGTTATAACCATGTACTAGATTATGAGAGGCATGTGGTCAATAGGAATCACCAATGAATTCCGCTAAGGCAAAACATTTGCAACTGCAAATTGAACCAAAACCTAAGGCCCCAAAGACAGTGTAATCAAGTATCTTAAATGAACTATAAGTTCAACTTGTTCTACCATAGTGTCACCATTTTGAAAAGGTTAATTAAGCACAGCTAAAATTAAAAAAGGGAAATCATAAGATAGAATATGTCCAGCTGAAACAAATAAGCTACAACATCATTACAAATTACTTACCAGCTAACTGGAAATTGTTTTCACCACTATCAAGTCCAATCGAATTGCTCAGCTCCTGAACTTTATCTTCATCATTCACACTAAGCCAGAGCAGCATCTCATAGTACCCTAATCTACAAAATGAACTTGGGTTCTCATCTTTGACAAACTCGCTAAAGAACTGGAATTCCTGAACCATTCCCATATCAACTAAATACATTAGTAATGGACCATAACTTTCTTCCATCAGTGGAAAACCCTGTTCTCTCATTGATCTAATGAGCCGAAAAGCCATGTGAATATGATCCAACAAACCCTCATCGTCATTACTTTTCTTCGCCTGTTCTATGCAAACTTTGATCATGGCATTGTATTCTTTCACACCCGTTTGTCTTCCCAATTTACCAAAGACTTTGAGAGCGGCCTCAGGCCCCAGATTATCAGCGCACATTTTTATCAAACGCTCAAAACGATGCGCTTGTGTGTTTTTGAAAATCCATTTCTTTTTCCTCTCTCGCAATATTTCCTTCCTCCGTTGCAAAATGGAGATATTAGATAAATTTGATAAATTTGAAAACCACGGTATATCCAAATCACTTAACAATTTCCCATTGTCATTTGTAGGCAAACTAACTGATTCTGAAGCAGTATTACCTAAAAACAAAAGACAACCTTATCATGAAAACCGTTCAAAAAGTAGCTCCACGTACCTAAATTCAGTAGCACAAATCAATAAACACATCATATACAAAGAAACATACCGCATAACATAGAAGAAATCTCTCTCAATATCGACGAATCTTCTGCCATAAACACCACAAATGAGTAAACAAAAATACTTCAAATGATTTCTTTTTCTGATTAAAACGCTAGCTTCAATTGAGCAAAGGGATTACCAGAATTTGATGAAGGACTATCTGAGGTTTCTGTAGGGGTTGCTGGAGTGTGTGTAATTGAGCTAGTCGATTGTTTGGATGAAAACGTGGGAGATTCATTCAATGAAATCTGTAGAGATTGAGAAGATGAATTGGTGGAAGAGGAAGGATTGGTAGAAGAAAACAGCTTTTCAAGGCTTACAAGTTCTGGTGGTTGGTTAGGGTTTGAATTCTTCGGAGTGTTTTTTAGGGCAGACGCGAAAACGGAGCTGAGGGTTTTGAGTTTCTTGCCGGGCATCTCAGCGTCGTTGCATTTGTTTGCAGGTGCTTGCGGGAAAATGGAGGAGAATTTTTCCCCTCGCTGAGGTTTAACGGAGGGGAAGAATTAAGCTTGTTTATTAGGTTAAGGTTTTATATGGTGGTCGGACGTCAAGAAGTGAAAGTTTTGCACGGTCGGCTAAACTACAAAGAGCAACAAACGCAGATAAAATTATTCGTGGATAGTGATCCCGCCACATTGCTGAAACTGGAGGAAGAGGGAACCTGCTGGGGAAGCTCTGTGTTGGGTCCATCACTTTATCTGGAAAAAGAGAGACAGAGGATAGTGTGAGGTGATGGAGAGTACAATGCCGCTGTGGGATGTGGACTATGTGGTAAAAGGAGTCTCCTTGAATCAATAAATATTTATAAAAGCGAGAAACCCTAAAAACAGCTTTCATAGCTCAGTTGGTTAGAGCACCCGTTTAGTAAGCGGGAGGTCTTGAGTTCGACTCTCAATGAAAGCACATCTTTTAACGATGTTTTACTCTGTTTTCTCTTAATTTTTTATTCTTATTATTATGCTTCAAAGTAGCAAACAAGTGGATCTCACATGTACATTACCTGCTATATAGTAGACTATTTGGCGTGTGCATAACTAACAACTCGATTGAATTTTCCATGGTTAGTGACCCTTTTTTATAGTTTATTATACAAAAAAGTAAGAACTACAAAATTAAATCATTTACGCACTCTTCTAAATTTAATTCCTGTTCAAAGGGGGCTAAAAGGAAAATGGCAACTTAAACATGCGACTAAGTATATTTTAGAAAAGGTATGAATTATCCGCGATCAAATTATATAAGTTATGTTTCAAAATTCTCATCCATTAAACTATTCTAGCTACAATATTTGTGCAGTTGTAAAATAGATGGAAAAAATGTTTCACTGTCCAATTTACAACTAAAAGAAAGAGTTACTGGAATCATCCAATTGATAAGAATTTTAGAGCACATCAAAATCGAAGGCAATATTATAAACGGTTTAGATCATCTAAAACTTAGCCGACTTAGAATTATAGCAATTCTCACCGTTTAGGAAAGGGCTGACGAGAAAAACGGGCGGATTTATCACTATCCTACTTTTAGCGTTGGGCCTAAAACATTGATAAAGTTATTCCAACGTGTATAACTAGCCAAACAATCTTTGACTGGTCAGCATTCAGGAATAGTTTAATCTATAGATTGTCGTTCCAGTACCTAAATCAGTCCCATAAAAGCCTTCTATGACAATAGAAATAAAAGACAATTTAGAAAAGGGGGGATGGATATATCAATCTTGGCCATCCAAAGCGGAAATATGAAACCCATTTCGTTTAAAAATCATGGAATTAGACAAAATCAGTCTCTTAAAAAAAATTTGCCCCCAACATAAGTGGGCCAAGTTACAAAAATGTCTTCATGAAATGATCCAGGCCATCCAATTAGTTGATTTCCTGTATGTATCTTTGTGAGTAGTGACTATAGCTTGACTCAACATTCTTGCCTTCAAAAAAAAAAAAAAAAAAGTGGGATTTTTTTGTAAAAATACAATCACATTTTGGCATTTTTGCAAAAAAATCTAACACTTTTTTAGTTTTGTAAATTTTTCATTCAGTTTTTGTAGTTTTTGTAGACTTTGCAAAATTTGTCATTTCATTAGATTTTCATTCATCTTCCTTGTTAGTTATTTTTTAAAATTTCAATAGTACCCTTATGACAAATGGACGATGGTGAACAAGAGAACTTCACGAATGATTTCCCGCTTCATTGATTAACATAAACCTCTGAAATTGTTGATGCTAGATAGAATACATTGAGAAGAAGAAGACATGAGTCTTAGATTTTTAATTTTCATTTAAAGAACTATCAAACAAAGAGCTTAAAGTCTGCTCCTTGTCGCTGTTGGTGTGAACGCATTTTGCTTATAATTTAAACTTTACCGTTTACCTTTCAAAATAAATAAATAAATAAAAGTTTAATTCAACATTCTTAGTTGCAGGCTATTGATCATGCAACTGTTGGTTAAAAAATATGAGAAGGCGAAATTGGCCACTCTTACGTTCATCTAAATTGCTCGTTCAGTAGGACGTGCTATGGATGAGTCATATCTGGAAAACTCCCATTGTTGGACAGTGCTAGGCCTACGATCGTGGAGAGTTTCCGCTGAATTTAAACAGTTGTTTTATTATTTCTAAACAAATCAGAGAATTTAGTCAGATGAGTCCTAAATTTCGTGCATGCTTATTCATATCATGGACCACGAATTAGATGGTTTGGATGGGCCTCATCCTTGAGTGGTGGGTCCACCTGAGTTGATCCCATTGGGCCCTCAACTTGTGGGCCAAGTTAAGTGCACACCGCACGCTATAGCAGTGGACCATTGACTTAGTGAAGTTGCTCAATTATTCAAATTCAAATCCATTCTTCATAAATTTATAAATAGATAAATTGTAGATAAGCTATTAGTAATTAATTAATTAATTAATTAGAATATGCAATAGCCAATAACCCATAACTAGATCATAATCATTTTTCTCTTCTTCACAGTTTTCATCTCGCCTGTGCAGGAAAAAAGGTAGATTACAAGGGCCTTGCCTTGTATTTTTTAAGATGCTATCTACACTTTGAAACTGTGACCTACAACCACAACTTTTATTGTTGCACAAGGCTCCTCATTTTACATCCAACAAATAAGAACCATCAAAATGAATTAGCGACCAGAATGGCTTGCCTGCACCGAGCTTTCGCCTGCTGAAGCCTCAGGCTCAGAGTCTCTTCCTTAACGGCAGCCTTCACCATTTCCAAATCCATCTCCATGAGCCTTAATACTCGAAACAACTCCATTATCAGTCTCTCCTCCACTTCACCTTCTTCCCTCAACACTTCCGCTTCTTCTCTCGCTCTTTCCGCTACAATTCCTCCCGCCTTCGCCAGTAACTCCGTGGATCCATACTCGTGACCCATTAATCCTTCCAATTTCTCCAAAAAATCAGCAATCACGAACCCTTTTGGTTTCTCCAAGTTAATTGGTTTCGTTCGTTTCCATCCGATCTCAAAGTTTCGTGGCTCGCGTTTCGCTATGCTCGTCTTGGATTTGCTATCTCTGAGAATTTCAGATTTCCTTTGTTTCTCTAGTTCGAATCTGTTTTCTGGGTCTTGGTTGGGCTCTGGCGCTGAGTTGTTTGGGTCTGAAGTGCATTTGATGACGGATTTCCTTTGGATAGAGAGAGGGAGAAATGCGTTTGGCGGATGGTTTATGGGAAAATGAGGTTTTGGAAGGTGGAGGAACCGAAGAGAGGTGGAAGCCATGGCTTTTGAGGAGATAAGGTTTTTGGTCCCTCAAATGATATTAGTGAGATAAGTATGTGGCCATTTATATGACTACTTAGACTTGTGGAATGACCAAAATGCCACAAAGATATAAAAGCAATTCTCTTAAGGAGAAGGACACAAGGTGCCATGCCATACTACATGCACTGTGAAAGCAGGGTATTCTGTCTAAGGGTATTTTCGTTATTACAGAAATTATTTGAACTGAGTCTTTCTAGCCTGCTAGGGCCTCTTAAATCTGCAAATAGCAGGCAAACTTTCACTTCCTGAATAACTTAATCCATGATTCCTATTCCCGTTTCGAACAGCCACTTTTGTTAGTTTCCTTCACGATCAGGTTTGTTCATCTGAGAGGTATCTATAATCCGAGAATGTTGTCAGTGATCACACATGGCTGAATGCTCTTATAGCCCCTAATTCGTCAAGCATCTTATAAGCTTTTTGCCGAGCAGTAGCATGAAGATGTACACTGATCTGCTTGTGCTAAAATTGCACATGGAGCATGAGTAATCAGGTGACCAGTCAGATGGAGCCTTTCTTAAATAAGCGGGCGACTCGACCGCTACTTGTAGTGGTGTCCTGCTCTACTACAGCATTCCTCAGCAGTCAAACCTTATACAATCCGTGCAGGCTGAGAAGGCCCATTGATATTCTCGCTCCAACATCAACATGCCCGCCATTAATGACCTTCTAGCCAGCTGCCCAAGACAACGACGTTGAAGTGAAGGCATTGGCACCCTTCCTTTTAGGACAATTCTTCTATTGTTCTCACCTACAAGGAGTGGAAACCAGTATATATCCAATATCTCTTTGAAACAACTAAGACAGAATTATATTTTTCAGCGAAAGGAGATGATCCCAAGTCAATGTAGTCGATAAAAAAACAAGTCCCAAGAAAAAAGTGCTATGTGGCACTCACAGACTTGCACTTCTTATTAAGCAAGAAAGTATACTTTTCCTTATCATTTTTGTTTTTAAGATCACAATTTTACAAAATACAGCTCCTGAGCTGTGTTTTCAGAAAATCATGATTTCAACCTATTTTTGTTACTGTCAAGATTACAATTGTGTTTCTGAAACTTGCAAAAAATGGTGATTTGTTAAACATCCAAATGGTATCTCACAGTTCTCCAAGCACAAACTCACTGTAAGAATTTATTTTCACGCATATTGCTTATGAGAGGTACATGGAAGACTTGTTAGGATTAGTGCTTCGTGCCCATATTCTATAATACAATGAATATGCAATGGCAAAGTGCATGCGGTCCTCTTATCATGTTTCTCTAGTTAACTATTTTTACGATGTATTCTCAGAGATTCATTCGGCGGTTGTTTGAAATGGGTGGTGCATTTCATGGCCACCTACGCTGGCGCATGGCTATGAGTCGCAGGCTGAGGCACCCGTTGAACCATCCACACGTAGATTTGAGACCAGTCGCCAATAGTCTCTCAGTTGTAGGAACTATCCTAGTCACTGTTACCTTTCCTGCTGCTTTTACAATGCCCGGCAGGTTTTGAGCCGATGGTCCGATCCAAGGCCTTGCGATTCTTGTTAGAAAGGCAGCATTCAAGGTTTTCGTGTTGTCGGATGCAGGGACCTTGTGTAGACGGTGGCGTTTCTGCTGATATGGGCATTCTTGGGGAACCCCAGCTCTTGCATCTCGCCGTTGGAAGGAGTGGGGACTTGATGTGGAATGCACTATTTGGAACAGTAGTCATGTTTGTGACCGGTATATGGGGCTATATCGGGACAATTCTTATAGCTAGCCATTGTTGTTTGTGTCATGGGTTGCAGCGTTCCCATCGTCCTCTATTATTTGTTTGTCACATCCTCCACTACAACGCCATGCTCGCTTAAGTTTCGAAAGGGCAGATCTTTGTGAACATTAGAACTGAAACTCGACCTAAAAGTTTGTACATTGCTTGTGACATTCTCCTTCAATAACTGCATGGTCATATGACATAACGATCCTATATATCGGGAAACCTCCATTTTGACCAGAAGCCCAGCCCAATCGTTTGGTGATCCGAAATTTCTCATCTTTTGATCCGCATTTTAGATAGTCCATGTACTGTTTCTATTACCTTCAAAATGCTGACAAAAAACAATGAGAGAACTCCTAAACAGTGGAAGAATGCAGCTTCCCAAATGTTAGATGCTTCGACGTGTTGGAAATGGAAATTGGTGTCCATAACCCCGGACTAACATTTTATTTTAGAAATGGGGAGGGGCCGCGCGAACGCGTAATCCCCGATGCCACAAATTATCACGTCCTGTAATAACCCTAAAATTAATAAATTAATAATAATAATAATAATAAGAGGGGTAAATTGGTAAATACACGTGGGCCTATAAGGCATGGGACCCACGATGAGGCTATAAAAGCCTGCCCTGTCTCTTGTACGGCCAAACTATTCACCTTGGTTTCTGTGTTGATGATGCAAGGCAACGACGTGGAACTCCCCGAGCAGACGCAGTGGTGATCTAACCACGGTAGGCCACCTTCCACCATTTCCCGTGTTTTCCTATAGTTTATGTTATTTTTAACGCCGGAAAACGGTGTGGATTGCTATTTTCCTGTAAACAAGTAGGCAATAGTATTCTTGTTAAAGTAAACCAATGAAACGACATCGTATCGCGATCCGAATGTACCCATCTTGTGCGGTGAAACATGAAGAACCAGCCCATGACTTTTCATGGTGATCGGACGGCTAGATATGCCTAAAAACTCATAAAACAGTAGATGAAAAATTTTAGGGACGTGACAAAAATGGTGTAAAAACACTAGATAATGGCATAGTTGGTTGAAAAGGGGCTTATAAATGGGATCTACGTGAAAAACTAAGCGAAACGGTGCAAAAATCACACCATTTGGACACCTGTGCGTCGTCGGCGGCTACTGGAGTCCGGCCGTCTTCTCCGGCGACGGCAACCGTTGGTGACACATGTCACCCCTTGTCGCACGCCACGTAGGCGACACGCATGCAAGTAGCACGCGCCAGACACACGACGCCATGCGCGCGACACACGACATCATGCGCGTAGCATCCGCACGCCACACGTCCCACGCAGGCGACACGTGGCACCACGTACCACGCACCACGCATGCACAGCACATTGACGCACGCTAGGTACACGCGCGTAGCCCATGAACGCCCCGTGCATGCTTGCAGTGCACGCGCACGTGCGACGCATGAGTTTTGGGATTTTTTTTTCGGTCTTTTGACCGTTCATTTATAAAAACTTGATTTTTAGGAGCTACAGAGGTCCAAATCGCGATCCGAAAGAGGCGTTGCAACCATATCGACAGTGCGGACCTAGATTTGACTTGAAAAGTTAGATATAAATTCCTATTAAGATTTAAACCACAAAATATTGTTAGATAGTCTCAATCAGGCTGATCAATGGATGATCAGGCCTTAGATATTGATGGTATACATCAAATGTGAGATAATCTAAGAGATTAGAGGGTTAAACAGTATTGAATTACCAAATGATTGGAGATTTATGATGTAACAGATACGTCAGAGTGCGCAACGTGATATTTCCACGCGCTTGATTTGAGCACTGTATTTACTGAGGTAGGTGATTCTATTCAATTATTTCATGATTTCAATAACCATGAATAGATTTTTAAAGCTTTGAGACATGTGTTTTACGTTTTCTCATGCACATAATTAGATCCCTATTTTCGTGTTATAGCATGACTTTTCTATTTGGTAATAACAATGTTTGCCAGGCTTTAATTGTGTTATTGAAATTATTTATAGCACATTTACATGGTTTATAAGATTTATATCTTGCCGATGATTTATGACGGGTGCTTTCACCCGGTGGGTACTATGCTAGGAGGGTTGCGTGGCTGGCCACCCGCCTCCGGGATTATGTGAGGATGATGATGATTGGGACACCGCCCCAGAGTGATACAGGCTGTGTACGTAGGGGTGGTATCATGGGTAGTCCCCTCTCACGGTCCGTTCCTTCCCATGGGGATGGAGAAAGTCTCTCGTTTGGTGTCGACAAGGAGCCAGCTGGTTCGTATCCCGATGGGGGTCACACCGGAAAGATAGTGACCCATATAGCTTATCAGGCATGTACATATGGATTTTATATGTCATGAACCGGCAAGCTCTGCCTAAAGGCCGTGAGAGACTTCTGGGCCGATGGCTGCCACACGGAGGAACCATAGTTGGTATGGGTACACATCACCTAGTGATTGAGTATCTTGGAGGATATTTGGTATAGTTTTGATACAGTGTTTTGATATCAATGGTTACATGCATATTATTCTGTGGGTATATATACTAGTATGGTTATGATGCACTTACCCTGTATTTTTATCATACCTTTCATGCTATACTGATTTAACTCAGCATCTGATTTGTGAAAGTTGAAATTTCAAGCATGCAGTTATTTGACATGTTTTGAGTATGTTTCCTTTATGAGAATCCTATTATAAATTTTGTTAAACTTTATTTGAGTGTAATCACCTACACAAGCATAGCTTGCTGAGGCATTGCCTTGTTTTGCAATGCCTCAGATTTGGAACGTGATAACAACAAGAGAAAGTAGGCGGAGCAACGGGGATTTGGAAGGAGACTTGAAGACATTCCATTTTATCTTCTTATTCGGACATTTATTAGAGTATGTTACTTGGACTAGACTTTTGAGACTTTCTTAGATGTGGATACATTTTACAGATTGGACTCATATTATGTTATAGAGGATCATAAAGCTAGACTAAATATTGTGGTGATTATAGATGGAACCTGGTGACGTTTGAATTGATTTATTATCATCTTTAATTAGCCAATGTATTTATCGTAATTTTTAATCAAGCATGCTCAGAGTATCAATGTTTTAATGTTGTTGATGATTACAGTTTTGAATGAAGTTGACCCCCGAAGTTTCCGCTTTCGAGAAATTCTTTTAAAGCTGCGTTAAAAGCTCTATAATCTAAAATTTTAATTTATAGGGATCTCGTTTATTTTCTTAAAACGTATTGTTATTTTTATGTTAATGAGGAAAAAGTTTTGTTAAAACCCGGGGTGTCACACGTCCACTCTCCTACATGAGGAGATGGTAGAACAGTTCTCCTCCCAAGTGCAATGGAGGCAACTGACCTAAGCCATTGGGCTTCTTGATCACCAATAGACCCCGTCCAGGTAAGTATGTTCAACCACTCTGCATTCATCCTTTTTAATGTGGTGCTTGCTGCTAGCCTTCGCTTTTTAAAGCTGATGTGGGACTATTGTCTATATCTTCTCCACCTCTCCCTTCCCAAAAGTTCCAACTCATTCCCCGCACCTAACAAAACCAGTCTCCTATATCTTCTCCACCTCTCCCTTCCCAAAAGTTCCAACTCATTCCCCGCACCTAACAAAACCAGTCTCCTATATCTTCTCCACTTCTCACCCCTTCAACCATTGCCAGCACATCCCACTCTCACCTCCGTCAATGCAATCCCCGGAAATCACGCATTGGAAGGTATAACATCCGTTCCGGAGAATGTCGTCCAAGTCCAAAACCACAACACTTGGGTAATTTTTCAAAATCCTAGTGCTAAACATATCTCTTCTGTCGAAGCTTCCATTAGCGAAGATAGGTGGGGTTATTCTTGGAATGCGGAGTCCGAAGGTTTAGAAGGAAAGCGAGTTGCTCTTCCCCCAAATGCAGTGTTGTGGTGTTGAAATGTGAATGTTCTGCGGAAGGCGGTTCTTGCAATGTTTACTCCGTTGGCATGCCGCTCATGTTTCTCAGGTACATTGATTTATTCCGTCTTCGTATGACTGGTATTTCAAAAGCGTGTGGATGGGATGTTTCTACCATTAAAAGTTGTATGTACTTTGCTCCCCTTAAAGCTGTTTGGAAACCCGAGTGCTAGAGTTGATGCTAGATACGAGATAGAACGTAAGTTGCCGTAAGGTTCATCACTTTTTATCATGGCGGCCCCACATTTGGTTGATCAACCTGTAATTCCCATTTGTCTGACTGTGGATGACTGTAATCCTACGAATTGGATGAGTTTAGAATCTGAAGATGTGATTTTTGTCACAGTGACGTGGTCGTTCACTGTTTACGTAAGGGTCCAAAATCAAAGGCTCATTTTTTATACGGTAGAATCATCCAATTATGATAATATTTAGTACGCTAATATCGACAGTCAAAACTCAAGAAATCACGTGAATGGGTCTGATCAACCAAGTGGGGCTGTAAAGAAACTAGCGAACTCCTGTCTCCAGGACTCCATTCTTCTGGAAACTTAGCGTGATATTTGCTACAGAAATAAAAATCAAGGATTAAGCTATTTTGGAATAGTGAAAATTTTCCTTGTTATTTCCAGTCGCAAGACAATGAATGCTCCACAGCCGTAGCTGCCGGTGCTTTGGGTCCCATGCTTGGTGCTCCTCAGTTGCATCAGCCTCCTTTCCTCCCTTTTACGACCAGCAGCAACAGCAACAGCGCTGCCAGCAAATTTTGGGGGAAGGTCGAACCGATTATGAGCCGCTTACAAAGTCATTCAAGGGCTTGTCTGGGCCACTCCCATCTAAAGTTGCGGCAGAGCTTAGCAACGTGAAGAACAATCTCACTAGTACAAAGGAATCAATCAAGGATGCCAAGATCTGGTTTATGCAGAGATCTCCATTTGCACGAGCTCTGGCTGAGGCCCTCAGAGAAAGAGTCCTTGCACTAGATAATTCTGAGACACAGCTGCATATCGTTTACCTGGCAAGTGACTATCTCTATATGACAGGTACTTTTTTGTTGTCCTCCTTTTGCGCTCAAAATGAACTATTTCTACTCTTTTATATGTAGGCAGAACTCTACTTTTCATGCTAATACTGCAATTTTTTTTAATTTCTGTTGGTGACTTTCTTTTTATTTAACTGACTGGTATAGGGCGCTATATCTTTTGCTGTTTCTTCTTTGCTTTGCTCTTATATTCCTATTTTACTAGTTCTTTCTGCTTGATGCCACCATAGATACTCTAGCATTATTTCCCATGCCATATTTATTAAAGATATCTCCTATTTAGATGTATATCAAATATATGTCTAGATTCATATGAAACACACGCCATCACATGATTGTTAGGGAATCTCCATTCTTATTGACTATTTATGCAGTATTGTATGTTATACAGATAAGGAATCTTGAAAATCTCTCCACTCATTGCCTTGAATATTTCAGTATTTTGTCAATGTGGATATCTACAATAGTTTTGTCTGTCTTAATTGTGGATAATGTGTCATTTTCAGTTTGGGTCAATTAATTTCACTCGGAAGAACCATATAATATTGAGACAAGGACTGGTTTCCACTAATCCTTTGTTTATCTTCACCTATGGTAGCTGTTGTGGATTACCATTTCTATTATCAAAATTTTACCTAGTATTGGAATTGATTAAAAGAAGAACTCTACATATGCGGGAGCACCGGGCTGCTTTTTTTTATTTATAGGAATTGATTAAAAGAAGAGAACTCTGAGGAACTGCAAGGGGGCAGTTTAATGAACCAGATTATAGTTTTGAAAATGCTTGATAGTCCTGCATTTGGATAAATTGGCACATTCATATTAACTTAGTGACTTGCTGATGGAGGAGGGGTATAATTTGGAGGCAATGAGTGGAAGCAACTTCATCATTAACGTGCATTCTTTGAAATGCTGTACCTCATAGCATTGTTTAGTTGGCATTATCCTTACTTTTAAAATGTTTTGATAGCACTGATTTCTATTAAAATAGGAAGGAACTGCAAGAGAACAATTTAAACCACATGTAAAGCTTCTTTGATGGCAATTTTGATGTCTATTGTCTCTCTTGAAACAAAGATACGTCTTAAGACACTTGTTGCCTACATTCACTGCAATTAATGGGGTCCTTCAATATATATGTGTGTGTAAAGTGCAGCCCTGGTGCACAAAGCTCCCACCTATGTGGGGTCTGAGGAAGGGGCGGACCACAAGGGCCTATAGTAGGCAGCCTTATCTTGCATTTTGCAAGAGGCTGATTCCTCGCCTTGAACCTGTGACCTCAAGGTCACATGATAACAACTTTTACCGTTGTGCTAAGGCTCCCCTTCATATATATATATATGAGCAGCGGTAATTTCAACTGCTTCATGCAGGTGCAAGAAGTGACATCTTTTTGGTTGGGGAAAAGTAAAAAATAAAAAAAGTTAGAGGAAATGGCTATTAGAAACTTTTCCCCTGTCAATCAAATGTCACCTACTCTTTACGCCTAAAGCTCCATATATATATATATATATATATATATAGTGCATCTAAAGCTATGATAAACTTTAGATTCATAAGCAATTTGCTACTCTCCAAGGCCTGTGTTTAGTCATGCTAACAATTTAGTCATTTTCCTCACCATCAAATTTATGTTGAAAATATGAAGGCTTGTTGGAAAGGTTGTGCGCTGGCTTGGTTGTAGTCCTTGACTAAGGATGTATCCAATGGTAAAGGCGGTGAATTAGTGTATCCACTATAAATTTCCTTCTTATCACTTTTATTAATCGCGAAGGTTTGGCAAGGAGCTGCCAGATTTATTTTCCTTGGTCGAGCATGCTGAATAACACAACTTTTGAGTTCTTGTGCTAGCTTCCGTATCTATTACTTTTGCTTTGGATACCCTCCTTTTTCTCATTTCCCTTCTGATTTCAAGGTCCTTGCGTGCTTCATGCTAATCTTCTCCTTTTTGAATGGAAAATTGACTTAGTCAAATGCATGCCTTGTTCCATCTTTAGCAAAATAGCAACATGAAGGCCTAATTTCTTGGGTTTTCTCTACAATCTTAATCATATTTCAAATTTAAATATCCTACTCCACCTGTCTGTGTTAGCCCAGTTCATCATCTATGAACAATTTCTGACTGTAGGTACTTCAAGAGTTATTATTGTGGCCTGAGGTTGTTTTTCCTTTAAGTCCATAGGAACTTAACTGGTTGGAAATTCATGGTGTTCTTGTTATTAGATCACTTAGCTTGGTTTTAAGTGAATTTGAGGCATGCTAAGTTATTCAATGAAATGAATATAACATGTTAACTGCTGAAAAGTTACTGAAGAGTGTCAAAGTATCTAGAAAACACAAGGGCCTAGTAAGTTCTACAATATTACACTCGTACCATGACTTTTACACTGGTAAATGCAGAAGCACCAAAAAGTGGAGAGCCATGCTCAACAAAAATTGAAAAATGCCTGAGCATGTATAGGTGACTCTGATACTGCAGTTAGTGCAGAAGCGCTGAAAAGATAAGAGAGCTAGAAAATGAGAAAATGTCTAAGCATGTACAGAAATAATAAAAAACTGACAAGATAAGGGCCGACAGTATGATATTTAAATTTCTCAGTAATTTAAGTTATAATGGTGAGAGTATATCGTAACTTTGACTTTGAAGTTGCTGAAAGTGAAAATGTGTACTTCATGCGTTTACAACAGACAGAAAGTGAATACATTAGCCTATCAATAAAGAAAGAAGACAATATATCAAAGTCGATCGATACCTTTGAGTTCAGAATTCAGCAGTGGCATTCCTTTCTTATAAAATCTACATTTAGGATAGCATGTTGCTTTTATTATAAAGCCTACAAATTTGCATATTTAAAAAGGTGATAGATACCTGTAAAGACCATATGTTGGAATATAGACCCCATCCGATTTGTGTACGTAGTTTCTTGGTGATACCCATGGATTGAGACAAAAACTAAGTAGATATACCCTCCCTTGTGTGGAAAGGATGAGATGGTGTTGGTCCTTATTTCAAGCGTAACTAGTTGCTTGATCTGTTTAATACAAATCCTCAGATGGTCTCATCTAATAAATTTTCAATATTGTACTAAAAATTCTTACCACCTTTCAACTTTGTTGGTACTATTTCACTCATCGTAGAATTCCCTTAATGGACAGAGTGTCCACCTCCATGTTACCTTCAAGGGTCACAATTAAACAATTCAATTTGTTTCCAAGTGGATGATGATTCAAAGTTTTTGCTATTTTTTCCATTATTTTGTTCATTTTTAAGTGTTATGGTGGGTAGAGTCATCAACGAAGATAGCACTCGGTCCTAGCCAGTTTGCAGCTTTTATGCTGCATCTTTTTTCATCCATTTCGTTTTTCTATTTGCAATACTAAAGTTTGTCAAATGGAAAGGGAGAATTCAAAGTTGGATCAAAGTTGGTAGGTTGATGAGGGAAGACACTGCAGGAAATAATCTAAACTTCAAAAATGTGCATATCATAAGATCACCCTCTCAAGGACCCTAAATTCATCTACTGACAAGTTGCTTTTGTCTTGGCTAAAACATTTAAATTCTCCTCCCAGATTTTTATTACCCCACCCCACAGATGTGAAGTAGAATGGGAAATGCAGTTCTTGTAAACTTAGACAGGTTTCAGAATCTCTGAATGCCTAGATAATGGTGTTTTGGAGATCACTTTTCATACTGGTTACCGAATTAGTGAATTTGGAAGGGGAAAAGATGGCCTGTATTGAAGTCCAAGTCTATCATATTGTTCACAGCAATATCTTGGTCTATCATTTTTCTCCTGCTTACATCGCTGAGTAATTTGTTCAATGTGATTCAGATTATAACCAGAATATTCACATGCTCTATGGTTGTAAAAGCTATTGGAGTAGGTATGATTTCTTATTTTCCAGATTATCTGTTTCTTGAGATTGTCTAGTGTGGTTGGGTTTACCAATGGTGTATGAGGAGAAACCTTAAGAGGCAAGGACTAAAGCCATTGGCTTCTTTTTGGCTTTGCAAGTTGTATGCACGTTGAACATAAAAAAGGATACTGGTTGGCTTTCAGTCCGATGCATATGCTTGCATGCAAAGATAAATTGGAAAGTGAGACCGAATTGTTGTGACCTTGTGTATGAATGGCTTGTGTTGAGCTTGTTTCAAGTTATGCCCAGGGGAACCAAGGTTTGCAATCAGATGGTTCTGCAGGTTCATAAAATTGATATACACTCTTTGTCATAACCACTTCATACCCTCGTGGGGAGGACTAAAGCCACTCCATGCGTGTCAAAACCCGTGGGACCTGTACGGGACAATATTGTTACTATGGACCCCACGGTGGGTGGGGTGTGTCAAATGGTATCAGAGCCAGTCTCCTCGTGGTGATGGGTGGCTAACCGCATGCGTGCCTCGGTCACACGAGGGCGTGTGTCCCCTAAGGGAGAGAGATCTAGCCTTGCCGGCTCAGGCACCGTGAGGTACCGTGATGGCAGCGAAGCGGAGAAGGCCGAGGGGGTGACGATTGAGAGTTAGTCCCATACCACCTGGAGAGGGGAGCTGGGCTGGGTGATAAAGAGTGAGAACACTCCTCACAGTAACGAGGCCTTTTACCCTGTAAGGGGGTGAATGCAAAACCCGTGGGACCTGCGGGCCCTATACGGGACAATATCATTACTGTGGACCCCACCCGTGTGGGGTGTGTCAAATGCTATTAGAGCCAATCTCCTCGTGGTGATGGGTGGCTAACCGCATGCGTGCCTCGGTCACATGAAGGCATGTGTCCCATAAGGGGGAGAGATCTAGCCTTGCCGGCTCAGGCACTGTGAGGTATCGTGATGGTGGCGAAGCGGAGAAGGCCGAGGGGGTGACGGTTGAGAGTTAGTCCCATACCGCCTGGAGAGGGGAGCTGGGATGGGTGATAAGGAGTGGGAACACTCCTCACAGTAGCGAGGCCTTTTTACCTTGTAAGGGTGAATGCAAAATCCGTGGGACTTGTAGGCCCTGTATGGGACAATATCGTTATTGTGGACCCTACGTTGGGTGGGGTGTGTCAAATATCTAGCCTTGCCAGCTCAGGCACCGTGAGGTACCATGATGGCGGTGAAGTGGAGAAGGCCGAGGGGGTGACGGTTGAGAGTTAGTCCCATATCGTCTGGAGAGGGGAGCTGGGCTGGGTGATAAGGAGTGGGAACACTCCTCACAGTAACGAGGCCTTTTACCCTATAAGGGGGTGAATGCAAAACCTGTGGGACCTGCGGGCCCTGTACGGGACAATATTGTTACTATGGACCCCACCAGTGTGGGGTGTGTCAAATGGTATAAGAACCAGTCTCCTCAGGGTGATGGGTGGCAAACCACATGCGTGCCTCGGTCACACGAGGGTGTGTGTCCCCTAAGGGGGAGAGATCTAGCCTTGTCCGCTCAGGTACCGTGAGGGCGGCGAAGCGGAGAAGGCCGAGGGGGTGACGGTTGAGAGTTAGTCCCATACCGCCTGGAGAGGGGAGCTGGGCTAGGTGATAAGGAGTGGGAACACTCCTCACAGTAACAAGGCCTTTTACCTTGTAAGGGGGTGAATGCAAAACCCGTGAGACCTGCGGGCCCTGTACGGGACAATATCGTTACTGCGGACCCCACCCATGTGGGGTGTGTCAGCTTCCTTACCAGTTCCCACTCCAGCTCAACTAGGAAGCCAACCTCCCATTCCTCTATTGCCAACTTCGACAGTGAACGTAGGAAAAATACCGCGATTGTATCTGCTGTTTCCACCAGGTTTGATTCCTAGCATGGTTAAAAAGATGCAAATTGGTAGTGGTGTACCCTATTCACCAATGAGCCCATTGGGCATCCCTGTCATCCCTCCCTCTACAGTATTGCCTTAAGATATTCTATAAAGGGTCTCAAAAATGCTTCAAAGAAATTGGAGAAGTGAACCCACCTAAAGGACCGATAAGAGGATCATATTGAAATGATGAAGATGATGACTACAAGAGATAATCACATGTTCGTAAAGGAGGAGCTTACATTTCCTCCCGCAAACCTGCAGGTGGATCTCGAGACTAGAACTTATGCTAATAGGAGTGTGTAGCCAAAACCTTGATCAAGTGGCTCTGATGCCTTGGACTCTGGAGCCACTGCTATCCAAATAAGCGAGTCAATACGATGATGTTTTCACTTCGTATAGGAAACAAAGGGAGCAACAATTATCATTCTTCTATGAGCACAAGAGAGGCAACTCGGTGACCAGCAATGTCACATGTATATCACATATTTTGGTGAGGTTAAGAGTGACAAATCTAGATTGCATTCTTGTAGGATGGAATTCCAAAAGAGTTTTGTAGTAACTGTATTCATTAAGTGACAATTTCTAATTTGATTTGTATTTCTGGAAATTATCGTGTTAATGAATTAGTCGTTGGGAGTTTTAATGATGGAAGTGTGACGACTCAAGTTTTTCAACACTTTTTAATAAAACTTTTCAAAAGGTAGGGCCCTAAAATTTATAAAAACCAAAACAGCAAAAAATAATTTCAAACAAATTTTACTTCTAGAAAAATCTCTAGGGTCAACCATTAACTCAAAACTCAATTTTTTTTTTTCAAGTAAATATGTTTAAAATAAATTTACTATTTCAGGACTTATCCAGTCAATAGCCACATTCTCATAACAATATAATCAAGTTTAATAAGATAGATATACATACACAGTCCATGTGGAATCAGAACATACCTCCCAATGAGACATTTCGATTACTATTCATCTAACTCCCCATCAGTCCTGTCTTTCTTTAATATCTGAGGCATTGCAACAATAACACAATGCCTCAGCAAGCAATGCTTGGTAGGTACATAGATATTTAATGTAATAACAATGGAACAATTCTAATAACAGTGCTGATAAAATAAATAAATCGATATAATAATTATAAGCAATGCCAAAAAAAATCTTGTAACATCATATACGATAAAACAATCATCTTATGGATTTTAAAACATGATATGATCTAATGTAAATGAGCATACAATAACAATAGAGTACCCCAAGGTACGTGGGTCTCACAAGTGTCCCATACACTCGTATAACATATCATGAGTACTCGTGTCACTCATATCTCCATGCTCATCATGCAAGCATACAAAATAAGAATATTGATAGTCATGCCGCAGTGGCAACCCTCTAGGGTCTCAGCCACCGCCGCTCCCCGTTGACACCATAACTGGAGACTTAACTTCCATCCCCATGAAAAGGCTCGGACCAGTAGTGTGGAATATTCATGTTACCAAACCCCTACTGAAAGCCATCTGCGCGCATGTGTCTATCATATCACAATCACATCACAATTTTGGAGAGTGGGTGGCTGTCCCTGTCCCTCCTAGCATGACATCCACCAGGTGAGAGCACTTGTCATAAAACACAAAACACAAAAATTACGTATCTCAAAAAATTAGGAGCACTCGTGAATCACAATCCCTAAGGCATGCCCCTTGTCCCGGGGTTAGCCTCTAAAAAAACCAGCCACTAAGCCTTCACTTTCTTTTCTCATGAAGACCCATCAATTTTAGTGATGCAATAGGGAAAGAAAATTCCTAGTTATGCATAAATACAGAGTATCAATCTCAAGAAATCACCAATCATAAATTTATTTAATACATTATCGAAATCCAATATCGATTATAACAGAAAACTCTAAATCTCACAAATTCATAGACTAATAATAAGTGCAATTAAATCACAATCAATTATGATGCTATGATAATGCAAGGTTTTTAAAATCAAAATATAACATTAAATGTCATCATCTACCTCGACGTGAGATCATCCAACTCAAGGATATAATTCTCTTAGCTTGTACTTTCAGATGTACCTATCAGTATCACAACACTAATTTGTGTTATTTATTTTATTATAATAAAATCTATGGTGATCCAACCATGAGATCATCCTCTGAGATCTCTTATTATGATTTGATTATCAGTTTAATCCCATCTCATATTCATCTATTTGTTTTTGTGTGAATCTAATGTTTATACCTTAATCTGACGGTCAAATCATCCTCAGATTAATAATTTCCTAAGATCTGGTTCAGACTAATGGTCTTGATCAATTTCTAGAGTAGTTGCGCTAATATGCCCCTTAGAACCCTTATTTATTATCATACTTTATCTCATTGTTCAAGTCTTGCGGCCTGATCACCCTTTGATCAGTCGGTTCTAAGTTATTAATTTATATTTTAAAATTTAACTAATTTAAAAGTGGTCAAATATAGGTTTTTAAGCTAAATCTAAGTCCACATCATCAATACAATCGCAATGGATATTTTCAATTATGATTTGGACCTCTGTAGCTCCCAAAATAAAGTTTTTGTGTGAAAAGACTTCATAAATTAATATATTCATTTATAGGGGTCGGTGTGCATGCACTGACTTGCACGGATGGTGCGGTTTGCACCGGCTTACACGGGCATGACTGCATGCAGGATGCTCTGTCTCTGAAATGCACTGTGGGCGTGCGCCGTCTTTGTTACCGAGATGAGCTCCCACGTGTGTCTTGGTTGCCAAGATGCCTAGCGTTTCGACGTTCCATGACCGCGCGTAGGAAGCTTCCACTGCTCACGTGCATTGCACGCAGGAGCACGAGAACGTGCTTTTGCACTGCATCCCTGCCATGACGTCTCCTTTGGCGTCCCAGCATCAACGACAGAGGTGCTGACATAAGGACCGTTGCCGGAGAAGACGACCGATGTTTGGTCGTCGCTGGTGACCCTACAGGTACCCAAATTTTATGATTTTTGCACGATTTTGCTCGAAATTTCTTGTAATTTTCATTTTTACCACTCCCCTAACCAATTTTGCCAAAATTTTGGGTTTTTACTAGATTTTTCTCATGTTCCTAAAATTTTCCCTACGTACTGTTCTTCACGATTTTCGGCGTCGTCCATCATTGGATTTCCCTCAAACTTAAAGAGTTTATTCTTGGATTCCTTATACACTAGATGGATGGTCTGATATCCGTTTTACTTCATTTTGTCAATGTATTATCACGCCAATAGTAGGGTACACAGATCCTTGGGAAAAATGATGAAACCCTGTTGTTTTTTTCTTTTCGATTCCATTGCACACCCCACATACATATGCTATACATGAAAAGGGATGAGAGGGTGGAGACTTACCTCGATCAATTGGGTGGGTGTTGACCCTGCCAGAGTTCTAGTTGCCGAAAAAAGTGATTTGCAGAGGCTAGGGTTAGAGGAAAGAGACATGGCAAAAAAAGATAATGAGAGGAGAAGTTTGAGGGAGAGAGAGATTGTTCTGGGGAGGGGGAAGGGAAGTCTTTCCCTTATACACTATCCCCGATGATTTCTTCGACAAAGTTACCGGATCTGATAGAGGCATGTAAAAGAAGGGGGGTGCCATTATAAAAAACGACCCCTGTATTTCAGGCCTCTCTAAATTACCAATTTGCCCTTCAACTTCAACTTCAACTTTAACAGCTCATAACTTCTCTGTTTGAGCTTCATTTTCTATGTTTTATATACCATTCAATTTCTCTTGATGTGTACTTTCTAGCTTTTGGGTTTTCAGAAACAAGGGGTTTGATGAAAGGGCAAACTACAAAAGATCTAAGGTACCAGCTTTACTATTGATTGTTTTTCACAAGTGCATTGACTAGCTTATGCAAGTTTGTGTTAACCCCATGGGGACTCGAATTAAAGAAAATAAAGTTTAAGTGGTGACAAATTAAAGAAAATTACAAAAATTAAATAACCATGAACATAAACTCAGATATATTGAATTAATAAAAAGTATACAATTTCAAGTTTAAAAGGTAGAAATTTAAACAAAATATCAATTAAAATTTACTTCCCTAACTTAATTCTAACAAGATTCTTCACTTTTGATCACATCTGAGTCGATCAACCTTCATAAATCTATCCCTCCAATCTCTGATTAATGATTCAAAGATAGCAAATGAAACATCAAATCCACTAAATTAACTAAAAAGTGCACTCAGATGAAGATCTGAGAATTAATTGAAAATCTAAAAAGAAAAAGATTCAAATTAACTTGATACTGTTAGTTAAAGTTAAACTGTTAATTCAGTTAGGCTTTAATCGAATAGGTACTTGAATTGAGTAATTCCTAAATTAACTGAGAACAAAACAAAACTTAAATAAGACAAAACAGGTATAAGAATAAGACAAAATAGGGAACAAGATAAAAGAAAGGACACATGCGAAATTACAATTAGGGTACGAAGGGCAAAAATAGAATTCATCCCATTTTTCTAGTTTTTACTAGGAAGAAAATGAAGAAAAACATAGGGAAAAGAGAAAAAGGTGGGGAAGAAAAGGGATTTGGGAGAAAAATGGCTTAGGTTTTCTCCAAAATACTAGAAAGTTACAAAAATGAGAAGAATTTAGAAAAACTTGGGGAGAAATAAAGGGGGGAAAAAACACACATGGTGAGCAGGGGAAAACAGGAAACTAGAGGAAGAAGATGACAGTGAATAGTGAATAGTGAATAGTAAATAGTAAATAGGAAAGAGGTGATTGCATGGTCTCCAATAATTGCAGGAGCTAGAAGGAGGAACAAGGGAGTTGGGAAGAGAGATTGCTTGAAAATGGCCTCCTTCAATCTTTTTATGCGACAGTGGTGCTTTGCTATGGTTCTTAGTCTTATAGTTCCCTCCTTCAAGTTCTTCTTACAGTGCAGAGTGCCAGAGAGAGATGGAGTCAGCCCCATGTTGTGGTGAAGCTCTTCCTCTCTATAGTGATGAAGAAGAAGATCCTCTTTAAGTGTCTTCCTTTGCTTTTAAAACTCACGAGCTTTCTAATTTCAGTCTCTCCTTCTGAGTTTGATCTCTCTTTTTAGGCGTCATTTCCTTATAACAGGTTTTTCCTTTTCTTGTAAGCTTTTCTCCACTTTCCTCTTTAATTTTGTTCTTAATTAGGAAGCCATCTTATGATCCATCTTTCCTTTTTGATCCTTGATGGTGATCTGGTCTATTAATTTGATTTGAGCCTAATCTAAAAATTCAAAATTAATTAATTAGATGATATAATTGAGTGGTAAATTAGGGGTTTTGAGACTAAAATTGAACACTCAACACTTACCTTGCATTTTTGCATGAAGCTATTTCCATGCCTTGAATCCATGACCTCTAAGTCACGTGGCAATAACTCAACTATTACGCCAAGGATCTCCTTCTCAGGAAGCCTAGAAGTAATAGTTACAAAAGAGAAGCCAATACTGTTTGTAGTATGTTTAGCTAGAGTTATGTGTGTCTAAACCTGACATCTATTGTAATGACCCAACGTTTTGGAGACATTTTGTATAAAGAACAAACATAGTGCAATGTGCTAATGATCTTGTAACTTGACTATTTTGGGAATAAATATATGATTATTGGTCTTATTAGGTGGTTAGATGTTTAATCTTTATTCACATGGGACACTTAGGAATTTGTGAAGAAAATCAGTGCCACTAGATACTACACTCAAAATGGAATCCAACGCCTCAAAGAATGCCGAAAACGGATCTTGTATGACGAAGTTATAGGTGTTAGAAGATTGAGGGCATTTTTATAAAATGCACCTAAAAAATGAAAAAGCCAAAAACTGCAGGGGGCCGTTTTGATAACGGCACCCCATGTCTTCTTCCTCCTCCCGGTTTCTTCAGAAATCCCCTCTCCTGAATTTTCTGGAAACACTAGCACTGCCTTTGCAAGGCGGTGCCAGGGGAAAGGGCGGCACCGCCATAGGACGGCACTGCCTTCCCTCTCCTATAAATACCCCCCAAGCCCCCTTCTCCTCCAAGTATTTTCAGGTTCAAATCTCCGACAAAAAGGGTTTGGAGAACACGATTCCAGGCGTACGATGGCTTCACGGTGAATGTCCAGGTACCTCCTCGTCCCCACCCTATTCCTCCCTCCTTTTCCTTTTGCGTGGCCCTAGAGTTCGGTCGGATCTAGCATTTTCTTGGCTGGAGAATGCCTCGGTAAGCAGGGTTCGTTCCAGAACCCTCAACCTGCCAACTATGGTTCCGGTAGGGAGCCGAAACCACTGACAAGGGGGCCATTCTGGCTGCCCAGAATGATCGTCCTTTTCCCCCTCCTTCCCAGCCCAGATCCTCGCCGGATCTGGGAATATTTTCGATTGAAATTCACTGGTCTTCTGGGAAGAGAACCAGATGGGTGAAAACCCGTCGATCGAGAGAGAGAGAGAGAGAGAGAGAGAGAGAGAGAGAGAGAGAGAGAGAGAGAGAGAGAGACAGAGAGAGAGAGAGAGAGAGAGAGCCTCCCAGGGGCGCACGAACGTCCCCAGGTGCACTGTGCTGTCCAGGGGGTGCCTAGCTTGACACACACCCGTGCCAAGCTCCTTGGGGGCTGTCCTTGTGCACACATCGCATGCGAATAGTTTTCTTGGCTCGACCAGGACTCATGGGATGTCCTAGGAGCCAAAGCACGCTGTGGCTACACCTAAGATGCGTCCGCATAACGCTGTCAAGAGTGCACACCTTGGCACACCATACGGACATGCGCACATGACCCAACCTGGCTGCGGTGAGACCAGGGCGCATGCATATACTAGAAACCGTAGAGCGCATTCTAGAACTGTGGCTCGCAAGACCCTAGGCACTACATTTGGGTCGTTCGTTAAGGCGTGACCTTTTAAAATCCAAATTCGGAGCCTATACAATAAAATATCATAGAATAACGCCTAGCTCTTATGTTTGAACATCACTCAGGACCTTACCAAGATATTCTCAGACTCGAAGTGAAGACAGGCACGAGCTACGTAATAACGCACGAGGTAGGTAGTTTGATCCTACTCTATTTTCAAAATACATCCCAAAACTTTCATTAAGTTACTTGTTTTTAATACTGTATTGAGCATGTGTTTTAAACTATGCTGTTCTTATACAAGTATGAGGAACTTGCTTTCATGATTTATGTATTTGAAAAATCTTGCATTAAATGAAGAATGCTGTTGAGAAATAATATTTTTATACACGTTACAGATTCATGGCATTTTACGCAATGCTTGCATACTTTGAAAACAAAGCCATAAATTGCATGGTTTATGTTGATTTGAGGTTTGGACTATGTATGGTTTTGGGCTATTAAGCCCAGTGGGCACTATGCTGAGGGGTACAGGTTTGTCCTCCCGGGCTCTACCACCAAAAAGGTGGATGGTATCGCTGCCAAAAATGGCATTGTCCCTTCCTTGACTACTGTGGTCAATAGGGACGACCACTGGAGGTGTTCACGGCACCCTTTCGGGGACATATCCATAGTCGTCGTGGAGGCTATGGTAGACTGGTCTCTAGATACCGGAGACATGCGATCCAGAGTGGTTCTGGTCGCAAGCATGGTGACCCTATGATTTCAGTAGTATGAATATGCATATAGCATTTAAAATGGTCGTAAACGAGTACTCGTGACCAGATGACTTGAGACCGGTGCATGTTACTATCATTTACCTCACATGCAGACTACTTTAAGTATTTTCTGATCATTATATACTACGCATGGCTTTGACGTATGGTGTAGATCTCATAATAGGGATATAGTGAATCTATTGATTTTGACTTTCTGAACTCAGACATACTGTTAGTATTGCATACTAACGCGTGATTGATAAAGAATTTCAATAGATGGCATTACTTACACTTTATGCATTACATATGCGCACCTATTACAAATTTAGCATGCCTTTCATGCAACCACTTTGAACTCTGTATGATGCATTGCTATGTTTTCAAAAAGGGTAGTGTCAGGTTACCTACTGAGTATGATAAATACTCAACCCAATCCATTATTTTTCAGATCAAACAAAAGACAAATAGAAGAAACATCAAGAGGCGTTATAACCAAAGTCAAGTAGGCAAAGGTACAATTTAATTAGTGATTTCCTTTGGTCATTACTATAATCTTGATTGTAAGTATTTGTTGTAGTTGTGGCTGTGATTAACAATCCTGGGAGTAATTACTTGTTTTGATTTCTAAATTGCCATGGCACTATGCATTGAGCGTTCAATTTGACACTCGGGCTCTTTATACAATGTTTTTGAAAAAGAAGAAAATTTTCTTGCATTCTTCTGCATAAATTGTTTTAAAACTAGAGATCGATCTCGCTGTGTTTTTACTAAAAATGGCATTGAAAAACCTAGGTCATCACAGTTGGTATCAAAGCCCAGGTTCATGTTCTTCACAGCCCAGTTATAAAAAAGGACTTATAATCAAGATATATTAATAGGCAAACCAATAGGGTAAGAGTCCCCTAAAGGTAGAGATTGATCTTAAACCAAATGCCATCAAGGAGAAGAGGAGGTGAAGCCCCAAGACCTGATAATCCTCCAACTGCCTCCGCTGGAGCTGGTAATGGAATGGCTGAAGCCTTTCAGCTATTCATGTAACACATGGGGCAGTTCATGCAGAACCAACCACAGGCACCCACAGCAAGAGCCTCTTCTCCAGAAAGAATTCCCGATAGGACAGAGGCCCAGCTAGAACGATTTCAGAAGATGGCCCCATCATTCTCAGGGGAAGATGAGTTTACAACAGAAGAAAAATGGATCTTTGATGTTGAAAAATTATTCAAGGCTATGAAAATCCCAGAGGATAGGAAAGTTGCCATGGCCAGTTTCATACTAAAAGGCGAGGCAGGCTTCTGGTGGGAAACAGCCGAGAGAACCTATTTTGGAGATAATGATATTATATCCTGGGAAGAATTTAAACTAGTATTTAATGAAAAATACTATCCCCGCCATATATGAAAACAGAAGGAAAAAGAATTCATGAACCTGGAGCAAAGTAACCTCTCTGTACAACAGTATGAAAATAAGTTCATAAGTCTTCGTAGATTTGCACCTAATGCTTGCTCCACAGAGGAAGACATTGCAGAGAAGTTTGCTGATGGACTACATTCGGGCCTCAGAAACTGAGTGATATGATTCCAACCAACCACTGTAGCAAAGGCAATAGAAATGGCATCTCTCTTTGAAAAAGATTATTAAAGAACACAAGCTACTAGAGATGCGAAGAACAATAATAAAGGGAAAAATGATAAAGGCAAAAGACCTATCCAGTCTTTTGGACCTCGACACCCACCCAAAAGACCGTTCCATCCTAAAGGAAGAAGGCCAGACATCAAAAATTGTCCAAGATGCAACAGATATCACCCCAGTAGGCCATGTGCCTTACCCCAATTTCCGTGTTACAACTGTGGAGAGACAGGACATATAGCCAGGACTTGCCCTAAGAAGAAGACGGAAGAAGGTCCTAAGGAGAATCACATTCCTCGAAGTCAAGGACGAGTATTCGCCATTACCTCAGGACAAGCGCAAGCATCCAATGCCATAGTAGAAGGTATGCTTCATATCTGTGATAGATTTGCTAAAGTATTGTTCGACACTGGTTCACTCATTCCTTCATATCTGGTGAATTTGCCTCTTCCATGGATATGATAGTTCGGGATTTAGACTTCTCCTTAGAAGTCATGACACCTATAGGAAGGTCAATTTTCACACACACCTACTTCCAAGATGTTCCTCTTGTAATCGAGGGCACTCGAATGAGTGTAGACCTCATCCACCTAGATATGACAGATTTTGACGTCATACTTGGGATGGACTGGTTAGCTGGGCATAATGTAACATTTGATTGTCAGCAGAAGAAGATTATTTTTCACCTTCCTAGAGGGAGGGTGGTCTCTTTATAAGGAAGGAGAGAGTATGCAGGAGCATGTGTTATTTTTGCTATAAAAGCGGCAAAGCACATTGCTCAGGGATATTCGTTCTTTTGGTTAAAATAGAAGTCACGGAGGTCTTAAAGCCTAAATTAGAAGAGGTAGATGTCGTTAGCGAATTCGCAGAGGTTTTTCATGAAGACTTACCAGGGTTACCACCAAAAAGAGAGATATATTTTACTATTGACCTGATCCCTGGCACAACCCCCATATCAAAGGCACCATATCGGATGGCCCCAGCAAAGCTAAAGGAGCTGAAGACCTAGTTACAGGAATTGCTAGACAAAGGATTCGTCAGGCCTAGTGTATCTCCTTGGGGAGCCCCAGTCCTTTTTGTTAAGAAAAAGGATGGGTCATTGAGACTCTGCGTTGACTACCGAATGTTAAATAGGGTTACAGTGAAAAACAAGTATCCTTTACCCCGTATCAATGACCTATTCGATCAGCTTCAGTCAGCCCGTGTCTTTTCTAAAATAGACTTATGATTTGGATATCACCATCTTAGGGTCAGGGAAGAAGATGTTCCAAAGACGGCCTTCAGAACTAGATACTAACATTATGAGTTTAGAGTAATGTCTTTTGGACTGATAAATGCACCAGCCGCTTTCATGGATCTTATGAACCAAGTGTTCAAAGCCTATCTAGATAAGTTTGTCATAGTATTAGTGGATGATATCTTAGTCTACTCAGAAACCCTTGAAAACCATAAAGAACATTTACGAATAGTACTGGATACGCTTAAGGCACACAAGTTATACGCAAAGTTTAGCAAGTGCGACTGTTGGCTGGAAAAAGTAAATTTTCTAGGTCATGTTATATCCAAGGATGGCATTGCTGTTGACCCAGTAAAGGTTGAGGAGATGGAGAAATGGAATCAGCCTAAAACAGTGACAGAAGTAAAGAGTTTTCTAGGCCTTGCAGGATATTATCAGAGATTCATTGAAGGATTTTCACACATTGCCTTACCCCTGACTAAATTGACAAGAAAAGATAAGAAGTTTGAGTGGGATCAGGCATGCGAGGAGAGTTTTCAAGAACTAAAGAGGCGGCTAACCACTGCACCAGTACTTACTTTACCATCTGGCAGTGGAAGATTTGAGATCTATAGTGATGCCTCCCAACTAGGCTTGGGTTGCGTACTTAGGCAAAATAGGAAAGTAATTGCCTACGCTTCTAGACAGTTGAAAAAGCATGAGGTCAATTATCCTACCCATGACCTAGAGCTTGCTGCTATCGTCTTTGCCTTAAAAATCTGGAGACACTATCTCTATGGGGAAACATTTGAGGTTTTTACAGATCACAAAAGTCTCAAGTACATCTTTTCACAATAAGACTTAAACATGAGACATCGGAGATGGATGGAGTATTTGAAAGATTACGACTTGACCATCCACTACCATCCAAGGAAAGCAAATGTTGTAGCAGATGCCTTAAGTAGAAAGACACTAGGGGTATGTGCAAGTTTACATTCTAGGAGATGGAAGTTACTGCAAGAGGTGATAGGATGCAGACCCGAAATAAGTCATGGGAAATCCGTTATAGCCCACCTAACTATGAAGTCCACTATTAATGAGAAAGTTAAACAAATGCAAAAAGATGATACTGACACACAAGCATTAGTTGGAAAACCAGGATTTGTCAAAACAGCGGATGAGAGTGTCTGCCTGCAAGGGAGGTTAGTCGTACCAGCCAATGATGAGATAAGACAAGAGATCTTAAGGGAAGCACACCAATCAAAGTACACTATTCATCCTGGTAGAACAAAGATGTATCAAGATTTGAAGCGACATTTCTGATGGAATGGTATGAAAAGAGATATAGGAGAATTTGTCACAAGGTGTTTGACGTGTCAACAAGTTAAGGCTAAACATCAGAGACCGGCAGGATTACTACAACCACTTGAGCTACTAGAATGGAAGTGGGATCATATTACTACGGATTTCATCCTAGGGCTACCCAAGACATCGAAAGGACATGATATGATATGGGTGATCGTCGATCGACTAACCAAGATAGCACATTTTCTCCCCATACAACAAAATCAATCCACTGACAGCCTATCTCAATTATATATTAAGGAAATAGTTAGTTTGCATGGGATACCACTCAGTATTATTTCCAACAGAGACAGTCGTTTTACCTCGCAATTATGGAAGTTAGTACAAAAGTCCCTTAGGATCCTCATTAAGTTTCAGTATGGCTTTTCACCCTCAGACTAATGGCCAATCTGAGCGAACAATTCAGGTATAGGAGGATATGTTAAGGGCTTGTGCAATTGACTGGAAGGAAAGATGGGATGAAAGTCTACCCTTAGTTGAATTTGCGTATAATAACAGCTTCCATTCAAGCATTGGAATGGCTCCTTACGAAGCGCTCTATGGAAGGTCCTGCCGATCACCTGTTTGCTGGAATGAAGCCGGTGAAAACAGAATCATACAGTCAGAGTTAGTGGAACAATGCGTAAACAAGGTAAAGCTTATTAGAAAGTGGCTTCTTGCAGCTCACAGTCGACGAAAGAGTTATGCGGATAGGCGACGTAGACAGTTGGAATTTGAAGTTGGAGATCATGTCTTTGTGAAGATATCTCCGACTAAGGGCATCATGAGGTTTGGGATAAAGGGGAAACTTAGTCCTCGATTCATTGGGCCATTTGAAATCCAGGAAAAAGTAGAAAAAAACTGCCTACAGGATAGCGCTACCACCACGGTTATCAGAAGTCCACAACGTGTTTCACATATCCATGTTGAGAAAATATATGCCTGACCCTAAACATGTTCTTGAACAGGTACCAACCGAGCTACAACCGGATTTGACCTTGGAAACAAAACCAGTACAGATTCTGGACAGAAAAATCAAGACATTGCGGCATAAGGATATCCCATTAGTCAGAGTTTTGTGGCAAAATACGACCATCGAAGTACCCCGAACTATTTTCTTGAAAGGGATTGGAGAATTTCGAGGAAGAAATTCTTTTAAGGGGGTAATGATGTAATGACCCAACATTTTGGAGACATTTTGTATAAAAAAAAAATATAGTACGATGTGCTAATGATCTTGTAACTTGACTATTTTGGGAATAAATATATGATTATTGGTCTTATTAGGTGGTTATATGTTTAATCTTTATTCACATGGGAAACTTAGGAATTTGTGAAGAAAATTAGTGCCACTAGATACTACACTCAAAACAGAATCCAACGCCTCAAAGAACACCGAAAATGGAGCTCGTATGATGAAGTTATAGGCGTTAGAAGATTGAGGGCATTTTTGTAAAATGCACCTAAAAAACGAAAAAGCCAAAAACCGCAGGGGGTCATTTTGATAATAGCACCCCCTGTCTTCTTCCTCCTCCCAATTTCTCTAGAAACCCCCTCTCCTGAATTTTCTAGAAACACCAGCACCGCCTTTGCAAGGCTGTGCCAAGGGAAAGGGCAGCACCGCCTTCCCTCTCCTATAAATACCCCCCAAGCCCCCTTCTCCTCCAGGTATTTTCGGGTTCAAATCTCCAGCAAAAAGGGTTTGGAGAAAACGATTCTAGGCGTACGACGGCTTCACAGTGAATGTCCAGGTACCTCCTCGTCCCCACCCTATTCCTCCCTCCTTTTCCTTTTGTGTGGCCCTAGAGTTCGACCGGATCTAGTGTTTTCCTAGGCGGAGAATGCCTTGGTAAGCAGGGTTCGTTCCAAAACCCTCAACCTGCCAACTATGGTTCCAGCAGGGAGCCGAAACCACTGATAAGGGCGCCATTCTGGTTGCTCGGAATGATCGTCCTTTTCCCCCTCCTTCCCAGCCTAGATCCTCGCCGGATCTGGGAATATTTTAGACCAAAAATCACCGGTCTTCTGGGAAGAGAACCAGACGGGTGAAAACCCGTCGAGAGATCGATCGAGAGAGAGAGAGAGAGAGAGAGAGAGAGAGAGAGAGAGAGAGAGAGAGCCTCCCAGGGGCGCACGAACGTCCTTGGGTGCACGGTGCGGTCTAGGGGGCGCCTGGCTTGACACACACCCGTGACAAGCTCCCTGGGGGCTGTCCTTGTGCACACGTCTGTGCGAATAGTTTTCTTGGCTCAACCAGGACTCATGGGATGTCTTAGGAGCCAAAGCACATTGTGGCTACACCTAAGATGCGTTCGCGCAACGCTGTCCAGAGTGCACACCTTGGCACACCATACAGACGTGTGCACATGACCCAACCTAGTTGCGGTGAGACCAGGGCGCACACATATACTAGAAACCTAGAGCGTGCATTCTAGAATTGTGGCGCACAAGACCCTAGGTGCTACATTTGGGTCGTTCGTTAAGGCACGACCTTTTAAAATCAAAATTCGGAGCCTATACAATAAAATATCATAGAATAACGCCTAGTTCTTATGTTTGAACATCACTCAGGACCTTACCAAGATATTCTTGGACTTGAAGTGAAGACAGGCACGAGCTACGTAATAACGCACGAGGTAGGTAGTTTGATCCTACTCTATTTTCAAAATACATCCCAAAACTTTCATTAAGTTACTTGTTTTTAATACTGTATTGAGCATGTGTTTTAAACTATGCTGTTCTTATACAAGTATGAGGAACTTGCTTTCATGATTTATGTATTTGAAAAATCTTGCATTAAATGAAGAATGCTGTTGAGAAATAATGTTTTTATACACGTTACAGATTCATGGCATTTTACGCAATGCTTGCATACTTTGAAAACAAAGCCATAAATTGCATGGTTTATGTTGATTTGAGGTTTGGACTATGTATGGTTTTGGGCTATTAAGCCTAGTGGGCACTATGCTGAGGGGTACAGGTTTGTCCTCCCAGGCTCTACCACCAAAAAGGTGGATGGTATCGCTGCCAAAAATGGCATTGTCCCTTCCTTGACTGCTGTGGTCAATAGGGACGACCACTGGAGGTGTTCACGGCACCCTTTTGGGGATAGATCCATAGTCGCCGTGGAGGCTATGGTGGACTGGTCTCTAGATACTGGAGACATGCGATCCAGAGTGGTTCTGGTCGCAAGCATGGTGACCCTATGATTTCAGTAGTATGAATATGCATATAGCATTTAAAATGGTCGTAAACGAGTACTCATGACCAGATGACTTGAGATCGGTGCATGTTACTATCATTTACCTCATATGCAGACTACTTTAAGTATTTTCTGATCATTATAAACTACCCATGGCTTTGACATATGGTGTAGATCTCATAATAGGGATATAGTGAATCTATTGATTTTGACTTTCTGAACTCAGACATACTGTTAGTATTGCATACTAACGCGTGATTGATAAAGGATTTCAATAGATGACATTACTTACACTTTATGCATTACATATGCGCACCCATTACAAATTTAGCATGCCTTTCATGCAACCACTTTGAACTCTGTATGATGCATTGCTATGTTTTCAAAAAGGGTAGTGTCAGGTTACTTACTGAGTATGATAAATACTCAACCCAATCCATTATTTTTCAGATCAAACAAAAGACAAATAGAAGAAACATTGAGAGGCGTTAGAACCAAAGTCAAGTAGGCAAAGGTACAATTTAATTAGTGATTTCCTTTGGTAATTACTGTAATGTTGATTGTAAGTATTTGTTGTAGTTGTGGCTGTGATTAACAATCCTGGGAGTAATTACTTGTTTTGATTTCTAAATTGCCATGGCACTATGCATTGAGCGTTCAATTTGACACTCGGGCTCTTTATACAATGTTTTTGAAAAAGAAGAAAATTTTCCTGCATTCTTCTGCATAAATTGTTTTAAAACTAGAGATCGATCTTGCTGTGTTTTTACTAAAAATGGCATTGAAAAACCCAAGTCATCACAGTTGGTATCAAAGCCCAGGTTCATGTTCTTCACAAGCCAGTTATGAAAAAGGACTTATAATCAAGATATATTAATAGGCAAACAAATAGGGTAAGAGTCCCCTAAAGGTAGAGATTGATCTTAAACTAGATGCCACCAAGGAGAAGAGGAGGTGAAGCCCCAAGACCTGATAATCCTCCAACTGCCTCCGTTGGATTCATATGGCCTTTGACTTGTTAACCCAATTATATTATAATGCATATAAATAATCATGACTCATATAGATAATTTGTTACATGAATCAAGTCATGTCGCATCAGCCGAACATGACTCATTTACATAATCGTGTTACATGAGTCGTATCATGTCGTCTTGTTTAATAAATAGGTCGTATTCAAGTCACTGGTTTTTGACATGATTATTAATAGTATTGTGTTTGTGTCAATCCATATACTCTAATGAGTTAGTCTTGACATGACATAAACACCACTTGTGAATGTGATTTACCACCAGTAATCGACATTTTTCATTCTAGATTAACCCAATGTACTATGGTAATCTATCCCTTTGTCCACATTACCCTTTACTCTCTTCATATTTACAGATTTGCTACCATGTATTTTTTTTGGCAAATCCATTGACGGCTTGTAAATCCGTCTTTTGCTATATACATTATAGATAATATATATTTTCTTCATTATAAGGTTTCTATTAGGCTACTAGAACTTTTTTTAACATAATAGCCTTGATAAATTCAAGCCTTAATTTCTAGGTACGGATAATAATAAATGGTTTAAAATTTCTTATATTTTTTACTAAATTTATGAATCTTAAATTTTATATTCAACTTCTTAATGCAGTCAAACCCCTCAAAACTCACAACATCCATTTCCAAAGAATATATAAGTTATGACATATTAAATAAAAGCATTTCCTACTTTCCCCCTTAATGCAACACACTCACCTTTACATACATCTCAAAACTCCACATAGAACTACAACCTTACATCCACACAATATTGCATATTCGCCAAAAGACAAACCTAGAAAAATTCCCACCTTAAACCATCCAATTCAAAATGAAAAGGAAAGACAAGTAGAAGCCAAGAGGGATAAGTCTTCTGTGACCCCACATCAACTTCAAGACTTCCACAAGTAGAATATAATATTAGAGTTCCTCTTCTTTAAAACAATATGCCACTGCCCCATGCAAAGAAAGAACCAAAATCAATATATCCATGGACCATAGCTTTGTTAAAGTTATAACTATTGTTGGCCCACTTCTTATAAGCTTAGGCTTTGAGATTGAATGGTAATCTAGCACGGTTTAGAGCTTTATTGACCAAAAAGTAGTAGCTCGAAGCTTGAAATATCCTATTTATCAAATCCATATGCAAGAGCCCACAAGATGGCCTTCCATGTAAGGAGGTGTGTTATAGATATAGCTATTGTTGGTCCACTTCCTATCGACTTAAGCTTTGAGGTTGAGTTGTAATCCAACGGGCATAACACAAAAAGTGAAAGATATAATATGTAAGGAAATCTCAAAAATTAAGCATAGATTTACTTGATCTGAGTAATCAAGGATGATCAGAAGCTATAAAACAGTATGGATGATGATCTAAGGATAAGATCATGAGGAATGAATGGCCTGGTGTGGCTAATTTGGATAGATTTAAATCTATGCCCTTGAATTGGATGAATTGACATAGGATCGTCTTAATTAGTTGGATCAAGAAAGATCAGATCATATAATGAGATGCATCAATGATCTAGGGATGGTATCACATTAAGAGAATGTGATGGATCTGAATAAAAATGAAAGATCAAGATCAAAACCCTTAATGGGATGAAAAATGAATAATATGATCAATGGTTCAAAGTGAATAGAAATGATGAATTCAAATGATCTTGTAAATTGTTATTGTACATATTCTTTTATTTTCTTAGTAGATGTTAAATTTATTTATTTACGCTTTAATTGTTCATTATTATTGTTGAGTCCTTAATTTTGTCAAAAATAACTTTAGATTACTATTTTATTAGATCATTTAATAAGGTAATTTTGTGATTTTAAATCAATTTTAGCTATAATCAATCATCCAACCGTTAATTTGAAAAGTTAATGATCGAATGATCATCATAGCTAATTATCCACATAAGATAATTCTAATTTTGTATTTTGTTTTTGCAGATAAGCCAAAGTACGTTGGACGGTTCAGATCAACTTATTTTGATGCGTCCCACGCTACAAATCTGGGCAAATCTGACCAATGATGGCAAATCTGACCAAATCTGGGCAATAATGGCAAATCTAAGCAAAGTTGACCAATGATGGCAAATCCCCTTATAAATGAAGGAGGGCTTGGATTATGACTCCTCTCTTCTTTTTCACTCTTTCTCCTTGAGGAGAGAGGGGGAAGGACTCTTCCTCTCCACCTCTCTCTTGTTCTCCTCTCTTTCCCATCTCTCTTCCTCTTCTTTTCCTCCCCTTCTTCTTCTCCCTTCTTTCCTCTTCCCACTTGCTCGTTTTTGTTTTTGTTTCTTCTCCTTTTGAGAGAGAAGAGGTGGAAGGACTGTTCCTCTCCACCTCTCTCTCTCTCTCTCTCTCTCTCTCTCTCTCTCTCTCTCTCTCTCTCTCTCTCTCTCTCTCTCTCTCTCTCTCTCTCTCTCTCTCTCTCTCTCTCGTTTTCTTCTTCTTCCTACCACACCCACCAGCCAGACTCCTCTCTTTCTCTTCTCAGCCATACTAGCACCGCACCAAAGCCAAGCTCTACCTCTCTCCCTCTCTCTCGTTTTCTCCTCTTCTCCCTCTACTTCTTTCATTTCATTTTCCTCACTAGCCAAATCCTATCTCTCTCTCTCTTCCTCCTCTCTGGTGCGTGACACACCAACACCCAAAACCCCCATCTCATCTCTCTTGCTTTCCCTGCTTCTCCATCACACCCGACAAACCTAGCCAGAACCCTCTTCTCTCCGGCATTTCTACCTCTCTCGTGCTCTCCCCCTCATAGTTCTTTTTCTCCGATTGATCTCTCTCACCCCGCATCTCTTCTCTCCGATCTTTCTTCCCTTTCCTTTTCTACATTTTTTTTCTCTCTTCATAGAGGAGAGGCAGGAGGACGGTTCCTCACTTGCCGCTCCTCTTCTCTCTCTCTCTCTCTCTCTCTCTCTCTCTCTCTCTCTCTCTCTCTCTCTCTCTCTCCCTCTCTCTCTCTCTCTTGTGTTTTCCTTTTCTTCCCCATTTTCTGGAAAACCCCTCTCATTTCTCATTTTCCACCAAACCCAGTTCACGTTTTCCTTTTCTTCCCCATTTTTTTTGGCAAACCCCTCTTATTTCTCGTTTTCTAGCAAACCCAGTTTCCGTTTTTCCCTTCCTCTCATTTTTCCACAAAACCCATCACCGCCTGGAATCCCTCTTTTTCTCTCTGCTCCTTTCCTTTAGCTTCATCAGACTGCTTAGAGGAGAAAACCCAGATCGGGTTTTTCTCCTCCTTCTCCCCTTCTTTTCTTCCTCCCAACTTCACTGGACGGTTTTGAGGAGAAAACCTAGATTGGGTTTTTTCTCCTCCTTCTCCCCTTCTTTTCTTCTCCTTCCTCCTTCTTCTTCTTCTCTTCTTCCCCGTTTGATTTCACCGTCTTACTGTTCATGAACAGTAACTCCAGTTACTATTCATGAATAGTCTCTCTGATACTATTCATGAACAGTACTTTGTCTTAAGATCCGGTTTTCTCCCATTGTTTTCTTGGTTTTTTGTTTAAAACCAAAACCCTTGAAAAATTATGTTTCTGCCCTTAGAAGATCTCAGAAATTCCACTTCTGTCCTTTCTGTTTAATACCATCCATGTCCTTAGTTTAATACCGTCTGGGTGCTTAGTTTATTTACTTCTGTGTCCCTATGCTATTCTGGTTTTACATTACCATCATTTTGACTATCCAGGGACATGCTTATTTAGGACAGCTTATTTAGTTGCATTTTTTGTTTTTCTTTTGGAATAAATAAGTCTGTATATTCCAGTAGTTAAATAAATATGAAAATTTCTTTTATTGTATTTCTGTTATTTGTATTTTTATTAATTGAAATTTGTGTAAACTCTACATTTAAGTCGAGTCCCTATGGAAATCGACCTGTATTTGCATAGCTATACTACAACAACTGTGCACTTGCGGAAAACAATCAACAGTTATGAAAAATACATGGAAAATGTAATTAAATGAAAATAGATATTGATGAACATTTATAATGAATATTGACATGGACTTAATGATAGTAAGGACTATAATTAATAGGACATTATAAGGAATATCATTTCCTTGACCCAAAATTAGGAGAATAGTAAACCCCAAGAATGACATCTTAAATGTTCATGGGTTTAATTAAAATCAAATAGCAAGAGTACTTAGGGTTTAATGCTCATAGGAACCTTATGAAGGTTGAGTTAAGGTCAACCTAGTAAATGCTGAACATAGTGGTTAAGGGGGTTCTCTAATTGAGCCTCGCTCCCCCCAACTTCTGATGATGTTTGTGAGGTCTAAATGCCTCCTTACATGAGGATTGAATAAATCATTTTGTGAGCATCTTTTAATTGGTAAGTCTTAGTCAATTCTGAAATAAGTAGAAGCTATCTAGAATTAGGAGTGCATAAATTATCTTCAATCAGTAAAACATTAACTGATTGAATAATATAAGATCATAAAAGGATAGTAAACTATCTAATTCTAATAAAAATGGTGATTAAGATAATCAAAGATCAAACAAGATTCATAGGAAGATCTTGAATGATCAAGAATAATAAGAATCATAATATTGTATGTATGATTTGAAGTAGTATAAATATTAGATTCCAATGTAGATCAATAGATTAGATCCTTGATCAATATGATCCAAGGAACAAGATCCAAATCATCCTATGTAAGGATGATCAACAAAATAATTAGGAAGTATACATGGGTTGATGAATGATTATATACATGTGATTTGACAGATACATGAAGGATTGATGATCAAGATCAATAGATGATGGATTGATGAAAGTAAAGGTAGGTGGAACCTTAAGGATATATTCAATACATATAAGATGCATGTATTTTACACATAATCTTATCTTGATAAATGAGTTTGATGATAATTGCCTTGGAATTGTTATAAGACAACAAATAATGTTGAAATGAATAAGTAATTATGAAATTACTTAAGATAAAAAATGATGTTGAAATGAATACAAAAGGATTGAATAAGTAATTATGAAATTACTTAAGACAACCAATAAGGTTGTAATGAATACAAAGGGATTGATTAAGTAATTTATGAAATTACTTAATGGGTAAAATGAGAAGATTTGAACTATATAAGTTGGACCCTCAAATCTTAAGGAAATGTGTTATAAGCAATGTCCTATTATAACCAGACAAATATTCTGTATGCATTGAAATATTATTTTCTATCCAAGCATAGAGGCTTGTGGTTTTGTTTTAAGACATGCTTAGGCCTGGGGATGCCATTGCTAGGAGAGTTGTGAGGGTTTGGCCACCCACTCTCTGAAACTGATTGATTATGATGAAACCATGCCCAAAGAGAGGTAAAACGTCGGGTGGGGCAATTATGGTAAGGCCGCCAGTGTGACAGCCATGGTTCCCCCCACATGAACATGGATATGTCTTTTCCATCATGGTATAAGTGGAATATTTATGCAGTTATCCAAGCGCGCTGTACAGATTGAGACTGCGAGCATGGTAGTCCTTTGATATTTTGAATTATGATGCAATTGATTATGGCATAGTGAGATGCCTTATGTTATGGCACAATGAGATGCCTTATGTTACAGCATGATGATGCCTTATGTGATGGCATGATAAGATGCCTTGTTTTATGGCATGATGAGATGCCAGGTAAAAGTTATTATCGATGACGTATTGGAGGATAATTCCCAATACGGTATTGAAATCAATTTTGATGATATTGACTATATTCATGATTTTTTGTGGTTTTATTTATTTGCAATATATACATATATATAATTCATATGATGAGTGAAGGATAAAATGATTATCCAATTGTATAAATTGATTTATATCATGGATATAATGATCTGTTGATTTTGAAATATATTGAATATATTTCTTAAATCTCCTACTAAGCATAGCTTGCTGAGATATTGTAAATGTTTGAATGTTTACAATATCTCAAATATAGTTAAGGAAGGTTGAAAGCTAAAGACTTGTTGAAAATCATCACCAAACTATGGCTCAGGGTATTTACTCTGAGGGAGATTGTATTGATTTTGTTTGTAATATTTGGATAAGGGTATGTAATGACTACTGGGGCTATGTAAGTGAGCCACTGGATCGATCTTGTTTTTAATGCAAGTATTTCTATTGATATTCAATAGAAATTTTATTTTATACAAAAATCTATGTATGATAAGTGATTTGAGGTGGCACTCGGGTTTTTGACAAATCAATTTCAAAGAAAATATGTTTTCGCTACTTTTGTTTTAAAATTTTTCAAAAATCAGGGCCTTACCTTTGCTAATACTTGAGAAAATGTGTTTAAAAAATCTCGGGCATCATAGTGTATATCCATCAATCCATATCACATCAACTCCTAAATAGGCAATACATGCTAATAAAAATCAGAGCATATCTACTCATCAACAGGCAATCCATGCCTAAACAAAATCAGAGCATATCAGCTCAGTAATAGGCAATCATATGCCAATCAAAATCAAAGCGTGCCATCTCATTAACAATCAATCATATGCCAATCAAGTCAGAGCATACCAGCTCAATAATAGGCAATCATATGCTAATCAAAATCAGAGCATACCAGCTCAATAACAGGCAATCATGTGCCAATCAAAATCAAAGTATGCCAGCTCAGTAATAGGCAATCACATGCCAATAAAAAAATCCAATCCATAGCATAATCATACTGTGAGTACCTTGAAGTCTACCACTTAGAAGCCTATCGGTGCCTCGTGCACCTGCCTTCTTAGGCTGCCCTCATCTACAACTCACATGTATAAGCAAAAGATTCGAGCTAATTACACATAAGAAAATACCCTCATGCTAAACATACTTTATTGTCACACCTCTCACCTGCATGAGAAATCAGGCTTATATGCGTAATATAAGTAGTATCCGTGTCACAGCTATCCTGGAGAACTCAATAACCCAATGATAATAGTTCACTAGACTAAGAAGATTATCAACCTTAGTCACTAGTTTAACTAGTCCCAAATTATCACAGTCCCCATAGACCATCTCTCTATTAGTAGAGGTATCGTGGTCAAGAAAATTCATCTTCTTTGACCATAATTCCTACTCACATACATTTATAACAAAAGATGAGTCCTTTAGATACTCAGAATAATACACAAAAACTTCTTGTGCTCTGCAAAGTCATGATATATAGAAAACATCATTCGCTACATAATCATAACTCATCTAAGCAACCTTTAGAAATTCAGTCAATCATATCCATACATACTATCACTATACTAATTTCATCAATTTATATGATTTAGAGCTTGTATCAATCATAATAAGTTCTAAAAATTGTCTTAAAGACATTTTAGCCACATTCCTCAGCTGGTGATAACTAGACCTCAAATCAATATCCACCAATATTATGCACCATCCAAGGCTGATCATATAGATCATCAATATATGATAAAAAATATCAATTCTCTACCTTGGAGCTATCAAACAATCAGTAATCCATGCTTAGCAACAATAATCTATCCTTCTTCTCACAAAGAGAATTAATGCATCCCATGAAGACCCACTACGTCTGATAATCTCTTGTCAAATAACTACCATAGCTGGAACCCTTCCAGCTCATCGGGGGCCATCTTGTATAGCACTTTAAAAAATGACACTATATCTGATGCCAAATCAGTATAAAAATCAATCGCTCATGGCGTAAATCCTGAAACCTTCTCAAGAAGATCATGAATCTTCACACACCCTCTGTGTGCTCAATTTATAGCCATTCCCTGTCATCCACAATCACAAAACCAGGATAACTCAGTACATCATATGAGTACTATGTTGCCTTCAAGGCAAGGTTAATGCAAATCTCAGTGATGCCTTATTGATGTTTAACTGCAAGTGCACAGGCTATTGCAGTATAACTATGCAAATGCGGGTCGATCCTATAGGGACTCGCTTTAAAAGATAGAGTTTTAAATCAAATTTAATTATCTAAAATTAAAAAGAAATAACAAAAAATTAAACATTTAACATGCCTCCTTACTCAGGAGTGAGATCAATAGTTATTTGGTATATCAAAAGTACCTTTCTTCTCACTGCAATCAACTGTCCTCCAACAATGAAATCCATTCCAAGGATGATATCATAATCCCTCAAATCGAGGATGATAAAGTTAGTATCTATCCTCTTACTCATCATCATTTCCACCAGTACTTGTTAGAGGTACTTATAAGTTTCAATAACTTGCCAATCAGTGTCATAACTTCTAACTCAAGGATCTTTTAAATACACATAAAGGCATATTCATTAAGGTGCTAACACTCAAACTACAAGGATGACTGAATCCTAAATCAAGAAGGATCTTGGTATGTCTATCAACAATCAAGAAGGTGCCTTCCTTAACTTGGGTTGCGGTTAATACTTGCTTTAAGTAATGATAATGGCAGTCAAAAGCACGATCTGCACGTAAATGTAAAGATATCATAACTAATCATCATTACTAATGTGGGGCCATCTCTGCCCTGTCTCAAATGTCAGTTAGTCAGACTCATTGTCCACTGGGGCAGTCTCTAAAGGAATATCTTAACTCTCCATAGTCAAAAGATTTAAAGGGTTGCCACTGTGATGGCAGCTACTGATGCGTTTACCACTGTTGTGGTGGTCCACTAACTCTAGGACATAGTTGTCCAGGTGTTTATCCTTACCACTAGTACACATTATGTCTCTCTTTCATATCCCAACACTACATGCTCAAATGTCACTGGCTTAATGACCTCTGCAGTCATGTCAATGAAAGGTCTCTTGCACTTACTCGGCTGACTCAAACTACCCATGTCCGAGTTTCTATGATCAGTCTTGACCTAAAAGGATTTCTCATTACATAGAGGTTATGTCTGCAACCTCGCAACCAGTGTAGAGCACAATACAATCATTTGATTCCTTAATATAGTTGTCAACATATAACAATCTATCCATGGTCTCCTTCTTCATGGTGAAGGAGTAGGGCAAGTCTCTTCAACTTGATATACTGGCTGAATACCATTGAACCGTCTAATTCTTCTCTTCAAGTAGCAAACTTCCTTAGTTTTCAAAAACACCAATTATCACGGGCCTTCCCAAAGGCCTTCTAGATAAAAGTCTTAGCAATAGAGGGACACATCTTCTTAAATAACCATCCTTAAAATCCTTGTAATTATATTTTCAATGTCCTCACTTCCGCTATTTCACTTTCTTGAACTAAAGAATTATTTCGTGGTCATATCAATTAAAATCATTTGCAACTCAATTTATTTTTGATATTCTAAATATGATGAATGACTTAAATTTAGAATTTTTTTTATAACATGCATAAAAAAGGCGTTATGCTCCATCCTCTCCTTTTAGAGTGTATGCTAGTTTATTGTACGGAAGACTAGAAATAGTGAGTTGGAAACCCTTTAGCTTTTCTTGTAAAGAAGAAAATTACAGACGCATCTGAAACACGGTCATTGCATGCACTACATTTCCTTCTTTGGCGGCTATTGTTTTTGCGGATTGGAAATCCTTGCAATGGACCTAAGTGGTCCAAAAGCACATATATACAGGCGGGCGGATGATTCAAACTCTTCATTTTCTTGAGGGTATATTATATAAGATACGCCAATTTCTCAATTAACTAAGTGGGCCGAATCAACCTATTTAAATAAAATACTCCGCTCGTTTTAATCAATGATTGAATTTCTAAGTATTTTAAATAAAATACGTGCCTTTTAGTGTGTGATATATAAGACTATCTACACGCTCAAACACCCAGTATATTATACTAGATACGTCAATTTCTCAATTAACTAAGTGGGCCGAATCGACCTATTTAAATAAAATACTCCGCTCGTTTTAATCAATGATTCAAAATCCCAAGACACACATGCTCCTTTTGGGCAAAATCAGAGGATTTTGACCATCACAGGAAGTTCAGTATTCCATTTTTTGATCAGTTGGCCGTTGATTTTTTACTTGCCTCAACCTGACTTGACTCAGTTGCGATATAAAAGCAGCAACACTGACAATCAACGAGACACAATCTGCTCCACTAACCATAACTCCAATGACTTCCGAAGCCTTGTCATTGTGGGCAGCCTGGATCCACAGGGCAGACGTAATTCTTGCCGGACTGGCAATTTGTTGGCTTGTGTGGGTCATTAAGATCAAGAAATCTCGCAATGGGAAGTTAGTGTTGCCGCCAGGACCACCAGGCCTGCCGTTGCTTGGTAACGTTCTCTCCTTAGAAACCAATCTGCACCTTGGTTTCTCAAAATTAGCCAAGAAATATGGCCCGATCATGAAACTCCAATTTAGCAGCAAGGTGTACGTTATATTGAGCTCAGAAGCCGTAGTGAAGGAAATGTTCAGAGATAATGCTCCCACATTCAGCAACCGCGATGTGGGGCTCACTCAACGAATTATCTCATATGATGGCAATGACGTTGTGTTCAGCCCATATGGGGATACATGGCGCTTGCTCCGGAAATTATGTGTCCGAGAGCTTTTGAACAATTCAAATGTTGATGCTTCCCGCGAGGTCCGGAAACAGGAGCTTCGGTGCACACTGATCGATCTCTATGGGAAATCTGGGATAGCAGTCAATCTCCATGAGGCCATACTCCGAACCATCTTCGGCACTCTGACTAGCATGCTATGGGGTAGCCCACCTAAGGGGGAGGATGGGAGTGACACTGGAAATGAATTTGATCAGGTGGCTGCAGAAGCCACCGAACTGGTCGGGAAACCCAATCTTTCTGATTATTTCCCATTTCTAGCGCGGTTTGATCTGCAGGGAGCGCAACGCCGGATGACGAGGCTGTTGTCGTGGTTCGATCGTATCTTTCAGTCAATCGTAGATCAAAAACTGAAAACTATTAGAGCAGAACAAGAGGGAAAATCTGACCGACAAGGAAACAAAGATTTTCTTGATATCCTTTTGGAGATTATGGAGAAGCAAGATCCAAAGACACCCTTGAACTTGGTTCAAATAAAGGCGACTTTGCTGGTAAGTCTCAACAGAAACATGATACCTTGATCACTTACGAGTGCTTTTTGGTTCCATTTTACCTTCACGTTGCTGCCGTGCAATTTCACTCTCTCCGTCACTTGGATTCCCAGTTGACTAAAAGCTTAAGCTGATAAAACACAAACTAACAATATTTATATGCCTAGAGTACGATAAACCAAAGTACTTGTAATTTTGGAGTCAAAGCACTCCAAACTTTTCTCGAAGGAGTCTACCATTAGATGATCTATCGAGTTCATCTAATTTTTTTTGGTAAATTTGAATATTTCTTAGTCCAAAACTTATAAGGATTGGATGACTTTAACATCTAAAAGGTTTTTCTTTTGATAGATGACTAGAAACTTCGTAAGCAACGGTCTATATTCAATGACCAAAAATATGATTTTGTAAGTTGTTGTCAATGTATCTCATTTTTTATTTACAATATATCAAAAGTGAAACCGGTTGGATAAATAATTTAGATTATCTAGATGGGCCGTTCATCCAGTAAGTCTAACATAACCCTCATGTGAAAGGCTTTTTTTTTTTCTTGGGCTCTTGCAGGTGGACCTAATCATAAGCTCATCTACTTAGTTTTGGAGATTAATTGGATGGAGAAGTACTGCTTGAGTCCTATGCACTACACACAAGTTAATGATGTTATGGCCCCACTTTACCATGGTGGGCTCCAATTTTGGTTGATCACACTTGTTCATTTGATTTCTCTTATTGTAGATCACTACTAACCATCAATAATGTTGATTGACTTTGGAAATTGAAAGGTGTACATTCATGCATCCAAAAATGAATGGTAGTAAACATTGTTAATAGAATAGTCTAAAATGAGCGAATTGAAAGTACGGGTTTTGGATGTTATAAACATCCAGCCCTAGTGACCTTTAACATAAGATATCGGGAGTTAGATAATTAGACGAAAGGCCCCGATCAAGCAAAGGTTGGCCCCAATATGGTAAGATGGCCGCAGCACCTTGCTTCTGTGCTACACACAACTCAAGTATTTGATAAATGAATTCAAACTCATGATCTAGCTAATAAGGCTCTCATGCTATAAAAGCTTAAGCTGATAGAAAATGGGCCGACAATATTTATGTATCTAACAAAGTGGACGGTGAGATGTATATACTTGCCAAATTCAATTGGATGTGGAAGATTCTATTGCTAGCATTGCTCTAGCCGGTGAGACTTCGGAACAGTTTGGTGTATTTAGCTTACCACAAGTGTGTCGCCGTCTCATTTCTTTCTTTTTGCATATATTATGTATTGCCAGCACAAAACAAGTTAATTAAAGAAAAAACTTCATCTTCTGTGTTTTGTTTCATAATAGGATATGGTGCTTGCCGGAATTGACACGAGCTCGACCACCCTAGAGTGGGCCTTTAGTGAGTTGTTGCAACATCCAGAGATGATGAAGAGGGTCCAAGACGAATTGGTGGAGGTGGTTGGGAAGGATAACTTTGTAAATGAATCTCATCTATCTAGGTTGCATTATCTAGATGCAGTGGTGAAAGAAACACTTCGTTTCCATCCGGCGATTCCGCTATTGATCCCTCGCCCTGCCACCATGGCTAGAACTATTGGTGGCTACAACATCCCTGAGGGCTGTAGTGTTTGGGTGAACGTGTACTCTCTTCATATGGATCCAACAGCTTGGGAGAACCCTACAGAATTCCGTCCGGAGAGGTTCTTGAATTCTTTAAGTAATCGGGATTACAATGGCAATGATCTCAACTATTTGCCATTTGGTTCGGGCAGAAGGGTGTGTGCCGGGATACCCTTGGCAGAGAAGATGCTTAATTCCATATTAGCTTCCTTCTTGCACTCCTTCGATTGGCGACTACCGGAGGGAACGAAGCTTGATCTTTCGGAGAAGTTCGGGTTTGCTCTGAAGAATCCACTAGTTGCTGTTCCAACAACGCGTTTACCAAATCCAGAGCTGTGGGATTAAAGATAAGATTAGCGGGCACTGATCACGTTATTATGGTTGGCTCTCCTTTTTATCGTTTCATTTCTGTATTCTTCAAATGTGTCTGTTTACTGGGATGCATATGATGTGCACCGGCATTAGGATGGCATAGTAGTTCCTGTAGGATTTACTTTGATAAGGTAAGCGCCTTTAGGGCTACAATATTCCCGGCAGGAGGAAAATGTAATGGGTCCTTTAATATGTTTTTGCATTTTAATAAGATCGCTGCTATTAGCACGAAAACGTTCTGTATTGGCCAGAATTTAGCGAGATAAAATCCTTTTACTTGGCTATTTCTCATGTTTCCTATTTTACTTCCTCCAGCTGCCTCGTAACATCTCTCGCATCCGACTGTGTTGCATCGGGAAATGTCACCGCCGGATGTCCGATCTCACCGACTAAAAGGTGCAACACGTTCAAGGTTTATAATTGTTTGGATCACCCGAAATACGAGCGTGCTAGCAAGTAATCAACTTCTTAACTGACACCCTCCCTTGGAGGCCACAACAGATTTTGGTTCCATTAAACTCTCTTTCTTGGATGTTATGCGAATTTGGTTCCGGTGTGGCTGTAATCGCCACATGCTTGGATCTGCGGTGTTTCGATCCAAAGGGTCACCATTCACGAGGAGGCTCGTTTCCATATCCAAATGGATCGCAGGAAACATTTCTAGCCACATACAATCAACCGGTTGGTATCCTAGGTCTTTGCAGTTGAAAACCAAGGTCCTCCACTTGTTAGGAAAAGGTGGATGCGCATCCACGCAACCATAATGATCCAAACGGCGGTCCTTAAGGCCAAGAAAACCACCTTGCAGATTGCGAGACACAGTTGACATTGCTTCCGAAGTCGTCATCATTAGGAATGCGCGTCGTACGTCACCTAAGGTTTGATATTTATCGGACGGATTTTGATGTGCAACACCGCCTCAACAATCTGCAACATAATAAAAAAAAACAAAAAACAGAAACAGGAAATGGAAAACTAAAACCAGCCAAAATTGCAAGAATGACGAAGAAATTACGAGATGCCAAGCTTGCAGAAGATTTTTTGTTCCCTTCCGTTTCTTCACCTTCCCCAAGGTCGTGATCCCTTGTTTTGCTGGATATATATAGGAATATTTTACAGACCCTGCGTACCGCTTAGCAGGAGTGTAGTACCATGCAGAACAATGGCTGGACGTCTCAGATCAACCACTGGTGTAACCTACATTATCATCTCTTGCTTTTCCCTGTGAAGGCCGATAATCGGACGTGATGCTTTAAATTTTTTTGGATAAAAATGAAAAATTAGCACTGACTTCTATTAAAATAGGAAGGAACTGCAAGATAACAATTTAAATCACTTATAAAGCTTCTTTGATGGCAATTTTGATGTCTATTGTCTCTCTTGAAACAAAGATACGTCTTAAGACACCTGTTGCCTACATTCACTCCAATTAATGGGGTCCTTCAATATATATATATATGAGCAGAGATAATTTCAACTGCTTCTTGCAGGTGCAAGAAGCAAGTGACATCTTAGTAGTTGGAGAAAAGTGAAAAACAGAAAAAGTTAAGAGGAAATGGCTATTAGAAACTTTTCTCCTGCCAATCAAATGTCACTTACTCTTTGCACCTGAAGCTCCATACATATAGTGCATCCAAAGCTACGATAAACTTTAAATTCATAAGTAATTAGCTACTCTCCAAGGCCTGTGTTTAGTCATGCTAACAATTTAGTCATTTTCCTCACCATAAAATTTATGTTGAAAATATGAAAGCTTGTGTGCTGGCTTGGTTATAGTCCTTGACCTTGACAAACTTGATTATCCAAATTCTCTCTCTGTTTTCCTGCGGCACTCAAGATCTAGTTTACTATGGAGTTGAACCTTGCTAAGGATGTATCCAATGGTAAAGGCGGTGAATTAGTGTATCCACTATAAATTTCCTTCTTATCACTTTTATCACTCGTGAAGGTTTGGCAAGGAGCTGCCAGATTTATTTTCCTTGGTAGAGCCTGTTGAATGACACATCGTTTGAGTTCTTGTGCTAGCTTCCGTATCTATTACTTTTGCTTTGGATACCCTCCTTTTTCTCATTTCCCTTCTGATTTCAAGGTCCTTGCGTGCTTCATGCTGATCTCCTCCTTTTTGAATGGAAAATTGACTTAGTCAAATGCGTGCCTTGTTCCATCTTTAGCAAAATAGCAACAGGAAGGCCTAATTTCTTGGGTTTTCTCTACAATCTTAATCATATTTTGAATTTAAATATCCTACTCCACCTGTCTGTGTTAAGCCCAGTTCATCATCTAGGAACAATTTCTGACTGTTGGTACTTCAAGAGTTATTATTGTGGTCTGAGGTTGTTTTTCCTTTAATAAAGTCCATAGGAACTTAACTGGTTCGAAATTCATGGTGTCCTTGTTATTAGATCACTTAGCTTGGTTTTACGTGAATTTGAGGCATGCTAAGTTATTCAATGAAGTGAATCTGACATGTTAACTGCTAAAAAGTTACTAAAGGGTGTCAAAGCATCTAGAAAACACAAGGGCCTAGTAAGTTCTACAATACTACACTCGTACCATGACTTTTACACTGGTTAATGCAGAAGCACCAAAAAGTCGAGAGCAATGCTTAACAAAAATTGGAAAATGCCTGAGCATGTACAGGTGACGCTGACACTGCAGTTAGTGCAGAAGCGCTGAAAAGTTAAGAGAGCCAGAAAATGAGAAAATGTCTAAGCATATACAGAAACAATAAAAAAACTGACAACATAGGGGCCGACGGTCCGATATTTAATTTGCTAAGTAATTTAAGTTATAATGGTGAGAGTATATCAAAACTTTGACTTTGAAGTTGCTGAAAGTGAAAATGTGTACTTCATGAGTTTACAACAGACAGAAAGTGAATACATTAGCCTATCAATAAAGAAAGAAGACAATATATCAAAGTCGATTGATACCTTTGAGTCCAGAATTCAGCAGTGGCATTCCTTTCTCATAAAATCTACATTTAGGACAGCATGTTGCTTTTATTATAAAGCCTACAAATTTACATATTTAAAAAGGTGATGGATACCTGTAAAGACCATATGTTGGAATATAGACACCAGCCGATTTGTGTACATAGTTTCTTGGTGATACCCATGGATTGAGACAAAAACTAAGTAGATATACCCTCCCTTGTGTGGAAAGGATGAGATGGTGTTGGTCCTTATTTCAAGCGTAACTAGTTGCTTGATCTGTTTAATACAAATCCTCAGATGGTCTCATCTAATAAATTTTCAATATTGTAGTAAAAATTCTTACCACGTTTCAACTTTGTTGGTACTGTTTCACTCATCGTAGAATTCCCTTCATGGACAGAGTGTCCACCTCCATGTTGCCTTCAAGGGTCACAATTAAACAATTCAATTTGTTTCCAAGTGGATGATGATTCAAAGTTTTTGCTACTTTTTCCATTATTTTGTTCATTTTTAAGTGTTATGGTGGGTAGAGTCATCAATGAAGATAGCACTCGGTCCTAGCCTGTTTGTAGCTTTTATGCTGCATCTTTTCTCATCCATTTCGTTTTTCTATTTGCAATACTAAAGTTTGTCAACTGGAAAGGGAGAATTCAAAGTTGGATCAAAGTGGGTAGGTTGATGAGGGAAGACACTGCAGGAAATAATCTAAACTTCAAAATTGTGCATATCATAAGATCACCCTCTCAAGGACTCTAAATTCATCTACTAACGAGTTGCTTTTGTCTTGGCTAAAACATTTAAATTCTCCTCCCAGATTTTTATTACCCCACCCCACAGATGTGAAGTAGAATGGGAAATGCAGAAGTTCTTGCAAACTTAGACAGGTTTCAGAATCTCTGAATGCCTGGATAATGGTGTTCTGGAGATCACTTTTCATACTGGTTACCGAATTAGTGAATTTGGAAGGGGAAAAGAGGGCCTGTATTGAAGTCCAAGTCGATCATACTGTTCACAACAATATCTTGGTCTGTCATTTTTCTCCTGCTTACATTGCTGAGTAATTTGTCAAAATGTTATTCAGATGATAACCAGAATATTCACATGCTCTATGGTTGTAAAAGCTACTGGAGTAGCTATGATTTCTTATTTTCCAGATTATCTGTTTCTTGAGATTGTCTAGTGTGGTTGGGTTTACCAATGGTACATGAGGAGAAACCCTAAGAGGCAAGGACTAAAGCCATTGGCTTCTTTTTGGCTTTGCAGGTTGTATGCACTTTGAACATCAAAAGGGATACTGGTTGGCTTTCAGTCCGATGCATATGCATGCATCCAGAGATAAATTGGAAAGTGAGACCGACTTGTCGTGACCTTGTGTATGAATGGCTTGTGTTGAGCTAGTTTCAAGTTATGCCCAGGGAACCAGGGTTTGCGATCACATGGTTCTGCAGGTTCATAAAATTGATATATACTCTTTGTCATAACCACTACATCTTCCATTCCACCCACCCCGCCACCCCCCCCACCCACAATCTTTAGGTTACTGAGGATTTGGGGACCTATACTAAGGATTCTTAGATGGAGAATAAATCAATCTCAGATTGATATAACTTCTGAAGACAGTAGAGAGACTATTTTTAGTTTGTCTCCTTGGGCAGCTGCAGAGATTGAGGCAGCATCAAGTAGGACTCCTATTCGTTCCATTATTGCAACACAAAGATTGCAAATGATAAGTTTGGTTACCATGTTTCCTTTCTTAGTCTTGACTCAATATCGTTACACTCCTATCGGTTTCTTTCTGGTCCATCAAGGGATATCTTCCAATCGCATGCTTTAGTTATTTAGGTGGTCATCTTTATTTCCACTTCTGGTTATGTATATTGACGCAGGTTTTCTTATATAGTAGCTTTGACCTTTTTGTTGCATGTGCAGCTTACAACGGCTAGTTAATCCTTGCAACCTTGATTTTGAGGCCCTTGCCTTCAAGCCTGTTCTGGGCTCCATGTTACCACAACCCCCATAATAAAGATGCAACCCAGTTTGCTGCAGAAGATTCTACAGTTCTGGGCTTCAAAGAAAGTTTATGATCCTGAGGATGAGATGCTTTCTGGACCACCACCTGCTTCTCTTTCTGGACCTCCAAAGGGCTTGTCTTCTCACTCGGTGGATCCTTGAGGTATTGAAGATATAATACTGCTTTTTCTCCTTGTGTTTATTTTTTTATGAATTCATGATTTACGCTCTTCTGATTGTGTTCATGGAAATGATGAGTTTATTCTTCTAAGGACTTCCAAACTGCAACCTTACTGCTGGACCACAACACGCTGCTCAAGCCTTACTCAGTGGATGCCCGATAAGCAAAGGCACTCCATGGGTTTCCTAGATTAAGAGCAGCAACAAAAACAAATACCTCCTTCGACCACCCTGCCTTCCTTTCCAACTTCTCATTTTGCTGCTCCTGTTAATCAGCAATTCCAGAATCCACGTTCAGCAGACATTTACTTGTCAGTTGCTGGAATGCCCTTTGGGGCTTCCTTACCGGTTCCCACTCCAGCTCAACCAGGAAGCCAACTCCCATTCCTCTGCTGCCAACTCCGACAGCGAACGTAGGAAAAATACCGCGTCTGTATCAGCTGTTTCCACCAGGTTTGATTCCTGGCATGGTTAGAAAGACGCAAATTGGTAGTGGTGTACCCTATTCACCAATGAGCCCATTGGGCATCCCTGTCATCCCTCCCTCTACAGTATTGCCTTAAGATATTCTATAAAGGGTCTCAAAAATGCTTCAAAGAGATTGGAGAAGTGAACCCACCTGAAGGACTGATAAGAGGATCAGACTGAAATGATGAAGATGATGACTACAAGAGATAATCACCCCTTCGTAAAGGAGGAGCTTACAAGTAACACACCGGGATTTTTTATCACAATTTTTTTTTTATAGCATTTGGGATCCCATGAGAAAAAGTTTTTATTAATTTGTTTACTAAAACATTTCTCGAAAACCTCAGGGTGTTATTTTCTTTTTCCAAAACATCACAATTTAATTCACAACATAAGTATAATTTCGTGATAATAGAAATGAAATAATACACATGTCCATCAACATCAAATTGCATTGGCGCCTTTATTTTCAAACCAATAAATATCCAAACACGATAATAATATGGCCCAGGGTCTATCCATCATAACATCCCATTAAGTGTCCATCATATGTATAACTATTTTAATCAAATCCATAAAATAAAAGTATACAGTCCATATAGAAAGTCCAATTGTAGTCATGTTTATTAACTCACATCAATATCTATAACCCAAAGTAAGGAAATCTCCCACTACTATCACGGTTTCTCAGCTGTCTTGCCTTTCTTAATGTCGAGCTCGATATCTAATGTATTGCAAAACAAAGCAATGCCTCAGCAAGCTATTGCTTGTGCAGGTACATAGACAATTAATGAAATAAATGAAATAACAGTAACGATAAAATAAAAGAAATAAAATCATTATAACTCATGCCAACATAGTATCCATTTCTCAAGTATGCTAAAACATGCATTTCACGAATTTAAAACATGATATGATAGATGTAATTGAGTATACAATAATAATAATAATAATAATAATAATAATAATAAGGGCACCCTAAGGTAATGGGTCCCACACGCGTCATATACACTAGCATATCCGATCATGAGTACTCATATCCAACCTCTGAGTGTTGTCACACCTAGGTATACCATCCTATCACCATGCTCATCATGCAAACACACATAATAAAAGTATGGATCATCATGCTGTAGTGGCAACCCTCCATGGGTCTCAACCACCGCCGCTCACCTTTGACATCATAACGGGAGACTTAGCATTTGTCCCTATGGAAAGACCAAGACCGGTAGTGTGGACTATCCATGTTACCAAACCCCTACCAAATGCCATCTACGGGCAGGTGTCTATCATATCACAATCTCATCACATCACAAATCTCGGGGGGTGGGTAGCCGGCCCTCTCCCTCCTAGCATGACGTTACCAGGTGAGAGCACCCGTCATAAAACATAAAATGCAAAAATCATATATATATGCCAAAACTCAAGAGCACTCACAGCTCGCAATCCCCAAGGCACCCCTCATCCTGGGGTTAGCCTATAAAAGGACAAGCCACCAAGTCTCCACTTTTCATTCTCATGCAATTCTATCAATTTCAGTTATGTAGTAAAGAAAATGAATTTCTAATTATGCATAATATATAATATCATTCTCATGAAATCATTTGTAATAAATCCACTTAATACATGCTTGAAAATCAAGTAACGATCATAGTATTAAATTCTAAATCTCACAAAATCACGAATACTATTAAGTGAAATTTAAATTCACAATCAACTATAATGCTATGATCATGCAGAGATTGAAAATAAAATATTAATTGTCATCACGTACCTCGACGTGAGATCACTCAGTTCGCTCGTAAAATCCCTTTAACTTATATGTTTGGATGCACTTGTCAATATCACATACTATTTTAAAAATTTTCTAAAGTAAAAGTGGTTATTTATAAGTTTTTAGGTTAAATCTAGGTCCGCGTCATCAATACGGTCACAACGCCTCTTTCGAATTGTGATTTGGACTCCTATAGCTCTTAAAAATCAAGTTTAAAGTGGAACTATGTCTCTTTTAGGGCTGACTGATCACCATAAGCTCTTTTGCACCGGTGACGTAGTTTACACCGGTTTATATCAACACCCAGTTTACATTGAGTTACACGGGCAGCCTTAGTTTACACCGGGTTACACCGTCGGCCCCGGTTTACACTGGGTACCCTACAGGTGTCCAAATCACTTGGTTTTTGAGCCATTTTGTTCGAAATTTTGTCTAGTTTCCATTTCTACCATCCTTTTGCATTGATTTTTCCAAAAACTATGTTTTTTATGCAATTTTTTTCATGTTCCAAAAACTTCCATAGGTACTTTTTTTTCACGTTTTTCGGTAATACCAGCCGTTGGATTTTTCTCAAATTAAAAGAGTTTGATCTTGGGTCTCTTATACACTTGATGAAAAGTCCGATTTACAATCTAAGATGGTTTTATCAATGAATTTATGCTCTAACAGTAGCGTAAACAGGGTTCCCAGAAAAATGTAGTTTTTCCTGATTTTTCATGTATTTCTATTTTACAAATATACATATATAATAAAAAAATCAAGAGATTAAGGCTTACCTCAATTTACTTGGTGTTTATTGGTGTTGCCGGAGCCCTACTCACCGAAAAAATTAGATTTTTGTAGAGGCTAGGGTTTTGGAAAAGAAACGGCATGATGAAGAGGAATGAGGGTTTATTGAGGATCAGGATAGGGGAGGAGTTTGCGTTTTGGGAAGGGGAATGAAACTCTTCCCTTTTAAGCTTTTTGTTCAACGATTTCACCGAAGAAATCGTTGGATCTGATAACGCAAAGTGGATAGGGGTTCCATTATCAAAACTGCCCCTCCTATTTCGTGCTGTGACAATTTACCAAAATACCCCTATAACTTCAACGACTCATAACTTCTTTGTTTGAGTTCCGTTTTTCGCGTTCTTTATGGCGTTGGAATTTTATAGACGAGTACTTTCTAATTTTTAAGTTCTCAGGACCAAATTCCATCTATAAAATTTTAATTTAATTTATTTAATAAATTCTTAATTTATACCTAAAATTGAGGATATTACATCCTTCTCTCCTTATAAAAATTTTGTCATCGAAATTTAGCTACATACCTCTATGTAAATAACTCTGGATGGATCCTTCGCATCTCCTCTTTTGTTTCCTAGGTAGCCTCCTGTAATGAATGATGCTGTTAAAGGACTTTGACTAATGTAATGGTCTTATTCCTTAACTCCTTGACTTTTGTATTCAGTATGCGCACCGATCCTCCTCAAATGTCATATCAGGCTGTAGCTCTCCTTGGATCTGCTCCAACACGTGTGAGGGATCTGGCACGTATTTTCTCAGCATGGACGTATGGAAGACGTCATGTACATTTGCCAATTGTGATGGTAAGGCTAGCTGGTATGCCACTGACCCAACTCTGCGTAAGATCTCTAAAGGTCCAATATACCTGAGGCTAAGCTTTCCTTTATTTCCAAACGTCAACACTCCTTTCATAAGAGAAACTTTCAAGAATACATGTTCACCTTTAAAGAACTCTAAGTATTTTCGCCTCTTATCTGCGTAACTTTTCTGTCGACTATGAGTTGTCAATAATCTCTTTCGAATGAGTCGAACTTTCTCTGCACACTCTTCCACTAACTCAAACTTCACCACGCATCTTTCTCCTACATCACTCCAACATAAGGGTGACCGACAAGGTCTGCCATAAAGTGCCTCGTATGGAGCCATGCCAATACTAGCGTGATGACTATTATTATAGGCAAATTCCACCAATGGTAAATGATCTTCCCAGCTACCATTCCAATCCATAACACAAGCTTGCAACATATCCTCAATAGTCTGGATGGTCCTCTCACTTTGTCCTTCTGTTTGAGGATGGAATGCTATGCTAAATTTCAGTCTAGATACTAACGCCTCTTGCATGCTCTTCCAGTATTTTGAGGTAAACCAAGTATCTCGATCTGATATAATTGTCAAGGGAACTCCATGTAAACTTATGATCTCCTTAACATATAATTTCCTTAAACTATCCATGGTCTGATTCTGTCTGATAGGAAGGAAATGAGCAGACTTGGTCAACCTGTCCACAACAACCCATATCATGTCGTGGCTGCTGACGGTTCTTGGAAGACCCACAATAAAGTCCATGGTGATATGATCCCACTTCCATTCAGGAAGATCCAGTGTTTGGAGTAGTCCTAATAGACGCTGATGCTCAGCCTTGACCTGTTGACACGTTAAACATCGTGCAACGCACTCTCCAACATCCTTCTTCATACCATTCCACTAGAAATGCCTCTTGAGATCCTGATACATCTTCATACCTCGAGGATGAATTGTATACAGGGACTGGTGTGCTTCTTGAAGTAACTCAAGCCTCAATTTGTCATTTGTTGGTACTACCAACCTCTCCTTAAATCTGACTCCTCCATCTGGTCCCCTAGTAAAATCTGCCTTATCTGCCAGATCCTGTGTCTCTTTATCTTTGTCCTGTGCCTCTAAGATCCTATCGAAGAACTTAGACCGAGTCCACAAATTGACAATCATTACTCCAGACTTCCTACTCAGGGCATCTGCAACGACGTTAGCCTTCCTAGGATGGTACTGTATGGTGAAGTCGAAGTCCTTGAGATACTCCATCCATCTACGTTGCCTCATGTTCAAATCACTCTGAGTAAAGAAGTACTTGAGGCTCTTATGATAAGTGAATACCTCAAATTTCTCACCATAAAGATAATGTCTCCAAGACTTCAATGCAAATACCACTGCTGCTAACTCCAAATCATGTGTTGGGTAATTCACTTCATGTGTCTTCAGCTATCTCGACACATAAGCAATTACCTTCCTATGTTGCATCAACACTGCTCCTAATCCCTTACCAGAGGCGTCGCAATAAACCACATAACCACCTGCACCTGATGGTAAGGTTAATACTGGGGCCGTGGTAAGCCTCCTCTTGAGCTCTTGGAAGCTCTCCTTGCAAGCATCAGTCCAAATGAATTGATTATCTTTCCTGGTCAGGGCGGTCAATGATAACGCAATCTTAGAGAATCCTTATATAAAACGACGATAATATCCAGCCAATCCAAGAAAATAGCGTATCTCGGTCATTGTCTTAGGCCTCTCCCAATGTAGTACTGCCTCTACCTTCACTGGATCCACAGCCACTCCATCTTTAAATACGACGTGGCCTAAGAACTATACCTGGTCTAACCAAAAATCACACTTATTGAACTTGACATACAACTGATGCCGACGAAGTGTGTCCAATACCGTGTGGAGGTGCTCCCTGTGGGCCTCCTGACTAGGCGAATAAATCAAGATGTCATCAACGAATACAATCACGAACTTATCCAAGTAAGCTCGGAAGACACGGTTCATTAGATCCATGAATATTGCAGGTGCGTTCGTCAATCCAAACGGCACCACTAAGAACTCATAATGACCATAGCGACTCCTAAAAGCAGCCTTCGAGATATCCTCTTCTCTTGGAGAACACTCATGCTGATTGGAGCTAATCAAATAAATCATCTATGCGTGGCAAAGGGTATCGGTTCTTTATAGTAACACTGTTTAACAACTGATAGTCAATGCATAGTCTCAACGATCCATCCTTTTTCTTCACAAAAAGGACTGGTGCTCCCCATGGTGATCCACTCGGCATGATGAAACCCTTATCTAATAACTCTTGCAACGGCACTTTAAGCTCTCTCAACTCTGCTGGAGCCATTCCATATGGTGCCTTAGAGATAGGTGATGTACCTGGCACCAAGTCAATGGTAAAGTCAACCTCCTTGCTTGGCGGCAATCCTAGTAACTCCTCAGGAAAGACATCAGCAAATTCACAAATAACCTCAATATCATCAAGCTGTGGTTGCTTCTTGTCCTCAACAGTCACATACGCGAGGAACGCGCTACACTCTCTTGCATAAAATCATGCCGCTTTCATAGTAGAAATGATGCATGTGCTTGAGTGATCTTTCCTACCTTGGATCACTATTTCTGGTTGCCCAGGTATAAGAAAAGTGACATGTTTCTTTCGGCAGTCTATTGTAGCCCAATAGTTGGCTAACTAATCCATTCCAAGAATAATATCATAATCTACCATGTTTAGTAAGATGAAGTCAGTGTCCATACTCATGCCTGATATCTCTATGGGTATCTCTCGAAGATATTCAGTAGTCTCTACTGTCTCTCCCACAGGTGTTATAATACCTAATCCAAATGCTAATTTGTGCACACATACATTAAGGCAAGATGCAAAAATGCATGATATAAAAGAATGAGTGGACCTTGTGTAAAAAAGGGCCCTGACATGTCGGTTTGAGACTAGAAGAGTACCTTCAACGGCCTGGTGTGATGCCTGCGCCTGTCCTGATGTGATAGCAAATACTCATCCTTGACTACGTGGCACAGTAGCTGTCTCTGCACCCATCTCGGGCTGTCTCTCTCTCTCTGCCCCTTAGGACAGTCTTTAATGAAATGGCCTACCTCTCCACAATTGAAGCACCTATATGGCTATCTCTGGAAAGGTGCATGGTGCTGTCGCTGTAGTTGGGGCTGCCTCTGATGCTGTGGCCTGTTGGATCTATTGCACCCTCGCCTAGGGTGCCAACCCTTGCACCTATCACATCTCTTCCTCTCTGTATCTCTCTTAAACTTGGCCTGCGGTTGGTGACCTGATGCTCCATGTGTCTACATAGCCCCAAACGGTCTCTTGCACTTAGTGGGATAGTACGCACCCCCTCTAGTCCTGAGAGAGTTCTTCTCATGCATGGAAGCCATGTCAACTGCATCTTGCACGGAAGTGGGTCGCGAAGAAATCACCCGATCTCTCAGCCAAGGTGTCAACCCATCCACAAATCTATTTGTTGCCTCCTTGTCTGAGGCAAGCGTGTAAGGTGCAAACCTCCTTAGTCGGGTAAATCGGTTCAGATACTGCTGAACCATCATGTCTCTCTACTCTAAGGTGGCAAACTCTTTCTTCAATGATTGTAGTGCATGGGGTGGAAAGTACTGAGTGTCGAAAGCTTGTTTAAAGGGTGCCCATGTCATCGTCTCAGTAGGATCTGGTCGGGTAAGTGTAAAGGTCTACCACCAGAAGCCTGCCTCACCCTTTAGTAGGTAGGCGGCTACTCTAACTTGATCCTCTGGTGCAATCTTCATAGCTTCAAATGTCCTTTTAGCCTCAAATAGCCATTGTTCGGCTTCTTCAGTGTCACCATCACCATAAAAGGGTTACACCATCTTTTGAAATCTCTCTAATAGCTTATCCCTCTTCTTAGGGTCACTAGTAGCATCGCCCTTAGTGGTCTTAGGTGCTGGTGGTTCCTGCATTGGTTGGGAGGAATGAACTAACAAGACCATAGGTGCCACTTGAGGCGATGGAATAGGGCTCGGGTTCGCACCGTGAATAGCCGTCTTAACCTGCTACTGTATGAGTGGTACTAGCCCTGACATTACCTTGTTCACTAACTCGACATCTCGATCCCCTTGATTAGCGGACTCAACAAGTGGGGCAAATGGTGTAGCAGGGGTAGACCTTATCCTTCTTCGAGGAGCCATCTATCAAAAGTTTAAATATCACTAAGTGTAAGTTTCTCTCTCTACTACAATTTATGGACTGTTACTCACATATAAATGGACATTTGCAAAGATTATGATGGACTAGACTGGGCTCTGATACCAACTGTAACACCCATGGATTTTTTATCATAATTTTTTTTATAGCATTTGGGATCCCATGAGAAAAACTTTTTATTAATTTGTTTACTAAAACATTTCTTGAAACCTCCGGGTGTTATTTTCTTTTTCCAAAACATCACAATTTAATTCACAACATAAGTATAATTTCGTGATAATAGAAATGAAATAATACACATGTCCATCAACATCAAATTACATCGGCGCCTTTATTTTCAAACCAATAAATATCTAAAACACGATAATAATATGGCCTAGGGTCTATCCATCAGAACATCCCATTAAATGTCCATCATATGTATAACTATCTTAATCAAATCCATAAAATAAAAGTATACAGTCCATATAGAAAGTCCAATTGTAGTCATGTTTATTAACTCACATCAATATCTATAACCTAAAGTAAGGAAATCTCCCACTGTTATCACGGTTTCTCAACGGTCTTGCCTTTCCTGATGTCGAGCTTGAGATCTAATGCATTGCAAAACAAAGCAATGCCTCAGCAAGCTATTGCTTGTGCAGGTACATAGACAATTAATGAAATAAATGAAATAACAGTAACGACAAAATAAATGAAATAAAATCATTATAACTCATGCCAACATAGTATCCATTTCTCAAGTATGCTAAAACATGCATTCCACGAATTTAAAACATGATATAATCAATGTAATTGAGCATACAATAATAATAAGGGCACCCTAAGGTAATGGGTCCCACAAGCATCATATACACTAGCATCTTCGATCATGAGTACTCATATCCAACCTCTGAGTGTCGTCATACCCAGGTATACCATCCCATCACCATGCTCATCATGCAAACACACATAATACGAGTATGGATCGTCATGCTGCAGTGGCAACCCTCACCACCACCGCTCACCGTCGATACCATAACGGGAGACTTAGTGTTCGTCCCTATGGAATGGCTCAGACCGGTAGTGTGGACTATCCATGTTACCAAACCCCTACCAAATGCCATCTACGAGCAGATGTCTATCATATCACAATCTCATCACATCACAAATCTCGGAGGGTGGGTGGCCGGCCCTCTCCCTCCTAGCATGATGCCACCGAGTGAGAGCACCCATCATAAAACATAAAACGCGGAAATCATATATATGCTAAAACTCAAGAGTACTCGCAGCTTGCAATCCCCAAGGCGCTCCCCTCATCCCTGTGTTAGCCTATAAAAGGACAAGCCACCAAGTCTCCACTTTTCATTCTCATGCAATTTTATCAATTTCAGTTATGTGGTAAAGAAAAGGAATTTCTAATTATGCATAATATATAATATCATTCTCATGAAATCATTTGTAATAAATCCACTTAATACATGCTTGAAAATCAAGTAACAATCATAGTATTAAATTCTAAATCTCGCAAAATCACGAATACTATTAAGTGAAATTTAAATTCACAAGCAACTATAATGCTATGATAATGCAGAGTTTGAAAATTAAATATTAATTGTCGTCACGTACCTCGAAGTGAGATCACTCAGTTCGCTCGTAAAATTCCTTTAACTTATATGTTCGGATGCACCTGTCAATGTCGCATCACTATTTTAAAAATTTTCTAAAGTAAAAGTGATTATTTATAAGTTTTTAGGTTAAATCTAGGTCCACATTGTCAATACAGTCACAACGCCTCTTTCGGATTATGATTTGTACTCCTATGGCTCTCAAAAATCAAGTTTAAAGTGAAACTATGCCTCTTTTAGGGCTGACCGATCATCATAAGCTCTTTTGCACCGGCGGTGCAGTTTACACCGGTTTATACCGGCACCCAGTTTATACTGAGTTACACGGGTGGCCCCGGTTTACACCGAGTTACACTGGCGCCATCTCTGGTGACCCTACAAGTGTCCAAATACTTGGTTTTTGAGTCATTTTGTTCTAAATTTCGTATAGTTTCCATTTCTACCATCCTTTTGCATTAATTTTTTCAAAAACTATGGTTTTTTATGTAATTTTTTCCTTGTTCCAAAAACTTCCATAGGTACTATTTTTCACATTTTTCGGCAATACCAACCGTTGGATTTTTCTTAAATTAAAAGGGTTTGATCTTGGGTCTCTTATACAATAGATGAACGATCCAATTTGTAATCTAACATAGTTTTATCAACGAATTTAGTTCTTACAGTGGCGTAAACAGGGTTCCCAGGAAAAACTCCTGATTTTTCATGTATTTCCATTTTACAAATATACATATATAATAAAAAAAACAAGAGATTAAGGCTTACCTCGATTTACTTGGTCTTTATTGGTGTTGCCAGAGCCCTACTCACCAAAAAAATCAGACTTTTGCAGAGGCTATGGTTTTGGAAAAGAAACGGCGCAATGAAGAGGAATGAGGGTTGATAGAGGATCAGGCTAGGGGAGGAGTTTGCATTTTGGAAAAGGGAATGAAACTCTTCCCTTTTAAGATTTTCGTCCGAGGATGTCATCGGAAAAATTGTCGGATCTGATAACGCAAAGTGGATAGGGGTGCCATTATCAAAACTGCCCCTCCTAATTCGTGCTGTGCCAATTTACCAAAATACCCCTATAACTTCAACGGCTCATAACTTCTTCGTTTGAGCTCTGTTTTTCGCGTTATTTATGGCATTGGAAACCCATCGACGAGTGCTTTCTAATTTTTAAGTTCTCAGAACTAAATTCCATTTATAAAATTTTAATTTAATTTATTTAATAAATTCTTAATTTATACCTAAAATTGAGGATATTACATTACATTTCCTCTTGCAAACCTGCAGGTGGATCCCAAGACTGGAACTTATGTTGATGGGAGTGAGTAGCCAAAACCTTGATCAAGTGGCTCTGATGGCTCGGACTTTGGAGCAACTGCTATCCAAATGAGTGAGTCAATACGATGATATTTACACTTCGTATAGGAAATAAAGGGAGCAACTGTTATCATTCTTTCATGTGCGCAAGGGGAATGAAACTCTCCCCTTTTAAGATTTTCCTTCGACGATTTCAACGGCGAAATTTCCAGATCTGATAATGCAAAGTAGATAGGGGTGCCATTATAAAAAATGCCCCTCCTATTTCGTGCTGTGACAATTTATCAAAATACCCCTATAACTTCAACGGCTCATAACTTCTTTGTTTGAGATCCATTTTCCACATTCTTTAGGGCGTTGGAATCCTATCGACGAGTACTTTCTAATTTTTAAGTTCTCAGGAACAAATTCCATCTATAAAATTTTAATTTAATTTATTTAATAAAATTTTAATTTATACCTAAAATTGAGGATATTACATTACATTTCCTCCCGCAAACCTACAGGTGGATCCCGAGACTGGAACTTATGCTGATGGGAGTGAGTAGCCAAAACCTTGATCAAGTGGCTCTGATGGCTCGAACTTTGGAGCAACTGCTATCCAAATGAGTGAGTCAATGCGATGATATTTACACTTCATATAGGAAACAAAGGGAGCAATAGTTATCATTCTTCCATGAGAGCTAGAAAGGCAACTCGACGACCAGCAATGTCACATGTATATCACATATTTTGGAGAGGTTAAGCAGTGACAAATCTAGATTGCGTTCTTGCTGGATGGAATTCCAAAAGAGTTTTGTAGTATTCACTAAGTGACAGTTTCTAATTTGATTTTTATTTTTGGAAATTATCGTGTTAATGAGTTAGTCATTGGGAGTTTTAAGTGGTCGAAGCTGGTGTGTACTATGACGCTAATGTGCTCTTTTAGTCCATGGAGCCCACGTGGATGATTTTTCCATGTCCAGACATACTTGAACTACTGACCCTAATCAGGTTAAGGTCTTGATGATGAGACATACGTGAAAGGACTTCTAAATTTTAAGACTTTGAACAAGCTTGAAATTTTAAATAGCCTAGTGCACGAGGCTCCTGTGTACAAGGGGTTCGAGGAAAGGGCGGACGACAAAAGATCTAAGGTACCAACCTTACTATTGATTGTTTTTCACAAGTGCATTGACTAGCTTATGCGAGTATGCGTTAACCCCATGGGGACTCGACTTAAAGAAAATAAAGTTTAAATAAAATTTAATTGGTTACAAATTAAAGAAAATTACAAAAATTAAATAACAATGAACAGAAACTTAGATATATTGAATTAATAAAAAGGTATACAATTTCATGTTTAAAAGATAGAAATTTAAATAGAATATCAATTAAAATTCACTTCCGTAACTTAATTATAACAAGATTCTTCAATTTTGACCAGACTCGAGTTGATAAACCTTCATCAATCTATCCCTCGGATCTTTGATTAATGATTCAACGACTGGATTATGCAGCAAGTGAAACATAAAATCCACTAAATTAACTAAAAAGTGTGCTGAGACAAAGATATGAGAATTAATTAAAAATCTAAAAAGACAAAGATAAAAATTAAGTTGATACTGTTAGTTAAAGTTAAATTGTTGATTCAATTAGGCTTTAATTGAATAGGTACTTGAATTGAGTAATTCCTAAATTAACTGCGAACAAAACAAAACTTAAATAAGAAGAAACATGTATAAGAATAAGACAAAATAGGGAACAAGATATAAGAAAGGACACACATGAAATTACAATTAGGGTACGAAGGGCAAAAATAGAATTCATCCCATTTTTCTGGTTCTTACTAGGAAGAAAATGCAGAAAAACATAGGGAAAAGAGAAAAAGGTGGGGAAGAAAAGGGATTTGGGAGAAAAACCCAAATAAAAAGGAGAAGAATTTAGAAAAACATGGGGAGAAATAAAGGAAAAACACACACACACACACACACACACACACACGGTGAGCAGGGGAAAATAGGGAACTAGAGGAAGAAGATGACAGGGAATAGTGAATAGGAAAGAGGTGATTGCATGGTCTCCAATGACTGCTAGAGCTAGAAGGACAAGGGAGTTGGGAAGAGAGATTGCTTGGGAACAGCCTCCTTCAATCTTTCTATGCTACAGTGGTGCTTTACTATGGTTCTCAGTCTTACAGTTCCCTCCTTCAAGTTCTTCTTACAGTGCAGAGTGCTAGAGAGAGATGGAGTCAGCCCCATGCTGTGGTGAAGCTCTTCCTCTCTACAGTTATGAAGAAGAAGATCCTCTTTAAGTGTAATAACTCCGAATTTTTGTAAATTATTAAGGAAAATTAATAAAGTTTGAATTTTTAGAAATTCTGGGCTGGAATATTAGGTTATTGAAAATTCTCTTTTTATAGAGATTATATTATAAATTAAAACATAGAAATTATGGATGTACTTGGAAAACTGATCGAAACAACATTAAGTACGTTCAATTCTGAGTTAAAATGAAAAGTCCTTAATTTTTCCATTTGGGGGTAAAATGGTAATTTTACCCATATCACATATCCAAGAAATAAGACCTCAATATTCATGAATTACTTAGAAATACGATTCCAATGCTACTAAGTACGCTCGATTCCGAGTTCGGACAAATATTGCCGATTATTCTCCAATTTTGGAGTTAAAAGGGCATAAAGGTCTTTTCACATAAAAGTGGGGCCCACAAAGTGGGCCAACGTTCTAGAAGCACCAATAATTGCTCAGTGCATTATTGCTGGTAGTGGAGATTGTAGTGGGAAAGGAGAATGCATTAGTAATTAAAAATTCTAAAGTAATAAAATATCTTATCAAAAGAAATGATAAAAAATTCAAATTTGGCTATAAATATGTCCCAAAAATTTTCAAAAACCTTAACCATGAAATTTTCAAATCTTCCCTGGTATTTTAGCCCCAAATTCCCCTTCATCCCTCCCCAAACTCTCTTTTCCTTATTTCTCTCTCCTCTTTCTAATTGGAACAAGAGACCTAAATTCAATTAGGCACTCCGTTCCAGGAAGAATCTCATCAATTCCACCGTCCATAACATCCTATACTACAGTATATACAAAAGCCCCAAATCAATTTCAAGATCCAACAGTTCCAACAACAGAAAATCATAAAAAGGTAGATAATTGGGCTATATTATCATTAACCGGTAATTCTCTAAAATTGGGCATCAATTATATTTTTTTTCTCCAATCAGGTAGGTGGACCTACTTTCCATACATATTTAGTATGTTTTAGTGTAATTTTTATTTTTCTGTAATTTAATTTGAATGAAAAATGGAAAAAATAAAGTAAATACCAGACCCTTCAATTTATGGTGATAGAGAGCTCAGATGGAAAAGCTGACTTTCCAATCGATCTAGAAGGGTCAAAAAACCCTAGGGTAAAATTTTCAAAAAAATCTAACAAGGTTTGGACCCTCAATTGAGAGAGATTAATTCTAGTGGCCCCAGATCAAATCTAGACCCTAGGAACGGCTGAAAACTTCAATTTAAGATTTTGGAGTCATATGAACTCCAAATTGAGATCAGAAAGAAGATATGGAAAGCTTGTAATGTCTAGTTTCTAATGAAATCATAATATTTCTAAAATTTATTTCTGTATTTTTCTGTGTTTTGGAAATAAGTGTCCAATTTCTAAGATCTTTAAGATCTGAGGTGATCAGATCTTGGAAATTTATTTTAGTGATGATATAATAATGTAATAAATTAATATCTATGGTTAATTTGGACAGATCTTGGATAAAATAGGGGATCTACCCTTTATGGGAGAAAAAACCCTAAAATAAAAATAAAAAAATACAAAGGGACCCACTTGATCAATGAGATCAAGTATGATCAGATCCTTGGGATGGATTAAAGGGATAATATTATGATGGAATCCAGTTAGATCATGGATGAAATGTGACAAAATCAAGTGGATATGATTTTTGGATCTTAATGGATTAAAAGCCCTAAAGGTAATTGAAACCCTTGATCTAAAGGAAAACACTTAAGATCTAATGGTTGGATCATATTTGAAGGTTTATAATAATCTTAATAAAATTAGTTTAATTTTCTTTTATTGGATATAGAAGTGTAAATGTGATTTATGTTTTAAGTTTTAATTGTCTTTTATTGGATATAGAAGTGTAAATGTGATTTATGTTCTAAGTTAGAAAGCATGATAGTGTAATCTTTAAATTTTAGTATGGTATGCCCTAAATGAGTAATTTGTTAGTAGATTTGATTATCTTAGGATCATGTTAGTGTAAATTAGGATTTAAACATGATTTCATTATGATAGAAGATGTGTTTCATAACTTAGGATCATGTTAGTTTTATTTCACTAGCTTAAGTTACATTCATAGGAAGAATGTTAGTATATAGTTGTTAAACTTATATTTGATTTATGCTTTCAAGTTGATGATTTACTTATTGTCAAATTTTATTCAATTGTTAAGTAATTGTTAAGATATAAGGAGCATAAATCACCAAAACTGTAAACTAATGAAATATAGAAATTCATGGACAACTAAGATGAATGAATGATTTTGACTTAATAAGGGCTATAGTTAGTAGGACAATATAAGGAATGATTTATCATTTCCTTGGCCCAAAGTAGGAAAATAATGAACATCCATGGATGACATTGTGCATATCCATGGAAATTAATTAAAATCAATTAGAGAAGGGACTTAAGGTAAAGAGCTCATAGGAACCTTGTCAAAGGTTGAGCTAAGACCACTCCAAATGGACTCTGAACATTGTGGTTATAGGGGGTATACAAGAGCCAAGTGCTTTTCCCTCACCTCCCATTGACGTAAGAAAGGTCTAAACGCCTCCTTACATGAGGGTTGTATTAACTACTTTTTGAGCAAACTTTAACTGGTAAGTACTGGTCATCCTGAAATAAGGAGTTGTCTAGTGATAGGAAGAAATAAATTATCTTCAACCAAGTAAGACACTAATTGGTTGAATAATAATAAGAACATAAAAAGATAACAAATTATCTAACCCTAATAAAAATAGTAAGTGAGATAAGGATGATAAAACAAGATGAGATCTTGTATGATAAAAAACAATAAGGAAAAAGAAACATCAATGTAAATTAGATTGTTATGTATGATATAGATAGTATTTGTATAAATGATATTAAACCCATAGATATAGGATATTCAAGGAAGAAAAATTCAGATCATCCTACATAAGAATGATCAAAAGACCATGTAGTATGTACCCTTGATTAGAAAATGACATTATACATATGATTTGACAGATATATGTTGATTGAGACTATGCAGATTTCAAGGAGTAAGAATACCTTATTGAGGTAGGTGGATTATTAAGAATGCCTTTACATGAAGATACATGTCTAATACATGATCTTATGTTTTGAAGTATTGACATGTATGATACCAATATATTAAGGTAAATACCTCATATTGAAATATGATCCAACCAAATGATGAGGAAAATAAGTATTAAATGGTCAAGTTGAGAATTGAGAACAACCCTAAGTGAATAGGAAAGTAGAAAATATTCTAGTCCTAGATAAACAGATAGATAGTCTGATATGTATAAGTATTATTTTATATACAAGCTTGGAGGCTTGAGATTTTATTTTAAACAGGCATAGGCCTGGGGATGCTATGCTAGGAGAGTTAAGAGGGTTTGGCCACCTACTCTCTGAAACTTGATGATATTGAATACCAAGCCTAAGAAAGGCTAAAAGTCGGGTAGGGCATTTATGGGAAGGCCACCACTGTGACAGCCATGGTCCTCCCATATGGACATGGATATTGTAATTTCCACTGAGAATGGTATAAGTGGATTATTGAACAGTTATCCGGGCGCTGTACGGATCAGACTGTAAGCATAGTAGTCCTTGATTATTTTGCATTATGATGCATATGAAATTGGCATATTGAAATGCCTTAAGGGATGGCATGATGAAATGTTAGGTAATTATATATTACCAATATTTTTACCAAGAAGGGAAAATCCCAGTATAATAACTGGCTAAGATACAAATCTCTTATAATGAAAGGAGTTGATCAGCTTTGTATAGAAATGATTCTTGATTATTTTTACAATTTTAACAGATTTGTCCTTGTACAATATGTATGTATAAAGGTAAACACAAATGACAAGGAAATGAGATGTCCTTATAACTAATAGTTATCTATGATTGTGTTTATGATAGAACGAATTATGGGATACTTGAATATTGAGATTATACTGTCAATAACTTACATTCTTATCCCCTACCAAGCATATTTGCCGAGATGTGTAAATGTTTGAATGTTTACAATATCTCGGTCTGAAGAAGGAGACTTAGGAGCTCAAGACTTGAGGAACAATTGAAGAATAAGTAATCAGGGTATCCCTTGAAACATTGTATTAGAACATGTATTGAATTTTGAACTTTGTAATTTGGATTGTATATTTGGACAAGTATTGTAAGGATACAATGGGATGTGTACTGTGAACCACTAAATGGATCCTGAAGTTTAATAAAAGAATATTCCTTCAATGGAATTTTATCTTATACAAAATTCTACTTATATTATGTATGAGGTAGTGACTTAGGTTTTACAAAACAAATTTTAAAGAAAAGAATTTTTGCTGCTTTACAAAATGTATTATAAAATGTGTTATAAAAACCTGGGTCGCCACATTAAGTGTCTTCCTTTGCTTTTAAAACTCACGAGCTTTCTAATTTTAGTCTCTCCTTCTAAGTTTGATCTCTCTTTTTAGGTGTCATTTCCTTATAATGGGTTTTTCCTTTTCTTGTAAACTTTTCTCCACTTTCCTCTTTAATTTTGTTCTCAATTAGGAAACCATCTCATGATCCATCTTTCCTTTTTGATCCTTGATGGTGATCTAGCCTATTAATTTGATTTCAGCCATCCAATTTCTAATTTGATTGATCTGCAACATACAAAAATCAATTATATTGACCTTGATCATACTTTAATCACCTGATTAGCTCCAATGATCATTTAACAATGAAATTTTACAAATCAATGGTTGGATGGTCAATTGGAGCTAAAAATACATTTAATTTAAAAATTCAAAATTAATTAATTAGATGATCTAATTGAGTGGTAAATTAGGGGTTCTAAAACTAAAATTGAACACTCAACACTTACCTTGCATTTCCATGCCTTGAATCTGTGACCTCCAAGTCATGTAGCAATAAATCAACTATTACGCCAAGGATCTCCTTCTCAGGAGGCCTAAAAGAAATAGTTACAAAAGAGAAGCCAATACTATTTGAAGTATGTTTAGTTTGAGTTATGTGTGTTGAAACCTGACATCTATGATCTGGATCATAAATTCAAACTGTTTAATCTAGTTGGCCATTCTATGGATGATCAGTGCAACTTATATTCATTGAGCGATTCTAGGCCTCTGAGTTGTCTTTTAAATTTAGAGAGACAAAAGACATTGTTTTATCTTCTTTCAGATCTATTTATTTTCTAAATGTCAAATAAATGAACTGTATGGCGAAACCAACTCCATTTAAAACATATGACTCTACTTTCCGGCTGACTCGATTTGGTGAGGATATCATTGGTCAGACATACAATTTGGGCCAACTTCTTACGTGTTTTGAACAGCTGATATCCTAGGGTCTGAATTAGATGGGCCATGCACCAAAACTAAAACATAAGTAACATAAGCGGGGCCAACTATTGAGAGAGAGAGAGAGAGAGAGAGAGAGAGAGAGAGAGAGAGAGAGAGAGAGAGAGAGAGAAATTAATGTGTCACCAAATTCATAATCCGACTGTAATCCAAGAAAATAATGGTTATCACCAACCACCACCAGTAGACAAGCGTGTGTCATGGTTATGGCATGGAAAATTTGTGTTAATCCATACCGTTCCAACTCGTACACTATCTACATGGGACCCTACATGTGGGGCTAGGATATCTTGTGGCCATCTATCAGATTAACAGATACAATTGTGGCATAAGAGAGCGGTGCTCAGAGAGTATTACCATGGAGCATAACCATACCTCTTTTCCAAGCAATATGCTACTTATTTAACATATATTACTTGTCAATGGGAGACAGCAGCCTCTATTAAAACTGCAAACAAGTTTCTTCACATCGCTAAGTTCTTACCAATGACTTGAATTTTTGTTGTCGAGGGGGATGCTAGGACCAAGGAATGGCATCGTTGATTTTGAGTGGGACCCTTGACTTACATTCAAGTTTTCGTAGGGCCTTCAAAATTTAATTGGTAATTAAGGCACGCCTTAATTATTCGTAGCTATGCTTGTCTTCTGACTTCATTTGCGTTTCCCATCCTTAGATTTAGTTGCCACCTTTACATGGTTCTTGTGACTCACTCCGCCTCTCTTGCTTCCATTCTCCATCCTATGGAAGATGGAAACTACCAGATCTCTCGGCGAACGGCACGGTATCATCCAAGCGTTTGCGCGTTCACTTCCTCGCCTACCCTCATTGGCGAACCGTAATAAGTAAGAGGCAGTGATCGATTTAATTTCAGTTGCATCTCATCTAGCTTTGTCCCTCCAGCTGATATATTTATTATTGTGGATGCATCGGCTGAAAGTGTCGACGAGTTGAAGGAAGAAGTGACGAGGATGCTAAGCAATGTAAGGGGTCTCATGGAAAACTAGATTTACTAGATCTAGCCATTACTTTCACCCAAGGACACTTAAGTTTAATGTGGGACATCTCCAATCAGTCCACGCAAGATAGGTATTGCATGCCCTAGAGCCGCCTGCATAAGTGTGTACTTTAGACATAAATATTGTCGGCTTGCTTCCTATAACTTAGACTGTTAGGTCTAATGGTAAACCAAAAATGATATCAAAGTTTTAGTAACCGATAGGTCATAGGTTCGAATCTTGAGACCATTGATATTAATTTCTGATAAAAGGTAGATGAGCTTCCACTTGAGTCTATGTGCAAGAGCCCAAAATTGGCCTTTCCATATGAGAGTTATATTAGACATATAAATATGATTAGCCTAATTCCTATAAGTTTAAACTTTTATGTCCAAAATACTAAACCATCAAGTACAACAAGTAGTGTGAAGGGACTACATATCATTTTACCAAGAAGAGGAGAAGAAGAATGAAATGTGTTAGAGCTTGCCCGGTTGGATTTCAATCACATACTATCCTTGCACTTGATCTCCCAAGATAAGTGTAATCTTTCGATACTATATTAAGATCATCTGTCGTGAACTACTGAATTGCTAATTAAGTATTGAAGAAACCACGAATAGCATTGAATAATTCTTCAACTTCATATTAGTTTAGAAGAAACCATACATGCGACTTCTGATTGGTCATCTAGCTCCCTTAATGGAATTATGTTGGGCAATGACCTTAGCACACCAAATGGCATGCTGTGAAGTGTGTCCATCGTGGAAAGTTTCTCAATGACATAGCCAATAAGAGACGGAGATTGTGGGTATCTAGTTACTTGTTTTAGTGAGGAAAATATGAAAATAAAACCGCAGCAAAGTGAAAAAAAAGAGGACAAAAAAACAGATTACTTGTTTTGAAGAAAAAAATTGAAAAAGAAAGAAAGAAAGAAAAAAACCGAAAGAGACAGAAAAACCAAAGTCGTTTCCCCGCGTCTTTCTTCTCTCGTGCCTTCTTTCTCAAAATGTCTTCACCTTGCTAAGATCTTCTCCTTTCTTCCTTTGAGGGTCTTTCTAGTGGCTTCACAATCTGGTAGTAAGTTGTTTGGCGGCTTGGAGTTGGGGTGCGAGATCACGGGCAAAATCGCAACACTTTTCCTTTTTCTATTAGTTTCTTGAAGTTATTTTGAAAGTTTTAGATAGAAACAAACCATTTTCTAAGTTAATCGGTGGCCTATTTAAAAGGAGTGCTATTTGAGCAACAAGCTTTGCAGGGTAGATACACTTGGAAAGATACTATTTGGGAGCTGGGCCCAGTCCGGATAGTATTTCTTTATAATAAAGTAGCATTTTGTACATAACTCACATAAGAGTTCCTCCTCAGTTTTAAATAAATAATATGAATATGAAAATTTGAAAATGCAAATGGCTACTTCATTCCAGGTGGGATTTTGAAGCCGTGAATGAGCTTCCAGAATATTTAAAAGTGCTTTGTCGTGCATTGCTAGACACAGTCAAGGAAGTAGAACTAGAACACAAACAAAAAATTCTGAAGGGAAATCCTATCCCATCTTTATTTGGGAGAAGCAGTATGAGATCTTGATCTAATTCGCAAGAATTAAAAATATACAGTCTACTAAATACTGAAGCAAAAGAGTAACACACTTAATTTTCTTGTGACATGTGGCACCTTGGCCATTTATACTTCTTTCCTAAAACTCCTTAATCCTATTTGAGACATTAACTCCTTATTCTTCTCTCTCTCTCTCTCTCTCTCTCTCTCTCTCTCTCTCTCTCTCTCTCTCTCTCTCTCTCTCTCTCTCTCTCTCTCTCTCTCTCTCTCTCTCTCTCTCTCTCTCTCTCTCTCTCTCTCTCTCTCTCTCTCTTATTTTTCTCCAACCTATTTTATTTTTTCTTGCTTTATCTATTTTTCACCTTTTTTTATTATATATTGCTAATGACCACTTTAAAGATACAGGATACCCATACCTATCTTATATTCCTAGGGATTTATTGACTATATTATGGATTATAGAAATGCCCTCAATGATTATCTCCAAAAAAAAAACCCCATAATCTTTACATAATCCACAAACACCAAGACTTTCTCTCTATTGTAATTTATTAAGAATTTTCAATGAGTAACCTACATTAGCACTTTGACTTTTATGCAAAAAAATCTTTATATAAATTTAATTATATTAAAAAATAATTATTTTAATAAATTATAAATGAATTTCACATTTTTATTTTTAAAGGTTTTATAAATTTATACATTTTACAAAATGTACTTATTTTTTATTAATGAATAAATGACATTTAATTTAGTGGTAGAAGAAGGGTCTCTTGTATGGTACCTAGTTGGTCTTAGGTGAAAGGTACTCATGGGTGTGAGTGTTTAACATTCTCAAAAGTATTTTGTTCTCTATTGGGTGCTAATAGAATTATAATTATCAATACAGTAACTTGGATGAGTACTTCATTTAGATTTTTTTATTCTCTAATGTTATGACTCTCTCTACCAATCTTTGGGATACCATCTTCTTTATAATGATTTTTATTTTTTACAAACAAAGAATTACAAAGCAAATCACAAACACTACTAAATCTAATTCATGTGTTAAGGGGGAGATGAGGGACTTCAACTTGCAACCAAGCGTATTCCAAGTTGTTTGTGACCAAGTGTTAGACATTATTGGCCTTCTTTATAGGGATTTATTATCATGTTATGTGTTACAAAAATGCTCTCACTATCTATCTTACATAGGAAAAGCACCCTTAAATGTTCTATCTTCTCTAAAAATTTCTCCAACAATTTATGTAACCTATAGATGGAAATAGTTTCTTTTTTAGAAATGATATATATTGTTAAGTGTTCAATTTTGGCCAAAATACCCTTAATTTGGCATAAAATTAGATCATCTCGTTAATCAATTTTGAAAATTTGCATAAAATTTTGCATTTTAGCTCCAATTGTTGATTTATAAAATTTAATAGTAAGCTAATCATTGAAGTTGATCAAATGATTCGAATTTAAATTTTTGTATCACAGATCAATCAAAAGAGAATTTAACAATTCAGATCAAATTTATTGGATCAGATCATGCAAGATGCAATCCAAAAAGAGATTAATTAGATCGGAAAACAATTACTAAATTTGTATAAGAGAGAGGAAATTGAATTGGAATTAACAATAAACTCTAAGGAGAAAGCTATATAAGGAGGTAGCACGGTTGAAGAAAAAAAGAGAGGAGGGAAGCAAAAGTGGGTGGATCTCTCTTGTTCCCCATCTTTCCCTTCCTACTCTTGGCCTATCTCCCATCTCTTACCTTTGTCTCTCTTTCTCTCTTAGTTCTTCTCCATCCCTATCCCTCTCTCACTACCTCTCCTAATATTACAGGCAAACCTCTAACTCAATCCTGTTTCTTTGCATCTTTTTCTCTCTCTCGGGCTTCCTTTACTGTAAGAGGAAGGATCGTTTTGACTTCTCTCTCTCTCTCTCTCTCTCTCTCTCTCTCTCTCTCTCTCTCTCTCTCTCTCTCTCTCTCTCTCTCTCTCTCTCTCTCTCTCTCTCTCTCTCTCTCTCTCTCTCTCTCTCTCTCTCTCTCTCTCTCTCAGCACCAAGGTAGACATTATCTTAGACTTCCCCTCCATATGTCGTTTTCCACCGTCTTCATAATCTCTTGTTTCCACTACCATGTCTTCCTTGTTCTCCTCCTAGTTTCACTTGTTCTTGATTTTAATCGTAGTTTTTTACTATTCCACTCTTCTGATTCTTCACAGTTTTCACTTATACCCATCATCGTTCATCTCGTATAATTAGTTATCACCATCGATTTCCTAAAAATTGAAACAAAACCCATCTCAATCTCTATTCCTCAAAGCATTTTACTCTATTTTTCCATTTGTGTGTGTCCCTGTTCTTCACCAATTCTGCTTATGATTTTTCATCATGTTTCTTTTTCTTTTCTTTTTTTACATGTTTCCTTAGTTTTGGACAAAATCAAACTTAGATTTAAGCAAAAACTCTCCTTTTCCCTTCATTTTCACCCTTCAAATAGGCCCTTGCAACACCCTCTATTTTCCTACATTTTTTTGTTGGTTACAGGTACAGGAAGAAGAAGAAAAGGAATTTTTAGTGAAAATTCTACTTTTTCCCTTACCTCAAATCCATTAATACCATTTCCATCTATTTTTGTCTTTTTCTCCAATTTGTCTTTACCCTTGTCCCCTGTTTTATCTTATCTCACAAATTAATTTAGTAATAAAGTAATTCAAGTCTGTTTGATTTAAGCCTAACCGAGTCAACGGTTTAGCTTAAACCAACATGATGACATTTATTCTTGATATTTTCCTTATCATATTTCAAATCAATTCTTAGAAATTCTCCTTAGGACAATTCCTAAATGATCTATTAATCTTAATCTTCAATTTGAAATCCAAATTTTTTATCTAAGCCATCTAAAACTCAAAATCTTTCCTTAGTCTAGATCATTAAAATTTTAGAAAATCTAAACAATTCAACCGTTGGATCCTTAATTAGAGACATGATTGCAAGATTGATAAAGGTCGATCAACTTTTATGCAAATAGATTTGAAGAAATTGGCCACGATCAAGCTAGGAAAGTAGATTTTACCTATTATTTCATTTAATTTTCTATCTTTTTAGTTCAAAATTTTGTAATCTTTATTAAATTAATATATTTGAATTTTGAGTTTATTTTTATTTAGTTTATTTTTTCAATTAGTAAGTAATTAAATTTTATTTAAACTTCATTTTCATTAAGTTGAGTCCCCATGGGATCGACTAACACTTGCATGAGCTGTACTACAATAGGCCGGGCACTTGTGGTAAACAATCAACATCTATATTGAGTTTCAAGACTAACTCCAATACCTTTCTAGGTAAGCCCCACCTTTGGATGATCAAACTTATCCATCTAGTTTGGCCTCCCTTAGATTGGCTCGAAACCAAAATATGTCTATTGTATAATTTTAACTTTGTGTTTTGATTTTTTAATTTATGACTTCAATTTCAACTAGAAAAACTAGTAGTTAAAAGCATCCAATGGGCATGATTTAATCATATAGCCCAAATAGGAGAGGCAAGACAAAATGATTAAGCCAGATCATCCAAAGATCCAAATTAGCTAGATACTATTTTGGTATTAGTCTCAAAACTAAGTTCAAAGAGCATTTATCTTTCTTTTTATGTTTCAACTTGTGAAGAAGCAATACATGTTGATTTTTTTTTATTTTTATTTTTACTTTTATGGTGAAGTAATTCTGATCTAACTTTAATTGCATCTAATTATAATCTTTCTAATCATGCACTTAAAAATCAATTACCTCATAATCAATTACATATTGAGATATTAGCATCTTCTTTTTTTCTGTAAAGGTTCCTACTTTTTGTTATTTATATTCCTTATATATTGTCTCATTTTTTATTAGTGAAGTCAAATGTATATTGGTAATATAACATCAATGTGACCCACATGTGCATATGGACATGAGAGAGAAAAGGGTCAGATAGAAATCAACAACATATATTTTACTGACACTATTCTAAAATCCATTTATGCTCTCACCATAATTCTTGTAAGTTTTTTTATATTTATGCTATCACCAGTTTCCCATATTTATAGCTATGACATTCATGTACTTCTTTTGTTCTATAATCTTTCATGTCTCGATATTTATGGATTTATGGTTGACATTAGAGATGGCAAAAGATGACACGACATGATAACATGATTCAAACTCAAAGCAGACATAGCGGGTTAGAGTTGAGTCTTATCATGTTCGTATCATTTTTGGGTCTACCAGAAAATAACATGGCAAAAATAACGTTGTGTTTGGGTCAATTCGTGTAACTTGAAAATGATACAGTTGCAACTTGCATAATTAAACAAGTCATGTTGATTCATATGACCCTTGACTTGTTAACCCAATTATATTATAATGTATATAAATAATCATGACTCATATAGATAATTGTGTTACACGAATCATGTCATGTCGCAACACCTGAACATGACTCATTTACATAATCGTGTTACATGAGTCATGTCATGTGGTCTCATTTAATAAATAGGTCATATTCAAGTCATTGGTTTTTGACACGATTATTAATAGTATCGTGTTTGTGTCGATCCATATACTCTAATGAGTTAGTTTCGACATGACATGAACACCACTTGTGAACGTGATTTACCAGCCCTAGTCAACATTTTTCATTCTAGATTAACCCAATGTACAATGGTAATCTATCCCTTTGTCCACATTACTCTTTACTCTCTTCATATTTACAGATTTGCTGCCATTTTTTTTTTTGGCAAATCCATTGACGGCTTGTAAATCAGTCTTTTGCTATATACAACATAGATAATATATATTTTCTTCATTATAAGGTTTCTATTAGGCTACTATAATTATTTTAACATAATAGCCTTGATAAATTCAAGTCTTAATTTCTAGGTAGGGATAGTAATAAATGGTTTAAAATTTCTTATATTTTTACTAAATTTATGTATCTTAAATTTTATATTCAACTTCTTAATACAGTCAAACCCCTCGTAACTCACAACATCCATTTTCAAAGAATATATAAGTTATGACATATTAAATAAAAGCATTTCCTACTTTCCCCCTCAATGCAACACATTCACCTCTACATACATCTCAAAACTCCACATAGAACTACGACCTTACATCCACACAGTATAGCATATTCGCCAAACAGATAAACCTAGAAAGGCAATCCCCACCTTAAACCATCCAATTCAAAATGAAAAGGAAAGACAAGTAGAAGCCAAGAGGGATAAGTCTTCTGTGACCCCACGTCAACTTCAAGACTTCCACAAGTAGAATATAATATTAGAGTTCCTCTTCTTGAAAACAATATGCCACTACCCCATACAAAGAAAGAACCAAAATCAATACATCCATGGACCATAGCTTTGTTAAAGTTATAACTATTGTTGGCCCACTTCTTATCAGCTTAGGCTTTTAGATTGAATGGTAGTCTAGCATGGTTTAGAACTTTATTGACCAAAAAGTCATAGCTCAAAGCTTGAAATCTCCTATATATCAAATCCATATGCAAGAGCCCACAAGAAGGCCTTCCATGTGAGGAGGTGTGTTATAGATATAACTATTGTCGGTCTACTTCCTATCAACTTAAGCTTTGAGGTTGAGTTGTAATCCAGCAGGCATAACACAAAAAGTTAAAGATATAATATGAAAGGAAATCTCAACAATACCTTCCAAGTCAGGGGGTGTGTTGGAGATATAAATATTATTGGGCCACTTCCTATCAACTTAAGCTTTTAGGTTGAATGGTAATGTAACATGCTTTACACAAAAAATAAGAAGATATCATCTGTAAGAAAATCTCAACTATACATCGTGGCCCATTTCCTATCAATTTAAGCTTTTAGGTTGAATGTTAATCTAATAGGCTCCACACAAAAAGTTAAAATATGTAAGGCAATCTCAATAATACCTTTCATGTGGAGGCCCGCAGTAGCGATATAACTATTATTGACCCACTTCCTATCAACTTAAGTTTTTAAGCAGAATGGTAATCTAATAGGTAAGAAAATTTTAAAATTTTATAAGAAAATCTAAATGATACACTATAGCACACAAAACATACAACCACATCAGAGAAGGAAAGGGATTTAGAAGAAGAATAATAACTCCATCACCATGAAAGATATTATGGTCAACCATAGAAATATGAATAACTAACTACTCGAAACACATAACAATAACAAAAAATTCTATTCTTATGATTGTCCAAAACATAATATGATAACATGCAAGTCATCTAATAGAGAGGCCTTTCCTCTCATTAGAGAATAGATGGGACATCTTTACATCCATTATGCTATACAATCATTTATCATTATGATCTGCCTAGGATGATATAAATTGACATCATCATTGGGATAAAATCCATTATGGTGATTATTTTTAACAGACAAACATGGACCGCATTACTTGGCATTTCAACACTAACAAGTTTCAATTATACAAACACGGACGGTCATAAACTCTATTTAAATAACAGTCCAAAATATTGTTGTAAGCACATTGCTTGGATGTTAAAGTCATCTAATATTGGTAATGTGTACAATGTAAGATGCCGAAAGTTAGAGAAATCAGATAAACAGGTCTGATCAATCAAATCTAGGGCCACCATGATAATGTGAGGTGCAACACCCTTGTGTGGTGCGCGCACGACTCGAGCATTTCCTAGAACTTAAAATTTTAACATTTAATTATCGTTAATGGCTAGGATAGGACCTACTCTATTCTTGAACTATCCATGGAGCACGATCCTGTCTGCATTTCTTTGAAGCTCAGACAAAAAAAAAAGAAGAAAAAAAAAAGGAAAAAGAAAAAGGCAAAGTGCAAATATGAGTCACCTATTTTTAACTAAAAAAAAAGTGGGTGGCCAAAAGCATTACTGGAGCATTCTATTCATGATTCTATCCATTCTTAACCTGATAAGTGGGCTAAACTCTCCACATCAATCGAGATGAATGAAAATCTTTGATCTTTCAATGATGATACAAACCATTGGTTTTCCATCTTTTTCGACCTTCCATTTAATTGCGAAGAAGGACCCTTAGAAAAAAGTGAAGAAGGGAGGACCGTTTCAGTTTTGCTCACTATAAAATGCTTTCTAGAAAACTGAGATGGTTGTGAATCTTTGATCTTCACATTCTATAGATGATACAAACCATTTCTTTTTCATCTTTTCTCACCTTTCATTTGATATTGAAGAAGGACCCTTCCAAAAGGAAGAAAATAGTGAAGAAGGAAGAAGACTGCTACTTTGCTTACCATGTAATGCTTCTTAGAAATAGATTTATACGGTAGTGTAATGACTCAAATTTTGAAGATATTTTGTAAAAATGGTTTATTTTGAAAATTAATATATGTTTCATGATATTAGGAGATTGGTAGATGTTTAATTTCAATTAAAATATAAAACAAAGGAATTTGTGAGAAAATCAGTATCATTCAAGTCTAAACTCGAAATGGAATCCAATGCCTTAAAGAACACTGAAAACAGAGTTCGTATGACCAAGTTATGGGCATTTGAAGATGAGGGGCATTTGTGTAATTTAAACTTAAAAACGAAAAAGGGCTGAAAACACAAGGGGTCATTCTAATAACGACACCCCATGCGTCGTCTCCTTCCTCAGGCCAGGCGGTGCATAGCACCATCATACCTGTACGGAGCTGGAAAAATGGAGACACCACCATGGAGCGGCACCGCCTTCTCTACTCTATAAATTCCCCCACTCCCCCCTTTCCATCACCATGTTTCCCCAACTCAAATCCAGTTCACGACCATCTTCGGCAAGGAGGGTTTCAGTCGGCAGTCCAGGCGTGTGACATGCTCCATCTCGGGTCCCCATGTACAATTCTCCTCCCCACTCTACTCCACTCTCTTCCCTCTCCCTTTTCCCCTAGATCCCGACCGGATTTGGTAGGTTTTTTGGCCGAAAATTGCTGAATTTCCAAAAAATAAACTAGACGGCTGAAAACCCATTGAAGGCCTAACATCCTAGGGGCGCACGGGCATGACGTGCACCCTTGACAAGCTCCTTGGGGCGATAGTCGCAAGCGTGCAGCATGCAGGGGAATGTCGACTCGACCGAGATGAGCACGCGTCCTAGGAACCATGACGCGCGGGCCCTACGCAAACCATTATGGTTCGTCCGTTGATGCGCGATACTAAAAATGCCATTAAGGAGGCTATATAACTCCGATCGATGATCTGAAAGAGCCGTTGCATTCATAATTACGAAGCAGAACTAATTATACAATAACATTTAGGAGCAAGAGACTATTTAAGGCAACTATAGCTTAAAAATTATAAAGATCTCATGAACCCACAATATCAACTGTGATCAAACCTCATGGATTGATCTAATAGAGGCCTTAGGACATTCTTAGTCCAAGATCGACCCAAGAATTACGTAAATCACCCCATCGAAAACCCCCAAATCATATAGATCTAGCCGCTGACCTGTGAATCTAGAAATAATATGTGGATTTTATAATATCTAGGACCTCACCAAAGTACTCTAGGATTCGAATTGAAGAGGGACGTGAGTTAAGTGGCATAGGTCGAGGTAGGTAGATTGATGCTACTAAGTTTTCAAATGCATTTCAAAACCCTAAATGATTTACTTGACACATTTAGTATGCTTTTTGAGATATGATGTTTTATACTAGCATGCGGAATTGTTTTCATGGTTTAGGGCTTGAATGCAATTATTGGCATAAACATATTTTATATATGGCCTGCATGTTTTGAAAATGATTGCATAAATTGTCTGATTTACGATGATTGAGATTTGGGTAATTCATATATGCTTTTTGGGCTATTGAGCCTGGTGGGCACTATGCTGAGAGGTTGTACGGGGTTGGCCTCCTGGCCTCTACCACCAAAGGGTGTATGGTATTGCTGCCAAAAATGGCATTGTCCCTTCCTCGATTGTTGTGGTAAACATGGTTTTTATTAATGAGTCAATGACCTCACTGAGATTTGTTAATGACACTCAGGGTTTTTATACAAAAGTTTTACTTAAAAGGAAATTTTCAATGCATCCTTTTGCACAAAATTGTTTTAAAATAGAGATCGATCTTGTTGTTTTTATAAAATTTGCATCGTCAAAACTCGGGTCGTCAGAGTTGGTATCAGAGCACAGGTTCATGTTATTCATGGCCCAGTTATGGAATAAAGCCTTATAATCAAGGTACATCAATAGGAAAAAACCATTAGGATAGCACGATAGAGTCCCCTAAAGGTAGGTACTGGCCTCGTAACACAGATGCCACTACGGAGAAGAGGAGGTGCAGCCCCAAGACCTGTTAACCCTCCAGCTGATTCATCTGGGTCTGGGAATGGAATGGAATGGCTAAAGCCTTTCAGCTATTCATGTAACATATGGGGCAGTTCATGCAGAACTAACCACAAGCACCCATGGCAAGAGCCTCTTCTCTAGAAAGAATTGCTGATCAGGCAGAGGCCCGACTTGAGTGATTTCAGAAAATGGCCCCAACATTTTCAGGAGAAGATGAGTCAGCGATAGTCGAGAAATGGATCTTTGACATTGAGAAGTTATTTAATTCCATGAGAATTCCAAAGGATAGAAAGGTTGCCATGGCCGGTTTCTTACTAAAAGGCGAAGCATGCTTTTGGTGGGAAATGGTCGAAAGGACGTATTTTGGAGATAATGATGTTATATCCTAGGAAGAATTCAAACTAGTATTTAATGAGAAGTACTATCCCTGCCATGTGCGAAAACGGAAGGAGAAAGAACTTATGAACCCATAACAAGGCAACCTCTCCTTACAACAATATGAAAATAGGTTCATAAGTCTTCGAAGATTCGCACCCAATGCTTGCTCCACTGAGGAAGATGCTGCAGAAAGGTTTGTTGATGGATTACACCCAGGCCTCAGGAACAAAGTAATAGGGTTTCAACCAACCACTGTAGCAAAGGCAGTGGAAATGACGTCTCTCTCTTTGAAAAGGATTTTCAAAGGACACAAGCTGCTAGGGAAGTGAAGAAGAACAATGGGGGAGAAACAATAAAGGTAAAAGACCCATTCAACCTTTTGGATCCCGACACTCACATAAAAGACCTTTCGACCCTAAAGGAAGAAACCTAGAATCCAAGACTTGCCCCAAATGCAAAACTCGTGTACCTTGTCCCATTTTATGTGTTTTAACTGCGGAGAGACTGGACATATAACAAGGAATTTCCTTAAGAAGAAGGAGGAGGAGCGTAAAGAAAATCACATTCTTCGAAGCCACGGACGAGTATTTGCCATCACTTCAGGGTAGGCTCGGGCATCTAACGCCGTAGTAGAAGGTACGCTTTATATCTATGATAGACCTACCAAAGTATTATTCGACACTAGTTCTACTCATTCTTTCATATCATGTGAGTTTGCTTCTTCCATGGATGTTATAGTTCAAGATTTAAACTTCTTCTTAGAAGTTATGATACCCGTAGGCAAGTCAATTTCCACACAAACATACTTCTAGGATGTTTCGATTATAGTCGAGGGCAACCAGATGAATGTAGACCTAATCCACCTAGATATGACAGACTTTGACGTCATACTTAGGATGAATTGGTTAGCCTTGCATAATGCAATACTTGATTGTCAAAAGAAGAAGATTATTTTTCAACAAGGGCTGGGTTGTGTGCTTATGCAAAATGGCAAAGTACTTGCCTATGCTTCTAGACAATTGAAAAAGCATGAGGTTAGTTACCCTACCCATGACTTAGAGCTTGCTGCTATAGTCTTTGCCCTAAAAATCTGGAGACACTAACTGTATGGAGAAAATTTTGAGATTTTTACAGATCACAAAAGTCTCTAGTACATCTTTTCACAATGAGACTTGAACATGCGACAAAGGAAATGGATGGAGTACTTGAAGGACTATGACTTTTCCATCGAATACCATCCAAGGAAGGCTACTATCGTAGCAGATGCTTTAAGTAGGAAGACACAAGGAAAATGTGCAAGTTTACATTTCAGGAGATGGAAGTTATTGCAAGAGGTGATAGAGTGTAGACCCGAAATAAGTCATGGGAAGTCCATTATAGCAAACCTAATTATAAAGTCCACTATCAATGAGAAAGTTAAACAAATGCAAAAAGATGATGCTAACATACAAGCATTAGCTAGAAAACCAGGATTTGTCAAGGAAGTGGATGATAGTGTTCGCATGCAAGGGAGATTAGTAGTACCAGCCAATGATGAAATAAGACAAGAAATCTTGAAAGAAGCACATCAATCTAAGTACACTATTCATCCTGGTGGAACAAAGATGTATCAAGATCTGAAGCGGCATTTCTGGTGGAATGGTATGAAAAGAGATATAGAAGAATTTGTAGCAAGGTGTTTGACTTGTCAACAAGTTAAGGCTGAATATCAGAGACCAGCAAGATTACTACAACCACTTGAGCTACTAGAATGGAAGTGAGATTGTATTACGATGGACTTCATCCTAGGGCTACCTAAGATGTCTAAGGGACATGATATGATATGGGTAATCATCGATCGACTAACCAAGATGACACATTTTCTCCCTATACGACAAAGTTAATCCACTGACAGCCTATCTTAGTTGTATATTAAGGAAATAGTTAGTTTGCATGTGATACCACTCATCATTATTTTAGACAGAGATAGTCATTTTACCTCGCAATTATGGAGGTCAGTGCAACAGTCATTGGGATCCTCATTAAGTTTTAGCATGACTTTTCACCCTCAGATTGATGGCCAATCTGAGCGTACGATTTAGGTATTGGAAGATATGTTAACAGCGTGTGTAATTGACTGGAAAGAGAGTTGGGATGAAAGTTTACCCTTAGTTGAATTTGCGTATAACAATAGCTTCCATTCAAGCATCGGAATGGCTCCCTATGAAGCACTCTATGGAAGGCCTTGTCGATCACCTGTGTTGGAATGAAGTGGGCGAAAATAGAATCGTGCAGTTAGAGTTAGTAGAACAATGTGCAAACAAGGTGAAGCTGATTCGAAGACAGCTTCTCGCAGCTCAGAGTTGACAAAAGAGTTACACTGATAAGCGGCTCAGACAGTTGGAATTTGAAGTTAGAGACCATGTTTTCTTAAAAATATCTCCGACCAAAGGTGTTATGGCTTGAAAGGTAAACTTAGTCCTCAATTCATTGGACCATTCAAAAGCCTAGACAAAGTGGGAAAGACTGCCCACAGGATAGCACTACCACTGTAGTTATCGGAAGTCCACAATGTGTTTCGCATATCCATGCTGAGGAGGTATATTCCTGATCCCACACATGTACTTGAATAGGTACCAACCGAGCTACAACTGGACTTGACCTTGGAAACAAAACGGGTACAGATTCTGGACAAAAAGATCATGATGCTACGACATAAAGACATTCAATTAGTTAGAGTTTTGTAGAGGAATACGTCTCTCAAAGAAGAAACCTAGGAGGTCGAATCTAAAATGAGAAAGAATTATCCTAAAATATTTTCTAGTAATGGATAGTAGAATTTCGAGGATGAAATTCCTTGAAGGGGGTACTAATGTAATGACTCAAATTTTGAAGATATTTTGTAAAAATAGTTTATTTTGAAAATTAATATATGTTTCATGATATCAAGAGATTGACAGATGTTTAATTTTAATTAAAATATGAAACAAAGAAATTTATGAGAAAAATCAGTATCATTAGATTCTACACACGAAACAGAATCCAACACCTTAAAGAACACTGAAAACAAAGTTCGTATGACCAAGTTATGGGCATTTGAAGATGAGGGGCATTTGTGTAATTTGAACTTAAAAATGAAAAAGGGCTGAAAACACAAGGGATAGTTTTAATAACGACACCCCATGCGTCGTCTCCTTCCTCTGGCCAGGCAGTGCACAGCACCGCCATACCTGTACGAAGTTGTAAAAATGGCGGCACCGCCTTCTCCACTATATAAATTCCCCCACTCCCCCCTTTCCATCACCGTGTTTCCCAGGCTTAAATTTGGTTCACAACCATCTCCGGCAAGGAGGGTTTCGGTCGGTAGTCCGGGCATGCAACAGGCTCCATCTCGGGTCCCCAAGTATGATTCTCCTCCCCACTCTACTCCTCTCTCTTCCCTCTCCCTTTTCTCCTAAATCTCAACTGGATCTGGTAGGTTTTTCGGTTGGAAATAACTAGATTTCTGGGAAATAAACCAGACGGGTGAAAACTCGTCGAAGACCTAACATCCCGGGGGCGCATAGGCATGACGTGCGCTTGTGACGAGCTTCCTGGGGAGACAGTTGCGCACGTGCCGTGTGCGAGTGGATGCCCGACTGGACTGGGGCGCACACGTGTCCTGGGAATTGTGACATGCGGGCCCTACGCGGACCATTCTGGTTCGTTCGTTGATGCATAACACTACAAATTCCATTAAGGAGGCCATATAACTCCGATTGACGGTCCAAAAGAGCCATTACGTTCATAATTATGACGCAGAATAATTATATAATAACATTTAGGATCAAGAGACTATTTGAAGTAACTATAGCCTAAAAATCATAGAGATCTCATGAACCCACAAGATCAACTGTGATCAAACCTCATGGATTGATCTAATAGAGGCCTTAGGACATTCTTAGTCCAAGATCGACCCAAGAATTACATAAATCAACCCCTCAAAAAATCCCAAATCTTATAGATCTAGCCGTTGACCTATGAATCTAGAAATAATACGTGGATTTTATAATATCTAGGACCTCACCAAAGTACTCTAAGACTCGAATTGAAGAGGAACGCGAGTTAAGTGGCACCGGTCGAGGTAAGTAGACTGATACTACTAAGTTTTCAAATGCATTCCAAAACCCTAAATGATTTACTTGACACATTTAGTATGCTTTTTGAGATATGATGTTTTATACGAGCATGCAGAATTGTTTTCATGGTTTAGGGCTTGAATGCAATTACTGGCATAAACGGATTTTATATATGGCATGCATGCTTTGAAAATGATTGCGTAAATTGCCTGATTTACGATTATTGAGATTTGGGTTATTCATATATGCTTTTTGGGTTATTGAGCTTGGTGGGCATTATGATGAGAGGTTGTACAGGATTGGCCTCCCGGCATCTACCACCAAAGGGTGGATGATATTGCTGCCAAAAATGGCATTATCCCTTCCTCGACTGCTGTGGTAAATAGGGACGACCACTGGAGGTGTTTACGACACGCTTTTAAGGACATATCCATAGTCACCATGGAAGACTATGGTGGGTCTCCAGATATTGGAGCTACATGATTTTAGCTGTGTGCTGATAGTGAGCATAGTTGACTCTATGATTTCAGTTTTATCGATATGCATATAGTATTGAGATGGTCGTATACGAGCACTCGTGATCGGTCAGTTTGAGTGATTTATTGAAAGGCCCATATGCATGATATCTATGGCAATGTCCTTATCTGCTTTGTCTGATTAGTATTTTAAGATTTTTCATATTTACTATTATCATTGATTTGTCCGCTTGTGTCAGTGATCAGTCCGCTTGATGTGTTGCTAAAATTTATGCATACAGGAGTTGATTTACGATACTTGCCTTCATATTCTTCATCGTGCTAATTTATGAATCTCATAGTTTATGCATACACTCTCATGTTTATCCAAAAATAGAACTGCATGTTCGTATGACTAAACTTAGTATAATTCCTATCGCATATCGAGTTTTCAAAATAGTAGTATCAGGTTACCTACTGAGTATGATGAATACTCAAGCCAATCCATCATTTTTACAGATCAAACAAAGTACACTTAGAAGGAACATCAAAGCGTGTTAGGGCTACAGTCAAGTGAGCACAGGTAAGGTTGAGTGAGGTCTCATCTAGTAACCCTTTTTGTATTGAGGTAAACTTGGATGTAAGTGCTTATTTGTAACTTGGGCTGTGATTAGCGATCTTGGGAATCGTAATTATTCATTTTTATGTTTTGTCAAAAACGTGCCATGGCCTTATATATTATTTGTTCACCGAGATTTGTTAATGATGCTCAGGGTTTGTATACAAAAGTTTTACTTAAAAGGAAATTTTCACTGCATCCTTTTGCACAAAATTGTTTTAAAATAGAGATCGATCTCGCTGTTTTTATAAAAGTTGCATCCTCAAAACCTGGGTCGTCACAGGAAGCAACTTACAGACACGTGCACATGCTTGCATAAGATTAGAATGATATTATTTAGTCACCCATTTTACTTTTAGCGGTAGGTAGTTTGCGCCGGAAAGACCAATAGAACAATATATAGCTAATAGCAGCAATTTTTTACTTTTAGCACCAGTAATATCTAGCTAATAAAAAATCCACATTTTGTATGCAGTTAATTGTTTTTAATATGCTTTCGCCTATTCTTGAAATGCCCTTCCACCTATTCTCAATATACTATTTTATGTATTTTCTAATTCTTCTACATAAATATATATTTTATTTTATTATACTTCCATAAGTTCCCCATTTCATCCTATTCATACCCGTGTATATTATGTTTTGCATAGATGAGGTTTGCACGTAAATAAGATACTGATTTGACATGGAATTGGATTTTCACCTGGAAACAGGAACACAATTTCCGTTTCCACAAGGGTTCCATGCACATTATACTAACTAAACATGCCCGAGTACTATTTGACAAGTATATTATTATAAGGTTGTCATTGTCCGTCAAAGACCTGGTAAACAATTGATAGGCTGTATGAGGGCAGCCCAGTGCACAAAGCTATCGTGCCGGCTTCGGGCGAACGGGTATTCTACATAAGTAGAAGTAGAAATTGGTGAGGTCATCCTATCACTTGCCGGTGCTCACCTTAGCAAATGCCTGTTTATGGGTCCATGCGCTTTGCAGACCAACCGTTCATTTACTCCCTCGAGTCTACTATTTTGTAGAGAGATGACTTCTAAACGCTCAATAAAATTATATATACAAGTGAAGAGTTACTGACCAAATCACTCACACACTCTTAAATTTGAAACGGAAAGATGCTATTCAAATCTGAGATACAGAGAACTTTTAAGAAGAAGTCCGGTTACATGGTCCATCAATCTCTCTCTCTTTCTCTCTCTATTTTATTCTTCTCCCTCGACCATCTCTCCGCTGACCATGGTTGGTTTTGGACAATTCCACACTTTTGAGCATTGACGCATACCAACTCTCTGATGCTCTCTCTCTCTCTCTCTCTCTCTCTCCTTTTTGAATGTTCAAAATACTAGTCCTTGTAACTGTACACAGTCAATAGGAGAGAAAGAGTACATGCCCATTTTTCATGCATGTGGAACTATTTCTATTAGATCTAACCCACTTCACATATTAGGAATGGCTTAAATAGGCTAAAAACTTAAATTTCATGCTGACCGGATCTGTAACTCAAAAATCACAATCATCCCTTTTTATTAAATTTTTTAAAGATCCAAAATAAGTGCCTAAGGTTGTTCACTTGCATTATTATCTGGTCACCTATTTTTGATATTCTAAATACGATGAATGACTTAAATATAGAAATTTTTTTATAACATGCATAAAAAAGGCGTTATGCTCCGTCCTCTCTTTTTAGAGTGTATGATGGTTTATTCTACGGAAGACTAGAAATAGTGAGCTGGAAACCCTCTCTCTCAATCATGCAGCTTTTCTTGAAAAGAAGAAAATTAGAGGCGTCCAAAACACGGTCATTGCATGCACTACATTTCCTTCTTTGGCGGCTATTGTTTTTGCGGCTTAGAAATCCTTGCAATGGACCTAAAGTGGTCCAAAAGTACATATATACAGGTGGGTGGATGATTCAAACTGTTCATTTTCTTGAGGGTATATTATATTAGATACGCCAATTTCTCAATTAACTAAGTAGGCCGAATCTACCTATTTAATCAATGATTCAAAATCGCTGATATTGGCAAGAATTTAGCGAGATAAAATCCTTTTACTTGGCTATTTGTCATGTTTCCTATTTTACTTCCCCCCAGCTGCCTCGTAACATCTCTCGCATCCTACTGTGTTGCATCGGGAAATGTCACCGCCGGATGTCATCGGGAAAGGTGCAACACGTTCAAGGTTTATAATTGTTTGGATCACCCGAAATACGAGCGCGCTAGCCAGTAATCAACTTCTTAACTGACCCCCTCCCGAGGAGCCCCCAACGGATTTCGGTTCCATTATCATCTCTGGCTTTTCCCTGTGAAGGCTGATTATCGGACGTGATGCTTTAAATTTTTTCGGATAAAAAAGAAAAATTAGCCAAAGGGCGAGGTCCTATTATTGGGGAGCGGTGCTTATTTCAGCCAGCTTGAATTAAGCAGTTGACAACAAATCTTATCATTTTCCCCTCCAAATTCTTGCCAATAGATTAAACGTTGGTGCCAGTATCAGCGCCCATTAATCGCATCAAAGAAGGATAATGATATACATCGCCCATTAATCGTATCAAAGAAGGATAATGATATACATCGCCCCTTGATCGTTCTCAATATGACCCTTCATAAATTTTCACCCACGGCAAATGTCGATCAGACGTGCACCCGAAAAAGCATCCGACCGTACACCAAAACCTTCATCCCGTCAAAGCGTAGTTTGAAAGCGCCTAAATTTGGTTCATATGGTCAAAGCAGAGGAAGGAGAAGGAGAAGCAGCAGAAATCCTTAATTGAAAGCGCCTCGAACATTTATATGGTCAAAGCTTAAACATTACCCACCGTCTCCGCCGACCAAGAGAATAGTCAAACATGTTTTTAACTTCTGATTCTCTGTCTAAAGATTAAGGAAAATATAGCAATAACTGTGGGGACCATATGGCAGAGGGTGGTAGAATAACCGGCATTTCACAAAGTAAAAATTTTCACAAGGAGCGTATGGGAAACGGCAAGGGGGCGCATATACCTAAAATAAAATTGCTAAGTTACCTACGCTTGATAAAACGTCAGGTTGATGATGTTTTCTCACAAAGAAATGGATTGATAGTTCTAGACAAGTGAGTTCGCCGTCGGCCATAAGGTCAATTCAAAACTATATATGTAATCCCGTTGATTTAGCAATGAAAATAGAATTGGTAAACTCTATCCTAGTAGCTAGGTTACGACTCATTTGATATGAATTTGGAAAACTGTGTTGCGGTCAAAATAAGTTCCATAACATGATCTTGGCAGATTACGTATACTTTACATGTCCCTGCAAGAGATACGTGGAGAGATCTTTGCCGAGAAAATTTCCCTATTGATCTATTGTTTGGGCTTGTCATTGGGCTGCTATGTCTCCCAAGCAAGCAGCTTGTAATCCGGAAAGCGTGCAAGTTATGCCATTGTGGAAAAATTAAAGGAAAATGCTTTGGGAACACCGAACAGGAACACATTTTCAACCATGCTGGGCCTCAGCTTTGAATGATCTGGTCAATTTATGATATTTGGCCTGTCTTATATTGGATAGCCACTATTATTCATGATCATTAGATGATTTTAGCTATGTCCTTTTAAGTAAAAATTTCAGCTAAGAAAAGTAGTAGCTAGAGTCCTCCGATAGGCATGAAAATTTTCAAGTCGGCTAATTAAGTAGGGTAAACTGAACAAGATAAGCAGATCAGATCATATGAAAGTGGAGCCTAGCTAGGTGGCATCTTTTTCAGAGTCCTAATAGAAGAATTAAAAAATTAAAATTGAGAATAAAGATGAGCCCCATGGTTGTTGAGGGCGAACTTGGAAAAATGATAGGTCTTTTGTTTCACTAGTGGAATGTTTGTCAGTACTTAAACGGCTTGTCTATGGAACCACCAGATTTGATGAATGAGCATCACTTTTGGATGATCTCACCTATTCATTTGATTTTTCTGGCCTTGGATATCTAGTAGAACAAAGGCATGGAGATTGGGTTATTCTAAATTAGATGGAAAGTTTTTAGATATAAGAAATGGACCGTTAGAAACTTCTCATACCCAACGGTCTAAATTAAACTCTCAAAAACACAACTTTTGGAAAGCTATAAGTGTCCCATCCTTACGTTTTTTGTATATAACTTGTTAAAATGTGATAGAATTAGGATGAATGGGTTGGACCCCCCTTCATGCAAAAGCCAAATTGTTTCCATAGACACACCCATTAAGCATTGCTAGATTTACCCAAAATATGAGGCATTGATTTTAGTTACGTTGGATTTTTAATTGGAAAGCAAGAAATCAATTTCCATTTTCATGAGCATTTAGTTAAAACTATAGTTATCGACTATGATGCCTTGGGTTTTTACAAACAATTTATGAAAACTTTTTTGGAAATGATCAGAATCTTGAGTAACTTTTTTTTAAACATTTGAAACATATCAAATATATTAGTTTTCAAAACTGCCCTTCCAAGTCCTGGTGTCTTATCAAAACTCCATATAGCCAAATAGGTCTATAGAAATAAGCACTATCATGGCCCACTGGTCATTGCGCAAACAACATTAGATGATACTATAGCTTGAATTAAACTAAATCTTTATATTCAGATCAAGGTTTATTGTCCCATTACATCATAATTCTAAATGTTCAATGGGTTTCTTTTTTTTATTGTAAACCAGAGAAGTAACTAATTTCACTGTCATGCTTTTGCTCCCCCACTTCAAAGTTCTTGTTCTGCCTCAACTCTTTACGCCTGCCTAGAAATTAGCTTGAAAAATTATTGGTATGTAATAGCCGAGGGCCCCATCCAGTAACGATATTGTAATAGCCCAAAGGCCCACCCAGTAAAGATATTGTTCGCTTTGGCACTCAGGCCGTACGACTTTGTTCTTACCCGGTTGCCCAGGTAAACTGCGTCCTTACTGGTAGAGTCTACCACGACTCTTATCAAGATCCCAATTTCCCCTTCCCAGGTGATGTGAGACTAACTCTCAGTACCTCCCCGCCCTTGTTCCCTCAGACTATCTTGGGTCATGACCTCAGACTATCTTGGGGCATCCCTCTCAAGTCATCTCGGCCTCACCCTCAAGCTATCTTGGCAAACACTTGCGGGTTCACCTTTCTCCCTTTAGAGACACGCATCCACGCGTGTGGCTAGCCTGCCCCATCACGAGGGAACTGAGTCTGATACCATTGTAACATGCCGAAGGCCCACCCAGTAAAGATATTGTCCACTTTGGCACTTAGGCTGCACGGATTTGTTCTTACCCAGTTGCCTAGGTAAAATGAGTCGTTACTGGTAGAGTCACCCTAGACTCTTATCAATAGCCCACAACTCTTCCCCAATCACGAGGGAACTGGCTCTGATACCATGGGAAAAGCAAAACCGTGTGGGCTAAAAGCCCAAAGCGGACAATATCGTTGTTGGATGGGGCCCTCGGGCGGTTACAATGGTATCAGAGCCAGTTCCCTCGTGATGGGGAGGGTTAGCCGCACACGCGAACGCATGTCCCTAAAGGGGGAAAGGTGAACCCGCATGTGTTCGCCAAGATGGCTTGAGGGGAATGCCCCAAGATAGTCTGAGGTCAGGGCCTAAGATAGTCTGAGGGAACAAGGGCAGGGAGGTACTGAGAGTTAGTCCCACATCGCCTGGGCAGGGGAAACTGGGCTGTTGATAAGAGTGGCGGTAGACTCTACCTGTAAGGACGCGTTTTACCTGGGCAACCGGGTAAGAACAAAGCCGTGTGGCCTGAGTGCCAAAGTGGACAATATCTTTACTGGGTGGGCCTTTGGGCTGTTACATGGTAGGGGTGTGTATGAGCACTCAGTGAAAAATTCTAAGTTAGACAAAACATGCAAAAAACACATGACTGCATATATGTATTATGATATAAGTGATTAAACGCGATTGGTATCAAACCTCAATAACAATTAAATCCCAAAGTCTCCGATAAATCACACAAAGTGTTTTAAGTCTCGATCAAAAGTACATAGCATTAAAAGTGGCACCTAATATCTAAAACATATCACATATCATCAAACTGATCAAACATTAGCATCCCTCAAGGATGATTGACATAACTATATATGCCAATATCATATCTTATCTGCTATGCACGAAGAGAGAACTAGCTTCTCCTACCTACATTTGATCGTGGATACGACACGACTTACATCAATCATCATGGGGGAGAACAAATCAATTGAATGGAAGTCCTATTGTGACGACCTGGGTTTTTATGATGCAATTTTTATGATGAATGGCGAGATCGATCTCTATTTTAAAATACTTTATGCAAAAGCATGCATAGAAAATCTTTTTCCTTTTAATTAAAATTGTTCATAAAGAGCCCGAGTGTCTTGATAAAATCTCAATGCATAATGCCATGTCAAATTTGAAACCAAATAGAAATAAGTACTGCTCCCAAGATTGTTAGTCACAGCCACGTCTATAAACAAATACTTACAACTAAGATTACAGTAGGTACCAAAGGAATCACTAATTACACCTTACCTTTGCCTACTCGACTGTTGTTCTAACGCTTCCTAATACTCCTTCTATTTGTACTTTGTTTGATCTGAAAAATAATGGATTGGGTTGAGCATTTATCATACTCAGTAGGTAACCTGACTACTACTCTTTTTTGAAAACACAACAATGCAACATACAAAGTTCAAAGAGTTTGCATGTAAGACATCGGGAATGCTTATTTTGAATAAGTGTGCATATGTAGGAATAAAATGTAAGCAATGCCATCCATGAAATCCTTCTCAAAACTTCCGTATGCAATAGTACAAATATGACTAACTTCATAAAGTCGAAATCAACAGAAATCAATATGCCCATGTCATGGGATCTCAGCAATACGTCAAATCAACGAGTCACATATAACAATCATGAAATACTTAAAATAGTCTTCATCTGAGTCAAACGATAGCATCATAAAGTAACATGCATAGGGTCTCAAGTCAACTGGTCACGAGTACTCGTTTAAGACCATTTCAATGCTATATGCATATCAATATCACTGAAATCATAGGGTCACTATGCTCATGGCCAGAACTCCTCTAGATCGTATGTCCTGGTATTTAAAGACCAGTCCACCATAGCCTCCACGACGACTATGGACATGTCCTCGAAAGGGTGTCGTGACACCTCCAATGGTCGTCTCTATTTACCATCGCAGTTAGGGAAGGGACAATGCTGTTTTTGGCAGCGATACCATCAACCTTTTTGGTGGTAGAGGCCGGGAGGCCAAACCCGTACCCCTCAGCATAGTGCCCACTAGACTCAATAGCCTAAAAACATACAGACATAGTCTAAATCTCAAATCAACATAAATCATGCAATTTATGCATTTGTTTTCAAAGTATGCGAGCATGGAATAAACTCTACTCATGCTAGTACCGTACTGAATGTTATAAATATGTAAACTCGTATAAGAACAGCATGGTTTAAAAACACATACTAATTACAGCAATAGAAGCAAGTAACTCAATTTGGGATGTGTTTTGAAAACAGAGTAGTATCAGACTACCTGTGACGACCCGGGTTTTTTAATGCAATTTTATAAAAACACAGCAAGATCGATCTCTATTTTTCAAACACTTTGTGCAAAAGAATGCAAGGAAATTTTTTCTTTGTTTAGAAATCATTGTATAACGAGCCCGAGTGTCATAATGAACTTTCAATGCATAGTGCCATGGCAATTTATAGACCAAATCGAAACAAATATTACTCCCAGGATTGTTAATCATAACCACAGCTATAAACAAATACTTACAATCAAGATTACAGTAGGTACCAAAAGAATCACTAATTAAGTCTTACCTTTTCCTACTCGACTGTAGATCTAACGCCTCCTGATAATTCTTCTATTTGTACGTTGTTTGATCTGAAAAATAATGGATTGGGTTGCGTATTTATCATACTCAGTAGGTAACCTGACACTACCCTTTTTGAAAACACAGCAATGCATCATACAAAGTTCAAAGGGTTTGCATGTACGACATCAGGATGCTTAATTTGGGATAAGTGCACATTTGTATGACAAAAAAATGTAAGCAATGCCATTTATTGAAATTCTTTATTAAACCTCAGTATGCAATGCTAGTAGTATATCAAATTTTAGAAAGTCAAAATCATATAAATCAATATATCCATGTCATGAGATCTACACAATACGGCAAATCAATGAGTTGTAAATAATGATCAGGAAAAGGTTAAAAATAGTCTTCTGTGACCTCACATCAGCTTCAAGACTTCCACAAGTAGAATATAATATTAGAGTTCCTCTTCTTGAAAACAATATGCCACTACCCCATGCAAAGAAAGAACCAAAATCAATACATCCATGGACCATAGCTTTGTTAAAGTTATAACTATTGTTGGCCCACTTCTTATCAGCTTAGGCTTTTAGATTGAATGGTAATCTAGCATGGTTTAGAGCTTTATACCAACAAGTAGTAGGTCGAAGCTTGAAATCTCTTATTTATCAAATCCATATGCAAGAGCCCACAAGATGGCCTTCGATGTGAGGAGGTGTGTTATAGATATAGCTATTGTTGGTCCACTTCCTATTGACTTAAGCTTTAAGGTTGAGTTGTAATCCAACAGGCATAACAAAAAAAGTTAAAGATATAATATATAAGGAAATCTCAACAATACCTTCCAAGTATATTATTGACCCACTTCCTATCAACTCAAGCTTTTAGGTTGAATGGTAATGTAACATGCTTCACACATAAAAAAAAAAGATATCATCTGTAAGAAAATCTCAACTATACATTGTGGTCCATTTCCTATCAATTTAAGCTTTTAGGTTGAATGTTAATCTAATAGGCTCCACACAAAAAGTTAAAATATGTAAGGCAATCTCAATAATACCTTTCATGTGGAGGGCTGCAGTAGAGATATAACTATTATTGACCCACTTCCTATCAACTTAAGTTTTTATGCAGAATGGTAATCAACAGGTAAGAAAAAGTTAAAATTTTATAAGAAAATCTCAATGATACACTATAGGACACAAAACATACAACCACATCAGAGAAGGAAAGGGATTTAGAAGAAGAATAATAACTCCATCACCAAGAAAGATATTATGGACAACCATATTAATATGAATAACTAACTACTCGAAACACATAACAATAACAAAAAATTCTATTCTTATGATTGTGTTAAGTGTTTAATTTTGGTCAAAATTCCCCTAATTTAGTGTTCAATTAGATCATCTAACCGTTCAATTTTACAAAACTTAGCTTGATTTTGAATATAAATCTAATTGACCATCCAAACCTTAATTTGTCAAAATCAACGGTCAGATGATCATTAGAGCTCATTAGATGACTAATGTATGGTTCAGCTGAGTCTAATTTAGTCTATTCTTTTGCAGATCAACCAAAGGACGCACGGACGACTGTGATTAAAAGATAACGGTGCAGATCATCTTAAAGGGCAATGGATGGACCAGATCACCCATGGAGATGGATGGAATAAAAATCATGGACAAAATGGAAAGAACATGTAAAGGGCAACTCCTTCCCCCACTTCTTTCTTTCCTTTTCTTCCTTTTCTCTTTTCTTTCTTTTTCCTTTTCCTCTTCCTTTTTCCTTTTTCCCTTCCTTTTTCTCTTTTCCTTCTTTCCTTTTTCTTTTTCCTTTTCCTTTTTCCTTTTTCCTTTCCTTTTCCTTTTTTCCTTCTTTCCTTTTTCTTTCTTTTTCCTTCTTTCCTTTTTCTTTTTCCCTCCCTCATTCTCACGTTCCCAACTCTCTCTTGATATATTTTCTACATTCTCTCCACTCTCTCCTCTCTCCTCTCACCTTCTCCTCCTCTTTCCCACTCTCTTCTTCTCTCATTCTCCCTCATACTTTCTCTCCCTCTTCTTCTCCTTCTTACCCACCTCTTCTCCTCTCTTTGAAACTCTGCCTCTCTTCTTCACCTCCTTTTCCACAGCCCCTACTTCCAACCATCACTATCACCTGCCCAGTTCATCGTTCGAGTCTTATTCTCCATTGGTGACCCGTCACCTTGTTTCCTGAATTTGGTACTAATTTCTAATTTTATTTTTCAGGAAATTGGAAAGTGGAGGAATTGGGCAAGTGGATCTTCACCAAAATGGAAACTTTCCTACTTTCCTAGAATAGGACTTTCTTTTTCCTTTTGAGTGAATCTTGTAGTGAGGATCCTTGTAAATTGCAATTTCCATTTTAAAATTTAAAGGGTTGTATAATACAGGGCAAGTGTGGGATAAGGTGTGCCACACTTGATCTTCATCAGAAACCCCACTGTGAGTTTCCTCACTCATTTATTTCCTAGATTAGGGTTTGCATTTAGAATAATTTGCATTGTTTGGTAGTGTAACTCATATAGAAGCATCTTTTATAATTGTTGCATTTAAAGATTTTGCATTAGTTTACTGCTTTTAATTGCATTCTTAGGGCATGTTTAATGTTTTAAGGTGATTTATATGCTGATCGAATTGCCATGGTGTGCGAAATTAATTAGTAAGGGCACCCTACCCCCATAAGATCAAGAGTGGATTTCATCACTACCTCTTGGCCCACTTAGGATAATCACCTGAAGCGCGCAAACCTTCCTTTCATGTTAATTTAAAAATCAATCAGAAGAGACCTATAGGGCCATCACATGCTCGTAGGACCCTCTTAATAGGACGCGATTTACTGTCAGTCTAGTGGCCTTTGATCACTGTGGTTATTGGGGGTTACTTAATGGAGCCTCGCTCTTCCCCCACCTCCTATTGACGTTTGTTGAGGTCTAAACACCTCCTTACACGAGGGTTGTATTAACCACTTTGGACAGAACCCAACTAGTAAGCAGTAATCAACTTCTAAAGAGAGGAGGAGCGCTAGTCTAGGCTAATAAAAGCATCGTCCCCACAGAAAATCAAGAAACTCAAATATATTGCTGCTTATTAGCCTTAGGATTATTTGAGTGTACCCTTTTGTTTGCGCATCATTCTAGAAGTTAGGTTGCATCATTTAGGTTAGTTTTCTCAAAGAAAAAAAAAACAAAAAAAAAACAAAAAAACAAAAAACAAAAAACAAAAGGAAGCCTCCCTTGTATGCACTTTTGGAGACGTGACAAAACCGGAAGGTTAGTCAAGTACGACCAAAAAGACATACAACAAGATCAGGCCACATCTATGACTGATCAACGATCCAGGGGTAATTCACCCCACGGAAGTCAAGGGGCTCCACTCATCATGAATGAGGACCCACCACCCTTGATGGAAGATGAATATCAACCTCCACCAAGGAGGAATAATCATCAACCAAATAGAGATTGGAGAAGAAACAATAGGGAGTGGAACCAACAGAGTGAACATGGGGATGATAATATTGAGGCTCATCAAAACTTTCGTGGTAGAACTTTAAAAGACTACCTTCAGCCTACACGCACCAGCACACCATCCTGTGTAATTCTTCCTCAAAATGCTGGTGCGTTAGAATTAAAAACGGGAGTAATCCAATTACTTCCCAAATTCCATGGTCTTGATAGTGAGAGTCCTTATTTGCACCTTAAAGAATTTGATGAGGTATGTAGTACCCAGAGAACTCAAAATGTAGGTCTAGATACTGTCAGGCTTAAACTTTTTCCTTTCTCTTTAAAGGAAAAAGCAAAAATGTGGTTTAATGCACTGCCATCAGGTTCCATAAGAACATGGAATGAAATGACTAGAGAATTCTTAAAGAAGTTTTTCCCTACCCATAAAACCAATACGCTTCGCCGCAAGATAATGAACTTTACCCAGAAGGATAAAGAATCATTCTATCAATGTTGGGAAAGGTTCAAAGAACTACAACTCACTTGCCCACATCATGGTTATGAACCTTGGCGCATCATTAGCTTCTTTTATGAAAGACTAAATTCTGACATGCACCAGTTTGTAGAGATGATGTGTAATGGCAACTTTCTCAACAAACAACCAGATGAGGCGGAGGAGTATTTGGAATGGCTAGCTGAAAGTGCACTGCACTGGCCGACTCGGAAAAGAATAGAACATACAGATAGACCTAAGCCCAATAACACCCATGCTAGAGGAGGCATGTATGCTATGTCTGAAAAAGATGATATCAATGCCAAAGTAGCATCCCTAGCGAGAAAAGTAGAAGCCATAGAAATGGGAAAGAAAAATTCAAATAAGGAAGAACAAGTGTGTAGTATTTGTGAAAGTACGTCACATCTTACTCAGGAATGTCCTACAATCCTTGCTTTTCAAGATGTACTTCATGATCAAGCTAATGCACTTAACACATATAAAAGACCTTTCTCCCCATATTCAGACACTTATAACCCCAACTGGAGAAACCATCCAAACTTTAGTTGGAAAAATGGACCCTCTTGCTAATGTTCCACAATCAGGACAATATCAACCTCATCAACAAAACCAAGGACTTCTTACCTTACCTTATCAAACTCATCAACCTCCTTCTGGACCTTACTTGCCCCCACCTAAAAGGCATGTTGAGGATAATCAAAACATTCAAAACCAGGAAAGGAAAATTTCTCAATTAGAAAGTCAAATAAAACAAACCAACTAGTCCATGAATGAATTAAAAAATATGATGAGTCAAATGATGCAAAGTATGGAAAAAGGAAAGTTCCCAGCTCAACCACAAGCAAACCCTAAGGGAGTGCATGCGGTTAGCATTAATGCATCTAATGAAACATCTAGCTCTACTATGGAACAAACTAAGGCTGTTACTATTCTTAGGAGTGGTAAAAGAATTGAGAAAGATGAGCCTCAAAAGACTGAAAAGGTAGAAAAATCCACGAAAGTTAAAGAAAACTCTAAACAAAAGGACCCTGTTTCACCTGTTGATCTATGTCCTATACCTGCTCCATTTCCTCAAAGGTTGCGTCAAGCCCCAAAGTCTACTTCTAATGATGAGATTTTAGAGATTTTCAAGCAAGTCAAGATCAACATACCGATCTTAGATGCTATAAAACAAATCCCATCGTATGCCAAATTCTTAAAAGACTTATGCACCATAAAGAGAAAATTGAATGTCCAGAAGATGGCATTTTTGACTGAACAGGTTAGTTCTATTCTTCAACACCATACACCACCAAAGTACAAAGATCCTGGTTGCCCCACTCTTACTTGCATTATTGGCAGCTACAAGATTAACCAAGCTCTTCTTGATTTAGGATCTAGTGTAAATCTATTACCATACTCGGTATACGAACAGTTAGGTCTGGGTGAACTAAAACCTACATCTAGTACGCTCCAGCTAGCTGATCGTTCTGTAAAAATACCGAGAGGGGTAATAGAGGATGTGTTAGTCCAGGTAGAACAATTTTGCTTCCCTGTCGATTTTCTAGTTCTAGATACACAACCGGTGGTGAATGAGAAGAATGAAATACCAGTTATCTTGGGACAACCATTTTTGGCTACGTCCAATGCCTTAATCAACTGTAGAAATGGTGTCATGAAACTATCTTTTGGCAATATGACATTAGAGCTAAACATCTTTAACATTTGTAACCAACCTAGTGAAACTACTGATGATTTGCACAGTATTAACATGATCAATTCAGTTGTGCAAGATCAGTTTCAGTCGTCTTCCTTGTCAGACCCACTGGAGGCCTGTTTGGCCCATTTTAATGAGTTTAATGAGGATGCATTAATAGAGGAAGTTAATGCCCTCCTTGATTCTGTTCCTATCATGGATATAGGTAAATGGAAACCTCATTTTGAGGAGCTTCCATTAAGTGAGATCACTTCCCTCCCATCATCAGTAGAACCACTTGCAGAGCCTGAAATTCCAAATAAGTCTTTTAATGTAGAATATGTACCTGATTGGGACTTACAGCCTTCGTTTGAAAAATCATTAAATAAGAAATTAGGCCCACTTGAAGTATTGCATGTGCCAATAGAACAAGACAAGAAAGAGTCCATTGATCTACTGTCCATACATCAACTAACTCTAAGGTACACACTAGAAGATGATCAGGATGTAAGCAAAACCATGCTTCCTCCTCTGTTAATATCAAAACAATCTTTTAAAGAAGGGCAGAGTCAGCTTATGTCTCAATGTCAGGAAAATGTAAGGGAAAAAGAGGACCCTCCACATGGTTTAAAAGAATTCACGGTAGTTCACATTGTTATAGAGATTCCACCACCTAAATTTTCAAGGTGGAGGAGTTATATTGATTACAGTGAAATTTTGAAGATAGGAGATCATCAAAGTGGTCTCATTCAATGGACATTCATGGTAGTCTACTGTGTTATAATTATACCATTACCAAAAATTTCAGGGTGGATGAACTATATAGACTATTGTGAGATTTTGAAGTGGTGTGAGAAATCTTGCCATTTCATTATTGGAATCAGGAACACTCAAAGATAAATGAGGATATATGTCTGGCTGAAGACGTTAAACTTGGCGCTCACTGGGAGGCAACCCAGAGTTTTTCATTTTTGTTGTTTTCTACATCACTCATATTCATTTTAGGTCCTACTTTTTACAACATTGAGGACAATGTTTCTGTCAGGTTGGGGGGTGTAGAATTCTAGCAAATTCTAGTTTTTTTAGTTTTTTAGGTTCTTTCCTTGACTTTTCAAAAAAAAAAATGAAATGAAAAAAATGAAAAAATTTAGGTTAATTTCCTACACTATGATGAGAATTGGATTTTCTGAAGTATAATCTAGATAACTTTAGCTTATTAATAGAATTGAATATGATTAATTCATCTTTTTACTCATTTTCTAAAGTATTCTATGAAAGCAAAGTCTCATATCACATCTGTACACACAGTTGCATATAGATAGTCTAGATTGATAAGTGGCTATAATTTAGAGATTCTGAAGAAATTCAGTGGAGACCTATAACCTAAGTGAGTTTTAGAGATATTCATCCTTTGTGAGAGGTTATAAATGTTCCTAATTTTCTTCAGCGAGCTTAAAGAAAATTGATCCCAAACTCGTAATTTTGGCTAATTACCTGAATAATTAGAATATTACCTTTAAAAATTCTAGAAGTTCATTGAATTTGATGGATTATAGGAAACCTAGAAAATGATTTAGGCCATCATTGTTGTTAACCTAGAGACATAAAGCCTACCCATAAAGTATTGTTACCACTAGTTAGCCAACTTGAGCCTTTAATATAAGCCTTTTCTTTTGCCACCCAAATTATCCTTTACCCAGATTAACCCAATATAAATTATCCATTACCCATTTTCTATGAAAAATAAGTTAGAGAAGAATGAAGAAATACCTTTTAGTTGTAATGAAAATAGAAAGTGGATATCAAGAAAAGAAATATTCTTCAAAGTGATTCAAAAGGACTGAAATAGTCTGAAAAAAAAATGTTTGAAGAATGCAAAAAAAAAAAGAGAGAGAAAAGAAAAAGAAGAAATATTCACTTCATCAAAGAAAGAAAGAATTATCAACTTTAGAAGACCTCTACTTATTTTCTGAAGAAACTTTGAATAACCTTATACCCTTTCTTTGATACCTTGTCCTAAGCCTACGTTTCGTCCCAATTAAAGACCTATTGATTCTAGGAGAAACATAGTCTTGATGAGGAAATGAATGGATAGAATATAAAAGAGTGGTATTTCTAAATATTCAAAGGTAATGGCATCTATTCTAAAGGGATCAAAACAATGAAATTCCTTAGTAACTCCCAATTTTCATGAGTACATGTGAGAAAATTTTGCTTTTATTGACTTAACTCACATAATTAAAAGAGAGATATGATTTGACCCCTTTATCTGAGAGATTTTGTTTCTGAGTGTATGTCATTAGTGAGGCTTGAGGTCAAAACATATTTCGGATGAAGTTCAAAAGTTAGAAGTTTATTTAGAGATCAAGATGATTCCATATGTAAACTGTACATGCACACACTCACTCTGAGATTTGAGCTTAATTGGAATTATTTTGGCATATGGGTAGGGTTTTGAAATTTTCAGTCATTTTTATTAGTATGCTAAAGTTGATGTGATATTTTGAAGATAATTCTCTGAGGAAAAAGAGGAGTTGACTTAAAAATAAAATTTGAAATCTTGAAATTTGGTTTTTCGCATGTTTTGCTCGAGACTAGCAAAATGCTGGTTGGGGGGTGTGTTAAGTGTTTAATTTTGGTCAAAATTCCCCTAATTTAGCGTTCAATTAGATCATCTAACCGTTCAATTTTACAAAACTTAGCTTGATTTTGAATATAAATCCAATTGACCATCCAAACCTTAATTTGTCAAAATCAACGGTCAGATGATCATTAGAGCTCATTAGATGACTAATGTATGGTTCAGATGAGTCTAATTTAGTCTATTCTTTTGCAGATCAACCAAAGGACGCACGGACGGCTGTGATTAAAAGATAATGGTGCAGATCATCTTAAAGGGCAATGGATGGACCAGATCACCCATGGAGATGGATGGAATAAAAATCATGGACAAAATGGAAAGAACATGTAAAGGGCAACTCCTTCCCCCGCTTCTTTCTTTCCTTTTCTTCCTTTTTCCTTTTCCTTTTCCTTTTCCTTTTTTCCTTCTTTCCTTTTTCTTTCTTTTTCCTTCTTTCCTTTTTCTTTTTCCCTTCCTCATTCTCACGTACCCAACTCTCTCTTGATATATTTTCTACATTCTCTCCACTCTCTCCTCTCTCCTCTCACCTTCTCCTCCTCTTTCCCACTCTCTTCTTCTCTCATTCTCCTTCATACTTTCTCTCCCTCTTCTTCTCCTTCTTACCCACCTCTTCTCCTCTCTTTGAAACTCTACCTCTCTTCTTCACCTCCTTTTCCACAGCCCCTACTTCCAACCATCACTATCACCTGCCCAGTTCATCGTTCGAGTCTTATTCTCCATTGGTGACCCGTCACCACTCTTCACAAGCATCTCCAATCCTCTTTCCCATAACTCTCTCTCTCTCTCTCTCTCTCTCTCTCTCTCTCTCTCTCTCTCTCTCTCTCTCTCTCTCTCTCTCTCTCTCTCTCTCTCTCTCTCTCTCTCTCTCTCTCTCTCTCTCTCTCTCTCTCTCTCTCTCTCTCGTCCTAGAGTTTCCCATCGCCCAGGCAGTCCTCTCTCTCGTTCTACCGCTAGCTCTATCACTCCCGCTTCCCTATCTCCACCCAACAACGTGCCCAGATCTTTCCAACGCAACAACACCAGACCAAAGGCGTCAATTTTCCATCCGCCTCTACTCCCCATAGTTTCCATCGTCTATGAAATGGACGCCACTAGGGTGCGGTGCCTTTCTAGGCCAAGCTTGAACCCACCTGCGCTTCTAGCGTTTCACCGGCCCGGCACAATCTCATCACCGGCCTAGACGAAGAACCCAAAAGAGGAGCACGCCCAGTGGTCTGCCCGTCTCATCAAATTCGGGGATCTTCTTCGGCAAAGTCCTCCATCGCCTCCGGACATTCCGGGGAAGGAAACCCAAAATGAGTTTTCCTTCCTTTCCTTCTTCCTCTCTTCTTCCCTTCCCTTCTCCTCTCTTTCCTTTCGTCCTTCTCTTCTCCCTCCTTCCTTTCTTTCCTTTTCCATCGGTTTCCTGGTTTTTATCTTAAAAACCATATTTTAACCAAAATTCCAGTTTTGCCCTTCCTCTTTAAAAGCAATTACAATTCTGGCCTTTTCTATTAATTCCATATGTGTTCCCAGTTTAATTCCATCTGTGTCCTGCTTTATTCCGATTTTTTTTATCTGCGTTTTTCTTATCCAGGAACTGTCCAATCTGAGACAGATCAATCAAGGCCAAACCTCTTAACGGTTTAGCCTTAATCAAAACAAAATCCTCAATTTCTCCTTTGTTTCTTAACGGAATTCAAATTAATTTTACAGGTTCATTCTTAGGACATCCCTAGACATAACCAATGCTTCTGATCTTAGATCTGAAATCCAAAAATCAATCTGAGCCATCCAAATCTTGAAAAGACAAATTAGCCCAGATCTCTTTGATTTTGATGAATCTGACAAAACTGACCTGTGGATCACTAATCAAGAATGGGTTGAAGATATCTGTAAAGGAGGATCAGCTTTTACAAGACCAGAAGTGAAGATTTTGATGAAAATTGATCTAGAGAAGTAGTTTTTTCTCATTATTTGATTTTGTTTGTTTTCTTTAAGAATTGGAAATTCTGTATTTTTGAGAAGTTTATTAGATCTGAACATTGATTCTTATTTTAATAATTCCAGTAATTGCGAGTGATTTATTTGTAATTTTAAATAATTAGATTTTATTGAAAACTCCATTTTAAATCAAGTCCTCGTGGGATCGACCCGTACTTGCATAAGCTACCCTACAATAGCCCGTGCACTTGCGGTAAAACATTCAACAGATTGTCCAAAACATAATATGATAACATGCAAGTAATCTAATAGAGAGGCCTTTCCTCTCATTAGAGAATAGATGGGACGTCTTTACATCCATTATGCTATACAATCATTTATCATTATGATCTACCTAGGATGATATAAATTGACATCATCATTGGGATAAAATCCATTATGGTGATTATTTTTGACATACAAACATGGACCGCATTGCTTGGCATTTCAACACTAACAACTTTCAATTATACAAACACGGATGGTCATAAACTCTATTTAAATAACAGTCCAAAATATTGTTGTAAGCACATTGCTTGGATGTTAAAGTCATCTAATATTGGTAATGTGTACAATGTAAGATACCGAAAGTTAGAGAAATCAGATAAACAAGTCTGATCAATCAAATCTAGGGCCACCATGATAATGTGAGGTACAACACCCTTGTGTGGTGCGCGCATGACTCGAGCATTTCCTAGAACTTAAAATTTTGACATTTAATTATCGTTAATGGCTAGGATAGAACCTACTCTATTCTTGAACCATCCATGGAGCACCATCCTACCTGCATTTCTTTGAAGCTCAAACAAAAAAGAAGAAAAAAGAAAAAGGAAAAAGAAAAAGGCAGAGTGCAAATATGAGTCTCCTATTTTTAACTAAAAAAAAAGTGGGTGGCCAAGAGCATTACTGGAGCATTCTATTCATGATTCTATCCATTCTTAACCTGATAAGTGGGCTAAACTCTCCACATCAATCGAGATGAATGAAAATCTTTGATCTTTCGATGATGATACAAACCATTGGTTTTCCATCTTTTTCGACCTTCCATTTAATTGCTAAGGACCCTTAGAAAAAAGTGAAGAAGGGAGGACCGTTTTAGGTTTGCTCACTATAAAATGCTTTCTAGAAAACTGAGATGGTTGTGAATCTTTGATCTTCACATTCTGTAGATGATACAAACCATTGCTTTTTCATCTTTTCTCACCTTTCATTTGATATTGAAGAAGGACCCTTCAAAAAGGAAGAAAATAGTGAAGAAGGAAGAAGACTGCTGCTTTGCTTACTATGTAATGCTTTTTAGAAATTGATTTATACGGAAGTGTAATGACTAAAATTTTGAAGATATTTTGTAAAAATGGTTTATTTTGAAAATTAATATATATTTCGTGATATTAAGATATTGGTAGATGTTTAATTTCAATTAAAATATAAAACAAAGGAATTTGTAAGAAAATCAGTATCATTCAATTCTACACTCGAAATGGAATCCAATGCCTTAAAGAACACTGAAAACAGAGTTCGTATGACCAAGTTATGGGCATTTGAAGATGAGAGGCATTTGTGTAATTTGAACTTAAAAACAAAAAAGGGATGAAAAGACAAGGGGTCATTTTGATAACGACACCCCCTGCGTTGTCTCCTTCCTCAGGCCAGGCGATGCACATCACCGCCATGGGACGGCACCGCCTTCTCTACTCTATAAATTCCCCCACTCCCCCCTTTCCATCACCGTGTTTCCCCGACTCAAATCCGGTTCATGACCATCTTCGGCAAGGAGGGTTTCAGCCGGCAGTCCATGCATGTGAGAGGCTCCATCTTGAGTCCCCAAGTGCGACAGGCTGCATCGTTGGATTTCTAGAAAATAAACTAAACGGGTGAAAACCCGTCAAAGGCCTAACATCCTGGGGGCGTACAGGTGTGACGCGCGCCCATGATGAACTCCCTAAGGCGATAGTTGCATGCGTGCGGCATGCAGGGGAATGTCGACTCGACCGGGATGTGCACACATCCTAGGAACCATGATGCGCGGGCCCTACGTGCACCATTCTGGTTTGTCTATTGATGCGCGACACTAAAAATGACATTAAGGAGGCTATATAACTCCGATCGACGATCTGAAGGAGCCGTTCCACTCGTAATTATAAAGCGGAACTAATTATACAATAACATTTAGGAGCAAGAGACTATTTAAGGCAACTATAGCCTAAAAATTATAGAGCTCTCATGAACCCACAATATCAACTGTGATCAAACCTCATGGATTGATCTAATAGAGGCCTTAGGACATTCTTAGTCCAAGATCGACCCAAGAATTACGCAAATCACCCTTTCAAAAAACCCCAAATCATATAGATCTAGCTGCTGACCTGTGAATCTAGAAATAATACGTGAATTTTATAATATCAAGGACCTCACCAAAGTACTCTAGCACTCGAATTGAAGAGAGACTCGAGTTAGGTGGCACCGGTCGAGGTAGGCAGACTGATACTACTAAGTTTTCAAATGCATTCCAAAACCCTAAATGATTTACGTGACACATTTAGTATGCTTTTTGAGATGTGATGTTTTATACTAGCATGCAGCATTGTTTTCATGGTTTAGGGCTTGAATGCAATTATTAGCATAAAAGATTTTATATATGGCCTGCATGTTTTGAAAATGATTGCATAAATTGTCTGATTTACGATGATTGAGATTTGGGTTATTCATATATGCTTTTTGGGCTATTGAGCCTAGTGGGCACTATGCTGAGAGGTTGTACAGGGTTGACCTCCTGGCCTCTACCACCAAAGGGTGGATGGTATCGCTACCAAGAATAGCATTTTCCCTTCCTTGACTGCTATGGTAAACAGGGATGACCACTGAAGGTGTTCACGGCACCCTTTTGAGGACATATCCATAGTCGTTGTGGAGGACTAAGGTGGGTGGGTCTCCAAATACCAGAGCCACATGATTCTAGCTGTGTGTTGATCATGAGCATAGTTGACCCTATGATTTCAATTTTATCGATATGCATATAGCATTGAGATGGTCATATACGAGTACCCGTGACCGGTCAGTTTGAGTGATTTATTGAAAGGCCCATATGCATGATATCCATGGCAAAGTCCTTATCTGCTTTGTCTAATTAGTATTTTAAGATTTTTCATATTTACTATTATCATTGATTTGTCCACTTGTATCAATAATTAGTTTGCTTGATGTGTTGCCAAAATTTATGCATATATGAGTTGATTTATTATGCTTGCCCTTCATATTCTTCATCGTGCTAATTTATGAATCTCATAGTTTATGCATACACTCTCATGTTTATCCAAAAACAGAACTGCATGTCCATATGACTAAACTTAGCATAATTCCTCTTGCATATCGAGTTTTCAAAATAGTAATATCAAGTTACCTACTGAGTATGATGAATACTTAACCCAATCCATCATTATTACAGATCAAACAAAGTACACTTAGAAGGAACATCAAAGCGTGTTAGGGCTACAGGTAAGTGAGCACAGGTAAGGTTGAGTGAGCACTCATCTAGTAACCCTTTTTTGTATTGATGTAAACTTGGTTGTAAGTGCTTATTTGTAACTTGGGTTGTGATTAACAATCTTGGGAGTCGTAATTATTCATTTTTATGTTTTGTCAAAAACGTGCCATGGCCTTATGTATTATTTGTTCACCGAGATTTGTTAATGTGCTCAGGGTTTTTATACAAAAGTTTTACTTAAAAAGAAATTTTCACTGCATCCTTTTGCACAAAATTGTTTTAAAATAGAGATCAATCTCGCTGTTTTTATAAAAGTTGCATTGTCAAAACCCAGGTCGTTTGAGTTGGTATCAGAGCACAGGTTCATGTTATTCACAGCCCAGTTATGGAATAAGGCCTTATAATCAAGGTACATTAATAGGAAAAAAATAGTTAGGATAGCACGATAGAGTCCCCTAAAGGTAGGTACTGGCCTCGTAACACAGATGCCACCAAGGAGAAGAGGAGGTGTAGCCCCAAGACCTGTTAACCCTCCAGCTGATTCATCTGGGTATGGGAATGGAATGGCCGAAGCCTTTCAGCTATTCATGCAACATATGGGGCAGTTCATGCAGAACTAACCACAAGCACCCATGGCAAGAGCCTCTTCTCTAGAAAGAATTGATGATCGGGCAGAGGCCTGACTTGAGTGATTTCAAAAAATGGCCCCATCATTTTCAGGAGAAGATGAGTCAGCGACAGTCGAGAAATGGATCTTTGACATTGAGAAGTTATTTAAGTCCATGACAATTCTAAAGGATAGAAAGGTTGCCATGGCTGGTTTCGTACTAAAAGGCGAAGCAGGCTTTTGGTGGGAAATGGTCGAAAGGACGTATTTTGGAGATAATGATGTTATATCCTGGGAAGAATTCAAACTAGTATTTAATGAGAAGTACTATCCCTGCCATGTGTGAAAATAGAAGGAGAAAGAATTTATGAACCCATAACAAGGCAACCTCTCCATACAACAATATGAAAATAGGTTCATAAGTCTTCAAATATTCGCACCCAATGCTTGCTCCACCGAGGAAGATGCTGCAAAAAGGTTTGTTGATGGATTACACCCAGGCCTCAGGAACAGAGTAATAGGGTTTCAACCAACCACTGTAGCAAAGGCAGTGGAAATGGCGTCTCTCTTTGAAAAGGATTTTCAATGGACACAAGCTGCTAGGGAAGTGAAGAACAACAATGGGGGGAGAAACAATAAAGGTAAAAGACCCATTCAACCTTCTGGATCTCGACACTCACATAAAAGACCTTTCGACCCTAAAGGAAGAAACCCAGAATCCAAGACTTTCCCCAAATGCAAAAATCGTGTACCTTGTCCCATTTTATGTGTTTTAACTGCAGAGAGGCAGGACATATAGCCAGGAATTGCCTTAAGAAGAAGGAGGAGGAACATAAAGAAAATCACATTCCTTGAAGCCACGGAAGAGTATTCGCCATCACTTCAGGGTAGGCTGGGGCATCTAACACCGTAGTAGAAGGTATGCTTTATATTTGTGATAGACTTGCCAAAGTATTATTTGATACTAGTTCTACTCATTCTTTCATATCATGTGAGTTTGCTTCTTCCATGGATATTATAGTTCGAGATTTAGACTTCTTCTTAGAAGTTATGACACTCGTAAGCAAGTCAATTTCACACAAACGTACTTCTAGGATGTTCCGATTATAGTCGAGGGCAACCAGATGAACGTAGACCTAATCCACCTAGATATGATAGACTTTGACGTCATACTTGGGATGAATTGGTTAGCCTCGCATAATGCAACAATTGATTGTGAAAAGAAGAAGATTATTTTTCACCTTCCCGGAGGTAGGGTGGTCTCCATACAAGGGAGGAAGGATTATTAAGGAGCATGTGTTATCTCCGCAATTAAGGCTACAAAGCACATTGCTCAGGGGTGCCCATTCTTTTTGGCTAAGATAGAAGCCACTGAAGATGCAAAGCCTAAGTTAGAGGAGGTAGATGTGGTTTATGAATTCTCAGATGTGTTCCTTAAAGACTTATCGGGGTCACCACCACAGAGATAAATAGATTTTACTATTGACCTGATACTTGGCACAACCCCCATATCGAAGGTACCTTATCGGATGGCTCCAGCAGAGTTAAAGGAGCTGAAGACCCAGTTGCAAGAGTTGCTAGACAAAGGGTTCATCAGACCTAGTGTATCTATAATATCCTTAATTTTTAAGATAAAATAGGAAATTATTAAATAAATTAAAATAAAAATTTATGAATGAAATTTTTTCCTAAAAACATAATAATTAGAAAGTGATCGTCGATACGAATCCAATGCCACCAAGAACGCGAAAAACGGAGCTCAAACGAGGGAGTTATGAGCCGTCAAAGTTGTAAGGGCAAATTGGTCTTTTGACAGAAACGTGTTACACAGGGGTCCAAATTAATAACGGCACCCCTGTCTACACACGTCTCTACCAGTCCGGCGAAATCGCCAGAGAGACGTGGGAAGAGACGTGTGGGGAAGAGTTTCTCTTCCCCAAGACTCTAAAACCCTATATCTATGCTCCTCTAGGAGCCAAAACGCTCCACTTTGAGCGTTTTCCCTGAATGCTACGCAAAACCCTAGCCCTGCAAAACTTGAATTTTCCGGCGAGTGGAGCCCCGGCAACATGAGCAACCCCGACCAGGCACAAGGTAAGCCTCAAATCCGTGTTTTTTCTGTACTTATTAATTAGAAAATTAATTAGGAAAGTATTTAAAAATTAGGAAAAAAATCAGATTTTTGGGGGCTTTGTGCACGCTACTGTTGGAGCGTGATTTCACGGATCAAACCTTGTCCGTTTGAAAATCGCACCGTCCAACTAGTGCACACGAGACCCAAGAGCATACCCTTTAAACTTGGGAGTGATCCAACGGTGAAATTCTCTAGAAAACTCAAAAACCAGTACCTAGGGATGATTTTAGGAACTTGGGAAAAATCGTTTAAAAACCATGGTTTTTGGAAAAATTAGTGCAAAAGGAGCTCTGTAGCTCCGCCGGAGGCGACCGGAATCCGGTTGTCTTCTCCGGCGTCATCAACGGCGTCGGCGCCCTGGCACTAACGCCAGGACGCACTCGGAGACGCACTGAGGACGACGTCGTCGTCGTCGCACTCGTGCGCGGCACCGCACGCTTGTGGGACGGCCTCGGTTGGCTGTTGCGATGGGACCAGGACGCGGCGCGTCCTGGCGACCGTGGCGCACGCGCGCGTTCCGTTCGGCGTCTGCATCGGGGTGCGTCTTCGTGTGCCAGTGTACGTCGGTGTAAACCGGCGGAAAAGGGTGCCGCCGGTTTAAACCACTTTATGGTGGTCTGGCAGGCCCCATTTGAAGGTAGTTTTCACTAAAACTTGATTTTTGGGAGCTAGAGAGGTCCAAATCACGATCCGGAAGAGGCGTTGTGACCGTATTGACGACGCGGACCTAGTTTTAACTTAAAAACTTAGAAATGACAACTTTTTCTTTAGAAAAATTTTAAAATAGTGATGTGACATGTACAGGTGCACGTGAATATACCAGTTAAAGGAAGTTATTAGTAAGCTAGTGGTCTCACACTGAGGTAGGTGATGGCAACTAATGTTTTGCCTTGATATTTGAACCATGTTTAAACATAGCATCATGTGTGATTGTGTTTTAAAATGCAATTATTATTTACCGTGGATTTCATGCGACATTGCGTACAGGATGGTTATTCCAAATTGAAATCTTTTACTGAATAAACTTATTTAAAATGCTTTTACAAGTATGATGTTAATTAGTTATGCTTAATTAGAGTTTTATTTCTTATTGTATATATAGAAAATACATAGATTTACATGGAAATGAGAATAGAGGCTTATTAGCTGGTCCTTTTATAGGCTAACCCCAGGATGAGGGGCATGTCTTGGGGATTGCAAGTTATAAGTGCTCTTGAGTTTTAGCATATACATATGATTTCCGTGTTTTATATTTGATGACGGGTGCTCTCGCCCGGTGGGCGTCATGCTAGGAGGGATAGTAGGCCACCCACCTTCCGAGATTATGATGTGATGAGTTTGTGATATGATAGACACCTGCCCATAGATGGCATTCGGTAGGTGTTTGGTAACATGGATAGTCCACACTACCAGTCTGAGCCTTTCCATGGGGACAGACGCTAAGTCTCCCGTTATGGTGTCGACGGGGAGCGGCGGTGGTTGATACCCATGGAGGGTTGCCACTGCAGCATGATGACCCATATTCTTATTATGTGTGCATGTATGATGAGCATGGTTATAGATGATATGCCTGGGTGTGACGACACTCAAAGGTTGACTACATGTACTCCTGATCAGGGATGTTAGTGCGATGTGGTGGGACCCATTACCTTAGGGTGTCCTTATTCTAGATGTATGCTCCATTTTATTGATTCATGTCATGTTTTAACTCCGTGAATTTCATGTTTTATCATATGGAATAAATTGGCATTTATTGAACATGGCATTATGATATCACTATCTTCATAAATGTTAGATTTTTCATCAGTATTGTTCATTATTTCTTGCATTTATTACATTAATTGTCTATGTACCTACACTGACGATAGCTTCTTTGAGGCATTGCTTTGTTTTGCAATGCCTTAGATCTCGAGCGCGATAACAGGAAAGGCAAGGCTGTTGAGAAGCCGTGAGAGCTGCTGAAGACCATTTTTCTATAGTATTAGACAGTGATGTGAGTCATTAAACAGGATTATCATTTGGATTTTTATTATGGACTGCATATTTTATATTGGGATGTGATTTAGATCTTTGGACATATGTTGGACATTTATATGGGATGTTATGATGGATAGACCCTGGGCCATATTATTATTGTCTTTTGGACGTTTATTTGATTTAAAATAAAGGCGCCTATTTATTTGACATTGATTTATACGCGGATTATTTATTTATGTTTACATTACATGTACGTCATTTTGAGAAAGGAAAACTAACACCCGGAGTTTTTAAGATAGGTTTAGTAAAATGTTGAATAAAATCTTTTCTTATGGGATCCCAAATGCTCTTAATTAAAATGCAAAAAAAATAAAAATAAAAATAAAAAATGTCTTGAAAATCCGGGGTGTTAAAAAGTTGGTATCAGAGCCCAGTCTAGTCCATCATAATCCTTGTGAATGTCCATTTATATGTGAATAACAGTCCATAATAGTTGTAGAGAGAGAAACTATGAGAGAGGAACTTACACTTAGTGATATGTAAAATTTTGACAGATGGCTCCTCGGAGAAGGACAAGGTCTACCCCTGCTACACCCGTGGCTCCAGCTGCTGAGTCCTCTGATCAAGGGGATCGAGATGCCAAGTTATTGAATCGTTTAATGTCAGGACTCGTACCACTGGTACAGCAGCAAGTTAGGACAGCTGTTGACGCAGCTAACCCTATACCTATTCCACCACCTAAAGTGGCACCCATGGTTTCATCAGTTCAGTCCTCACAACCAGTACAGGAACCATCAGTACCTAGAGCCACGGAGGGCGATGCTACGAGTGACTCTAAGAAGACTGACAAATTATTGGAAAGGTTTCAAAAGATGGTGAAACCCTTTTATGGCGATGGTAACACGAAGGAGGCCGAGCGATGGTTATTTGAGGCGAAGAGGACATTCGACGCTATGAAGATCTCACCAGATGATCAAGTTAGAGTAGCCTCCTACCTGTTGAAAGGTGAGGCTGGCTTTTGGTGGCAGACTTTCACACTCACCTGACCAGATCCGACCGAGACGATGACATGGGCAGCCTTTAAACAGGCTTTCGACACTCAGTATTTTCCACCTCATGCATTGCAGTCCATGAAGAAGGAGTTTGCCACCCTGGAGCAGAGAGATATGACGGTTCAGCAGTACCTGAACCAATTTACATGACTGAGGAGATTTACACCGCACGCACTAGCCTCAGACACAGAGGCAACTGACAGATTTGTGGATGGGTTGACTCCTTGGCTGAGAGATCGCGTGATTTCTTCTCGACCCACTTCTGTATGAGATGCTGCTGATATGGCATCCCTGCATGAGAAGAACTCTCTCAGGAATAGAGGGAGTGCGTTCCAGCCCTTTAAGGGCAAGCGGCCATTTGGTGCTATGCAGACACATGGGGCATTAGGTCATCCACCACAGGCAAAATTTAAGAGAGACACTGAGAGGAAGAGATGTGATAGGTGCAAGGGTTGGCACCCTGGGCGAGGGTGCAATAGATTCGACTGACCACAGCAGCAGAGGCAGCCCCAACCACAGAGACAGTCCTATACACCTTACCAGAGACAGCCATACAGGTGTTTCAACTGTGGAGACGTTGGCCATTTCATTAAGGACTTCCCTAAGGGGCAGAGGCAGACAGAGATGGGAGCAGAGGCAGCTAACGCGCCACGTAGCCAGGGACGAGTATTTGCCATCTCATCGGGACGAGGCACAGGCATCACATCAGGTCGTAGAAGGTACTCTTCTAGTCTCGGATAGACATGCCAAAGTTCTTTTTGACACAGGGTCTACACATTCTTTTATATCATGTATTTTTGCATCTTGCTTTGATGTATGTATACACAAACTAGCATTTGGATTAGATATTATGACACCTGTGGGAGAAACAGTAGAGACTACAGAATATCTTAGAGATATACCTGTAGAGATATCAGGCGTGAGTATGGACACAGACTTCATCTTATTAGACATGGTAGACTATGATGTTATTCTTGGGATGGATTGGTTAGCCAACTATGGTGCTATGGTAGACTGCCGAAAGAAGCGAGTCACTTTTCTTATACAGGCAACCGAGAAATAGTGTTCCAGGGGTAGGAAAGATCGACGGTACATGCATCATTTCTGCTATGAAGGCGGCACGATTTTATGCACGAGGGTGTAATGCATTCCTCACATATGTGACTGTTGAGGAAAAGGAGCAGCCACAGCTTGATGAGATTGATGTTGTCCGTGATTTTACTGATGTATTTCCTGAGGAATTACCAGGATTGCCGCCAAGTAGGGAGATTGACTTCACCATTGACTTGGTGCCGGGTACATTGCCTATCTCTAAGGCACCATACAGGATGGCTCCAGCAGAGTTGAGAGAACTTCAGGTACAATTGCAAGAGTTACTGGATACGGGCTTCATCAGGCCGAGTGGATCACCATGGGGAGCACCAGTCCTTTTCGTGAAGAAAAAGGATGGATCACTGAGACTATGCATTGATTATTGGTTGTTGAATGGTGTTACTATAAAGAACCGATACCCTTTGCCACGCATAGATGATTTATTTGATCAACTCCAATCGGCACAAGTGTTCTCCAAGATAGATCTGAGGTCAGGGTATCATCAGCTGAGGGTTAGAGAAGAGGATATCTCGAAGACTGCCTTTAGGAGTCGTTATGGTCATTATGAGTTCCTAGTGATGCCGTTTGGATTGACGAACGCACCTGCAGTGTTCATGGATTTAATGAACCGTGTCTTTCGAGCTTATTTGGATAAGTTCGTGATTGTATTCGTGGATGACATCTTGATTTATTCGCCTAGTCATGATACACATAGGGAGCATCTCCACACGGTATTGGACACACTTCGTCGACATCAGTTGTATGCTAAATTCAGTAAGTGTGATTTTTGGCTAGACCAGGTGCATTTCTTAGGCCACGTTGTATCTAAAGATGGAGTGGCCATGGATTCAACAAAGGTAGAGGCAGTACTACACTGGGAGAGGCCCAAGACAGTGACTGAGATACGCAGTTTTCTCGGTTTGGCGGGGTATTATCGTCGCTTCATAGAGGGATTCTCTAAGATCGCATTACCATTGACCACCCTGACTAGGAAAGACACTCAATTTGTATGGACCGAGGCTTGCGAGGAGAGCTTCCAAGAGCTCAAGAGGAGACTTACTACTGCTCCGGTATTGACCTTACCATCTGGCGCAGGCGATTATGTAGTTTATTGCGACGCCTCCGGCAAGGGATTAGGAGCAGTGTTGATGCAACATGGGAAGGTAATTGCCTATGCGTCTAGACAGTTGAAGACACATGAGGTAAATTATCCAACACATGACCTGGAATTAGCAGCCGTGGTATTTGCGTTGAAGTCCTGGAGACATTATCTTTATGGTGAGAGATTTGAGGTATTCACTGATTATAAGAGCCTCAAGTACTTCTTTACTCAGAGTGAATTGAATATGAGGCAGTGCAGATGGATGGAGTATCTCAAGGACTTCGACTTCACCATACAGTACCATCCTGGGAAGGCTAATGTCGTTGCAGATGCCCTGAGTAGGAAGGCGGGTGTAATGATTGCCAATTTGACGACTCGGTCTAAGTTCTTTGATAGGATCTTAGAGGCACAGGGCAAAGACAAGGAAACACAGGATCTGACAGATAAGACAGATTTTTCGAGGGGACCAGATGGAGGAGTTAGATTTAAGGGAAGGTTGGTAGTACCAGCAAATGACGAATTGAAGCGCGAGTTACTTCAAGAAGCACACCAATCCCCTTATACAATTCATCCTGGGGGTACGAAGATGTATCAGGATCTCAAGAGGCATTTACGGTGGAATGGTATGAAAAAGGATGTTGGAGAGTGCGTTGCACGATGTTTGACCTGTCAGCAGGTCAAGGCTGAGCATCAGCGTCCATCAGGACTACTTCAGACACTGGACCTTCCACAGTGGAAGTGGGACCATATTACCATGGACTTCGTTCTAGGTCTTCCGAGGACCCTTAGCGGCCACGACATGATATGGGTCGTTGTGGACAGGTTGACCAAGTCTGCTCATTTCCTTCCTATCAGACAAAATCAGACCGTGGATAGCTTAGCGAAATTATATGTTAAGGAGATCGTCAGTCTACATGGCGTTCCCTTGACAATTATATCGGATTGAGATACGCGATTTACCTCAAAATACTGGAAGAGCGTGCAAGAGGCATTAGGGTCGAGCGAAATTCAGTGACATTCCATCCTTAGACAGATGGACAGAGCGAGAGGACCATCCAGACTATTGAGGATATGCTACGAGCCTGTGTTATGGATTGGAAGGGTAGCTGGGAAGTTCATTTACCTTTGGTGGAATTTGTTTATAATAATAGTCATCACGCTAGTATTGGCATGGCTCCATATGAGGCACTTTATGGCAGACCTTGTCGGTCACCTTTATGTTGGAGTGATGTAGGAGAAAGACGCGTGGTGACATCTGAGTTAGTGAAAGAATGTGCAGAGAAAGTCCAACTCATTCGGAAGAGGTTGCGACGGCTCACGGTCGACGAGAAAAGTTATGCAGACAAGAGGCGAAAAGACTTAGAGTTCTTTGAGGGCGAGCATGTATTCTTGAAAGTTTCTCCTATGAAAGGGGTGTTGAGGTTTGGAAATAAAGGAAAGCTTAGTCCCAGGTATATTGGACCTTTCGAGATCTTACGACGAGTTGGGTCAGTGGCATACCAGCTAGCCTTGCCACCACAGCTAGCAAATGTGCATGACGTCTTTCACGTGTCTATGCTGAGGAAATACGTGCCAGATCCCTCACATGTATTGGAGCAGATCCCAGGAGAGCTACAGGCTGACATGACATTTGAGGAGAGACCAGTGCGCGTCCTAGATACAAGAGTCAAGGAGTTAAGGAATAAGACCATTGCCTTGGTCAAAGTCCTTTGGCAGCATCATTCACTACAGGAGGCTACCTGGGAGACTGAGGAGATGCAAAAGATCCATCCAGAGTTATTTACATAGAGGTATGTAGCTAAATTTCGAGGACGAAATTTTTATAAGGAGGGAAGAATGTAATATCCTTAATTTTTAAGATAAAATAGGAAATTATTAAATAAATTAAAATAAAAATTTATGGATGAAATTTTTTCCTAAAAACATAATAATTAGAAAGTGCTCATCGATACGAATCCAACGCCACCAAGAACGTGAAAAACAGAGCTCAAATGAGGGAGTTATGAGCCGTTAAAGTTGTAAGGGCAAATTGGTCTTTTGACAGAAACGTGTTACACAGGGGTCCAAATTGATAACGGCACCCCTGTCTACACACGTCTCTACCAGTCCGGCAAAATCGCCGGAGAGGCGTGGGAAGAGACGTGTGGGGAAGAGTTTCTCTTTCTCTTCCCCAAGACTCTAAAACCCTATATCTATGCTCCTCTAGGAGCCAAAACGCTTCACTTTGAGCGTTTTTCCTGAATGCTACGCAAAACCCTAGCCCTGCAAAACTTGAATTTTTCGGCGAGTGGAGCCCCGGCAACACGAGCAACCCCGACCAGGCACAAGGTAAGCCTCAAATCCGTGTTTTTTCTTTACTTATTAATTAGAAAATTAATTAGGAAAGTATTTAAAAATTAGGAAAAAAATCAGATTTTTGGGGGCTTTGTGCACGCTACTGTTGGAGCGTGATTTCACGGATCAAACCTTGTCCGTTTGAAAATCGCACCATCCAACTAGTGCACACGAGACCCAAGAGCATACCCTTTAAATTTGGGAGTGATCCAACAGTGGAATTCTCCAGAAAACTCAAAAACCAGTACCTAGGGATGATTTTAGGAACATAGGAAAAATCGTTTAAAAACCATGGGTTTTGGAAAAATTAGTGCAAAAGGAGGGCATAAATGGATTCTAGAGAGAATTTTGAAGAAAATGGCGCAAAAATCACGCAACGGTGGAATTCTCCGGCGTCGTCAACGGTGTCGGCGCCCTGGCGCTGACGCCAGGACGCACTGGGAGACGCACCGAGGACGACGTCATACGACGTCGTCGTCGCACGCGTGCGCGGCGCCGCGCGCGTGCGGGACGGCCTCGGTTGGCTGTCGCAGTGGGACCGGGACGCGGCGCGTCCTGGCGACCATGACGCACGCGTGCGTTCCGTTCGGCGTCTGCGTCGGCGTGCATCTTCGTGCGCCAGTGTACGTCGGTGTAAACCGGCGGAAAAGGGTGCCGCCGGTTTAAACCACCTTATGGTGGTCCGGCAGGCCCAATTTGAGGGTAGTTTTCACTAAAACTTGATTTTTGGGAGCTAGAGAGGTCCAAATCACGATCCGGAAGAGGCGTTGTGACCGTATTGACGACGCGGACCTAGTTTTAACTTAAAAACTTAGAAATGACAACTTTTTCTTTAGAAAAATTTTAAAATAGTGATGTGACATGTACAGGTGCACGTGAATATACCAGTTAAAGGGAGTTATTAGCAAGCTAGTGGTCTCACACTGAGGTAGGTGACGACAACTAATGTTTTGCCTTGATATTTGAACCATGTTTAAACATAACATCATGTGTGATTGTGTTTTAAAATGCAATTATTTTTTACCGTGGATTTCATGCGACATTGCGTACAAGATGGTTATTCCAAATTGAAATCTTTTACTGAATAAACTTATTTAAAATGCTTTTACAAGTATGATGTTAATTAGTTATGCTTAATTAGAGTTTTATTTCTTATTGTATATATAGAAAATACATAGATTTACATGGAAATGAGAATAGAGGCTTATTAGCTGGTCCTTTTATAGGCTAACCCCAGGATGAGGGGCATGTCTTGGGGATTGCAAGTTATAAGTGCTCTTGAGTTTTAGCATATACATATGATTTCCGTGTTTTATATTTGATGACGGGTGCTCTCGCCCGGTGGGCGTCATCTTTAGGAGGGATAGGTAGGCCACCCACCTTCCGAGATTATGATGTGATGAGTTTGTGATATGATAGACACCTGCCCATAGATGGCATTCGGTAGGCGTTTGGTAACATGGATAGTCCACACTACCAGTCTGAGCCTTTCCATGGGGACAGACGCTAAGTCTCCCGTTATGGTGTCGACGGGGAGCGGCGGTGGTTGATACCCATGGAGGGTTGCCACTGCAGCATGATGACCCATATTCTTATTATGTGTGCATGTATGATGAGCATGGTTATAGATGATATGCCTGGGTGTGACGACACTCAAAGGTTGACTACATGTACTCCTGATCAGGGATGTTAGTGCGATGTGGTGGGACCCATTACCTTAGGGTGTCCTTATTCTAGATGTATGCTCCATTTTATTGATTCATGTCATGTTTTAACTCCGTGAATTTCATGTTTTATCATATGGAATAAATTGGCATTTATTGAACATGGCATTATGATATCACTATCTTCATAAATGTTAGATTTTTCATCAGTATTGTTCATTATTTCTTGCATTTATTACATTAATTGTCTATGTACCTACACAAGCGATAGCTTGCTAGGCATTGCTTTGTTTTGTAATGCCTTAGATCTCGAGCGCGATAACAGGAAAGGCAAGGCTGTTGAGAAGCCGTGAGAGCTGCTGAAGACCATTTTTCTATAGTATTAGGCAGTGATGTGAGTCATTAAACAGGATTATCATTTGGATTTTTATTATGGACTGCATATTTTATATTGGGATGTGATTTAGATCTTTGGACATATGTTGGACATTTATATGGGATGTTATGATGGATAGACCCTGGGCCATATTATTATTGTCTTTTGGACGTTTATTTGATTTAAAATAAAGGCGCCTATTTATTTGACATTGATTTATACGCGGATTATTTATTTATGTTTACATTACATGTACGTCATTTTGAGAAAGGAAAACTAACACCCGGAGTTTTTAAGATAGGTTTAGTAAAATGTTGAATAAAATCTTTTCTTATGGGATCCCAAATGCTCTTAATTAAAATGCAAAAAAAAAAAATGTCTTGAAAATCCGGGGTGTTACAATATCTCCTTGGGGAGCGCCAATCCTTTTTGTCAAGAAAAAGGATGGGTCAATGAGACTCTACGTTGACTATCGAATGTTGAATAGGGTCACAATGAAAAATAAGTACCATTTACCCCGTATTGATGACATGTTTGATCAACTTCAGTCAGCCCATGTCTTTTCCAAGATCGATTTACAGTCTGGATATCACCAACTTAGGGTCAAAGAGGAAGACATCCTAAAGAGACAGCATTCAGAACTAGATAGGGACCCTATGAGTTTAGAGTAATGTATTTTGGACTAACAAATGCACTAGCCACATTCATGGATCTTATGAATTGAGTGTTCAAAGCCTATCTGGAGAAGTTTGTTATAGTATTTGTGGATGATATTTTGATCTACTTAGAAACTCTTGAGGACCATAGAGAACATTTACGAGTAGTACTGAGTACACTTAGAGCACACAAATTATACACAAAGTTTAATAAGTGTGAATTTTGGTTAGAAGAAGTGAATTTTTTGTTCATGTTATATCCAAAGATGGCATTGCGGTTGACCCAGCAAAGGTTGAGGCTGTGGAGAAATGGAGTATGCCTAAAACAGTGACAGAAGTAAGGAGTTTTCTTGGGCTTGCAGGATACTACCATAGATTCATCGAAGGATTTTCATGCATTGCCTTACCCCTAACTAAATTAACCATAAAGGACAAAAAGTTTGAGTAGGATCAGGCATGAGAGGACAGTTTCCAAGAACTAAAGAGGCGGTTAACCACTGCACCAGTACTTACTCTACCATCTGGGAGTGGCAGATTTGAGATATATAGTGATGCCTCTCAATAAGGGCTAGGCCGCCTGCTTATGCAAAATGGCAAAGTAATTGCCTATGCTTCTAGACAATTGAAAAAGCATGAGATTAATTACCCTACCCATGACTTAGAGCTTGCTGCTATAGTCTTTGCCCTAAAAATCTGGAGACACTATCTGTATGGAGTAAATTTTGAGATTTTTACAGATCACAAAAGTCTCTAGTACATCTTTTCACAATAAGACTTGAACATGCGACAAAGGAAATGGATGGAGTACTTGAAGGACTATGACTTTTCCATCCAATACCATCCAGGGAAGGCTAATATAGTAGTAGATGCTTTAAGTAGGAAGACACAAGGAAAATGTGCAAGTTTACATTTTATGAGATGGAAGTTATTGCAAGAGGTGATAGAGTGCAGACCTGAAATAAGTCATGGGAAGTCCATTATAGCAAACCTAATTAGAAAGTCCACTATCAATGAGAAAGTTAAACAAATGCAAAAAGATGATGCTAACATACAAGCATTAGTTAGAAAACCAGGATTTGTCAAGGAAGCGGATGATAGTGTTCGCATGCAAGGGAGATTAGTAGTACCAGCCAATGATGAAAAAAGACAAGAAATCTTGAAAGAAGCACATCAATCTAAGTACACTATTCATCCTGGTGGAACAAAGATGTATTAAGATCTGAAGCGACATTTCTGGTGGAATGGTATGAAAAGAGATATAGGAGAATTTGTAGTAAGGTGTTTGACTTGTCAACAAGCTAAGGCTAAACATCAGAGACCGGCAGGATTACTACAACCACTTGAGCTACCAAAATGGAAGTGGGATCGTATTATGATGGACTTCATCCTAGGGCTACCTAAGACGTCTAAGGGACATGATATGATATGGGTAATCATCGATCGACTAACCAAGATGACACATTTTCTTCCTATACGACAAAGTCAATCCACTGACAGCCTATCTTAGTTGTATATTAAGGAAATAGTTAGTTTGCATGGGATACCACTTAGCATTATTTCCGACAGAGATAGTCGTTTTACCTCGCAATTATGGAAGTCACTGCAAAAGCCATTGGGATCCTCATTAAGTTTTAGCACGTCTTTTCACCCTTAGACTGATGGCCAATCTGAGCGTACGATTTAGGTATTGGAAGATATGTTAAGATCGTGTGCAATTGACTGGAAAGAGAGTTGGGATGAAAGTTTACCCTTAGTTGAATTTGCGTATAACAATAGCTTCCATTCAAGCATTGGAATGGCTCCCTATGACGCACTCTATGGAAGGCCTTGTCAATCACCTGTGTGTTGGAATGAAGTAGGTGAAAATAGAATCGTACAGTCAGAGTTAGTAGAACAATGTGCAAACAAGGTGAAGCTTATTCGAAGACAGCTTCTCGCAGCTCAGAGTCGACAAAAGAGTTACGCTGATAAGCGGCACAGACAGTTGGTATTTGAAGTTGGAGACCATGTTTTCTTGAAAATATCTCCAACCAAAGGTGTTATGAGATTTGGCTTGAAAGGTAAACTTAGTCCTCGATTCATTGGACCATTCGAAATCCTGGACAAAGTGGGAAAGACTGCCTACAGGATAACACTACCACCGCAGTTATCGAAAGTCCACAATGTGTTTCGCATATCCATGTTAAGGAGGTATATTGCTGACCCCACACATGTACTTGAACAGGTACCAACCGAGCTACAATCGGACTTGACCTTGGAAACAAAATCGGTATAGATTCTGGACAAAAGGATCATGATGCTACGACATAAAGACATTCTATTAGTTAGAGTTTTGTGGAGGAACGCGTCTATCGAAGAAGAAACCTAGGAGGTCGAATCTAAAATGAGAAAGAATTACCCTAAAATCTTTTCTAGTAATGGATTGTAGAATTTTGAGGACGAAATTCCTTGAAGGGGGTACTGATGTAATGACTCAAATTTTGAAGATATTTTGTAAAAATAGTTTATTTTGAAAATTAATATATGTTTTGTGATATCAAGAGACTAGTAGATGTTTAATTTTAATTAAAATATGAAACAAAGAAATTTGTGAGAAAAATCAATATCATTAGATTCTACACTCGAAACGAAATCTAACACCTTAAAGAACACTGAAAATAAAGTTCGTATGACCAAGTTATAGGCATTTGAAAATGAGGGGCATTTGTGTAATTTGAACTTAAAAATGAAAAAGGGCTGAAAACATGGGGGTTTGTTTTAATAACGACACCCCCTACATCGTCTCCTTCCTCTAGCCAGGCGGTGCACAGCACCGCCATACCTATACGAAGCTGGAAAAATGGTGGCACCACCTTCTCCACTCTATAAATTCCCCCACTCCCCCCTTTCCATCATCGTGTTTCCCCGGCTCAAATCCGGCTCACGACCATCTCCAGCAAGGAGGGTTTCGGCTGGTAGTCTAGGCGCAACAGGCTCCATCTCAGGTCCCCAAGTACGATTCTCCTCCCCACTCTACTCCTCTCTCTTCCCTCTCCCTTTTCTCCTAGATTCCAACTGGATCTGGTAGGTTTTTCGGCTGGAAATAGCTGGATTTCTGGGAAATAAATCAGACAGGTGAAAACCTGTCGAAGACCTAACATCTCGGGGGCGCACAGGCGTGATGTGCACCTGTGATGAGATTCCTAGGGTGACAGTCACGCATGTGCCGTGTGCGAGTGGATGCCTGACTGGACCGGGGCACACACATGTCCTAGGAATTGTGACATGCAGGCCCTACGCGGACTATTCTAATTCGTCCGTTGACGCTCGACACTAAAAATGCCATTAAGGAGGCTATATAACTCCGATCGACGGTCTAAAAGAGCCGTTGCATTCGTAATTACGATGCAGAATAATTATATAATAACATTTAGGATTAAGAGACTATTTGAGGTGACTATAGCCTAAAAATCATAGAGATCTCATGAACCCACGAGATCAACTATGATCAAACCTCATAGATTGATCTAATAAAGGCCTTAGGATATTCTTAGTCCGAGATCAACCCAAGAATTATGTAAATCAACCCCTCAAAAAATCCCAAATCATATAGATCTAGCCATTGACCTGTGAATCTAGAAATAATACATGGATTTAATAATATCCAGAATCTCACAAAAGTACTCTAGGACTCAAATTGAAGAGGAATGCGAGTTAAGTGGCACCAGTCGAGGAAGGTAGATTGATACTACTAAGTTTTCAAATGCATTCCAAAACCCTAAATGATTTACTTGACACATTTAGTATGCTTTTTGAGATATGATGTTTTATACGAGCATGCAGAATTGTTTTCATGGTTTAGGGCTTGAATGCAATTATTGGCATAAACAGATTTTATATATGGCTTGCATGCTTTGAAAATGATTGTGTAAATTGCCTGATTTACGATGATTGAGATTTGGGTTATTCATATATGCTTTTTGGGCTATTGAGCTTGGTAGGCACTATGCTGAGAGGTTGTACGGGATTGGCCTCCTGGCCTCTACCACCAAAGGGTGGATGATATCGCTGCCAAAAATGGCATTGTCCTTTCCTCGACTGCTGTGGTAAATAGGGACAACCACTGGAGGTATTCACGGCACCCTTTTAAGGACATATCCATAGTGGCTGCGGAGGACTATGGTGGGTGGGTCTCCAGATATCAGAGCCACATGATTCTAGCTATGTGCTGATCGTGAGCATAGTTGACCCTATGATTTCAGTTTTATCGATATGCATATAGCATTTAGATGGTCGTATACGAGTACTCGTGACCGGTCAGTTTAAGTGATTTATTAAAAGGCCCATATGCATGATATCTATGGCAATGACCTTATCTAGTTTGTCTGATTAGTATTTTAAGATTTTTCATATTTACTATTATCATTGATTTGTCTGATTGTATCAGTGATCATTCTGCTTGATGTGTTGCTGAAATTCATGCATACACGAGTTGATTTACCATGCTTGCCCTCCATATGACTAAACTTAGCATAATTCCTCTCGCATATCGAGTTTTCAAAATAGTAGTATCAGGTTACCTACTGAATATGATGAATACTCAACCCAATCCATCATTTTTATAGATCAAACAAAGTACACTTAGAAGGAACATCAAAGCGTGTTAGGGCTACAATCAAGTGAGCACAGGTAAGGTTGAGTGAGGACTCATCTAGCAACCCTTTTTGTATTGATGTAAGCTTGGATGTAAGTGCTTATTTGTAACTTGGGCTGTGATTAGCGATCTTGGGAGTCGTAATTATTCATTTTTATGTTTTGTCAAAAACATGCCATGGCCTTATGTATTATTTGTTCACCGAGATTTGTTAATGATGCTCAGGGTTTTTATACAAAAGTTTTACTTAAAAGGAAATTTTCACTACATCCTTTTGCACAAAATTGTTTTAAAATAGAGATCGATCTCGCTGTTTTTATAAAAGTTGCATTATCAAAACCTGGGTCATCACAGGAAGCAACTTACAAACAGGTACACATGCATGCGTAAGATTAGAATGATATTATTTAGTCACCCATTTTACTTTTAGCAGTAGGTAGTTTGCGCCCGGAAAAACCAATAGAACAATATATAGCTAATAGCAGCAATTTTTTGCTTTTAGCACCAGTAATATCTAGCTAAAAAAAAAATCCACATTTTGTATGCAGTTCATTGTTTTTAATATGCTCTTGTCTATTCTTGAAATGCCCTTCCACCTATTCTCAATATACTATTTTATGTATTTTCTAATTCTTCTACATAAATATATATTTTATTTTATTATACTTCCATAAGTTCGCCATTTCATCCTATTCATACCCGTGTATATTATGTTTAGCATAGATGAGGTTTGCACGTAAATAAGATACTGATTTGACATGGAATTGGATTTTCACCTGGAAACAGGAACACAATTTCCGTTTCCACAAGGGTTCCATGCACATTATACTAACTAAAGATGCCCAAGTACTATTTGCCAAGTATATTATTATAAGGTTGTCACTGTCCGTCAAAGAGCTGGCGTATAAACAATTGATAGGCTGTATGAGGGCAGCCCAGGGCACAAAGCTATCGTGCCGGCTTCGGGCGAACGGGTATTCTACATAAGTAGAAGTAGAAATTGGTGAGGTCATCCTATCACTTGCCGTGCTCACCTTAGCAAATGCCTGTTTATGGGTCCATACGCTTTGCAGACCAACAGTTCAATTACTCCCTCGAGTCTACTATTTTGGAGAGAGATGACTTCTAAACGCTCAATAAAATTATATATACAAGTGAAGAGTTATTGACCAAATCACTCACACACTCTTAAATTTGAAACGGAAAGATGCTATTCAAATCTGAGATACAGAGAACTTTTAAGAAGAAGTCGGGTTACATGGTCCATCAATCTCTCTCTTTCTCTCTCTATTTTATTCTTCTCCCTCCACCATCTCTCTGCTGACCATGGTTGGTTTTGGACAATTCCACACTTTTGAGCATTGACGCATACCAACTCTTCGATGCTCTCTCTCTCTCTCTCTCTCTCTCTCTCTCTCTCTCTCTCTCTCTCTCTCTCTCTCTCTCTCTCTCTCTTTTCTTTTTGAATGTTCAAAATACTAGTCCTAGTAAGTGTACACACTCAATAGGAGAGAAAGAGTACATGCCCATTTTTCATGCATGTGGAACTATTTCTATTAGATCTAACCCACTTCACATATTAGGAATGGCTTAAATAGGCTAAAAACTTAAATTTCATGCTGACCAGATATGTAACTCAAAAATCACAATCATCCCTTTTTATTAAATTTTTTAAAGATCCAAAATAAGTGCCTAAGATTGTTCACTTGCATTATTATCTGGTCACCTATTTTTGATATTCTAAATACGATGAATGACTTAAATATAGAAATTTTTTGTAACATGCATAAAAAAGGCGTTATGCTCCGTCCTCTCTTTTTAGAGTGTATGATAGTTTATTCTACGGAAGACTAGAAATAGTGAGCTGGAAACCCTCTCTCTCAATCATGCAGCTTTTCTTGAAAAGAAGAAAATTAGTGGCGTCCAAAACACGGTCATTGCATGCACTACATTTCCTTCCTTGGCGGCTATTGTTTTTGTGGCTTAGAAATCCTTGCAATGGACCTAAGTGGTCCAAAAGTACATATATACAGGTGGGTGTATGATTCAAACTGTTCATTTTCTTGAGGGTATATTATATTAGATACGCCAATTTCTCAATTAACTAAGTAGGCCGAATCTACCTATTTAATCAATGATTCAAAATCCAAAAACAACGAGGTTTTTATCATTAACAATATGCCGTACGTGCCTTTTAGCGTGTGAAATATGAGACTATCTACACGCTCAAACACCCAATAAGATCAAATACCCTATAGGAAGGGAAATGTCGATGCGACTTTTCAATTGGGTCCCTTTTGAGCAAAATCGGAGGATTTTGACCAGCACAGGAAGTTCAATATTCCATTTTTTTATGCAGTTGGTAGTTGATTTTTTGACTTGCTCAACCTGACTTGACTCAGTTGCGATATAAAAGCAGCAACACTGACAATCAACGAGACACAATCTGCTCCACTAACCATAACTCCAATGACTTCCGAAGCCTTGTCATTGTGGGCAGCCTGGATCCACAGGGCGGATGTAATTCTTGCCGGACTGGCAATTTGTTGGCTTGTGTGGGTCATTAAGATCAAGAAATCTCGCAATGGGAAGTTAGTGTTGCCGCCAGGACCGCCAGGTCTACCGTTGCTTGGTAACGTTCTCTCATTAGAAACCAATCTGCACCTTGGTTTCTCAAAATTAGCCAAGAAATATGGCCCGATCATCAAACTCCAATTTGGCAGCAAGGTGTACGTTATATTGAGCTCAGAAGCCGTCGTGAAGGAAATGTTCAGAGATAATGCTCCCACATTCAGCAACCGCGATGTGGGGCTCACTCAACGAATTATCTCATATGATGGCAATGATGTTGTGTTCAGCCCATATGGGGATACATGGCGCTTGCTCCGGAAATTATGTGTCCGAGAGCTTTTGAACAATTCAAATGTTGATGCTTCCCGCGAGGTCCGGAAACAGGAGCTTCGGCGCACACTGATCGATCTCTATGGGAAATCTGGGACCGCAGTCAATCTCCATGAGGCCATACTCCGAACCATCTTCAGCACTATGACTAGCACGCTATGGGGTAGCCCACCTAAGGGGGAGGATGGGAGTGATACTGGAAAAGAATTTGATCAGGTGGCTGCAGAAGCCACCGAACTGGTGGGAAAACCCAATCTTTCTGATTATTTCCCATTTCTAGCGCGGTTTGATCTGCAGGGAGCGCAATGCCGGATGACGAGGCTGTTGTCGTGGTTCGATCGCATCTTTCAGTCAATCGTAGATCAAAAACTGAAAACTATTAGAGCAGAACAAAAAGGAAAATCTGAACGACAAGGAAACAAAGATTTTCTTGATATCCTTTTGGAGATTATGGAGAAGCAAGATCCAAAGACACCCTTGAACTTGCTTCAAATAAAGGCGACTTTGCTGGTAAGTCTCAACGGAAACATGATACCTTGATCACTTACGAGTGCTTTTTCGTCCCATTTTACCTTCACGTAGCTGCCGTGCAATTTTGCTCTACCCGTCACTTGGATTCCCAGTTGACTAAAAGCTAAAGCTGGTAAAAAACTAAACTAACAATATTTAAATGCCTAGAGTTACGATAAACCAAAGTACTTTTAAGTCTGGAGTCAAAGCACTCGAACTTTTCTACGAAGGAGTCTACCATTAGACGATCAATCTAGTTCATCTAATATCTTTAGGTAAGTTTGAATATTTCGTAGTCCAAAATTTATAAGGATTAGATGACTTTAACATCTAAAAGGTTTTTCTTTTAATAGATGACAAGAAACTTCGTAAGCAACGGTCTGTATTCAATGACCAAAAATATGATTTTGTAAGTTGTTGTCAATATATCTCATTAATTATTTACAATATATCAAAAGTGAAACCAGTTGGATAAATAATTTAGATCATCCAGATGGGCCGTTCATCCAGTAAGTCTAACATAACCCTCATGTGAAAGGCTTTTTTTTTTTGGGCTCTTGCAGGTGGACCTAAACATAAGCTCATCTACTTGGTTTGGAGATTAATTTCATGGAGAAGTACTACTTGAGTCCTATGCACCACACACAAGTTAATGATGTTATGGCCCCACTTTGCTATGGTGGGCTCCAATTTTGGTTGATCACACTTGTTCATTTGATTTCTCTTATTGTAGATTACTACTAACCTACTAACCCTCAATAGCGTTGATTGACTTTGGAAATTGAAAGGTGTACATTCATGCATCCAAAAATGAATGGTAATAAACATTGTTAATAGAATAGTCTAAAATGAGCGAATTGAAAGTACGGTTATTAGTTGTTATAAACATCCAGCCCTAGTGATCTTTAACATAAGACATCGGGAGTTAGATAATTAGACAAACGGCCCCGATCAAGCAAAGGTTGGGCCCAATATGGTAAGATGGCCGCAGCACCCTTGCCTCTGTGCTACACACAACTCAAGTATTTGATAAATGAATTCAAACCCATAATCTCTTAGTTACTAAGGCTCTCACGCTATAAAAGCTTAAGCTGATAGAAAATGGGCCTACAATATTTACATATCTAACAAATGGACGGTGAGATGTATATACTTGCCAAATTCAATTGGACGTGGAAGATTCTATTGCTAGCGTTGCTCCAGCCGGTGAGACTTTGGAACAGTTTGGTGTATTTAGCTTACCACAAGTGTATCTCCGTCTCATTTCTTTCTTTTTGCATATATTATGTATTGCCAGCACAAAACAAGTTAATTAAACAAAACTTCATCTTCTGTGTTTTGTTGCATAATAGGATATGGTGCTTGCCGGAATTGACACGAGCTCGACCACGCTAGAGTGGGCCTTTAGTGAGTTGTTGCAACATCCAGAGATGATGAAGAGGGTCCAAGACGAATTGGTGGAGGTGGTTGGGAAGGATAACTTTGTAAACGAATCTCATCTATCTAAGTTGCATTATCTAGATGCAGTGGTGAAAGAAACACTTCGTTTCCATCCGGCGATTCCGCTATTGATCCCTCGCCCTGCGACCATGGCTAGAACTATTGGTGGTTACGACATCCCTGAGGGCTGTAGTGTTTGGGTGAACGTGTACTCTCTTCATATGGATCCAACAGCTTGGGAGAACCCTACAGAATTCCGTCCGGAAAGGTTCTTGAATTCTTTAAGTAATCGGGATTACAATGGCAATGATCTCAACTATTTGCCATTTGGTTCAGGCAGAAGGGTGTGTGCCGGGATACCCTTGGCAGAGAAGATGCTTAATTCCATATTAGCTTCCTTCCTGCAGTCCTTCGATTGGCGACTACCGGAGGGAACGAAGCTTGATCTTTCGGAGAAGTTTGGGTTTGCTCTGAAGAAAGCTATTCCACTAGTTGCTATTCCAACACCGCGTTTACCAAATCCAGAGCAGTGGGATTAAACATAAGATTAGTGGGCATAGATGACGTTAATATGTTTTTGCATTTTAATAAGATCGCTGATATTAGCACGAAAATTTTCTGTATTGGCAAGAATATAGCGAGATAAAATCCTTTTACTTGGCTATTTGTCATGTTTCCTATTTTACTTCCCCCAGCTGCCTCGTAACATCTCTGGCATCCGACTGTGTTGCATCGGGAAATGTCACCGCCGGATGTTCGATCTCACTAACTAAAAGGTGCAACACGTTCAAGGTTTATAATTGTTTGGATCACCCGAAATACGAGCGTGCTAGCCAGTAATCAACTTCTTAACTGACCCCCTCCCTTGGAGCCCCCAACGGATTTTGGTTCCATTAAACCCTCTTTCTGGGATGTTATGCGAATTTGGTGATGATTTAGTTCCGGTGTGGCTGTAATCGCCACATGCTTGGATCTGTGGTGTTTCATCCAAAGGGTCGCCATTCACGAGGAGGCTCATTTCCATATCCAAATGTATTGCAGGAAACATTTCTAGCCACAAACAATCAACCGGTTAGTATCCTAGGTCTTTACAGTTGAAAGCCAAGGCCCTGCACTTGTTAGGAAAAGGTGGAAACGCATCCACGCAACCATAACGATCCAAACGGCGGTCCTTAAGGCTCAAGAAAACCATCTTGCAGATTATGAGACATTGTTGACATTACTTCCGAAGTCGTCATCATTGGGATTGCGTGTCGTAAGTCACCTAAGGTTTGATATTTATCAGACTGATTTTGAGGTGCAACACCGCCTCAACAATCTGCAACATTAAAAAAAATAAAAAGAAAAAGAAACAGGAAATGGAAAACTAAAATCAGCCAAAATTGCAAGAATGACGAAGAAATTACGAGATGCCAAACTTGCAGAAGATTTTTTATTCCCTTCCTTTTCTTCACCTTCCCCAAGGTCGTGATCCCTTGTTTTGCTGGATATATATAGGAATATTTTACAGACCCTGCGTACCGCTTAGCAGGAGTGCAGTAGCATGTAGAACAATGGCTGGACGGCTCAGATCAACCACTGGTGTGCCCTACATTTTCATCTCTGGCTTTTCCCTGTGAAGGCTGATAATCGAACGTGATGCTTTAAATTTTTTTTGGATAAAAAAGAAAAATTAGCCGAAGGGCGAGGTCCTATCATTGGGGAGCGGTGCTTATTTCAGCCAGCTTGAATTAAGCAGTTGACAACAAATCTTATCATTTTCCCCTCCAAATTCTTGCCAATACATAAAACGTTGGTGCCAATATCAGCGCCCATTAATCGTATCAAAGAAGGATAATGAAATACATCGCCCCTTGATCGTTCTCAATATGAGCCTTCATAAATTTTCACCCACGGCAAATGTCGATCAGACATGCACCCGAAAAGGATCTGACCGTACACCAAAACCTTCATCCCGTCAAAGCGTAGTTTGAAAGCGCCTAAATTTGGTTCATATGGTCAAGGAAGAGGAAGGAGAAGGAGATGGAGAAGCGGCAGAAATCCTTAATTAAAAGCGCCTCGAACATTTATATGGTCAAAGCTTAATCATTACCCACCGTCTCCACCGACCAAGAGAACAGTCAAACATGTTTTAACTTCTGATTTTCTGTCTAAGGATAAAGGAAAAGATAGCATTAACTGTGGGGACCGTATGGCAGAGGGTGGTAGAATAACCGGCACTTCACAAAGTAAAAATTTTCAAAAGGAGCGTATGGGGGCGCATATACTTAAAAATAAAATTGCTAAGTTATGAAGATGTTTTCTCACAAAGAAATGGATTGATAGTTCTAGACAAGTGAGTTCACAGTAGGCCATAAGGTCAATTCAAAACTATATATGTAATCCCGTTGATTAAGCAATGAAAATAGAATTGGTAAACTCTATCCCAGTGGCTAGGTTATGACTCATTTGATTTGAATTTGGAAAACGGTTTTGCAGGCAAAATAAGTTCCATAGCATGATCTTGGCAGATCACGTATACTTTACATGTCCCTGCAAGAGATACGTGTTATCTTGCGATCATGGAGCATAAGAGCTGAAATCCTTGTCTAGAGAGATCTTTGCCGAGAAAATTTTCCTATTGATCTATTGTTTGGGCTTGTCATTGGGCGGCTATGTCTCCCAAGCAAGCAGCTGGTAATCCGGAAAGCATGCAAGTTATGCCATTGTGGAAAAAATAGAGGAAAATGCTTTGGGAACGCAGAACAGGAACACATTTTCAACCAAGCTGGGCCTCAGCTTTGAATGATCTGGTCAATTTATGATATTTGGCCTGGCTTATATTGGATAGCCACTATTATTCATGATCATTAGATGATTTTAGCTGTGCCCTTTTAAGTAAAAATTTCAGCTAAGAAAAGTAGTAGCTAGAGTCCTCCTCTAGGCATGAAAATTTTCAAGTCGGCTAATTAAGTAGGGTAAACTGAACAAGATAAGCAGATCAGATCATATGAAAGTGGAGCCTAGCTAAGCGCATCCTTTTTCAGCGTCCTAATAGAAGAATTAAAAAATTAAAATTGAGAATAAAGGTGAGCCCCATGGTTGTTGAGGGTGAAATTGGAAAAATGATAGAAGGTCTTTTGTTTCACTAGTGGAATGTTTGTTAGTACTTAAACGTTGTTAGTACTTAAACGACTTGCCTATGGAAGCACCACATTTGATGAATGGGCATCACTTTTGGATGATCTCACCTATTCATTTGATTTTTCTGGCCTTGGATATCTATTAGAACAAAGGCATCGAGATTGGGTTATTCTAAATTAGATGGAAAGTTTTTAGATATAAGAAATGGACCATTAGAAACTTCTCATACCCAACGGTCTAAATTAAACTCTCCAAAACACAACTTTTGGAAAGCTATGTGTCCGATCCTTATGTTTTTTGTATATGAAGTGTTAAAATGTGATAGAAGTAGGATGAATGGGTTGGAACCCCCTTCATGCAAAAGGCAAATTGTTTCCATAGACACACCCATTAAGCATTGCTAGATTTACCCATAATATGAGGCATTGATTTTAGTTACATTGGATTTTTAATTGGAAAGCAAGAAATCAATTTCCATTTTCATGTGCATTTAGTTAACTCTATAGTTATTGACTATGATGCCTTGGATTTTTACAAACAATTTTTGAAAACTTTTTTGGAAATGATCAGAATCTTGAGTAATATTTTTTTATAAACATTTGAAACATATCAAATATATTAGTTTTCAAAACTGCCGTTCCAAGCCCCGATGTCTTATCAAAACTTCATATATAGCCAAATAGGTCCGTAGAAATAAGCACTATCATGACCCATTGGTCATTGCAAAAACAACATTAGATTATACTATAGCTTGAATTACACTAAATCTTTATATTTAGATCAAGGTTTATTGTCTCATTACATCATAATTCTAAATGTTCAATGTGTTTCTTTTTTTATTCTAAACCAGATAAGTAGCTAATTTCACTGTCATGCTTTCGCTCTCCCACTTCAAAGTTCTTGTTCTGCCTCAACTCTTTACTCCTGCCTATAAAACTAGCTTGAAAAATTATTGGTAGGAGTGAGTATGAGCACTCAATGAAAATTTCTAAGTTAGACAAAGCATGCAGAAAACACATGACTGCATATAGGTATTATGATATCAGCAATTAAATGCGATAAATCACACAAAGTGTTATAAGTCTCTATCAAAAGTACATAGTATTAGAAGTGGCACCTAATATCTAAAACATATCACATAGCATCAAACTGATCAAACAATATCATCTTTGAGGTTGATTGGCATAACTATAGATGCCAATATCATATCTTATCTCCTATGCACGTAAAGAGAACTAGCTTCTCCTACCTGCATTTGATCGTAGATACCACACAACTTACATCGATCCTCATGGGGGAGAGCAAATCACATTGAATGGAAGGTCCTATGACCCTTATAAATGCACAAAAACCTTTACCTCAGGCAGGTGTAAAATTTTCTTTGCAGCGTGTCAGTGACTAACTACACTCCTACTGTAGCAAGCAGAGGGCTCTTAGTACTTGCCCCAGGCTAGGCTTAACTTTTATGAGTTGCCTAATTTTAGGCTAGGCACAATTCTCTAGAGTCGCCTAATTTTCATTCATTAATATATTTTTACAACTCTTATGAAAGTTCATATGGAGTCATTGCTCAATCATCCCTTACATATGTCTCGAGGAGTCTTACCACAACTCTGATCACATATTCTAGGTATCAGTAATATAAACACTCCTTAGAGTGAAAAATCCAAAGCAGCAATCAACATATTATTAACTGCAATTCAATATATCTATACATACAATGTGCATATATCAACTTGAAATCAATAGTTGAGATTCAAAATTTCCTAGATGATGCACTCACATCAACATGGACTAATGAATGAAATTTGAAACATTTATTATTGGGGCGCCTCTATCATGCAAGATTATCAAGCAAGATTTTGAACATGGATGCACTTGAGGACACGAGGAAATCAATGGTGTACTCATAACTTGAGTTGAAGAAATCTAGGTGTATAGTCTAAATTTTTATTTTTATTTTTTTTTCATCCAACCTTACTTATGGTTAATGTATTCATGCATCATATTAGGATGTGCATGCATGGTTTGGATCCAACATACTTGTAATGCATGGTTTTAAATACCAACAAGAGACATATGTGCTATTGGTGGGACATGTAGGAGATCATGTATGATTTTATTGGATGGGTGCGATTGCTTATCCAATTTTTGAGTTACCAATGATTGTTTGGATATAAATAATAGAATGCCAGTGAAATCAATGAATATTAGTCAAATCAATTCAAGTACAAGTGCATATGCTAAGCCAGAAAGATAGGATCAAAGCTGTGATTTCAACAGATCCACAGATATTGCGCAAGTAATCACATGAAATTGACAGTGTAATATAGAACAAATCTATACATGGTTTCATATATATTTAAATTTATTAAAGGACTTTAAAGCAAATACACATGGTGCACCTTTGTCAAAGAAATCAACATTCAAGATTTGAATAGTTAGGCATGGGCATGTCTATCATATGTGATTAGTTGATGTGATTGTGACCCATGATTGTGCATTGATTAATGATGATCCAACAATTAAAATTTGCAAAACATAGTGTGCATCTATCAAATAAAATCAACGAATGAGGTTTTTAAAAACATGGAAGTGCATAATTTTAAATGAAAATCAGCGGCTAAGGTTTTCAAAAACAAGATACATGTTGATCAAGTGAGATCAACATATGACATTTCATGGGAGACTTCAAGTAGAGTAAAACAAGAGTGCATGTTGCATCACGAAATGATAGTGTGATTCTAAAACCACAACTAGCCATGCAAAAATAAAAATCAGTACCATCACCAATGTTGAAATAATTCAACAACCATGGAATCATTCGAGTGTGCATGATTATGGATGTGAGCCAGATATTGCATCTTCCAAACTACTTAATTATCATGGTTTTAAAAACAAATATCCAAATTATGCATGGCATGGATCATGCTGTTAATATTCATGCTTGATTTGGGATTGGGAGTGAACTTGTAAACATTGGTTAAATCCCCTCCCAAACATTTACGCGTTATGTATCTTTATACGAGCTCTCTCTAGACTAATATCATAATAGCACAAGTGTTCATTCAATGTCTAAATTTACAAATGGCACCAGGGTTATGTATGCATGAAATTGACTTAAGATAATTACTCATTTACAAGGTGCATGGATATGGGACGCATATCAAGACTCCTTTTGTTATCAGATGTATGCTCATGACACACTCATGCAATAAACTACTTAATAGTAAATGTTAAAATCCTACTTGGTTGTGAACACATTCATACTAATGAGTTGAATATCAACAAGTAATTATAAGCTATGAGTATGTCATGCTAGAGGCTTATATCATGGTGGATCAGGATTAAAAATCACATGGTTCATTAATGAATGAATTTAAGGAGATTCAAGATCAAGAAGGTGCTTACTATAAACATAAAATCCGTGGAAAAATCTAAGAGTGCACATGCTTCTATAGTTAACAAGATCCTGAAAAAAGCACATTTTTTGAAACATCAAACATACCATAACAAAACCGAAAGATCTCAAAACTGATCTAACCTAGAATAACCCATGCCCTACCTCTTTGACGACTTTCTTCTACTATCTTCTTGCCCAAAAACGCAAAGAGGAGATGATCCTTAGTACAACCTTCTTCTTCCTCTCTCTCTCTCTCTCTCTCTCTCTCTCTCTCTCTCTCTCTCTCTCTCTCTCTCTCTCTCTCTCTCTCTCTCTCTCTCTCTCTCTCTCTCTCTCTCTCTCTCTCTCTCTCTCTCTCTCTCTCTCTCTCTCTCTCTCTCTCTCTCTCTCTCTCTCTCTCTCTCTCTCTCTCTATTTTAGGAGATTCATTGTACCTGGACATCCCTAGATTTGGATAAGGAATTTTCTCCAAAAGGACAATCTTATGGAAAATTTAGAGACTTGAACTCTAATTCTAAAGTATTCGCACTCACTCTAAAACTAGTAGAGCCAACTAGAGTTTACATTCATTCCATGCAAAATAAATATTAATATTATAAAATACTTAAGTTGTTACATCAACCAACTTACAGCATAAAATTGAGTTAACAACCCAATCATATTATAAAACTAATCCAAGCAAACTATGAAGATCATCAAAGCAACATATTATCATATGTAGGCCATACACAATCAACTTCTAATTAAGGGTCTTATTTTGTATGTGTGTGTTTAGTAATCAAAAGTTGTATACATGTATTTACATGTATTTACTCATCTAAGAAATATAATTAACAACCACGGGTAAATGAGAAAATGTAATATCAGCTTTTGATGTAATTGAGGAATATATCCTACAATCACTTGATAAATAATAACCTTGATTCTGCTCGAAATCGGCCCTCTTTTTTTTCTTTTCTTTTTGTAATGGTTTATATGCATCACACATGGTGTGAAATTTAACACGAACAATAAAAATGCATTCCTCTAGTTACATTAAGCACCGAGATTACATTTTCTTAGTTACCTGTGACCATTTATTCTATTTCCCTTATGATTGAACACATGCAGACAATATTTCAACTATTAAATACATACATGCAATCTTTTAATGACTAAAACATAGAACCAATCTTCAATTTATGGATACAAATAGGCATGAAAATCAAAGACCCTTGATTAAAGATTGATTGTGTATGACCAAAATATGACAATTTGTGGCTTCAACGATCTTCATAGTTTGACATAGATTAGTTTAACAAAGTGAATGGGGTTGCTGACTCAATTTTACAACACGAGTTGGTTGAAACTAGGGTAAACATGTCTTTCAAAGTATCATGTGGACTCGATAAGATTGTGCAGCTTTTAGGGCCTCTATGTTTAGTATTAGGTATAACATTAACATATCTTCTCTTCAATCATGTAGGCATATGTAATTGCATAAAGTCTCAAGTGTCAACAATGTTCTGGTCACAAAGATGGAGTTGAGTAGAATCTTGGTCATATATTTTACATTCATTTAGCCATTCAATATTAGAGGGCTAGGAAACATACGTATTGCCATTGATTGGTTAGTATCAAGAGGCTTGATGTTATAGTTGTTGCGTCTTTTCCAAACATGGTAAGTCATATGTAGTTTTAAGTTCCACCATTCAACATTTTTGAATTAATAAAACCCTCCTAATTTAAATCCAGTATCATATTAAGGCTTTTTTGGAGTCCTTAATCTCTAGGACTTTTTTGAGCTAGTGAGGCATGTTTAGCTAGAGTCCTTGATTTGTAGGACTTTTTATTTGCGGGTCCCATCCAACCATTACCATCAATTTCAGGGCTTTCTAAGCTATTGGGCACATTTGGTTTAGAGTCCTTAGTTTTTAGAACTCTTGGAGCTGTGAGGCCCATTTGACCATAGTCCTTGATTTTTGAGACTCTTTGAGTTGCAAGGCCTATTTGCTAGAGTTGTTAGACTCTTTTAGCTAAGGACCCATTCAGGTAAATTCCTTTATTTGTAGACTCTTTGAGTTGTGGGTCATGTTTGGTTAGAGTCCATTTACCATCAAGTTGAGAGACCTGTTATTGTAGAGTCCATATTCTGTGGGACTACTCAAGATTTTAGGATTGTCTAACTAGAGTATATAATTTCATATGCTTCTTGAGCTACATAGCCCATTTGGGGACAATCCATAACTTATGAAACTCTTTAAACAATCCATAGCTAATTCAAGGTCCAATCCAACTGTCCAAAACCAAATCAGTGATGATTTGCCATCAGAATACTTGATTAGATCATTAATATATGAGATCTGACTAGATTACCTCATGGATCCATAAGATCAGCGGTGAGATTATTAGATCGAGGGTTTCTTGACCCTAATCTATAATTTGAAACATAGATTTGCAAGATCTAAATATATAAATTAGTAAATTTGTATGATCTGTAGATTGGATGAGGCATGGAGAGCCTACCATTTAATTTAAGATTTGATGAATTGATCTATATGATGAAGATAAATTAATGAAGTTAAACACATATTTTCTCAGATTTACATGACAAAGATTGAGATCAGTGAATCTTGACAGCTGATCAACCTTTATGTATGACGTCTATCAATTTTAGAAGATTGGAACTACGATTCCAGGTTGGTTGTTCTAACATCTTTAATTTATCTATATATTTGGATTTTGATCAGATTATTGATCAGACCAAATAATAAGTATTTAGTTAAATACATGTTATGATAGATGCTAATGAATTAACAGATAATATGATTGTAAGTTATGAATATATCATCCTTCATGGATTAAATAAGATGGTATGCATATCTCTTTGACGATGATAATATTAGATGATTAATTTAATATATGGATATGATTTGAAATGTGTGAATTATAATGATATATGGATGTTATTGAGACACATGAATGATAATGACAGAGATGTGGAGTATCTAAGATTCTTAATTAATCCAGATCATCTGTGAATGGTGAAACCATTAGGTTTTAGTAATTCCTCACTAATCTACCATCATGATAGCACGATCTCAACCATGTAAGCTATTAATCTGTGTTTCCCTTCATGGTTCACCAATCTTACTTCTATTAAGTTGTAGGTTATTAAATCTATCTACATCAAAGTTTTATTCTATTTTACTTCTATTGATTTTCATTTTTAATATATTCACTACATGCACAAGCTAATACTATAATTCTCTTAACTTCCTCAAGACCTCTTCTGTTACTTCTGATCTCTCTTCCATTACCATCATAATCTTTTAGCTAGTCCATAATTGGTGTGTTGTTTTTGTCACAATGCATTACTGATATATAATTAGAGTCATAAATTACATGGATCTACTTTCTGATCAGGTTTTTAATGGTCAAATACTGAAATCTTAATTTTTTCCTATGAACTACCAAAAGGTGATGCTTTGCAGGCTAACAAGCCGAGTGAGGTTAGACGTCGACTAAGGCAGGCCAAAAGTCTTAGGTGAGGGACGGGGGCTAGGTATTGAGAGTTAGTCCTACATCGTTCGGGGAGTGGAAGTTGCACTAGTTATAAGAGTTCAAGGAACTCTAACAGTCACAACGCGTTTTTCCCTTAGGGGGAAGAACAAAGCCATGAGGGTTAAGCCCAAAGTGGACAATATTATGACTATTGGAACCTAGGTTGTTACAATTGGTATCAGAACCATAATCCCTTGTGGGGTGGGCTAATCGCATGTGCTTGCGTATGGTCAAAAGGTCCTGCGAGGACACATGTCCCCTAAGGTGGGGAGAGGTAACACTCAGCGATCTAACAAGCCGGGTGAGGTCAAATGCCAACTGAGGCAGGCCAAAAGCCTTAGGTGAGGGACGGGGGCTAGGTATTGAGAGTTAGTCCCACATCGCCCCGGGAGTGGAACTTGTGTTGGTTATAAGAGTTCAAGTAACTCTAGTGGTCATAACGTGTTTTCCCCTTATAGGGAAGAATAAAGCTATGAGGGTTAAGCCCAAAGCAGACAATATTATGACTGTTGGAACCTACATTGTTGCAGTTGGTATCAGAGCCCAATCAATCCTCTCACAGCTAGTCCAACATGTCCAAAAATCATGTGAAGATAATTAGTGAACGTCAGTTGATAAGGTATGAGTTACAGAGATAACTCATATAAGTAATGTAGATAAATGCAGAAACAGATGCAACCCACAAGGGTTAGTGAGTTCTAAGAAGACATAATATTTATAGTTGTTGCATAAATTAGAGGAGTACTATTATGAAATTAGAATAGTCCTTGGAGAAAGAAATAGTAGCATTAGAGTGTAAAAGTAGTATGTCTAAAAGAAAACCCTATTAGAGGATAAATCTATTTACATGGGCAACCTTTTGAGGATTCAAGTTTTAACTTAGAAGGTTTACATTAACCTTTGAAGATTATGATAGATACTACCCTAAAAGATTATAATGGTAATGGAAGAGAGATCAGAAGTAACAAAAGAGGTCTTGAGGAAGTTAAGAGAATTATAGTATTAGCTTGTACATGTAGTGAATATACTCAAAAATTTTGATATTATGAAAACAAGTAGAAGTATAACAGAATAAAACTTTGACGTAGATGGATTTAATAACCTATGACTTGATAGAAGTAAGATTGGTGAACCATGAAGGGAAACACAGATCAATAGCTTGTATGGTTAAGATTGTGTGATCTTGATTGTAGATTAGTGAGGGATTACTAAAACCTAATGGTTTCACCATTAACAGATGATCTGGATTAATTAAGAATCTTAGACACTCCACACCTTTATCATTATCACTCATATATCTCAATAACATCCATATATTATTATAATTCACACATCTCAAATCATATCCATATACTAAATTAATCATCTAATATTATCATCATCAAAGAGATATGCATACCATCTTATTTAATCTATGAAGGATGAAACATTCATAACTTACAATCACATTATCTATCAATTCATTAGAATCTATCATAACGTATATTTAACTAAACACATGTTATTTGGTCTGACCACTATTCTGATCATAATCCGAATATATGGATAAATTAAAGATGTCAGAACAACCTACCTAGAATCATCATTCCAATCTTCTAAAATTGATAGGCATCATATATAAAGATTGATCAACCATCAAGATTCACTAATCTCAATCTTTATCATGCAAATCTAAGAAAATATGTGTTTAACTTCATTAATTTATCTTCTTCATATAGATCAATTCATCAAATCTTAAATTGAATGGTTGGATGGCTTTCCATGCCTCATCTAATCTACAGATCATTCAAATTTACTAATTTATATATTTAGATCTTGCATATCTGTGTTTCAAATCATAGATTAGGGTAAAGAAATCCTCGATCTAATAATCTCACCACTAATCTTATGGATCCATGAGGTAATCTAGTAAGATCTCATAGATCAATTATCTAATCAAGTATTCTGATGGCAAATCATCACTGATCTGGTTTTGGACGATTGGATTGGACCTTGAATTAGCTAGTCCATAATTGGTGTCTTGTTTTTATCACAATTCATTACTGATATGTAATTAGAGTCATAAAGTACATGGATCTACCTTCTGATAGTGTTTTTAACAGTTAGATACTGAGATTTAGATTTTTTCCTACACACTACCAAAAGGTGACGCTTTGCGATCTAACAAGCCGGGTGAGGTTAGATGCAAACTAAGGCAACCAAAAGTCTCAGGTGACGGATGGGGGCTAGATATTGAGAGTTAGTCTCACATCGCCTGGGGAGTAAAAGTTGCATTGGTTATAAAAGTTCAAGGAACTTTAATGGTCACAATGAGTTTTCCCCTTAGGGGGAAGAATAAAGTCGTGAGGGCTAAGCCCAAAGCGGACAATATTGTGACTGCTAGAACCTGAGTTTTTATAATTTGATACAGGATCTTTGCTTCAATTTGATTTTTCGGGAGCTTAATAGAGGCAATCTCTTCTTCAACTTGATTTCTATAGGCCAATTCTTCAATGGTTAGAGAGTAGGATTCTTCGATCACATTAATTTGCTCAAGTTCTTCTAGGAAAGAATTTATGTGATCTAGCTACTTTTTATTAAGATTTTTTACTCTTGTTTTAAGCTTAGACTTGATGATTTGAGTTCCAATAATACAAGTCTATTTCTTGCATTAGATGCACGCCCTGTTGGCACAATCATCCACCACTTTTCTAAAAGATAAATGAGTCCCACACTTTCGAGCCAAGCTAGCTCAAGCCTAAAAGGCTTTGGACCCCATGATTAGGTCGTAGACTTGTAAATGATTGGTTTGTGATCCGAGCTTCTATTTTGAATAATAGAACAACATGAACCCAAAAGAAAAAAGACCATTCAAGATTGCAAAAGAAAATAGTTTAATTTGCTCAGGACGGTAGGAACTTGCATGTTCGACCATGTGAACCGACCACCAATAGGATTAAGATCCACAAGCTCGTTTCTATCACTGAACTAGTAGAAGGAGATCATTGCTTGCATGAAGACCGAGGCCTTGTTCCGCACATCAAGTGATCTAATTACATTGAAATCACCTCCAAGAAGCCAAGGACCAGCCCATTTAGCTTGAATGGCTTCAATTTCTTTCCAAAGAGCTTTGCATTTCATGTCATCATTAGGATCGTAAATGCCTGAGAATGAGTCAAAGATGCCATTTGAATTAATCTGTAAACTAATTGATATAGGATATGAACCCATATATCTCTCTATCATAGTGATAACATCCTTGTTCCATGCAACCAGAGTGTCCCCTAAATGTCTAATGCCATCCAACTGAAGCTAGTTATATTTCTTTAGCTTCCCAATGGATTTTGCTTCAGTTTTTTACCAATAGGTCTTTGTTTCCTCCAAAGTAACAATCCAAGGCTCGGATTGAGAAATCAGCTTTCTTATATAGGATTTCTTATGACCCATCCCTCTGGCATTCCATGGCATAATAATCATGGGAAATTGGCATCACTTTCCTCTCCATCAAGACTAGAAAGATCATCAGAGTCCAAGTTTGGGATCAAGTTTTCCTATGGTGCACTCACATGCTGTTGTCTCTCCCTATAAGGATGCGAGTCCCATGTTCATAAACCTCTGAGACATCTTTTGCTCACCTCCTGGAAACTTGATGCCAATTCTATAAGTAGAAGTTGGCCATTGATATATTTGTGAGTTTAACATATGACATTAATTTCTTTTCTCTTGATTATGGGCCCCTTTCTGTTGACGATTCCGCTTTTCTGTTTTGGAGCATAAAAATTTCGGTCTGTTGTGATTTGTTCAAAATAGGAGTCTCTGACTTATTCAGTCTGGACATGAGAGATTGCCTTGAAGATGGGTAGTGGGCCTTAGCTTAGCAAACCTACATAGTTAGATGTTACCTTAGAATAATGATCCATGCTAGTAGTCCTTCGATTTGAATTTGTTACCTCTTTGGAGTATGAAACGACCTTTCTTTAGAAAGTTGGGAGCATTCAAGCATGATGCATGGGATTCCAGCTAGACTATTTGTGTGTTAGGGTTGTGCTTCATTGGTATGCTGCCAGTGGTAGAAATTCTAGTTGAAGCTTCCAGTTCACAGATTTCTCCTACATACATCGAAGCAATATCAGCCCAAAAGCGACAAATTTTCACCATTGCCTTCATTCTAGATCCCACTGGATGAGCTCTAATTAATATTACTGATAATTAGACTCTCTATGTTTAGATCCAAAGAAACAAACAAATTCCACTAATACAAACTCTTCATACAGTGCTAATATTTCTTTAAAAGTTTCAACTCCCCATCCATGTGGTGGAACTCCGTGGATTGTAAGCCGATACATTCTTAAAGGGATGAAGGTACTAGACCATAAAAGATGCAAACTTTTAAATGGTTTGATCTTCAAACTGTTCAAATTGGGAGAGCCATGTTCACGGCTTCTCTACAAGGTTGGACAATCAAGATTTCCTTCATGTTATCTACAACCCAGACTTCTATTGAAACCATGAGGTTTCAAGGCTCTTCGGCCCATCTATGAATGTGTTGCTCCTTCCAACTTTGCTTAGGTATCTCCCCAAAGCCGTAGGGTTCAAAAGCTCCATAACTTTTGCTACTTGATGATCCAACAATGTAACGCAAGGAATGCCACCAACTGCAATTTCATAATGATTTACGCCAAAAGCAGTCTTTACATTTACAACTTAAGGGGGGTAAGCTTAGCGGAAGCAGCTTAAGGGCCTACATAAGATGGGCCTTCTAGGGTTGGGGTGTGAATGTAGGCCTCATGTGCAGGCTTTTGTTTCATACTTGAATTCTGGTTTCCTTGGGCCAACTTCCTTGGCCTATGAGCTTGATCTGCGGGCTTCACTTGGTGGGCCTATGACATCCTGCTTTAATTCCTATTGGGCAATTTCATGATTAGAGAAAATACATTTCAAGTGATTGAATATGCACAATGAAATATTGATTGATGTACCTATATGTAGTTCAACAATAACCTCTGAGGTTTGGCAAAACTATCTTTGGTTAGCAATTCTTAGATAATGCTCCAAACTCCAGGATGGTCAATGTGCTTATATGTCTTGTCAAAGTAGGCCCTAGAAAGTAGTGAAGGAAATGATATCCCTAATTACTTGGTATGTGCTACTGTAAGCTGAATAACCTGCATCTCATTCATGGCATGTATGTTGTATCGTGCTGTTACTTTATATGTAAAGAATAAGCTTAATTTTATTACAATCCTAGTTCATACTTTGCCATTATAGCAACTATAGCCACTACTTGAGTAGAAGAAGGTTATGTTGAATATTTTTAGTGTTAATTAAATATATTTGATTTTGAAAAGTGTTTCATCAAATTTGAATTTTCAAAACTAAAGAGTGCGTCTTAAAATTCAAATGAAGGGACTAGCAATTTAAGGTCACCTGGTGAAGAGTCATTTGGTGAGAAAATAACTAACTCCTATTCTATTAAAGGATACACTTCATTCATTTTTTACACAAGGTTTTGTCAATGATCTCATAAGCAATCTGTTGTTTGGAGAGCATGTAAATAACACTTTTCCTTTTCTTTTTCTTTTTTCTCTAATTATAGACAAACACACCCATGCATAGTCACGAACCCCAGCCACCCAGATGAGAGACTCCTTGCACCGCTGTGCTTAGAAGGCTTTGATGCTGGGCAACAACACTTTCAAGAAAGTGTATAAAATATTTATACATGCCTAAGCAATGCTGTTATTTTTTCTACTCTCTTGGGTAAATTTTTCAACAGGTTACCTTTAAAGTTTTAGGTTGCAAATTCATGCCATCTAATTGTCAAAATATGTCACACAGCGTAGTTTAAAAGCTCGTGAGTTGGCTCGATAAATAGCGCAAGTTAACTCGACAGACTGAGATTTGAGTTGACTCATCACAAGACAGGACCAACTCAAGTTCAATTTTTGATGAGTTCTGATTAGTTAACTCGACTCGGTCGATTTTAGCTAATTGACAGAGTTTGGAGTTGAAGGCGTTGTTTTCTTTGTCCAAAGCTGAAGAAGGAACACATCAGAAAAGGGTTTCAAGCAAATACAAGATTATTCATAGCAAAACTCCCAAAATACTTATAGAATCCCCAAGCCACCAATTCCAACAAAGATCCAAACTTTTAAATCCAAATACCAAAAGTTAAGCTCTTTACGAAGTTAAGCTCCGTAAAGATGATAGAAACCAATCACCAAACCAAAGATTCAAGAAAAAAAAACACTTCTACAAAGAAACATAGTATAATTTAAGCCTCTTTCTCGAGCTGTGGAGTTCTCTGGTCTGTTCTTCTTTATCTTATTTCATCGTCTTCTTCTTATTATTAGTTATTGGCAATTTCTTTTTCTTCTTTTATTTCTATTATTTTTTATCTATGAATAAGATGAACTTCATGCGAAATTGCCATTGGATGCAGATTTTTTCACTTTGAAAAGCAAAACTGACAATGGACCGATATTGTTAAAGATCCACACCATTGGTTTGGATAAGCCATCAACAGAACGAAGAGACTGATATTTCTAAGCCATTGATTTTTTACCCCTCGTTGACATTGTGTATCAAAGGATGTGCTCGCTCTATTTTCGAAGAGAAGATATGTGAATCCATCATCCTTAAGTAATCCATACATTGTATGTAGTAGGTCCACGGCGTATGGATCCAAATATGAAATTCGACACCTACCTCACAGTTCCAAAACTCTGATAGCTTTTAATCAAACTGGTAGGAAATAATAGAGTTGAAACCAATGTATTCGTTACTCTATAGCAGACTATTCACAAAATAACGGTTTGAATCATTTAAAAAGTGTTTATAGTTGCATTTTGCACTCCTATATTTTCAATCCATCTATAACAACCCGAACTTCCACTGGACCAAACAGCCAACGGAAGAATACAAGGTGGCGCCAAACTGAAGAAAAAGTGCTATGGGTTGAATAAATATCGAAGGCTAGGATACGGCATAGAAGAACTATATCGTTGGCTAGATTAACAGATTACTTCGCATGAAATTACAATCTTGCTTTATTCAGCGCTAGGTATTATATTTTTTTTTAAAGAAAATATATTCTGAGGAGATTATAAATCCATGTATCCTATTTATCAAGGATTTGTAATAGTACAAGTTGGTTATGGAAGTAATGATATGATATTATAGCTTAGTTATTCTAATGCAATTCTGTAATTTAGCATGGGTAGGAAGAGAGTGAGTTAATTGTTTAGCAAATCTACTACTTTTGCAGTTAATATTTTCAAACTAACATATGCTAAATTATGTTATAGTTTGAGCTTTGAGTATTTTTTAGTTTTTGCCGAGTTTTGGATCAACGTTAATCGGTCAACTTTTTGAGTCAAGTTAAGTTTCAAGTTTTTAAACTATGCGACGTAATGCGAAACTGTGGCAGCATAATGCAGCTCGGGCTTGTCCCAGATAACGTAATTTTATTCGTGTTTTGACAACAAAAGTGTTTAGGCTGGTAAGACTTTTCCATCGTTAAGCGGCTCTAAAGTTTTGAGGCAAAACGGGGCCAGTTTTATCTGCTTCACCCAGCTCTAGCCAGCATCAAGTTGCATTTCCTAAGCCGTCGTTACTCCAGAATAGGAGATTCTTAGGAAAAGGGTGTTGGAAATGCTTTCTCTATTTTGGGATTTTCGGGGGTGGAAGTTCGGAAATACAGGGATGAGAATGACATGAAGATAGCCCTGAGATCAACACTTGGTTTTGGGATGAAACCTGAGTGGGGAAATGCTAAACTGATGGACTGGTGCTCAAAGGTCGGCAAAATTGCTAGGCCTTTGGAGATTTTCGCTGACCCAGACAAGAGGGAAGTAGGTTTCCTTCATCATACAAAGGACGAAGGCATTAAAGTCGCAGCCCTGTTGTCAGATATGATTGTCACTCCTTGTGCTTGTTTCCTCTGCGGCAAAAAGAAAAAAAGTGGCAAAAATTATTAGTCTAGATTGATACAGTTGCATATTGAAGGTATCCCACCACATGGATGGGATTGTAAGATTGCAACCGACACAGGGAACTTGTATGGGGAGGTTCTCGAAATGGATGATTTTTGCATTCATTGTTTTGATCAGGAAGTGGGAATTCTGTCATAACTTATGGAGTTTTTACAGATTCTCAAATAATGAGTGTAAATATCCATGGAACTGGTGTTCCCGCCAGAGAAGTTTCGGAAGTGGACGGTCCGAGAAATTCTGTTTCGCCAGTGGGGAAACCCGGAGCAATGTTTTTGTGAATGCTACGTCAGGAGTAAGAGACCACCAGCATACGTGCACGGGTCTCAGCAGGAAATGAAAAATAGAACGGGTTTTTCAGATTCAACTTCCCGGTTGGCCCATGAGGACCCACATTAAATAGTGAGCCGGACAAGTCTAGCTGCTGACACAGATTCTGGGTCTAGCCCATCGAAGCCTCTAGGCTAGGAGGGGTTTAAAGACAAACAATTTTAACTGTCATGGGACCCCATCATGTTGTTCATCAAGTTCCTTTCGTACTTCCATTCACAGGGAAGGTGGATCAGAGCCGGAAATTTCGATTCAACCGCCATCTCGTCAACCTCTAGAAAGGGCAAAAGAAATACAGGGAATAAGAATTATGGTCTGTAGCAGAAATATGGAATTTCTGGGAAACGATCTTTGGAGGAAAACTCTTTCTTTATTTCGCCCTGCAGCTCTCTGAGGTTCCAATATTTTGGAGGTAAGACAGAAGTAATTGCATTCTACGAGAACATGGGAAAGGAGAATATAGTTAGATTTTTGTCAAACCCTTTGTTGGAACTCAAAAGTAATTAAAAATCTAGGAGTTCTGTTCCAGTGAACAGGGGATCGGATTCTCCAAAGATTGTTTTATCATGTAGTGTCTTTGCTGGAATGATCAAGGATTAGGCTGACCCAGAAAGAAAGCCAAGGTTAGGGGGAAAAGGCCTTTTGTTCTTACTCTACTAGAAACTAAAATCAAAGATTGGAATGTGTTCGACGCTAGTAGAATTAGTTTAAATAACTCTTATAAGTGGAGAGTGAAGAATTCACAGGGGGCGTCTAGTGGCATCGTGGTGGCCTAGAATTCCCTTTTAGTTCATGTGATTAACCTTATGATTGGAGAGTTCTCTGTGTCTGTTCGGTTAAAGTTTGTCATTAATGGCTTTGAAGAGGCTTTTTCAGGGGTTTATGGCCCTCAATCTGATTCTGATCGTCTCAAATTGAGGGATGAGCTCCTTAACGTGGCAGAAGGTTGGCAGGTGCCTTGGTGTGTATCAGGGGCTTTAAGCGTCATCAGGGAGGTTGAGAAGAGACACATCAACCTTCGTGTCTCAGGGTATGTCTCAGTTCAATGACTTCATAAATCTGGGTGTTTTGATTTATTTGACTTTGCCCGGAGGCTTCTTTACTTGGTCTAATAGACATAGGTTCCTCCTTATCTTAAGTAAGATTAATAGATTTTTGGCTTCTACTGACTAGTTGGAGGCTTTCCCTTCTGATGGAGTTATGGTGGTTAATTATACAACTTCGGATCACTTCTCTCTTTTTTTGACTGATTCTGTTAAGCATGGGGCCAAAAACCTATGAGGTTTGAGATGGACTTGTTGCCTAAGAAGGAATATCTAGAGTTTGTAGAAGTTTGGTGGAAGAATGAACATTTTGAGTGTCCTCCTAGAAGAAGGTTGGTTTTAAAGCTGAGGTAAAGTATCGTCGCGAGAAGGAAATTGATCATTTTGAGCTCTTGGATGGAGTTAAATGGAGACAGAGATAGAATTGAGGGGTTGAAAGAAGGTGACAAGAATTCCAAGTTTTCCCATGCCATTGCCAAGGCTAGGAGAAGGTTTAATTTCATATCCTCTCTTGAAGTTAACAATGGTGTCAATGTGGAGCTAGAGGAGATTTGTAAGGAGATTGGGACTTCGACTCGAAGTTTTATATTGCTGATTAAATTTCTTCTGCCATTCCACATGATTTGGGCTTCTTTTCTCTTCTAAACATGATAGACAGAATCTAGATGTACCTTTCAACTTTGAGGAAGTTGAGAAGGCGATCTTTCAATGTGATGGTGAGAAGGATCTTGGGCTTGATGGTTGTTGCATGAGTTTCTTTTAGAAGGACTACCACTTTATTGGCAATTTTATTTTGAATTTGTTGTCTATTTTCACTCTTCTCACATGATTGATCCACATTTTGGGACATCTTTTGATGCATTGATTCCGGAGCAAGAGTGAACTACTTCTCTTAAGAACTTCAAACCTCTTAGTCTTGTTAGTAGTGAATCTAAAATTCTATGTAAAGTGTTGTCAAATAGGTTGAAAGGGGGGATGCACAAAGTGGTTTCACAGGAACAATGTACGTTTTTATGGAATGCAAATACTTGATGGGCTACTTGTGCCTTTTGAGTGTTCACCATATGAATGCCTCTAGAAATAGTGGTGTTCTATGCAAACTAGGCACAGAGAAGGCTTATGTTTGAGTAGATTGGAAGGTCTTGAATCATGTTATGCTTCTTAATGGTTTCAATACAATTTGGAGAAGTATGATGCACTCTTGCCTTTCTTCTACCAAATTCTTAGTCATGGTTAGTGGAACTCCAAAGGGATTTTTCTCTAGTTCAAGAGGATTGAGATAAACAGATGCCTCATCACGCTACCTTTTAACCATTATGGGTGAAATCTTCTACAAGGATTATGAGAAGAACTATGGAGATCAATCTTTTTAGGGGCTACTTATCACTCATACTTCTAAAGTGGTTATTCTTCAATATGCTAATGACACTTTGCTGATTATCAATCAAAGCAAAAAGTAGGGTTTAAGATCAAGAGCCTTTTGAAGTGTTGTGAAGTTATCTCTGGTCAAAAAGTGAATACTGGTAAATCTCATTTGATGGGAGTTAGAGTGGATCAGAAACAAGTAAGACAAGAAGCTAATAATTTGAAGTCTACTTTTACTAACATCCCTTATTCTTAGGCTGCCTTTGATTGGGCGAAGACGTAGAGCTCACCATTGGAGATCTATGGTTAAAAACATTTAATGGTAAGTTAGCAGGATAGAAGAAGTCTTGCCAGTCTTAAGTGGAAGACAGAGCTTTATTAAAACTAACTTATCCATCTACTTTTATGTCCCTTCACACATGCCTAAATGGTGTAATTTCTAAGATTAAAAGGTTATAGAGTAATTTTTTATGCGATGATTCTCACTCCAATAGAAGACGTCATTTGGTAAATTGGTAAGATGTTTGTGATACTAAAAGAGGTTGGATGGGGATAAATAGAGATTTGATATAGTGAATGGGGATTTATTATTGAAGTGGCTTGGGTAGTTGAATGATGGCATTGCTAGGCTTTGAAAATAAATTGTCAAGAGCAAATATGGGGAGAAGGCAACTTGGGGCTTTAATGAGAGTAAAGTGAGGGCTTTCTCTCCAATTTTGAGGGATATCTATCATGAAAGGCCCCTTTTCTATGACCATGTCAAATTCTTTGTGAGAAGGGTGATAAAATTTTTGGAGGCATATGTGGTGTGGGGGAAGAGAAATATGATTTCAAAAGTCTTTAGAGTGTCTTAATTAAAGAGTGGGTGGGTGAAATTTTTTTACTAGGTCAAGAGAGAGAGCTATCTAGAATATACAACTTACTAAACTTTGTTTTCACTTGAGGAGGAAGAGCTTCAAATCCTTTATTGCTTACTACAGTCAAAGGTAATCTTCAATGGTGATAATGACAAACTATGCTAGAAGGGGACAATATTGGTGTTTTCATTATTAAATTGAGCTACAAACTATTAAGAAGCCAAAGGGCTATACATGGGGAAGCTCATACCATCTAGGATATTATTACACTTCCATGAGTGGCTTTCTATTCTTGGTTAATCTTAAAGGAGAAAGTGTTGATGTTTGGCAATTTTGCAAAGGAGAGGTTGGGTGGGAACTTCTAGATGCCATTTCTTCTTAGCAGAATGTCAAATAGTAATAATCTCTTCATGCATTGTTTTGGTCAAGAAACTATGGAGCTACATATTTTCAAAGTTTTACATGGTTTGGGTGATGCTTATGTCCACAGCTGAAGTTTTGAGACAATTGAATTCCCAAAAGTTTCCCAAGCAAATCTAAATTCTATGTAATCTTGTGGTTCTCTACTTTTTGGATGTAAAATCCCAAACTTTTAAGTCTAAATTTATGTACATTTTTGGATTATTCTAAATCTAAGTGAAAAGAGAATATTGAAATTTTCAATCTTTTAGAGTTCTAGAAAAAAATTTTTTATAGACATCAAAGTAAGTATCGAGACATCCATACTTGAAGTGTACTTGAAATAATGATTTCAACAACACTACGCTTGTTGAAATAAAACTCCGAAAATAAGTTGTGATTTTTCTCGCGAAGGGTAAATTTGCAGCAGTCAAGAGACATTGGAGATTCATCATAAATGAGATAGATTTCAATTTGATTGAAATCATGATGTCTAATCAGAAAAGACATCATGATTTTGCAAATAAAAGAGTTCAATTTAAAATGAAAAGAAGGGGGCCATTTTCGATAACGACACTCCTCCCTGCTTAAGTAAACTTAAAATAGACTATTGAGTTTGTTCTCAAACTTGAGAGAAAGCAAAGGAAAACATGAAAAAAGGAGGAGAAGAATAAGAAGAGAGAAAGGAAGAAGGAGAAGAGAGGGAGAGAAAGGCAGGAGGATAGTTTGCCAGAAAATGCACCATGTAGGTGAGAAAAGGGAGAAGAAGTGTTGATGGTGGCCTGATTTTAGAGTTGTCATTGGAGAAGACAATTGCTTCGATCGATGATCCGAGTCGATCATTCTACTCAACATAAGGAGATGACTAAAATCCCAAGGTTGGGGATCTATGATGATCTTGACCGTCAATTAGAGAGGTGAACAATAAGCAATGTTATCAGAAGATTTCACCAAAAATTGATGATCAATCGATCTCATCCAAGAGAGGAAAAGGCACAAAAATATATCCAAGAGGTAAGATCCACTTCTTAATTCATGACTAGATATAGATAAATACCTACTTGATGTAGATCAAATTTGACTAAGATCGTTGATCTAGGCTTAAAACTGATCAGATAATCTTAGTCGTCAAATCTATTATGGCGTAAACAATATCTGATCGATGATCAGATTCTACCAGTAGGTTCTCCACTCCTAAATTGATAGATGAATTGAAATTTTCAAGGATCTAGAAGTGAACAGATCTAACAATCTAGACTCTCCGATCTGTCATTATTCAAACATTGACCTAGTGACATATGATCAATGATACCATAGATGAATTCTTGAACATTGAATTAACTAGGATATAATAGAAACTGTAAACTCTGGATAAAAATTTAACAGATGATCTCAACCTTCCGATCAGACAGTAAAGGAATAGGGATGTGGCAATGCTTGATCAGTGATTAGATGGGACCGTTGTGTTCCATGACCTTTAATTATTAAATATACTCTAAAAACTCTTATGATTAGAGTGCTGATCATCAAAGAATAGACTATTCAGATTAAGTATAGACTAGAAAATTGAAAATTCGAGTAATCTGAGCCATCCATGATAATCATTATATTAATCAAATTTAAAGACACTATAATTCCCAAGACATCACATATGTTTAAGGCCAAAATTTAAAAATTTGACAGTGTGAAGAGTTGAGAATTTAAAGTAAGATCACCACCAAATGGTTGGGACATGGAATTACAAATTTGGATTGTTGATTGATAATCAATGGCACAGATTTAATAATCTAAGATGTGATGGAAGTCAAATCAGCAGACCATGGATGGAAACGTAGATCAACAATCTAAATGCTAAGATCGTGTGGTTTTGGTAGTTGATTAGCTATAAATCACTAAAACTTAATGTTCCATGATTAACAGATGATCTGGACCATCAAGTTAGGGTTAGAATGAATTTCTTTTGTAATAGTTAATATAAGACTTGACATTGATAAGGAATCTGAAATATTAACACTACTAGGTGATCAATAAGTCAAGTCAAAGATGGAACATAACTAAGCTGAGAAGCGCAATAAACGAGGTAGGTAGTTTTAACATCAATATGTTTTCCTTTAAAAGTTTGAAAAACTATTACCATCCATTTATTCATGGTTGAAATTTGAGATTCATGAGATTTCTGATTTTATACAGTGGATATGCTTGTATTTCATGCAACTTATCAGTTTGGAATGCCATGTTGACTTATTACTAAATTAAAAACTTGTTACGTGAAAATGTATTTGCAAATACATGAAATTCATGATTTATGAAATGTCGAGGAGTGTGGAATCCTCATACCCCACCCATGTGAGGGTTGCTTTTACATGGCTATAATATATCATGAGATTTGATTTGCATGATTTCGCTAGTGCATGGATTTCTATGGTTTTATCAATTACATTGGCATGTGATGATGCCTAATATTATTATGTCATGATGGACATATTAGGGTTGGTGGATGCTGTGTTAAGAAGCTTGAGGACTGATCATACCCTTTTTGAAACTGTATATGTATATTACATACCTGGCCAAAAAGGCCTAATCCGGGTTACGATGACATCATGAGTAAGGTCATGGCTTAAGGCACTATGTACTCATTGCTTGCACAGTATAGGGAGTCTATCCGCGTGGTATCATCATGATAGCCACATACTTGATTGGGTCTTATTCGTCACACAAAGGGTCCATTATTTGAGAAGTGTATGGCACCCTAAGAATTTGGGTCTATAATAAGTACTTATGACAAATGGCAAATAGCCAGATTTCAAGTGGTTTTACACTCGCAAGATCTCGAGGAGGTTTAGATGGTGTTATATATATATATATATATATATGTACTTATTGTGATATATTAATTTTATTTCAGCATTTCATGATTTAAATGCTTTTCATCTATTGATTTCTAACGATGATTCATTATTTAGTTTGGATGAGTATATTTATGAGATGATGCATGAGATGAGTTGTGGTGACTATTCACATCTTGTAAAATACCTTGCAAAGCTTATTATTGTCTTTAAAACAACATGCATGGATATTAAAACTGAGAAATTGAAATGGTCTAGCATGACATTGATTTGCAAAGCATATTTGAGATTTCAAAGTTTTATTATACTACTCTTTAGGCATCACATTTTATAGAACTGTACAACATGTAATTGGGAACTTCTATTGGATTAAAACTATATAAACTCCATCTTTTGATGATGAAACTACCTACATTAATCTCAGGTTCGAAGAAATAAGATAGATGAGCAGAAGACTGTGTTAAAGATCATAAGAGAAGGACATGGAAGGTATATCAAATAAGATTACAATATAGTTGATAATTTTGTGAACTAATGTAATACTTTGATTTATTATGACTTTGGTTTTGTGGACATGTAGAAATGTAAATTGAAAATTATGGATGTGTGGTTGTGATTGGATTGATCCTGGTCTTGAACTCCTCTTTCATTTCTGTCAAAATTTGATTTTTATATACCTTTAAATATTCATGTGAATGGATAACGACAGAGTCTTTTTTTATTATTTATTTGATTTGAACTATGTTTGTTAGGGACGTCACATCACATGTGTAAAATGAGTAAGTTCGAAAAATAGAGGAGACTCTGCCAGATTTTTGGTAGAAATGTAGCACTTATTTCTCTAAAAACTCTTATTTTTTTAAATGAAAAATGACACTTAGGATTTTTAAAAGTCTTCTCATGAAAAATGTTTTCCTTTGTTTGTTTTCTAAGTAGTTTTCCAAACTTGTGGCACCACATTTGTAAATGATTTTGAGAAAAAGTATTTTAAAAACAAAGGGTGTCACATTGAATCACTTGGAAGGAGAGAAATTAGCTGCTTTAATGGTAAAGCTTCTTCTCTTAATAGCATTTGTAATAGAATATTCTAAATGCATGTTTTTGAGCATCTAGTACAAAGGAATTCAGGGGCTCTCTATGGAGGATACCAAGAGAGGATGCTATGAAGTGAGACTTTCCAAGATATTAAAATACAAGATGACTCCAAGGTGGATTCCTCCAAATGGAGGGATCATGAAGATAATTTTCAATGGTTCTTGTATGGGGAATCCCAATAAGTATGATATTGGAGCAATTTTAGAAAATCATTAAAACCATATAATTTTGGATATTGCAGGTTTTGCTTTTGTTGGGGATTCACATACAACAAAACTTACAGATATAGTGTATGCAGTTGAATCTTGCTTCTAGTTTCCACTCTTTGAGGTGGTAGTTGACTCCAAAAACGTCATTGCTTGGACTAAAAAATAGAAAAACTCACCTTAGATGCACTGAGACTCAGTCAATAAATTTCTTGTGTTGATTAGGGATCTTAATGTGGCTTTCACCCATGTTAAGAAATATGTTAATTCCAAAGTAGATCATGAAAGGGTGGATTTGAAAGCTACAAGGGAAAGATTCTATTATTAGAGGTTCATGTTTGGCTTTTAGGAGGCTTGCTGAGTCTGCTTAATTTTTGTGTGAGATGACTTTTTTTTCCTAAGCTTGATTTTCTCTTCAATATTTGTATGACATGATTTCCTAGTTACTCTATTTTTTGGAGTTTCTTATTAATTAATTTTCCTAGTAGAACTTCTCATTCAAGGGGACAAATGGTACTCACCATTCAAAAGAAAAATCGATGAGGCTAAGCTAATTGAGTGTTCATGTATGTTATGTGTTATATGTTAGATAGGCCCCACTAATTCTAGGCCCTTGATATCAATCCTAAATTTGTATCTTTGATTTCATACATTCCATGTGATGGTCTAAAAAGCATAGGAAGAAATTATGAAGACATTGTATCTCTAGAGCTCTCAATGAGAGACCTCAGATTTTAGTGTGGTGTGTGCTTGTCTAAGATTTAAAAATAAAATTGATGGTCCTTGGAATATATGAGGCCACCATGAAAAATGACAAGGCCCACTTGTCAACTAGTAGGAGCCTGGTGATAATTTGGGCTTATAATTACACTTAGTGTCTTTTGCACATCCACCCATGAGTGGGTCTCCAAATGTAAAGTAATTATGCCATTCTAAAAAGGTCAAAATGATAACAATTCTCTATTTTCACTTGTGAAATTAATCAAGCATTACTTAAATGATGTATATATGAAAGCACCTTATTTGATGAATGGACATCATTTTTTGATGATTTGACACCTTCATCTGATTCTTCTATTCTTGGACATCTAATATTAAAACAAATTGGACCAGTTTGTTTCTTTGAAGGAGGTGATTGTTTGGAATTTTATTTATGTGAACAAGGAGATGTTGAAGTTTGAAAGTAAAGAAGAACTTATGATTGATGTAGGTCTTTACTTTATAAGAATGTGTAAATACAAGTAAATGAGTGCATATGGAAAAGTTTGTATAAAAATGGATAATACTTTTTAATTAATGTTGGTGAGGTTTTCTCTTTTATGTTTATAAATTTTTTATATTTAATGTGGATGAATCAACATCATGATCAAGACTTTATCCCAATTAGGGGTCGGCCACATGAAACTTAATCATCCATTCCCTTCTATTAAGTACCATGGCTTCATTTAGTTCCAAAGTTTTAAAATATTTTCTCATCACTTCTACCCATGTTATTTTGGGCCTTCCCCTTGCTCTTTTAAAACCTTCTACTTTGCATTGCCTCACTCCTAATTGGTGCCATTTTTGGTCATTATTGGACATGTCTAAACCATCTAAGTCTAATCTCCCTCATCTTATTACCTAGTGGTGCTACTCCTAAGTTTCCTTTAATGTTGTCATTCCTAATTCTATCATTTCTTGTCTTGCCACTCATCCATTTCAACATCGCCATTACTACTATGCTCATCCTATGAACAAGATGTTCCTTAATTGCCCAACACTCTGATCCATAGAGCATGGTTGGCTTTATAGCAATCCTATAAAAAAAAATTTCTTTTAGTTTGAGTGGCACTTGTTGATCACACAAAACTCTAGATTTTCATCTCCATTTGTTCCAATCGGCTTGGATTCTCTGGGTGACCTCCTTCTCAATCTCTCCATCTCATGATTCATCAATCCTAAGTACCAAAAGTGGTCTTTTATAGGGACTGCTTGGTTATCAATCTTTACTGACGTCATCCCTTGTCTCATCAATTAAAACGATGTCATCAACACATAGCTTGCACCATGGAATCTCTTCGTGCAGATATTTTGTTAACTCATCCTCACAAACATGAAAAAGTACACGTACAATACTGATCATTAGTGCAATTCTACAGTGATAGAAAAATCACCGGTCTCTCCACTAGTGGTCTTACTATTTATTATTGCTCTCTCATACATATATATAATTATGTTTATACACCCTCGCTAAACCCCTTTCTCGCCCAACACCCTTCATATTAACTCTCTAGGAAACCTATCATAAGCTTTCTTTAAGTTAATAAAGACCATGTCAAGGTCCTTCCTTGTAACGACAATCAATTTTGGGTCATTTTCTATGTATTATATTATAATTTTAATAGAGATAAAATTAGAAATTAATTTGATGAAAATTGAATTTTATGAAATAACCTGCTTGTAAATTCAAATTTTGGACTTGGGACTGTCAAATTTCCAATATACACATCGATATGATTCCAACAACACTAATTTTATGTGAAACAGAGATCGTGGTGGAAAGACCCAAAAGTTTTGCAAATTTATAGGGGCTAAATTGATAATGGCACCCTTATTTTATTGTTTTACGGACTGTAGATGCAGTGCCACGCTAGGAGTGGGCATGACACGTGGACTGTGAGTTGTCACAAGTCGGCCCATCTTGTTGGCTATGGGCTGTGGCAGGAGGGAGGGTTTTTATAGGGGGACACCAGAGAAGATGGGGAGAAACCCCAGCATCAGCCCAACTTCCCCCATCCGATCTCCCTCTTCCCCGACACTGGTAATAGGCTAGTGCACATGGGAGTTCTCCTCCTTAGATCAAACTATTATTAGGCCAGCGGCCATTGTCTTCCACCACCCCTTTTCCTCTCCTCTCCATCTATTTTCTCTAGTGTTGACAAAAAACCCAGAACGGGTTTCATCGGCAAGTAGCCATTTATCCCTCTCTAGCATGTAGTCCCTTCTAGATTGGGTTTTTCAGTGCCCTATTTCTCTTCTCAGAGCCCCCTTTTTTCTGGCACTGATGGAAACCCAGATTGGGTTTCCCTCCATGCAGTCGGCCATGCCTTTGCTCCCTTTTCTCCCTTTGTTCATCAGTGATGGATAGAGACCCAATCACCCTTGCACCATCGACGTTGCACTCCCCCTCTCCTCTTCCCCTCCCCGATCAGGCATCATCTTGTTGGCTATGGCCTAGTACACTAACGCTCATAGGCCAGCCATGTGCCAGCTCCGATTTCCCATTTTTCCCCTTCCCCTATTGTGCTTGTGCGATGACTGCACCATAGCCATTGGCAGTCACCGTCCCTCCCCTCTCTATTCTTTCTCCTCCCAATCGGGTTCAAGCAAGGGATGACCTGACAGGCATCAGTCATCTTCTTCCTCTTCCCCTCTTGTCCCCTTTCATTTGTCGAGTCAGGGCAAGTCAACTCATTGAGTCAACTCATTCTCGACTCGTTTTACACAATACACCCTATTACACCCTTGAACTTCAATCCTCGATTTTGACCAATCCAGGAAGGAACTCAGAGATTTGAGATAGCCCTTATGATCCTTGCAATGTGAGGAACAAACCCCATCTTCCCAATTGTTGATCAAGGAAGATCCAACCATCAATTTGATCAGACAATTAATACGACTTCAAATCATTTGATTTGGGATGATCTGAGATATTTTCTAATCTAAATAGTATGTTATGATCCTTATGAAGTGGACATCAATATCCATACCACTCATATTTATTTAATTAGATTATTTAACTAGAATAACTACTTTTTCATTCAATATGGGGTGATCAATTAGAGAATTGTGGTTAGATCAAGTTGAATGTTTGAAATCTGACACAATTGAGGCAATCGATTGACGATCTGGCTAAGCAGATAGCTAGATGTTATGCAGATTGACTTATATAAGGCAAGATTACTATCTTAGCCATTTGATTGGTTGATTTAACTGTAATTAGATAGATTGAGCATGAATTGCATGTAATAATTCTCGATTAATTAATTAAGTAATAAATTACCTAAGATTTGCATTTGAGCCTAATAGTGCTGAAATACATGATGATATAATGAAAAAGAGGAATTAGATGGTTATGAGTGGGTTCGATTTAATATAATTTGAATTATAAGCCAACTAGGGCAGGCCTGGCCTTGAGATTCTATGGGTGGGAAACATTGGAATGTCTTGAACACAACATATTGAAATACAAAAATATAATGTTGTGTAATTAAGAATCTAAGTTAGATAAGTTGGATTCTAAGTATGACTTGGATGTGACATATATTCAAATGATGGAACTATGGCGCACTACACTAGAGTTAAAGTTCGACTGATTTGGGAGATACAAACAAGTGGTACTCCGTTTGAGGTAGGTGACTACATTTATTATTCTATGATTTTATAAATCATGATTATTTACTTAACAGCTTTATTTATATGGACTTTTTGATGCATGGATGTGTATGCCAAACCCTGAATTTTCCTGAGATGAGTTTTCAACATCTATTGTCGTTGTGTAGATTGCCTTTTAATGTACATGATTTATGCACTGTTCCTTGATACATTCTATGTTGCATCGATTGGATTATTTGAGGATGTTATATACTAATTTCGATGCATGATTTTGATAGATTAAAATATTTTATCAATTTGATTTTATCAAGGATAGCTTGATTCATGGTTTCATTAATTTATGACGGGTGTTTTTGGCCAGTGGATGCTTTGCTAGGAGGGTTGTAGGGTTGGCCACCAACCCTTTGAGTTTACATATCATAGACACCTCCCCTAATATGTGGGCAAACTATGGGCGGTTTGTGGTAATCATGGGCAGGCCACCCCGTGCATGTTTGACCGACTCCCATGCATTGGTGGACAGTGGTCGCCCATTTTGGTGTCCACGACAAGCGGCAATGGTTTATACCCTAGAGTGGTTGCCACTACAACATAACAATCAATGCACTTATTCTGTATGCTCATGTAGTATGATACAGGGAGATGTTTATATCTTGATATACCTACAGTGTGATGAAGCATCCTTATGGTAAAGCTTATGTGGGTGGGCCTACTGGTTAAGTGAGCTACTTGGTGTGCGAGCTATAGGTAAGGAACCCAAGGATTGGTATGAGTACTCATGACCAGATATAAGAGTATGTGGGACACTCTAAGGACATGGTTGACTTGCATGCTTTGTTATTTATTATATGCATTCATACCTTATTATGATGGATTTGATTGAAGTTGGCTTTACCAGTTGCATGAGCATGCATTGCTCATTGTTATGCTTGCTGTGGTATTTGAATATTATATTTTGATATTATGCATGAAACCATATCCTCATCGATTTTTTTTGTAAGTGAATCTAACTCTATATTATTCATACATCATTTTGTTCTCGTTATATGATGATTCAGCTTTTTATATGATTGATTCATATCCATGAATTTCATCAGAAACTCATATTTTATACATCATACTACATATTCTTTAAATTGATATTAAATGTGGTCACCTACACAAGCAATGGCTTGCTGAGGCATTGCTTTGGTTTGCATTGCCTTAGATAGAGAGAGTAGCAGTAGGTTTGACTTGCAGATAGAGCAGGCAGAGGCAATGGTGGCTTCCAACAATGTATAGAGGATATTTCATAAACTATAAGGTTTGTTCAGGCCTTACTTCATTATGGCTTATAAACTGTACTTTAGTATGATTTATTTTATGTCCTGGATGTAAGAATATGGATTCATGTTGGATGTGATGGTTGTGTATGGACAAAACCTATGCAATGTTATCATATCTTGATTTTCTTATCTACCGTTGAAATATATGTTTTTATCTAGTATTGTATTTGATTTGGATGGATGAGTATGGAGACCAAGTCTCCTATGTGGTGTGTTTATGTTCTTTGTATTTTATTAGGTATGGTTGTATCGCATGGATTATAGGTGATGGTCCAAAATACAGAGGAGACTCTATCGAATTTTGAGTAGAAATGGAAATATCATTTTGCAGCTAAATCCATGATTTGTGGTTGTAGACTATCGAGATTTTGGAGATGAATGCTTTTTATTCAAGTTTTTGTTTTTAGTCGATTTTAAAATCAAAGTTTTAAAACAGGGATTTTGACAAATTTTAAAATTTGGTATTATATTATTATGTAAAACCCCGGGTGTGACATTCCTCCTCTCCCTATATTTCTTTATCCATTGTCTTAATAAGAAAATAGCTTCCATAGTAGACCTCTCTGGCATGCAACCAAATTGGTTCTCTGATACACTTGTTTCATGTCGTGGCTTCTTCTCAATCAATCTTTCAAATAGTTTCATATTGTGGTTCATAAGTTTGATCCCTCGATAATTAGTGTAGCTCTATATGTCTCCTTTATTCTTATAAATTGGTACAATAGAGTCCTTCCTCCATTCATTCAGCATTTTTATTTTATTTTATAATCTTATTAAATAACTTTTTCAACCAAACTACTCCATTATCTTCCATATGCTTCCAAACCTCTATTGGTATACCATCAGGCCTCAAGGCCTTTCTTGATTTCATCTTTTTGAAGGCCTTTTCTACTTTAGGTATTCTAATCCTATGGTCATAACATAACATGACATGATAATGTGGTTGAATAATTTTATAAAAAAAAGTATGAATGAATATTAAAATAGTAGGAAGGTTGCTGTATACTGTTAGCAAACAAGGTTCTAACTTTTTGAGAATACAAACTTTTTAAGAGTGATTATAAAAAAAACTATCGTTATTTTATCTTTTTAAAGATGGTTGTTTCAAAAAATTGTTGGTTTTCATAAATTGTCTTATAATCATCTGAAAAAGTATATCATAAAGATAGTTTCTATAATCATTTTGAAAAGTGTATTTTAAAGATAGTTTTTTAAACTATCTTAAAAAGCATATCTTTTAAGAAGTTTTGTGGTTTTAAGACAATTAAAAACATATATTTAAAATGATTTCAAAACAATCTTCTAACCACCATGTTGATGTTTAACCATAAGTACATAGCTATTGTAGTGTAGCTTATGCAAGTACGGGTCCATCTCACGGGGACTTGACTTAAAAAATGAGATTTTAAATATTTTTAATTGATAAAAATTAAAAATAATTAACAAAAATTACTAGATTTGGAATCAGAATTCAAATCAAATCAACTGCTAAAAGTTACAAAATTTTTAGTTCCTGAATAAAGAAAATTAAACTAAATAACAAGGAAAATCTACTTCCCTAACTTAATCACTATCAATATCTTAAAATATGGTCTTCTTGGAGTTGATAAGCCTTCATCAATATCTTCAAAACATCCATGATTATATATCTGCCAGTTGGATTTATCAGATTCCTTAAAATCCTAAAGATCTGGGCTAAATTGTGATTTTGGTATTTGGACAATCTAGACCAAGTTATTGATTTCAGATTAAAGATTAGACATATTAATTAAGTCCAGAGATGTCCTAAGAATGAAATTGTAAAGTTAATTGAAAAACAGCTAAGAAAAAGAGGAGAAACAAGGAATTATTGGTGATTAAGGCTAACCCATTGATTATGTTAAGCCTTAATAGATCTGGTATGGATTGGATTGTTCCTGGATAAGAAAAACACATATAACATAAAATTGGAAAAGAATAGGACACAGATGGAAATAAAATAGGGATAGAAATGGAATTAAATCATATTTGCCAAGGGTATAATTGGAATTTTTGGGAAAAAATGAGAAAAACAAAAAAATGAAATTGGACGGAGAAGGAAGAAGAAGCTAGAGGAGGAGGAAAGGAGGAGGAAGAGGAGAAAGGAGGGGGGAAAGAGAGAAGAGGAGGGAAAAAAACCCAATATGGTTTTCCTTCCTTTGAGCTATCTAATGACGCTAAAAGAGGCTGATCATCGGTGATGGTTGTGCACGCCAGAACAGAGAGAAGGATGGAGACAGTGGAAACTAGGAAGATGTCAAAGGAGGAGTGAGCACGAGATCCTATTGGTGAAGACGCAGGGAAAGGCCAATGGTGGCGGTTCTGGTGGAGCAGAGAAAAGGAGGGAAAAAAGGAGGGAAACTCGACACAGGTTTCCTCCTCTGGGCTAGCCAGTAACAACGGTGTTGGTTTTGTTGTAGTGCAAGCTTGGGGGAGGAATATCAGGCCTTTTTGGGGTCAATGGAGTGTAGTGGTCAGTGAAGCAGATAAGCGTAGCGAGCCGAGACCAGCCGGCTTAGGCAATGATAGAGAGATGGAGAGACAGAGAGATAGAGGAGATGCTGGGCTGATCCACCTATGGAGGGGTGGTGATGCGGCATTGGAATCTGGGCTGGCTGCGTTTGAATAGAGAAAGAGATTGGGAATAAGCCGAGAGGGAAATAGGGAGAGTAATACAGAGAGGAAATTGAGGGAGAAAAAGTTAACAAGGGAGAGAGGACTAGGTGAAGAGGAAACACGAGAGAGAGAGAACGTGGGAGTGAAAAAGGAGGAGAGTGATAAGAGTGGGGGGATTGGAGTGGTGTGGGTGATGGGCTGGGCAGTAAAAGAGGGAGATAAGGATGAGGGTGAGAAATAGAGGTGAGAGAGAGACTGGACTAGCCAGTGCTTGCATTGGTTTAGAAGTTGGGAGTGGTCGACGAAGTTGGTTTGGGGAAGTGGAAGAACAGAGGAGAGTAGGGGATGGTGAGGAGCGGGAAAGATGGAGCATGAAGAACAGACAAGAGAGGTGGAGTGAGAAGGAGGAGGAGAAAGAGATGGGAAGAGAAGAGAAGAGAAGAGAAGAGAAGAGAAGAGAAGAGAAGAGAAGTGGGGGAAGATGGAGGAGAAAGGAGAAAAGGGTTGACTACCTAGCCTACATTTTAGCCTAAAGAGGGAGAGAACGTGGGAGAGAGAACCCGCCTGTCTTTCTCCTACTGTGATCCAGCCCAAGGGAGAGAGAGAGAGATGGGGTGATGGTTTCCTCCCAGCAAAAAAGAGAAGGTTTTTACGGGTTTCCTCCCAAGTGTCCTACCAAAATAAGAGTGGAGGAGCCTTGGGAAAGGGAACAACCATAGCTCGCTCTCTCTTTCTAAATTTGGTTTCTCCCCCTTTACTTTGTAAACCTCTCCACCAGTGTATGTTTCCATTTCACTTCCTTAATTAATTGCCCATGTGCCTTTTGTTCCTTGATGATGATCAAGTCTACTAGTTTTATCCAAGCCATTCAATGGTCAATTTAGCTTATATGCACCATACAAATGCAATTAGATTCATCACAATCATACTTGAATCCGCATATTAGCTCTTAATGATCATCTAATTGAATGCAAAATTAAGGGTATTTGAACTAAAATTGAGCAATTAACACACCCGCCTTAGAAAAGTTAGGAAAAATAAAAAGATTTTTTAAAAAATCTTTAAAATATTTTTAAGACAATTTCTGCGATCATGTTTTGAAATCTATTTTTAAGAAAAATTCAAAAACTATAACTTTAAAAACTTTTTTAAATGATTTTAAAAATCATCTTGTTTTTCTGAACTTTTCTAATGTGGATAGTTAGATGACTTAGTTACAAGCGTAAGCATCTAGTCACAACTTGATGTTCACCTATATCATAGTGGAAAGTGACTCCAAAAACACCATGAGTTGGATAAGCTCAAAAACTGCACCACTTAAAGACTTTGGGATCTAATTGACAAGGCTAAGCAACTATTGCAACAAAAGAAATTCTCAATCATGTACATCCCTCAACAAACTTCAAGGCAGACAAACTTGCATGTGAGGGGACTCTTCTTGACGATATCACAATACCTTACTCATTGAGTCACATGCTAGCTGTAGAAACTAAAACTTCATGTGATATTTCAAAAGCTTAAACATCTAGCCTTTTGCAAAGGATTTTGCTTTCCTTATCCTCTGACAGGTCTCAAGCTTTACTGGGTTACTCTACATTCAGTTACATGTTTTGAAGACATATAATTTAGAATGGTAGGAATCTAGATCAACTCGATCTTGTTGCATATGTACTGTGACAAGGAAAGATATTCTCCCCCAAAAAATTAAAATGCTTATTTCCTCAAAAAGAAGGTTTTAAAATCACCTAAAAGCAATTTTTTCGAGGGTGCCAAGTTTCTTACCTCAAATCATCCAAACAACTTTAATTTTTGCTTTTAATTTTCAAGTAAAAAGTACACCTTGTTTAATCTATGAATGAGTTTTCCAATGGCTTACATTTAGTATGTACCTCATCTCATGCGTATGACATTTTGGAGATGACAAATAGGATATCTCCATATACCTTGTAATCTTAAACAAATTCTAACCCCTCATAAGAGCCCTAGAAAAAATAAGGTATAAAAGGAAATAAATCAATTGTGTGATTTGTCAAGAGTGAAAAATGTAATAACTCCAATTTTAATAAATATATTTGAATTATTAAAAGTGAGAAATTTTTTAAAAACGAAAGTGGAAATTTAAGTTCCAAGAAAATGAACTTTTTATATAAATGAAATTAGGAGTTGAGACATGAATATTTGGAGTGTGCTCAAAAAGTCTAGTCCAACGACTATAAGAACCTCAAAATCAGAGTTTGGATGATAAATTCATATTTTTCTTGATTTTTGGAATTTAATTTTACTTATAAGGGTAAAATTATAATTTTACTTTTGTGTAAGATATGAAGTCATCAATGAGGTAAGACGTGAATTAGCTAGCACAAAGCTGAAAGTTGAGATAATGGAAATTCCACTTTCATTAAATTAATTATAGTTGAATGAAAAGAAGTGATTAAAAATATAATAAAATAGTCAAATTTTGGCTATAAATACCCCTCCAAAAATTGATTGAAATTTCAAGGATTCCCAAGCCTCCCAACCATTTCCCTTTCCTCTTCCTCTTCCCCTTCTCCTCCTCTCGCTCTTTTCATCTATTTCCTCTCTCTTTCCTTACCTTTTCTTTTTCCTTTCCATTTTCAGTTGTCTAGTGCGTTAGCAGACGTGCTCGACAACAGAATCTAGGAACGACATTTAGGCACATTCGTAGATGCATCATCCCCGATATGACCTAGGGTTGCCCCCTACGGTCTTTCCCCATGAAATTCGATGAATCTCACAGTTAGTCTAACGATATGAACCGATTATCATCTCAAGGACAGTCCATTTCACCTTTCCCCTATATTATGTATCAATTTTCAATGGCATCAACGTTATTTATCTCCATTGTTTATCTGTTCCGATGCAATGAATTTTTTGGTATGTTTCTTGCTCTACGGCGTTCTTCTTCACTCTAGCTAGTCCAGCTAGGCCATCCCTCTCCTCCCTCTTTCTTTTCTGGCATTTTCTTTACATTTTCCTGCTTCCCCTGATCTCCTTGGTCGGATATCTATTGGAGAAGACAGATCTGGTGGCATGAGTTGAGACCCACATCGTAGACATCTTAGATGGAAGATCTAAGCCATCATATGGATTTGTGGGACCCTAAAACCCTAGAATAGGTGAAACCAGTAAAACGATAAATGGTCAAGATTGAAGATCCAAACTAAAAAAGATCGAATGGTGAAGCTCCCATCGTTCAAACAATTTTGGTTGGATCTGTTCCCAAGACGCATTCTTAGATGCATGACAGAGACACATCGTATAGAAGCATCCCTGTGCATGCACTACACGTGCAATGCGGTTGGGAAAAGAATGTGATGCTGTAGCATCCTAGTGAAGGGAACGCACCCGCAATACATTCTAGATTCCAAGTCATAATGGAGCATTATCGAGTGGGCATTCTGCTCTAGTGCATTTTGGTGACGTTGTTTTGACGCATTCAATTTGGATCGTTAAAATTATCAAAAACTTAAAAATTCAATTTGGAAGTCAATACAACTCCAAATTTAGATATGAAACATCCATTGGAATCGTATTGACAAGTTAAATCTAATGGAATGATGAAATTTAAGATTTGAGTACTATTTATCTTGAGCAAAAGCCAAAAACCATGCAAATATTGTTGATTAGCTAGATCAAAGATGATCATATTATCTAAAATGGTTGAATAAGTGATATATTGATGAGAAGAACAACCTAACTAGTCAGATCTTACATAGAAATGATAAATCATGATCTAAACCATTGATTAAGATCAAAACCCTAGATCTAAAAGATCTAGATTAAACCTGATTGCTAGATCAACACATAAACTTTAGATCTATATTAAGATCATTGAAAGAGTTACATCTTAGAATAATGACATCAGTTTTAATTATAAATTGAACAATTGGACTTAATCAATGTTCAGATTGAGCATAATATGAAATAATTGCAAGGTAACTTAGAAAATAGTAAGAAATTCAAGATCTGATTAATCTAAAGTAGATTTACTTTTTTACAGCTTTATGATGGAATGGAATTAATGTTAGTATGGACCCACAAGAACCTTATAAGATAAGAACTAGATTTCATCCCCAGATCCTTGGCCCACCTAGGAATCAATCTACATCCTTGAATTTCATGATCATAATTCTTGGACATTAATTTAAAATCAAGTAGAAAGAGACTTAGGATATTGAGCTTATAGAACCCTTTTAGAAGGATGCAACCTATTATTACTCTAGTGGCTTCTGAACATTGTGGTTATAGTGGGTTTCTTAAAGTCCAACTAAATTTTCCATTCCTTCTGTTGATGTTAGATGAGTCTAAATGCCTCCTAACATGAGGATTGTACTAACCACTTTTAGAGAAAAACCTAACTGGTAAGTAGTAGTCAAATATAAAAATAAAGAGGAGCTGTCTAGATTTAGGAAAGATAATCAAGACGCTATTTAATCAGCAACATACCAAGATTGATTGTGCATCATTTAACTTAGGAAAAGTGATCTATATCATAGATTGATAATCAAAGGCTAGAATTCAATAATTAGACAGGCCTTTAAGTAAGATGATTATGATTAAGAAAGATCAATTGCAAGATCATGATAATCAAGGATAATCAAAGGAAGATCTAAGGTTAAAAGATCAAACTTTGAAAAATGAAATGGATCATAGATCAAACTGAGATCAATGGAAACTAGAAATTAGAAGATTTAAGTTGTTGATTTTGATCAACAACCATGAACTGGTGGTGTATCACAAAGATCAGAAATCTATAAAGATCAAGATCATCAACTTTAGAGATGATCAAAGATCAATGGGATGTATATGAAGAACTATGATTAGAAAATAGTTCAAAAACTTAAATCTAACATGTCAAAAGTCAATCCAACCGTCAAATTTATAGATCAACTATTATAATCTAAGAAAAACTATGTGTAAGAGATAAATTAGTCAAGGCTAAGGAATATGAAGAAATCTAAACCATTAAATGTTAATTAATGATCAAAATGAAATGATTATACAAATCCTGAAAGAGGATAGATATGATCAAAGAAAGACAAATACAAGATCATCCAAAATTATGATGATTAAGAGATAGAAAATGGCATTGTGTATATATGAATTGATAGATACACAGTTTTATATGTCAATCAAGATCGTTGATTATTCTAAGTATCGACAATTATCGCATTCAAGGTTGGTGGAACCTTAAGAATGCATTTCTTTAAATTTCAATATCTATGTTCTAAACATGATCTTATTTAAGGCTATGAAATTATAGAATTGAAATTGTTCATCAAGTAGAATGATCATAAATTAGTAGGATTTAATTATTTAAAATTTCTAGTGATTTAATTAGAATGATATAATGATCTTATGCTTAGAATTATGTGATCATTATTTGAAAACCACGTTTTGAAATTACATTATCTGCTTTAAGTTAAGAAATTACATGCTTGGTACATGGGTACCATTTATATTACATGTTTATCTATGAACTTAGATGGTGAAATTATATCCTTGGTATATGAATACCAAACTAATGATGATAATGATGTTATTGCATATTTTATACGAATAAACAAATAGTCTGCTAGTATTATCATTGTTTTTCATACAGGCATGGAGGCCTGTGGATTTTATTTTCAATAGGCATAGGCCTTAGGATACTATGCTAAGAGAGTTGTGAGAGTTTGGCCACCCTTTTTTCAAAACAAATGATGATATGAATACCATGCCTAAGCGAGGAAAAATGTCAAGTGGGGCAATTATGGGAAGGCCAACCACTATGACAGTCTGTCTCCCCATATAGACATGACGTTGTGTGTTTTCCACCATGGTATTAGTGGAGTACCTTGGCCATCATCCAAACATGCTGGTATGGATTGAGACTGCAGCATAATAGTCCATTGTGTATTTTGCACTAAAGTGCATGGCATGATGAGATGCCTTATGATATGGCACGGTGAGATGCCTTATGTGATGGGATAATGAGATGCCTAGTATGAGCTCATTATCAATGTTTACCATGAAGGGATATTTCCTAGTAGAGGCTGGTTGATTATGGACCCCGTATGTAAGAGATATAGATGATATTGTTGTCGACGACATTAATTATTTTTCATAGTTTTAACTATTTACATATATATATATATATGATATGATTATGAATTATTGGAGAATATATTCATAGAAAATTTCACATGAGAAATTACATGATAGAGTTACTATACAGAGTATGGTTCATGGAAATTCAATTACTTGATTTATATAGAATATGATGGATATGAATATTGAAATTATTAGATTATAGATTATGTTTTAAATTCAATATGCTTCTTAAATCCCCTACCAAGCATAGCTTGTTGAGATATTATAAATGTTTGAATGTCTATGATATCTTAGATATAGATAGACAAGAGTGGATGAATACAAGGGAATACAACAACCATACTACTGATTAGGGGTACATACTCTTATTAAAAATCTTGTATTGTCTAGTTAGTTATTTGGATTTGTGAACTTAGGACATTTTATGAAATAAATATAAGGGGATGAGTATAGGAACCACTGGATGGGTCCTGGCTTTAAAAAATGAGTTTTTACTGATTAATTCAGTAGAAATTTATTTTATAAACAAAAGATAAATATATGGTAAAAAAGCGAAAGTGACATCCGGGCTTTTAGAAATGAATTTCAAAGAAAACATTTTTCATTATTTGATTTTAAAAATTTGGGCCCATCTTTTGAAAATAAACATGAAAAAGTGTTTTAAAAATCTGAGTCATCACATTTGGCATCAAATAGTTCATCAAGTCACTTACAGCCCTATATGTCCAACATAAAGATGACAATCCAAATACATGTTATGATATAGTATGTTGATTTAGGATTAGGATAGCATTAGTTAAGTATTAGGATAGAATGAGTTAATGTAGTTAACTCATGTAGGAAGAGTAAAATATGAGCAAATGCTACTTAGTAAAACAACTAGGAGGACAGCTCAATGAATTACTGATTCCAATATAGGAGATAGTAAACAATGGAATCAAGTAATAGAAATAGTTGCACAAGTATTATAAGACATCTTTCCTTATCTGCAATACCATTACAACCTGTAATGGCATCAAATAATACTACTCAGGCTTAATAAGAAGTCTTACCCAGCATACCTATTTAGAGACAAAATACCCTAACACTAGTACATGATCATTATACACTTATACCGAGTGTAATAGTGGGAAGTTCAATAGGAACAAATGATAAACTAGAAAAATGATGGAAAGATTCTAGAAGATTGATCCCAACCTTTATAGGAAAGGTGAAATAAAAAGTACTGAAAATAGATATTATAAATAGAAAAAACCTTAGAAGAATTACAAACTTTTGTAAAAATGAAGGGTTAGATTTTCCATATATATATATATTGAAATAAGAAACAACATTTTAGTGGCAATCAGCCAAATTGACCTATTTTTCAAATATAGATGATATTACTTGAGAAGAATTCAAGGTAAATAGTGAGTATTTTCCCTCCACAATCAATAAAGGAGAAGAGTTATGACAAGGAAAAACTTATCATACTAGAATACAAGAATAAATTCAACTGAAGGGAATTGTACCAAATATATATGCTAAGGAATGCATAGAAATGGTCTCTAAATTTGAGAAAAATTACAAGACAAATCAAACCATGAGTCATAGTCAAATGGGAAATTAAAATCCCAAACCTTTTAAGAAAAAAACAACCTACGACAATATATAAGTAACAAATAAATCAGAGTCTATTCATCTTGTGCATTAAGTATGAATTTACCAAGTTGGGAATTAGATTAGGTATGATAACTTAGTTAATGAGTCAGCACAAGAGTTCATCAAGATTAATTATAAGAAGAATGGAAACTAAACAGTTATGGACTATCGTAAAAACAAAATCACATTTTATATTTTGATGAGAAAATAATCATTCTATATGAGAAATAAGACTCTGTAGACAAATATAGGCGGCTAAACACATATTTAACGACTGCCAAGCATTTATGACAAATATGATAATTGTATTTGATGAATTGTAAAGACTCAGGTCTTTCAAACACTTTTTAACAAATCTTTTGGAAAGGTGGGGTCCCAATTTTGAAACAAAAACAGTTCTAAAAACAAAATGGCGGAAAACATTTTCAATGAATTTCATTTTCATTTTTCCATGACTATTCATGACTTCTAATTGAGTCATTTTCCATTAACGATATGAATCAATTATATATATGATTTTCACTCTATACGTGCACTTTCTAATTCCACTACCAACACCTCTAAGTGGTGTTTATTCAAGTTTCAAAAATTACTAAATGATTTAATCATTTGTGGATACCATTTCTACCTCTCACCTTGGACTACCATTTCCACTCGGACTTTTGGGACTAATTGTGTGTGGATGAACCTCTTCTAATTCCAACTGTAACAACCTGAGTTTTTCAAACACTTTTTAATAAATCTTTTCAAAAGGTGGGGCCCCAATTTTGAAAACAAAATAGTTCTAAAAAAATACACTGGAAAACATTTTCAATGAATTTCATTTAAAGAAAAATCCCGAGTGTTAATGTAATATCCTTAATTTTTAGGATAAAATAGGAAATTAATAAATAAATTTAAAAAAAATTTATGGATGAAATTTTTTCCTGAAAACATAAGAATTAGAAAGTGCTCATCGATACGAATCCAACGCCACCAAGAACGCGAAAAATGGAGCTCAAACGAGGGAGTTATGAGCCGTCAAAGTTGGAAGGGCAAATTGGTCATTTGATAGAGACGTGTTAGACAAGGGTCCAAATTGATACTGGCACCCCCGTCTTCCACACGTCTCTACCAGTGCCGGAAAAATCGCCGGAGAGACTTGGAAAGAGACGTGTGGGGAAGAGTTTCTCTTCCTCAAGACTCTAAAACCCTATATCTATGCTCTTCTAGGAGCCAAAACGCTCCACTTTGAGCATTTTCTCTGAGTTTTTACGCAAAACCCTAGCCCTGCAAAACTTGAATTTTCCGGCGAGTGGAGCCCCGGCAACACGAGCAACACCAGCCAGGCGCAAGGTAAGCCTCAAATCCATGTTTTTATGTATTTATTAATTAGAAAACTAATTAGAAAAGCATGAAAAAAATTAGGAAAAAAATCAGATTTTTTTGGAACTTTGTGCACGCTACTATTGGAGCATGATTTCATGGATCAAACCTTGTCTGTTTGAAAATCGCACCGTCCAACTAGTGCATAAGAGACCCAAGAGCAAACCCTTTAAATTTGGGAGTGATCCAACGGTGGATTTCTCCATAAAACCCAAAAACCAATACCTATGGATGTTTTTAGGAACTTGGGAAAAACCGTTTAAAAAACATGGTTTTTGGAGAAATCAATGCAAAAGGATGATAGAAATGGAAACTAGAAAAAATTTGAAACAAAATGGTTCAAAAACCAAGTGATTTGGACACCAGGGTCACGTGAGATGACCTAAGCTCTGGCCGTCCTTCTCAGCACGGCTTCGCATCGCATCGCTGTAAACCAGTGCCGGCAACCAAAGCACCGGGTGCCGGTGTAACCCGTAAACCGGGGCCGCTGTGTAACTCAAAGGTACACTGGGCGCCGGTGTAACCCGGTGTAAAGCAGTACGCCGGTGTAAACCAATGCACCCGCCAAACACCCTATAAATTAATAAATATTAATTTATGAAGTATTTTCACTTAAAATTGATTTTTGGGAGCTAGAGGAGTCCAAATCATGATCCGAAAGATGCGTTGTGACCGTATTGATGACGCGGACCTAGTTTTAACTTAAAAACTTATAAATGACCACTTTTTATTTAGAAAAAATTTAAAATAGTGATGTGACATGTACAGGTGCACTTGAATATACCAGTTAAAGGGAGTTATTAGCAAGCTAGTGGTCTCAATAATCGAGGTAGGTGACAACAACTAATGTTTTTCCTTGATTTTTAAACCATGTTTAAACATAGCATCATGTGTGATTGTGTTTTAAAATGCAATTATTATTTACTGTGGATTTCATGCGATATCAAGTGCATGTAGGATGGTTATTTCCAAATTGAAATCTTTTACTGAATAAACTTATTTAAAATGCTTTTACAAGCATGATGTTAATTATTTATGCTTAATTAGATACTTATTTCTTATTATATATATATAGAAAATGCATGGATTTACATGGAAATGAGAGTAGAGGCTTATTAGCTGGTCCTTTTTATAAAGCAACCCTGGGATGAGGGGCATGTCTTGGGGATTGCAAGCTATAAGTGCTCTTGAGTTTTAGCATATATATATGATTTTTGTATTTTATATTTGATGACGGGTGCTCTCGCCCGGTGGGTGTCATGCTAGGAGGGATAGGGCCGGCCACCCACCCTCTAAGATTATGATGTGATGAGTTTGTGATATGATAGACACCTGCCCATAGATGACATTCGGTAGGGGTTTGGTAACATGGATAGTCCACACTACCGGTCTGAGCCTTTCCATGGGGACAGACGCTAAGTCTCCCGTTATGGTGTCGACGGGGAGCGGCGGTGGTTGATACCCATGGAGGGTTGCCACTGCAGCATGATGGCCCATATTCTTATTATGTGTGCATGCATGATGAGCATGGTTATGGGTGATATGCCTAGGTGTGACGACACTCAGAGGTTGACTACGTGTACCCCTGATCAGGGATGTTAGTGCGATGTGGTGGGACCCATTACCTTAGGGTGCCCTTATTCTTGTTGTATGCTCCATTTTATTGATTCATGTCATGTTTTAACTCCTTGAATTTTATGTTTTAGCATATGGAATAAATTGGCATTTATTGAACATGGCATTATGATATCACTATTTTCATAAATGTTAGATTTTTCATCAAGATCGTTCATTATTTCTTTCATTTATTACATTAATTGTCTATGTACCTACACAAGCGATAGCTTGCTGAGGCATTGCTTTGTTTTGCAATGCCTTAGATCTCGAGCGCGACACCAGGAAAGGAAAAGCAGTTGATAAACCTTGAGAGCCGGGCCGAAGACTAGTTTTCCCTATAGTTTTAGACAATAATGTGAGTCATTAGAGTGGATTATCATTTGAATTTTATTATGGACTGCATACTTTATATTTGGATGTGATTTAGATCTTTAGACATATGTTGGACATTTATATGGGATGTTATGATGGATAGACCCTGGGCCATATTATTATTGTCTTTTGGACGTTTATTTGATTTAAAATAAAGGCGCCTATTTATTTGACGTTGATTTATACGCGGATTATTTATTTATGTTTAAATTACATGTATGCCATTTTGAGAAAGGAAAATTAACACCCGGAGTTTTAAGATAGGTTTAGTAAAATGTTAAATAAATCTTTTCTCATGGGATCCCAAAATGCTCTTATTTAAAATGCCATTATTATAATAAAAAAAATTGTCTTAAAAATCCGGGGTGTTACAGTCAACCATCAACTCATTACTTAATTATTTAAAATTTAAAAAATTAAATAAATTTTCTTTTCATTTTTTAAGTAAACCTTTTCAAAACAAGTTTGCTTCTTCAGGACCCCTCTAGTCAACAGCCACATTTCATACAACATTATAATCAAGTCGAAATACTAACAGGTGTACATATATAGTTAAAGCAGAACTAAAAACATACCCTCAAATAGAGATGTTTCAATCAGCTACTCGTCTAGCTCCTCATCAATCTTGTCTTTCTATCAATATCTGAGACATTGCAACAATAACGCAATGTCTCTGCAAGCTATGCATGGTAGGAGAATAAGATGCTTATGAAAATCAAAATAAAACATTTGCTTTCACAATGTGATAATCATTTCAATGCACAAAATATTTTGCATCAATAATCAAAATGATTAAACCTAAGATAATCTAAAACTTTAGAACATCAAATTTCAAGCATTTCATGTAAATATCATGAATAAATCCAACTGCGAAATATCATATTCAATTCCTAATAGGATCTCAAGTAAACTTTATAAATAGCTATATACATCATAAATAGATCCAGCAATGCAAGGTCATGCCCAATCATAGTCTAAATCATGAATAAAGATCCTAAATGGTGAAATGAGTTAAAAGATTTGTAACTCATGAAACTAGTGAATATAGTCATCAGTGGTCACACCCCTAACTATGCGGGGCTTACAATCCTCTAGTCAACACTAGGTATACATAATGGTCATGAGCTAATACTAGGCATATCATCATGCTACATAGTCACAACATTGTCACTCAGTCGTGATTGCAGTACCTAGATCTCCAAAGAAAACCTAGCACACGTGTTGTCATTCAATCATGCTCACATCACTGTGCAAAGAAAATACAAGGGACTATTATGCTACAACGATAACCAACTCCCAGGTCTATCGACTGCCGCTCTTCGCTGACACCAAAATGGGAGACTAGGCATCTGTCCTCCTGGGGGATGATCGGAACTATAGTATGGGCAACCCATGATACCACTCCCTATGGTATTCACCCTTCTATGGGGCAGGTGTCTATTATCTTGGAATGTCAAAGGGTAGGTGGCCAGCCCTACATCGCTCCTAGCATAGCATCCCCTAGGCATAAGCTTGTAGAAAACAAAATCCTAATGCCTCTATGACTAGATATAAAATAAAAATATCAGGGTACATGCCTGTCTCACATCAAATCCTCGAAAAATACTATATTGTATGCATAGCTAATACCTCGTACCAGATCAAGCCTATTTGGCTTCCAGACCAAATCATGCGGTGATAAAACATGACATGCACTATTAAAATGTGCCTTTTTAAATGCCACCTCCCTTGTTGCTTTTTTTTTTAATGCCGCCTTGTGTACCAACCAGAGTAAGCCACAGATGGATTGCTCTCTCTCTCCCCCCCTCCCCCCTCCGGTCAAGTTTGAGCTGTGACCAAACAGATTAGCCACCTAATTTCTCTCCCATTATCTTCCTTCTCTCTTTGGCATCGATCGAAAAAATAGATTGGGTTTTTACGCAAGTGGCCGGCCACGCGGCTATCTTCCCCCATCTTTATTAGCAAGTGATGGGTAAAGACTCGATCCACCAACCCAGCATTCCATTCCCCTTTCCCCTCTTTCCCCTTCATTTTTTGGTAGCCTGGTTCTGGCAGTGACCAAACCAGCCCCGATTTCCACCTCATTCCCCCCTCCTCTCCTCCATCACTGGCTCAACCAAGCCAAGGGTAGGCTAGCGAGCCAAGACTTGTTACCCCTTTGTTTTTCCTCCTCTGCGAGGATTGGGCGTGACCAATCTGGAAACCATCCCTTTTCCCTTTTCTTTGCTGTTTTGATGAGTTGGGCAGAGTCAACTCATTGAATCAACTCGCCTCTGACTTGTTTGAGAGAATTGAGTTGACTTGGTTAACCCTATTAACTCTTGAACTTCAACCCTTGATTCTACCCAATCCAGAAAGGATCTTGGAGATCCGAGAGTACCGTTGCAATTCTTGTAATGTGAGGAACAATACCCATCTTCCCATTTATTGATTAGGGAAGATCTAACTGTCGATTTGACTAGACCCTTGATCAAATTTCAGATCATCTGATCTGAGATGATCTTATGTTATTTTCATATCTAAATATTCCATTATGATCCTCACAAAGTGTAGATTAAGATCCATGTAAGATGTTTTTGGAGCTAAAATACCTATGGAGATAATTTAGTCAATCTTGATCAACGACTGAGATCAATTAAGGATCCAGGTATGAAATTAGATCAAATTATATGATCAGTAACGTTTAGATTACTTGATTTGATTATTTGGTTAGGGTTACCAAATTGTTATTTGATCTATGGTGATCAGGTGAAGGAAATTGAACATATTAGCATGGATATTTGAGATCGAGCACAATTAAAGCGATCGTTGGACAATTCGACCAAGCAGATAGCTAGAGGTTATTTAGATTGACTTTTGCAAGGTAAGATTACTGTCTTAATCATTTGGTGGATTGATTTGATTGCAAATAGATATGTATGAGCATGATATTCATATAATAATGCCTAATTAGTTAATTTAAATGGTAAATTGCTTAAGATTGATGTGATCTGAGCCTAATAGCTCTAAAATATGCATTGATATAATTAAGAAGGACCTAATGGTTATGAATGGACCCGATTCAGTATGATATGAATTATTAGCCAATTAGGGCAAGCCCTGCCTTGAGATTCTAGGGCTGAGAATCAATGGAATGTTTTGAACACGATGTAAGGAATATGAAAATATAATATTGTGTAATTAAGAATCCAAGTTAGATAAATTGGATTCTGAGTGTGACTAGATGTGATGTGTATCCAAGTGATGGAATTGTGGTGGACCGCGCTAGAGTTGGATTCGATTAAACTAGGAGGTACAGACGAATAGTACGTTACCCGAGGCATGTGATTATGTTTGAAAATTTTCATTATTTCACATATCATGACGTATTATTTGGGAATTTTGAGGGATGTGTTTTATGTCTTATCATGTTTTCATTAAAATGTATTCGTTATACATGTTTGATACCATGAAATCTTAATTTATACGATTATTCATGTTTTGATTCAAGCTTATTGAGATTTATTCCACATGGAAGTTTCTATGATTTATACCATGTTTTGTTATTTTATGACAGGTGTTTCTACCCAATGGGTACTAGGCTAGGAAGGTTGTAAGGTTGGCCACTTGTCCTTTGCCTTTATGATTAGACACTAGCCCCAAAAGGGGGCAATGTACATAGGTGGTGGTATCATGGGTAATCTCCACTACAGATTCATCCCCCCATGTGAGACAGAGGAAGTCTTCCTTTTCGATGTCAATGGGGAGTGACAATGGTTTAGACCCTGGAGTGGTTGCTACTACAACATAATAGCCCATACTCTTATTCTGTATGCTCATGTGGTATGGATATATTAGGTGAAGCCTATGTGGGCAGCCAAATGTGGGCAAGCCTACAGGCTAAGCAAGCTACCTGGTGTGTGAGTTACAGGTGAGAAACCCTGACATCATATGTGGTTTTGATATATTTGGTGAAGCTATGTGGGCAGCCAAATGTGGGCAGGCCTATGGGTTGAGTGAGTTACTTGGTGTGCGAGCTACAGGTGAGGGTATTGGAATGAGTACTCATTGCTAATGATATGAGTGTAATGAGACACTCTTAGGGCTTGATTATGCACTATGCCCTGTTCATCATGACACGCATTTATATTATGATGTGGACACATATTCTTATTTACTTTTGATGAATGCATATCCATGTATTACTCACTCTTTGCATGTCATGGTGATTAGATTTGATATTCTTTTATTCAGGCGAAAAGCCTACTTTGATTATTATCTTTTCCTTCAGCCTTATGAGTTTTCATGCGCTATTTGTTATGATTGCTTGATGATTTGACGTGCCTTGTAAATGATTTACTCTATGAGACTCGCCATTATGTTGATATCCTTTGCAAACTATTTTATTGCATATTTTATTCTTTGTAATCACCCACACAAGCAATAGCTTGCTGAGGCATTGCTTTGTCTGCAATGCCTCAAATACAGTGAGTAGCAACAGGTTTGATGCGCTGATAGAGCAGGCAAAAGTAATGACAGTTCTCAGTGAAGTATTGAGGACATTTTAGAAATGATAAAGATTGTTTAGGACCTCACTTTTGCTATTGTTTATAGACTATACATTAATATAAATTGCAATGTGATTTGGATGTAAGGATATGTATTCATGTTGGATGTGATGGTTGTATGGACAGACCGTAGGCAATTTTTCCATGACTTGATTTTATTATCCATTGTTGGTATATATGTTTTGATTGAGTATTGTATTTGATTGAATGGATGGGCATGGAGACTGAGTCTCCTAAGTGTCATGTCATGCACTATATTTATTAAGTGGTTTTTGTATTGCATGTGTTACGTGCAATGGTCCAAAATATAGAGGAGACTATTAGATTTTTGATAGAAATGAGATTTCATTTCACTGTTAAATCTATGATTTTGTGGTTGTATGACTCTCGGAATTTTAAAATAATTGCTTTATTTAAGTTTTTATTTTTGGTCACTTTAAATATTAAAGTTTTTAAAACAGGGATCCCGACACATTTTATAAACTATTATTTTATTATTGTGAAAACCCAGGGTGTCATAGAAAGAGATAGAGAGATTATCTCGTAGGAGACTGATGATAGAGCTACTTGTGAAGGATTGTTCTTCAAAGATTGGACAAGAGAAATGGAGGGAGCAGGAGTCGTAGAATAACAATACAGAGGTATAGTCTAGGGGGTGCGGAGAGCATGACTGGACGATGTCGCCTAGTGAAGGATTGTTTGCTTGGTGAAGATTGGTCATCATCGTTTATTGCCGTTCACCATCAGTCTTCTTCCATAAAAATAACACAGATTGGTGATCTGTGATGTTTAAACAAGGAGAAAGCCTGGTGAGGGGTATTATTGTTATTTAAAAAAAAATAAACGAAAAAAATCAGGCGGAATGGCAAATCTACAAACGTTTTCAAAATTTAATGACAAATCAGCACAAACTTAAAAACCTTGAATTTTTTTTGCAAAAACACCACAAACTAATGGCAAATCTGCAAAAAATCCAAAAAGTAATATAAATTTAAGAAGGGGTAAACCAGATTTTTTCAGCAGGTAGAAGAGCGGGGGCTCTCCCTGAAGCCTTTTAGCAATCAGCTATTGGTTGTACCCGTGACCCCACATGTGGCTTGATAAAATGGGTCTATTTTTCTGTTTTCATTTTTAGAAATGGTTTCTCGTTTTCAAGGCTTGCCATTGCTCAATAACGAAGGTCTGTATATGATGTTGATACTCGACTTTTCAAGTAATTGAACTACAGTGAAATCAGTCCCAAAGAATCATTTTCCGAGAGAGGTTTTTCACTAAAACCACTCATGCATTGGCTAAAAATGTAACGTAAATTTGAAAATGGTGAACCATAATTTTTTCAGTAGGCAGTACAGTGGGGGCTCTTCCCTGGAGCCCTTGTCAGGTTTTAGCAGTCAGCTATCGGTTGTACCCCGTGACCCTACACACGGCTTGATATTATGGCTCTGTTCTTCATTTTTATTTTTTGGAAATGGTTGCCTGTTTTCAAATTAAGGCTTGTAATTGTTCAATAACGAAGGTCCAAAGCTGATGTATATCATGCTAATACTTGTCCTTTTTAATGGTCAACCACGGCATGGGAAAACTGTTTTCCCTAGATCATCATGATCGAAATTGATTAGACAAGTTAGACATCAAATTTTATGTCCATTTGAAGTTTTTAGCTAATGTCTCTTGAAGTTCAAAATATGACTTCATTTTTGTTAAGTTTTTCAAATATGTAAAACTAGTGATTAGGACTATTAAAATGTATTAATTTTTCATGACTTACCCCCTTTTAATGTGTCTATATATATATAATATGCATGAAAAAAGCACGTGTACTGCTTCCTCGCTTCTTGAGCGTGCACACGTACCGGAAATAAAAAGGAATAATCATACTCAGAATATGCGTGCATGCACAACATTTCTTTCCTTGGCGGCCGTCGTTTGTGGGCACCGGCATCCACTTCATCTCTTTCCTTTGGCGGCTACTGTTTGTGCGCACGAGCACCTATTGTTTGTGCGAGTGTAGAGTCGTCACAGCCGTGCAGGAGCTAGACGCTCTAGGGCGCATATGGGCTCAAAGGGTGGGTAATCCAAACCATTCATCTTTTAATGGACATTTAGGTACATCTATTTCCCAATAACTAAAGTGGGGCCTATAGCACGAGAAGTTTAGATCATCAAATGTATGCGGCATATGTCCCATCTATTGTGTTAAATAAGACACCCATCTACACGCTCGAACACCAAATACGAAAGCCCCGAAAGAGGAAAATTTATATGTGCCTACTGAAGAGGGTCCCATTTGCGCAAAATGGTGGAAATTTGATCAGCACACAAACTTTGATTTCATGACTTTCTGACTCTCTTCAGCCACAAAACCCTTCGGCTGGGACAAAGGAGCAGTATAAAAGGAGAAGCCACACTGGCACAAACCAGGCACTACTATCTGGGACACTTCCCATTCTCTGCTTCCAAAGCAAAAAACATAATTCCAATGAGTTCCCAACTCTTGTCATGGTGGCCGGCCTGGATCCACAAGGTAGATGTAGTTCTCGCTGGACTGGCGATTTGTTGGATTGTGTGGGTGATCAAGATCAAGAAATCTCGGCATGGGAAGTTGGTGTTGCCGCCAGGACCACCGGGTCTGCCGTTGCTTGGTAACGTTCTCTCCTTGGAAAGCAACGTCCATCTTGGTTTTGCAAAATTAGCCAAGAAATATGGCCCTGTCATGAAACTGAAATTGGGCAGCAAGCTCTACATCATATTGAGCTCGGAGCCCGTGGTGAGGGAAATGTTCAAAGATAATGCTCCCATCTTCGGCAACCGCGATGTGGCGCTCACTCAACGGATTATCTCATATGATTGCAATGACGTTGTGTTTAGCCCATATGGGGATGAATGGCGCTTGATGAGGAAGCTCTGTGTCCGAGAGCTTCTGAATAATTCTAGTGTTGATGCCTCTCGCGAGGTCCGGAAGCAAGAGCTTCGGGGCACATTGATCGATCTCTATGCGAAATCTGGGACCCCAATTAATCTCCATGACGTAATACTGCGAACCATCTTCGACACAATAACCAGCACGCTGTGGGGTAGCCCACCTAAGGAGGAAGATGGGGGTGATAGTGGAACGGAATTTCATCAGGTGGCCGCAGGAGTCACCGAACTGGTGGGAAAACCCAATATTTCCGATTATTTCCCATCGTTAGCGCGGTTTGATCTGCAAGGAGCACAACGCCGGATGACGAAGCTCTTGTCGTGGTTCGATCGGATCTTTCAGTCGGTAGTAGATGAAAAACTGAAAACTATTAGATCAGGGAAACCGGGAAAATCCAACGGGAAAGGCAGCAAAGATTTTCTTGATATCCTTTTGGAGATTATGGAGAAACAAGATCCAAAGATGCCCTTGAACGTGGTGCAAATCAAGGCGACTTTGCTGGTAAGTCTCAATAAAAACATGGTACCTTGATCACCTAATTACGAATAGTTCTTAGTTCTCTTTACCTCGAGAATACACCATAGTTAGAAGCTAGCTCAGCCACATGCAATTTTAGCTTCTCCGCCATATAGGGATGATTAAGATGATATATATAAAATTGCAAAATTCACGTTAGATGTGTGAAACTGTGGCTAAAGCCTATAGTTGCTCTGGCTGGTGAGAGTTGGAATAGTTGTCATGCATTTCTGTGGTGTTTTTAGATTATCACAATTGTATCTCCATCTCATTCTTTCTTTTAGTATACTTTAAGAAAAACATCATCCTAGTGGATTTCTTGCTTGATAGGACATGGTGGTTGCTGGAACTGACTCTAGCTCGACCACACTAGAATGGGCCTTTACTGAGTTATTGCAACATCCTGTTATGATGAAGAAGGTCCAACAAGAATTGGTGGAGGTGGTTGGGAAGGACAACATTGTAAATGAATCTCATCTGTCTAAATTGCATTATTTAGACGCAGTGGTGAAAGAAACACTTCGTTTCCATCCAGCAACTCCGCTATTGATCCCTCGCCCGCCGACCATGGGTAGCACCATAGGTGGCTACGACATCCCAGAGGGCTGTAGTGTTTGGGTGAACGTGTACTCTCTTCATATGGATCCGACCGCTTGGGAGAACCCTACAGAATTCCTTCCGGAGAGGTTCTTGAATTCTTCAAGTAATCGGGATTACAATGGCAATGATCTCAACTATTTGCCATTTGGTTCGGGAAGAAGGGTATGTGCTGGGATACCATTGGCAGAAAAGATGCTTAATTTCATATTAGCTTCCTTCTTGCACTCCTTCAATTGGCGACTACCGGAGGGAACGAAGCTTGATCTTTCAGAGAAGTTCGGAGTCGTCCTGAAGAAAGCAATTCCACTTGTTGCTGTTCCAACTCCACGTTTACCAAATCCAGAGCTGTGGGATTAACATAAGATTATGAAGAACACGTTACTGTGGTTAACTCCCGTCTTTGTCGTTTAATATTTTTATTTTCTAAATATGTCTATTTACTGTGATGCATACGATATGTACTGGCTTTGTGTTGCCAACAATGCCGTAGTGTTTCCAGCAAGATTTAGTATGATTAGGATTGGCGGGAGGAAAATGTAACGGGACCTGTTCGATGTTTTTGTATTTGAATAAAATAAAACTGATATATTTACAGACTCTAATTTTCTGTTTTACCATTCCCTACTCACATACACGTTACTCCTAATCGAGAATCTATTTGCCTTGATTTTTATCCACATTGCACTCTTTACCATTTATATGGAACAACTAGATCACTTCTTTTATCTAGTGCCTTATTTCTAGTTCGTTGTCCATGAGGGCTTTGTGTTGTTGACAAAGCTCAATTTATTCGCTCAAATATACACAAGGTGGCCCCCTTGAACTATCCAAATCATTTAACTGTAGAGCATGCTGAAAATGAAATTATCCATCATTGATGATCAGCCTTGGTTTGTCGAGGACTTTAAGACAGACAGAATCTGTACGTTACAGATTTCCCAATTTGAACTTTCAGTTCCGAAATTTCGGATTTAAAATTCCCGGTGGACTTTGCTAGAGTTGGTGATGAACAGCTCATCCACAGTAGGACCTAAGGGTTAGGGTTAGAATTAGTGGGACCGATTTGTATCTTCGCTTGCTTATATTTTCCAAGTGAAAAAAGGGATCCATCTTTTATAAGCCCCTCTTACAAGAGAAGTCATAAGTTGGATACGGATAATCTTAGCTTGGAAATTCAGCTCGTAAAAGTAGGGGTATAAATAATCAGATTTGGATTAGATACACCTATATTGCGGTCACAATTCACTAGGATTCTAATCAGACAATACTTTGGATCTTATTTTCAATGTTCGGCTCTAAATTCATTGAGGTTCGGACTGGCCATCGGAGAACCCAGGAATATATATATATATATATATATATATATATATATATATATATATATATAGAGAGAGAGAGAGAGAGAGAGAGAGAGAGAGAGAGAGAGAGAGAGAGAGAGAGAGAGAGAGAGAGAGAGAGAGAGAGAGTAAGTATCTAATATTGTGTAAGAAGTATATATACAACATCTTCACCATCTAAACAACTCGTCTTTGCTTGGCACTAGAAGAAGACGAAAAAGAAAAAGAGGCAAAGATATCCCCTGTAAAAAGAAACCATAAATAAGGAAGGAATTATGGTCAGCAAGAGATGGAGGAGCATTTTAAATTCCAAGTTATCATGTTTTATATCGGTTAGATCTTATAGATCTATTGAAGTTCTTGGGTCCATTTACACCTCCAAGGCAAAGTACAATTAGAGTGCACAATACTTTGTAACCAACGTTTTGGTCCTTTTGGATATTGTCTAATGGAGCATATTTCTCCCCTTGCTTGATATACAAACAAACATTAAGAATTGTTAGACGCTCCTACGGTAACACCATTGGACATTAATTGCTTATCGCAGGCATTCTCTGCTTGTGCTTGATGCGCCCATTCTGTAATTAATAGGCATTGTAAACTCAGGTTACGACGTCAGCGGTCCCAAAAGCATTTCCTATGAGAAGTGTCTCCTCTGCTAGGTTTGAGACCATGTAAGGGAAAGTCATTGTCGCAATCAAGCTAAGGTCTTAGGAAAGTTCAATTTTTGGAGCTTCATCCGAAAATCTTTATCTAGGTTCTATACAGTTAACTTGTTCTTTTTTTCTTTCTTTTTTGTTTGAGAAATGTAGAGTTTTATTTGTGAAAAAGAGATCGAGAAGATCACAAGAGTACAATGATCCAAGGTGCCATAAGAAAGGACAGCAAGAAGTCTAATAGATGTAACTGGCCGCTAGAGCCATCCAAATCTCGTTAGCAACTAGGGATATGAGCAATATACTGCAACATCAGAAAATAAAAAATTCATCAAGGAACCATCACCCAAAGCAAAGGTAAGAGATGAATCATCAAAACTATGCCACCCAAGCTTGCCCAACCGACGTCATTGAAATCCTAACGCCTTGCCAGTCCCTTCCTAAGATCCATACTGTCAAACTTGTAGAACATCAATAGGCGACACACATGCTTTTCGTCTCATACCAAACATAAATCTTATAAGCAAGATAGAGTTCAACAAAAGTAATGGTTTACATGTGCTGGTAAAGTCCTAGATAGGGTCCAATCAATACAAAAGGAGTTGTAGAATGAAGTACTTGTTACGATTTGCAAGATCATCAGATTCAACTGCATGTGCCCACATGGCACATTTGGCCCCCAGAAGACATGAAAATCTCGTATTGAAAATACAGCAAGTCGAGTTAACTTAAGGCGAATTGGTGGTAACTTAAAGAAACTTGAGTGAGGTATTCAAATAAAATCGTGTTACTCACAATATATGCTTAAAATACAGTCTGTTGGAAGGCAAGGTGGTCATGATGTTTGGTGCTATTCAAGAGATCTTGAGATCAAAACCTGCTCATTCCTTACCTATTTTCCTAAATAGCAAGTTACTTGATGAGTCGCTCATCTTCCTAACGAGTCGAGTTAACTTGGATGAGTTTCAAACTTTACTTGGATTTTTTAAAATATGCCAAAAGCTGTTTGTACCAAGAAGCATCACCATGCCCTTTTGTTTCAGCGTTTCTCAACTGGTTATATGGCGACGTATTAGCTTATCCAACAGCACACCCAAGAAGAAAGGAACGGTTTGATCCATGGCGTGTTACCTACTAGATCGATTGGGCACGCGATGCTTGGCGGACACGTTAAACTTCATTGTAATATGATGATCTCTTTTCTATGTATAACCATTTTCATCTTCTTTACTCAATTAAATTTGGCTTTCAAGAAAAGAAAAAAAGAAGAGAGAATCTAAATTCTTTTCTTCTGGTTCAAATGATGTGTTAATGTCCTCAAGCTGTTTTACCTCAGTTTTCTCCTCTTTCATCCTTTTTTCCTTTTCTGAAACTTTCATCTTAGAAGTTTACAACTTGAAATGCACGTGCAGTACAGTACATTGCACTTAGAGGCGTCAAAATTTTATTATTTAGTTTTTAATGGTGATAGACATATAAATTAATTAACCATTCTTTTTTTCTTCTTTTTTTAAGATTAGAGTGATTTTATTGATTGGGCAGAAAAGCCCTCCCTTGGCCTTACAATAATGACAGAGATGATGAGTAAATAAATAACAAATAATCGAGAAAGAAAATTTATTCTAACTCACTCCAACAAATCCTCGGCAAAGATTTTTTCATATTAAAATATGAGTTATTTAGTTTGCTTTTTTAAATTAAAAAGGATAAATTAAGAAACCCAGCAAGTGTGCATGTTATCTTGTAAAATTTACAACCTTTTAGAAACCATAAAAGTAAGTTTACGAGATCAAGAGGAGAGGAAGGTGTATACTCTCTTTTTGCTTGCAAGGTAAATTTTTTATCATAGATCTAAGCCATTCATAGTGCTAGGAATAGCATAACTAGGCTAGAATTCTAATTTCATGCCCATTGAAGGGATGTGGCCTGTATTTTCTAGGTAAAAATTACAACTAACCAAATTTATTGATTTTTTGAAAGACCCAAAACAAATGGTCATGATCATTTGAATGTATCGATTTCTCATGGATACGTACTTTTAGCATTCTGAATATGATGAACGACTTAGATATACAATAAAACTTCTATCATATATAGAAAAAAGAATTGTGTGCACCTTCCTCTCCTCTTGAGAACGCACACTTACCATGACTCTGAAATTAATAGTTTGCTGTTAAATAATTAAGATAGAAATGATAAACTAACACATGCTTGAATGAACAACAATCTAGGAATGTCAGACATGTTTTCAAGAAGATCCTTCCATTCATCTTGTTCATCTTCCCTTAGATAGGTTGCCACAAAAAACATGGTAAAAAGTGGAGTTCAAATATTTTAATACACAGACTAAACAAGGAATGGACAACTAGACAAATGGCATGGAACTTTACATAAACATGCCTCCACATTCCTTAGTTGATGCCTCACATTGAGTTAGAACTCAATCTATCATTTGTCTATGATTAATATTTCTCTATGATTAAGAGGCTGATAAATGTACAAACTCAAGAGGAAAGGAAGGCATACACTGCCATTTTTATGCAGAGGGCAGAACTTCTACAATAGATCTAACCCATTTATCATGTTTAGAAAATCAAAGAACCTATAAGAAATTAATGTGTTGGGATGATCATAACTACTTGTTTCGAGCCTTTTAAAAATTAATAAAAGTGAATGGTTATAATTTTTACCAAAAAAGTAGGATATAGTTATTTAATGAACATAAAATTTGAGTGAGCATATCTATGTCATTCCCAAAATTATGAACAGCTTATATAAGCAATAAAAGTTTTACTTCACATGAAAAGGAAAACATTTATACCTTCCTCTCCTCTTGAAGGTGATGAGACTCGTAACTAATATTGCCTTTATTCAAACTAATTATCTTAGTACATGCAAGGCATGGTTTTTATGACTCAAAACTGTAAGCTAAGTCCTTCCTTTTTAGACTATCCAAGAAAGGAAAAAGTCTTTGCTTTTTAGGTACAAGTGAAATTCAACTTTTATTATCTACATTGTTAATTAGTTGGGCATCTAATTTAATTTGCATGTATTTTTAAACTAAAATCTGTGTAACTTATACTTATAAAATTAAAATATGAGTAATTTAATTTAAATAAAAAAACAATTAGTCTGAGGATTTGGAAGTTCTCAGTCTTTAAGCACAAACTAGGACCCACCGGGGTAAAACAAGAGCTAAAATCATGGATTAAGATGTTCTAGAATAGAAATTTCTTTTAACTATTTGTAATCTTAAAACATATATAAAATTATACAATCATAGATGAATAATCTCAGAAGCTCGGAAAGTTTTCACTATTCTAGAATAATTTAATCCATTATTCATATTCCTGTCGCTAACAACCGACATTATTTTTATGATCTAAGCTGTTAATTTGCTGTGCCTATCATCAATATAGTTTCGAGTGGGGCCCAGATTCCACAGCAATACCTAGAACTATAAGCAGGCCCATTTCATGGACTAATACAAATATAATAGAGAAGATTATCTCTTTCATATATTTTTCCTTGTTGGTACTACAGGCCTCGGACAATCAATCGGATCATGTGGTAGCATTGTTACATAGATCTGTTAGTATCTTAATCTATTTTAAGGGAAAATCATAATCTATGTGAGACGAATTCTGTCCCCAAAGTTTCATGCATAGAAGAATACTAACCATTCAATCAATTAAAGTATTAATTTTGTTTCTTTCTAAACCTTCATTCCTATAGTTTAGAACAATAGTAGTTAGATCATCCGATACCGATAACTTTGAGAATAGTCTATGCTAATGGACCCCTTGTGAGAGCCCATAGTTAAGAGGCATGTGGAAAAGTACACTTTCCGAATAGAAAGAATACAATAAAAATAAGTTTCCTAAACATGCAGTTAGCCGTTTATTATATTCTTTGTACTTGAAATAGGAGATACGGGAGATATCAATACATCTGGACAGTAATTAAATATTGGATAGCTTTCATGTAATTCATTTTATTTCAAGTGTCATCAGATAAATGGTTTAGATCATAAATACTGATGGATATTTTCACATATTACTTGCTTCATTTTCGAGCATTATTCGGACGAATGGTTTGGATTATTAAAATAATGGGTCCTAGTAATTAAATAGTGGATAACTTTGGCATATGGTTCTTTCATTGTGAGCGGCTTGAGATAAATGATTCCAAATCCTTAAACTAGTGGGTCTCACTTGAGGTCATTTATGCGACTTTTGCAAAAAGACAAGTAGATTAAGACCGCTGAAAAGTTTTGAAAGGTTAGTTGTCATTGGGTATGGGAAGAAAAAACTGCAAAATCTGAGGCAGAATGGACATGGTTGAAGTTTTTGTCTGTATAAAGCAGCACCAAAATTTTCACCCGTCTGCCTTTATCCGTTTATGTAGGTTCAAAGAATGGACGTTATCAAGCAGTTAAATTTTTCGTTTGTATTAAGCAGCACCAAAACTGAGACCTGCCTGCATCTAGCCATTTATACGGGTACTATTAATAGATAAAACGGTAAGATGTTGTCTAGCCTTCAGCAGGACGCATGGGAAGACACCAGATCTCAGTTTACTAAATTGGACGGGCCAAGGAATAAGTGGAAAGGCCAAGTTTACTGGGGACCAGATTTTGTTATACGGAAAAATACAGCGTCATCGCATAAACTTGACTATGCAAGCCCTGCCAGTCAGGCAATGAACTGTGTAGGCGGTTCATTTTGTCCGTGCAACGTTTTTTGAAACTTTGGCAAGAGCTGTCTCGTTTGGGCCGAAATTCATAAACCCAATAAGGAAGCAATTTTAGATACTGGAAATGTAATGTTTCCTGTACCGTCAGATCGGCTAATAGATTGGATAAACCCTTGGGCTCAATTGTCAAGCCCAAGGCCTTATTGCTTCGATAAAATGATCCGGCATTACAGAATAAATCGAGTTGTATAAGTCTTGCCCCTGCCTTTAATATTACAGTTTACTTCAATTAAAAGGCCACGATGTAATAAACTGCCTCAGCCAGCCTTCTAAGAAACTGAAGGATAATGATACATACGTCCCTTCTTTTTCTTCACCAGTCCTTCGTGAAATGGTATGGATAGCTATAAATTTAGGTGGGCCCAGATTTGTAAGATCCAAATTTATAATGTTGCTCTTGACTCAGGTAGGTCATGCTACAAAATTTTCATCCTTTGAATTATCCTAACAGCTACTACTTTTAGCTATACAATAGGTGGTGAAACTTTTTACTTTCCTTGCAACTCAACAAAACAGTCGCTAAGATAATTCAATGGCCAAAAATTTTGGGGAATGGCCATTTAGGTCTAGTTCAACAATTTAGAAGCATTGGTCTTGAGAAATCGGGGCCCACAAAGAATTATAGATGACCGTACCGTTCAGTGAGGGGTCATGAAAGGAATCGTTATCAATCAAATTAAATGGGTGAAGATGTACAATTTTTTTTGCCATTTGAATGCTGACTGAGAAAGAGTTATAGTGGGTTCCTTTCTCTAATTTTATGACTGCGATGCGCCAACAACTATGTCTGATAGTATCTTTCTCTGTTTTAGTTTGGGTGGTGAGAAAAATAATAGACCACCCAAACTAAAACAGAGAAAGATACTATCAGACATAGTTGTTGGCGCATCGCAGTCATAAAATTAGAGAAAGGAACCCACTATAACTCTTTCTCAGTCAGCATTCAAATGGCAAAGAAAATTGAACATCTTCACCCATTTAATTTGATTGATAACGATACCTTTCTCCACATTTAGCTTTCTCTAATGACGCCATATCTCAAAGTTTTTATTTTATTATTTTATTATTATTTTTTTGGTGCAAGCCTCTGAATCTTCTACTAGATACAGAGAAAATCAGATTAAGACAATGGAAGGAATTTTTATTTTTTTTTCAATTAAATAAGGCAACCCCAATAGCCGCCAAGGAGCGAAGGTTGTTTGACCGATATATTGTTTATTCTTCAAAATAGCAATGGTCATGTAAATCAACCAAACCAGCACTCCGTTGTGGAATTTTGGCCATCATGGTATTGCTCCATGGAAAGTGGAAGATGATTCAACAAATGTGACTGCTTCGGCTAAGGGTTTAAGTCATGATCCTTGGAGGTTAGTGCACATCATTGGGGAATCAGGGATCTTGTTTCTTTTCCTTTATTCATAAGTTTCTTCAGCCAAATTCCTTATAAGTTTCTTAGCTATGAAGCAAGTCCTTTGTATTTTTTTCCAGATAAAAGGAGATGGAAGTAATTAGCAACAAGGTCACAGTGGAGATTGTATTCTAACTTGTTCATTTCCTTAAACGGTAAATTGTTGGGCATGTAACTAGGGATCTGCTGTTAACTGATTGGACATAGGTTGGAATCCTACTTGGGGAGATTTAATTAATTCTGTAATTTTTATGAAAGGGTTCACTTTGACAGTTAGGAGTAGGCAACCCATTGTCAAGTAGCTAGCCTTCATTGAAATATACATATTATCACTAGAAATGGAATTAAAATAATCTTCGGCTAAGGGTCTAAGTCATGGCCCTGGAGGTTAGTTCACATCATTGGGAAATGAAGGATCTCGTTTCTTCCCTTGATATTTCTTTATTTCATTAGTTTCTTATCTAAGAAGCAAGTCCTTTGTTTTTTTTCAGATAAGAAGAGAGAGAAGTAATCTGCATTAAGGTCATAGTGGATATTGTATACGGACATTTTTCCCCCTGGATGGTAAATTGTTGGACATGAAATTTTGTCTCATTGATCTATAACTTGGATCATTTAACACTTTGGTCAAAGTAGAGAGTTGTAAGTTTCCCTTCTAATGTTTCTTTGCCACATGAGCTATGGCCTTCTACCCTAATGGCAAAAGAAGGGCCTCTCCTATTGAGGTCAGGGTTTCAAAGTTGCTCATAGGAGTGTTTGTGTCTAACTTTCAGGAAAAAAAGAAAGATATGTCATTGTGATCGTATTCTCTTATTCACAATTTATCTTACATCTCCATAAAAATAAAATTTACTACAGTGCCCGAAGTGAGCCTTCTAATAAAGGCTCTTTTACACGACACTGAAGGTCATAGGCAGCTTTAGCCTTTATCCAATGACAGCGTAATATGAATATTAAGTTATTTCTTGCGTGCAACTATTGGATCTTATTGGACTATATACTGACGGAACTGGCTGACGACAAATAGGCCGCCGAAGAGGGAATGCTGTGTTTTTTGCTGTTCTGAGGGAACTCGGGTAGCCGCCGAAGAGGAAATGTTGTTCTTCTGATATCATGGTTATTCTTCGAAGGAGCAGAAGGTCACGTGGATGAAGAAAACCAGGATACAAGACAAATTTTGCGCGAAGTCCATTTTGGAATGCGTGTACCAACGACTTTCTTCATCTTCGTAAAGGAAAATGACACGTCGTAGAACTGTATCTCTTTGGAGCTAAATAATGATGAAGCCATCACTAAAATGTTTTTTAAGTTAATACAAAGGGGATTAAGAATGACCATGACTAGAATTTAGAGTGCCCGAAGTTTCGTCTCTGTTGTTCTCAGGCTATGAGCCGTTGCGCAGTATATCCACTCATAATTATGTCCACTAGAGAGATAAAATTTAGCCAAGACTCATTCAAGCAACAAGTTATATATTTGCTGGTGGAGTCCTTAATTACAGTTCCCGTTTGAAAGATCCATTGCAGTGGGGACATCAAATCGAGTTGCGCAAGAATCCCCCCATGGGAGACACTAAAATCAGCTCAGGCACCATGTTTTTCTTATTAGATCTAAGCGGTTCATCTCGTTAGCTTTCCACGTCTAGCCGACTTGGGTAAGAGACTTCATTCATTTTCAAGTATCAGTGGTCGTGATCCAAAGCACAAAAGTGATAATCTACGAGCATCTGAATAGACTGATTTCTGGTATAGAGGTAACCTAAGGAATCTGAGCAAGATGGATGAGTTAGCTAGATCATCCGAGAAGTATGCAAAAGTAGCATCTGATATCAGACGCTGATTTTAGCGTTTGGGATAACCTGAACCTCACAATGTGTATTGAAATTAATCAGCTCATGGAAGGAACCTGTTTTCTTTAGTAATTAAATATGCATAAAAGTTTCACCTGCTGGGTATAAGAGCTAAGTTAAGGAAACGTGCATATAATTACACTAATCTTTCGCATAGTAGTCGGCCATAGTTTTTTAAAGTTATCGTACATCCCAAGAAAGGGAGACTTATATGATGTCCACGTGCAAACTAAGCTTTACGCATTGAGCTTAAATTACATGTCAGGCCATATTACACCAAAAATATTCTTGTTAGATGATGAACCATCCAAATGATTTAAGCTGCACATTCACATCCAATATTTAGTAATGGTTAAACATTCCAATGGATCACCTAACATCTGGTCGTCACATGTAGTTTTAGCTGCTTGCATAAACTATGTGGATTTTATATGCGACCATATTTTTTTTGAAAGGGAACTCAGGCAGAATAATTTACATTCTGGATCGATTATATCAGGGTTGTGGCATGGCCTTCCTTTTCTTTAATAAATATTTCTTTTGTGTGGAACCTTACAGATAGGCACGACCCTACCTCACGGCAAGTTATTAGTCTATAACTCGTAGTCTCATGCCAGTCTAGTCGGACAAGAAGAACGGATGAAATTTTCTGAGAGGTGCAACCTCAAGGCAAGTTACTGTGAGGCGCCCACCTAATGGGCCCTAACTCTAAGAGGGCGCCTAGATTTGATTGACAAGGGCTGATTATGATTCTAGCATCAGAAATATGTTTTTAATTTGCTGTTGAATCTGGACCGTTGCTTTTTAGAATGGTTTTAGAACATGCGTTGATGATAATTTTTTTTCTTTTCAGATGCTAGAATCATCAAATAGGAAATATTTAGTATTTAAAGACGAATGGGAGTTTGGCCTGAAGGTTGCGCCCCTTTGGATGATCCAGCTGTTTATCTTATTGTGGTTGCTTAGGATAACTAGTATATCTAACATAAAGTGGATTGGATAATTCTATCATCTGAAAAATAATTATATTTTAGTGGTCAAAGTGACTATTGTACTTGAAAATAATTTTTAAGATAGTGTTTTAATAAAAATCTTTTATCTTTTCCTCTTATATATACACATATATTTGTTAGAAAATTACACGGATTACATCATTCTTTGACTGTTAGAGAAATTACAGAGATCAAATCATCGTCATTAGTAATATTTGTTAGAAAATTACAGGGATTACATCATTTGTTTGATTGTTAGAAATATTACAAGGATCACATAATGCGTATATTAGTGTAAAATCAAGAGTAAAGTAAGGAAAAAAAAAAAGTTTTGGCTTTTTTCAACTTTGTCATGGTACCAGAGTCGGTGCCACTGAAGATTCAACGCAATAGCGGCCATCATTTGCTCCAACTGCAGATTTGAAACCGGTGATTTGAGATAATCATCCACTCCAAGAACCTCTGCTAGAATCATCAAAGTGTTATCTGCTATCCAGAGAATCATCATCAGAATCATTCGCTATCTGGAGAGAAAAGGAGCCTCATGGACCGATCCAACGTTTCTCTTGGTCAAGAAATCACAGATCTGAGACGGAAAGTGCCCTGTTCTTTGGTGCCGAGGGCTTGGCAGCAGTCGGCTTCAAACTCGAAGCTGTTGTTTCTACAGCCATCAAAATCAAAGAAAGGATTCTTTGCCTCAGTTTAGCCCACTAAATCCAACGATAATCGTCGAATCAAGAGATTCTCGCCTATGCAAAACTTCCCTTCAGTTTGGGCTTGGCTCTATAGCAATAGCCTTTGGCCATTGTTTGGTTCTCCACCTATAAGCAGCAGCTGTGTGTCGGTTCTCAGCCTGGGTTTTGGCTCGCCAAATTCCAACAATCGTCATCGGTTGAGGGTTTCTTGCCAAAGCTCTTCGTCGTGGACTTAGCTTTACAATGACAGCCTTCGGCCGCCGCTGATTCTTTGCCTAGTGTCATGGACTTACTTTGCAAAGCCCGTGACCAAGGCCTACAGCCTCTAAGAATGGTTCACTTAGAACGTGGAACTGGCCTGAAGGACTTAAGTCAGCTGTTGAGGAACCCATTGAAGGCCTGCTCTGCTCACAAGTTCAGCCTGAAGGACTTGGATCCATCTAAAGGATCCATATTCTAGAAAGACCCCAACACTTCATGTAAATATCTAGACTCTAGAATGGTCTAGGAGCTTCTTGAGTGTGGAGGAATCAAGGGCTTGTGTAGAGACTTCTAGAGTAATCTCTAACCGTTGGATGGTTAACATTTGTAAAGATCCCCACTGTCCCTGGAGGAGGTGGAAGGAGGCAAGCACCTATAAATAGGGGAGCTTCCTCACTTGTGAGGCATCTAAGGGAGTGAGCCATCCAAGCGTGTGATCAAGGAGTGATCCTAGAGGGATCCAAGAAAGTTGTAAACATCTTCAAGCAATAAAGCTATAAGTTCCTTTAAAGTTTACTTTCAGTTGTTCTTCTCCTTTGAGTTTCAATCAGGCTTACTTAGTTGGTTCGGGGTGAGAAGCCAATCTAAGTGCCGCACGGGAGTCTGAAAATCTTAGCCTATGACAGTTAGTATCAGAGCGAAGGTTCAGCAAGTTAGGAGCGAAGGGTCATGTCCTAGCTAGGAGAAGAAAAATGGCTGATGGTTCTAGTGTGTCAAACGTGGAGCTTGTTGGCGAAGATGCTCGGAGGAACAACAAGAGAGGTAAGTCCAAGGACTTAGTCTCTTCTTTGGAATCCAGACTTGTGAAGATGGAGTCTGCCGTTGCGGATATCTCCACTCGGCTTAAGATTGAGCACCCAACGTTTGGGTCCCTTGAAGCTATGGGGGAAGAGCTTAAGGAAGAGTGGGAGATCGGTCTGAACTCCATGAGGGGTGCAAGTCAAGTGGAGTTCCAAACCCAATTGGATAGGTTGCTCTCGGAGTTAGTTATACTCCGTGATGAGATGAGGGTGATGGGCGAGGATGTATCCTTGTACAAAGCAGTTGTGGCAAATAGGACTCACGCGGTTCTTGAGGTCCCTAAGATTGATGTCCCTAAGCCAAAGAGCTATGGTGGGAAGCGGGATGCAAAGGAGATCAACACATTCCTTTGGAACGTTGAGAAGTACTTCCATCACTTACAAATGGAGGAAAATGAGCAGAAGATAGCTACTACCTCACTCTACCTCACAGACAATGCTTTACTATGGTGGCGTATGAGGAGTATGGAAATTGAAAGAGGTACGTTTACCATCAACACCTAGAATGAGTTTAAGGCTGACCTGAAGGTGCATTTCTATCCTGAAAATGCACGTATAGAGGCTAAGAAGAAGTTAAGATGGTTGAGGCATACAGGGACTATTCGAGACTACATTTTGGAATATTCAAACCTTTTGTTCAAGATCCTTGATATGTCTAAAGAAGACAAGTTCGTATACTTCTTCAGTGGGTTGAAGGATTGGGCAAAGCAGGAGTTACGTCGTCGTAACGTCTCTACTTTGTCCATTGCCATTACCGCAGCAGAATCCTTAGTTGAAGTAAGGAAGGATAATGGAAAGTTAAATGGCCAAGAGAGTAGCCATGACAATGGTGGGGGAGACAAAGGCTTTCATAGGAACAAGCCTGAGTCATCCAAACCAAGCTGGAGGGGGAAAAGCAAGGATCAAGCTACTCCATCAAGAGCTTGCTACTTTTGTGATTGATCGAACTTCATGAGGGACTGTCCAAAGAAAAATGCCTTAAACTCAATAGTCACACATAAAGAAGAAGGAAGTACCGGAGAAGATTATAGACTATCTTCCTTGCAATATCTCAACACTATTAAGTCAGAGGTCCCTAAACACTCTATCAGAAAGAGGTTGATGTATGTGGATGTGTGGCTCAAAGGAAAAGGCACGCAAGCTATTGTAGATACAGGAACTACTCACAACTTCATCTCTAAAGGGGAGGCTAAGAGGATAGGCCTCAAGATGAAGAAAGATGAGAGCTGGATCAAGACAGTCAACTCCAAAGTCAAGTCCGTACTAAGAGTTGCCAGAGATGTATCGGTCAAGGTGGGAGAGGGGTGAGGTACTATCACTTTGATTGTAGTACCTTTGGATGATTATGAGGTTATCCTGGGAATGGATTTCCTCACCCAGGCTAAAGCAATCCCTATGCCACACTTGGGAATGCTAAGCTTCTTTGATTAGAAGAGCCCTTGTGCAGTCCCAGTGTTGAAGTATGGAAAGGGGCAAGAGAAGATGCTAACTGCCATGCAGCTAATAGAGGAATCCACAAAGAGTGTGAAGTCGGCATAGCTAGACTTACGACGTCTAGGTGCCATTGAGGTGCTAAGGTCTGAAGGGTCCAAGGAGAAACCAATTGACAGCAAGAGGGTGCCACAACCAGGAAACTCTAAGAGGGACAAGACCAAGCCGAGACATGCAGGGAACACAGGAGCTAGTAGCTGCTACACCCATGTGCAGCAGACACAACAATGGAGGGTAGGAAAAGAGGAGTGCTAGAGGGGTGACTCCTTGCAATGGTGCAAAAGTGCACAAGTATGCAGGCATGCACACAACATTAAGGAACTAAGGAAAGTCCTAAAAGTGCACCAGAGGGGTATGTTGACAAGTTTCAAAGAGAGGGACACAATAGGGCATCTCATAGAGAGGGCAAGGCAACATGAGACTTGCTCAAATGCAACAGGTGCAACACCAGCAAATATGTGTCGATGAGGGCGTTGACGTTATCTCGTGGGGGAGAATGTCACGGACTTACTTTGCAAAGCTCGTGACCAAGGCCTATAGTCTCTAAGAAGGGTTCACTTAGAACGTGGAACTGGCCTGAAGGACTTAAGTCAGCTATTGAGGAACCCATTGAAGGCCTGCTCTGCTCACAAGTTCATCCTGAAGGACTTAGATCCATCTAAAGGATCCACATTCTAGAAAGACCCCAACACTTCATGCAAATATCTAAACTCTAGAATGGTCTAGGAGCTTCTTGAGTGTGGAGGAACCAAGGTCTTGTGTAGAGACTTCTAGAGTAGTCTCTAACTGTTGGATGGTTAACATTTGTAAAGATCCCCACCATCTATGGAGGAGGTGGAAGAAGGCAAGCACCTATAAATAGGGGAGCTCTCCCACTTATGAGGCATCCAAGGGAGTGAGCCATCCAAGTGTGTGATCAAGGAGTGATCCAAGAGTGATCCTAGAGGGATCCAAGAAAGTTGCAAGCATCTTCAAGCACTAAAGCTACAAGTTCCTTCAAAGTTTGCTTTTAGTTGTTCTTCTCCTTTGAGTTTCAGTTAGGCTTACTTAGTTGGTTTAGGGTGAGGAGCCAATCTAAGTGCTGCACGAGAGTTTGAAAATCTCAGCCTGTGACACTAGGCTTTACCTTCGCCCACCACTTGTCCAACTACATTATGGCTCATCGATGGTGGTTGTATGGAGGGATTATCATCAGGTCTGACTAAGTTTTGGTTCTCTCAGTTGGCTGAGTGATATTCATTGACATAAAAGAGAAGATAAGAGGTGCCCTCCTCCCAGCCTCCTCATTATGATATTTGCATCCCATTTCTGAATTATTTGAGGTCTCATCATCATCAAACCCCATTTTGAAATTGGAAACTCTTCTAAGGAGATTACCCAATCAAGGAGGTATGTATTGAAGAATGATTCAAAATGATGACATGTCATTGGGTAGTTAGTGGCCGGTCCTATTTTTATGTAGTCAAAATATTAACTGATTAGTGGAGTTAGTGGATTAAGAAAATGTTAGTGGGTTATTGGCTTAGTTAGTGGCCTTGCATGTGTTTTTATTTCTCAGCACCGTTTCCTATTGTAAGCCTATAAAAGGCATGTTTAGTTCACTTTTTCAATCAATCAAACACACACCTAATATCTGGTGTACATTGTTCATGAGTTTGCCTCTGTCCTTTTATTTTCTACATATTCTTTTGTTCTTTTCCCAACAAATTTGGTATCAGAGCACACCTTGAGAAAGTGAGTCGAGTGTAAACACGTGAGTTGAGTGAAACACAAAGAGAGATAGTGATGGGAAGCAATGGCAATGTAATGGGTGCAGCACAACCACTCATTTTCATCTTCAAAGGAGAAGGCCACGAATTCTGGAGCATTCGTATGAAGACTTTACTCAGATCTCAAGACCTTTGGGACTTGGTGGAACATAGGTATGCAGATCTCGATGACGAAAGCAGGTTGCAGGAGAACATGAAGAAGGATTCCAAGGCGTTGGTGATCATTCAACAGGCAATCCATGATAGTGTCTTTTCACAGATCGCAGCGGCAATGATGTCAAAGTAGGCGTGGTCTATTTTGCAGAAGGAGTTTCAAGGCAATTCAAAGGTCCTTGTGGTGAGATTGCAATCACTCTGGCGTGACTTTGAGACCTTGATGATGATGAATAGAGAATCAATTGCTGAATTTTTGTCAAGAGCAACGGCAATAGTCAGCCAAATGTAGTCTTATGGCAAGAAGATTACCGACCAAACCATTGTTGAAAAGGTACTTAAAAGTTTGACTCAAAAATTTGATCATGTAGTAGCTGTTATAGAAGAATCAAAGGATTTGTCAGTTTTTTCATTTGATGAACTGATAGGGTCTCTTCAAGCTCATGAGTCAAGGATTAATAGATCACTCAACAAGAATGAAGAAAAGGCATTTCAGGTGAAGGAGGCAGCCACCAAATTTGGAGAAGGTGATCGTTTAGCGAGTAGAGGCCGTGGAAGAGGAGGATTTCGCGATCGTGGTCATGGTTTCAGAAGAGGCACAGGAAGATTTGAAGGACAAAGGCAGTCCAGAGAGCAAACAAGCACCAAGAATGGAGTTCAATGTTATCATTGCAAAGGATATGGTCACATAAAGGCAGATTGTTGGTACAAAGATTAAAGAGCCAATTTTGCAGCAGAGAATGAAGCATTGGAGAATGAAGGAGATAGTAAGCTCATTATGGCTCATTTTCATACTAACCATAAGCTAGGTGATTTATGGTTTGTAGATAGTGGTTGTTCGAATCACATGACTGGCATGAAATCCATATTTCAGGAACTTGATGAAGCACAAAAGATGAAGGTGCAGCTAGGAAATGGCAAGGAAATATAAGTTGAATGCAAAGGTATGGTGGGTATTGAAACTAGCCATGGTAAACTCAAGTTTTTACATAATGTTCAATTTGTACCTGATTTAGGATACAATTTATTGAGTGTTGGGCAACTAATGGCTAGTGGATATTCCATATTGTTTGATGATGGTGCCTATGTTATCAAAGACAAGCAACCAGGTCAAGAACTGATCAAGATCAAGATGACTCAAAGTAAAATGTTCCCTTTGGAAGTCTCGAATATGGGAAGTTTTGTTCTTGTTGTTGGTGGAAAAGATGACTCAAAGCTATGGCATTTGCGATATGGGCATCTCAACATCAAGGGTTTGTCATTGCTAAATCATAGAGGTATGGTTCTTGGGCTACCAAAAATTGGCTCCATTGATTTATGTGAAGGGTGCGTTTATGGGGAAATAAACCTAAAAGTCATTTCCTATTGAGAAGGCTTGGAGAGCCTCAAAATGTCTTGAATTAATTCATGCTGATTTATGCGGGCCTATGCAAACTAAGTCTCTTGGTGGGAGTCGTTATTTCTTGCTTTTTACTGATGATTATAGTCCCATGAGTTGGGTTTATTTTTTGGAAAGCAAGTTAGAAACTTTTGAGAAGTTTAGGCACTTCAAAGCTAAGGTGGAAAAGCAAAGTGGAATGTGCATCAAAGTCCTTCACACAGACAGAGGTGGAGAATTCTTGTCCAAGGAGTTCAAGTTTTTTTGTGAAGATAATGGCATTCATAGGGAGTTGACAGCTCCTTACACTCTAGAGCAAAACGGTGTCGTCGAGAGGAAGAATCAAACCGTTGTAGAGATGGCAAGAAGTATGTTACAAGCAAAGGGCCTTCCAAATCAATTTTGGGTGGAGGTAGTATCAACATCCGTCTATTTATTGAATATCTCTCCAACAAGAGTTATCATTGATAAAACTCCATTTGAAGCTTGGTGTGGCAAGAAACCATCTGTAAGTCATTTAAGAGTTTTTGGTTGTATTTCTTATACTTTGGTAAATTCTCAAGTCCGTCAAAAACTTGATGAAAATTTTGAAAAGTGCATTTTTATTGGTTATTGTACTCAATCCAAAGCATATAGATTATATAACCCTCTTAATGACAAAATTCTAACAAGAAGAGATGTAGTATTTGATGAGCATGCAAGTTGGGATTGGCAAAACAATGAAGAAAAACTGCAACGACAGGTTCCTTTAGTGAATGGAGAATCCCCAAATGAGAGTTTATAGCCGACTGCAGCAAGCTCAAATGGATCCTCCATGGCGTCACCAACTTCGTCAGCTTCAACAAGTCCTCCATCGACCCCTCAGAGTTACAACTCTTCATCTAGCCACAAAGGATCATCGGACGAGACGCCACCAAGAAAGTTTAGATCTTTGTCTGATATATATGCATCTTGTCAATTTGCTTTTATGGTTTTAGATCCTATGAATTATGAAGAAGCAGCAGAAAAACAAGAATGACAAAGAGCAATGGCGGAAGAATTGACAACAATTGAAAAGAATGCAACATGGGAGATGATGGATTTACCGAAAGGCAAAAGTGTGATTGGTTTGAAGTGGTTGTTCAAAATAAAGTTTGCTACAGATGGAAGCATACAGAAGCACAAGGCTCGGCTCGTGGCGAAAGGATATGCGCAGCAACATGGTATTGATTTCAAAGAAATTTTTTCTCCAATAGCTTGTTTTGAAACTATGAGAATTATTCTAGCATTGGCTGCACAACTGCAGTGGCCAGTTTATCAATTTGATGTCAAGTCAGTATTCCTCAATGGAGATTTACAAGAAGAGGTCTACGTAGCGCAGCCAGAAGATTTCATAAAGGTAGGCAAAGAAGAAAAGGTGTACAAATTGAAGAAGGCATTATATGGATTGAAGCAAGCTCCTCGGGCGTAGTATAGCAAAATTGATGGTTATTTTCAGCAAAATGGATTCATCAGAAGTGCAAATGAGCCCACCTTATATGTGAAAAAGGAAGGTAAAAATGATTTCATCATTGTTTGTCTTTACGTTGATGATATCATTTATATGAGTTCCTCTCAATCTCTTATCGTTGAGTTTAAGTCACATATGAAGAGTGAGTTCGAAATGTCAGATATGGGTTTATTGCATTTCTTTCTTGGCCTTGAAGTCCAACAAGTTAAAGGTGGGATTTTTATCTCACAAAGAAAATATGCCAAGGATCTTCTCAACAAATTTGGTATGCTTAATTGTAAGCCCACAGCTACACCTATCAATATCAATGAGAAATTGCAGCAGGAAGATGGAGCAGAGATGACTGATGCTAAAAGATTTAGGAGCCTAGCTATAGGCTTAATTTATCTGACCCACACTCGACCCGATATTGCATTTTCTGTTGGTGTTATTTCTAGGTTTATGCAACATCCTTCAAAGGATCATTTTAGAGCAGCAAAGTGGGTTCTGTAATACATTGCTGGAACTATGGAGTATGGAATTTGGTACTCTAAAGTTTCCAATTTCAAATTATGTGGGTTCACAGACAGCGATTGGGTAAGTTCATTGGATGACAGGCGGAGCATTTCATCAAATGTGTTTACTCTAGGATAAGGAGTAATCACTTGGAGCTCAAAGAAACAAGTCACAGTAGCATTATCATCATTAAAGGCTGAGTATGTTGCAGTACTTCAGCAACCTGTCAAGCTTTCTAGTTAAGAAGAATGTTAGCTAAACTTCAACAAGAGCAAGAGGGAGCAATAGAGATATTCTACGACAACAAAGCAACAATCTCAATGACAAAAAATCCAACAAAACTAAGCATATTGATATTCGTTTCCATTTCATTTGTGATTTGGTTGCGAAGGAAGAGATAACTTTGAAGTACTGGAGCACTCATTAGCAGTGGGCTGACATACTAACGAAGTCTTTATCGAAGGAGAAATTCTGCCACTTTAGAGCTTTTCTTAGAGTTTGCAACTTTGATTCAAGAGGGAGTATTGAAGAATGATTCAAAATGATGACGTGTCATTGGGTAGTTAGTGGCTGGTCCTATTTTTATGTAGTCAAAATATTAACTGATTAGTGGAGTTAGTGGATTAAGAAAATGTTAGTGGGTTATTGGCTTAGTTAGTGGCCTTGTACGTGTTTTTATTTCTCAGCACCGTTTCCTATTGTAAGCTTATAAAAGGCATGTTTAGTTCACTTTTTCAATCAATCAAACACACACATAATATCTAGTGTATGTTGTTCATGAGTTTGCCTGTGTCCTTTTGTCTTCTACATATTCTTTTGTGTCTTTTCCCAACAGTATGTATTGACGTGTTTGCTTTCTTAAGGTTCATTTTCTTAGTAAACTTCATTCATTCTTATATATATGATATTTTTTATTTGCAGGTGGGTCAATGCAATCTGCAACTAGATACAACTGATAACTATGTCGTTGTGGCTATATTATATGAGGCTTGGGTTACATTGCATAGCATGTTGATGCATCCACACACTAAGTTTGTGTGCATTACTACCTCTATCCAACCAAATGCCCCCAACCTCTTCCAATAGAAGGGATCCAAATAGTGGATTGGAGTATTCACTTAGCATAGTATTAGGCTACTATGACTACCCGGGTTTTCACATGCATTTTTATATGTAAAACCAATTCCTAATGCAGAATCAGGCCCTGTTTAAAAAACAATGCAATGCAATGCTGTGACACCCCGGGTTTTTATAAATTTTTCCTCATAAATATAAAAATAATAATATGTTTTAGGAAAAATAGACTGGATCCCTGAAAATTAAAATTTTAAATTATAGAACTTTTAGCACAGCTTTAAAAAGAATTGATTGAAAGCGAAAACCTCGGGGTTAACCACATTCAAAAACTACAATCATAAATAGCATTAAAACCTTGATACTCTGAGCATGCTCGATCCAAAACCACAATAAATACACGATGTAATTAAAGATGATAATAAATCAAGTCAAATGTCACTAGGTTCCATCCATAATCACCACAATATTTTCATCTAAACTTTAACATCCTTCATACAATAATATGAGTTCAATCTATAAAAATATCTCCACATCTAAGAAAGTCTCAAAAGTCTAGTCCAAGAAACGTACTCTAATATATGTCCGAATAAGAAAATAAAATGGACTGTCTTCAAGTCTCCTTCCAAATCCCCGCTACTCCGCCTTCTTTCCCTTATTGTTATCATGTTCCAAGTCTGAGGCATTGCAAAACAAGACAATGCCTCAGCAAGCTATGCTTGTGTAGGTGATTACACTCAAATAAAGTTTAACAAAAATTTACAATAGGATTTCATAAGGGAAGCATACTCAATACATGTCAAATAACTGAATACTTGCAATTACAACTTTCACAAAACAGATGTCGAGTTAAATCAGTATAGCATGCAAGGTCTAATCAAAATACAAGGTAAGTATATCAAAACCATACTATTATATATCCATGGAATAATATGCATGCAATCATGGATAACAAAACACTGTATCAAAACTATACCAAAATGCTCCAATATACTCAATCACCGATGATGTGTACCCATACTAATTTTGGTCCCTCCCGTGCAGCCCACATCAGCCCCCAGAGTCTCTCATGGCCTAGGCCCGACTTGCCCCGGTTCACCCTACATATAAAGTCATATGAACATGCACAAACTATATGGGTTACTATGCTGCAATGGCAACCCCATCAGGATCTAAACCACTATCGCTCCCCATCGACACCAAACGAGAGACTTTCTCCGTTCCCATGAGAAGGAACGGACCCATAAGGGGGACTACCCATGATACCAACCCTACTTACCTGACCCTGTATCACTCTAGGGCAGTGTCTAATCATCATCATCATCATCATCATAAAATCAGAGGGCGGGTGGCCAACCCTACAACCCTCCTAGCATAGTACCCATTAGGTGAAAGCACCCGTCATAAATCATCGGCAAGATATAAATCTTATAAACCATGTAAATGCGCTATAAATAATCTCAATAACACAATTAAAGCCCAGCATACATTGTTATTATCAAATTGAAAAGTCATGCTACAACACGAAATTAGGGATCTAATTATGTGCATGAGAAAACATAAAACACATGTTTCAAAGCTTTAAAAATCCACTCATGGTTACTGAAATCATGAAATAATTGAATGGAATTACCTACCTCAATAAATGTAGTGCTCCAATCAAGCGCGTGGAAATATCACGTTGCGCGCTTTGACGTACCTGTTACATCATAGATTCTCCATCATTTGGCAATTCAATGACGTTCATCTCTCTAATCCCCTAAGTTATCTCACATTTGATGCGTACCATCAAGATCTAAGGACTGATCATCCATTGATTAGCCTGATCGAGATTATCTCACCACATTCAGTGGTTTAACTCTTAAAAAGGAATTTATATCTAGCTTTTCAAGTCAAATCGAGGTCCATGCCATCGATACGGTAGCAACGCCTCTTTCGGATTGAAATTTGGACCTCTGTAGCTCTTAAAAATCAAGTTTTTATAAATGGATGGGTCAAAGGACCCAAAAAATTTCAAAAATCATGCATCGCACGTGCACGCGCGTGCGGTTGACACGTGCGCATGCGCGCATTCGTCGATTCTGTGCGAGCGCGTCTGCAGACGCGCTGCGTGTGTATGCGCTTGTCTTTGTGTAGGCGCATGCACGGATGCGTTGCGCATGTGTCGTTTTGTGCATGGGCGTTCGTGGGCGCGCTGTGCGTGCGTGTACCTGGCTTGTGTCAGTGTGCTACGCACACGTGGCCCGTGGTGCATGGTGCCACGTGTAGCCCGCGTGGGACGTGTGGCTTGCGGTTGCTGTGCGCGTGACGTCGTATGTCGCGCGCGTGGCGTCGTGCATCAGGCGCATGCCGTCTGCATGCATGGCGCCTACGTGGCGTGCGATAGGGGGTGACACGTGTCATCAACGGTTTCTGTTGGCGGAGAAGACAGCCGGTCGCCGCTAGCAATGCTCAGGTGTCCAAATGATGCAATTTTTGCATTGTTTCATTCAGTTTTTTTTGCGTAGATCTCATTTTTATGCCCCTTTTTAACCAACTTTGCCATTTTCTAGTGTTTTTATATGATTTTTGTCATGTCCGTAAAATTTTTCCATCCACTGTTTTATGAGTTTTCTGGCATCTCCAGCTGTCCGATCACCATGAAAATTCATGGGATTGTTCTTCATGTTTCAACGCACAAGATGAACGGTTTCAATCATGATCTGATGTCGTTTCATAGGTTTACTTTAACAAGAAATAATAACGCATACTAGTTCACAGGAAAATGGCAATCCACACCATTTTTCGGCGTTAAAACGATGAAAACAAGGGAAAGCAAGGGAAATGGTGGAGGGTGGCCTACCATGGTTAGATCGTCATTGCGTGCACCTACTAGGGGAGTTCCACGTCGTTGCTCTGCGTCATCAACACGGAAACTAAGGTGAATAGTTTGGCCGTACAAAAGACAGGGTAGGCTTTTATAGCCTCATTGTGGGTCCCATGCCCTATAGGCCCACGTGTATTTACCAATTTACCCTTATTATTATTATTATTAAATTATTAATTTTAGGGTTATTACATCCTAACGAAAACTATAGGAAAACAAGGGAAATGGTGGAGGGTGGCCTACCATGGTTAGATCGTTACTGCGTGCGCTTGCTAGGGGAGTTCCACGTCGTTGCCCTGCATTGTCAACATAGAAACCAAGGTGAATAGTTTGGCCGTACAAAAGACAGGCCAGGCTTTTATAGCCTCATCATGGGTCCCATGCCTTGTAGGCCCACGTGTATTTACCAATTTAACCCTATTATTATTATTAAATTATTAATTTTAGGGTTATTACAAATGCAAAGGAAGAATCTTTGATTTTAAATATATTTTGAAAATCCTGTGTCATTTACTTCTAAGAAAAAACAAAATAATGTTTACTCAAAATACACTATATGTATCACAAATCTATCTAGTCACAACTCACAGTCCAAGTGTACGATGTACATATACATGTTCCAAAACAATAAATTTATATACTTACATTTACATTTATCTTTACCTTCACCCACTTGATCACAGTACTAAAACTTCCTAATACTTCTTCTATTCTTGTTTGAGCTAATTTGTAAAAATAATATATTGAATTGAGTATTCCTCATACTCAATAAGTGAATCTAATACTACTATTTTGAAAACACAGCATGCAACATGCATATTGTCAAGAGGGGCTTTTCACATAATAAAATCATGTAATCACTTTTTGTAAACGTGGGTATTCATGCATAAATCACTTGCTCATTATATATTTCCAAATAATGAAATTTCTCATCAAAATCCATCAATCAATAATATAAAACATTACAAAAATCTTAAAATAGTGATCAATCAAACCAAATTCTATAATCTCAATCCAACAGCAGATATCATACACGTGGGTTTCTCGACAAACACATGAAGCTGATGGGTCGGTGAACACATCAAACATACTAGTCACAAGTACTTATCTAAGACCATCTCAATAACCATGTATGGTGATATCAAAAACCAAAATCATAGGGGCCCACTATACTCATGACTAGAACCTATCTAAAATCATGTGTCTCCAGTATCTAGAGACCAATCACCACAGCCTCCACCATCGACTGTGGATACATCTGAAAAAGGGTACTGTGAACACCTCCAGTGGTAGTCTCAATACCACAATGGTCGAGAAAGGGATAAGTGTCACTTTAGGCAATCATACCTTCCACCTTTGGTGGTTAGAGGCCGGGAGGCCAACCCCATACACAATCAACCTCTCAGCATAGTGCCCACCAGGCTCATTAGCTCGAAAAAGATATATATATATATATATAATTCAAATCTCAATCATTATAAATCATGCAATTTATGCAACTTGTTTTAAAACATGCGAGCAATGCATATATATAATTGTCCATGAAAGATGTAAGTAATAACATTTTAAACCAAGATCATGAATCACGAGAATAGTTTGCATAAAAATATCATATCTCAATATCATTTTCAAAAGCATACTAAACACAAAAATAGATTCAAGTAAATCATTTAGATTTTGAAATGTAGTTTGAAAACTTAGTAGCATCAGACTACCTACCTCGATGATGTTACTTGGATTGTGTTTTTCTTCAATTCAAATCCTGGTTATCCTTCAATGTCTTTGTGAAATCCTAGATTTAAGAATTCAACTATTATCTTCTACTCTATATTCATCAGTCATATTTACAAATCAACAGTTTAGATCATCAATTTATACTTCGATCTTATCCATCATTGATCAGATCTGTGATCCAAAGATGAATGTCCCTAATTTAAGGTCAAACTAGGAATCTAGATCTTCTAAATTGTCTAATGGATCAATTCTTAAGATTGGATCATCATTGATCTTGTAGATCTATGAGATTTCTGGGATTTTTAGGCCATGAACAGATAAAATCATTCTCTGATTCTAAATTTTATTGCATAAGTAGGTCTATGTTGTCAATATGATTCTAACAGACTTTTTGGATCGTTATTCGGGCTTCTATAGCTCCCAAAATTAGAGATTTTGTGTTTCAAGCCTATTTAACGGTCCAGATTAAAATTCTAGATCTAGAATAGGGTCATTGGTGATGATTGGCCATCGCCGAAGAAGGTGACTGGAGTGACAATTGCCGGTGACGTTCTTTACGTTGGATTGACTTCTAATCAAAAGGGTTTGTAGATCAAGCTCTTACCTTCACTCCTGTTAAGTTTGGCATAGTTTTGTGGTCATTTGATGCTGATAAATGTGGATTTTTCTGTTAGAATGTTGTCAAAAAACTCTATGTTGCCATATTAGAATCTTAGTTCGATCGCTAGTAAAATTTACTGTGATTGTGAAATAGATAGAGGAGTTTTGATCGTCTTCTCATAAGGAATCTAGCGGCGATGTCTGATCTTCAATCCACCGTTGCTTAGACAACTGTCATAGGGCCATACAGTAATCATAGTTACACTCGTTGAAAAAAAATGGAGAAGTGGTTTGAGGAAGAGGAGAAGATTGGGGATGGATTTGAGGTGCGATGGGGAAGAGGAGAGGGGGATTTATAGGGTGGTGCATCGACCTTTTTGGCAGTGCTGCCACCGCAAATAGTGGTCGATGCCCATCATCTTCTCCGACGTCAACATTGTTTCTGGCACCGATTTGGTGCTGATGCAATGATGACATAATGCTAATGTGGTGCTAAAAAGGAGGGTAACATAGAGTAGGAAGGGGGTACTATTAACATAACAGCCCTGTGCGTTCTAGATTTTTTGTTTTTAACTTTTAATTATCGAAATACTCTTCATTTTTCAATGCTCACAACTTTTTCATCCGAACTTCGTTTTTAGTGTTCTTTTAGTCATTGAATTTCATTTTTTGAGTAGAATCTAATCATATAAATATTTTCAAAAAATTCTTATTTCATCTATTTTTAATTAAATAGAACATTTATACACCCGTCCAATATAATTATTTTCCAAGATAAATAAAATATAAAAATTTCGTAAATTACAAACACTATGATTGATTGTGATTTGAAAGAGGGTTACTAAACAAACTTAAAATTTTAAGTCATTACATCCGTACCCCCTACAAAAAATTTCGTCTTCGAAATTCCACAATTTGCTACTCATAAATTTTTTTAAGGTATTTGTTCCTCATTTTCGATTCTGCATCCCAGGTTTCCCTTTGACAATCATATTCTTCCATAAACTTTAACTAGTGAAATTCCTTTATGTCGCAACTTTGTGATCTGCTTTATGCTCTTCGTTTTTCCTCTTCTTAGGGCAATTTATGGCTATGTGTGACGACCTAAGTTTTTGTAACGTATTTTGTAATAAATTTTCAAAAGCAGGGCCCTTAATGGTAAAAAAATTTCACAAATAATACGGCAAAAATTCTTTTCTTTTAAATTCATTTGTAGCAAAGCCCAAGTCTCACCTCAAGGTACATAATACACATAGACATTTTGTATAAAATAAAATTTTTATTGAATGCCAGGGATCATCCAGTAGTTCATTCTTACACAACCCCTGTATTATAATTAAAAACCATTGTCCAAATTACATAATCCAAATTTCAAACCTCACCTTAATTAAAAACTCTTAATACAATACAATGTTCTCAAATAAAAATACGTGTATTCAAGGGACATACTCTAATCGATTATTCTCTTCAAGTCTTTTATCGTCTTAAGCTCCTAATTCTCCTTGTTTGTTTCTGAGATATTGTAAACATTCAAACATTTACAATATCTCAGCAAGCTATGCTAGGTAGGAGATGCAAAAATATACTACTTTACTAATATAAGAATATCTACCTCAGTTATTATTCCATCACGGTTATCTACTCATGAGTTATCTCAACATAGAGTATATACATTATTTATGTAGTATAGGATAAATCCATTAAAATAGTGAAAATTGCTCAAAACTTGTTCCTTTCCCTCGCTATACTTCCACTTAGGAGATCAATATTTAGCCAATTCTCATATATGGATTTTCTTTCCATGAACTCATGTAGTGGCATTTCATCATGCCATGACATTATACTTTGCCTATCATATGTGCATCATAATGCAAAATACTCAAGGACTACTATGCTGCAATCTGAATCCGTATAGTGCCTGGATAACTGCATAATAATCCACTAATACCAACTATGGAAATAACAAAAATCCATGTCCGCATGGGGTAGACCATAGCTATCATAGTGGTGGCCTTCCCATGATTGCTTAACCCAACATTTAACCTCTCTTTGGGCAGGGTATCCATCATATAAATTTCAAAAAGCGAGTGGTCAAACTTTCACAACTTCCCTAGCATAACATCCCAGTCCTAGGGTAGTGCAAAACAAAATCACAAGCCTCCATGCTTGTATATAAAATACATTGTACATATCAGACGATGTGTCTATTTAACTAAGGCTAGAATATTTTCTATGCCCTATTCTTAAGGTTTCCTTAGTCTACACATCTCATTACTTTCACCTCATTTGGTTAGATCATTAGATTGGATTAGTTGAATTGGATCATGGTGTTGGATTATTTAGTTGGATCATGGGATTGGATCATTATTGTGCTAAGATACCAAGTATACTTATATCATGCAGGTCTATAATTCTAGACAGAAGATCATGTATATATACATATGAATCCTTAATATATTCTTGTACATCTACCTACCTCAAAGTGGTATCATGGTCTTGATTGATACATCTCAAGTGGTATTCACTCCATATTGTCCATCATGGTCTTAATTTATACATCTGTCAAACCATACATATAAAGTTATTCCTCTATACAAGTATTCTTTCTACATGTATTTGGGTTATCCTATGAGGGATGCCCTAACTTTCCTTGAATCATATATGATCAAGGTTTTAAACCTTCTAAGTTCATAATCTACACTATAAGTAAAATCATTGAACAATACTACAATCTAAATTATATTTATTTTCTTTTTGTTTGTGATCCTTCAAGATCTCTCTTAGATCTTATTTGATCTTCCTTATCTTATTTATAATTTTTATTAAGATTAGATAATTTACTAACCTTTTATGCTCTTATTATTATTACTCAACCAGTTAATGTTTTATTGGTTGAGAATAACTTATTCCATCCTAAGTCTAGACAGCTCCTCTTATGTCAAATTGGCTAAGACTTACTAGCTGAATGGTTGAACACAAAGTGGTTACTTCAATCCTCATGTAAGGAGGCATTTAGACCTCACAAACATCAAAGGAATGTAGGGTAAGAGCGAGGCTCTATTAGAGAACCCCCTTAACCACCATATTCATCATTCATTAGTGTGACCTTAGCTTAATCTTTCATAAGGTTCCTATGAGCATTTCAACCCTAAATATTCTTTCTAATTGATTTTAATTAAATCTATGAACATTAAGATGTCATTCATGGAGTTTCATTATTCTGCTAATTTGGGCCAAAGAAATGATATTCCTTATATTATCCTACTAACTATAGCCCTTATTATTATTAAGTCCATCTCATTCATCCCATGTAAATGTCCTTCAACTCTATTTTTCAATTAATTACATTTTCAATGTAATTTTCATAACATAAGCATTAAAGCATAAATACATAAATTAATCTAACGATTAAATCTACTAAAAAACAAAAAGACAATTATAATAACATCCAATAATTCAAATGAAAATTTAACATGCCATAACAATTCATCATGATCCAATGGTCATAGTTAACTTCTATTCATTTTTCATCTCTTTTAGGGTTTAGATCTTGATCTTTTCATTTTTTCTTTAGATCTCAAGTCATTTTATCCAATTTAAGGGCATAGATCTTAATCTATCCCAAATTATCATCATCAAGTCCATTAATCCATAAGATATTAACTTTATATCATCATTCAAATACATCCACACTATCCAATCATACTTGATCAAGGAGATTACCATTCATTTTTATGGATTTTACTACTTTTAAGGCTAAATCTCTTAATTAAACATAGATCAGTCACTATCCAATCATCCTTGATTAGTGGATCAAAATTATAGAGTTTGATCATTCCAAATTTTACTAATCATAAGAATTAGTAATACTTTTCTTTATTCATAGGATTTTACATGCATCAAAGCATAAATTTTCTATGTTCAATAGATTCTACTCATCAAGAGGAATCCAACCCAACTTTTTTATCTCAATTTGGAGTTAAATTGAAATCAGAATTAAGATTTTAAGATTTCAGAATGTTTTAAGGGCTAAATTTTGATCTTATTATTTTTGTTTATTAACGTGATTTGGAAACATATGATTTTTACTATGATCATGGTTCTTAGGATTTTTGGACCTCTCCTAAACCCAACCATCAATTCAGATCTCTATTTTGAGATCATTTAGACCACGATCCAATACTGTTGGAACAATTTTAGTAATTTTTACAAGTAAATTCAATTAAAAATATAAATCTTATGAGTTCAGTAACTTATACAAGTGACATGGAATCTATAGAAACTTTTTGATCTAAAATCATATTTAAATTGAGCTCTTAATTGAAAAAATAAGGTTTTAGTTTAAAATTGGACAGCCCATATCAAATCTGGGCTTATGGGTGTGGGGACGACCAGCAGCCCACGCTCATTACTGCTTATGATAGGTGGTTGGATGGAGGTGACCAGCTATAGGTGAGACAGTCTAGATCTAGACTGTCGAATCACTCATTGCCAGATCTCCTACATCCTTAACATCCAACTGGTCAAATTTCATCTCCTAGGGTTTTTGGGCCCCAGGAATCTATCCAAAGGCTCAAAAGTTTCATTTGAGCTGTCCAAGATGGTGAATCAAGGCTGATCATGGATACTAGTGCATCGATGAAGATCACAGGAGAAATAATTCTGATGAGCTCAAAACTCAAAATCAACTTAGGGAAAATGAAGAGGGGGATGATATCCGCCTACCTAGTGTGTTAAGAGTCCAGAAACACGGCCGAAAAATAAGAAAATCCATGCCTGAGATATAGGTCGCCGAAGCTACTATTTTCTAGTGATTTGGCCGATGAATTCTCCACTGATCATCATAAAATGATAGGGCTTTTGTGTATTTTGGCGTACTGAACCTTTTTAACGAAATAGATTAATGATTCAAACGTTCAGAAGGAACGACTAATTGAAAATTTTTAGTAGGGTGAAAACCCTGTTCATTGAGGACGATGTGTTTACAAACGCGCTAGATGGTTCAAGGGGAATATTCTCTCAGGTGCGTTTGTGGATGCTCTAACAGAAGGAAATAAATAGGGACAAAAAAGGAAGAAAAGAGAGAGAAGGGGGAGGATTTTTTACTTGGTGAAAGCTAAGGAATTTTGTGATGAATTTTATGAACATTTTTGGAGATTTTTTTCTAAGGTATTTATATGCATTTTTGGAAATTTTCATGATTATAAGTAATTATCATGGTTCATTTCTTTTATTATTAAATGGTCCTTGGATTTCCCTACCACCTCCTTCTCCACTAGAAGGTGGTAGTGGTTTGACTCATGATTACATGTTTTTTGGTCATTGGATTCCTTTTGTGGGCCCCATGGAGGTGTGAAAGGACCATTTTGCCCCTTTTAATTCCAAAAATGGAGAAAAATAGGGTTTATTCTCATGAACTCGAAATCGATCATACTTAGTGGCGTTGGAATCATGTTTTTGAGTACATTCTAAATATTATTGTCTTAGGTCTTGATTATGAGCAAAATTACTATTTTACCCTTTTATTCATAAAAATGGAGAAAAATAAGGATTACTCATCTGAACTTAGAATTTGTCATGCTTACAGTCATTTTGAATGGTTCTTCGAGTATGTTTTCAATTATACATGTCTTATATCTTGATTATACTTCTATGAGAAGTGCATTTTCAATAACCGTAATATTCTAGCCTGATTTTTCTTAAAATTTTTAATTTTATTATTTATTCAATCTCCTTACAAAAGTTAGGAGTGTTACACTATGTGCCCCACTTCTTTACAGATAAAACATTTAAAATGAGGCAAGGTGCAAGGTTTGCCTAGGTGATGCCTATTGCATCGAGGACAAGCTTTATACTCTATTGTTCGTCCTTGATTGTTGAATTGTCTTTTGTGTGGATGTTGATATTTAAAAGGTTGAATAGGTCCTTTTCCTTTATCAGATTGTCCATTGATGTTGACCTTCTTCTCCTTTCTCCTTTTTCTTTGCCTATGCTCTCTGAAAATAATTTTCAAAAAGAGATGCCATTTATACTGCTTTTGCTCTGGTGATTGGTTGAAACCCTATGACCATATTCCTTAATTCAGGTGTAACCCATCAATAAACTTTTTTGCATTGTTTTCTTCAGTGGCACAAACATTGGGTGCAAATTGACGAAGACTGGTAAACTTATTTTCATATTGTTGCACAGATAAGTTGCATTGTTCTAGATCCATGAATTCTTTCTCCTTATTGCTTTCGTATATGGCATGGAAAATACTTCTCATTAAATATGGTTTTGAACTCCTCCCAAGTAATAACATCATTAGCATCAAAGTATGTTCTTTTGGCTATTTCCCACCAAAAGCCTACTTCACCTTTTAGTACGAAACTAGCCATGACAACCTTCCTTTCTTCGAAAATTTTCATTGCCTTGAACAGCTTTTCAATGTCAAAGATCCATTTTTCTACTATTGCTGACTCATCTTCATCAGAGAATGATGAGGCCATCTTCTGAAATCGTTCAAGTTGGGCCTCCATTCAGTCAGCAATCCTCTGTGGAGATGAGTTTCTTACCACAAGTGCTTGTGGTTGATTAGGTATGAACTACCCCATATATTGCATGAATAGCTAAAAAGCTTCTGCCATCCCATTCCCAAATTCGAAGGAATCAGTAGGGGATTAACAGGCTTTGGGGCTCCACCTACTCTTCTCTTTGGCAGCATCTATTTTACAATAGCAAGATACTCTCTTTGAGGAATTCTATCATGCTAGTCTAAAGTCTTTCCTATTGACGTAAACTAATTGTAAGTTCTTATAACATGGCTGTGAATAACTCTCTCTCTCTCTCTCTCTCTCTCTCTCTCTCTCTCTCTCTCTCTCTCTCTCTCTCTCTCTCTCTCTCTCTCTCTTAATACCATTTTTATTCTAGTCATCTCTATAACTCATACTTTTAGTCTTGTTCTTAACTATTCTGGTCAATATAATCTTTGGACATGCAGGATGGGCTATGAAAGGATAAAACAGAGCTTTGATACCAACTGTGACGACCCAGGTTTTCGTATGCATTTTTATATGTAATACCAATTCCTAATGCAGAATTGGGCCCTATTTGAAAAACAATGCAATGCAGTTGAAGAATCTTTGCTTTTAAATCCATTTTGAAAACCCCGAGTATCATTTACTTCTAAGAAAAAACAAAATAATGTTTACTCAAAATACAATATATGTATCCCAAATCTATCCAATCACAACTCACAGTCCAATTGTACGATGTACATATACATGTTCCAAAACAATAAATTTATATACTTACATTTACATTTGTCTTTATCTTCATGCACTTGATCGCCGCACTAAAACTTCCTAATACTTCTTCTATTCCTATTTGAGCTGATCTGTAAAAATAATATATTGGGTTAATTATTCCTCATACTCAGTAGGTGAATTTGATACTACTATTTTGAAAACAGTTTGCATGAAAATATCATATCTCAACATCATTTTCAAAAGCATACTAAATACAAAAATAGATTCAAGTAAATCATTTAAATTTTGAAATGCAATTTGAAAACTTAGTAGACTACTTACCTTGATGATGTTACTTGGATCGCATTTTTCTTCAATTTCAAATCTTGGTTATCCTTCAATGTATATGTGAAATCTTGGATTTAAGAATTCAACTATTATCTTCTACTCTATATTGTTCATCAGTCAATTTACAAATCAACGATCTAGATCATCTATTTATACTCTGATCCTATCCATCAATGATTAGATTTGTGATCCAAGGATGGATGTCCCTAATTTAAGGTCAAATTGGGTATCTAGATGTAACAGCCCGAGGGCCCACACCCTGCAACGATATTGTCCGTGCCAGAGTGCCCATACACCCCGCACGGTTTTGTTCTTCCCCAGTTATCTAGGGAAAAGGCCTCGTTGCAAGGAAAGTCCTCATCACTCTTATCAAGAGCCCAGTAACTTTCCCCCTAGCGATGTGGGACTAACTCTCAGTCTTTCACCTTGCACAAAAGCTGTGACCCTCTTGACGCCCTCATCGGCCACGGCTTCACAACCTCTCCCCCTTAGGGGACACGCATCCGCGTGTCTTACCACACCTGACGCCCACGTGCGGCTAGGCCACCCACAGGGTCGAGTGCAGCTGCGATACCACTTGTAACGGCCAGGGCCCACACCTGCAATGATATTGTCGGGTGCAGTGCCCATACACCCCGCACGGTTTTGTTCTTCCCCAGTTATCTAGGGAAAAGGCCTCGTTGCAAGGAAAGTCCTCATCACTCTTATCAAGAGCCCAGTAACTTTCCCCCTAGCGATGTGGGACTAACTCTGAGTCTTTCACCTTGCACAAGCACGCGGCCCTCTTGGCCCGCCCTCATCGGCCAAGGCTTCACAACCTCTCCCCCTTAGGGGACACGCGTCCCCGCGTGTCTTACCACACACGAGCGCCCACGTGCGGATCCCGGATTTTTAAGAAATTTTTTTTTTTTTTTACATTTTAAATAAGAGCATTTGGGATCCCATGAGAAAAGATTTATTTAACATTTTACTAAACCTATCATAAAACTCCGGGTGTTAATTTTCCTTTCTCAAAATGGCGTACATGAAATTTAAATACCAATAAATGATCCGAGTATAAATCAACGTCAAATAAATAGGCGCCTTTATTTTAAATCAAATAAACATCCAAAAGACAATAATAATATGGCCCAGGGTCTATCCATCATAACATCCCATATAAATGTCCAATATATGTCCAAAGATCTAAATCACATCCAAATATAATGTATGCAGTCCATAATAAAAATTCAAATGATAATCCACTCTAATGACTCACATTACTGTCTAAAACTATAGGGAAACTAGTCTTGACGGCTCTCGAGGTTTATCCAGCAGCTTTTCCTTTCTGGTGTCGCGCTCGAGATCTAAGGCATTGCAAAACAAAGCAATGCCTCAGCAAGCTATCGCTTGTGTAGGTACATAGACAATTAATGTAATAAATGCAGAAATAATGAACAGCATTGATGAAAAGTCTAACATTTATGGAAATAGTGATATCATAATGCCATGTTCAAAATAAATGCCAATTTATTCCATATGCTAAAACATGAAATTCACGGAGTTAAAACATGACATGAATCAATAAATGGAGCATACAACAAGAATAAGGGCACCCCTAAGGTAATGGGTCCCACCACATCACACTAACATCCACGATCGGGAATACACATAGTCAACCTCGAGTGTCGTCACACCAGGGCATACCATCCATAATCATGCTCATCATACATGCACACATAACAAGAATATGGGCCATCATGCTGCGTGGCAACCCTCCATGGGTATCAGCCACCGCGCTCCACGTCGACACCATAACGGGAGACTTAACGTACTGTCCCCATGGAAAGGCTCGGACCGGTAGTGTGGACTATCCATGTTACCAATCCCCTACCGAATGCCATCTATGGGCAGGGGTGTATCATATCACAAACTCATCACATCATAATCTCGGAAGGTGGGTGGCCGGCCCTATCCCTCCTCCAGCATGACGCCCACCGAGAGCGAGAGCACCGTCATCAAATATAAAACACGGAAATCATATGTATATGCTAAAACTCAAGAGCACTTATAGCTTGCAATCCCCAAAGACATGCCCCTCATCACAGGGTTAGCCTATCAAAAGGACCCGACTAATAAGCCTCTATTCTCATTTCCATGTAAATCCATGCATTTTCTATATATATAATAAGAAATAAGTCTACTAAGTAAGCATATAAATTAACATCATGCTTGTAAAAGCATTTGAAATAAGTTTATTCGGTAAAAGATTTCAATTTGGAATAACCATCACATGCGCAATGTCGCATGAAATCCATGGTAAATAAAAATCGCAATTTAAAACATAATCACACATGATGCTATGTTTAAACATGGTTTAAAATCAAGGCAAAACATTAGTTGTAGTCACCTACCTCGGTCAATGAGATCATAGCTTGCTAATAACTCCCTTTAATTGGTATATTCAAATGCACTGTACATGTCACATCACTATTTTAAAATTTTTTAAATAAAAAGTGGTCATTTCTAAGTTTTTAAGTTAAAACTAGGTCAGCGTCGTCAATACGGTCACAACGCCTCTTTCGGATCGTGATTTGGACCTCTCACAGCTCCCAAAAATCAAGTTTTAGTGAAAACTACCCTCAAATGGGGCTGCGGACCACCATAAGGTGGTTTAAACCGGCGGCACCCTTTTCACTCGGTTTACACCGACGTGCACGGGCGCACGAGACGCACGGCGTCGCGCAGCCGCACGGGACGCGCGCCGCGCGTCTTCGGCACCGCCGCGCGTGCGTCACGGTCGCCCGGGACGCGCCGCGTCCGGTCCCACGCGACCCCAAACAACGCACGCTCCGCACGCGCGCGCCGCGCACGCGTGCGGCGGCGACGTCATGTGACGTCGTCTGGCTGCGTCTCTGAGGTGCGTCTTGGCGTCGGCGCGAGCGCGACGCGATTGACAGACGGGAGGAGAGAGGCAATGGGATTCCGGTCGCCTCCGACGGAGCTATAGAGCTCCGTTTTGCGTGATTTTTGCGCCATTTTCTTCAGAATTCTCTCCAGAATCCATTTATGCCCTCCTTTTGCACTAATTTTCTCAAAAACCATGGTTTTTAAACTATTTTTCCCAAGTTCTAAAAACCTCCTAGTCTTGGTTTTTGAGTTTTCTGGGCAATTACACCGTTGGATCACTCCCAAATTTAAAGGGTATGCTCTTGGGTCTCTTGTGCACTAGTTGGACGGTGAGATTTTCAAACGGACAAGGTTTGATCCGTGAAATCACACTCCAACAGTAGCGTGCACAAAGTTCTAAAAAAATACGATTTTTTCCAAAATTTTTAAACGTTTTCCTAATTAATTTTCCTAATTAATAAATACGAAGAAAAAACATAGGTTTTGAGGCTTACCTTGCACCTGGCCGGAGTTGCTCGTGTTGCCGGGGCTCCACTCGCCGGAAAATTCAAGTTTTACGGATCTAGGGTTTTGCGTATCATTCATGGAAAACGCTGAAGTGGAGCGTTTTGGCTCTGAGGAGCATAGATATAGAGGTTTTAGAGTCTTGGGGAAGAGAAACTCTTCCCCACACGGCTCTTCCCACGTCTCTCGGCGATTTCGCGGTAGTAGAACGTGTGTAGACAGGGGTGCCGTTATCAATTTGGACCCACGTGTAACACGTTTACGTCAAAGACCATTTTGCCCTTACAACTTTGACGGCTCATAACTCCCTCGTTTGAGCTCCGTTTCTCGCGTTCTTGGTGGCGTTGGATTCGTATCGACGAGCACTTTCTAATTATTATGTTTTTAGGAAATAATTTCATCCATAAATTTTTATTTTAATTTATTTAATAATTTCCTATTTTTATCTTTAAAATTAAGGATATTACATTCTTCCCTCCTTATAAAAAATTTCGTCCTCGAAATTTAGCTACATACCTCTATGTAAATAACTCTGGATGGATCTTTCGCATCTCCTCCTTAGTCTCCCAGGTAGCCTCCTGTAGTGAATGATCTTTGCGAAGGACTTTGACCAAGGCAATGGTCTTATTCCTTAACTCCTTGACTTTTGTATCTAGGACGCGCCTTTGGTCTCTCCTCAAATGTCATGTTGGCACATGTAGCTCTCACAGGATCTGCTCCAATACGTGTGAGGGATCGCACGTATTTTCTCGACATAGACACGTGAAAGACGTCATGCACATTTCTTCATTTGTGGTGGTAAGGCTAGTTGGTATGCCTTGACCCAACTCGTCGTAAGATCTCGAAAGGTCCAATATACTGGGACTAAGCTTTCCTGTTCCAAACCTCAACACCCCTTTCATGGGAGAAACTTTCAAGAATACATGCTCGCCCTCAAAGAACTACAAGTCCTTTCGCCTCTTGTCTGCATAACTTTTACTGTCGGCGTGATTCGGTAACCTCTTCCGAATGAGTTGAACTTTCTCTGCACATTCTTCCACTAACTCGAGATTTCACCACGCGTCTTTCTCCTACGTCACTCCAACATAAAGGGTGGCCAAATGGTCCCTATAAAAGTGCCTTATGTGGAGCCATCCTAATACTAGCGTGATGGTATTATTATAAGCAAATTCCACCAAAGGTAAATGATCTTCCCGCTACCCTTCCAATCCATAACACGGGCTCGTAGCATATCCTCAATAGTCTGGATGGTCCTCTCGCTGTCCGTACGTACGAGGATGGAATCGTGCTAAATTTCGAGTCTCGACCACTAATGCCTCTTGCACGCTCTTCCGGTATTTTGAGGTAAATCGCGTATCTCGATCAGGTATAATTGTCGAGGGAACGCCATGTGGTGACGATCTCACTTAACATATAATTTCGCTAAGCTATCCACGGTCGATTTTGTCGATAGGAAGGAAATGAGCGGAGACTTGGTCAACTTTGTCCCACAACGACCCATATCATGTCGTGGCCGCTAGCGGTCCTCGGAAGACCTGGGGACGAAGTCCATGGTAATATGGTCCCACTTCCCTTGTGGAAGGTCCGATTAATGCGAAGTAGTCCGATGGACGACGATGCTCGGCCTTGACTTCTTGTGACGGGTCAAACATCGTGCAACACACTCTCCAACATCCTTTTCATACCATTCCACGAAAATGCCTCTTGAGATCACGATACATCTTCGTACCCCCGGGATGAATTGTGTAAGGGGATTGGTGTGCTTCTTGAAGTAACTCGCGCTTCAATTCGTCATCTCTTGGTACTACCAACCTCCCCTTAAATCTAACTCCTCCATCGGTTCCCCTCGAAAAAAATCCGTCTTATCTGTCGGATCTGTGTTTCCTTGTCTTTGCCTGTGCCTCTAAGATCTGTCAAAGAACTTAGGCCAGAGTCGTCAAATTGGCAATCATCACACCGCCTTCTGCTCGGGGCATGCCTGCAACGACATTAGCCTTCCCGGGGATGGTGCAGTATGGTGAAGTCGAAGTCCTTGAGATACTCCATCCATCTGTGACTGCCTCATATTCAATTCACTCGAGTAAAGTACTTGAGGCTCTTATGATCGATGAATACCTCAAATCTCTCACCATAAAGATAATGTCTCCAGGGACTTCAACGCAAATACCACGCATTTTGCTAATTCCGGGTCATGTGTTGGGTAATTTACCTCATGTGTCTTCGGTGTCTGACGCATAGGCAATTACCTTCCCAAGTTGCATCAACTCTTGCTCCTAATCCCTTGAGGCGTCACAATAAACTACATAACCACCTGCCCAGGATGGTAAGGTCAATACGGAGCGGTAGTAAGTCTCCTCTTGAGCTCTTGGAAGCTCTCCTCGCAAGCCTCGGTCCCATACAAATTGAGTGTCTTTCCTAGTCGGGGTGGTCAATGGTAATGCGACCTTAGAGAATCCCTCTATAAATCGACGATAATACTGCCAAACCGAGAAAGCTGCGTATCTCGATCCTTGTCTTGGGCCTCTCCCGGTGTGTCTTGCCTCTACCTTTGTTGAATCCACGGCCACTCCATCTTTAGATATGACGTGGCCTAAGAAATGCACTGGTCTAGCCAAAAATCACACTTGCGAACTTGGCATACAGCGATGTCGACGAAGTGTGTCTAATACCGTGTGGAGACGCTCTCTGTGTGTCTCATGACTAGGCGAATAAATCAAGATGTCATCCACAAATACAATCACGAACTTATCCAAATAAGCTCGAAAAACACGGTTCATTAGGTCCATGAACACTGCAGGTGCGTTCGTCAATCCAAACGGCATCACTTAGGAACTCATAATGACCATAACGACTCCTAAAAGGCGGTCTTCGAGATATCCTCTTCTCTAACCCTCAGCTGATGATACCCTGACCTCAGATCTATCTTGGAGAACACTTGTGCCGATTGGAGCTGAACAAATAAATCATCTATGCGTGGCAAGGGTATCGGTTCTTTATAGTAACACCATTCAACAACCAGATAATCAATGCATAGTCTCGGTGATCCATCCTTTTTCTTCACGAAAAGGGCAGGGGCTCCCCATGGTGATCCACTCGGCACGATGAAGCCCTTATCAGGTAACTCTTGCAATTGTACCTGAAGTTCTCTCAACTGCTGGAGCCATCCTATATGGTGCCTTAGAGATAGGTGATGTACCCGGCACCAAGTCGATGGTGAAGTCAATCTCCCTACTTGGCGGCAATCACGGTAATTCCTCGGGAAATACGTCGGCAAAATCACGGACAACATCAATCTCGTCAAGGTAGTGGCTGCTCCTTTTCCTCAACGGTCACATATGCGAGAATGCGTTACACCCTCGTGCATAAAATCGTGCCGCCTTCATAGGCGAAATGATGCATGTGCACCTGATCTTTCCTACTGGAACAACATTTACGGTTGCCGGTATAAGAAAAGTGACTCGCTTTCTTTCGGCGGTCTACCATAGCACCATAGTTGGCTAACCAATCCATCCCAAGAATAACATCATAGTCTACCATGTCTAATAAGATGAAGTACGTGTGTCCATACTCACGCTGATATCTCTACAGGTATATCTACAATATATTCGTAGTCTCTAACATGTCTCTCCCACGGGTGTCATAATATCTAATCCAAATGCTGGTTTGTGTACACATACATCAAGGCAAGATGCAAAAATACATGATATAAAAGAGTGTGTAGACCACGTGTCAAAAAGAACTTTGGCATGTCTATCTGGAGACTAGAAGAGTACCTTCTACGACACAGTGTGATGCACTGTGCAATGCGATGAGATGACAAATACTCGTCCCTGGCTACGTGGCGCGTTAGTTGCCTCTGCACCCATCTCTGCTGCGCTCTGCACCCCTTAGGGCGTCCTTATGAAATGGCCAACGTCTCCACGGTTGAAACACCTGGGTATGGCTGTCTGGTAAGGTGTATAGGGCTGTCTACGTGGTTGGGGCTGCCTCTTCTTTGTGGTCGGTCGAATCTATTACACCCTCGCCCAGGGTGCCAACCCTTGCACCTATCACATCTCTTCCTCTCAACGTCTCTCTTAAATTTGGCCTGTGGTGGATGACTGATGCCCCATGTGTGCGCATAGCACCAAATGGCCGCTTGCCCTTAAGGGCTGGAACGCACTCCCTCTATTCACGAGAGAGTTCTTCTCATGCATGGACGCCATATCGGCGGCATCTCGCACGGGGAAGTGGGTCGAGAAGAAATCACGCGATCTCTCGGCCAAGGAGTCAACCCATCCACAAATCATGTCGAGTTGCCTCGTGTGCGAGGCCGGTGCGTGAGGTGCAAATCTCCTCGGTCGTGTAAATCGGTTCGGTCGCTGGCAGAGCCGTCATATCTCTCTGCTCCCGGGTGGCAAACTCCTTCTTCATGGGCTCGCAATGCATGAGGTGGAAAATGCGAGTGTCAGCTTTGTTTAAAGGCTGCCCATGTCATCGTCTCGGTCGGATTTGGTCGGGTGAGTGTGAAAGTCTGCCACCGAGCCGGCCTCACCTTTCGGCGGGTAGGGAGGCTACTCTAACTTGATCATACGGTGAGATCTTCATAGCGTCGAATGTCCTTTCCGCCTCGAAATAACCATCGCTCGGCCTCCTCGTGTTACCATCGCCCGCAAAGGGTTTCACCATCTTTTGAAACCTTTCCAATAATTTGTCGAGTCTTCTTAGAGTCACTCGTAGCATCGCCCTCCGTGGCTCTAGGTGCGATGGTTCTGTATTGGTTGTGAGGGCGTGAGCGCGAAACCATGGGTGCCACTTTAGGTGGTGGAATAGGGCTAGGGTTAGGCTGCGTCAACGGCATCCCTAACTTTCTTCTTGTATAAGTGGTACGAGTCCTGACATTAACCGATTCAATAACTCGGCATCTCGATCCCCTTGATCAGAGGACTCAGCAGGTGGAGCCACGGGTGTAGCAGGGGTAGACCTTGTCCTTCTCCGAGGAGCCATCTGTCAAAATTTTACATGTCACTAAGTGTAAGTTCCTCTCTCATCGTTTCTCTCTCTACAACTATTATGGACCATAAGGATTTTGATGGACTAGACTGGGCTCTGATACCAACTTTGTAACACCCCGGATTTTTAAGAATTTTTTTTTATTTCCTATTTTTATCTTAAAAATTAAGGATATTACATTTTCCTAAAAATCTGATTTTTTTCCAAAATTTTTAAACGTTTTCCTAATTAATTTCCTAATTAATAAATACAGAAAAACATAGGTTTTGAGGCTTACCTTGCACCTGGCCGGAGTTGCTCGTGTTGCCGGGGCTCCACTCGCCGGAAAATTCAAGTTTTACGGATCTAGGGTTTTGCGTATCATTCATGGAAACGCTCAAAGTGGAGCGTTTTGGCTCTAGAGGAGCATAGATATAGGGTTTTAGAGTCTTGGGAAGAGAAACTCTTCCCACACGCTCTTCCACGTCTCTCCGGCGATTTAGCGGACTAGTAGAACGTGTGTGAACGAGGGTGCCGTTATCAATTTGGACCCACTGTGTAACACGTTTACGTCAAAGACCATTTTGCCCTTACAACTTTGACGGCTCATAACTCCCTCGTTTGAGCTCCGTTTCTCGCGTTCTTGGTGGCGTTGGATTCGTATCGACGAGCACTTTCTAATTATTATGTTTTCAGGAAATAATTTCATCCATAAATTTTTATTTTAATTTATTTAATAATTTCCTATTTTTATCTTAAAAATTAAGGATATTACACTAGATCTTCCAAATTGTCTAATGGATCAATTCTTAAGATTTGATCATCTTTGATCTTGCAAATCTATGAGATTTCTATTATTTTTATTCCATGAACAAATAAAATCATTCTCTAATTCTAAATTTTATTTCATAATTAGGTCCGCGTTGTTGATATGATTCTAACAGACTTTTTGGATCTTTAATTGGGCTTCTATAGCTCTTGAAATTAAAGATTTTGTGTTTCAGGCCTATTTAACAGTCCAAATTAAAATTTTGGATCTAGAACAGGGTCACAGGTGATGACTGGCCATCGTCGGAGAAGGTGACCGGAGTGATAGTCACCGATGACGTTCTTTACATTGAATTGATTCCTAATTAAAAGGGTTTGTAGATCAAGCTCTTACCTTCACTTCTGTTAAGTTTGGCATCGTTATGTAGTCATTTGATACAGGTAAACATGGATTTTCTTGTCGGACTGTTGTTGAAAAACTCTATGTCGCTGGATTAGAATCTTTGTCCGATCGCTGGTAAAATCTACTCTAATTGAGAAATAGATAGAGGGGTTTTGATCATCTTCTCACGAAAAATCCAACAACGATGTCTAATCTTCGATTCATTGCTGCTCAGATGACTGTCGTAGGGCTAAAGAGTAACCGTAGTTACAGTTGTCGAAAAAAATAGAGAACAGGTGGCCGGAGGAAGAGAAGATCAAGGATGGATTTGAGGTGCAATGGGGAAGAGGAGAGAGAGATTTATAGGGTGGTGCATTGCCCTTTTCGGAGGTGCTACAGTCGCAAATAGTGGTCGACACCCTCGCAAACAGTGGTCAGTGCCCATCGTCTTCTCCAACACCAATGAGGTGATGATGTAGTGATAACGTAATACTGACATGGTGCTGACAAAGAGGGTGACGTAGAGTTGGAAGGGGGTGCTATTAACAAAACAGCCTTGTGTGTTTTTTTTTTAAAACTTATAATTATTGAAATACCCTTCATTTTTCAATGCTCATAACTTTTTCATTTGAACTCCATTTTCAGTGTTCTTTGAGTTATTGAATTCCATTTTTCAAGTAAAATCTAATAATAAAGATATTTTCAACAAATTCTTATTTCATATATTTTAAATTAAATAGAACATTTATACACCCGTCAAATATAATTATTTTCTAAGTTAAATAAGATATAAAAATTTCGTAAATTACAAACACTATGATTGATTGTAATTTGAAAGAGCGTTACTAAAAGAACTTAAAATTTTGGGTCATTACAGCTACCTACCTTCTCTTCCATTCATGATCGTTGTCCCATCTCTTAAAATTATTTCTTAGCTATTGTAGGGCCTTTCGGCCCATCATGTGGTGTTTCTTTTGCTGTTTCTTTACTTGTGGGACACAACACTCATGCTTTGCTTAATAAATTTCTCATCAACATTCAATAAAGAAAATTCTTGGTACCAATAAACACTGTCTCTCTCATCATGCGGGCTATTCTCCCCCATTTTTTAGGTGATATAAATTCCAATTCATTTATTGGATGTGCCACTCCCAAAAGATCAGAGGGAAATAAAAAATTTCATCTTTTGGAGGCACCTAAGGGTAACTCATCTGGACCTTTCGTAAGTTGATAATGACCTATGTTTTAAGACGAGAATGCTTTTCTGTTTCACCATTCATTTTCCAATTGGAAATAGATGAGAATAGCTTTAGTAAAGTTGTGAGTGATTTGCTTTGTAATTCTTCATTTATACCAAAAAGAAAAAAGCTACCTCACTTTTGGTACCCAACTAGAGGAACCACAAAATCTAATGAACCGATTGGATCGCTAAAAAAATGAAGATAGGATGGCCTGCCCACGTGAGAGAGGTAGAGAGGTGGTATAAACAGTTAATCCGGTCAAAATGCAGTGAGAGACTTTTAAAGAAGAATATTTTTCGTTTATGAGAGAGTAAAAGATTTATGCTGTACAATTTTGACCCACAAGAGCAAGGTTCAAGCATCCTTCGAATGGATCTTTCAACAGGAATCACATTGGAGACAGTGAGAGGACACGTATTCGTCAACAACCCTCGCATCTTGAAGTAATGGTAATTCTATCATGAAAGTAGAGGCACCGATGCACCGAAGGGCAGCCGTATCTTGGTTTTCTTTTGTTTTTAGTTGCACTCCACCAAAAATAAAAAGAAAGTTGCAGACGTATCTTGTATTCGTTTAGATCAGCGCGGTATTTTTGTGCCTTAAAAGTAAGCAATGGAACTAGAATTGTTTGCTATGATTCAAACTGCTCGTCTTTTAGCAGTACCTTCGATGGGTGATCGTCTACTGTTGAGCTAGACGACATAACTAGTTTTGTCTTGTGCACAAAATGAATGGCTCAGCAAGTTGATTGGTACAAAAAAGTGGGTCGAAAAATCTTGACCAATCTCCTGAAGTATTATTCAAAAGTAAGATCATATGCCGGTGGGATCGTGGCTGTCATACACTTCCTCGGCAATCAAAATTTTGGCCCCATCAAATTTGGCGAATAGGATCCATCCCATTTGGACATCCCGCTTTGCCTTATTGATCTGGCTGATTTAGGCCCTTCATCCAGAAACCTTATTTACGGTTCTAGTAGGCAAATGTAAACCGTTGGTTTTTGTTGGATATATTGCGGAATTTACCTTAACGCCCATGAAAATAAATCTGCTGGATCGAGCAAGGAGGTCGAGAATTTTTTTCTTTTCCTTTAGAAACTGTCGATGTATATTGACGTAGATGATAATCATATATTGTGCAGATTTGCCCTATGTACAGTGACGACCTTTGAACCCGCTCTTTAGCAAAGGAAATTATATTGGGCAGAAATTCAAAACACATGCATCTCAAAAATATATTATCCGAAACGGTTCCTTTTCGACTTCCAAGTTTCCTTCGCTGACCAAAGAAGACCACCCACTGAGTTCTTTTCTGTCAACTTTCAGAAAATGTTCGATGATGACTTCGTCGATTTGTCTATTTCACGTTAAAAGTTGCACACATATGCAAGCACTTAATCAACAAATTTGCCACGAGCCTGCCTTAGTCAACTTTATCTAATGATAACATATCCCAAAGATTAAGTTGCTTCTGGCGAGTAAACTAGCGAATAATGGTGTATACACTACATACTGACAATAGGCAGCCGAGGAAGGAAAACCGTGATTATTTATGCTTTCTTAGACCGCCTAGGAGGGAATACTGTGAATTATATTTCTTGGTTTGCAGTTGTGGGAACGCCAGGCAGCCGCCCAGGGGGAATGTTGTTCTGTCAATATTTTTGTTTATTCTTAAGAGGAGCCAAAGGTCGTAGGGGTGAAAATAAAATAAGCAGGTCTTCAAGACAAAACTTTGCTCTATGTCCCACTATCTTTCTGTTTGGAACTACCTAATAAAGTAACCATCAGTAACTAGTCTTTGAGTCAAAATTGGACAATATTCTAATGCACTTACGTTAACTATGAGCAGACTAAAAATGCGTGTGATTGGAGAAGTACACAGTACAGAGAGAGAGAACTTAATGAATTCGTACTTTAGATCAAACAGGAAAACCCCACGAACCCAACAGTGTGTACTGAAATTCATTCTGGTGGTTGCATGTTCTGTTGGCAACATCCGTGTATTTTATATGCTTAGACTCCTTTTTGAAATTCATAGGGAAGGAATCCCGTTTTATCAGAGAACGTAACTGAGATTTATATTGCAAATCAAAGATTGGGTATGCAAGGATAATTAATTTATATCATCGAGGTCGATGATTTCAGGGTTATGAGATCACCCTCATTTTTCTTTAACTACCCCAATCCATTAGTCAAATCGAGCGGCGGAGCAACGGACCCGGAGTCACCGCACTTTAACATAATGGGCCCTAGGTTCAGTTAACCGGTGTTTTTCATCTAATATTACCAACTTTTGATACTGAGCATCCAAAAAATCACGACGTACTGTTGATGATTCTATTGTCCGACAAGTACCATTTTTAACTGTTGAATCTGAACGTTGCTTTTAGAAACCTTCTAGTCATGTGCAATGATACATTCTTTTAGATGCTAGAATAGGCAAGATGTTTGTGCTATCAGACATCCAAAGCTGAAGCAACCAAATGGACTTGGATGAACTAAAGGTAACATGAGGTCATGCCCTAAGGAAACGTTCTGCTTGGAATAAAGAACTGATCTGTTACACGATCAAGCTATTAGTGTTAAGAAGTGCATTATATTGCAAATTAGTAGTTTTATTCAAACGGCAGCATGAACATGTCATCATCTAGATGCCTTCATCAACTTTTAGAAGGGAGCACATGTACGAGGTTTATGGGCTGTGCGGATGCATGCTTACTTTTGGGGTCATGCCAGTGTTGCATGAATGTTTTTAAAATGAATCTTTGTCTAGGTGATGCGGATAAAAAAGAGGGTTGTGTGGTGGCGTGAACTGGTGTTATATGGCTGCTTCACTTCTTTGGCTTTAGAATATAAATAAATGAGATGTCTAGTATTAAATATTGATCATCATCTAAATATTTTTATTTTGACTTGTCATGATTAATATAAGGTCAACATTAGGCATCTACATGTGACAACGTAAGGTTTTTAAAAGTATTTTAAAGTCGAGATCCATGATTGAGTTAATTTTCAAGGAGTCGGTTCCATGATTAAAATTTTTTCTTTGAAAACAATCAGTGGAAACAGTTTACCTTAAAAAAACACTTTTTTAAAACATCGGGTGCCATATATTTCACAAAAATTTGGCAAAGTCTCTCCTATTTTTCGAACATCCACATTTAATGCATGTGATGTGACAACACCTAATAAACTCACAATGACTATCAAATATAGTTGGAGACTATGTCTTTGCACCAACACACTTAAACTTCGAGTAAATTTTAACAAAACAACATTTTTAAAACAAACAATTTAATAACCTCATCATTTGCCTAAAATCTCCTGTAGTCACATTCTATAATCCATTATACATATATTGTATGTATACAACTCCACATCATAAAGAAAGATTCAAAGTTTAATAGTCATTGAGCCCAACATAACTAGTAGTAAAATGCTTTAGGGGGGTTTATTTAACAACATATGTTTGGCATTTCTAAGATATCATGGTATATCTCAAAAATACAGCTTATTTAACTATGACATTTTTGGCACATGTGAGATATCAAGTTTATTTAACTGCAATATCTTTGGCATATGTAAGATATCAGATTTATTTAACTACAATATTTTCGGCATATGTGAGATATCAAGTTTATTTAACTGCAATATCTTCGGCGTGTGTGAGATATCAGGTTTATTCAACGGCAATATATATTAGGCTTATTTAACTTATGATACGTGATATTTGAGTTGTTATTTGAAATATGCCAAATCTTCATTTTAGTGTAAAACTTGAACTATTTTAGAGAGAAAAATCATTTCAAATAGATGTTTTTGTAGAGAGAGAAACAATAGCATCGAATCCGGTTTCATCATCCCTTAACAAAGCTCCCAACCACAACCCCTTCTCGCCATCCTTTCTCACTAGTAGTGCCATCCTTTCTCGCTAATCAGTGCCATCCTTTCTTTGCTAATCGGTGCTAGCCTTTCTCACTAGCAGCAGATCTCGCTCCTCACCACCAGGGTTTGTCTCCACCATAACCCCTTCATCGCAAAAGGCCAACTATAGGTTTCCTGCTTCCTCATCTGGTAACGAAGGTGTCGAGAAATAGAGCAAATTGATTAGGTTTTTGCCCTTTATCATCGCCAACAAGTCCTGGTTGTCGACATCTCCAATAGATCTCTATCGTAATCCCTTTGGCCAAAAAACCCATTTCGCGTTGTACAAGGTAAGCAGATTGTGAGGTCCCTAATTTTTCTGCAAATTGATTATGTTTTGGGGTTAGGGTTTACTCACTTACGTACCTAGGATCACCTTCTACAAATCGATCTACGCTTTTGTTCATCCAAAAGTCATGCACCAAGTTTCTTGCTTCCAGACATTGCTTTCTATAGAGGGAGCCCAAACTTGAAACCCTATTGTTCTGATGAAATTATTTGATTGCAGAAATTATACACACATCATAGCTCCTGTACAAGCTTATATAGTTGAAATACATATTTTATGGCAAATGTGAACCCTCAAACAAGTACTGGAGATAGCATGTAATGAACATAGATATGACTATATCCACCACAAAATAATTTTTGCGTACCAATATACTCATTCAAAGGAATTCTGGAAAACCTACAAATTCATATGAGATTATCCATTCATTCATGTTTATAATTCTTAAATTAAAGTTCTATGTTTTGTCTAGAAGTTATGGCATTAATCTAAACAAATGTAGAACCATGATAAGACTGTTTACAGAAATCCCACATTGACATAGCATCTCCTTTAAACTACATAGGAAAGCATCTTCAACATGAAATTTATATGCATTTTCAACCATCTGCTTGTGTTTAAGAGCGTAAAGGGATGAAGCTTGAATACAAATGGGCAGAAGAGAATCTCACTGCATCTACCTCCACTTCTAAGAAATCCAGTCCCAAATGCCTGTGTGACCTTAAGCCACCCTTTTACCCTACCATTGACTATCATCAGGGTGTTCTGTCTTAATTCTCAAGATTTCTTGCAAGTAAGACAAACACAAATGAAATATGTTGGTTAGAGACAATAAAGAATGGCAAAAAAAGATAGATAACTAAAAGCCAAGAGAACAGGAATGTCGATCTTCAATATGAAGAACATTTATCATTTGGAGGAAAAAGTGTGAAGGCAAAAACATGCATATAGGTGACAAAGAACATGGACTCTATAAACACTCTCAAGCAAAAGATGATAGCTATAGCATCAACTTCTTTTTTCATTGGTTCAAATACTTCTTGTGATATTCGGGCCCTTTCAAGATTGGTCTTGCTTTGGAAGAATTTTTATTTCAGATTTTAGACATGTTGCACTCTTCTCTTTTTTAAGTTTGGTTTGAACTTGGTGTGGTCTCTTGACTATATGGAGTTTTATCTAACAATTTAGAGCTTCTACCTTTTGCTGTTAATGTTTTATGAGAATTATCACAGAATCATTGATGGAGTGTAAACCGTGCATAATCCTCTTCTATTGGAGTTCTTATGTCATGCTTGGGAATATATAGGAGTGTTCGTCTTTGTAAAGTGAAAGTACATATGAGCGTAGATGTCTTGCTGATCCAAATATTAATTATGCTTCTTTAACATTCATGCTGATGAATATTTGTTCAAGTGAAGCCTTTGTCAGTATATCCTCATCATATGAGTTTCAATTGAGCTTGGATATGTTCCAATGTACTATAAGACACCAATTTGTGTGTTTTTCCTTTGCATTCTTTTTTTTTTTAAACTTTTTGTTTAATATTTAGAACGTTGATACCTAGTATGACTTTGTTTTTGGTCTGTACCATATTTAGTTCTTTCACAGATTCAAGTCATTCATCTTTTGTTACTGTTTAGTAATAGCTATGCCTTTTTGCTTGTTTTAGTAAGTGCAAGTCTGCAGCTCTTCATTCTAGCTATTTTTTCCAATTTTTATTTAAATTAAAGTGTATGATTTATTGTTCCAAGGTTAGTTCCCCACTCCATTCGACTTGGAAGGAATTTTTAGAACATAATATTCTAAAATGGAAACTGAAATAAATTGGAACATTCTAAATTGTCCACTTGTTCTAGCCTAACTACCACATAGTTCTTTGGAGAATAATGGAAATTAGAAAGAAATCAGAAAGCATTATAAAAATATAACTCTCTTATACTTTCATAATCCAGCATTGATTAGTATAACATGGTGTTTCATCACTATGCTACATACTACATTGAGATTATTATTTGAGTATGCAACATTTAATCTACTGAAAAGAGCATGATGGAAAGAATCTATTACAAATAAAGAAATATGCAAGGAGTTGAGATTATAAAACAAGCTTGGACCTTTGCAAATGTACTTGTTGAAGCTCAAATCCTTATCAGTTACTGCTCTTATTGTTGAATTTTTTACAAGACATGAACTTCACATCACGTATGATTCTGTAAGATGTGATTTGCTTTATATGTTGAATTTGAAAGGAATGCATACTACATCTTATAGTACTTTTGCCCCAATAAGACCGAGTGACAGACATGACTTTTTGAATCTTTGTTAAATTTGTACTTTGATCCCTACTTCTATTTTCAATTAACTTTGAATGAGCTATAGTTTATCCTTGATGCTGAAAACAAAACCCCATACATTGACACTTCCAAAACTAACCAACTATACAAAATTACTACAAGTACAATCATCACAAGCTATTTTTTTTTTCAACTCTACTATTTTGATGCATCCTCCAATTCGTATCATCTATTTGAGACCTTTTTCAAATGCCAAATAAAAGAAAAGATAGAGTCCCTGTGACACCTATTCCAGTTGACGGCAAAGATCCGGACGGTATGTCTGAAGACATAGTTGATAGAGACAAGGGACACTATAATAAATGGACTAAGAAACAAGAGGACTTTATCCTTGAAACACTCTTGGATGAAATAATAGAGGGTAGAATCATCATAACTAGGATTATACAAAAGGGTTTAGTGATTAAGGAATTGCTACTTCGCTTCAAAATGCAATTTGGAGTTGATTTGACAATGAAGCAATTGAATACAAAAATAAGACTTTTCAAAAGCAAGTACATTACACTTGCAAAGTTGAGAAATGAAAACTCAGAATTAGGGTGGGATGCAGAGAGAAATTACTTCCTTACAACTCTAGAGATCATGAATACCCACTTGCAAGTAATGCACCACACCATACTACAATAATATACATTACCTTTACAATGCCTTCACAAATATTTGTGCATGTACAGTCGAATTCGGAGGCTCGTTGCTTATTTGGGAGGAACTTATAGAACTATGAATACCTGGAGACGGTGTTTGGGGGGAGTAGTTCCATGGGAGAATTTTGCTCAGGGATTAATAATTTTGTAGAAGATGAGGCACTCTGTGAATCAAGCATGGCCGGCAGTCAATATACACAATCAATTGAGGAAGTATACAGACCAGATATGTCAAATGTGGATGTTGATGCATTTGACTTATAGGTTCCATATTATAGAGAGGAAGTTCAATGGGACAATGATGTATTGTACCCATAAGATCCATCTGAACACCTTCCACAACCCCCTCTCTGCCAAGCTACCTATATAACATCATCCTCAATTCCGCCCTCTAGAATTGTTAACCTGCGGTGAGTGAGAGGAAAAGGAAAGCAAGCTGGTCAAGCATCATCCTCAACATCTAATGATCCCCCTCCATTCATTGATCCTTCCATTATATCTGAGATGACCCGGGTTTTCACATTCATTTTTAAATGCAAAACCAATTGCTAATTGAGGATCAATCCTTATTTGGAAACACTTTTATAAAAACAATGTAATGCAACGAAAAAATCTTTTATTTTAAATTCGTTTTGAAAACCCCGAGTGTCATTTGCTTTCAAGATGAACCAAGTAATTTTTAAAATTAAGGCAAACATTTATGTATCTCAGATCTACCAGTCATAGCTCACAGCCTAACTGTAATAATGACATATACATGTCCAAAGGATAGGTCATAGACTTACATTCTTACTTGTCTTTGTCCTCGTTCACTTGAACGTAGTACTAACATCTCCTGATGCTTCTTTTAATCCTGTTGGAGCTAATCTGCAAAAATAATATATTTAGATGAGTATTCCTCATACTCAGTAGGTGATCTAATACTACTATTTTGAAAATATGGTATGCAACATGCATAATTTCAAGAGGGACTTTCCATGTAAAAAAAATCATGCAATTCCTTTTTGTGTAAACATGCATAAATCATAAGCACATTTACACATTTTCAACCATGGAATCTTTTATTGAAATCCAGTAATCAACAATATAAATATTAAAAAAATTATAGATTAGTAATCAATCAATCCATGTACTAAAATCTTGGCGAACACATCAAACCGACTAGTCAAAGTCAATGATTCATAAAATAATAATAATTATAAAATTCTTAAAGTAGTAATTGGTCAAAATAGATGATAGTATCTCAAACCCACTATAGATATCATGCACGTGGGTCTCTCGGCGAACACATCAAGCCGATGGGTCAGTGAACACATTAAGCCGATTGGTCACGAGTACTTGTCTATGACCATCTCAATGCAATATGCATATCGATATCAAAACCAAAATTATAGGATCAAATATGGTCACAACCAAAACCTATTCTGAAATCATGTGTCTCCAGTATCTAAAGACCAGCCCATCATAACCTCCACAATGACTATGTATATGTCCTCGAAAAGGGTGCCGTGAACACCTCTAGTAGTTGTCCCTATTTACCATAGTAGTTAAGGAAGGGACAATGCCGCTTTGGGCAATGATACCTACCACCTTTGGTAGTTAGAGGCCAACCCCATACATAAACAACCTCACAGCATAGTGCCCACTATGCTCATTAGCCCGAAAAATATATATACATATATTCTAAATCTCAATCATTATAAATCATGCAATTTATGTAACAAGTTTCAAAACATGCGAGTAATGCATACAAAAAATTTGTTCAATGCAAGCAATCACATTTAAGACCATAAATCATGAAGACAATCAGCATGCTCGTTATAAGAATATCATATCTTAAAAAGCATACTAAACAAGGTAATAGAGTCAAGTAAATTATTTAGATTTTAGAATGTATTTGAAAACTTAATACCATCAGACTACTTACAAAAATCATTTAGGCTCAGTTGAAAACTGAGTAACATTAGACTACCTACCTCGATGTCTCTTGAATCACATTTTTCTTCAATCGAATCCTGAATCACCTTTGTGAAGTCTTGGATATTATTTGATAACTAGATCAAGTGTCATTTTCCATTCTCTATAGATCATCAATTAGATTTACAGATTAACGGCTAGATCTGTCTTTTAGGTTATAGATCATTGATTAATGCATTTTCAGGCTAGATCTTACTTATAAATCTAATATTTAATGGTTAGTTTGCCTTCAATAACTTTTATGTTATCAAGATCTTGTAATTGAACAGTCAGATTCGCATAGATCACCTATCCTTATGCTTAGATCGGGTTTGTACTTGATTTGGATGGTTAGACCTATAATTCAAAGGTTGATACATGTAGTTTAGGGTTGATCCTAGAATATTGATCTCCTAATACATCTAATGGATCAATTTATGAGATCTGATCATCTTTGATCTTGTAGATCTATGAGATTTCTATGGTTTTTAGGCTATGGTCATATTAAATAATTCTCTGATCCTAAATTTTATTGTATAATTAGGTTTATGTCATCAATACAAACACAACAAACTTTTTGAATCGTCAATCGAAGTTACATAGCCTTCTTAATTGCAGTTTTAATGTTTCAGATCAAATAAAAGATTTATATTAGATCTCTAGATCTAGAACATGACAAGACAGGGCATGCGCGTCAGTGTTCCTAGGACACCGTGCATCCTGGTTGAACTAAGATCGCACCCGCACATCCGCACGCGCCCAAAGGATGCTCCCAGATGCTCGTTCCCGTTGCACGTTACGTGCTGCGTCCTGGACACAGATCCATTTGGTGGGATTGAGATGATCCAATCGGGACCGTTCGATCAAACCCATCTCTGAGCAATGCTTTCTTTTGATTGTCTGAATATTCAGGAGCTAAGACCATTCCAATGCTCCTTTTCGCCATGCATAAACTAAACCAACAGTTGGGATAAGCACAAAAATTAAAGCTTCTAGAAATACAGATACACCCAATACATCAAAACTCATTGCCCGTGGATAAAGAAAGATCGTTTCAACATCAAAAACAACAAAAACTAGAGCAAACATGTAATAGCAGATTCGGAATTGTAACCAAGCATCCCGCATTGGTTTTATAGGATCATCCAAGTTTCTCTGATTTTCACCCTTTCTGGATTTTTGGGGCCCACGATCTCATCATATGGCTCAAATCATCCATCCGTGCTATCCTGAAGATGGTTCCCATCAGATTCATTGGATCTATTTTTCATTGGTGATATTCTGGCTGGGGAAAGTAGATCTAGCATGGATTTAATCTGGTTTCTAGTGGAGAAGAGAGGAACGAAGAGAAAAAAGGGGAGAAGAAGAACTTACCAGGGTCAGTCGAAGGAGTGAAGCCAGAGGTTTTTGATGGATGTAGCAGTTCTATGTCCATTGTAAAAAAAACTTGGGTTGCCGAAAAAATCGAGGGAAGGGGAAACCCAATTGTCAAAGAGAGTAGAGGGAAGAAGAGAGGGGAAATAGAAGGAAAAGGCTCCTAGCCTTTATTGAAGGAGGAAAGAACAGAGGAGAAAGGTCTCCGACGAGTGTAGGTTTGTTCATGCCTGCTGGAACCCTAGGATGCCTAAGTTGGTGAGGTTAGACGAAGTTGTTCCTAGTAGCTGGAGGAGAAGGGGTTTTTTATAGCCCGTGAAAGAAGTGCCGCTATTTTTTTCGGCACTGCAGAGGTTCACCGGAGAAAGGGATGGCGCCTGCCACTTTTTCGGCTCAGACACGGGGTGACATGTTAGTTACGCAGTGATGATGAAGGGGGGTGTTGTTATCAAAACGACCCTTGCCATTTTCTGATCCTTTTTCTTAATGTTTACAAATTTACAAAAATGCCCTCCAATCTTCAAACCCCCATAACTTTGTCATATGATCTCCATTTTTAGCAATCTTTATGTCGTTGGATTCCATTTTTTTAGTAGAATTTTATTATGAGAATATTTCCACCAAATTAGATCTCTAAAAATCTCACTTTCAATATTACAAAATACGATTTAAAAATTTAGGTTATTACAATATCAATGCTAGAAAGACTTGCGGGTATAAACAACACCTCGTGGATGATTGCATTAGATACTTTGGAGGGTCTAACTGAGATAGAAAAAGTTAAGGGGTATAGTATTTTGCAAAAAATGGACTTAGGCTTCACAGAGGGTTTTGCTCATTGGCCACAAGAGAGACAACTATTGTATGTGAGGATGCACCTGCAGGTGATGGCACTTTCTAGAGAACCTATGTTGCTTAATTTGAACCACGTTTTTTGTTGATATTGTATGAAACTTTTTGGTGTGTATTTATATTGGACCTCGTTGGTGTTATTTATTCCGGTTAGTTATATATTATTCCATTCATTGAGACTGTAGATATTTATTCACACTTTTATTTTGCTGTTATTATATGATTTCAACCGTTAATTATGAAAGGATGATGCATTGATATATATACCAAAATATATAATTTCCATGGTTGTAAATATTGATTATTAAGTGTAATGCCTCACATGCATAAACTGTGAACTGTCCAATAAACAAAGGAGACTTTGTTGAAATTTTGATAAAATATAAGCAAAATATTGGTACAACAAACTGCATTTACCCATCACTACTTTTATCTGTGATAATACAGGGCAATGGGCAAAGAGGGACAGTGTAGTGCTACATGTAATGATGAAGTACTTCAGGAAGTGCATAATGTGGTAAGCACGACTGCATCACACATTCTTAGACAAATTATGCAACTTGAGGAGGGTACCGTGCTGCATGTGCAAACACCGCGGCCTGAATGCACCAGTTTCAGCTTGATAAGTTTGTTAATATTTTTTAGACCACTGACCTCTTATCCAGCACCCATTGAGTGATAGTGGAGGAGATGGTGGCAACCTTTTTAATGATTGTCGGTGAGGATTTGAGGTATGAACCAGCAACGAAGGATCTTTTTAGGTCCACTTATGCCATTAATACCAACTTCCATAAGGTCCTGCATGCAATGTTGCGGCTGTACAATCGCTTTATAGCTCCTCATGCAACAAAGGACCACCTAGAGATTTCAAACAATTAATAGAGAGATAAGCATTTCATAGTAACTCTATCTATCTTTTTTGATCTTCAATATGATAGATTGGGACACTGCACACTTAGCATTCACTATGTCATTTTGATGATAAGGTTGCATTGGAGTTGTAGATGGGACATTGATCCCAGCTAGGGTTTCTGGTATAGGTCCTCGTAATTTGTCAAAGTGGCATAATAGGAAAGAGTTCATTGCACAGAACTTTCTTGCATGTTGCAATTTTGACATGCAATTCTCATATGTGCTTGCTGGCTTTAAGGAGTCTGTGCATGACTTTGCCATGCTGAAAGAGGCTCTTACAAGAAGAGCGCAGTTGACAATTCCTAATGGTAAATCCATTATATGTTTATTATGTTTACATTTGTAGGTTCTACCTATTGTGTTAATCGTTGATGCATTTATGGTATAGGGAAATACTACCTGGTTGATGGGGGTTATGCAAATAGGTACAATTTCTTGCCCCTTATCAAAAGAATAGGTACTAAGTAAAGGAGTTTGCCCAGGGAATGTAGCAACCACAAAATGCCAGGAAGTTATTCAACCTTCGACATGCATAGCTATGGAATGTAATAGACCAAAGATTTGATGTTCTAAAGGCTAGATTTCCCATTCTCAAGACTGTGGCACCCTTTCCTCTTAGGACATAGATTAATCTTGTCAAGGCATTATGTGCGATGCACAATTTTATGCGCCAGGAACGCATTAATGAGACGTGGCTGGTAGAGTAGATGGGAGACAATCCTAAGTCTCAAAGCGATGATGACAATGACAACTGCAAATTGAGTAGTGATTCAGAGGATGAAGTTGTCATGAATGTAGACTTGGAGAGTGTGAATACCAGTATGCAAGTGTGCATTAGGATGAGATGGAGATGCAAGGTTTACAAACAGTCTTGATGAGTAAAGATAATTCATAGAGCATCCAATTATGCCCTACTTAGGAGTTTGCTAGTCGAGATGATGTTGCTTGGTACTTCCATATCACAAAAACTATGGTTTGATTATGTTCATAGAAATAGCCAGTAGATGTGTGATGATGATACAAAAAATGTTGTATTGAAACTCTTCTTTTAGGATGTACTACTTTACTGTTGTTGCTTGAATGCTTATATGAATTGTATGTACTTCTTACAGTGCAAAATATATGCACATGATATCTTCTTACAAGAATGGAGCAAATCCTTATGTGCATGCGGTCAAGGGCCTATGCTGCTACTCTAGTGCGTTCGAAGCCCAATCATTTGTCCTGCCAATGAATAACATACAAGATGGTTTATCTAGCTTGATAAGTACAAGCTAGTTGAGCTACCACCCTTACCACCAATTGGGACGACAATGCATCAAAGGGAGCAGTTTGATTGGAGATTCAATCAAAATGTGGTGTCGAAGTCCACTGATGCATTACAAGATGAAGGGAGCGACCCTATCTCCATCTTATTTAATATCCTGTTGATGCACTAGCATATGTCCTTTGTGGACTTCTACTTGTAATTATCATTTTTATGATTGTGTCTATGTTTATGTAAAACTTATCTTAAAAACTACATTCACTTTGTTGGTTCTACAATATGCATAGCTACAGTCTTAAAGGGGATCGAGGTTGTCAGTCTAAGTAGGTTTAGACCCAACTTTTGTAGAGATCATTTTTCCTGTAAGCTATTTCTATGTACTTTACACTTTTAATTTTAGTAGAGAGTGCTTGTGATGTTAGAGCTTGTGCTGTTTACAGGTCAGGGCAGCCTTCTTATGCAGATTTATGGGTGAATCAAGTGACTTAGGTTTCAAGTGTCAATAGAACTGCATACTGCTAGAATGTCTCATTAATTCAATATATATATCCCTATTATTCATAAGATTTAATTTAGTGATTAAATTTAGATTTATTTTCATACTACGTTGGATTGTACTATATTGCTAAGTTGAGTATGATCCCTGTGTCCTGCCTTTTGGAAGTTGTCTTGGACAAAATTCGTTACTCAAGAGTATGTAGGTAATCTATTTTTGAAAGAAGGAATTATGTAAGTAATCTATTTTTGAAAGGCTTCCTTGCATCTCTTGTAGGGGTTTGGAGTACCTCTCTCCAACAGTATGTAAGTAAGCTATTTCTGAAAGCAGGATTTATGTACTTTAGCTTCAATTAGCTATATGGGATCTTCTTGCACTCTTTTATACATTTCACTCATAGAGGCAAAACTTCTCTTTTTTTTCCTTCTTGCAGATGGCTTTCTATGTCATGTTTAAGAAGTTCCATGAATTTGAAATGCTTGCTTTCATTTGTCATCATTGCAAAAAATTGCAATATATGTAGCAACTTTGAGCATTTTATATTCCCCAATTAGTAGTGCTTGGTCTTATTTTGCCATTTTGATGAAGTTCAGTTGTTACAAACAAAATTATCTATCTTTTGTTGTTATAGTCATCTCCAAATGGCTTCTTAACTCATTGTGAGAAGGGACATGCATGTGGACATGCATATGTCTTAGCCAAAAACATTTCATTTTTATATAAACAAATCAATTAGCATTAAAAATGTTTAACTAATGATTTTGTAGAGACCAACAGTTTTATTTTATTGTAAATCATTTGTCTTTCTTCAACAATCTCGTGTATTAATCAAAATCCAACACTGATTCTTCAGTGAGAACCTTGGTTTAAACCAAATTCTGACGTATTCTAATGGCCTCATATGTCATGTCAGTAGCAGCAACTGCGCTAACAAAAGTAGCATATATTGTTTCATTGGGTCTATGTTGCCCCAAAATCATCAAGTCAATGTAATGACCCCAATTTTTGAGATATTAAAATCCCATGAAAAGTTTAGTTTTAAAGATAAGGGCATTTTGGTCATTTCACTAGTTGCCTCAACTGAACCCAGGAATTTGGTCCTAAATATGGTTCCATTAGATGCGTCTCGGAAAAAGGAATCCAACGAGACCAAAATCACCCAAAACGGAGTTAAAATGAGCAAGATATGGCCATTCGCAGTTCAGGGGCAAAATTGTAAATTTCCCAAAAAACGATTTAACCTGAAAAACACAGGTGCCCGTTTTGATACGGGCACCCCGTCATCTTCAACCTCCTAGAGGTTTTCTGAACGGCAAAGAGCTCAAGAAGAAACCATCAAGCATTCCAGTAGGGTTCCCCACCGCCATTCAAAGGCAAGCAGAAACCCTCCAGAACCCTCTGTAAAAGCTCTATAAATAGAGCTCTTGGGTGCCTCTAATGGCAGCCCAAAAGCCTTGGAGAAAACCAATCGTGAAGCAGTGACCAAGGGGGAAAAACGTGGAGAGAAAACCCACCACGAAGCAGGTACGCACATAAAAACCCCAAACCCATCTCACCCACAGTCCTAGTCTTGGTTTCCCTAGGTTTTTTCATGAAAAACCATGGAGAATAGGCCTCTAGGGAGCCACCAAGGACCCTGGGACGTCCCCAGGGCCGCACGGGTTCCTCAGGGACGAACCAGGGCATCCCAAGGACGCCCCGGTCCCCCAACGACGCAGACGCGCAGCGCCTTAGCATTCCTCGCTTTTTGTCTTTAAGACTATATGTACATACAATGTTAAAATGCTTATAACTTGAGATCTAGAGCTCCGATTGAGGCGCCGCAAAAGGCGTTGTGTCCGTATCGACGACGCGGACACATCCAAATCATAAAATCTCTGATCAAGGCTCAATAAAATGTGGGCATGACCCTTAGAATAGGATGGTGGCGCGTGACCACTAGAACTTTGGAAAACTGAGAATACCAAGGCCAAATTAGACTTGGGATTACTCCATGTGCATAGGGATGGACCCCTAATGCCTAAGTAATGAAACCCAACTACTCTAAACCCATCAAAGATAGGTTAAACTAACCTTGAGTCCCCAAACCATGTTCAGGAGCGTACGAGGATAAGAGGATTAACGCGACCTAGTCAGGTAGGTGTTCTATCACTATTAGATTCTTTTAAAAGAACTATTTTTATTTGAGAACATATGTTTTGGATATATGACTTGATTTGCATGTGATTTGTATGAATAAATTCAGCATGCATGTTAAATGCTTTGTAAATAGCCATGTTTTGGAATGACTGCATATACATTATGCACATACATGTGTTGCAAACGAGTGCATGCATTGCATGATTTTCGTACTGCAAAGATTGCATGTCCTCGAGTGGTTTCCCAAAAAGACGCCGGAGTGCCGAGGGCCGTGCAGTTGTGAGGGACCCAAAAGAGGACAAGTTTTAACAGGTTTTGACTTATCTTATGTGATTTGGGCAAGTAAGCCCGTGGGTGCTATGCCGAGGGGTCTGGGTTGGCCACCCGGCCTCTACCACTAATAGGTGGATGGGTACCACGCCCAAAAAGAGGCAAGTCCCTACGACGACTGCATGTGGTACAGGGGGCTACCACTGGTGTCACGGCACTGCCCCTACTGGCATAGCCCCCGTGGAGGCTATGACCAAGTGTCCTCAAAATTGGGACCACACGGCGAGGAGGCCGTGGGCATAATAGACCCTATGGTTTGATGTGCATTTCATATAGCATGATATGAGGTTGGTCGACCATACCATACTAGAGGTCCATGAGTTGGACTCCATGAGGCATATATTGCATATCATGATGTCATCATATATATGATACTTTCACTTTTGGATTATGTGATCTTTTAAGTTATAAGAATTTCAGTTGATTTTGGATTCTTATATTGATGTTGAACTCGTGTATTCAAACATACACATATTTTGAATTTCAGTTGATTATGGATTCTTATACTGATATTGAACTCGAGTATTCAAACATACGCATGTTTTGAATGAGCATATGATTTTGAAACATCTCATGCATTTATAAAACTAGTAGTGATAGCCCTAACAGTATATTATATACTCACCCAATCCTTAACATTTTTCAGACATCAGTAAGCGCTCAAGGACAAGATAGGTCCGTATATATCATGATTCAGGGCAGCTCCACTCCCAAAGAGGACATCTATATTAGTGCTATAAGCAAGTGAATCCAAAAGGAAACAAATATACATGTAAGTAAACTCTCAACCCTTTGGACATGTGTTTGTACTTAGTTACGCTTGGGCCAGCGCTAGACTGGAAAGACCTGGGAAAAAATAATTATGATTTCTGAAGTTTTTCAAAAACTACCTTAGTTGTTGTGAAAGCAAATGACACTCGGGGTTTTCAAAAATGGGTTTAAAACTAAAGGTTTTCCGCTGCATTGCATGGTTTTTATAAAATGGTTTTCAAATAGGGATGCATCCTGCCTTAGGAAATTTGACATTTCATTTAAAAATGCATGAGAAAACCCGGGTCGTCATAGTCAAGGATCTGAAATGCAGTATCCAACTTATTGTTTTTGTAGGTAATCAAAACAGGAGAACAACCATTATCACCTAAGCATTGAAATATGTTAAAAGACTCTTTTGTCATGCCCTCTCTACATAGAGCAACCATTAGACTATGGTTCGATTTGGAAGGAATTTTCAAAACATAATATTCTAAAATGGAAACTAAAATAAAAATTGCATTGGAACATTCTACACCACAAGTTATATTTCTAGATAAGGTTTGGAAATTTCCATGGGAAGATTTTGTTATTACGAATGAATATGATTTGTTGAATAAAGTAGTTGTAAATATTTGGACTAGTTTTGTAATTATTTTGTGTCAAAACTTTGAGAAAGTACTACAATGGGCATCTCAAAGGCATCCTTCAACGAGGAGAAGCTGAAGACTTAATTGCAAGATACAAGACATGTAGAAATGCTCAGGCATTGAATGGACAGTCATATCACTAACTTGCTGATCATGTTGAACTGGCTAATGTATGGTGCATATGTTTATTCATACAAACAGATCAAGGAAATGATGCTATACTGCATATCAATTAAGAAGGTCAGTAGCAGGTTTTCCTTCAGTTTCCAAAAAAAATGCTTGCCTACATTTTGTAGTTTGAGATGATACAGATAATGTCTACTTTCCTTTACAGGAGTCTAAATCTCAGTGGTTTTTGAATTCAGTGGCTTCAGTCAGTTCAGGATGGCTTATATTTAGATGCCATGTTATAGCTTTGAGACGACTGCTATTTGGTGTGTTTATGATATTTACTCTTGCTTATTCCCTTGTTCTGATCTGCCTCTTGTAGGTAGACAATGCCGATGACCTACATATTATGCTCTTAGGGTTTGCTTGTGGTCTTACTAGCAAGCTTCGTGTGGACATGCTGGGAGGGAGTGGATATTGGTGACTTTTATACTGGGAGGCTCTTTGCCTGTTACATTTATTTGCAAACTTCTTCATTCCACTTTCATTCAAAATTCTACATGGCCCAGTTACTGTGATTCAAACAACAGAGAAAAAGGCTTCGTTGCCATACTGGATTCGGTGAGTTGCATTCTACAAATAAGTTATCAGCATTCAACCTCGAGGTGGAGAGCTCATTTTGGACAATATGTAAGGATATACAAGCATTGTTGAAGTGACAATGCTTCTACTAAATTGTGGGGTTCGGCAGAAGTATATGGTGAAGTGATGGTATTCCCCTGCAAGATAACATTGCTGATCTAGAGCTCAACTTCGGGCTTGCCTTGTTAATTATGTCATTTAGTTGGTTATTTTCTTCTAATCTATATGCTATAAGTTATTGTTAATAACTTTTATGTAGCTCACCTTGTGTATGATTCTATGAATGAGTTGCTTTTTAGTTGGCTTACTGTCTTTTATTATACTATATATGTAATTCAAGGTTTTGTGCAAATAATCAGTAGTTTAGCCCATAGTAATGTTTAACTTTCATTAATACTTGAAAATCAACTTTCATTGTTGTTCTACAAAAGCTATTTGAAGTCACCATAGTAGAACATGATACTTGTACTTCAGGGTTCTAAAGTTTGTTTCTTTTGTTCTCTAGCATATGCAGATTATGATATGAATCTTGAGCAACAAAACCTACCTTTACTTGATGTTGTTCATCAAGCTTTCTACCAGCCCATCGATGAAGATCTGATTAGATAGACAACAATGCTAGTAAACTCCAAACAAGATAAAATACGCCCCTAGCTTCTAAGGCACACCGTCACCAAGCTTATTAGAAAGGCATAAGATTCTGAAAGAGTCTAAATATTTCATTGACATCAACTTCATGAGTAATGATGTCCTTGAAATTCCTCCACTAGCAACCAACAAATACACTAAATTGATCTTCCTCAACCTGATGGCATTTGGGTAGTGCTATCCAAACTTAAGCCATCATGTCACTTGCGGTGTTAGCTTCATGAATGGAATCATCAATGCTACTTTGGATGTAGCATACGTGCACTCTAAATGAATTATCAACACTAAGCTAGGGAGCAAGGAGGAAGTTGTTTATCTCTTCAATAGGCTCTCAATGGAGATAGTTGACATCAACAATTATTATCTTACAGACATATTGATGCATTTTAACAAGTACTATAAGTTGAAATGGCCCTCATGGGTAGGGTTCTCCATCGCGCACGTGCTCACAGGAGAGGAAGGTGATGTCCTTGCTGGGAAAAGCCATCGCTGGTGATGGCTGTTGTCGATGACAAGGGACGAAGGGGGGAGGGGGGTAAATATGGTTCAAAAATTAGGTATGCATTAATGGTGGGGGGGAGACGCATTTTAACACTGCCCTAGTGCCGCCCCCCCCCCCACACACACACACACACATAAGATTCCGGAAGAGTCTAAATATTTCATTGACATCAACTTCATGAGTAATGGTGTCCTTGAAATTCCACCACTAGTAATCAGCAAATACACTAAATTGATCTTACTCAACCTGATGGCATTTGGGTAGTGCTATCCAAACTTAAGCCATCATGTCACTTGGATGTCAGCTTCATGAATGGAATCATCAATGTTGCTTTGGATGTAGCATACCTGCACTCTAAATGAATTATCAACACTAAGCTAGGGAGCAATGAGGAAGTTGTTTATCTCTTCAATAGGCTCTCAATGGAGATAGTTGACATCAACAATTGTTATCTTATAGACATATAGATGCATTTCAACAAGTACTACAAGTTGAAATGGTCCTCATGGGCAGGGTTCTCCATTGCACAAGTGCTCATTGGAGAGGAAGGTGATGTCCTTGCCGTGAAAAGTTGTCGCCGGTGATGGCTGTTGTCGATGACACGGGAAATGAAGGGGTGGTAAATGTGGTTCCAAAATCAGGTATGCATTAATGGTGGGGGGAGATACATTTAAGTGCAACCCCCCTGCGGTGTTAGCTTAAGCCATCATTTCACTTGCGGTGTCAACTTCATAAATGGAATCATCTATGTTGCTTTGGATGTAGCATACTTGAACTCTAAATGAATTATCAACACTAAGCTAGGGAGCAAGGAGGAAGTTGTTTATCTCTTCAATAGGCTCTCAATGGAGATAGTTGACATCAACAGTTGTTATCTTACAGACATATCGATGCATTTGAACAAGTACTATAAGTTGGAATGGCCCTCATGGGCAGGGTTCTCCTTCGTGCATGTGCTCACAAGGGAGGAAGGTGATGTCCTTGCCGGGAAAAGCCATCACCGGTTATGGCTGTTGTCAATGACACGGGAAATGAAGGGGGGGTAAATGTGGTTCAAAAATCAGGTATGCATTAATGGTGGGGGGAGATGCATTTAAGTGCAACCCCCGCTGCAGTGTCAGCTTAAGCCATCATGTCACTTGCGGTGTCAGCTTCATGAATGGAATCATCAATGTTGCTTTGGATGTAGCATACTTGCACTCTAAATGAATTATCAACACTAAGCTAGGGAGCAAGGAGGAAGTTGTTTATCTCTTCAATAGGTTCTCAATGGAGATAGTTGACATCAACAGTTGTTATCTTACAGACATATCGATTCATTTGAACAAGTACTATAAGTTGGAATGGCCCTCATGGGAAGGGTTCTCCATCGTGCACATGCCCAGAGGAGAGGAAGGTGATGTTCTTGCCGGTAAAAGCCGTCATCAGTGATGGTTGTTGTCGATGACACGGGAAACGAAGGGGGGGTAAATGTGGTTCGAGAATCAGGTATGCATTAATGGTGGGGGAGATGCATTTAAGTGCAACCCCCTTACCCCCCTGCCCCCCCATTATTATCTTTTTAAATAAAAAAATCTATTTTACATTTATGGTGAATGCTAGTAATCGTCACCCTACCTCTTAAATGCCTGTCCTGTTGTGAACTCCTGTGCTAATTTTGTGGGCCCTACTTATGAAATGACTGCTCTGCCCATCATGTTAATTTCAATTATATATAAAAATTAAAATAATTATCTATTTTTCCTCTAGTCTCCGATATTAGCGTTCTAAGTGACGTTGAATTCCATTTCTCGAGTACATTTCAAATATTGATGTTTTAACTTGTGCTTAAACCTTTGAATTTTTCAAATCCCTAAATTTTTGAATTTTCACAAAATTTCAAAATTCCACGAAAATAAACATTTTCAGAATTTAAAAATATCGGGTATTACACCATACTTTTAGGAAGCTGGAGATGATTTTCATTTCTTATTTATAAACTAATATACAAATGCATATTCATTTGCAAGTATGAAAGAAATAACAAAATCATCTTCAACTTCTTCCTTGCTGGCTAGCACATGATGCAAGACCCTGCTCCTTTTTCATCCGAGATTGGGACTAACATTGGCAGAGTTAGAGGTGGTGCTATATATGATTGATTTTATGCAACTAATTTTGATATAATGAAAGGCAATTAAGCGTAATGATAGGTTATAATTAATTTAATCAAACCTTGGTTTAGCACATGCCTCAAATTCAAGAGATAATTGTCATTGTACAAATTTATTACATGCATTCTGATCAATGATTTTGTAATATAATCTAGGGACTCTATATAGCCTCAACGAAACATCTACAAATGGATAGATGAAAGTTCTTAGCAAGGTAGCTCTTTCATTTTCTCTAGCTCTCACCAAATCCTTGTAAAGCATGCTTCTTCTTATTATCAAAGATGTCAAAGGTAAAGTACATGTAGAAAGAAATGCGTTAATTTATTTGAAAATAACAATATAAGGTACATACTATAGTTTACAAAGCACTTGCATACCTTCACCATCTCCCATATTGAATATTTGATTTATGGTAACACACGCATAATCATCACATGTAAGAGGCACCATACTTCTTACTATGTAGTAAATGTAACTTATATTGTTGGGTATATGGTCACCTAACTCTTGCCCCTTACTATTATACTAGATATCATCTTTTATTCCCTTTAGCTTCTCTTAATAATCGTTTTTTTTTTTTGTCCTCTCCCCATTCTCTTATGAGGGTTAACTGGGTTCAGATGTTCTTCACTTTCTTGATTTTCTTCATATTACATTCTTCTCACAAACGGAAAAACATTATGTTTGAAATAAACGAATGATAAATCACTTTTGCATTCAACCTATTCAACAATTCGTTCATTTTTATTCAACAATAGAAATTTTTCAGTAGTAGGTCATAAAACAATAAATCTTTTCAGAATGAAGATCTTGTTGAAAAGAATCATTACAGGTGCAAACAAGCAGAGACATTTCAATGTTCTACCTAATGTACTTAAATAGCAAACAAGAGCACAATGAAATCAAAACATCTAATCATATTCTATTGCAATGCACTATATCAACCCCATGTCACTTTCACAGTTGCTAATTAGATTACTTAGTTGGTCATCCATTAATCTAGCAAATTGATAAATTTATCAATGGATATAAATATACTAGTCAATAAGATTTTGAGTATAAATTGAAGAACAGAACTTTATATTTAATCACATTGTTAACTTCAACAAAGCTTTATACATCTTGGAAGGGAGGAATTTTCCCTGGCCAAAGAAAATCAATTTCAATAGTCTTTTAGAAATACAGAAAGTGGAGTTGAGAGAGCACTAGGCCCAGTATGAATAAAACAAAGGTATATGGGATAGAGGGTAATGTAAGGGAAGTAAAGCTTTTATAAACTATTTTGAGTTAATTATAGGATAGAGGATTAATATGGAGAAAACAAAGGTATATGGAATAGAGCGCAAACAAGGAATTGATGTTGTATAGAACATGTTTATCAACTAGTAGGAGAGTCATTCTCTTAAAAGCATCCCTTACCAGTAGACCATTATATTTCATTAAGTTTTCCAATGTCCTACATCAAATATTCTTAAACTAGAGTGCATACAAAGCAAATTCCAATAGAAAGGAGTTGAAAATTCAAACAAGTATCATGTTGAGATGTGTTAAGAAATATTTGAAATTCTTCAAAAGCAATACTAGGGTTAGGTGCTACTTAGGAAGTAGAATTTTATTCTGGCATGAAAAATTTATTAGTAAAGTTCCCTTATCAAATGTCTACTAGAGAATCTTTAGAGCAACTCAAAAGAAGGAAGCATGGGTCAACGACTACAACAATGATAGTGAAGATGCATTAGTAGCAATGAGTCTATGGTACAATATTCATTATAAATTCAATATATTCCAGTGCATGTGTTGCTAAAATGATTAAAAAACATTGTTCACAAATGAAAGAAGTGAGAGTGAAACTCAAAGCAAAGATACTATGTACATCATGCTTCTTAGCAATAGTTTGGACCCTGTGGATGGAAAGCAATGCGAGGTGGGTTAAAGATAGATACAAAACAAATGATATTTTGTTTGATTCAATAATCTAGAATGTAACTATATAATATTCCTCATAAAAAGAAGATGATCATGCCACTATTTTACTCATTTCTCCAATGCAACTGGTAGGAAAGAAGCCACAGAGGCAGAAACTGTGGATGCAAAAATAGGAGTACTTCTAGCCAAGAAAATTCATGCACTTGTCATTTTCTATTGAATTCAACTCTAGAGTTGTCCTCACCAATGAAATCTATCACTGGCGAAGAGCTGCTTTTTGGAGAGAGAGAGAGAGAGAGAGAGAGAGAGAGAGAGAGAGAGAGAGAGAGAGAGAGAGAGAGAGAGAGTTTTGGAGGGCAATGAAAATTAGAATATGTTTATTTATGTCATGATATTTTAAAAAAAATAAAATAAAAAATTAAAGAGTTTTCTAAGATGAATTTTGAAAATCGTCTCAGAAAACCATGTTACTTTTGAAAGACCCTATGGTACATGGTAGGCACTTGATTAAAATTCTCTATAACCTACCACCCTCAAACTGATGGTCAAATTGAGGTAGTTAATAGGAGCTTAAGCAACATTCTCCACTGTATAGTTGGTAATCATCATAGAAATTGGGATTTACTCTTTCCTATAGCTCAGTTTCCATATAATAGTTTTGTGAATATGTCTATAGGGATGAGTCCTTTTCATCTTGTCCATAGTTACAAAACTAGGTAGCCTTTAGATCTTATTATGATATCATCTCATGCTAGGGTGTTCAAGTTAGTTGAGTCTATTGTATGTGTGGTCTAGGACTTGCATGTTGAGATTACAAAGCGAATTTAAGACGGTAATGTTCAATGCAAACTTATAGCTAATGTACATAAACATCATATTAAATTTAATGTGGATAACTATGTCATGATTTGAGCTAAACTAAGCAGTTTTCTTCAAGCACTGTTCACAAATTGCAAACTTGTAGTGCAATGCCATTCAAGGTATTGTAAAGGATTGGGCCTAATGCGTATGTTATTGATACTCCAGATGATTATGACATTAGCTCTAATTTCAATGTTGATGACTTAATTGCATTTAAGGATACTTTGCCATTCTTGATGATCTATTTTCTAGTGACCTTGTTAATCCCACATTATCACCCAACACTTCACCTGGCATCCCGTCAGCTAGGCCTCTAAACCTTGTTCCTTTGCTTGTGACACCAACACAAAAGGAACACAAGATGATATTTTAGAAGAGCAGGTTATTTTTACTGGGAAAGGTGAAGTTCCACAATTCCTAGTACATTGGCCAGGGAGACTAGAGTTTGATTATTCTTGAATTTGCATAGATACTTTTGTAGCAACCCCTGATCTATTGGAGTATTACTGCAATCACTAGGCATCTCCTCCAATAGATTCCAATTTTGTCAATCCTTAGAGTGCCAACACCAACCACATGCCACTTATCAAATTTGTGTATGTAGGGAGACGTCAATCCTTGTCCCCAGCCACTACTAATAGTAAGGATCATAAGTCCAAAGTTTCACTCAATTGGGTCAAGTTTTTTCCCACCACAAGAGGATTGCTGGGGACATCTTTGTAATTTCATAATTTTATTAGTTTTTCTTTTAGGAATGTTTTCACGGGCTTCATTAAGTCAGTAGCCTATTTAAGCTACATGTTACTATGTATTCAGTAGTTTTATTAATATTGAAGAACTAGGTTTTTTTTGCCTCCCTCCCCATCTCTTCTTTTGCTTTATTTTTTCCTTCTTTTCCCTAAAAATCTTTACTTCCTACGTGATTCGCATCATCTGCACAGTGAGCTAAGGCGGTATAAAGGAAAGCTCCAAGTACACAAGAAGAAATTGCACCAGATGAAGCCTTTACTTTCTTTCGGCAACTTTTAATATGGACATCTCGATTCTCTTCTCACAAGAAAGATACCACATGCATGCCATGAGGATATCCTTGCACAAGTTTATACAAAAAGTGGAACATTAGTATATATTGTATTTCAGTCTACTAATAAAAGGGGAGAAGTGATTACCTGGCTAGAATTTACAAAGTTAAATTCAATCTCATACAGTCACTGCAAGTTACATAACGTTTGTTTATAATAATTCCATATATATGGAACCATTCGTTTATAATAGCTATTACGTCTTATGGAAACCTTCCATACCAATAACTACTTCCTCAGGTAGATCTTATAGAAGAGCTACCCTTTGCTAGGGACTGATTGGTAGAGTTATACTTTTGGCCTAACCTTGCGTATTTTGGACTAGAATACCATCGAGATAAATCAATCAAGAAGAAGGCAAAAAAAAAAATAGAAAAAAAAGCTCTTGATCTAGAATGAATGACAATCACCAACGTGTTAGCCGCCGAGGAAACTTGCGACACATGTTGTACCCTAGAGGAAAAACTACTGACTCATGGAGTCCAACTGTTTCATACATGGCCCTTCACTTGCCTATCACTAGGAATAATTGTTGGGGAAAAAAAAAACCGTACGCCAACAAATATGTTCGCTTTTGTATAAGAAATTTCAACTTTTGTGAGCTAATAATTAATAATCCTAGGCCTTTGATTGTTAATCTTTTCTTTTTTTAGTGATTTCTTCTCTCTTGCAGTCATGCACCCACTTTTCAACCTGCTGTCTTTTCTTTTCCTTTCCCTTCTTAAACTTTCAACGGCGTCCCTGATCTGACTCACAAGAACGAGGGGTCTAAATCATCACCCAGAAGAACTGTCCATGTGACTAGTGCACTAGGTTTTCTTTGAGCACAACTAGAGAAATCGTCCAGCACACCAATATTGACTTGAGGATTGGCACTCAGGTAATACGTAGGAATATAAAAGAGGGACCAGCATAAGCAAGAACCGAGCACGATTTAGTAGTCCAGTATAACAAAACATTGCGTCCCTTTAGCAATCTGTAAGGAAAAACCATGGTTTTCCAGCCTTCAGTGCTCTTGCAATGGTGGTCGAACGGAACTCACGAGGTGGATATAATCTTTGCCACACTAGCGATTGCTTGGCTTGTGTGGATGATCAAAAGATTGCGTCCAGGAAAATTTCCATTGCCGCCGGGACCAAGAGGGCTACCGTTCATAGGTAGTCTCCTCTCATTGCAACCCGAACTCCACCTCTGTTTTAGCAAATTAGCCCGGACCTATGGCCCTATCGTGAAGCTTCAATTGGGTAACAAACTATGCATTATTGTGAGTTCAGAATCCCTAGCGAAAGAAGTGTTAAAAGATAACGGCACATCCTTCGCCACTCGCGAGGTTCTAGTCTCTTCACGAATTGCATCTTATAACTGTAACGATATAGTGTGGAGCCCCTATGGGCCAAATTGGCGGATGCTTCGCAAGGTTTGTGTCCGAGAGCTTCTCAATAACTCTAGAATCGATGCATTTCGCGGTGTCCGGCAACAAGAGGTACAGCTATTACTGAGACAAATGTACGCAGAAAGGGGGACACCGGTCAACCTTTCCTACCAAATAGTCCGAACCATCTTCAACATTGTCACTAACATTCTATGGGGTGGACGAATGAAAGGTGAAGAAGAGAATAATCTTTGCTCGGAGTTTCACGAGGTGGCTGGGGAGATCTTGGAATTATTGGCGAAACCCAATGTTTCGGACTTCTTTCCATTTCTGGCTCAGTTTGATGTAGGAGGTGTGGAACGACAAATGAAGAGCCTCATGGCGTGGTTTAATCGGATCTTTGATGAGCTTCTAGATGAACGGTTGGAAACATGTGGAGCAACAGGAGAGCGAAGATTCAACGATAAAGGGAGCGGTGATTTTCTTGATATACTTTTGCAGATTAAGGAGAAGGGAGATCCCAAGATGCCATTGACCATGGTCCACGTGAAGGCCGTATTGCTGGTAAGTGTTTTTTATCCAAACACAACAGCCTTCAAAGATGGTTGAGATTATTATCGCCAAATTATCGTTCATTCTCTCAGATTCTATAGTATATATAGCATTTTCTAGGTGATTAGATTTGAGGACATTGGCAGTCATATTGGACCATGTTCTAGGGAGGTCCAATATGAAGTGTACCCCTTCATTTTGGCACCAACCCGATTTTTTACATCCTGTTTGCATGCAGTTAAGTGCACCATATCTGCAGGCTATAAACTACACCTGGGACCGGATATTCTGTAAACATAACCGCTTATATTCTGAACACAAAAGGTAGGCCATATACCAGAAACATCACCGTGGGATGAATCCGGGCAATATTGCCCTGTAGTTGAAAATTGACGAAGTGCATAAATGGTCGAAAACATTGGAAATTTAACATCATCCCATGGAGAAGATTTCTTGGGAATAATATATTTAAGATGTGAGAGAGAAAATGAACGGTTTGGATCACCAATCATCTGCGAGTCTAAGTACTTGCACGAAACTAGTTGCCGCAAGCACCATATAGGAACTTATATGGTATATTTAAGCGAAGGGTAATAGTTACTCAGCCTTATTCTGATGTAGACATTGCATTCACGACTGTCAAAGAATCATGATTTTACGTGAATTTCCTGTTTCACAGGACATGGTAGTGGCAGGAACTGATACAACCTCGACTACTCTAGAATGGGCCATGACGAGGCTGGTACAAAATCCTGAGATAATGAAGAAGGTCCAAGATGAATTGGAGACAGTGGTCGGACAAGATAACATCGTAGATGAATCTCATCTCCATAAATTTCATTATTTAGATGCAGTGGTGAAAGAAACACTCCGCCTTCATCCTGCGATACCGCTCTTGATACCACGCACTCCAACCGAACCTTGTACAGTTGGGGGCTACAAAATCCCGGAGGGTGCTAGTGTTTGGGTCAACATATGGGCTGTACACAGAGATCCTACCACTTGGGAGAATCCTTCGGAGTTCTATCCAGAGAGGTTCCTTCATGCTAAAACTAATTGGGACTACAGCGGTAGTGATTTCAATTATTTTCCTTTCGGGTCTGGGAGGAGGATATGTGCGGGCATCTCCCTGGCAGAGAAAATGGTTAATTACATGTTGGCTTCTTTCTTACACTCGTTCAATTGGCAGTTGCCACAAGGAACTAAGCTCGAGCTCTCAGAGAGGTTTGGGGTTGTTCTAAAGAAAGCAAACCCACTTATCGTCATTCCCACGCCACGAACATCAAACACAAAGCTCTTGGGTTAGAACGAGATTTGTGGGACAAATTATGTTATTAGGGTTAACTAGGATTTTTATTGTGATCTTATGATATGTAATGTCGTCCAGATATTATAGATGGAGTACTCGTAAGGTTTATTCCCGGCCTGTTATATGATAAAGATCATAGTTCTTGTAAGATGTTTTTAATAAAATAAAGGGAAATTATCTCCCCGTCCTGTGGGCATTTTGGTACTTACTGATGTGAGGGCGATTAACAAAGTGCTTTTCCGGTTTCCTTTACTTTTTTATGAGAGGGTGGCCCTCATTTGCACCAACCTGTCACAACCACAGACGGACGAACTATTCTCTGTCCACCTTCAATCCTTTCCCGATAACAGTTCTCTTCTCCTTTTATTTTTTTTTCTCTAAGGACTACAAAAGCAAGTTACTTGTACACTCTCGTCACATATACACACACTCTTAAATCTAATTTCTGACCACAAGGGAAACTAGTGATCTGAATTTGTAACCAAACGTACTTCGAGGAGATGCCAAATTGTCTGTGACCAAATGTGCTAGACATTTGTTCACAATCCTGGCAGTCCCGGTGCACGAAGCTCCAACTTATGCAGAGTCTGGGAAAGGGGCAGTTCACAAGTGCATATAGGACACAGTCTTGCCTTGTATTTTTACAAGAGGCTGTTTCCATGCCTTGAACACATGACCTCAAGGTCACATGACAACAACTTTTACCGTTGCGCCAAGGCTCCCCTTCATTTGTTGGTAATTCCTTGAAAAATTGAATTTCAAGAAAATGAGCCTCTTAAAAACTCAAAATTTGAATTTGCAACCATAAAAAATAAAAACTGAAATGATTCAAACGACACTAATTTTGTGCAAAATGTAAATCGAGGTAAAAGACCCTCAAAATTTTTACCTATTAAGGGAGAGTTCCAAATTGATAACCACCTTTCTTCTTTGAGCACTCTTTGCCTAATTTTGATATAATGAAAGGCAATTAAGCGCAATGAGAGGTTATAATTAATTTAATCAAACCTTGGTTTAGCACATGCCTCAAATTCAAGAGATAATTGGCACTGTACAAATTTATTACATGCATCTTGATCAATGATTTTGTAATATAATCCAGGGACTCTATACAGCCTCAACGAAACATCTACAAATGGATAGATGAAAGTTCTTAGCAAGGTAGCTCTTTTATTTTCTCTAGCTCTCACCAAATCCTTGTAAAGCATGCTTCTTCTTATTATCAGAGATGTCAAAGGTAAATTACAAAGTAGAAAGAAATGCATTAATTTATTTGAAAATAATAATATAAGGCACAAACTATAGAATACAAAGCATTTGCATACCTTCACCATCTCCCATATTGAATATTTGATTTATGGTAACACATGTAATAGGCACCATACTTCTTACTATGTAGTAAATGTAACTTATATAGTTGGGTATATGGTCACCTAACTCTTGCCCCTTACTATTATACTAGATAGCATCTTTTGTTCCCTTTAACTTCTCTTAATAATCGTTTTTTTTTTTTTTTTGTCCTCTGCCCATTCTCTTATGAGGGTTAACTGGGTTGAGATGTTCTTCACATTCTTGATTTTCTTCATGTTACATTCTTCTCACAAAAGGAAAAACATTATGTTTGAAATAAACGTATGATAAATCACTTTTGCATTCAACCTATTCAATAATTCGTTCATTTTTATTCAACAATAGAAATTTTTCAGTGGTAGGTCATAAAACAATAAATCTTTTCAGAATGAAGTTCTATTTGAAAAGAATCATTACAAGTGCAAGCAAGCATAAACATTTCAATGTTCTACCTATTGTACTTAAATGGCAAACAAGAGTACAATGAAATCAAAACATCTAATCATATTCTATTGCAATGCACTATATCAACCCCATGTCACTTTCATAGTAGCTAATTAGATTACTTAGTTGTTCATCCATTAATCTGGCAAATTGATAAATTTATCAATAGATATAAATATACTAGTCAATAAGATTTTGAGTATAAATTGAAGAACAGAACTTTATATTTAATCACATTGTTAACTTCAACAAAGCTTTATACATCTTGGAAGGGAGGAATTTTCCTTGGCCAAATAAAATCAATTTCAATAGTCTTTTGGAAATACAAAAAGTGGAGTTGAGAGAGCACTATGCCCAGTATGAATAAAACAAAGGTATATGGGATAGAGGGTAATGTAAGGGAAGTAAAGCTCTTATAAACTATTTTGAGTTAATTATAGGATAGGGGATTAATATGGAGAAAACAAAGGTATATGGAAAAGAACGCAAACAAGGAATTGATGCTGTATAGAACATGTTTATCAACTAGTAGGAGAGTCATTCTCTTAAAAGCATCCCTTACCAGCATACCATTATATTTCATTAAGTTTTCCAATGTCCTGCATCAAATATTCTTAAACTAGAGTGCATACAAAGAAAGTTCCAATAGAAATGAGTTGAAAATTCAAACAAGTATCATGTTGAGATGTGTTAAGAAATATTTGAAATTCTTCAAAAGCAATACTAGGGTTAAGTGCTACTTAGGAAATAGAATTTTATTCTGGCATGACAAATTTATTAGTAAAGTTCCCTTATCAAATGTCTACTAGAGAATCTTTAGAGCAACTCAAAAGAAGGAAGCATGGGTAAAAGACTACGGCAATGATAGTGAAGATGCACCTGTATCAATGAGTCTATGGTACAATATTCATGATAAGTTCAATATATTCATGATAAGTTCAGCTCTAGAGTTGTCCTCGCTGATGAAATCTATTGCTGGCGAAGAGCTACTTTTTGGAGAGAGAGAGAGAGAGAGAGAGAGAGAGAGAGAGAGAGAGAGAGAGAGAGAGAGAGAGAGAGAGAGAGAGAGAGAGAGAGAGAGAGAGAGAGAGTGTGTGTGTGTGTGTGTGTGTGTGTGTGTGTGTGTGTGTGTGTGTGTGTGTGTAATAGACCGGGATTTTATGACATTTTTTTTTATAATAATAGTATTTGGGAACCCATGAGAAAAAGTTTTATTAATTTGTTTACTAAAACATTTCTTAAAACCTCCGGGTGTTATTTTTCCTTTCCCGACATCACAATTTTTAACTTAAAGCATAATTAAAATTTTATGATAATAGACTTAAAACAATACGCATATCAATAAACTTCAAAATGCATCGGCACCTTTATTTTCAATCAAATAAATATCCAAAACACAATATTAATATGGCTCAAGGTCTATCCATCATAACATTCCATTAAATGTCCATCATATGTATAACTATCTTAATCAAATCCATAAAATAAAAGTATACAATCCATATAGAAAGTCAAATTGTAGTCTTGTTTATTAACTCACATCAATATCTATAAACCAAAGTAAGAGAATCTCCCACAGCTATCGTGGTTTCTCAACGGTCTTACCTCTCCTGATGTCGCGCTCGAGATCTAAGGCATTGCAAAACAAAGCAATGCCTCAGCAAGCTATTGCTTATGCAGGTACATAGACAATTAATGAAATAAATGAAATAACAATAACGAGAAAATAAAAGAAATAAAATCATTATAACTCATGCTAACATAGTATCAATTTCTCAAGTATGCTAAAACATGCATTCCACGAATTTAAAACATGATATGATCGATGTAATTGAGCATACAATAATAATAATAATAATAGTAATAATAAGGGCACCCTAAGGTAATGGGTCCCACAAGCGTCGTATACACTAGCATCTCCTATCATGAGTACTCATATCCAACCTCTAAGTGTCGTCACACCCAGGTATACCATCCCATCACCATGCTCACCATGCAAACACACATAATAAGAGTATGGATCATCATCATGCTGCAATGGCAACCCTCCATGGGTCTCAACCACAGCCGCTCACTGTCGACACCATAACGGGAGACTTAGCGTCCATCCCCATGGAAAGGCCTGGACCGGTAGTGTGGACTATCCATGTTACCAAACCCCTACCAAATGCCATCTATGAGCAGGTGTCTATCATATCACAATCTCATCACATCACAAATCTCGGAGGGTGGGTGGCTGGCCCTCCCCCTCCAAGCATGATGCCACCGGGTGAGAGCACCCATTATAAAACATAAAACATTGAAATCATATATATGCCAAAACTCAAGAGTACTGTAGCTTGCAATCCCCAAGGCACGCCCCTCATCCCAAGGTTAGCCTCTAAAAGGACCAACCACCAAGTCTCCACTTTTCATTCTCATGCAATTCTATCAATTTCAGTTATGTAGTAAAGAAGTTTTTTTTTAAATTATGCATAATATATAATATCATTCTCATGAAATCATTTGTAAGAAATCCACTTAATACAAGCTTGAAAATCAAATAACAATCATCGTATTAAATTCTAAATCTCTCAAAAATCATGATTACTATTAAGTGAAATTTAAATTCACAATCAACTATAATGCTATGATCATGCAGAGTTTGAAAATAAAACATTAATTGTCGTCACCTACCTCAACGTGAGATCACTCAGTTCGCTAGTAAAATCCCTTTAACTTATATGTTCGGATGCACATATATATGTCACATCACTATTTTAAAAAAATTCTAAAGTAGAAGTTATTATTTATAAGTTTTTAGGTTAAATCTAGGTCCGCATAATCAATACGGTCACAACACCTCTTTCGAATTGTGATTTGGACTCCTATAGCTCTCAAAAATCAAGTTTAAAGTGGAACTATGCCTCTTTTAGGGCTGACCGACCACCATAAGCTCTTTTGCACCGGCGGCGCAGTTTACACCGGTTTATACTAGCACCCAGTTTACACTGAGTTACACGGGCGGCCCCGATTTACACCGGGTTACATCGGCGACGCAGAAACTGGCACCGAAGAAGACGACCGGCTTCCGATCATCTCTGGTGACCCTAGAGGTGTCCAAATCACTTGGTTTTTGAGTCATTTTGTTCGAAATTTTGTGTAGTTTCCATTTTTACCATCCTTTTGCATTGATTTTTCACAAAACTATGGTTTTTATGCGATTTTTTTTATGTTCCTAAAATGTTCCCTGGGTACTGTTTTTCACGTTTTTTGGCATCTTTCACTGTCGAATTTTTCTCAAATTAAAAGGTTTTAATCTTGGGACTCTTATACACTAGATGAACAGTCCGATTTGCAAATATACATATATACTATATAAATCAAGAGATTAAGGCTTACCTCGATTTACATGGGGTTAATTGGTGTTGCCGGAGCCCTACTCACCGAAAAAAATCAGACTTTTGTAGAGGCTAGGGTTTTTGAAAAGAAACGACGTGATGAAGAGGAATGAGGGTTGATTGAGGATCAGACTAGGGGAGGAGTTTGCGTTTTGGGAAGGGGAATGAAACTCTTCCCTTTTTAGGTTTTCCTCCGACGATTTCACCAGCGAAATTGCCAGATCTGATAACGTAAAGTGGATAGGGGTGCCATTATCAAAACTGCCCCTCCTATTTCATGCTGTGACAATTTACCAAAATACCCCTATAACTTCAACGGCTCATAACTTCTTCTTTTGAGCTCCGTTTTTTTGGTTCTTTATGGCGTTGGAATCCTATCGATGAGTACTTTCTAATTTTTAAGTTCTTAGGACCAAATTTCATCTAGAAATTTTTAATTTAATTTATACCTAAAATTGAGGATATTACATCCTTCCCTCCTTATAAAAATTTCGTCCTCGAAATTTAGCTACATACCTTTATGTAAATAATTCTAGATGGATCCTTCGCATCTCCTCTTCTGTTTCCCAGGTAGCCTCCTGTAATGAATGATGATGCCAAAGGACTTTGACTAATGTAATGGTCTTATTTCTTAACTCCTTGACTTTCGTATCCAGTATGCTCACCGGTCTCTCCTCAAACGTCATATTAGGCTATAACTCTCCTGGGATCTGCTCCAACACGTGTGAGAGATATGGCACGCATTTTCTCAGTATAGACACATGGAAGACGTTATGTACATTTGCCAATTTTGGTGGTAAGGCTAGCTGGTATGCCACTAACCCAACTCTGCATAAGATCTCAAAAGGTCCAATATACCTGGGGCTAAGCTTCCCTTTATTTCCAAACCTCAACACTCCTTTCATAGAAGAAACTTTCAAGAATACATGCTCACCTTCAAAGAACTCTAAGTCTTTTCACCTCTTATCTACATAACTTTTCTGTCGACTGTAAGCCGTCAATAATCTCTTTCGAATGAGTCAGACTTTCTCTGCACACTCTTCTACTAATTCAGACTTCACCACGCATCTTTGTCCTACATCACTCCAACATAAGGGTGACCGACAAGGTCTGCCATAAAGTGCCTTGTATGGAGCCATGCCAATACTAGCGTGATGACTATTATTATAGGCAAATTCCACTAATGGTAAATGATTTTCCCAGCTACCCTTCTAATCCATAACACAAGCTTGTAGCATATCCTCAATAATTTGGATGGTCCTCTCTCTTTGTCCGTCTGTTTGAGGATGAAATGCTGTGTTAAATTTCATTCTCGATCCTAATGCCTCTTGCACGCTCTTCTAGTATTTTGAGGTAAACCGAGTATCTCGATCCGATATAATCATCAAGGGAACTCCATGTAGACTCACAATCTCCTTGACATATAGTTTTGTTAGGTTGTCCACTGTCTGATTCTATCTGATAGGGAGGAAATGAGCGTACTTGGTCAACCTGTCCACAATGGCCCATATCATGTCATGGCCACTAATAGTCTTTGGGAGACCCATAATAAAGTTCATGGTAATATGATCCCACTTCCACTCAGGAAGGTCCAATGTCTAAAGTAGTTCTGATGGACGCTGATGCTCAGCCTTGACCTGCTGACAAGTCAAACATTGTGCAACGCACTCTCCAACATCCTTCTTCATACCATTCCACCAGAACTGTCTCTAAGATCCTGATACATCTTTGTACCTCTAGGATGAATTGTATATTGGGACTGGTGTGCCTCCTGAAGTAACTCATGCCTCAATTCATCATTTGCCGGTACTACCAACCTACCCTTAAATCTAACTTCTCCATCTGGTCCCCTTGCAAAATCTGCCTTATCTGCCATATCCTATGTCTCTTTATCTTTGTCTTGTGCCCTTAAGATCTTGTCGAAGAACTTAGACCGAGTCGAAAAATTGGCAATCATTATTCTAGATTTCCTACTCAGGGCATTTGCAACGACGTCAACCTTCCTAGGATGGTACTGTATGGTGAAGTCAAAGTTCATGAGATACTCCATCCATCTACGCTGCCTCATGTTCAAATCACTCTGAGTAAAAAAGTACTTGAGGCTCATATGATCAGTGAATACCTCAAACTTCTCACCATAAAGATAATGTCTCCAAGACTTCAATGCAAATACCACCGCTACTAACTCCAAATCATGTGTTGGGTAATTTACCTCATGTGTCTTCAACTGTCTTAACGCATAGGCAATTACCTTCCCATGTTGCATCAACACTACTCATAATCCCTTGTTAGAGGCATCGCAATAAACCATATAACCACTTGCAACTGATGGTAAAGTAAATGCAAGAGCAGTAGTAAGTCTCCTCTTGGGCTCTTGGAAGCTCTCCTCGCAAGCTTCGGTCCATACAAATTGAGTATCTTTCCTGGTTAGGGTAGTCAATGGTAACGCAATCTTAGAGAATCCCTCTATGAAACGACGATAATATGCTACCAACCCGAGAAAACTGCGTATCTCAGTCACTGTCTTAGGCCTTTCCCAATGTAGTACTGCCTCAACTTTCGTTGGATCCACAACCACGTAGCCTAAGAACTGCACCTGATCCAACCAAAAATCACACTTATTAAACTTAGCATGCAACTGATGTCGACGAAGTGTGTCCAATACCGTGTGAAGATGCTCTCTATATGCCGCATGACTAGGCGAATAAATCAAGATGTCATCAACGAATACAATCACGAACTTATCCAAATAAGCTCATAAAACACGATTCATTAGGTCCATGAACACTGCAGGTGCGTTCGTCAATGCAAACGGCATCACTAAGAACTCATAATGGCCATAGCGACTCCTAAAAGCAATCTTGGAGATATCTTCCTCTCTAACCCTCAGCTGATGATATCCTAACCTTAGGTCTATCTTGGAGAACACTCGTGCCGATTGGAGCTGATCAAATAAATCATCTATGTGTGGCAAAGGATATCGGTTCTTTATAGTAACACTGTTCAACAACCGATAGTCAATGCATAGTCTCAGTGATCTGTCCTTTTTCTTCACGAAAAGGATTGGTGCTACCCATGGTGATCCACTCGGCCTGATGAAACCCTTATATAATAACTCATGCAACTGCACTTTAAGCTCTCTCAACTCTACCGAAGCCATTTTGTATGGTGCCTTAGAGATAGGCGATGTACTCGGCACCAAGTCAATGGTAAAGTTAACCTCCCTGCTTGGCGGCAATCCTGGTAATTCCTCAAGAAAGACATCAACAAATTCACAAACAACCTCAATATCATCAAGCCATGGTTGCTGCTTGTCCTCAACAGTCACATACGTGAGGAACGCGTTATACCCTCATGCATAAAATCGTGTTGCCTTCAAAGCAAAAATGATGCATGTACCTGACTGATCTTTCCTACCCTAAAACACTATTTCTAGCTGCCCAGGTATAAGAAAAGTGACCTGCTTCTTTCGACAGTCTACCGTAGCCCAATAGTTGGCTAACCAATCCATTCCAAGAATAATATCATAATCTACCATGTCTAGTAAAATAAAATCAGAGTCCATCCTCGCACTTAATATCTTTACGGCTATCTCTTAAAGATATTCGGTCATCTCTACTATCTCTCCCACAGGTGTCATAATATCTAACCCAAATGCTAATTTATGCACACATACATCAAGGCAAGATGCAAAAATGCATGATATAAAAGAATGAGTGGATCTTGTGTCAAAAAAGGCCCTAGCATGTCGATCTGAGACTAGAAGAATACCTTCAATGACCTGGTGTGATGCCTGCGCTTGTCCTGATGTGATGGCAAACACTCATTCCTAGCTACATGACGCGGTAGCTGTCTCTGTACCCACCTCAGTCTGCCTCTCTCTCTGCCCCTTAAGACAGTCCTTAATGAAGTGGCCTATGTCTCCACGGTTGAAACACCTATATGGCTATCTCTGGAAAGGTGCATGGTGCTATCGCTGTGGTTGGGACTGCCTCTGCTGCTATGGCCTGTCAGATTTATTGCACCCTCGCCCAGGGTGCCAACCTTTGTACTTGTCCATCTCTTCTTCTCTATGTCTCTCTTAGGCTTGGTCTGCGACTGATAACCTGGTGCTCTATGTGCTTGCATAACACTAAAGGGTTGCTTGCCCTTAATGGGTTGGTATGCACTCCCTCTAGTCTTAAGAGAGTTCTTCTCCAACATGGAGGCCATGTCAGCTGCATCTCTCACAGTAATAGGTTGGGAAGTAATCACCCAATCTCTTAGCCAAGGTGTCAACCCATCCACAAATTTGTTTGTTGCCTCCTTGTCTGAGGCAAATGCATGAGGTACAAATCTCCTCAGTCGTGTAAATCAATTCAGATACTGTTGAACCGTCATGTCTCTTTGCTCCAAGGTGGCAAACTCTTTCTTCAATGACTGTAATGCATGGGGTGGAAAGTATTGAGTGTCAAAAGCCTATTTAAAGGTTGCCCATGTCATCGTCTCAGTAGGATCTGGTCGGGTAAGTGTAAAGGTTTGCCACCAAAAGCCTGCCTCACCCTTCAGTAGGTAGGTGGTTACTCTAACTTGATCCTCCAGTGTAATCTTCATAGCGTCAAATGTCCTTTCAGCCTCAAATAGTCATCGCTCGGCCTCCTTAGTGTCACCATCGCCATAAAAGGGTTGCACCATCTTTTGAAATCTCTCTAATAGCTTATCTGTCTTCTTAGGGTCACTAGTGGCATCGCCCTCAGTGGCCTTGGGTGCTGGTGGTTCCTGCACTAGTTGGGAGGAATGAACTGACGAGACCATAGGTGCCACCTGAGGCTGTGCAATAGGGTTAGGGTTTGCAGCGTGAATAATAGTCCTAACTAGCTACTGTATAAGTGGTACTAGCCCTGACATTACTCGATTCAATAACTCGGCATCTCGATCCCCTTGATCAGAGGACTCAGCAGGTGGGGCAACTGGTGCAGCAGGGGTAGACCTTGTCCTTCTTCGAGGAGCCATTTGTCAAAAGTTTAAATATCACTAAGTGTAAGTTCCTCTCTCCTGGTTTCTCTCTCTACTTCAATTTATGGACTGTTACTCACATATAAATGGACATTTGCAAAGATTATGATGGACTAGACTGGGATACCAACTTGTAACACCCCAGGATTTTATGACATTTTTTTATAATAATAATAATAGCAATTGGGATCCCATGAGAAAAAGTTTTATTAATTTGTTTACTAAAACATTTCTTAAAACCTACGGGTGTTATTTTTCCTTTCCCAACATCACAATTTTTAACTTAAAGCATAATTAAAATTTTATGATAATAGACTTAAAACAATATGCATATCAATAAACGTCAAAATGCATCGGTACCTTTATTTTCAATCAAATAAATATCCAAAACACAATATTAATACGGCCCAGGGTCTATCCATCATAACATCCCATTAAATGCTCATCATATGTATAACTATGTTAATCAAATCCATAAAATAAAAGTATATAGTCCATATAGAAAGTCAAATTGAGTCCTGTTTATTAACTCACATCAATATCTATAACCCAAAGTAAGGAAATCTCACAGCTATCACGGTTTCTCAAAGGTCTTGCCTTTCCTGATGTCGCGCTCGAGATCTAAGGCATTGCAAAACAAAATAATGCCTCAGCAAGCTATTGCTTATGTAGGTACATAGACAATTAATGAAATAAATGAAATAATAGTAACGACAAAATAAAAGAAATAAAATCATTATAACTCATGCCAACATAGTATCAATTTCTCAAGTATGCTAAAACATGCATTCCACGAATTTAAAACATGATATGATAGATGTAATTGAGCATACAGTAATAATAATAATAATAATAAGGGCACCCTAAGGTAATGGGTCCCACAAGCGTCGTATGCACTAGCATCTCCTATCATGAGTACTCATATCCAACCTCTGAGTGTCGTCACACCCAGGTATACCATCCTATCACCATACTCAAAATGCAAACACACATAATAAGGGTATGGATCATCATGCTGCAGTGACAACCTTCCATGGGTCTCAACCATCGCCGCTCACCGTCGACACCATAATAGAAGATTTAGCATCCGTCCCCATGGAAAGGCCCGGACTGGTAGTGTGGACTATCCATGTTACCAAACCCCTACCAAATGCTATCTACGGGTAGGTGTCTATCATATCACAATCTCATCACATCACAAATCTCGGAGGGTGGGTGGTTGGCCCTCCCCCTCCAAGCATGACGCCACCGAGTGAGAGCACTCGTCATAAAACATAAAACACTGAAATCATATATATGCTAAAGCTCAAGAGTACTGTAGCTCGCAATCGCCAAGGCACGCCCTCATCTCAGGGCTAGTCTCTAAAAGGACCAGCCACCAAGTCTCTACTTTTCATTCTCATGCAATTCTATCAATTTCAGTTATGTAGTAAAGAAAAGAAATTTCTAATTATGCATAATATATAATATCATTCTCATGAAATCATTTGTTAAATCCACTTAATACATGCTTGAAAATCAAGTAACGATCATCGTATTAAATTCTAAATCCCACAAAAATCATGATTACTATTAAGTGAAATTTAAATTCACAATCAACTATAATGCTATGATCATTCAGAGTTTCAAAATAAAACATTAATTGTTGTCACCTACCTCGACGTGAGATTACTCAGTTCGCTCGTAAAATCCCTTTAACTTATATGTTCGAATGCACTTGTACATGTCACATCACTATTTTAAAAATTTTCTAAAGTAAAAGTGATTATTTATAAGTTTTTAGGTTAAATCTAGGTCCGCATCATCAATACGGTCACAACGCCTCTTTCGGATTGTGATTTGGACTCCTATAGCTCTCAAAAATCAAGTTTAAAGTGGAACTATGCCTCTTTTAGGGCTGACCGACCACCATAAGCTCTTTTGCACCGGCGGCGCAGTTTACACCGGTTTATACCAGCACCCAGTTTACACTGAGTTACACGGGTGGCCCCTGTTTACACCAGGTTACAGCGGCGACACGAAAACCGGCGCCAGAGAAGACGACAGGCTTCCGGTCATCTCCGATGACCTTACAGGTGTCCAAATCACTTAGTTTTTAAGCCATTTTGTTCGAAATTTCGTCTAGTTTTCATTTCTACCATCCTTTTGCATTGATTTTTCCAAAAAATATGGTTTTTATGTGATTTTTTTCTATGTTCCTAAAATGTTCCCTAGGTACTATTTTTCACGTTTTCCGGCATCTTCCACCGTCGGATTTTTCTCAAATTAAAAGGGTTTGATCTTGGATCTCTTATACACTAGATGAAGGGTCCGATTTGCAATCTAACATAGTTTTATCAACGAATTTATGCTCTAACAGTAGCATAAACAGGGTTCCCATGAAAAACTATGTTTTTCCTGATTTTTCATGTATTTCTATTTTACAAATATACATATATACTATATAAATCAAGAGATTAAGGCTTACGTCGATTTACTTGGTGTTTATTAGAGTTGCCAGAGCCCTACTCACCGAAAAAAATCAGACTTTTGCAAAGGCTAGGGTTTTCAAAAAGAAACAGCGCGATGAAGAGGAATGAGGGTTGATTGATGATCATGCTATGGGAGGAGTTTGCGTTTTGGAAGAGGGAATGAAATTCTTCCCTTTTTAGCTTTTCCTCCGACGATTTCATCGGCAAAATCACCGGATTAGATAATGCAAAGTGGATAGGGGTGCCATTATCAAAACTGCCCCCTCCTATTTCGTGTTGTGATAATTTACCAAAATACCCCTATAACTTCAACGGCTCATAACTTCTTCGTTTGAGCTCCATTTTTTGCATTCTTTATGGCGTTGGAATCCTATCGACGAGTACTTTCTAATTTTGAAGTTCTTAGGACCAAATTGCATCTATAAATTTTTTATTTAATTTATTTAATAAATTCTTAATTTATACCTAAAATTGAAGATATTACAGAGAGAGAGAGAGTTTTGGAGGGCAATGAAAATTAGAATATATGTATTTATGTCATGATATTTATATATAAGAAAAATTAAAGAGTTTTCTAAGATTAATTTTGAAAATCGTCTTAGAAAACCATGTAACTTTTATAAGACCCTATGGTACATGGTAGGCACTTGATTAATATTCTCTATAACCTACCACTTTCAAACGTATGGTCAAATTGGGATAGTTAATAGGAGCTTAAGCAACATTCTCCGCTATATAGTTGGTAATCATCATAGAAATTGGGATTTACTCTTTCCTATAGCTCAGTTTCCATATAATAGTTTTGTGAATATGTCTATAGGGATGAGTCCTTTTCATGTTGTCCATAGTTACAAACCTAGGTAGCCTTTAGATCTTATTCTGATATCATCTCATGCTAGGGTGTTCAAGTCAGTTGAGTCTATTGTATGTATGGTCTAGGATTTGCATGTTGAGATTACAAAGCGAATTCAAGACGGTAATGTTCAATTGGCAATTGCCACAAGGAACTAAGCTCGAGCTCTCAGGGAGGTTTGGGGCTGTTCTAAAGAAAGCAAACCCGCTTATTGTCATTCCCACGCCACGAACATCAAACACAAAGCTCTTGGATTAGAACGAGATTTGTGGGACAAATTATGTTATTAGGGTTAACTAGGATTTTTATTGTGATCTTATGATATGTAATGTCGTCTAGATATTATAGAAGGAGTACTCGTAAGGTTTATTCCTGGCCTGTTATATGATAAAGATCATAGTTCTTGTAAGATGTTTTTAATAAAATAAAGGGAAATTATCTCCCCGTCCTGTGGGCATTTTGGTACTTATTGATGTGAGGGAGATAAACAAAGTGCTTTTCCGGTTTCCTTTACATTTTTATGAGAGGATGGCCCACATTTGCACCAACCAGTCACAACCACCAATGGATGAACTATTCTTTGTCCACCATCTTCAATCCTTTCTTGATGACAGTCTCCTCTTCTTCTTCTTTTTCTAAGGACTACAAGAGCAAGTTACTTGTACATAGGCCTGGCAAAATATGACATGACATGACACAATAATACAACCTGAACACGACACACATTTGGCAAGTTAGGGTCGAGTCCTATCGTGTTCATATCATTGATCGGGTTAACCTGAAAAATACACACTCAAAATTGTGTCATGTTTGTGTCATCCATTTGGACCTATCTTGTTGACCCGTCTGATACGCGACGTGGTAAAATTTCGTATTGACCTGTATGACACATAACCTGTTAACACATTGTGTTGACCTGTTCTACTCGCGAGTCGTGACATGTTAAACTGTTGTGCTAAATTGTCTTATAAACATCGGACACCTATTTAACTGTCCTATATTCTTTTACCCTAAAAAGGACGGTTTCTGCGTAATAGTCCTATATTTAAATTGATATAGGACAGTTAATAAATAGCCGTCCTATATTTTGTACGTTATATAGGACGGTTAATAAGTAACCATCATATATAATTGAAGGTTTTAATAGTCTGATATTTTTATAAGTTTTATATGACGGTTAATACAAAATCGTCCTATATTTTTATACGTTCTACAAGACGGTTAATAATTAACCCTCCTTTGGATGGTTAATAAGTATGCATTTTATATTTTAAGGTTCTATGGGATGGTTAGTAAGTAACCGTCCTATATTTTAAGAATCTATAGGACGGTTATTTGTTAACCATCCTATATTTAATTAGTTATATAGGACCGATACTAAATACCCGTCCTATAATAGTTAAAATGTATAACCATTTCAGTATTACTGTCCACGTGTCTAGTGTATCCACACACAATTCTCTCCACACACAACCTCACATATCACAACCCTATCTTGAAGCCTTGAACACACCAATCTCCCATAATTAAAATTTTGAAACAAAGCAAGAACACACAAGAAATATACAAAACAAAAATATAACATTGGTCAGTAAGTCTTACATTTCTCAATTGTGAGATTGTAAATTCATTGCGAATGAGGGTTCTCATGTATCTGAGATCATAATACCCACACTTACAATCAGATTTTTGTTTAGGGCACTACACATCAATGTCACCAAAGACAACAGAAAAATTTCAAATATCTTGTCAAATAAGTTCAGGTTTAAAATTATAGTAAAGAGTCTAAAGAGTAGTAATTAATAAACCTTGCCTTGGCCTTCTTCTAGTTGAGTTTTGCTAGGTAGTCAATACCTTCCCGCTCAGCCCATTTATTGTGATGACCAAGGTTTTTCATATGCATTTTTAAATGCAAAACTAATTCCTAGGGCAGGATCGATCCCTATTTGAAAACACTTTTAGAAAACAATGCAATGCAGCAAAGAAATATTTTATTTTTAAACTCATTTTGAAAACCCAGAGTGTCATTGACTTTCATGATGAATAGGAAATTTTGATAATAAAGAAAATTCATAAATGTTTTCTAGGTCTATCCAGTCACAGCATATAGTCCTACTGTAGAAAGTACAGATACATGTCCAAAGGGGTAAATCGTATACGTACATTTATACGTATCTTCTCTTCATTCACTTGATCGTAGCATTGACATTTTTTTATGCTTCTTTTACTTCTTTTGGGCTAATATGAAAAAATAATATATTTGGCTAAGTATTCCTCATACCCAGTAGGTGATCTGATACTATTGTTTTGAAAACTCGTCAGGCAACATGCATAATTCAAGGAACTTTTTATGTAAAACATTAGTAATCCCTTTTTGTGTAAACATGTATATTTGTGCATAAAACATAAGCTCATTGATGCAATGCAACCATGAAATCCGTATGCAAATCTAGTCTTCTAAATATGACTAGAAATCAATAGATCTAAGTAATAAGATTCTCGGCAATATATCAAACCAACGAGTAAAATATAATAATCATGAAACTCTTGAAATAGTCATCATTCAAAGCAGATGCTGGCATCACTATAAGTATCATGCACATGGTCTCTTGGCAAACACATCCAGCCGACTAGTCATGAGTACTCATTTACAATCATCTTAATGCTATGTGCATATCGATAAAACTAAAATCATAGGGTCAACTATGCTCATGATCAACACATAGCTAGAATCGTGTAAGTACGGTATCTGGAGACCCACCCACCATAGTCCTCCACAGCAACTATGGATATGTCCCTGAAAGGGTGTCGTGAACACCTTCAGTGGTCATCCCTGTTTACCACAACAATCAGGGAAGCGACAATGCCTTTTTGGCAGTGATACCATCCACCTTTTTGGTGGTAGAAGCCGGGAGGCCAACCCCATACAACCTCTCAGCATAGTTCCCACCAGGCACATCAGCTTGAAAAATATAAAAATAATGTCCTCTTTGGGTCCCTCACAACTGCCTATGCCTCACAACTGCTTAACCAGCGTCTTTTGGGCACTCCAGCATCTTTTGGTAACCCTCAAGGATATGCATCGTATGATGGCATTATGATATGCTATATATATGATATGGCAACCCTCCATCTCAAGCATCATAAATCAGGCAATTTATGCAATTATTTTCAAAACATGTGAGTAATGCATAAGATCTAGTCATGCCAATGATTGCATTCAAGACCATAATTCATAAAGACAATTCTGCATGCTTGTATAAGAACATCATATCTCAAAAAGCATACTAAATACAGTAATAAAGTCAAGTAAATCAATTAGGGTTTGGAATGCATTTAAAAACTTAGCAGTATCAGACTACCTACATTGATCGTTGTCACTTAGCTTTCACTTAACTCGCGTTCCTCTCCAATGAGAGTCCTAACATACCTTGGTGAGGTCCTGGATATTATTTGGAAATAAGAATCTGAATATTATTTCCTATTTTACAAATCAACAGCTGGATCTATACTATAGGTTATAGATCTCTAATTTGTGGGTTTTTAAAGGTTAATTTATGTAATTTAGGGTTGATCTAGGTATATCGAACTCCTAATATATCATATGGATCCATCTATGAGTTTTGATCACCTTTGATCTTGCCGATCTACGAGATTTCCATAGTTTTTTAGCTATAGTCATATAAAATAGTTCTCTGGTCCTAATTTTCATTGTCTCATTAGGTCTGCATCATCAATACAAATGCAATGGTTCTTTTGGATTGTCAATCAGAATTATGTAGCCTGCTTAATTGCAATTTTAACGTTATGCATCAATGGATGAACAAGAATTGTCTATGTAGGGCTTGTGCGTCATGGTTCCTAGGACACGTGAGGGTCTCGGTCAAATCGCGACTGCACCCGCATGGCTACACATGCCCTAAAGACACCCCAGGGTGTGCGTCCTAGTCGCGCATTATGCGCGTGTGCAGGGCGACCTTGATGGGACTACTTAATCTGGACCATCCAAACATCCCTGCCCCGGATCAACTCCGAGGATGCCATGATGCATGGACTATCCTGGGGTTTTGGGGTCCCACGAATGCAATGGGCAGCTTAGATTTCGCATCCGAGCTGCTCAGGTGGTGGATCTGTAATAGATCCACCGCCCACTAGTTTCACCGGCAATTCATCACTGGTCAAACCATATCCGACTAGATTATGGGGGGAAAATGGAGGGGGAGAAGAGAGGAGTAGAGTGGGGAGTGAGGGCTTACCTAGGCAGTCTAAGAGGGTGCCCATCGCCGGAGGTGCGGCCCTTTTTCCTGCTGAAACCCTAGTTGCTGGGTTTTTGGGTGAAGGCAGTCGGAGAAGAGGAGAAGGATGATCGGGGGAGGAGGACGGGCTTTTTAAAGTCGGTGAAGGCAGTGCTGCCCAATGGCAGTGCCGCCATTTCTTCTAGGCGATGTTGGAAGTCGGTGGAAGGTAGGGGACAACTAGGGGTGTCGTTATCAAAACGACCCCCTGCATTTTTGGCCCTTTTTGTTTTTAAATTCAAATTACACAAATACCCCTTCATCTTCAAAAGCCCATATCTTGGTCATATGAAGTCCATTTTCAGTGTTCTTTGAGGCGTTGGATTCCATTTCGAGCATAGAATCTAATTATATAGGCTTTCCCCACAGATTCTATCATTTCATATTTTAATTAAAATAAAACATTTAATATAGTTAAAGGCATATATTATTGCCAAAATAAATAATCCATATCAATTTAGTAAATAAGAAACATGTAGTGGGTGCACTGGTACCAAAAATAGCTTTAAATTTCTGGTTCATGACATTTATGTCATACACTGCACACATATAATTGAAAAGCATTAGATTATGAATATTATGATAGTTGCCACTTATCAGGTGAGTAGTTATATTATTTAATAATTTCCATCAGGTGTTCTCGAATGTGTGCTCCACAGGAATTGAAAAGCATTGCATGGCCACCATGCACATCTAAAGCTAGCAGCATCCAATGGGACCTATAAAAACAATAATTCAATTATATGTTCTCAAATCTTAATTGATATAGATATTCATGTGTATGAATTATGAAATTAAAATCAGTAAGGCTTAGCCCTTCGCACAACCCATGAGCCTGGGAATGATATCTTCACTTTGTTTGTCCGTGGGCAAATGGTCCAATCGAAAGACAAGAGAAGGGTCAAGGAACTTGTAAATGTCCTTGACCTCTAATCTTTGCAACTTATCATGCAAATACCTGCTTTAGGAATTTGGGTTAATGTGAAATAATTATCAAGTGTTATTAAAAAAGCAAGTAATGTTACTTTGATTTATAATAGTTTTAACTCTAATAAAGTAGTTACACGACGACATACCCTATATAGACGACGATGTGCATGTATTCCAATAGAGCCATATTACATATGACTAAGAGGTCTTCCTTGAAAAGTGGAACTTCACCCACATCGTCTGCAAGCACACCTGCCTTTATCCTTACAGGGCTCATTTCCTTATCTTCATTGGCTAGTATGTACAATACCCTTAGGAATGGAGGCGTGTTAGGTGAACCTCCACCTAATCCCTACACTGTAGATGTAACATTTCATAAATTATTAATGAATATATACAACATATACTGGTATACTAGCATATATAAAAGAAGAGAGACAGTGAGATCAAATTTTATTATATATTGGGATAAGGTCTTGATGATTATGATGATGAAAGTTAAAAGAAACACATGAATTTCATAAAATGCCTCTAATCATTACTTCAAGTAAGATTACAAGTTCTAACCTAGGATAAGATGATAAAACTTTTTGATCTCTAATCATTACTTCAAGTAAGAATCTAAGATCACAAATTCTAACCTAGGATAAAATAATAAAACTTTTTGAGCTTGTGGGCACCTAACAAATGTTTACAATGAGATTAGTGCTTTTCTTTTCCTTCACTTGTTGTATTTTTCAAGTCCACTTGGACTTACTATACCTGTAAAGTTCTTTTGAGCTTACTATATTTCAAGTGCTTTGAACTTGTTAGTTGTTACATTGTTTCAGGTCCACATGTAACATGATACAACTATGCAAATATATAGAACTACCTAGAAAGGTTGGGATGGGGCTACACTAGCCACTACGCCAGAATTTGCTAGTGGGCAGGTTCGCTTCAATTGCGCCTTGTGCTGCTTCTGGTGATCTAACATGTTGCAAACAATATTAATCAATTAACAATTTAGGACGACTTAAAAAATGTAGCAAAAAATGATGTCATGACTACAGTTAGAATATATATACCTTGGAATTGGATATCATTGGTTTGATAAATTCCTCTGGCCAACTCACACGATATCCAATTACATCTCCAATAGTTTCAATGTCATCCCCTTGTATTGGAAATGGAAGAGGAGCATCTGGTTGAATGGCAGCAGTAATGCACATGCGCTTAGTGTGTGGATGCATCAACTTGCCATGCAAGGTGGTAGAACTCATGGGCCGAACCTCGTACAATGTTGTCACAGCTACATAGTTCTTAGATGCATGTAGTGACAACATGCACTGACCCACCTGCATTTGAGAAATAACATATATATAATGATTAATGATGTAAACTGAAAAGGTTACTAAATAATTAAACATTGTAAAAGTAAACATGTCAATAGATACATACCTCATTGATCGGGATATCACCTTCAAGTACTTGCTCTGCCACCTCTTCATTTGATGGAGGAGTGCAGCTATTGTTAGATTGGGGTAGTTGACCTTGAACTTGAGGTTGAGCTTAAGGGCCAACATCTTGACATGAGGTTCTTCTGCCACCCCAGAGTTTCTTCAACAATTGATCTTTCACCTTGCTATATATCTCCACAATAGTTTGCTTATTCCATTCTTCCAATTCTTATAGTGTAGGATCCTTTTATTTAGGGAAGAAGTTGGAAGGAACAACACCGCGACCTTGGCCCCTTACCTGGTCAAGATGCTCATCCTTGTTGCCCATTGCCCTATACAGGATGTCCCCCTTTGTAGCAGTGCTACTAAGAGTCCATGTAGTTGCACTTTCTTGGGTCAACTCTTCCTACACATGTAAATATCATAACATGATCAAATTCCTATTATATATGTAATATTTATATAATGCAATAGTATGAAGGTATAAAACTAGTTAACTAGTTAAAGTCTTAAACCACTTACAACTCTTGATGCAATTGATGCAGTTGTTTTATTAGTAAAGGTCTGGGAGTTATGCCCTTTCGAATGTGCCATTTTCCAAAGAAGTGCATGGTCGATGGGCTCCATTGTCCCAACCTTCTTTTGCTATTAAGAGAGACTATTCGGAGTTAATAAAATAAAATTCTACTATGATTAGATAGAAATGAAATGTCACATGATATACTTACTTCTTGACCCTCTAATCATGCATAGCCAACCCTTGAAAGGTGGTGTTGCATATAATTAGTTGCACGCACCATTTGTCCTTTTATATGCTTTGCTTAGACATCAAAGTAATGTAATCAAAATACAATCAACTATAATAATTACAAGAATTAAAATTTAGCTTGGCTAATTCAAGTTGTGATTACCTCAAAATCAAGAGATAGCCTAAACTGTATAAATTGATTCCATGCTTCTTGGTTAATGAAGCAAGAATACAACTTAGAGACCATGTTAAACCTAGAAGGATCATTGGCATTTGGAAGTATGTACTTCCTTACAAGCTCACTCTTCCATTTCCTCCATTGTTCACCAGCTCTTAGCAATGCTTGCTTCTTGCACTTATCAGACACGGCAAAGGCAAACTAGAAAACAAAAGAAGAAGAAGGTTAGTGACTGCTGATTAGTGAGTAGTGACTTAGTGTATCATATGCAAACAAAAACAATATATAAGGGGCATATTATGTTATATGTAGGAAGAATTTGTATACCTTGATCATTTCCCATATTGTATCTTTGACTTTTGGGGATACAAGTCTCCAATCAGTCACTGAAATTGGCACCGGTCTTCTAATAGTGCAACATATGAAGCTAGCATAAGCATATGCACTACCACCTATCGGTTGGCCTCTACTGTTGAATTCTACAGTTTCTTTTATTCCCTTTGATGATCTCTTATTTATATGGTCCATTTGTGTTGGCCCATGGGCTTTCTCTTGACACTGATAAGTGGTGTTACTAGTGGACATGTGCTCGATAGCCTTGATTGTTCTTCTTCTATGTTGTAACTGTTGTTCTTATTCTACTTCTACCTCTTCTAAGTGTTCTTGTACTACTTCTTCATGTTCTTTTTCTTGTTCTCCTTCTTCATGCTCCATGTTTGCTTCACAAATAAAAATTAAAATGACTACAGTTAGAAAAGTGAAAAGTGAAAAGTGTAAGTGAAATAACTTATGTCATATGCAATCATAAATCATGCAGATCAAAGTTGTATAAGCTTCCAGCCATGCAGATTGCAGATGAAGAATATTGTTAACCTTAACGTTTAACCCTATCTTATGAGATGTACTATAATAAAAGTGTTACATAACAAAAATTGGGCAGAAAATGGTGACATAGAGATTTCAAGAGCACAACCAGGTACCTGATAAACCTCCTTCCATTGCGCCTTATCATTTTTCTTATATTTGTCTTATTCTTCAGTTCTTCTTCTCTCCCCTGTCTCTTTCTGTTATAAAGGATGGTTTTGTATTAACCATCTTGTAGATCCTAAATATAGCAAATTGAATAATTGATATAGCAATAGACTGTAAGCTACTATGCTATAGCCAGTTGTGCACAATGAAATTGAATAATTGATATTGCTTAAGCCTTAAAGCATAAAGAATTTTAGTTGAGGATGAGCTTAAAAAGAGTTATGTAAGTAACTCATTAGTTGTTGAGGATGAGTAAAGAAAGAGTTATGCAATTAACTCATTATTGAGGATGAGTACGTAACTCATTAGTTGAGGATAAGTAGAGAAAGAGTCATGTAATTAACTCATTAGGTGAAAATGAGAATAGAAGTTATGTAATTAACTCATTAGTTGATAATGAGTATGGAAAGAGAAGAGTTATGTAATTAACTCATTAGGTGAGAATAAGAATAGGAGTTATATAATTAACTTATTAGTTGAGAATGAGTATAGAAAGAGTTATGTAATTAACTCATTAGGAGAGAATGAGAATAGAAGTAGTTAATGTAATTACTTCATGAGGGAATAGTAGAATATAAGTAGGTATTACTTAATGAAATAATTAGGGATACTACTTAGTAAGTTAAGAATCCCGATATAGGGAATAGTAAGAACTAAGTAAGTAAAAGTGAAAAACATTACAATGGGTAAAGATGTCATGTATAATATGCAAGTCTGACCTGAAGTCTTAAGTAAACACACATGTATAGAAATAAAATACACCAATAGCTGTATATATATACATGTGTGTGTGTGTGTGTGTGTGTGTGTGTGTGTGTGTGTGTGTGTGTGTGTGTGTGTGTGTGTGTGTGTGTGTGTGTGTGTGTGTGATCTTTACTAAGTGAAATAGTGGAGTTTAAGAGAAGGAGTGATAAATTGCAAAATATGATGGAAATAATGTAGAAATAAATAAAAATATTAGACTTATTATAAACTTTGAAAATAATAATAAATGATAATAATGAATATAAATGTAAGAGTTAAAATTTCTACATAAGAGATAGTAATATGGTAAAATTTTCAAAATACGAATGATATTATTTAGGAAGAATTTTAGGAGATAAATAAGATTAGTAAAGGAGAAGAGTTTGATAATGATAAATAATATATGATATAAAAAAATTAAAGCATGAAGAAGTGATCTTTAAATTTTGAATAAAATGACAAAGAAAATGAGATATAGAAATATATGGAAATGGGAAAATAAAATCCCAAACATATTATAAAAAACAAGTAAACCATGATAATATTTGATTAGCAAACAAATTCTAGTTCATACATATGGTGCAACAATGCCAACAAATATGAATTTACAAAGTTATAAACTATATTGGTATAATAACTCAATTGTTGAATTAGTACAAAAGCTTATCGAGAATTAGAGGGATATTGATATGATAACTCTGGTGAAACTAAAAATAACTATGGATTGTAGTCTATAGTGAAAAGAAGTACATTTGGCATTGATGGTAAAATGATCATGAAAATATAAAAATGTTGACTGATATTACTAAGAATGAGTACCTTTTACTCTACAGGGATGAGTTATTCCCAATCTATTATCATCAATTGGGAGTTAGAAATAAGAAACATTAGTAAGAAATCAAAACAAATCTTGAGTTATATGAGTTGGATAAATGATATTCATGAATTTGATGAAAATGAGATATATTAAATCAATTGTTGATGACATATGGAATTAGTATAAGAAAATCATAAGCATTTATACAATGTATAACACTTACAAAACTTGTTAACTATCTAGCAAGTGTAACTTTGTAAGTAAATGTAGAGTCAGACTAGAGGAAGTAACATTATCATTATAGTCATATGTGCAAGATTAGACGATCAAAGCCTAGTGTAGCTAAGTGGTCCCCAATTAAACATGTCAAAGTTGAGGTTTGGTCTTCAAACCACCTCCTTGATAAGTTTTTTCCATCGCGCATTTTGATTTTGTTTTGCCACCACTGCAAGGGGCACACACATCAGACGTCAAATGTCTGACAACATGTTTGAAGTTTCATTAATTGGAGTTTGGAGGAGGATGTTTGGCAGGTTGGCAGCCTAGGTGGTTTGGCAGACTGGCACAGACACGGACACTGGTAAGTGATGTAACATAAATAAAGGACGATTACAAAATAGCCGTCCTTTATGTTTTAAAATATAGGATGGTTCAGAAATACCAATCCTATATTTTATTAAAGAAATATTCTAAAATATAGGACGGTTATGAATTAACCATCCTACATGTTTAAAAATATAGGATGATTTGTACACAATGGTCCTATATTAGATAAATATACAATAATAACAATACATAATATAGGATAGGATAGGTTTCAAATAAACATCCTATATATACATATATATAGGACGGTTATAATACAACCGTCCTATATTATAGTTATACATACTTAAAAGATAGTTGCGAAATAACGGTCTTATATTTTTTAAACATATATAGGACGGTTTATTGTTACCCGTCCTTTATGTTAGTCAAATTATAGGACTGTTATTTCTTAACCGTCATATATTTTTAATTAAAATAGGACCATTATTCATTAACTGTCCTATTTGTTTCTCCAAATTATAGGACCATTATTCATTAAATGTCCTATACTTTCCAATAATATAGGACAATTATGTTGTAATAGTCCTTTATTTTGTGATATTATAGGACTGTTGTTATCGAGTCATCTATATTAGGTTTTTAATTTACCTTTTATCTACTAACTCGAAGCGAGAGAGAGGAAGGAATAATACATTTTCAGTTTACACTTAGATCTTTTGCGTGAAATGGTGAAACCCTAGCTAGTTTTACACCTCTTTCAGTGTTTTCCTCCCAAATATCTTCAAGACTTCAACCATTCTTGCATAATGAGCAGCACACCTATAGCACCACAAGTATGTGTTTCTTTTTTGTTATTTCTTTATCATTCTGTTTCTCTTTTCATTCCTCACTTCCTTATTAGTAATTGGTGTTTACTATGAACTAAATTTTGCTTGTCAATTGCAATATAGGCACAAGTTGGGAGCAATGATGTTTCTGATAATTTGAATATGCTGTAGGATAATGATGATGATGAGCTTACTGATTTGGAGAATGTGGAGTTAGTTTAAAAATCCAACAAAGGCAAAAAGCATAGGGAGCTAATGTATCTAGTTTGGAACTTTTTTGAACACCTTCCGGTATTAGAAGATGGAAGGCAAAGGTGTAAATGCAAGAATTGCTCTGCGATATATATTTGTGCCAACAAATTTGGTATAGGTAACTTAAAACATCATATAAAGACTTGTCAACGGAGCTTTTCTCGTGATAGTGATATAGCCCAGTTGCTTTTATCTCAAAGTCAGGGGAGTATGTCATTAAGTTTAGATAAGTTTGATCCTGAAGTTTTTCGTGAGTTAGTAGCAACTATAGTTGTTATGCATAATTTGCCTTTCTAATTGGTTGAATATGATGGAATTAGAGCTGTACTAAAATATTTGCATTCAAATTTGCATTTGATTAGTAGAAATACAGTAACAGCAGATATTCTGAGAATATATAAAAGAGAAAAAGGAAAGATAAAAGAGATGTTAGAGTCGGCACCTGGTAGGATAAGTTTGACATCTGATTTGTGAACTTCTTGTATTACTAATGGTTATATAAGTCTCACACACATTTTTTAGATAGTGAGTGGGTCTTACATAAGAGGATATTAAATTTTTGTTTCCTACCACCTCCACATAATGGAATATCATTAGCAGAAAAGGTATACTCTTTATTGATAGAATGGGGGATTTAGAAGGAAAAAAAATCAATCACTTTAGATAATGCTTCTGTTAATGATTCTTCTGTTGAGCTATTAAGGAATCAATTAAACATCAGAAACACTCTTGTTGTGGTGGAGAGTTCCTTCGTCTTCATTGTTGTTATCATATTTTGAATTTGACTATACAAGATGGTTTAAAAGAAATATATGATGCTATTCAAAAATTTGAGAGAGTATCAAGTATGTCAAAGCATCTCAAGGTAGAAAACAAAATTTTTTAAAGTATGTGAATCACATGTCAATTGAGACAAAAAAGGGCTTAAGACAAGATTGTCCTACAAGATAGAATTAAACCTATGTGATGTTTGAAAGTGTTCTTTGTTACCGACATGCATTTTGTCACTTTGAACTAAGTGACTCAAATTATAAGCACTGTCCTTCAATCGATGAATCGGAAAAGGCTACAAAATTTTTGAAGTTTTTGGCTATTTTTATGATGCTACCTGCATGTTTTCTGAATCCAAGTATCCTACAACAAATCTCTACTTTCGTGCAGCATTTGTAATTTATTTGAATTTAACGCAATACATGAGAAGTGATGATGACTATATGAAGTGTATGTCCACCCAAATGTTTGCCAAGTTTTCAAAGAACTAGTCTGAATTCAGCACCATTTTGGTAATTGCATGTGTGTTGGATAATCGATATAAGCTCTCCTTTGTGGAATTCTTGTACAAGAAATTATTTGGTAATAGTTGCTTGGAGTTTGCTCAAGTTCGAGAAAAGTTATTCTCTCTCTTCAACGAATATATGGTTAAGAGTTTCCCTAATCCTTCTTCATCTTTCCCTGTAATGCCCCGAGCATTTTATGCTATTTTTGCATCCATTACAAAAATGAATTGGACATTCTATATGAAAATAACCATGTCAAATGTTTTATTTTATTTAAAATAGTACACAAAGGAATTTATAAGAAAAATTAGTATCATTCGATTCTACTCGAAAAATGGAATCTAATGCCTCAAAGAATACCGAAAACAGAGTTCGTATGAAGAAGTTAAGGGCGTTTAAAGATAAAGGTCATTTCTATAATTTAGATGTAAAAACGAAAAAGGCCAAAAACGCAGGGGCCGTTTTGATAACAGCACCCTCATCTTTCTTCCTCCTCTAGCCGACATTCCAAAGGCTTCCACCACTGCCTCTATAGGGCGACAACAATGGCGGCACCACCATTGGCAGCACCCCCATTCCCATCCTACAAAAAACCCCTCTCCCTCTTCCTCTGATCACCTCTTTTCCCCATCTTCTCCAGCTACTACAACCTAGGGTTCTGGCAAGTTTTTTTTCAGAAAACCCCTCCTCTGTGATTTTTAGCACCGGCCCAGGTCCTTCCTTTGGGCCAACCATTCTTCTCTATCCTTTTTTCTCCATTTTTCCTCTAGTTTCATTGGGCAACTAGGTTTTTCCTTAACGTGTTCTGGCGTATAGGGCTTGGACGACCCAGAGAAAACGTGGAAATCCTCGCCTCTTCCACACCCAGGTACCCTCCTTTTCCTTCCATTTCTTCTTCCCCTCTCTTTCTAGTTTTTCCCCTTCGGTCCAGGCCAGATCCATTGTGACGACCAGGGTTTTCTCATGCATTTTTAAATGCAATATCTAATTTCCTAAGGCGGGATGCATCCCTATTTGAAAACCATTTTATAAAAACCATGCAATGCAGTGGAAAATCTTTAGTTTTAAACTCATTTTGAAAACCCCGAGTGTCATTTGCTTTCACAACAACCAAAGTAATTTTTGAAAAGCTTTAGAAACCATAAATGTTTTTCCCCAGGTCTTTCCAATCACAGCACACAACCCAACTGTAATTAAATACAACTACATGTCCAAAGGGTTAAGAATTTACTTACATGTATAATTGTTTCCTTTTTTATTCACTTGCTCGTAACACTAACATAGATGTCCTCTACTTGTGGATGGAATTATCCTGAAAAATGTTAAGGATAGGGTGAGTATATACTATACTCAGTAGGAGTTTATCGCTACTAATTTTGCAATGCATGAGATGTTTGAAAATCATATGCTCTTTCAAAGCATGTGCAAGTCTGAATACTCAAGTTCAATATCGATATTAAAATCCATTGTCAAACTGAAATACTAACGACTTAAAGGATCACATAATCCAAAATCAAAAGTATCATATACATATATATCATAATATTATGATAAGCATAAGATGCTTCGTTGAATCCAACTCATGGATATCTATCATGGTATGGTCGACCAACCTCATATCATGCCATATGTAATGCAAATAAGTCCATAAACCATAGGGTCCAACTATGCCCACGACCTCCTTGCCGTGTGGTCCCCGGGTACCTGAGGACACTCGGTCATAGCCTCCACGGGACCTATGACACGTCGACCCAGTGCCGTGACACCAGTGGTAGCCCCCTGTACCACATAGAGTCGACGTAGGGACTTGCCTCTTTTTGGGCGTGGTACCCATCCACCTAATAGTGGTAGAGGCCGGGTGGCCAACCCAGACCCCTCGGCATAGCACCCACTGGCTTACTAGCCCAAATCACATAAGATCAAATAAGCCAAAACCTCTTTTCAAAACCTGTCCTCTTTGGGTCCCTCACAACTGCCTGGCCCTCAGCACTCTAGCGTCTTTTGGCAACCCTCAAGGACATGCATTCTTTGCAAGAACTTAATGCTCATAGATCATGCAATGTATGCAATAGTTTGCAAAACATATCTACGCATAATGTATATACAAAACATGTATATGCATAAAGCATTTGTCACATGCATGCTAAACAAGTCGTATACTTAAATCATGTATTTGCAAAACAATCATAGTTCTTTTAAAAGAATCTAGTAGCGATAGAGCACCTACCTGACTAGGTTGCGCTAACCCCTTTGTCCTCGGATGCTCCTGAACATGGTTTGGGGACTCAAGGTTAGTTTGGCCTATCTTTTATGGGTTTTAAAGTAATTGGTCTTATTACTTGGGCATTAGGGGTCCATCCCTATGCCTATGGGTGTCCTAAGGTCCTAATTGGGCCTTGGTATCCTCAATTTTTCAAAGGTTTAGCGGCCACGCGCCACCATCCTATTCTAAGGGTCATGTCCACCTTTGATTGGGACCTGATCAAGGATTTTATAGTTTGAGTGTGTCCACGTCGTCGATACGGACACAACGCCTTTTGCGGCGCCTCAATCGAAGCTCTAGATCTTAAGTTATAAGTGTTTTAGTGTCGCACGTACATAAGCATCTTAAGAATAAAAAAACGGAATGCTAGGGCACTGCGCGTCTGCGTCATGCGCCCCAGCTTCCCTAAGGAATGGAAAAATCCCCTAGCGCTAGCACGCTGCGCGTCTGCGGCATGCGCCTAAGCGGGCTCGTCTGCAAATGCGCTGGGTTTTCCGCCTGACTGTCCCTTTTGCGGGCACGTCCCTAGTCGCGCCCGTTTGGTTTTTCAAACAGAGACGACGTGGGATGTTCCGACTGGAACATCCTGCTCGTTGGGGAACTGGGGCATCCTTAGGACACCCTGATTCGACTCTGTCGAACCAGTGCGGCCCAAGGGACGTCCCTGGGTCCTTGGTGAGTCTCTAGGGCTCCATTTTGCATGGTTTTTCATGCAAAAACCTAGGAAAATTGATCTTAGAACTATGGTGGAGATGGGTTTTGAGGGATCTTGGGCGTACCTGGCTCATTGCTGGGTTTTTCTCCTTATTTTCTCCTCTAGGTCACTGCTCCTCAACGGGTTTTCTTCAACATTTTGGGCTGCCATTAGAGGCGCCCAAGAGCTCTATTTATAGAGCTAAGAAAGGCTTCTGGAGGGGGCTCTCACCGCCTTTGAATGGTGGTGGAGAAACCTCCAAAATGGTGGTGATTTTTCCTCTAATCACCGCCGTTCTAGAACCCTTTAGAGGTTGAAGATAAGGGGTGCCCATATCAAAATGGGCCCCTGTGTTTTTGCAGGGTAAATTCGTTTTTTTGTAAAAATTACAATTTTGCCCCTGAACTTCAAAGGTCCATAACTTGCTCATTTTAACTCCGTTTTGGGTGATTTTGGTCTTGTTGGATTTGTTTTTCCGAGATGCATCTAATGGTACTATTTTTAGGACCAAGTTTCTGGGTTCAGTCAAGGCAAATAGTGAAATGACCAAAATGCCCTTATCTTCAAAACTGAACTTTTCATGGGATTTTAATATTACAAAAATTGGGGTCATTACATCCATGCCGGATCTGGCATAGCTTGGGTGTGCGTGCGCAAGTGAGGCGATCGCGATTCCACCGGGACGTGCAAGCATCCTAGGAATTGTGACGCGCAGGGCCGCATGGACAAAATTGGCTCGTCCGTGATTTTGGGGCATTAAAATTGCAATGACAGAGGTTGTAGGACTCTGATTGATGATCCGAAAGAACCGTTGCATCCATATTAATGGTGCAGACCTAATGAGATTAGAAAATTTAGGATCTGAGAACTATTTAGTATGACTATAGCCTGAAAACTATAGAGATCTTCTAGATCTACCAGATCAAAGATGATCAAAAAGGGTAGATCTATCTGTTAATCTAGAAATCATAATAGTAATCTATAAATGGATAGAAAATAATATTTGAATCCTTGTTATCAAACAATATACAGGATTTTATGAAGATGAGTCAAGGTCGAGTAATGAAGAATGCGATTCAAAGAACATCGAGGTAAGTAGTCTGAGACTACTATGTTTTCAAATACATTTATAAGAATGCTTTACTTGGATTTAAATATTGTATTTTGCATGCTTTTTGAGATATGATATTTTTGTACAAGCATGGGGAATTATGGCTTTGAATGTGATTAGTGGCATAAGCAAATTTTATGCATTGCTTGCATGTTTTGAAAACAAATGCCTAAATTGCATGATTTACAATATATGAGATTTGGATTATCTTTATATGCTTTTTAGTGGGCAGATCGCCGAATGAGGCAGTCCATGGTGGGCACTATGCTGAGAGGTTGTTATGTATGGGGTTGGCCTCCCGGCCACTACCACCAAAAAGGTGGATGGTATCACTGTCAAAAAGGCATTGTCCCTTCCCTAATTGCTGTGGTAAACAGGGACGACCACTGGAGGTGTTCAAGGCACCCTTTCGGGGACAGCCATAGTTCCGTGGAAGTTATGGTGGGTAGGTCTCTAGATACCGGAGCCACACGAGTTAGTTGTGTGCTGATTGTGAGCATAGTGACCCTATGATTTCAATGTGGTTGATATGTATATAGCATTGAGATGGTCGTATACGAGTACTTGTGACCAGTTGGCGTGACGTGTATGCCGAGAGATTCATGAGCATGATACTAGCATTTGCTTGGACTATGACTATTTTAAGAGTTTCATGATTATTATATTTGGCTTGCTGGTTTAATGCATTTGTCGAGATCTTCATATATGAATCTATTGATTTCTATTTTATGATTTTGATCATATTTATATCGTTGAATACTAGATTATGAGAAAGGATTCCATAAATGAAATTGCATCAATAAGCTTATGTTTTATGCATAACTATGCATGCTTACACAAAAAGAATCACTTATGTTTTATATGAAAAACTCTTGGAATCATGCATGTTGCCTACAGTGTTTTCAAAATAGCAGTATCAGATCACCTGCTGGGTATCAGAAATACTCACCCAAATATATTATTTTTCAGGATAGCTCCACTCACGAGTAGAAGAAGCATCAGGAAATGTTAGTGCTACGATCAAGTAAATGAAGAAGAGACAAGTATGAATGTGAGTAAACACTCTACCCTTTGGACATGTATCTATATTTATTTACAGTTGGGCTGTGAGCTGTAACTGGATAGACCTGGGAAGACATTTATGATTTCTAAAATTTTCGAAAACTACTTTGGTTGTTGTGAAAGCAAATGACACTCGGGGTTTTCAAAATGAGTTTAAAACAAAAGATTTACCACTGCATTACATCATTTTTATAAAATGGTTTTCAAATAAGGATGCATCCCGCCCTATGAATTAGATATTGCATTTAAAAATACATGAAAAAACTCGAGTCGTCATAGTTGGTATCAGAGCTCAATTTTATCCTTTCACAGCCAGCCCAGCATGTCCAAGGACATTGACAACTAGGATAATCAAGAAGAAGTAGTCTAAATAGTAGTAGAGGTGATTAGCGTGAGAAATGATATTACTTCACTAAGCATGTCACCATAAACAAATAAGTGAAAAAGGAGATGGGTCTAGCAAATACTTAGATATTGGATGGCTTAAATCCTATCAAAACCATAGGAAATAAGGATTGTTGTACAGTGGTGCAAATAGGGAAACTCATATATGAATTAGATTATGATGAGAATGATGAATGAAGATGTTAGTGAACTTATTGGTAGATAATTCTGACCTGTAATAGATCAATCTCACCAAAGGTGAGAAAATTGAAGAACCTAAATGGTTATCTTACCATCATAAAAAATATTAGAATATGAGTACACTATCACAAGGGATACAATATGAGTATGGTAGGGGATGTAAAAGACAGAATTTGAGAAGAGTGATAAAGAATTTGAGCATAATAGCATCATTAGAAGATTTTGATGATAATCTAATAAGGATGAGAATACAAGATGATACTAGGAGATAACTGTGACTTATCCTAGATTACAAAGGTATGGATCCTAAAGGACTTAACTCAATTTTGGATAACTTAATTGGAGTCTTATGAAGAGTAAAGTGCTATCTAATAATGACAACCTGAGTATAATGAAGCAGATCAAAAGATGTGTACAATTGACATATTATGTGATTAAGAGGAACATAACACGAATATGATAGGGAAATGTATTCAACAGAGTCACCAAAAGATTTTGATGATAATACTAGGGATGACAGATCTGTGATAATAGATTGATCCTGACATGAACTTATAAGAGAAGTATAGCATGACCAAAATGTCAATGACATTATTAAGACACTGTATTAATTTTATTGAGGCTATAGGCAATTAAGGATTTCGATGATATTAGAAAACTTCAACATTTCCTGGAAGTATTAAGTTTCTCCTGTCTGATGTGTAGATCGAGTATATGCAACCACTCAAATGGAGACGTTGATCTAAGTAGACAAAATGAGGATTTTGACCAAATAAGAAGAAAAGAGAGAAAGAGATGGAGATACAACTATAAGTATTCGATGAATATTGAATATTCAAAAGAAGAAGATCATGAATTTACGAAGATACATACAAATCTTTCATCTTGAATCCTATGGGACGGTAAACCAATCAAATTCGAAGGAATAATACTAGTTGAGTTGGTGATTTTATTGTAAAAGAGTATAATAGATATAAAGCAGATGGGATTTAAGACTTTGAGTAGAGTATCAAATTTAAGGACATTAGGCTACAAGAAATTTCCGAAGAAGAATGGTGATCCACTAGAAATGAAATTCTACAAGTGGTTTGATGTCTATATCAATTGTTGCAATTAGAATCTTATCAGATCCATTAGCTTATGAGGAACACCAGTGGATGTAGTCCATAAAAAGGAAAAGTTGATGATATCCTACCTTGCCACTATATGCTTAAATAAAGTTCTATTGAAAAAAGAAACAAGCCAGGATAGCGACTTGTCATTTGTTCAGCAACTAGGGTGTCATCAAGGATCAAGATGATGTCTTGGAGGAAGATTGGAAGAGCAAGTATCTTAAGGCCATCATTTAGTCATTTCCTTTGGTGTACTGTTGACTAAATAAAAGTGTCTCACCCTATTTAATCAAATATGTTAGTATCTATTATAAAGTAGTCTAAGTTACATACTCAAAAGAATGTTATAAGTATTTAGATGTGAGTTTTCCCTAAAAGAAGTTACTTGTTAGACTAAGTCATTTGAGGGTCTGAGGTCAGTTAATTAAACTACGTTATGGAAGAGCTACGAGTACGACGAATATAGTAGCAATTGAGACAGAAGCAAAAGAAGAAGCGATCTAAACCAATGCGAAAGATTTTCCAAACCTTAATAGCTACCATGAGAGGGTGTAGAGGTCATCTTGGGTCTGAAAGATGCTGTTGACTTGGATTGAAAAGAAAACGCAGATAAGCACCGATCGTTGTAGAAACCTTTGAGCTATAATTGATATATCTAGAAAGAGATCAACAGGTAATCGAATAAATTCTCTTTCTATGTCTAAGCAAATGTTCCATGCTTACCTAAGTGTTTTTCAAACTTGATAATTTAACAGCTTCAGCACAATTGCTATGATAGCTATTGAATGAGAATTATTGTTATAAGCTAAGTATGAGGAGGCACTTGAAAGATAAAATTTGAGGAATTGAGAAAACCACTACTTATGATGATACCTCCTAACAATTAAGACTGAATGGTTGACGATAAAGCTTTGAGAAAAGGTTGAACAATATAGTGATGTAGGAAATGAAAGGAGAAAATTTGAGGTAGTCAGCACATTTTAAGGTAATATTTGATATTACCTTGCCTTAAAACAAAAAGTTAGTTGTTATATGCATATACCAAGTACGAAAAATAGATTGAAGGAATTTCCTAAGGACTAACTTTACTAGATTGAGTATAGAACTTTTGGTCTGAAAGGTTACGAAGAAAATCATCATGGAAGGAAATGATAAAGAGGCTAATGACAAAGGATTCAATCATGACTTAGTAAGGGTACTCCGTTATGAATATGAGACTTTTGACATGAGTAGGAACATTGTTGGAAATCCTAATGACCATTTTATGTGAATAGTGAGATAGGCCTCTGGACGAGAACATTTGACCCATGATGATGAATTGACCATTAACATTTGACATAAGTTTGCATAAATTCTTCAAGGAGAAAAGCATTTGATGAATTCAATAATTATGAAACTAGGTATATAGTTAGGACATTTTACTTTTAGTATATGATAGGATCCTCTATGGAAGATACTACTGATTGGCTTTCATGGTTTTATTTTGAATGTAACTTTGGTTGAGGAATCAAGCCACATATGGAAAACGACAGACAGTTGAAATTTGAAGTTAATCAAGGGTTTGGCTTTTATCATTGATATAATTGGAGGACTCATGATACCATATTAGCTATTGATGTATCTTGGGGAAAAACATAAAGCAAAGAAGATAAGAAGCAAAGTTAGACATAATAAAAAGAAAGGTACTTTTTGGGACTCTTACTAATAACATACAACCAACCTTTAGAAGGAGACGTTGATGATGAATAGATCACTAAATGGAAGACAAGAGGAAAAAGAGATTATCCCATGCGATTCAAAATGAAATATGAGGAATAAAATTATATGATCTCAAAGAAGTATGAAGTAAATTATATACGAGTAAGAGAGTATGGTCATCTAAGGAGACTATCCTATACATGATCAGAGGAATATAAGCATCTAAGGATTGGTAGCTATACGAACTACATCTATAAACCGGTGTTGTTAAATTGGCATGCATGAGACTATGTATCAGAGTACGCAGCAAAAGCAGCTCTTATATACTTAAAATAAACAGGTAAGATATACTAACAATTTATATGTAAGGCCTTGTAGAAGGAATTATAAGGATGATAAATTAAGAATATACTTAGGATTGGTTGCACAGTAACGTGAAAGGGTTTTAAGGACACAATTCCTCTACTTACTAACTTGAGGAATTAATGAAGAGACTTATAGGGTTGGAGCAAAAGGAATTTTCTTTGTTCGAGTTCTAAGGGAATCCTCAGGAAGAATATTTCTATTCAAAAGACAGCTGATTTGAAAGTAAGAATTTGTGAAATTTCGAGGACGAAATTCTTTTAAGGGGGTAATGATGTAATGCCCCGAGCATTTTATGCTATTTTTGCATCCATTACAAAAATGAATTGGACATTCTATATGAAATTAACCATGTTATTAACCATGTTAAATATTTTATTTTATTTAAAATAGTAAACAAATGAATTTATAAGAAAAGTTAGTATCATTAGATTCTACTCGAAAAATGGAATCTAACGCCTCAAAGAACCCCAAAAACAGAGTTCGTATGAAGAAGTTAGGGGTGTTTAAAGATAAAGGGCATTTATGTAATTTATATGTAAAAACGAAAAAGGCCAAAAACGTAGGGGCTGTTTTGATAACGGCACCCCCGTCTTCTTCCTCCTCTAGCTGACATTCCAGAGGCTTCCACCACAGCCTCTGTAGGGCAGCAACAATGGTGGCACTGCCATTCCTATCCTATAAAAACCCCCTCTCCCTCTTCCTCCGATCACCTCTTTTCCCCATCTTCTCCGGCTGCTACAACCTAGGGTTCCGGCAAGTTTTTTGCCAGAAAACCCTCCTCTGCAATTTTCAACACCGGCCCAGGTCCTTCCTTTGGGCCAGCCATTCTTCTCTCTCCTTTTTTCCCCATTTTTCCTCTGGTTTCACTAGGCAACTGGGTTTTTCCTTAACGCATTCTGGCGTATAGGGCTTGGACAACCCAGAGAAAACGTGGAAATCCTCGCCTCTTCCGTGCCCAGGTACCCTCCTTTTCCTTCCATTTCTTCTTCCCCTCTCTTTCCGGTTTTTCCCCTTAGGTCCGGGCCAGATCCATGCCGGATCCGGCGTTTCCCTGCTAGAAATCGCTGGTTCCAAAACCAGCCAGCGAAGGAAACTATCCCCCGGCAAGGTGCGTGATGCATGCGCCCTGGGGCGGACCCTGACCGTGCGACTGCATACAAGCTCGATCTCAAGTTCGACTGGGACTCATCTAGGCCTTCGGGAGCTCGTGATGTACGTGCACGGGTCCTAGTTCAACCAGGGCGCACGAGCGCCCCAAGAGCCATGACGCGCGCACCTGCGCCAAAGATGCATTAGCGCGATGCTTTGTAGAACGCACACCGCAGTACGTAGCTTGGGTGTATGCGAGCGCGTGAGATGGTCACTGTTCCACCGGGACGCGCGTCCTGGGAACCGTGTGCGTGGGGCCGCATGGACGAAATTGGCTTGTCCATGATTTTAGGACACTAAAATTGCAATGACGGAGGCTGTAGGACTTCGATTGACGATTCAAAAGAACCATTGCATCCATATTAACGGCGCAGACCTAATGAGATTAGAAAAAAATAGGATCTGAGAACTATATAGTATGACTATAGCCTGAAAACTATAGAGATCTTCTAAATCTACCAGATCAAAGATGATAAAAAAGGGTAGATCTATCCGTTAATCTAGAAACCTAAATAGTGATCTATAAATGGATGGAAAATGATATTTGAATCCTTGTTGTCAAACAATATACAGGGTTTTACGAAGATGGGTCAGGGTCGAGTAATGAAGAATGCGATTCAAGGAACATCGAGGTAGGTAGTCTGATACTACTAAGTTTTCAAATACATTTATCTGAATGCTTTACTTGGCTTTAAATATTGTATTTCGCATGCTTTTTGAGATATGATGTTTTTATACAAGCATAGGGAATTATGGCTTTGAATGCAATTAGTGGCATAAGCAAATTTTATGCATTGCTTATATATTTTGAAAACAAATGACTAAATTGCATGATTTATGATATATGAGATTTGGATTATCTATATATGCTTTTTAGTAGGCAGATCGCCGAATGAGGCAGTCCATGGTGGGCACTATGCTGAGAGGTTGTTATGTACGAGGTTGGCCTCCCGGCCTCTACCACCAAAAAGGTAGATGGTATCACTGCCAAAAAGGCATTGTCCCTTCCCTGACTGTTGTGGTAAATAGGGACGACCACTGGAGGTGTTCACGGCACCCTTTCGGGGACAACCATAGTCCCGTGGAGGCTATGGTGGGTAGGTCTCTAGATACCGGAGCCACACGAGTTAGCTGTGTGCTGATCGTGAGCATAGTGACCCTATGAATTTGATGTGGTTGATATGCATATAGTATTGAGATGGTCGTATACGAGTACTCGTGACCAGTTGGTGTGACGTGTATGCCGAGAGACTCATAAGCATGATACTAGCATCTGCTTGGACGATGACTATTTTAAGAATTTCGTGATTATTATATTTGGCTCGCTGATTTAATGCATTTGCCGAGATCTTCGTATATGAATCTATTGATTTCTATTTCATGATTTTGATCATATTTATATTGTTGAATACTAGATTATGAGAAAGGATTCCATAAATGAAATTGCATCAATAAGCTTATGTTTTATGCATAATTATGCATACTTACACAAAAAGAATAACTTATGTTTTACATGAAAAACTCTTGGAATCATGCATGTTGCCTACCGTGTTTTCAAAATAACAGTATCAGATCACCTGTTGGGTATGAGAAATACTCACCCAAATATATTATTTTTCAGGATAGCTCTACTCACGAGTAGAAGAAGCATCAGAAAATGTTAATGCTATGATCAAGTAAATGAAGAAGAGACAAGTATGAATGTGAGTAAACACTCTACCCTTTGGACATGTATTTATATTTATTTACAATTAGGCTGTGAACTGTGACTGGATAGACCTGGGAAGACATTTATGATTTCTGAAATTTTCAAAAACTACTTTGGTTGTTGTGAAAGTAAATGACACTCGGGGTTTTCAAAATGAGTTTAAAAGAAAAGATTTTCCACTACATTGCATCGTTTTTATAAAATGGTTTTCAAATAGGGATGCATCCCGCCCTAGGAATTAGATATTGCATTTAAAAATGCATGGGAAAACCTGGGTCGTCACATTCTCAATGGCTAGAGGCAGTGCTCTTGATGCTGATGATAAACAGAACTTATCATATAGTCAAGAGGTTTTAAATGTCATGAAGGTAATTATATTTTTAATTATATCTTTCATTATATTTTTCTTAGGATATTAAAACCTACTATGAATTGTCTTACAGTAAGTTGAATAGTATAATTGTATTTGCATTAGGAATTTGATTCATTTGAAAGTAAAGAATGTTCTTTGGCTATGCAAAAATCACAATTGCAACTTTATTTGGATGAACAAAGGTTGCAAGAGTCAAAGCTAGACATTCTTGCATTCTGGAAAGGCAATCAATGTAGGTTGGTTGATTAATAATCTCTTGTCTCATAAAAACAATATTTTTTATAATTTTATTTACATTTATATTTGATTCAAATATTGATTTTAGGTATCCTAAACTTGCTACAATTGCTCGTGATGTCTTGAGCATTCTTATATCTACAGTTACATCAGAGTCTACTTTTAGTGTTGGTAGTTGGGTTCTTGACCAATATAGAACTGCTTTAAAGTTGGATACAGTGCAAGCATTGATTTGTGTAAAAGATTGGCTATATAGATTGAAAGGTAATAATTAATGATTCTATATTTAAACTATATTTTATGTGAGCATAGTAATGACTAATGCATGTTTATTCTATATGATTGTAGACTCTGCCATTACAATTGTCTGGATGAGCTTGCTGAGGAGATTGTAACCATAAGTAGCAATGTAGGACCACCTCAACCAACTGAAGACTCAGGAACAATTCATTTTGATTAATTTGTATAATTTTCATAACTTATATTAATTTGTTGTGTTTGATATATTGATGGAAGTAGATTTCTCCCATGTACTACTTAATCCCCAGTTATTTACTACTATTGCTGTTATTTGATTCATTTGAATCTCTTTTAGGACCTTATGTGAGTGGTATAAAATTCTATATTGCTTCTAAATAAAATATTACAGGAACTTTATTGGTAATTTGGTATGGATCAAGGTTCACTAATAGTCTAACTGTCTAATACTAAAACGTGTCGTGCCAGATGGGTCATTTCTGTTGTAATGAGTCACTAATTATTGTGTTAACCAGTCTGGTCGTGTTAACAAATCATGTCATTTCATGTCATCCAAACATGACTTAGTAACGTAATCATGTTACACGTGTCGTGTCATGTCAATTTTTTAAGAACCGGGTTGTGTTCGAGTCAAAGAATCTTGACACGACTATTAAGCGTGTCGTGTTCGTGTCGACCCATATACTCTCATCGTGCCATGTTTGTGTCATGAACATGACCCGCCAACCCGAATTGCTAGGCCTACTTGTACACTCTCATCACATATACACACTCTTAAATCTAATTTCTGACCCAAAGAGAAACTAGTGATCTGAATTTGTAACCAAATGTACTTCTGAGGAGATGCCGAATTGTCTACGACCAAATGTGCTAGACATTTATTGGCAAGCCTAATAACCATAGTATAAGAACTTACAAAACAACTAGAAACTTGTCTAGATTACTTGCCTGATTGCAATTTTGATAGACACGCTCAACTACCCAAATGACTGAGCATATTTTGAGTGCGGCCAATTTTTCATGAGTTTCCAACTCGACCTAACCTAGTTGAGGTAATTCAATGATTTTTTAGTAGTTCCTTTGGACCGTTATGTTATCCCATTTTTCAACCAAACCCATGATTTTCAAAGAAGAAACAGATAGTCTATTCCAATCTTGTATTTTCCCAGCTTTCCCATGAAATTTTTTTCACATTCAATCAGATCTTTGCAAAAATTTCATTTTGTTTCAAGCCTCCGATTTTATTTATCTTTCGCTTGTACTTCTTTCTTGTTTTTTTTCTTCTTTCCATTTTCTTCTTTCTCTACTTTCTTCTTCTCCTTCTTTTTTATAGAATAGAAGAACAAGAAAAGCTTCCCACGGTTCTTTGGTTGAGGGTTTTAGCAGAGGAAATGAAAAGACAAAAAAGAAGGGCAAAACAAAGGCTGTAGTTATTATCTATCCTAAGTAACATTTCCAAATAGGTCTAGATTAGACCCCTCTATCAGCTGATTGCAATCACTCATCTGTAGGGGCCCAGTTAGACAATTCATGCCCAAAAGTCCCAATTACATTAACTAACTGTAAGAGCATTTAGTAGTCTATTTTAGGCTCCAAGATAATTTTGATTAGGATGAACAAAATATAGAAGGTTTTTGTATCATGGCGTATCCAACATGTGCCCCAAAAGATCGAAGCTTTTATTTTGTATTTCATTGTTAATGGTAATATATATGCAATAACAACAGGTCATTATTTTTTCAGTTAGAACATGTGGGCAAAAGTGGGACTGAAACTCACTGTTTCAACAATCCAAACCGTTCATTTGATAATGTGAGCTGTGAACAAGTCATATATCAAAGTTCTCCACATTATACGGTTCCAAGCATTCATCTATTTTGTCGGATAGATGTTGATAATACCATTGTTATTTATTCTTTTTATTCTCTAATCGTCCATTTGAAGGCCATAAGTTAGGACCTTCAAATAGTTATATGAACTAGACTTTGTTGCATATGGCTAGTACATAACACAAGCTACCAAATGGATGATTTGTATCATCTAAAGAACGGACTCCACGCTTTGCATGCTCAAATTATGCATGTGAAAAATGCAAATCTATTGCATAAGAAGTTTGTGACAATTATGAGTCTTGTTGTTTAAAGAACAATATTACCATAGTAATTTATAACGGACCGATTGGCAAGGGCCTCTAACTCAATAAGCCAAGTTTACCTAATAAGTGGATTCACTTGATAAATATGAAACTCAAGAAATTAGAAACAATTACAAGTATAATACTCATAATAATAATGCAAATATTTTAATAACTTATGTAAGTTAAATTTACTTAAATGAACGGAATTGGGATATAGATGGAATATAATAAAACAGAGCCACTTTAAGGTTTCCTATTTAGAAGTATTAAAATCTATAATTTTATGTTTTCTAATATACTCAGTTAAAATGTTTTTACTTTTAAAACTTAAATTATATGTGCACGAGTATTTTTCGAATTCTTGTCAAGGTTTGGGCTAAACTTTGGCCAAATAGAGTTTTCCAGTTTTTAAACTATGCATATAACAATTTTGTTCTTGCGAACCAAGGAACAAATCCAACTCCTTAATTTAGTTTTAAGATCTAATGCCTTCATACTATATAACCAAACCCCTTGATTTAGTTTTAGTTCATGTTTTATGCGTTGGCCGTTAAATTTTGAAACTTAGAAAGGCTAATGAGGAAAGTAGCGATGATAGTATGTCCGTGGTCTTCTATATTGTTGTTTTGCGAAGTGAAGAGAAACGACTGCTTGAAGGATCTGATGGCTGCAATTCATGGCCTCTCATAATCAAAGCCTGTAGCATCATTCTAAAATTTAACCCCGGCTAAAGAATATTTGTGTCATTATAATGGTTTAAGGGATTGCTGGACATTGTGGGCATTTGTTATGAAGGTGGAAAGCTCTCAGAAAAACTAAATTATGGCAGGCGCAAACACCAAGGGAGTGCAACTATAAGTCTTATAACAGAAAGGCATGGGAATGTCACTGTCCAAAAAACAATAGAGACAATATTTTATTTACAAACTTAAAGTAAGGGTGCATATGTAGGGGAGCCTTGGTGCAACAGTAAAAGTTGTCCCCTCCAAGCACATATACCATGAGAAAGAAAAGCCGGTTAATTAACCATAAAAACGCAGTCCATAAAAGGGTGGAAGCCATGGAATCCACTCCATTCCATCTTGACTACCTGCTCCGAATCGCGGCTTTTGGAGTAATGGCTTCCACGTTGATAGAAGTATGTATAAAATTCGTCCTCTTTCTTCTAGTGGCATTGAAGTCTTAAACTAGATCCTTGTACTCTGAACTGCCAATGTTAACAGATCATGTGGGCGTTGGTGGTCGTTATGTATGGATGGAGCAAGTTCATATGATCGCAGTCAATTTCTTTTGCTCATTTATAATGCTTTATAATAGATTAGGCGAGTGATATAATCAGCCTTTACTTTTTATTCATTAGCCCTCCATCAACGTTTAGGATAAAACTCTATGTAAGCTCATATATATATAAAGATCTAAGCCGTTCAGAATATTGGCCTTGACTTAATATTTCATGTTCCTAAATTTCTATGTATTGGTTAATCTGGGCAATTGTTTTCTTGAGTTGTAAAATCTGGGCTCAGCCAGAGTTATAGGCCTCTTACCATTTAGTAATTGTCTAAAGAATTACAAATAGGGGCCAGTTATATCACTTTCCAATAGATATGTGTCGCTGCCCTTTTTTAGGTAGATTGAAGCTCCCAGTGGAATTTGATTCTCCACTACCACCTAAATGGAAGCGACTTGCAAATCAATTGCTCCTGGTTGCTTCTTCCTCTATTGATTTGCCAGGAGAGAATGAAATCTATTTACAACGATGTGCATATCACGAACCTAACCAGCACGCGCACTTATCTGAGTTGGAATAAAGAGGTTTAAAATAGAGTTTAATAGGAGGAGAATCATAGCGTGGTACCCACAATATGCCTCACTTTTGACTGATGGACCTGCCAAAGGGTGATCAAACCATTCATCCAAAATCTCTGGCTCCAAATATCTTGCATGCTATGCAGTAACGTAATGAATGACTATAACATCCAAAAACTGTACCTGTTACTCTTTCAATACGAACCGTTCTTTATACAATTTTCCTACGTTCATGCTTTATGAAAGAAAGTACTTTTGTTTTAGTTTTTTAATCATGCAATCTTTGTAGGTTTTGTGGCAAAAGTCAGCCAAATCAGGAGACTTCATCTCAATGGGTTTAATCAACCTTTACTAGGCCCATTATATAAAAGTGGGAGCAGCAGCAGAGCGCGTACTATGCTATCATTCATGTTAGTAGGAAACTTTTTGTCAACACATTTAGCTTTACTGGCAGAAGTAGTTTACTGGCCGATACTTCCGCCATTAAAAGTTATTCTCCAATAGTTTATGCTCTTCTACCCTTTTGGTTTTATACATTTAGGAATATGCTACTCTACTTTCATTTTTTTTACCGCATTTTGGTAAATCTCTCTCTTTCTATGAGGAGAGTTTTCTTTATATTAGTAAGAATACGTTAATTGAGAGACCTGCTAGGAAAATGTAAAAATGTGACACTTTAGAAACGAGACATAGATAGGACCTCTTCACCTTGTTGGGCCCATTATATCTAGGTAACCTGAGAAAATCCATGTTCATCGTATTCTTCTAACAGTTTCTTCGGTCCAAAGTTTGAATGGTAAGATTAATATATCCAAAACAAAAAGGTTAATCATCTGATCATGAGATTTTGGGGTCTTCTGCCTAATATAAGGTAGATTGAACAACGTGAATGGATAAGATCATACAAATATGACATGTCAAACTTAATTTTCAAAAGAGGTTACTTTTTGTAAGCATGATAATATATTTTGTGAGGCCCACTTCAAACTTTTATGACATCCATTAACACCCGTAGATGAACATTAGATGGAAAGACTTACGATGAATTTTTTCTGAATAGTTGAAGGGCTAATCTATAAAAGTAAAGCTTTAGGATTAAAGTATAAAAAATAGTTAAGGATAGTAAACTATAATTTTTCCTCTCATTTTTTTTTATTTATTTTTTTAAAATTAAACCGTTACCATCTAAAAGTCAAGATGACAGCAAGCATTTGTAGCTGTCTTTTAAATTAGCTAGCAAATATACTTATAATATAATAAAAATTCCAACAGGTATATATTTGATAGAAAAATCATTGACAAATTAAAGGCTTAGAATCATCTAGCAGTGAAAAGGTTTAGGAATGAGTCACTCGCAAAGGGATCTAGGCTAACATATGATCGTTTGGATCATGGAAATAGTAGGTCCCACCTATACTATGTTTACCACTATTTTTCAAGTGAAAAATATATGCTTCCCATAATATAAGATGCATTCCTTTCTGGTTGTATTAACCTAATATGTTTTCTTCTTCTTCTTCTTCTTCTTCTTCTTCTTCTTCTTTGTTTGATTTCTACCCCCACCATGATACCCTCTCATCTATTAAGTAGAAGATAATATTCTCTCTCAACTTTCTCTTGCAATACTATATGAGATGCAGGTGAAATATCACTCTCTCTCTCCATGGGAATGCCATTGGGTTTTGTGCTTCCCTCTCTCTTAGATCCTATTTTCTCTTGTGCCTATATCATGTGATCACTTAGCAAAGAAAAGTGAGAATCCTACTACGTTCCCCAACAGCTTTCTTTTTGGGGCTTCAACTTTTGCTTATCAGATGAAAAAAGTCTCTCTATTGTCCTTATCTAATAAGTCAAAACCAAATATGCACGAAAACCCTTTTTCATATGTCATGGAGTATATAAATTCTAGACTTTTATGTTTAGAAGATGACTTTTGAAGATTCATAAGGGGTTATCTTTATTGCATGTTGAAGGTGCTTTCTTGAAAGATGGAAAAGGTCTTAGTAACAGGGATGTTTATGCTCATATGAAGGGTAAGGGAGGAAAAATAAGAAGAAGACTACATTTCTATTTTTAATAGTAGTAGTAATGGAAGACCTAATGGTACACATTCCTGGCTTTGTTGCAGGAAAAATCCAGGACAGAAGCAATGGTGAAATCGTCATTGGTCATTATCATTGGTTCTTGGTAATCTATCATTACAAGTTGTGTCAAACTTATAGTGCCTATCACTTTATTCCCATTGAAAGATGGCCTGTATATATGTAGATACAACACCCACCATATGACAATCCCAAAATTCAATGCTATCTTGAACTTCAAAAATAACTAAGATAGAGTTGAATTTTAGAGTACTTATATGGTGGCTGCCTATATTTTCACTCTGATAAGAAAAAACTAGACCCACTATTTCTTATGATCTAACTCGTTTGTTAAGTAGAGGCACCAATCTATGAATGAAGGATGCAGGAAACTTGAATATGTAGAGTGTCATGCATCAATAAAATGCATTAGACAGTGAAGAATTTGTGATGAAACCTCGAGAGACAAAGGGTTAGTGTTATCACCATCATCATCATCAAAGCCTTATCTCGATTAGGGGTTGGCTACATGAATCTTACTCCTCCATTCACCTCTATCAAATGCCAGCCTTGCAGCCATTTTATAGAATTTTTCCTTTTAGTTTGAGTAATACCCACCTATCACAGAAAACTTCAGAGTTACTTCTCCATTTGTACCAACCCATTTGATTTCTTTAGTTAACATCTCTCTCAAAAGCAAGTACATTACACTTGCAAAGTTGAGAAATGAAAACTCAGAATTAGAGTGGGATGCCAAGAGAAATTGCTTCCTTGCAACTCCAGAGATCATGAATACCCACTTGCAGGTAATGCACCACAGCAATACTATAATAATATACATTACCTTTACAATGCCTTTACAAATGTGTGTGCATGTACAGTCGAATTCGAAGGCTCGTTGCTTATTTGGGAGGAACTTATGGAACTATGAACTCCTGGAGATGGTGTTTGGGGGGAGTAGTTCCACGAGAGAATTTTGCTCGAGGATTAATAATTTTGTAGAAGATGATGCACTCTGTGAATCAAGCATGGCCGGCAGTCGATATACACAACCAGTTGAGGAAGTATACAGACCAGATATGTCAAATGTGGATGTTGATGCATTTGACTCACAGGTCTCATATTATGCGAAGGAAGTTCAAGGCGACAATGATGGATTGCACCCACAAGATCCATCTGAACACCTTCCACAACCCCCTCTCTGCCAAGCTACCTTTATAAGATCATCCTCAATTCCGTCCTCTAGAATTGTTAACCCGCAGCGAGTGAGAGGAAAAGGAAAGCAAGCTGGTCAAGCATCATCCTCAACATCTAATGATCCCCCTCCATTCATTGATCCTTCCATTATATCTGAGACGACCTGGGTTTTCACATGCATTTTTAAATGCAAAACCAATTACTAATGCGGGATCGATCCCTATTTGAAAACACTTTTATAAAAACAATGTAATGCAATGAAAAAATCTTTTATTTTAAATTCATTTTGAAAACCCTAAGTGTCATTTGCTTTCAAGATGAACAAAGTAATTTTTAAAATTAAGACAAACATATATGCATCCCAGATCTACCAGTCACAGCTCACAGCCCAACTGTAATAATTACATATATATGTCTAAAGGATAGGTCATATACTTACATTCTTACTTGTCTTTGTCCTCGTTCACTTGCTTATGGTACTAACATCTCCTGATGCTTCTTCTAATCCCTTTGAAGCTAATCTGTAAAAATATTATATTTAGATGAGTATTCCTCATACTCAGTAGGTGATCTGATACTACTATTTTGCAAACATGGTATGCAACATGCATAATTTCAAGAGGGGCTTTCCATGTAAAAAAATCATGCAATTCCTTTTCGTGTAAACGTGCATATTTATGCCTAAATCATAAGCTCATTTATACATTTTCAACCATAGAATCTTTTATTGAAATCTAATAATCAACAACATAAATATTACAAAAAGTATAAAGTAGTAATCAATCAATCCATGTACTAAAATATTGGCGAACACATTAAGCTGACTAGTCAAAGTCATTGATTCATAAAATAATTATTATTATAAAATTCTTAAAGTAGTAATTGGTCAAAATAGATGATAGCAACTCAAACCCACTATAGATATCATGCACATGGGTCTCTCGGCGAACACATCAAGCCGATGGGTTGGTGACCACATCAAGCCGATTGGTCATGAGTACTCGTATATGACCATCTCAATGCAATATGCATATCGATATCAAAACCAAAATCATAAGGTCAACTATGCTCACGGCCAAAACCTATTCTGAAATCATGTGTCTCCAGTATCTAGAGACCAGCCCACCATAACCACACAATGACTATGTATATGTCCTCGAAACGGGCGCCATGAACACCTCCAGTAATCGTTCATATTTACCGCAGTAGTCGAGGAAGGGACAATGCCGCTTTGGGCAATGATACCTACCACCTTTGGTGGTTAAAGGCTAAGAGGCTAACCCTATACATAAACAACCTCTCAGCATATTGCCCACTAAGCTCATTAGCCCAAAAAATATATATACATATATTCCAAATCTCAATCATCATAAATTATGCAATTTATGCAACAAGTTTGAAAACATGTAAGTAATGCATACATAAAATTTATTCAATGCAAGCAATCACATTTAAGACCATAAATCATGAAGACAATCTGCATACTCGTTATAAGAATATCATATCTCAAAAAGCATCTTAAACACGGTAATAGAGTCAAGTAAATCATTTAGATTTTGGAATGCATTTGGAAACTTAATAACATCAAACTACCTACAAAAATCATTTAAGCTCAGTTGAAAACTTAGTAGCATTACACTACCTACCTCAATTTCTCTTAAATCACATTTTTCTTCAATCGAATCCTAAATCACCTTTGTGAAGTCCTGGATATTATTTGATAACAAGAATTCAAGTGTCATTTTCCATTCTCTATAGATCATCAATTAGATTTAAAGATTAACAGCTAGATCTGTCTTTTATGTTATAGATCATTGATCAATGAATTTTTACGCTAGATCTCACTTAAAAATCTAATATTTAATGGTTAGTTTGCCTTCAATAACTTTTATGTCATCAAGATCTTGTAATTGAACAGTCAGATTCTCATAGATCACCTATCTTGATGCTTAGATCAAGTTTGTACTTGATTTGGATGATCATATCTATAATTCAAAGGTTGATACATATAGTTTAGGGTTGATCCTAGAATATTGATCTCCTAATACATCTAATGGATCAATTTATGAGATCTGATCATCTTTGATCTTGTAGATCTGTGAGATTTCTATGGATTTTAGGCTATGGTCATATTAAATAATCCTCTGATCATAAATTTTATTATATAATTAGGTTTGTGTCATCAATACAAACACAACAGACTTTTCGGATTGTCAATCGAAGTTACATAGCCTTCTTAATTGCAGTTTTAATGTTTCAGATCAAATAAAAGATCCAGATTAGATCTCGAGATCCAGAACACAACAAGACAGGCCATGCGCGTTAGTGTTCCTAGGACGCGCGTGCATCCCGGCTGAACTAAGATCACACCCGCACATCTGCATGCTCCCAAAGGATGCTCCTGGATGATCATTCTTGTTGCACATTACGCGCTGCATCCTAGACACAGATCCATTTGGTGGGATTGAGATGATCCAATCAGGACCGTCCCATCAAATTCATCTCTGAGCATGCATAGGATCATCCAAGTTTCTCTGATTTTCACCCTTTCTAGATATTTGGGGCCCACAATCTCATTAGACGGCTCAAATTGTCCATCCGAGCTATCCTAAAGATGGTTCCCATCAAATTCATTGGATCTATTTTTCACCAATGATATTCTGGCTGGGGAAAGCAGATCTATCATGGATTTAATTTGGTTTCTATTGGAGAAGAGAGGAACGAAGAGAAAAAAGGGGAGAAGAAGAACTTACCAGGGTCAGTTGGAGGAGTGAAGCCGGAGGTTTTCGATGGGTGTAGCGGTTCTATGTCCGTTGGAAAAAACCTTGGTTGCCAAAAAAATTGAAGGAAGGGGAAACCCGATTGTCAAAGAGAGTAGAGGGAAGAAGAGAGGGGAAATAGAAGGAAAAGGCTCCTAGCCTTTACCGAAGGAGGAAAGAATAGAGGAGAAAGGTCTCCGGCGAGTGTAGGTTTGTTCATGCCCACCGGAACCCTAGGATGCCTAAGTTGGTGGGGTATACAGAGTTGTTCTTGGTAGCCGGAGGAGAAGGGCTTTTTTATAGCCCGTGAAGGAAGTGCTGGCATTTTTTCCAGCACTGCAAAGGCTGACCAGAGAAAGGGGACGGCGCCTGCCACTTTTTCAGAGCAGATGCGGGGTGACGCATCAGTTATGTGGTGATAATGAAGGGGGTGTCTTTATCAAAACGACCCCTTCAAATTTTTTAATCCTTTTTCTTAATATTTAAAAAATTACAAAAATGCCCTCCAATCTTCAAATGCCCATAACTTTATCATCTGATCTCCGTTTTTAGCATTCTTTATGTCATTGGATTCCATTTTTTGAGTAAAAGTTGATTATAGGATATTTCTGCCAAATTAGATCTCTAAAAATCTCACTTTCAATATTCCAAAATATGATTTAAAAATTTAGGTTATTACAATATCAATGCTAGAAAGACTCGTGGGTATAAACAACACCTCGTGGATGATTGCATTAGATACTTTGGAGGGTCTGACTGAGATAAAGAAAGCTAAGAGGTATAGTATTTTGCAAAAAATGGACCTAGGCATCACAGAGGGTTTTGCTCTTTGGTCACAAGAGAGACAATTGTTGTGAGGATGCACCTGTAGGTGATTACACTTTCTAGAGAACCTATGTTGCATTTGACCCACATTTTTGGTTGATGTTGTACGAAAATTTTTAGTGTGTATTTATATTGGACCTCATTGGTGTTATTTATTCCGGTTAGTTATATATTATTCCATTCATTGAGACTATGGATATTTATTCACACTTTTATTTTGCTGTCATTATATGATTTCAACCATTAATTATGAAAGGGTGATGCATTGATATATATATATATATATATATATATATACCAGAATATATAATTTTCATGGTTGTAAATATTGATTATTAAGTGTAATGCCTCACATGCATAAACTGTGAATTGTCCAACAAACAAAGGAGACTTTGTTGAAATTTTGATAAAATATAAGCAAAATATTGGTAGACAAAGCACAACATTTACCCATCACTACTTTTATTTGTGATAATACAAGGCAATGGGCAAAGAGGGACAGTGCAGTGCTGCATGTAAAGATGAAGTACTTTGGGAAGTGTATAATGGGGTAAGCACGATTGCATCACACATTCTTAGACAAATTGAGCAACTTGAGGAGGGTACCGCGCTGCATGTGCAAACACCGCGGCCTATGTGTGCAAAAAAATTTCTCGAGGTTACGAGGAATTTCAACTAGTTTATGAAGAAACTGGGACTAAATTCCAAAAATTGTTCTGAATGCACCAGTTTCAATTTGATAAGTTTGTTAATATTTTTTAGACCACCGACCTCAAATCCAACACCCGTTGAGTAATAGTGGAGGAGATGGTGGCAACCTTCTTAATGATTGTCGGTGAGGATTTGAGGTATGAACGAGCAAGGAAGGATCTTTTTAGGTCCACTTATATCATTAGTACCAACTTCCACAAGGTCCTTTGTGCAATGTTGCAGTTGTACGATCGCTTTATAGCTCCTCATGCAATAGAGGACCACCTAGAGATTTCAAACGATTATTAGAGAGATAAGCATTTCATAGTAACTCTATCTATCTTTTTTTATCTTCAATACGATAGATTGGGACACTGCACACTTAGCATTCAATATGTCATTTTAATGACAAGGTTGCATTGGAGTTGTAGATGGACATTGATCCCAGCTACGGTTTCTAGTGTAGGTCCTCGCAATTTGTCAAAGTGGCGTAATAGGAAACAATTCATTGCACAGAACTTTCTTGCATGCTGCAATTTTGACATGCAATTCACATACGTGCTTGCTGGCTTTGAGGGGTCTGTGTATGACTCTGCCATGTTGAAAGAGGCTCTTACAAGAGGAGCACAGTTGACAATTCCTGATGGTAAATCCATTATGTGTTTATTATGTTTACATTTGTAGGTTCTACCTGATGTGTTAATGGCTTATGCATTTATGGTACAGGAAAATACTACCTGGTTGACGAGGGTTATGCAAATAGGTACAATTTCTTGCCCCTTATCAAAAGAATAGGTATCAAGTAAAGGAGTTTGCCCAAGGAATGTAGCAACCACAAAATGCCAGGAAGTTATTCAACCTTAGACATGCATAGTTATGGAATGTAATAGAGAGAACATTTGATGTTCTAAAGGCTAGATTTCCCATTCTCAAGACTGCACCACCCATTCCTCTTAGGACATAGATTAATCTTGTCAAGGCATTATGTGCTGCACAATTTTATGCATCAGGAATGCATTATTGAGACGTAGCTGGTAGAGTAGATTGGAGACAATCCTGAGTCTCAAAGTGATGATGACATGACGATGACAATGACAACTATAAATTGAGTAGTCATTTAGAGGATGAAGTTGTTGTGGATGTAGACTTGGAGAGCATGAATACCGATATGCAAGTGTGCATTAGGATGAGATGGAGATGCGGGGTTTACAAACAGTCTTGATGAGTGAAAATAATTCACAGAGCATCCAATTGTGCCTTACCCAGGAGTTTGCTCATTGAGATGATGTTGTTTGGTGCTTCCATATCACAAAAACTATGGTTCGATTATGTTCATAGAAATAGCCAGTAGATGTGTAATCATGATACAAAAAATGTTATATTGAAACTCTTCTTTTAGGATGTACTACTTGACTGTTGTTGCTTGAATGCTTATATGAATTGTATGTACTTCTTACAGTGCAAAATATATGCACATGATATCTTCTTATAGGAATGGAGCAAATCCTTATGTGCATGCAGTCAAGGGCCTATGCTACTACTCTAGTGCGTTCAAAGCCCAATTATCACAAGTGGCACTTTCGTTGTCCTGCCAATGAATAACACACAGGATGGTTTATCTATCTTGATAAGTACATGCCAGTTGAGCAACCACCCTTACCACCAATTGGGACGACAATGCATCGAAGGGAGTAGTTTGATTGGAGATTCAATCAAAATGTGGTGTCGAAGTCTGCTGATGCATTATAAGATGGAGGGAGCGACCTTGTCTCCATCGTATTTAATTCCCCGTTGTCATCATTTCATGCACTAGCATATGTCCTTTGTGGACTTCTACTTGTAATTATCATTTTTATGATTGTGTCTATATTTATGTAAAACTTATCTTAAAAACTACATTTACTTTGTTGGTTCCACAATATGCATAGCTAGTCTCAAAGGAGATCGAGGTTGTCAGTCTAAGTAGGTTTAGACCCAACTTTTGTCGAGATCATTTTTCCTGTAAGCTGTTTCTATGTACTTTACACTTTTAATTTTAGTAGAGAGTGCTTGTGATGTCAGAGCTTGTGCTATTTACAGGTCAGGGCAGCCTTCTTATATAGATTCATGGGTGAATCAAGTGACTTGGGTTTCAAGTGTCAACAGAACTACATACTACTAGAATGTCTCATTAATTCAATATACATCACTAATATTCAAAAGATTAAATTTAGTGATTAAATTTGGATTTATTTTCATATTACGTTGGATTGTACCATATTGCTAAGTTGAGTATGTTCCCTGTGTCTTGCTTTTTGGAAGTTGTCTTGGATAAAATTCGTTACTCAAGAGTATGTAAGTAATCTATATCTGAAAGCAGGATTTATGTAAGCAATCTATTTTTGAAAGGCTTCCTTGCAGCTCTTGTAGGGGTTTGGAGTACCTCTCTCCAACAGTATGTAAGTAATCTATTTCTGAAAGCAGGATTTATGTACTTTAGCTTCAATTAGCTATATGGGATCTCACTGCACTCTTTTACAAATTTCATTCATAGAGGCAAAACTTCTCCTTGTTTTCCTTCTTGTAGATGGCTTTCTATGTCATGTTTAAGAAGTTCCATGAATTTGAAATGCTAGCTTTCATTTGTCACCATTGCAAAAAATTGCAATATGTGTAGAGACTTTGAGCATTTTATATTGCCCAATTAGTAGTGCTTGGTCTTATTTTGCCATTTTGATGAAGTTCAGTTGTTACAGACAAAATTATCTATCTTTTGTTGTTATAGTACTCTCCAAATGGCTTCTTAACTCACTGTGAGAAGGGACATGCATGTGGATATGCATATGTCTTAGCCAAAAACTTTTCATTTTTATATAAACAAATTAGTTAGTGTAATATCCTTAATTTTTTGTATAAATTAAGAATTTGTTAAATAAATTAAATTACAAATTTATAGATGGAATTTGATCCTGAAAACTTAAGAATTTGAAAGTGCTCATTGATAGGATTCCAACGCCATAAAGAACACAGAAAACGGAGCTCAAACGAGGGAGTTAGGAATCGTTGAAGTTATAGGGGTATTTTAGTAATTTGGCAGAAACATAAAACACAGGGGCCCGAATTGATAATGGCACCCCCTTCTTCTACTCGCCTCTACCGGATCCAGTGAAATCATCAGAGAAACCAGCAAAAAGAGACGTGAAGGGAAGAGTTTCTCTTTCCCTTAGACTCTAAGGCCTATATCTTTCCCCCCCAGGCGCCAAAACACTCTACCCTGCCCATTTTCACTGAGTTTTACTCTAAGCCCTAGCTAAGAAAAAATTCAAGTTTTTCAGCGAGTGGAACTCCAGCAACGTCCATCAACGCCTAGCCAGATGAGGTAAGTCCTAATCCCTTAAATATTTATTTATTAAATAGGATGTATAAATAGAAATACATTAAAAATCAGGAAAAACCATGTTTTTCTTGGGAACCCTGTGCACGCTACTATTGGAGCGTGATTTCATGGAGGAAACCATATATGTTTGCAAATTGGACTGTCCATCTAGTGCATTATAAACCCAAGGATAAACCCTTTAAATTTGGGAGAGATCTAACAGTTGGTTTCTCTAGAAAACGTGAAAACCAGTACTTAGAGAAGTTTTTCGGAACTTGGAAAAAATCATTTAAAAAACATAGTTTTTGGAAAAATCAATGTAAAAGGAGGGTAGAAATGAAATCTAGACAAAATTCTAAGAAAAACGGAGCAAAAATTGCAAGATTTGGACGCCCATGGGCTTGCCGGAGAAGACCGGAATCCGTTCGTCTTCTTCGGCGGTGGTGACCGCATTGGCGCCCTGGCACTGACGCCGGGACGCCCAGCAGGACGCCTGACGGAACCGCACGATGAGCACACACCTTTGCTCACGCGCGTAGCATCCAGGCGTGGGGGAGCCCCTGCGCGGGCTGTCTTGGGAAGTCGGGACGCACGGCATCCTGGCGACCGTGACGCACGCAGTGGTGCATCACGGTAACGAGGACGCACTCGGCGCGTCCCTGCTAAGCGTTCTGAGGCCAAGCGTCTTCGTGATGCCGATTTACGTCAGTATGAACTGGCGTAAACCAACGCCACTGGTGTAAACCACCTGTGGTGGTCGGTCAGCCCCATTTTGTGAGTATTTTCACTAAAAATTGATTTTTGGGAGCTATAGGAGTCCAAATCATGATCCGAAAGAGGCGTTGTGACTGTATTGACGACGCGGACCTAGTTTTAACTTAAAAACTTATAAATGACCACTTTTAATTTAGAAAAAAATTTAAAATAGTAATGTGACATGTACAAGTGCCCTTGATACCAATTAAGGGGATTATTAGCAAGCTAAGTTGTCTCACATTGAGGTAGGTGACGATAATTAATGTTTTGCCTTGATTTTAAAACTATGCATAAACATAGCATCATGCGTGATTGTGTTTTTAATTGCATTTATTATTTGCCATTGATTTCATGAGACTTTGAGTACATTATGATTATTACAAATTGAAATCTTTTATTGAATAAACTCATGACAAATGTTTTTATGAGCATGATATTAATTAATTATGCTTAAATAAAAACTTCTTTCTTATTATATATTGGAAATGCATGGATTAGCATGGAAATAAGAATAAAGGCTTGTTAGTTGGTCCTTTTATAGGCTAACCCCAGGATGAGGGGCGTGTCTTAAGGATTATGAGCTACGAGTGTTCTTGAGTTTTAGCATATACATATGATTTTCGTGTTTTTAAAATTGATGACGGGTGCTCTCACCCGGTGGGCGTCATGCTAAGAGGGATAGGGTCGGCCACCCACCCTCTGAGATTATGATGTGATGATATTGTGATATGATAGACACCTGCCCATAGATAGCATTCGGTAGGGTTTGGTAACATGGATAGTCCACACTACCGGTCTGGGCCTTTCCATGGGGACAGACGCTAAGTCTCCCATTATGGTGTCGACGGAGAGTGGCAGTGGTTGAGACCCAAGAGGGTTGCCACTACAGCATGATGGCTCATATTCTTATTATGTGTGCGTGTATGATGAGCATGGTTATGGATGGTATGCCTAGGTGTGACGACACTCAGAGGTTGGCTATGAGTACTCATAATCAGTGAAATTCGTGCGATGTTGTGGGACCCATTGCCTTAGGGTGCCCTTATTCTTATTGTATGCTCATTTACATTGATTCATGTCATGTTTTAACTCCGTGAAATGCATGTTTTAGCATATGAAATAAATTAGCATTTATGTTGGCATGACTTATGATACTGCTATCTTCATAGATGATAGACTTTTTATTTTATCAGTATTGTTATTCATTTATTTTATTTTATTACATTAATTGTCTATGTACCTACACAAGCGATAGCTTGCTGAGGCATTGCTTTGTTTTGCAATGCCTTAGATCTTGAGCGCAATAACAGGAAAGACAAGGCTGTTGAGAAACCGTGAGAGCTGCGGAAGATCCTTTTACCTAAAATTTTAGACAGTGATGTGAGTCAATAAACGGGATTATCATTTGAATTTAATTATGAACTATATACTTTATATTTTGGATTTGATTGAGATGTTTAGACATATGTTGGACATTTATAAGGGATGTTATGATGGATAAACCCTGGGCCATATTATTATTGTGTTTTGGATATTTATTTGATTCAAAATATAGGCGCCGATTTATTTAACGTTGATTGATACGCATATTGTTTTAAATTTATTATCATAAAAATTTATTTATGTTTTAAATTATATATGTGACATTTTGAGAAAGGAAAAATAACACCCGAAGTTTTAAGAGATGTTTTAGTAAAATGATAAATAAAACTTTTCTCATGGGATCCCAAATGCTCTAATTAAAAATGTTATTATTATTATTATTATTATTATAAAAAATGTCTTAAAAACCCGAGGTGTTACAAGTTGGTATCAGAGCCCAGTCTAGTCCATCATAATCTTTGCAAATGTCCAATTATATGTGAGTAACAGTCCATAAATTGTTGTAGAGAGAGGAACTTACACTTAGTGATATTTAAAACTTTTGACAGGTGGCTCCTCGAAGAAGGACAAGGTCTACCCCTGCTACACCCGTTGCCCCACCTGCTGAGTCATCTGATCAAGGGGATCGAGATGCCGAGTTATTGAATCGATTAATGTCAGGGCTAGTACTACTTATACAGTAGCAGGTTAGGATAGTTGTTCACGCTGCTAACCCTAGCCCTATTCCACCACCTCAAGTGGCACCCATGGTCTCGTCAGTTCATTCCTCCCAACCAGTACAGGAACCACCAGCACCTAAAACCACTGAGGGCGATGCTACTGGTGACTCTAAGAAGACAGATAAGCTATTAGAGAGATTTCAAAAGATGGTGAAACCCTTTTATGGCGATGGTAACGTGGAGGAGGCCGAGCGATGGTTATTTGAGGTTGAAAGGACATTTAACGCTATGAAGATCTCACCAGAGGATCAAGTTAGAGTAGCCTCCTACCTACTGAAGGGTGAGGCAAGCTTCTGGTGGCAAACCTTTACACTCACCCGACCAAATCCGACCGAGACGATGACATGGGCAACCTTTAAATAGGCTTTCGACACTCAGTACTTTCCACCCCATGCATTGCAGTCATTGAAGAAAGAGTTTGCCACCTTGGAGCAGAGAGACATGACAGTTCAACAGCATCTGAACCGATTTACACGACTGAGGAGATTTGCACCTCACGCGCTGGCCTCAGACATAGAGGCAACTGACAGATTTGTGGATGGGTTGACACCTTGGCTGAGAGATCAGATGATTTCTTCGCTACCCACTTCTGTGCGAGATGCTGTTGACATGGCTTCCATGCATGAGAAGAACTCTCTCAGGACTAGAGGGGGTGCATACCAGCCCTTTAAGGGCAAGAGACTGTTTGGTGCTATGCAGACACATGGTGCATCAAATCATCCACCGCAGGTCAAGTTTAAGAGAGATACAGAGAGGAAGAGATATGATAGGTGTAAGGGTTGGCACCCTGGGCGAGGGTGCAATAGATTTGACAGGCCACAGCAGCAGAGGCAGCCCCAGCCACAGCGACAGCACCATGCACCTTTCCAGAGACAGCCATACAGATGTTTCAACTGTGGAGACGTCGGCCACTTCACTAAGGACTGTCCTAAGGGGCAGAGAGAGAGGTAGACCGAGATGGGTAGAGAGACAGCTACCGCGCCACGTAGCAAGGGACGAGTATTTGCCATCACATCAGGACAGCTGTAGGCATCACACCAGGTCCTCGAAGGTACTCTTCTAGTCTTAGATCGATATGCCAAGGTTCTTTTTGACACAGGATCTACACATTCTTTTATATCATGTATTTTTGCATCTTGCCTTGATGCATGTGTGCACAAATTAACATTTGGATTAGATATTATGACACCTGTGGGGGAGACAGTAGAGACTACAGAATATCTTAGAGAAATACCTGTAGAGATATTAGGCGTGAGTATGGACACTAACTTCATCTTACTAGACATGGTAGACTATGATATTATTCTTGGAATGGATTGATTAGCCAACTATTGGGCTATGGTAGACTGCCGAAAGAAGCGAGTCACTTTTCTTATACCTGGGCAACCAGAAATAGTGTTCCAGGGTAGGAAAGATCAATCAAGTACATGCATCATTTCTGCTATGAAGGCGGCACGATTTTATGCACAAGGGTGTAACGCATTCCTCGCATATGTGACTGTTGAGGACAAGGAGCAACCATGGCTTGACGAGATTGATGTTGTCCGTGAATTTGCTGATGTCTTTCCTAAGGAATTACCAGGATTGCCGCCAAGTAGGGAGATTGACTTTACCATTGACTTGGTGCCGGGTACATCGCCTATCTCTAAGGCACCATACAGGATGGCTCCAACAGAGTTAAGAGAGCTTAAGGTACAATTGCAAGAGTTATTGGATAAGGGCTTCATCAAGCTGAGTGGATCGCCATGGGGAGCACCAGTCCTTTTTGTAAAGAAAAATGATGGATCACTGAGACTATGCATTGACTATCGATTATTGAACAGTGCTACTATAAAGAACCGATACCCTTTGCCACGCATAGATGATTTATTTGATTAGCTCCAATCGGCACAAGTGTTCTCCAAGATAGATTTGAGGTCAGGGTATCATCAGCTAAGGGTTAGAGAAGAGGATATCTCGAAGACTGCTTTTAAGAGTCATTATGGTCATTATGAGTTCTTAGTGATGCCATTTGGATTGACAAACGCACCTGCAGTGTTCATGGATCTAATGAACTGTGTTTTTCGAGCTTATTTGGATAAGTTCATGATTGTATTCGTTGATGACATCTTGATTTATTCTCCTAGTCAAGAGGCACATAGAGAGCATCTCCACACGGTATTGGACACACTTCATCGACATCAGTTGTATGCCAAGTTCAGTAAGTGTGATTTTTTGTTAAACCAGGTGCATTTCTTAGGCCACATCATATCTAAAGAGGGAGTGGTGGTGGATTCAGCGAAGGTAGAGGCAGTACTACACTGGGAGAGGCCCAAGATAGTGACTGAGATACGTAGTTTTCTCAGTTTGGCAAGATATTATCGTCGCTTCATAGAGGGATTCTCTAAGATTGCGTTACCATTGACCAACCTGACCAGGAAAGACACTCAATTTGTATGGACCGAGGCATGCGAGAAGAGCTTCCAAGAGCTCAAGAGGAGACTTACTACTGCTCCGGTATTGTCTTTACCATCAGGTGCAGGCGGTTATGTGGTTTATTGTGATGCCTCTGGCAAGGGATTAGGAGTAGTGTTGATGCAACATGGGAAGGTAATTGCCTATGCGTCAAGACAATTGAAGACACATGAGTTAAATTACCCAACACATGATTTGGAATTAGCAGCGGTGGTATTTGCGTTGAAGTCCTGGAGACATTATCTTTATGGTGAGAGATTTGAGGTATTCACTGATCATAAGAGCCTCAAGTACTTCTTTACTCATAGTGATTTGAACATGAGGCAGCGTAGATGGATGGAGTATCTCAAGGACTTCGACTTCACCATACAGTACCATCTTGGGAAGGCTAACGTTGTTGCAGATGCCTTGAGTAGAAAGGCTAGAGTGATGATTGCCAATTTGTCGACTCGATCTAAGTTCTTCGACAAGATCTTAGAGGCATAGGACAAAGATAAAAAACACATGATCTGACAGATAAGACATATTTTTCGAGGCGACCAGATGGAGGAGTCAGATTTAAGGGAAGGTTGGTAGTGCCGGCAGATGACGAATTGAGGCGTGAGTTACTTCAAGAAGCACACCAGTCCCCGTATACAATTCATCCAGGGGGTACGAAAATGTATCAGGATCTCAAGAGGCATTTCTGGTGGAATGGCATGAAGAAGGATGTTGGAGAGTGCGTTGTACGGTGTTTAACGTGTTAGCAGGTCAAGGCTGAGCATCAGCGTCCATTAGGACTACTCCAGACACTGGACCTGCTTGAGTGGAAGTGGAATCACATTACCATGGACTTTGTTCTGGGTCTTCCAAGAACTGCTAGTGGTCACGACATGATATGGGTTGTTGTGGACAGGTTGACTAAGTCCCCTCATTTCCTTCCTATCAGACAGAATCAGACCATGGATAGTTTAGCGAAATTATATGTGAAGCAGATCGTAAGTCTAAATAGAGTTCCCTTGACAATTATATCAGATTGAGATACTTGGTTTACCTCAAAATACTGAAAGAGCATGCAAGAGGCGTTAGGATCGAGATTGAAATTTAGCACAGCATTCCATCCTCAGACAGGAGGACAGAGCGAGAGGACCATCCAAACTATTGAGGATATGCTACGAGCTTGTGTTATGGATTAGAAGGGTAGGTAGGAAGATCATTTACCATTAGTGAAATTTGCCTATAATAATAGTCATCACGCTAGTATTGGCATGGCTCCATATGAGGCACTTTATGGCAGACCTTGTCGGTCACCTTTATGTTGGAGTGATGTAGGAGAAAGACGCGTGGTGAAGTCTGAGTTAGTGGAAGAGTGTATAGAAAAAGTCCAACTCATCCGAAAAAGATTATTGACAGCTCACATTCGACAAAAAAGTTATGCAGATAAGAGGTGAAAAGACTTAGATTTCTTTGAAGGTGAGCATGTATTCTTGAAAGTTTCTCCTATGAAAGGAGTGTTGAGGTTTGGAAATAAAGGGAAGCTTAGCCCCAGGTATATTGGACCTTTTGAAATCTTACGCAGAGTTGGGTCAGTGGCATACTAGCTAGCCTTACCACCATAGCTGGCAAATGTACATGACGTCTTTCACGTGTCTATGCTGAGGAAATACATGCTAGATCCCTCACACATGTTGGAGCAGATCCCAGGAGAGCTACCGTCTGATATGACGTTTGAGGAGAGACCAGTGTGCATACTGGATACTAAAGTCAAGGAGTTAAGGAATAAGACTATTACATTGGTCAAAGTCCTTTGGCAACATCATTCATTACAGGAGGCTACCTGGGAAACAAAAGAGGAGATGCGAAGGATCCATCCAGAGTTATTTACATAGAGGTATGTAGCAAAATTTCGATGACAAAATTTTTATATGGAGGGAAGGATGTAATATCCTTAATTTTTTGTATAAATTAAGAATTTGTTAAATAAATTAAATTACATATTTATAGATGGAATTTGATCCTGAAAACTTAAGAATTTGAAAGTTCTCGTTGATAGGATTCCAACACCATAAAGAATGCGGAAAACAGAGCTCAAATGATGGAGTTAGGAGCCGTTGAAGTTATAGGGGTATTTTAGTAATTTGGTAGAAACGTATAACACAGGGGCCCGAATTGATAATGGCACCCCCTTCTTCTATACGCCTCTACCGGATCCGACGAAATTGCTGGAGAAACCCTTGGAAAGAGACATGAAGGGAAGACTTTCTCTTTCCCTTAGACTCTAAGGCCTATATCTTTACCCCCCAGGCACCAAAACACTCCACCCTGCCCGTTTTCACTAAGTTTTACTCTAAACCCTAGCTTGAAAAAAATTCAAGTTTTTTGGCGAGTGGAACTCTAACAACGTCCATCAATGCCCAGCCAGATGAGGTAAGTCCTAATCCCTTAAATATTTATTTATTAAATAGGATGTATAAATAGAAATACATTAAAAATCAAGAAAAGCCACGTTTTTCCTGGGAACCCTGTGTACCCTACTATTGGAGCGTGATTTCATGGATGAAACCACATCTGTTTGCAAATTGGACTGTCCATCTAGTGCATGATAGACCCAAGGATAAACCCTTTAAATTTGGGAGAGATCCAATGGTTGGTTTCTCCAGAAAACGTGAAAACCAATACCTAGAGAAGTTTTTAGGAACTTGGGAAAAACCATTTAAAAAACATAGTTTTTGGAAAAATCAATGCAAAAGGAGGGTAGAAATGAAATCTAGACGAAATTATGAGAAAAATGGCGCAAAGATCGCAAGATTTGGACACCTGTGGGCTTGTCGGAGAAGACCGGAATCCGGTAATCTTCTCCAGTGATGGTGACCTCATTGACGCCCTGGCGCTAACGTCGGAATGCCCAGTAGGACGCCCGACGAAAACGCACGACGAGTGCACGCCTTTGGTCACATGCGCAGCACGCGCGCGAGAGCCCCTACGTGGGCTGTCTTAGGAAGTCGGGACGCACGGCGTCTTGGCGACCATGACGCACAGCCGGTTTACGTCGGTTTACGATCTGAGGCCGGGCGTCTTCGTGATGCCGGTTTACATCGGTATAAACCAGTGTAAACCACCTGTGGTGGTCGGTCAGCCCCATTTTGTGAGTATTTTCACTAAAAATTGATTTTTGGGAGCTATAGGAGTCCAAATCACAATCCGAAAGAGGCGTTGTGACCATATTGATGACGCGGACCTAATTTTAACTTAAAAACTTATAAATGTCCACTTTTAATTTTTTTTAAAAAATAAATAGTGATGTGACATGTACACGTGACCTTTATACTAGTTAAGGGGATTATTAGCAAGCTAAGTGGTCTCACATTGAGGTAGGTGATAACAATTAATGCTTTGTCTTGATTTTAAAACCATGCATAAACATAGCATCATGCGTGATTGTGTTTTTAATTGCATTTATTATTTGTCGTTGATTTCATGAGACTTTGAGTACATTATGATTATTACAAATTGAAATCTTTTATTTAATAAACTCATGACAAATGTTTTTATGAGCATGATATTAATTAATTATGCTTAAATAAAAACTTCTTTCTTATTATATATTGGAAATGCATGGATTGGCATGGAAATAAGAATAGAGGCTTGTTAGCTGGTCCTTTTATAGGCTAACCCCAGGATGAGGGGCGTGTCTTGGGGATTACGAGCTATGGGTACTCTTGAGTTTTAGCATATACATATGATTTTCGTGTTTTTAAAATTGATGACAGGTGCTCTCACCCGGTGGGCGTCATGCTAAGAGGGATAGGGCCAGCCACCCACCCTCTGAGATTATGATGTGATGATATTGTGATATGATAGACACCTGCTCATAGATAGCATTCGATAGGGGTTTGGTAACATGGATAGTCCACACTACCGATCTGGGCCTTTTCATGGGGACAGACGCTAAGTCTCCCATTATGGTGTTGACGGAGAGTGGCGGTGGTTGAGACCCATAGAGGGTTGCCACTGCAGCATGATGGCCCATATTCTTATTATGTGTGCGTGTATGATGAGCATGGTTATGGATGGTATGCCTAGGTGTGACGACACTCAGAGGTTGGCTATGAGTACTCATAATCAGTGAAATTCGTGCGATGTTGTGGGACCCATTGCCTTAGGGTGCCCTTATTCTTATTGTATGCACATTTACATTGATTCATGTCATGTTTTAATTGATTGAAATACATGTTTTAGCATATGGAATAAATTGGCATTTATGTTGGCATGACTTATGATACTGCTATCTTCATAGATGATAGACTTTTTATTTTATCAGTACTGTTATTCATTTATTTTATTTTATTACATTAATTGTCTATGTACCTACACAAGTGATAGCTTGTTGAGGCATTGCTTTGTTTTGCAATGCCTTAGATCTTGAGCGCAATAACAGGAAAGGCAAGGCTGTTGAGAAACTGTGAGAGCTGCGAAAGATCATTTTACCTAGAATTTTAGACAGTGATGTAAGTCAATAAACAGGATTATCATTTGAATTTAATTATGGACTATATACTTTATATTTTGGATTTGATTGAGATGTTTAGACATATGTTGGACATTTATAAGGGATGTTATGATGGATAAACCCTGGGCCATATTATTATTGTGTTTTGGATATTTATTTGATTCAAAATAAAGGCGCCGATTTATTTGATGTTGATTGATACGCATATTGTTTTAAATTTATTATCATAAAAATTTATTTATGTTTTAAATTATATATGTGATATTTTGAGAAAGGAAAAATAACACCCGAAGTTTTAAGAGATGTTTTAGTAAAATGATAAATAAAACTTTTCTCATGGGATCCCAAATGCTCTTATTAAAAATGCTATTATTATTATAAAAAAAAATATCTTAAAAACCCAGGGTGTTACAGTTAGCATGAAAAAAGTTTAACTAATGATTTTGCAGAGACCAACAGTTTTATTTTATTGTAAATCATTTGTCTTTCTTCAACAATCTCTTGTGTATTAATCCAAATCCAACACTGATTCTTCAGTGAGAACCTTGGTTTCAACCAAATTCTGACGTATTCTAATGGCCTCATATGTCATGTCAACAGCAACAACTGCTCTAATAAGAGTAGCATAAATTGTTTCATTGGGTCTGTGTTGCCCCAAAATCATCAAATCAAGGATCTGAAATGCAATATCCAACTTATTGTTTTTGTAGGTAATCAAAATAGGAGACCAGCCATTATCACCTAAGCACTGAAATATGTTAAAAGCCTCTTCTGTCATGCCCTCTCTACATAGAGCAACCATTAGACAATGGTTCGATTTGGAAGGAATTTTCAGAACATAATATTCTGAAATGGAAACTAAAATAAAAATTACATTGGAACATTCTACGGCACAAGTTATATTTCTAAATAAGGTTTGGAAATTTCTATTGGGAGATTTTGTTATTATGAATGAATATGACTTGTTGAATAAAGTAGTTGTAAATATTTGGACTAGTTTTGTAATTATTTTGCACAAAACTTTGAGAAAGTACTACAATGGGCATCTCAAAGGCATCCTTCAAAGAGGAGAAGCTGAAGACTCAATTGCAATATACGAGACATGTAGAAATGCTCAAGCATTGAATGGACAGTCATATCACTGGCTTGCTTATCATGTTGACCTGCCTAATGTATTGTGCATATGTTTATTCATACAAACAGATCAAGGAGATGATGGCATACTGTATATCAATTAAGAAGGTTAGTAGTAGGTTTTCCTTTAGTTTCCAAAAAAATGCTTGCCTGCATTTTGTAGTTTGAGATGATACAAATAATGTCTACTTTCCTTTATAGGAGTCTAAATCTCAGTGGTTTTCGAATTCAATGGCTTCAATTAGTTCAGGATGGCTTATATTTGGATGCCATGTTATAACTTTGAGACTACTGCTATTTGGTGTGTTTATGATATTTGCACTTGCTTATTCACTTGTCCCGATCTGCCTCTTGCAGGTAGACAATGCCAATGACCTTCATATTATGCTCTTAGGGTTTGCTTGTGGTCTTACTAGCAAGCTTCGTGTGGACACGCTAGGAGGGAGTGGATATTGGTGACTTTTATACTGGGAGGCTCTTTGCCTATTACATTTATTTGCAAACTTCTTCATTCCACTTTCATTCAATATTCTACACGGCCCAGTTACTATGATTCAAACAACAAAGAAAAAGGCTTGGTTGCCATACTGGATTCAATGAGTTGCATTCTAGAAATAAGTTATTAGCATTCAACCTCAAGGTGGAGAGCTGATTTTGGACAGCATGTAAGGATATAGAAGCATTGTTGAAGTGACAATGCTTCTACTAAATTGTGGGGTTCAGTGGAAGTATATGGTGAAGTGATGGTATTCCCCTGCAAGATGACATTGCTAATCTAGAGCTAAACTTCGGGTTTGCCTTGTTAATTATGTCATTTGGTTGGTTATTTTGTTCTAATCTGTATGCTATAAGTGATTTTTAATAACTATTATGTAGCTCACCTTGTGTATGAGTCTATGAATGAGTTGCTTTTTAGTTGGCTTACTGTCTTTTATTATACTATATATGTAATTCAAGGTTTTGTACAAATAATCAATAGTTTAGCCCACACTAATGTTTAACTTTCATTAATGCTTGAAAATCAACTACTCATGGAAAGACCATAGCTTTGCTACTATTGAACTGCTACTACAAATCAAAAGGGACTTCTTAATGCTTGAAAATCAACTTTCATTGTTGTTCTACAAAATCTATTTGAAGTCACCATAGTAGAACATGAGACTTGTACTTCAGGGTTCTAAAGTTTGTTTCTTCAGTTCTCTAGCATATGCAGATTATGATATGAATATTGAGCAACAAAACCTGCCCCTACTTGATGCTGTTCATCAAGCTTTCTACCACCCCATTGATGAAGATCTGATTAGATAGACAACAATGCTAGTAAACTCCAAACGAGATAAAATACCCCCCAGCTTCTAAGGCACACCGTCACCAAGCTTACTAGGAAAGGCATAAGATTCCGGAAGAGTCTAAATATTTCATTGACATCAACTTCATGAGTAATGGTGTCCTTGAAATTCCTCCACTAGTAATCAACAAATACACTGAATTGATCTTCCTAAACCTGATGGCATTTGTGTAGTGCTATCCAAACTTAAGCCATCATGTCACTTGCGATGTCAACTTCATGAATGGAATCATCAATGCTGCTTTGGATGTAGCATACTCGCACTCTAAATGAATTATCAACACTACGTAGGGAGCAAGGAGGAAGTTGTTTATCTCTTCAATAGGCTCTCAATGGAGATAGTTGACATCAATAGTTGTTATCTTATAGACATATCAATGCATTTGAACAAGTACTATAAGTTGAAATGGCCTTCATGGGTAGGGTTCTCCATCGCACGCGTGCTCACAGGTGAGGAAGGTGATGTCCTTGCCGGGAAAAGCCATTGTTGATGATGGCTATTGTCGATGGCACGGGAAATGAAGGGAGGGGTAAATGTGGTTCAAAATTCAGCTTCATGAATGGAATCATCAATGCTGCTTTGGATGTAGCATACTCGCACTCTGAATGAATTATCAACACTAAGCTAGGGAGCAAGGAGGAAGTTGTTTATCTCTTCAATAGGCTCTCAATGGAGATAGTTGACATCAATAGTTGTTATCTTACAAACATATCGATGCATTTGAACAAGTACTATAAGTTGAAATGGCCCTCATGGGTAGGGTTCTCCATATCGCGCATGCTCACAGGAGAGGAAGGTGACGTCCTTGCCAGGAAAAGCCGTCGTTGATGATGGCTATTGTCGATGGCACAGGAAATGAAGGGAGGGGTAAATGTGGTTCAAAATTAGGGTATGCAACCCCCAAGCCCAGCGCACCCCACCCCACCCCTTATTATGTTTTTAATATTTTTTAAATAAAAAAATATATTTTACATTTATGGTGAATGCTGGTAATCATCACCCCACCTCTTAAATGCCTATCCCGTCGTGAATTCCTATGCTATTTTTGTGGGCCCCACTTATGAAATGATTGTTCTGCCCATTGTGTTAATTTCAATTATATATAAAAAATAAAATAATTAGCTATTTTCCCTCTAGTCTCTCATATTAGCATTCTCAATATCGTTGGATTCCATTTCTCGAGTACATTTCAAATATTGAGGTTTTAGCTTGTGATTAAACCTCTAAAATTTTTAAATTCCTTAATTTCTCAATTTTCACAAAATTTCACGAAATTAAGCATTTTCAAAATTTTAAAATATCATGTATTACACCGTACTTTTAGGAAGCTGGAGATGATTTTCATTTCTTACTTAGAAACTAATATACAAATGCATATTCATTTGCAAGTAGGAAAGAAGTAACAAAATCATCTTCAACTTCTTCCTTCCTGGCTAGCACATGATGCAAGACCCTCCTCCTTTTTCATCCGAGATTGGGACTAACATTGGCGGAGTTAGAGGTGGTGATATATATGATTGATTATATGCACCTTTCTCCTTTGAGCACTCTTTGCCTACTTTTGATATAATGAAAGGCAATTAAGCGCAATGATAGGTTATAATTAATTTAATCAAACCTTGGTTTAGTACATGCCTCAAATTCAAGAGATAATTGGCACTTTACAAATTTATTACATGCATCTTGATCAATGATTTTGTAATATAATCCAGGGACTCTATACAGCCTCAACGAAACATCTACAAATGGATAGATGAAAGTTCTTAGCAAGGTAGCTCTTTCATTTTCTCTAGCTCTCACCAAATCCTTGTAAAGCATGCTTCTTCTTATTATCAGAGATGTCAAAGGTAAATTACAAAGTAGAAACAAATGCGTTAATTTATTTGAAAATAACAATATAAGGTACATACTATAGTATACAAAGCATTTGCATACCTTCAACATCTCCTATATTGAATATTTGATTTATGATAACACATGTCATAACCATCACATGTAATAGGCACCATACTTCTTATTGTGTAGTAAATGTAACTTATATAGTTGGGTATATGGTCACCTAACTCTTGCCCCTTACTATTATACTAGATAGCATCTTTTGTTCCCTTTAACTTCTCTTAATAATCGTTTTTATTTTTTTTTTGTCCTCTGCCCATTCTCTTGTGAGGGTTAACTGGGTTGAGATGTTCTTAACATTCTTGATTTTCTTCATGTTACATTCTTTTCACAAAAGGAAAAACATTATGTTTGAAATAAACGTATGATAAATCACTTTTGCATTCAACCTATTCAATAATTCGTTTATTTTTATTCAACAATAGAAATTTTTCAGTAGTATGTCATAAAACCATAAATCTTTTCAAAATGAAGTTCTAGTTGAAAAGAATCATTACAAGTGCAAACAAGCATAGACATTTCAATGTTCTACCTAATGTACTTAAATAGCAAACAAGAGCACAATGAAATCAAAACATCTAATCATATTCTATTGCAATGCACTATATCAACCCCATGTCACTTTCACAGTAGCTAATTAAATTACTTAGTTGGTCATCCATTAATCTAGAAAATTGATAAATTTATCAATGCATATAAATATACTACTCAATAAGATTTTGAGTATAAATTGAAGAACAAAACTTTATATTTAATCACATTGTTAACTTCAACAAAGCTTTATACATCTTGGAAGGGAGGAATTTTCCTTGGCCAAAGAAAATCAATTTCAACAGTCTTTTAGAAATACAGAAAGTGGAGTTGAGAGAGCACTAGGCCCAGTATGAATAAAACAAAGGTATATGGGATAGAGGGTAATGTAAGGGAAGTAAAGCTCTTATAAACTATTTCGAGTTAATTATAGGATAGAGGGTTAATATGGAGAAAACAAAGGTATATGGAATAGAACGCAAACAAGGAATTGATGCTGTATAGAACATGTTTATCAACTAGTAGGAGAGTCATTCTCTTAAAAGCATCCCTTACTAGCATACCATTATATTTCATTAAGTTTTCCAATGTTCTACATCAAATATTCTTAAACTAGAGTGCATACAAAGCAAATTCCAATAGAAAGGAGTTGAAAATTCAAACAAGTATCATGTTGAGATGTGTTAAGAAATATTTGAAATTCTTCAAAAGCAATACTAGGGTTAGGTGCTACTTAGGAAGTAGAATTTTATTCTGGCATGACAAATTTATTAGTAAAGTTCCCTTATCAAATGTCTACTAGAGAATCTTTAGAGCAACTCAAAAGAAGGAAGCATGGGTAAAAGACTACAACAATGATAGTGAACATGCACTAGTATCAATGAGTCTATGGTACAATATTCATGATAAGTTCAACACTAGAGTTGTCCTCGCTGATGAAATCTATCACTGGCAAAGAGCTGCTTTTTGGAGAGAGAGAGAGAGAGAGAGAGAGAGAGAGAGAGAGAGAGAGAGTTTTGGAGGGCAATGAAAATTAGAATATGTGTATTTATATCATGATATTTATAATAATAAAAACAAAAATTAAAGAGTTTTCTAAGATGAATTTTGAAAATCGTCTTAGAAAACCATGCTACTTTTTAAAGACCCTATGGTACATGGTAGGCACTCGATTAAAATTCTCTATAACCTACCACCCTCAAACTGATAGTCAAATTGAGGTAGTTAATAGGAGCTTAAGCAACATTCTCCGCTGTATAGTTGGTAATCATCATAGAAATTGGGATTTACTCTTTCCTATAGCTCAGTTTCCATATAATAGTTTTGTGAATATGTCTATAGGGATGAGTCCCTTTCATGTTGTCCATAGTTACAAACCTAGGTAGCCTTTAGATCTTATTTTGATATCATCTCATGCTAGGGTGTTCGAGTCAGTTGAGTCTATTGTATGTATGGTCTAGGATTTGCATGTTCAGATTACAAAGCGAATTTAAGACGGTAATGTTCAATGTAAACTTATAGGTAATGTACATAAACATCATATTAAATTTAATGTGGATAACCATGTCATGATGTGAGCTAAAATAAGCAGTTTTCTTCAAGCACTGTTCACAAATTGCAAACTCATAGTGCAATGCCATTCAAGGTATTGTAAAGGATTGGGCGTAATGCTTATGTTATTGATAGTCCAGATGATTATAACATTATCTCTAATTTCAATGTTGATGACTTAATTGCATTTAAGGATACTTTGCCAGTCTTGATGATCTATTTTCTAGTGACCTTGTTAATCCCACTCTATCACCCAACACTTCACTTGGCATCCCATCAGCTACGCCTCTAAACCTTGTTCCTTTGCTTGTGAATGCAAACTTATAGCTAATGTACATAAACATTATATTAAATTTAATGTGGATAACTATGTCATGATTTGAGCTAAACTAAGCTGTTTTCTTCAAGCACTGTCCACAAATTGCAAACTCGTAGTGCAATGCCATTCAAGGTATTGTAAAGGATTAGGCCTAATTCTTATGTTATTGATACTCCAGATGATTATGACGTTAGCTCTAATTTCAATGTTGATGACTTAATTGCATTTAAGGATACTTTGCCAGTCTTGATGATCTATTTTCTAGTGACCTTGTTAATCCCACTCTATCACCCAACACTTCACTTGGCATCCCATCAGCTACGCCTCTAAACTTTGTTCCTTTGCTTGTGAATGCAAACTTATAGCTAATGTACATAAACATTATATTAAATTTAATGTGGATAACTATGTCATGATTTGAGCTAAACTAAGCAGTTTTCTTTAAGCACTGTTCACAAATTGCAAACTCGTAGTGCAATGCCATTCAAGGTATTGTAAAGGATTGGGCCTAATGCTTATGTTATTGATATTCCAGATGATTATGCCATTAGCTCTAATTTCAATGTTGATGACTTAATTGCATTTAAGGATACTTTGCCAGTCTTGATGATCTATTTTCTAGTGACCTTGTTAATCCCACTCTATCACCCAACACTTCACTTGGCATCCTGTCAGCTACGCCTCTAAACCTTGTTCCTTTGCTTGTGACACCAACACAAAAGGAACATAAGATGATATTTTAGAAGAGCGGGTTATTTTTATTAGGAAAGGTGAAGTTCCACAATTCCTAGTACATTGGCCAGGGAGTCCAGAGTTTGATTATTCTTGAATTTGCATAGATACTTTTGTAGCAACCCCTGATCTATTGGAGTATTACTGCAATCACTAGGCATCTCCTCCATGAGATTCTAATTTTGTCAATCCTTAGAGCACCAACACCAACCACATGCCACTTACCAAATGTGTGTATGTAGGGAGACGTCAATCCTTGTCCCCAGCCACTACTAATAGTGAGGATCGTATGTCCAAAGTTTCACTTAATTGGGTCAAGTTTTTTCCCACCACAAGAGGATTGATGGGGACATCTTTGTAATTTCATAATTTTAGTAGTTTTTCTTTTAGGAATGTTTTCAAGGGCTTCAATAAGTCAGTAGCCTATTTAAGCTACATGTTACTATGTATTCAGTCGTTTTATTAATATTGAAGAACTAGGTTTTTTTGCCTCCCTCCCCATCTCTTCTTTTGTTTAATTTTTTCCCTTCTTTTCCCTAAAAAGCTTTACTTCCTACGTGATTCGCATCATCTGCTCAGTGAGCTAAGGCTGTATAAAGGAGAGCTCTAACTACACAAGAAGAAATTGCACCAGATGAAGCCTTTACTTTCTTTCGTCAGCTTTTAATATGGACATCTCCATTCTCTTCTCACAAGAAAGATACCACATGCATGCAATGAGGATACCCTTGCACAAGTTTACACAAAAAGTAGAACATTAGTATATATTGTATTTCAGTCTACTAATAAAAGGGGAGAAGTGATTACCTGGCTAGAATTTACAAAGTTAAATTCAATCTCATACAGTCACTGCAAGTTACATAACGTTTGTTTATAATAATTCCATATATATGGAACCATTCGTTTATAATACCTATTACGTCTTATGGAAACCTTCCAGACCAATAACTACTTCTTCCTCAGGTAGATCTTAAAGAAAAGCTACCCTTTGCTAGGGACTGATTGGTAGAGTTATACTTTTGGCCTAACCTTGCGTATGTTGGACTAGAATACCAACGAGATAAATCAATCAAGAAGAAGGCAAAAACAAAAAAAAAAAATGAAAAAACTCTTGATCTAGAATGAATGATAGTCACCAACGTGTTAGCAGCCGAGGAAACTTGCGACATATGCTGTACCCTAGAGGAAAACTATTGACTCATGGAGTCCACCTGTTTCATACATGGCCCTTCAGTTATCTATCACTGGAATAATTGTTGGAAAAAAAAAAAAAAAAAAAAAAAACCGTACGCCAACAAATATGTTCACTTTTGTATAAGAAATTTCAACTTTTGTGAGATAATTATTAATAATCCTAGGCCTTTGATTGTTAATCTTATCCTTTTTTAGTTATTTCTTCTCTCTTGCAGTCATGCACCCACTTTTGAACCTGCTGTCTTTTCTCTTCCTTTCCCATCTTGAACTTTCAACGGCGTCCCTGATCTGACTCACAAGAACGAGAGGTCTAAATCATCACCTAGAAGAACTGTCCATGTGACTAGTGCACTAGGTTTTCTTTGAGCACAACTAGAGAAATCGTCCAGCACACCAATATTGACTTGAGGATTGGCACTCAGGTAATCCGTAGGAATATAAAAGAGGGACCAGCATAAGCAAGAACCAAGCACAATCTAGTAGTACAGTATAACAAAACATTGCGTCCCTTTAGCAATCTGTAAGGAAAGACCATGGTTGTCCAGCCTTCAGAGCTCTTGCAATGGTGGTCGAACGGAACTCACGAGGTGGATATAATCTTTGCCACACTAGCGATTGCTTGGCTTGTGTGGATGATTAAAAGATTGCGTCCAGGAAAATTTCCATTGCCGCCGGGACCAAGAGGGCTACCGTTCATAGGTAGTCTCCTCTCATTGCAACCTGAACTCCACCTCTGTTTTAGCAAATTAGCCCGGACCCATGGCCCTATCGTGAAGCTTCAATTGGGTAACAAACTATACATTATTGTGAGTTCAGAATCCCTAGCGAAAGAAGTGTTAAAAGATAATGGCACATCCTTCGCTACTCGCGAGGTTCTAGTCTCTTCACGAATTGCATCTTATAACTGTAACGATATAGTGTGGAGCCCCTATGGGCCAAATTGGCGGATGCTTCGCAAGGTTTGTGTCCGAGAGCTTCTCAATAACTCTAGAATCGATGCATTTCGGGGTGTCCGGCAACAAGAGGTACAGCTATTACTGAGACAAATGTACACAGAAAGGGAGACACCGGTTAACCTTTCCTACCAAATAGTCCGAACCATCTTCAACATTGTCACTAACATTCTATGGGGTGGACGAATGAAGGGCGAGGAAGAGAATAATCTTTGTTTGGAGTTTCACGAGGTGGCTGGGGAGATCTTGGAATTATTGGCGAAACCCAATGTTTCGGACTTCTTTCCATTTCTGGCACAGTTTGATGTAGGAGGTGTGGAACGACAAATGAAGAGCCTCATGGCGTGGTTTAATCGGATCTTTGATGAGCTTCTAGATCAACGGTTGGAAACATGTGGAGCAACAGGAGAGCGAAGATTCAACGATAATGGGCGCGGTGATTTTCTTGATATACTTTTGCAGATTAAGGAGAAGGGAGATCCCAAGATGCCATTGACCATGGTCCACGTGAAGGCCGTATTGCTGGTAAGTTTTTTTTATCGAAACACAACAGCCTTGAAAGATGGTTGAGATGATTATCGCCAAATTATAGTTCATTCTCTCAGATTCTATAGTATATATAGCATTTTCTAGGTTGTTAGATTTGAGGAGAGTGGCTATCATATTGGACCATGTTCTAGCGAGGTCCAATATGAAGTGTACCCCTTCATTTTGGCACCAACCCGAGTTTTTACATCCTGTTTGCATGCAGTTAAGTGCACCATATCTGCAGGCTATAAACTACACCTGGGACCGGATATTCTGTAAACATAACTGCTTATATTCTGAATACGAAAAGTAGGCCATGTACCAGAAACATCACCGTGGGATGAATCCGGGCAATATTGCCCTGTAGTTGAAAATTGACGAAGTGCATAAACGGTCGAAAACATTGGAAATTTAACATCATCCCATGGAGAAGATTTCTTGGGTATAATATATTTAAGATGTGAGAGAGAAGATGAACAGTTTGGATCACCAATCATCTGCGAGTCTAAGTACTTGCACGAAACTAGATGCCCCAAGCACCATATAGGAACTTATATGGTATATTTAAACGAAGGGTGATAGTTACTCAGCCTTATTCTGATGTAGACATTGCATTCACGACTGTCAAAGAATCATGATTTTACGTGAATTTCCTGTTTCACAGGACCTGGTAGTGGCAGGAACTGATACAACCTCGACTACTCTAGAATGGGCCATGACGAGGCTGGTACAAAATCCTGAGATAATGAAGAAGGTCCAAGACGAATTGGAGACAGTGGTCGGACAAGATAACATCGTAGATGAATCTCATCTCCATAAATTGCATTATTTAGATGCAGTGGTGAAAGAAACACTCCGCCTTCATCCTGCGGTACCGCTCTTGATACCACGCACTCCAACCGAACCTTGTACAGTTGGGGGCTACAAAATCCCGGAGGGTGCTAGTGTTTGGGTCAACATATGGGCTGTACACAGGGATCCTACCACTTGGGAGAATCCTTCGGAGTTCTATCCAGAGAGGTTCCTTCATGCTAAAACTAATTGGGACTACAGCGGCAGTGATTTCAATTATTTTCCTTTCGGGTCTGGGAGGAGGATATGTGCGGGCATCTCCCTGGCAGAGAAAATGGTTAATTACATGTTGGCTTCTTTCTTACACTCGTTCAATTGGCAGTTGCCACAAGGAACTAAGCTCGAGCTCTCAGAGAGGTTTGGGGTTGTTCTAAAGAAAGCAAACCCGCTTATCGTCATTCCCACGCCACGAACATCAAACACAAAGCTCTTGGGTTAGAACGAGATTTGTGGGACAAATTATGTTATTAGGGTTAACTAGGATTTTTATTGTGATCTTATGATATGTAATGTCGTCCAGATATTATAGATGGAGTACTCGTAAGGTTTATTCCCGGCATGTTATATGATAAAGATCATAGTTCTTGTAAGATGTTTTTAATAAAATAAAGGGAAATTATCTCCCCGTCCTGTGGGCATTTTGGTACTTACTGATGTGAGGGCCATTAACAAAGTGCTTCCGGTTTCCTTTACTCTTTTATGAGAGGGTGGCCCTCATTTGCACCAACCTGTCACAACCACAGACGGACGAACTATTCTCTGTCCACCTCCTTCAATCCTTTCCCGATAACAGTTCTCTTCTCTCTCTCTTTTTTCTTTTTCTAAGGACTACAAAAGCAAGTTACTTGTACACTCTCATCACATGTACACACTCTTAAATCTAATTTCTAACCAAAAGAGAAACTAGTGATCTGAATTTGTAACCAAACATACTTCTGAGGAGATGCCAAATTGTCTGTGACTAAATGTGCTAGACATTTGTTGGCAATCCTGGCAGTCCCAGTGCACGAAGCTTCAGCCTATGCAGGGTCTGGGAAAGGGGCAGGCCACAAGTGCCTATAGTACACAACCTTACCTTGTATTTTTACAAGAGGCCATTTCTACGCCTTGAACGCGTGACCTCAAGGTCACATGATGACAACTTTTACCATTGTGCCAAGGCTCCCCTTCATTTGTTGGTAATCCTAATAACCCTAATATAAGAACTTGCAAGACAACTAGAAACTTGTCTAGTTTACTTGGCCTGATTGCATTTTTTATAGACTCGTTCATCTACCCAAATGGCTGAGTATATTTTGAGTGTGGCCAAGTTTTCATGAGTTTCCAACTCGACCTAACCTAGTTGAGGTAATTCAATGATTTTTTAGTAGTTCCTTTGGACCGTTATGTTATCCCATTTTTCAACCAAACCCATGATTTTCAAAGAAGAAACAGATAGTCTATTCCAATCTTGTATTTTCCCAGATTTCCCATGAAATTTTTTTCACATTCAATCAGGTCTTTGCAAAAATTTCATTTTGTTTCAAGCCTCTGATTTTATTTATCTTTCGTTTTTACTTCTTTCTTGTTTTTGACTTCTTTCCATTTTCTTCTCTCTACTTTCTTCTTCTCCTTCTTTTTTATAGAATAGAAGAACAAGAAAAGGTTCCCACGGTTCTTTGGTTGAGGGTTTTAGCAGAGGAAATGAAAAGAAAAAAAAGAGGGGCAAAACAAAGGCTGTAGTTATTATCTATCCTAAGTAACATTTCCAAATAGGTCTAGATTAGACCCCCCTATCAGCTGATTGCAATCACTCATCTGTAGGGGCCCAGTTAGACAATTCATGCCCAAAAGTCCCAATTACATTAACTAACTGTAAGAGCATTTAGTAGTCTATTTTAGGCTCCAAGATAATTTTGATTAGGATGAACAAAATATAGAAGGTTTTTGTATCGTGGCGTATCCAACATGTGCCCCAAAAGATCGAAGCTTTTATTTTGTATTACATTGTCAATGGTAATATATGTGCAATAACAACGGGTCATTATTTTTTCAGTTAGAACATGTGGGCAGAAGTGGGACTGAAACTCACTGTTTCAACAATCCAAACCGTTCATTTGATAATGTGAGCTGTGAACAAGTCATATATCAAAGTTCTCCACATTATACGGTTCCAAGCATTCATCTATTTTGTCGGATAGATGTTGATAATACCATTGTTATTTATTCTTTTTATTTTCTAATCGTCCATTTGATGGCCATAAGTTAGGGCCTTCAAATAGTTATATGAACTAGACTTTGTTGCATATGGCTAGTACATAACACAAGCTACCAAATGGATGATTTGTATCATCTAAAAAACGGACTCAACGCTTTGCATGCTCAAATTATGCAAGTGAAAAATGCAAATCTATTGCATAAGAAGTTTATGACAATTATGAGTTTTGTTGTTTAAAGAACAACATTGCCATAGTAATTTATAGGGGACCGGCTGGCAAGGGCCTCTAACTTAATGAGCCAATAAGTGGATTCACTTGATAAATATGAAACTCAAGAAATTAGAAACAATTACAAGTATAATACTCATAATAATAATGCAAATATTTTAATAACTTATGTAAGTTAAATTTACTTAAATGAATGGAATTAGTATATAGATGGAATATAATGAAACAGAGTCGCTTTAAGATTCGCTATTTAGGAATAGTAAAATCTATAATTTTATGTTTTCTAATATATTAGGTTAAAATGTTTTTACTTTTAAAACTTAAGTTATATTTGTAACAACCACAACTTTTGAGTGATTTTAAGGTAATTATAACATATCTTAATTTGAATATAAATTTAAAATTTAATTTCTTGAAAAATTAAATTTCAAGAAAATGAGCCTCTTAAAAAGTCAAATTTAGATTTGCAACCGTAAAAAATGAAAATTAAAACAATCCAAATGACACTAATTTTATGCAAAATATAAATGAGGATAAAAGACCTTCAAAATTTTTACGTGTTAAGGGAGAGTGCCAAATTGATAACCACACCCCTCCGCCTTGAGGGGATCTTGACGCGGCATGCTGTAGCGGATGACCCGACACGCGTGGAGCGGAACTCGACACGCGGGCTGGACGCCGTGTGTCACCGCTCTTCTTCGCGTCGGGCAACAGCAAACGGAAAAAAATGGGGGAATGCCGGAATGAAGGTATAGACCCGGCATCCACCCCCTCCAATCGACCCCCACCCGTGGAACTCCCTCCGTTTAACCCCCCCTCTCTCTCTCTCTCTCGTCTTCTCCGGTGGCAACAGGGAACTGGGTTTGCAGCCAAACCCTTGTTTCTCTGAGCATGCCACTGGCATGGCAACCGCACTGCCACGGTCAGCCGGTTGCATGGAACCCTCCTCTCCTCCATCTCTTCGATTTCCTCTCTAGCAGCCCAGCATACCCTTTTTCCCCTGGGTTTCTCTCTGGTTTGGCCCTAGGCGGCGATTGAACTAGGGCCGCCGGCCACCTGCACGCCAAGAACCCCCATCTCTCTCTCCTCTCGTCGTCTCTCCCTCTACTCTCCTCCGACCGGCACAGCCCAACCGGCCGTGCCAGTCCGGCAGCTCCTTTCCCATTACCGCCTTTCCTTGCTTCTCTCTCCCTCTTGCTTCCCCTCTGGCCGGCGCTGCTCGATGGATGCGCTAGCCCTGCTCCCTTACCCTCTCCCTTCTGGATGGCGCACCCCAGCAAGGGCGCCAGTCTAGCTCCTCCTTTCCCATTACCCCCTTCCTTGCTTCTCTCTCCCTCTGCTCCCCTCCGACCGGCACAGCCCAACCGGCAGTGTCAGTCCGGCAGCTCCTTTCCCATTACCGCCTTTCCTTGCTTCTCTCTCCCTCTTGCTTCCCCTCTGGCCGGCGCTGCTCGATCGATGCGCCAGCCCTGCTCCCTTACCCTCTCCCTTCTGGATGGCGCACCCCAGCAGGCGCGCCAGTCCAGCTTCTCTTTCCCCCAGTTCTCTTCTCCCTTGGTCTCTCCCTTCCCCGGTCATCCCACCTCCGGTCGGCGCAGTCCCACGAGCGTTTCAGCCTGACATCTCCTCTCCCCTGTTTTCCCTCTTGCGTGGCGAGTTAGGGCAAGCAACTTGCCCGTCTCACCCCTCCCAGCTAGCCTCGATGAGCCAAGTTACTCATGCGAGCCCCATTACCCCTTGGATTTGGAACCCTTATTCTGGCCAACCTAGGAAGGCGTTCGTAGATTGATCACCAAACCCCTAGACTAAGGACGATGTGTCTAGCCCATTGATAAGATCTTAGGGTAGAATTGACCATCTAATGTCAGATCTATAAGATGGGGCATTACACTTCTTTCTGATCTGTAGTGTTCTATGGTTGGAGCTACGGATTTGCATATCTTGTTTTCCTATGTACACTAATCAGTGAGAAAGAGACAATCGGGATTGTCTATCTATGGATTGACGACGAAGCGTACTTCTTGTTCAAGCAATAGATTGAGCTAAAGGAGTTGGATGCCAGAACCGAGGATAAACGTCACATGAGGTAGGTAGATTAAGATTTGCTATTTTGTGAAGTTTAATAATTACCATATCTTATTAAGTAAGATTAGATGCATGATAATTTACAAAGTGTTGCATTTAGTTACTAAGATTATGGAAACATGTGATAAATTTAGAAGTTATCCTATGATGATTTTAAAATTAAACAATTGGGAATGGAAAGACTAATTTAAATAGACAATTGATCATACTTAGAAACATGATATATATCTAGATTAACTACAGATGTGAAAGGACATAAAATACTTGTTTTATCTCAATTATAACATTGAGATAAGTGAGTAATCAGACTACATAACTTGATTTGAACTTACACTTATTTCATGAGAACATTTAAATACCTTAAACAAAGTTAAATCTTACGCATGCAACTGAGACATAAAGAATTGTATATTGATATTATGACACTTGAAATGCCTCGAACAACATGAAATATTACTAAGTATGTCAACAATATAGTAAAGATTTTAGAATAATTCGCAAGGTTTTGAATTATAGGAAGACCTAAATAAAGGTGTTAGAAGTTTATGTAATTGTAATTTAACGACTTAAAAATGATAAAATGATTCACAATTAAACTGGGAAAGAATATACTAAACAATATGTACATACCATAGATATTCACAAACCATAACCTTAAGATGTAACTTTTGTGTCCTTACCAGTAAAGCCTTTATCACTAGTTTAACTAAGATTCACTTAGTGATAAGTGCTTTTAAGATGAGGCTTAAAGATTAACCTTTTATAATTATTGTATTGGATATACATTCTTGGAAACTGAAAGAGCGTTACCTAATGTATGAATAAGGACTGCATGTTTTGAATGCTCATGAAGATATGTTTTATAGCTTATTGAGAATGTTGGTTAAAAATGAATAGACTTGATTGGCTTCTCACAAAACTTCGAAATAGCAGTTTTATTTTCATAAAATGATTTTGGAGATGAGTATGATTTATGATTTGAGTGAGCACTCATGAGTAACCGTATGTTCTAATGGATGCGAATTTATCAATGTTTAGGCAGGTGCTCTGAGTAGCTGTAAGCCCTGATGATTATAGATTTAATCGATGATTAGGCAAGCCCTTTATGAGTGGCTGTAAGTCCTGATGGATATGGTTTTATTGATGCTTAAACATGAGCTCTATGAGCGGCTGTAAGTTCTAGCGGATATGAATTTTCATCGATGTTTTGGGCAGGTGCTCTGAGAGTGCCCTAAGTCCTAGATCACTCGGATGGTGCTCTAGGAGTACCGTATGTCCTAGAGGCCTTTTGTGTGTAGTAAGTCTTAAGACCCTATGCTAGGAGGTGCAATTGGTCACTAATCTCTGAGATGATTTGATACCAGCCCTGTGATGGAGACGGCGGGTAGTAGGAGTATCTTCTCATGGGGAAGTACCCTAAGTGGTAGCCAAGTAGCCCCTATGAGGTCCAGTGAGTTATGGTTCGTGCAAGTATCCACGAGCAGAGATAGAGACCACGGTAGTCACCTATGGGTGACGGTAGGGCCCTACGAGCATAGGTGTCTAGTTTGTGTGATATTTACATGAGTCATGTCTCAAGCGTTAGACCTCATCCACGGTGGCAGGATTGTATGCCACCATGATTAGAGCAATTAGTTTTCTATGACGATGTGGGCATGGATTTATATGTTTACCAGTTCTGAGAGAGAAGCCTGAGGCCGGCAGTCCAGTAAAGGTGAGGCACTCGTAGGAACCAAAACCTTGAGGGCTTTGCCCAAAAGAGGGACCCCATTTACATGAGACCCATTTTCACAGTTATGATTTTTGTTTTATTTTATGCATAAAGAACTATTTGCATTTATGAGTTAACTGGCTATACTTTTGAAAAAGCATGACGTGGTTTTTGGTTTTGTCGAATTTCAAATTTATTGATCATTGGATTTCTATTTGAGAACATCTTGATTCTTTTAAACCAACAGCTTTACCCGGGTCATATTTGCTAAGGTATTAGATTGATTGATCATTATTAGCGATTTTGCATGATCGTGTACTAATTTGTAACTGCATATGAAAATGTATTGTGTTCATAAAGAAAAAGATGTTAGATGACTACCTTTACCAATGATAACGAGAACGTTAAATAACCCACTCATAAGTATATTTAAGTATTGAATGACACACAACTTAGACATTTAAAGTAATATCTTGAATGAATATATATAATGTAAACGAATCTGAAGAACTATATCATGAAGGGAATTGGAATGCTTATGCATGTATTCATGAAAATTAATGTCAGTACAATTACATGCTTATGAAATGATACAGCTTGGAATACTTAAATTCTCAGGAAAAGATATGATCCATCAGCCATAATGAAACTGCTCATGTAAACTGATTTCATATTGGTATGACTTAAGAAATTACAATTTTCAGCATGAACACCTTAGAAATGGCATAAAGTTTTGTTTAAGTATGATATATTCTCAAGTTATATTGATTTATGTGAAATCATGTATTGCATAACAAAATAGCTACTTATTCCACCTACACAAGTTAGTTCTTTGAGACATTGTAATTGTTTACAATGTCTCAGATTTAAAGGATTAGAATAGAAAGATGAACCAATCGAAAGTGAGAAACAGCTGCAGAGTTCAGCATTCTAGAGATGGAGATGTTCCAACACTAAAATGGTGAGCTTTCAAACTTTAGATTTGTATTCTGATTCAATGGAGAATGAGAATGTATATATTTACTTTCAGGTTGTGGATTTAATTGTATTTGAGGAGACATGATTGTGACTGGAGATTCTGGGGAGTGATAAGTTTTATGCTTTTGTTTTCAAAAAAAATTATTTGTATCGTTTTATTAGGTGTTCACACGCAGGCGTCAAATTTGTATATGTCCGAAAAACAAAGAAAATTTTGCCGGATTTTCAGTAGAAATGAGATACTCATTTCACCCTAAAATCCTTATATTTTGTGTGAAAATGACACTTGGGATTTTCAGAAAAACTTAGAAAAAAGAAAAAGAAAATTTACTCTATTTTGATTGTGAAATGAACTTTAAACAAGGGATATCCTGAATTTTAAAAATAGTTTTCAAAAAGGTATTTTTAAAACCCGGGGTGTCACAATATGTGCTCGAGTATTTTTTGAATTCTTGTCAAGGTTTGTGCTAAACTTTGGCCAAATAGAGTTTTCCAGTTTTTAAACTATGCAGATAACAATTTTGTTCTTGGGAACCGAGGAACAAATCCAACTCCTTAATTTAGTTTTAAGATCTAATGCCTTCATACTATATAACCAAACACCTTGATTTAGTTTTGGTTCATGTTTTATGCGTTAGCCGTTAAATTTTGAAACTTAGAAAGGCTAATGAGGAAAGTAGCGATGATGGTATGTCCGTGGTCTTCTATATTGTTGTTTTGCGAAGTGAAGAGAAACGACTCCTTGAAGGATGTGATGGCTGAAATTCATGGCCTCTCATAATCAAAGCCTGTAGCATCATTCTAAAATTTAACCCCGGCTAAAGAATATTTGTGTCGTTGTAATGGTTTAAGGGATTGCTGGACATTGTGGGCATTTGTTATGAAGGTGGAAAGCTCTCAGAAAAACTAAATTATGGCAGGCGCAAACACCAAGGGAGTGCAACTATAAGTTTTATAGCAAAAAGGGATGGGAATGTCACTGTCTAAAAGACAATAGAGAAAACATTTTATTTACAATCTCAAAGTAAGGGTGCGCATGAAGGGAGGCTTGTGCAACGGTAAAAGTTGTCATTATGTGAACTTGAAGTCACGGGTTCAAGGGGCGTGAAAACAGCCTCTTGCAAAATATAAAATAAGGTTACCTACTATAAGTCCATGTAGTATGTCCTTCCTTGGAGCCCGCATAGGAAGGAGCTTTGTGCACCGAAGCTGTCCTTTAAAATAAGGGGGCATATCATGATGCCAAAGAAAATGTAAATGCCCACAATGCTCTTAGAGGGCTGAAGGAGTATGTCTTTGAAAGGGGTGGTAATATCATTTTCCTATAATAAAATTGGTAAATACGCGTGCACTTTTGTCATAGATACTTACTAGTCACAGAAATGTGCACACGCATGTTAGAGATTGGAGAATATATGTTTCCCGACGGGTTTTCATCTTTAGCGGCAGAGTGTTTCCGTCATTATAAAGTCAAATTTGTACCACAACTGGTACTCTAATAATGTTCAGGCCAAGAATTTCCTGTCCTAACACTAACACTTATAAGTCAATTTAGGTTAGGTCCCCAAGTATACACGCCTACAGATCTTGCAATAAATAACAGCAAATTTTGAATGCACATACTAGATAGAACGACCATCAAAAATTAATTTCACTTGCGTGATAATAACTATTTAAAATTTTAATCCTAAATAATATATTTACTATATCATAAAATTTTGCAAATTCTTTTATCAACAATTCATGTAAAAGACAGTCAATTGTGCTGATTAGGAATGGCAAGGAGGCAGGTCAAGGCATACTTTTGGCAATCTTCGTCCTTAACTCATGGCCATCCTTGCATAGGAAGGAAAAGAGAACCAAGAGAGGAGAGACACATGCAAGAGCCATATGAAAGGATGTGAAGGTGGCAAATAAAACAAAAGAATATATATATATATATATATATGTATGTATGTATGTATGTATGGGGTCCATTAATTTTACCTGTTTTATGCAACTGTAAAGAGAAGGTGACATTTGATTGGGTGAAAAAAAGTAAAAAACTGAAGAAGTTTGAAGAAATGGCAGGTAGAAACTTTTTTCTAGCCAATCAAACATCACCTACAACTCCTTGCTAAAATTACCGCTCCCTTATATATATAAAAATATAGAAATTTCATTGTTCTTAATTGTTATATATTTACTCAAAATATAGTATTCCTACTAGTTGTCCTACATGTTTCTTTCCTTATACACTAGAAAACAGCACATTACATGCACATGCATATGTGTAAGTTGGAGAAAGGAGGTTTCAGATAGAGTTTGGTAAGAAACCATCCATAAAAAGCTATTTTTTGATAATTTCAGCCCTTGTCTGTGTACCCTTCCTTTATATATAATTTATAAATATGTCATTCCGCTTTCATTCTTCTCTATGTAATTTCATGAGTCTATCGGTGTTTCGAGCTCAAGGTAGAGGGAACTTTCTACCAGCATATTTATTACCTTTACTAGTAGATAGTTACTTCCATTAAAAGTATTTTTAATGTTTTTCTTTTTTCCAAATACACTTTTATTTTAATAAATTTATCAATATGCCATTCCACTTTATTTTCCCATGCATTTTGGTGAATCCGTCGACGGTTCTGCGTCTCAGGCTTTTTGCTTGTGTGTGTGAGATCTTGCGTGTTTTCCCTGATATCGCATGGTTTGCTAGCTGATACACTGCGTGGTTCCTCTCTATAAAAGTGTGACAACTGTCTACCTCCTTGAAATTTTCCATCAAATTGAGGCAATTTCTCCCTAATCTTGCCCATGTTCAAGCCCATTCATTGTTCATTTCCAGTCCTGGTTAGTTGTATCAAAGTTGTAATTCTTGAATCCCCTTCTACGTCCAACAAATAAATGTTCAAATTATTTTGCTAGAGTCTTGATATAGTTTTAAAACTTTGAAAACTCGTTGAAGTTAGTTTATAAAACTTGTTCGAATTACTCAACTCAGTAACAAATCGAGTCACTCATTGACTAGTTACATGGCAAAAAAGTTTTATTTTAGTTGAAATTTAAACCTAAAACTTCGCAAAATAATAGCACATGTTAACCAACTTACCCAGCAATTATAATTTACATGTGCACTAAAAGTAAAAAATGTTATATATATTAAAAATTTTGCTCAAGTAATTAAAGTTGAGTCACCTACGAATAGCTTGAAGTTAACTTACTAATCAAGTTTTGTGTTTCTAATTTATAGGTGTCGTTCATTGCGCAATATTGTTTGTGTATGTCTATATATATACACACCCACGTCAATCTCCAATTATGCCTCCTACTCTTGATTCTGCCGGTTTTCCTTCACGTGGTACTTATAAACTACATGGAAAAGCGTGTTGCAATTAAACGTCATCTGGGAAAACCATTATTCAGATAAAAAAAGGTCTTAATTCCCCATTTAATTTTGGCAACCCAAAATTCCATGTAGCACAAATGGTTTGGTCATCCGATTCATGTTTTCTTGGACAATGCTCAATCAAAATCTTGTCAATATATATCGGATGCTTCTACCGATAGTTTGCATATGACTGAGCGGCTACTGGAGTTCCATCTTAAAACAAATAAAACGTGATTATGAATGATAAATCCAAGAAATAAAGAAGGACGAAAAGAAAACAATATTCCTCCTTGACAGCCCAAGTGGTTTAATCTAGTTCTCTCAATTTTCAGTTGCAGATGCAGTTTAAACTGTTGCGTGGAAACAGCCTCTTGCAAAATCTAAGATAAGACTGCGTACTTTAGACCCTTGTGGTTCGATTCTTCCCCAGGCCCCGCATAGGTGGGAGCTTCATGCACCAGGATTGCCCTTTTTTAGATTCAGTTTAAACTTTTGTGTGTGATGTCTTTTGTTTTGACGTACGCTGAAAATTGTTTATTTGCATAATTTAATTTCAAGGCATAAAACACTTTTAAAGAAAAGTTTCTATTTCCATGGAAATGAATTTCAATTAATGTCTCGCCAACTAATTAATCAGAACTCGTTATAAAACTCATCAACTCGGCCATAGAATGTCTCTAACTCACCAAACATGTGGTAGACCCAAGTCGTTCTTCTGATTTCTTTGACTTTGCAAGTTTGGATATAGCTGGTTAAATAATTATCTGCACTATTGTTTATATAATAGTTTTAAATCTAAGGGCAGACTCAGAAAACTAGTCCTAATTACTCAGACTCAATGGCTAATCAAGTTATGCAGCGAGTTAACTGACTGTAGAACAAAAATAATATGTTCAGACTAGGGATTTGAACAGAAGACTTCCACGGTACAATACAACACCTTAATCTGAGTGCAGAAGTTTTATATATATAATAAAATACAAATATATAGTACTAAAATTTAACTCGAGTATTTTCAAGTCAGCCATGACCATTTAAAAGTAACTTGACCCACCTAACTTTTGAGTCAAGTCAAGTTTTAGAGTTTTTCAACTATAAGTTATACTGACTTACCAATTAACATTTAAGTTTCCTGTGAACAACGGTACATATATTTTTAGAGACTAGACTAATCCATTGAGCATGGTTTTTGGGTGCTTCTTAACATCTAAAGTTAGAGAAATCATATGAGCTAGTTCGATGAACCGAAAGTGGAGCTGTTCCAGAAAACCTTACTGCCACACATCAGCTTACCACGCAGTTCCCTTCATCATAACATTGGATCCACTTACTCTGATATTGGAAGACTAGCGCAGAGTGCTCCTACCGAGTTGGCATCATTCGTGAAAGAGTCTCGATGAGAGTTAGCATCATTCCTTAAAGACTGGATAGGAGTTGGCGGAAGAAGTCGAAACTTCTTTTAAAAGATTTAATTCGGTCATCTTGTTTTGAATGATTTGGATAGGGTAAATATTAAATTTTACAATCATTAGATACTTATAGCCTATTTTATATTTACGTTGAAATCACTGATTTTTTAGATTTAAAAAAGTAGACGAAGGTAACAGGTTAAAATCATTCTAATGTGTTTTTTTTTTTTTTATTAACCCCTAATTTTAATAAGACGAACAGGATAAAAGGATTAAATCTTCTAAAAAAAGTCACCCTTCCGACGCTGTTGAAATTCTGTGTTGCTTAGACCTAGCTCTATGAACATTTTGGCTCGTCAGCAACTGATAGGCAAATATGACTTTTCTAAGACGAATAAAATATAGAAAAGTGGGGTTGGGATGTCGTGGGAGTGACTCTTCCATGGAAGGTAAAGCAATGAGATATTTGTAGATTCTTTAGAAAGGAAAAAAGGGACCCTGCCCTGTGGGAGGTCACAAGTTGGAGGCGCTCTTGGAGTTATTCACAAAACCCCCTTTGGCACAAGAAAGTGGCAGGGAACATGCACTTTGGCTGGGTGCTATCTTCGGGGCATTTCCCTGAGAAATCTCAGCCATTCATCTTGTTCAGCAAGCCGAAAAATTATGATGTATGCACAAATGAGGAACGTGGATACTCAATGGTCTTGATTTTTACACTCCGATGATCATAGGATAAGGCCACTAAATGAGTAAAAGTTGGTTGTGTAGCCCATTTAAGCCGTTCCGAAATGATGATGGCAGGCGTTGATCTCAGAAAACCTACGGCAAGGTGTCACCTTGGGAAGTTCATATTCCGCAGAGCCTATCTCTACCAGGTTCTACTATTAGTTATTGCAGTCCCAAACCAGGTGGCATTGCTTATTTCATCACACATTTCCATCTTAAACAATTCCAAGGTAATCGCAGCCGGTTTTACCAGGTTTGGAGGAGACATGGCGGCCTTCTGTCCAACATTTCTAAATGCTTGGTCAACAAACAAGGGACAGATGTGCATGATATTCAGTTGGCTCACCCTCGTTTGGAGTTTTGTGGTGAAATTGAGTACAACAGAGGTTGAACGATCCAAATTATTCGTCTCCACGCCTCCCGGGAAGCCATAGATGGTCATGTACGGAGCATCACATACATTGGATGTAGCTAACGCTAGAAAAAAGCTTATGGAATGGGGATTAAGAATTGAGATGAACGGTTCGGACCATAAAAAGAAAAAAAGAGCACTTCCTCAGAAGCAACCCACCATTTTGCCCCGAAGGCGCGGTGTGAGCACCTTTGAATGATCCGATCGGTTCATCTAAATGCTCCTGCTTTGGACATTCACTGAATGAAAATCATGACGATTAGATGAATCCATGATCCTAGAAGTCTCCTTTTTGGGAGTTGAATTTAGACATTTGTACGGACAAAGTTTCTAATTATCGGTTTCTTTTGAACAAGAGTATTTTTTTCAAATGCTAGAATTAGTCGATAGGCAAGTTTTTTACTTTCATTTACAAGTCATCCAAAGCCAGAAAAATTAAATGAACGGGACGGATCGTCCAAAAGTGGGCTTCTTTCAATGCAACATACGGACGGTTCTGGGGACATACTCCACGGTTACCGTGATTGGGCGGAGATTGGTACTGGCATGGGAGACCTCCTAGGGAGCTCCCATAGGATAGGGCGTTAAAAAGATATAGGAGAGACAAAACTGCTACTTACAGCTCTACATCTTCGCTGGGAAATATTTTAAGTGACACAAATTGTATCAATGAGTGAGGATGATGATAATGAACAAATTGTATCAATGGCACACTGCGTGTCATCGATGATGTGGAACAAATATTTTCTATAGATAAGACTCTTTATTGTTTCTTGATAATTACCTGCGTTCTTGGTACAACAGTCGCCAGTGGCTAGGCATGTCCATTCAAATTGGAAAATACTGTTCAAATGTTCAATGGAAAACTCTGGATGTCATCAATAATTTGGAGCAAATGTTTCTTATGATAAGATAATCATCAAGTTTTACGTATTTTTCTCTGGATTTGAACAGCTAAATCAAGCTAATCAAGAAGAATAGTTAAAAAGACCTGCCTTGCAAGAATTGGATCCGTAGGCAACTTGCGAACAAACGAACCAAAAGTTGAGCCAGCCAAACCAAAGAATCCGCAGGAATATTAATTTGTTCATAGCTTCCATCTTGGCACTTGATCATCAGTCTGTCATAGCCAGGAAAAGAAGATGCTAACTACCTCATCTTTCACAGCTCTCATAGCACACTGATAAAAGTCACAAGGTGCAGGTCACATGGTGACCGGGAGAGAGATTTGGATTTTAAAGCAAGTCTTTATAAGAAGGATACATTGCACACATGCATTCTCCTTAATAAAATAGGAAGTATAGTGCTTATACTTAAACGGGCCATGGCCTTGTACGCACAGATGCACTGCAAATTGGAAGAGAGAGAGAGAGCTTATAAACTCAAAAACTGGACTCAACTTGAAAATGAGGAGAGTCCAGTTAACTTGAAATAACTTGTCAACTTAATAAGTAAAGTTTTTTTTTTTTTTTTTTAGAACGGTGGTCAAGTGCAAAAATGAGTTTATAAACTCAAAAACTCTATTTAACTTGGAAATGAGGCGAGTAGAGTTAACTTAAATAACTTGTTAACTCAATAAGTAAACTTTTTTTTTCCTTTAAAATGGTGTTCATGTGCAATTGCAAGCGGAATTTTAAACTCGTGAACTTCACAATTGAAAATCAAATGCCTTATCGTTTGGCAATCTAGATTAGCTTATGAAGGATACGTGGGCTTGTGCGATGATGTCAATGATATTTTCTGTGACCCGTTAGAGTTTAAGATTTTACATTTGCTAAGTATCCTTTAATAATTTATCTCAAAATAGTTAAAACTGTCTAGAAGCGATAATTTCAGCAAAGAGTTGAAGTGTAAAGTGTAAGTCACATTTCATTGGCTATGAAAAAGTTTTTGACTGCCATTTTTTTTTAACTTTTTCAAAATTGACATCCTAAAACTTTCACTTCTCTCGATCAGTCAGCCCACTTTCACATACACGTTATTGGAAGGATACTCGTCCCTGTGTCCTGCAAACCTGCACAGTTCTGGGAATGGAGTGCACCCGTCCTCTGTGGAACGCTTCACCTTTCTTATCCATAACATACCCACTAATTTGCCAGATGTAAGATTGAGACGTAAGGCACGGATGGCTAGGATCATTTTATCATCAAATGGCCATGATCGGGAAAACCCTTTATTTTATTTTTCGTCTTGCATAGCATGCACAATTGTCAGACTACTGAGCACCCACATTTGTGAAAGAATGGATTTCTCTACTCTTAACACAAGTCATTACTTCAGCATGTTTGAAATTGAAATGTAGAATAATTACAAACGGCTAGGATCATCTGATCATTAATAATAATCCCCTCCAACCACATATACCATGAGAAAGGAAAGCCGGTTAATTAACCATAAAAACGCAGTCCATCAAAGGGTGGAAGTCATGGAATCCACCATAGAATTCCATTCCATCTTGACTACCTGCTCCGAATCGCGGCTTTTGGAGTAATGGCTTCCACGTTGATAGAAGTAGGTATAAAATTCGTCCTCTTTCTTCTAGTGGCATTGAAGTCTTAAACTAGATCCTTGTACTCTGAACTGCTAATGTTAACAGATCATGTGGGCGTTGGTGGTCGTTATGTACCGATGGAGCAAGTTCGTATGATCGCAGTCAATTTCTTTTGCTCATTTATAATGCTTTATAATAGATTAGGCGAGTGATATAATCGGCCGTTACTTTTTATTCATTAGCCCTCCATCAACGTTTAGGATAAAACTCTATGTAAGCTCATATATATATAAAGATCTAAGCCGTTCAGAATATTGCCCTAGACTTAATATTTCATGTTCCTAAATTTCTATCTATTGGTTAATCTGGGCAATTGTTTTCTTGAGTTGTAAAATCTGGGCCCAGGCAGAGTTATAGGCCTCTTACCATTTAGTAATTGTCTAAAGAATCACAAATAGGGGCCAGTTATATCACTTTCCAATAGATATGTGTTGCTGCCCTTTTGTAGGTAGATTGAAGCTGCCAGTGGAATTTGATTCTCCACTACCAGCTAAATGGAAGCGACTTGCAAATCAATTGCTCCTGGTTGCTTCTTTCTCTATTGATTTGCCAGGAGAGAATGAAATCTATTTACAACGATGTGTATATCACGAACCCAACCAGCACGCGCACTTATCTGAGTTGGAATAAAGAGGTTTAAAATAGAGTTTAATAGGAGGAGAATCATAGCGTGGTACCCACAATATGCCTCACTTTTGAATGATGGACCTGCCGATCAAACCATTCATCCAAAATCTCTGGCTCCAAATATCTTGCATGACAAGCAGTAACGTAATGAATGACTATAACATCCAAAAACTGTACCTGTTACTCTTTCAATACGAACCGTTCTTTATACAATTTTCCTACGTTCATGCTTTATGAAAGAAAGTACTTTTGTTTTAGTTTTTTAATCATGCAATCTTTGTAGGTTTTGTAGCAAAAGTTAGCCAAATCAGGAGACTTCATCTCAATGGGTTTAATCAACCTAGGCCCACTTTTATATAAAAGTGGGAGCAGCAGTAGAGCGCGCACTATGCTATCATTCATGTTAGTAGGAAACTTTTTGTCAACACATTTAGCTTTACTGGCAGAAGTAGTTTACTGGCCGATACTTCCGCCATTAAAAGTTATTCTCCAATAGTTTATGCTCTTCTACCCTTTTGGTTTTATACATTTAGGAATATGCTACTCTACTTTCAATTTTTTTACTGCATTTTGGTAAATCTTTCTCTCTTTCTATGAGGAGAGTTTTCTTGATATTAGTAAGAATAGGTTAATTGAGAGACCTGCTAGGAAAATGTAAAAATGTGACACTTTAGAAACGAGACATAGATGGGCCTATTATTTGAATGATTTGACCTCTTCACCTTGTTGGGCCCATTATATCTAGGTAACCTGAGAAAATCCATGTTCATCGTATTCTTCTAACAGTTTCTTCGGTCCAAAGTTTGAATGGTAAGATTAATATATCCAAAACAAAAAAGTTAATCATCTGATCATGAGGTTTTGGGGTCTGCCTAATATAAGGTAGATTGAAGAACGTGAATGGATAAGATCATACAAATATGACATGTCAAACTTAATTTTCAAAAGAGATTACTTTTTGTAAGCATTATAATATATTCTAAGCATTATAATATATTTTGTGAGGCCCACTTCAAACTGTTATGACATCCATTAACACCCGTAGATGAACATTAGATGGAAAGACTTACGATGATTTTTTTTTTTTTAATAGTTGAAGGGCTAATCTACAAAAGTAAAGCTTTAGGATTAAAGTATAACAAATTGGTAGTTAAAGATAGTAAACTATAATTTTTCCTCTCTCTCTCTCTCTCTCTCTCTCTCTCTCTCTCTCTCTCTCTCTCTCTCTCTCTTTTTAAATTAAACCGTTACCATCTAAAAGTCAAGATGACAGCTAGCATTTGTAGCTGTCTTTTAAATTAGCTAGCAAATATACTTATAATATAATAAAAATTCCAATAGGTATATATTTGATAGAAAAATCATTGACAAATTAAAGGCTTAGAATCATCTAGCAGTGTAAAGGTTTAGGAATGAGTCACTCGCAAAGGGATCTAGGCTAACATATGATCGTTTGGATCATGGAAATAGTAGGTCCCACCTATACTTTGTTTACCACTATTTTTCAAGTGAAAAATATATGCTTCCCATAGTATAAGATGCATTCCTTTCTGGTATTAACCTAATATGTTTTCTTCTTCTTCTTCTTTTTCTTCTTCTTCTTTCTTCTTCTTCTTCTTCTTTGTTTGATTTCTACCCCCACCATGATACCCTCTCATCTATTAAGTAGAAGATAATATTCTCTCTCAACTTTCTCTTGCAATACTATATGAGATGCAGGTGAAATCTCTCTCTTTCTCTCTCCATGGGAATGCCATTGGGTTTTGTGCTCCCCTCTCACTTAGATCCTATTTTCTCTTGTGCCTATATCATGTGATCACTTAGCACAGAAAAGTGAGAATCCTACTGCGTTCCCCAACAGCTTTCTTTTTGGGGCTTCAACTTTTGCTTATCAGATGAAGAAAGTCTCTCTATTCTCCTTGTCTAATAAGTCAAAACCAAATATGCACGAAAACCCTTTTTCATATGTCATGGAGTATATAAATTCTAGACTTTTATGTTTAGAAGATGACTTTTGAAGATTCATAAGGGGTTATCTTTATTGCATGTTGAAGGTGCTTTCTTGAAAGATGGAAAAGGTCTTAGTAACAGGGATGTTTATACTCATATGAAGGGTAAGGGAGGAAAAATAAGAAGAAGACTACATTTCTATTTTTAATAGTAGTAGTAATGGAAGACCTAATGGTACACATTCCTGGCTTTGTTGCAGGAAAAATCCAGGACAGAAGCAATGGTGAAATCGTCATTGGTCATTACCATTGGTTCTTGGTAATCTATCATTACAAGTTGTGTCAAACTTATAGTGCCTATCACTTTATTCCCATTGAAAGATGGCTTGTATATATGTAGATACAACACCCACCACATGAGAACCCCGAAATTCAATGCTATCTTGAACTTAAAAAATCACTAAGATCGTGTTGAATTTTAGAGTTCTTATATGGTGGCTGCCTATATTTTCACTCTGATAAAAAAAAAACTGGATCCACTATTTCATATGATCTAACTCGTTTGTTAAGTAGAGGCACCAATCTATGAATGAAGGATGCACGAAACTTGAATGTGTAGAGTGTCATGCATCAATAAAATGCATTAGACAATGAAGAATTTGTGATGAAATCTCGAGAGACAAAGGGTTAGGGTTATCATCATCATCATCATCAAAGCCTTATCTCGATTAGGGGTTGGCTGCATGAATCTTACTCCTCCATTCACCTCTATCAAGTGCCATTATTTTATTAAGTCCAAGAGCTTTTAAATCTTTTCTCACTATTGCTAACCACATCCTTCCTGGTCTTATCCTTGCCTTTTAGATCCTTTGACTTAGATCGATTCACTTCTTCTAACCAATGCCATTTTTAGTTTCCATTGGACATGTCCAAACTATCCAAGTGTTCCCTCTTATCTCATTACCCATTTGTGCTGCTCCGAAGTTTCCTCTAATAATGTCTTCATTTTTAATTTTATCATTTCTTATCTTGCTACTCATCCCTCTCAAAATCCTCATTTCGGCTATGCTCATCCTATGTATATGTTGTTCCTTAAATGTCTAACGCTCTAATTTGTAGAACATAGTCAGCCTTACAGCCATTTTATAGAATTTTTCCGTTTAGTTTGAGTAATACCCACCGATCATAGAAAACTTCAGAGTTACTTCTCCATTTGTACCAACCGATTTGAATTCTTTAGATAACATCCCTCTCAATCTCTCTACTTTCATGAATTATTGATCCCAAATATTGAAAGTAGTCTTTTTGGAATACTTGTTATCAATCTTTACTGGTGCCTTCCTCCCACTCCTATTCTTGCTAAAATTCTATTTCATATAATATGTCTTAGTTCAGTTAATTTTAAGTCCTTTAGACCCCATAGCATCTTTCTAGAACTCAAGTTTTGTGTTTATGACCTTCATTGTCTTATCAATCAGAACTATGTCATGTGTAAATAACATACGCCATGGAATCTCTTCCTATAGATGTTTTTTTAACTTATCCATAACCAACATGAAGAGGTATGAGCTTAATGCTGATTCTTGGTGCAATCTTATGGCTATAGAGAAATCATTAGTCTCTCCATTAGTGGTCCTAACATTTTCTTACCTCTCCCTCCTACATATCCTTAATTTAGTGTCATCTTACAAAATAAATTTGTGAATAACTTATCCAATAGCGAGCTTTATAAGATAAAAGGTTTGGGTCACTAAAATAGTGAGACCAACAACTTTTTGCGGCAATATAGCATACCAATGATGGCGCCTATCATATGAAGCTTTGAATAGGTGAGCATTTGCACATCTTGTAAATAAAGAATCACGGTGATTGGATATTTCTAGCGTCATACAAATAGTGTTCTTGGAAGTTGAATCGAACCACTACTTTCTATGATCAGAATTACAAATTTTCAAATGCCTAAATCATCCAATCCGCAAAGATTTTGAATGTCTCTTTCTCAGATATCCTCTCTTACATGAAGATATTAGCATTTAATTACCATTGGTTTTCATATGAACAAGAGAATATTGAAATAATAGCTTCTTTTGGTCTCAATAGTTACCATTTCTCCATTTGATGGACAAGAAGCCTCCCAAATAATTGTGAATTTTTCAACTACAAAATGAATTCATTGAATTATTTGTTCTTGTATGATCTGAATAATGGAATTGATAAAATGCACAAAATGTGGGAGATTTGGTGGTGTAAATTCAACTGAAATCGACTTCTATAACAAAGCATGTGTGTATATATGTATGTGTGTACATGTGTGTGTATATATATGTATGTATGTATGTGTGTATATATGTTATGTGTGTGTGTGTGTGTGTGTGTGTGTGTGTGTGTGTCTATATATATGTTATTATCCATTTATTTATTTGTTTTTTGTTTATTCTTTGTGATGAAAGGTGGAGCTCTTTTAATTTCCCAGACTAGCTACTTTAGTTTCTCATTAAGATAGGGATCCAACCATTGTTACCTTGAATTATATTGACATTTCTTAAGAACTTGAAGACAGATATGGATCTTAGCTTAATTCAAAGATTCAGTAAGCTAGAATTCCCTCCCTATATACATTAATGTACCTCTTACATCAAATACAATGTTTTAGTTTATAAACTTGTTGGATGGAGGATTTTGTCTACTTTAATATGTTTTGGTGCCTTTGGTGATCGAGTTAAGTACTAGGTTACCCTCAACAAGTCCAACTTAGTAACCCTTCTACGTTTCCTAAATGGTCATACCCACTATTTTGTTGCTCAAAACTATTTGGGAATTGTAGTATGGGGATTCAGATACAGAGCCATTAATCATAGCACATCATTTTATCCTCTCCCATGCTATTACATTTTATATTAATTTATATAAATAAATACCAAGTATGTAAACAGAAAAAGGAAGACTATTATAAACGAAATAGCTTACTCATAAATAAGCGGCATGTTTCATTGTACAAAGAAAGAACAATGATGCAACATGGGAATTGACTCAACAACAAAATGGTTGGAACACATTAACAAAAGATGACATAACAGTTTCATAGAAAGCTCAATCTTTCTTTATGAACCGATAAGGTTCCCATGGTGATAGAGCTCTTATATAGTCATATATGTATACAATAATCCCGTGCAATTCCATAAACCTGATTATATAATTAAGCCTTGGCAATTAGGTCAAAATTGATTACATTCATAGATTAGAGCTCTGGTCTTCAAGGGCTAATCATGCACGTGGGGTTCTGGTACCCTTTGATGATCTAGATTGTCATCATCTTCTGCAGGATATCTTAGTGGGTCATAACTTAGAGAACTTATCTTTTCTTATGTTAATCCTCCTATTGTGAGGTTATAAGTTAGAAAGCTCCACACATGAATCGATGCAAAAGAAATAGACAACTTTCTAAAGTCATTTGTATAATTCTTTAAAGTTTTGAATCCCATTATTTTTGGAGAATATCCAATAGAAATGCAAGAGTTTTGGGTGTGCAATTTGTCCACATTTTTAAGAAATGATCAACAAGAACTGAAGAATGGCCTGAACTTTATAGGCATAGATTAATATTTAGGTTTTTATGTTAAAGATTGCATGTATCTCTACATGTGAATGAGGAAACTATTGGGAAAACCTACACCATTTCCCTCTTTTTAAGCTAGCCAAGGACATGAAATAACACACTTCTATACACCCAAAGTGATAAATTTTATCTTCTACATGTCAATAATATAGGATCAACAAATAAGCTCATCATAAGGCAAGATTACCTAAGAAGCATTAACCAAACACATATAAGCCACAAATTTAATATGGTTCACTGCTAAGGAAACAACTATATTCACAAGGCCAAGAAGGCCAAATCTACTATCAACTTTGAAATACACTCTACCTTTTATAGATTACAAGAATATAAGGGTCACAACCCTCTTTATACACAATGGAGAAACCTCACCCAATGGTGGATAAACAAAGAAGAGATGGAAGAGATTATCAAACACAAATGAATTTGATTTAACTTCTCTTTGCCAAGAGGATCTACTTAAACTTCAAGTACTCTCTCCTTTCCTTCTCTTTCTTCCTCCAAAAAGAACCCTTTCTATATTTCTTCAAAGCTTTGCTCCCTCCAAAGTTGTAGTATATTTTCACCATTTCTTAATATATTCTTTCCCAAAAGAGAAAACTCTTTTGGGCAGGTTTAGGCTTCTGATATAAAAGCCCTCTACTTACTCCAAAGTGGCTAAGTCATGGGCCTCTTCACATGAGAGGGAAGCCTAAAAATGAGCCTCACATGAGAAGAGAAAAGCTCAATAGAAAACAAAGTTAGAGGGCTTCATATACATAACTGGACAGAAGGATGATGTCCTCATTCAAGAAAAATTGCCTTTAATTTGTAAATGCAGCTACAAATTTAAGTTTACATAGTAATTGTAATTTTTTTCCCAAATCTTTAGAGACATTTTTTCACTTTGCTTTTCACAAATTATTCCTAAATCAGAGTTTGTAACAATGATCTAAAACTCATCAATAGGACCACCAATATCACTTGCTATCATAGTTCTAAAACTTATGTAAGCTAAATTGAAAAACTTGACCAACTTAATTTAGTAGCAAATGGAGTTGACATGATGCATAACATAACTATTGAAGTTGGGAGCAGATTTGAACACAAGGCCTACCAATCCACTGTAGCATACTCTAACTAACTCACTTAGCAGTTTAGTGCTCATGGAAGTGAATTTTAGAGTATAGAAATAAAATAGATTGTGTTAAAAATCACCCTTAGATATTTTTTGGGTGACCAAAGAGTGGTGTCGAGTTAAGCCAACTTATCTCACTATTGAGTTGTATTGAGAAATTTGGTTTTTATACTATGCTTACTATTGTTTAGTGTTGGATTACTAGTTGACTTAAAAGCTTGAGGTAATAGGAAGTGGCCCAACAATCTTTATATCTATAATGCCTAGTTTAGCAAGTGTTGCAATTTTTGTTCTTGTAGATTTCAGTGGGATGGTCCACTTACCCAAGAGGAATGGAGAAAATTATGAGGATAGATATGGCAACGTTCTTATCTTTATCACAAAAAATGATGAGCCAATCTACTTCTAGTCTTTGATGTCAATTTAACTCAGAATTTTCTTTTCAATTTTCAGCTGTTATGCAAATTAAGTTCAACTTTGGACTTTAGGATACCCTAATGAGAATTATCCGAATGGAACTATTGAGCTTTTCCTTTTTGATAATAATAGTGGCATACCCATGTGGCTACTTGGAATATCCCTTGTGATAGCAATTAGGTAACAACATGTAAGCATTAAAGACTGTGCTTAGATGGGGCACTTCCACTTTTTGAATCAGTTGCTCTTCGTGAGGCTGACTTAACTCAATTTTGACATTATTGAGTAAAAAAGTAGAAATTGTTTGTGTTGGAGATGACTATTGGTTACCTCGGACAATTACTTATCTATTTGACAATTGTAGTTAACTAAATGGGTAGCCCTGGTGCACGAAGCTCCCTCCTATGTGGCGTCTGGGGAAGGGGAGGACCACAAGGGGCAAAATACACAGCTTTACCTTGCATTTTGCAATAGGCTATTTCCACGCCTTGAACCCGTGATCTCAAGGTCACATGATGACAACTTTTACCATTGCGCCAAAGCTCCCCTTCTTGACAATTGTAGTTAACTAAGACATTAAATATGGTTGCTGGCCAGCAAGTACAATTTTATTCTAGTATCTTTGAGTACAAGTGCACTCATATTTTTTGTGATCCAAATCGTTCATCTGCTGGGTGCTGCTTGATAGACAATAACTTACAGATCTTCTCACTTGGATGATCCTAGCGTTTATTGCTATATGGCATAAATGGGATGGATAGAAAAGTTCAGATATAATTTCTAAAGAAAAATTGAGCAATCAAATTAAAGTTTAAAGATTATCTCATGCATGAGATTTGTTAGGCTTGGTTTATCAGGATAAGCCTGAAGATGAATGGTTCTGATCAGCAAAATCTGGCGCCCAAGTTTTGTTTTAACGCTAAATCCAGAATGTTTTGCGCTTTTTTTGGTAGACGACCACCTATTAGGAACTCATTAAAGACTTTACTAAAATCTGTAATACCATTTGTGGATGAGCAGGAAAGGGGCAGATGTGAGAGGTACTTCATTTGATCCCTTTTTTACACTTTTGAGTGAATATTTGGATACACCAAGCGGTTCTGCTCGTCTCAATGGATTTGGCAACGTTGAATAGAACTCTAAAGCTACAAGCAACTGGGTACAGAAAGTTCACTGCAAAACACAAAACGAGAAGCCTCCACAATTGTAAACTACGTGATTCTTAATGTAATAATGGTGTTAGTCTGTGGCATATAGCTTCGGATATTTCCTGAATATGCTTGGTTGTACGTTGGAGTTGCAGCTTTTTCCTTTGGGTTGGAGATTACATTTATTAAGATAGTGTATGAGTAATTTGTTTTGTAATTATTTTCTTAAACACTCCAACCCTATGTCCCAAAACAATTTTCCATGGTTCAAATTCTGTAGATTGTTTCAAAATAGTTTTGTGTTAGTCTGTGGCATATTGCTTCGGATATTTCCTGAATATGCTTGGCTGTACGTTGGAGTTGCAGCTTTTTCTTTTGGGTAGGAGATTACATTTATTAAGAGAGTGTATGAGTAATTTGCTTTGTAATTATTTTCTTAAACACTCCAACCCTACGTTCCAAAACAATTTTCCATGGTTCAAAATCGGTAGATTGTTTCAAAATAGTTTTGCTTTGTGGGCCCTATGATTGTGCAATCACTTAGTCGGAAGGTGAGTGGATTCGAAGTTTCAAACCGACAACCTCGTTTTTGTGAGACGAGGCACTTGACACCAATTTGCACCCTTCCGGATTAGTACTTCAGAAACTATATGACAATCAAATCATTCAAACTTTGGATAGATCCGGCCCTTAGACGTACACTCCAGACGCCAAAAGACCACACCCATTTAATCCTTCTAGCCTTTCTTGTTGTGAGGTGATAAACCAGGTCACACCTTAAAAGCTGGGATCATCCCGTGGACTAGATGTTTGAACTGCGATCCGTCTTGAGGATTCGCTTAGAAGATAAATAGCCTGGAGCTGCCAAGAATATTAGTCCCACGACCATAACAGCCTCCCATAATGCTGCTCTACTGGTATCGACAATTCAGAATAAGTACCTCATTATTGGAAAAAAGGCAGAATGACCGTTTAGAAGTCTTTCGGGCTGTTTGGCACGGGAATAGCTATCCATGTATAAGTTTTTTAGGTTTCCACATGTAGCTATCCTGTTTCTTGGCATTGGAGGCATTATAAGAGCATCACCAGGCGAGCAAATTGATAATTCTAAGGCACCAGCAGGTGTCATTTTCTATCAAATTCATGCCCACCTACCTCGATCAAGAGTGTCGTCATGTTTGCAACCAGTATCTTTCCAGAGATCCATATTTGACAACTGAATGATTTGTGGGGTGTCTGCCGTTGAATAAATTTCATGGCCTCTTCTTATTTGGTTCAAATCTGCTGCATAGCGGAGACTTCATACCATCAAGAAATATTTCGAAGTATGCCCACCAAATGTGTTCATAGGCATCCAAATCTCCTCCTAGAATATATTCATAGAAATCCAAAACTAATGCAATAATTTGGAGCTGTCCTTAGTTATACTTAATATTTAGAAAAAGATATTATTTTTGGGCTTTATTGTTCTTTTCTTTTTTTGGCAATAATGGCTTGAGTGTTCTTGCAAGCTAAGAATAATGAAGGGGAGCTTTTGCGCAACAGTATAAGTTGTTATGATGTGACCTTAAAATTATGAATTTAAGGTATAATTAGTCTTTTACAAAATATAAGATAAAATTACTTACTATAAACCTATACAGTTCTTGAAAGATAAAATTGTTTACTTATAAGCCTATGTAGTCCACCGCATGGGCAGTAGCTTCGCATTGGCGGCAGCTTCGTATGCCCGGGCCGCCCTTTTTCTGGAAGCCCGGGATGAATGAATGAATGTGCGCGTCTACTTCTCGCTTTCACTAGAGGCAGAATTCAATTTCTTTTGGCCCACAGGACGGGAGTTTTCATTCTTTATGATCTTTGGTTCCTTTTCTTCATGATTTCAGCCGAACCCTCTGCCTTCTGATGGGACGTCTCTCTCTCTCTCTCTCTCTCTCTCTCTCTCTCTCTTATATATGACTCCCAGCTGAAACCTCTCCTTGCTAAGCCATATCTGACTTCTCAGAATCTTCTTCTTCTTTATGGGAATGTCACTGCTTTTTGTGGTCTTCTCTCTCTTTCATAACCTGTTTAAACTAGAACCTGTATCATGTGAACATATAAATGGGGAGAATGATATTCCTTCTGTGTTTCCAAAGGGTTTTCATTTTGGGGCTGCAACGTCTGCTTATCAGGTTAAGTAAATCTCTCTATCTTTTTCTACTGATCAGTCAAAGCCAACTTGAGTTCAGCACCTTTTTACTGTAATGAATTTTATAAAATAGTTAGATTTTGATGTGAAAGGTTGGGTTTCTGAAGGTTCTTAGGGAATTATATTTGTTGCAGGTTGAAGGTGCAATCTTGGAAGAGGGAAAAGGTCTGAATAATTGGGATGTTTTCACTCATTCAAATGGTAGGGCAGGAAGATTCAGAAAACTAAAACACTACTAGTAGTAGTTGTAGTGAAGTATCTTATGTTACATGTTGATGACTTCGTTGCAGGGAAAGTCCTGGATGGAAGCAATGGAGATATCGCCATTGATCATTACCACCGCTATCTGGTAATGCATTATGAAGTTTTCTGCAAAAATCTGTAGTGTCCGGAGTATTTTGTTTCCATTAAAAAGTTGGGTGTGCAGATACGAAATGGAGGGCCACCTTGTAATAGACTGTCTACTGTTGAACTCGTATCTCGGTGAGATAGATGGCTTCAGGAGTAAGAAACTAATAGTGTTGAAGGTTCTATGAAATAGGAGGTCTGAAATCATAAGTGTTTCGCCGCATATATGTTCTTTCGGTTGCCAAATATATCAAATGGCTGATCCTTGGCGCTTTTTCTCTAAGCCGGAGAGCAAACAATTTGACCATCCGTGTTGAAAGCTTGCAGCTCTACAAAACAAATACTAGGATCATCTAAAGGTTGATAGTTTTTTAGCGTGGCCTATCGAAAATAAGGAATGGAAGATAAGCGGTTTGGATGACCAAAATCTGGGCTCAAACAGATGTGGATTTTCCTATCTCAGACAAGGCTCAGTATCATTAACTTTTGATTCATCGAATCCCTGCCCAATTGCACCCACATAATTTCTGCTCTCTCTCTCAAATGCACACGCAAACATTGCAGTTTAGACCACATTTACCATTGAATTTTGGTTTAGGAATCCCTTTCCTACATAGGAATTGTGTTGCAGGAAAACCCTTTCATCTGTACCTTATTGTCACTCCATGCAAATGGAGAACCCACCTATCATCTCTGTGAAACAGGGTACGAGAGAGAAAGAAGCAGCTAAATTTAGGCCCCAGGCCTTCCCAGCATGGGTCTTTTTCCCAAAGCCTTGAGCTCGTCTGAACCTGTCTTTCTGAGGTGTTTAAGAGAGGTTTTTTGGCATTTTACGTTAAGCTTTCAACTGGGTTTTGTGAAATAAACAGGAAGATATCGAATTGATGGCTTCTCTTGGGCTCAGTAGTTATCGCTTTTCCATTTCCTGGTCAAGAATCCTCCCAAGTAAGTTGAAGTTGTTTTACCAAATTCTTCCCTGGTTACATGCATTTTTGTTTTTTGATGTTGCAATCTGAATTATTAAATTCACTGCATTGCAAGATAGGGGGGAGATTTGGGGGCATAAATTCAGCTGGTATCAACTTCTATAACAAACTCATTGATGCTCTCCTACTCAAAGGTACCACCCACCAACGCTGCTTTTGTGTTACTGCTACTGTCTATACCTGGTAACTGATTTGTACTCTGTTTTATGCTTGCAGTTTCTCCCTTCTCTTGAAAAATCCTGACTTTTTGATGCTCTGATTTAAGCTTAAGACAACTTAAAAGTTCTGATAATTTCCAAAATAAATGTGAATTTACTGAATTAAACACAAGTGCACTGATAAAATGCAAAATTTCATTAGATAATCTATCATGTTTGCACATCTTATCGAGCGAAGGCCTTTCAGCCTAGTTGCAGAAGAAGGATGTAGGTAATTGGCTTGACATTGCTAGTGTGTGTGTATAACTTTCAAAAGGAAGTTCTTGGATGTTGAAAAGTCTGAATTACATGATTCGGGATCATACATTTTCCAAATTTCTTTGGGAAGTCTCAGAAAGCATTTCCAGAATTCTCCAAACATTTGCTTAAACTTTGTATCAGTGGTTTGTTTGTCCTGGCCTGTACTTTTTTTTGTTGTTTCTATTAAAACTGCTGCTGCTATATCTTTGTCAACACCAAACATTGCCTTCTGGACTAGGTCTTTTGTCTTTTCTGTTGCGGAATTATCCATGCTTTCCAACATAGGTGGAAACACAAAACGACATGGTTTTAATTGAGTGACCACTTGAATAACTTAGATCAGATCATTGAACAAAAGGAAAAATCAGTTGACTGGAGATTAGTCTGATCAATTAAGGAGTGGCTCATTACAACATACAAGTATTATTTATTCTTAAGTAAGACAGTATAAACTCTTATCTATATTGCATTTGTTTTTGAATGGGGCATCCATCTAAATTAGTCAGATGAATTTAGTTGGGTTTTCAGCCAAAACCAAAACAAAAAGAAACCCGGAAGGAAATATCAGATATTACTCTTTTCAATACGTTGCCGATCTATTACGATTCTGACCAAAACGTCATGCCTGTTGAAATTTCAATGTTAAATACTTTTTTATACTAAATTTTTGTAACCTAATTCCAAGTAGGTAGTTGTTATTTTGATAGAAAAAAGAGCAGCCTTGGTGCATGAAGCCCCCGTCTATAGTACACAGCCTTACCTTGTATTTTTACAAGAGGCTTTTTCCACGCCTTGAACCCGTGACCTCGAGGTCACATGACAACAACTTTTACCATTGCGCCAAGGCTCCCCTTCATAGTTGTTATTTTGATCTAGGAGTTAAAATTTATTCTCTTTTCAATTTCCAGGGATCCAACCATTTGTCACCTTGAATCATTTTGATGTGCCTCAAGAACTGGAGGAGAGATATGGATCTTGGCTAAATTCGGAAATTCAGTAAGTAATGGTATACATAAAATATAGTTTTCATTTGCTTCTTATGTTCGAATCTAAACCTCGAGCAAACACTCTCTGAAAGTACTTTGGATGATGATGTTATTAGTAGCAAGAGAGAAGAAAAATTACGTGGGCCGACTGAGATAGTCCTGCAGAAGCAAATAAGCAAAACCCTATCCTAAAGGATAAGTGGAACTTTCATGATCTCATCCTTAGGGTAAGAAGAAACAAAGCTAAGCCCGAAAGTCACAAACCACGATGAGTTCCTCTCTGTTTAATGCATCCTGTGTAAGAGAATTGGCATTTGAGTTAGCTGATCTCTATACATGACCAGATAGAACATGCTAACTTAGCAAAATAGAACATGTTCAGTTGCTAACACTTTGATAATGAACTTTGCAGGGAAGATTTTGGCTACTTTGCAGATGTGTGCTTTCTTGCTTTTGGTGATCGAGTTAAGTACTGGGTTACCATGAACGAGCCCAACACATTTGTCGCTTTTGCTTACCGTATAGGGATATATCCACCATGTCATTGCATAATGCCGTTTGGAAATTGTACAAATGGGGACCCAGATGTAGAGTCCTTTCTTGTGGCTCATAATTTCATTCTTTCCCATGCAACTGCTGTTGATATCTACAGAACAAGATACCAGGTATCTTGAGGAGAAAAGGAATGCAATTGTGGTCATTGCACAATTTGATCTTCTTTACTTGCTGCAGTATTATTTGATCTTCAGTTGTAGGAAAAAGCCTAAATTTTTTCCTAAATATTTCTGAAGGAATTACATCTGTGTTTGCGTGCATGTAATAGTATATACATGCACAGCATAAACACATTTGCCTTTTTAGGGGAAAACAGAAGCATATTTATCTTCTAAATGAAGGAAAAGTCTCCTCACTTTCTCATTTTATTCATCTTTGGACAATGTTGAATGTGGTGCAAATATAACATATTTCCTGCTTATCAACATTAGTTCATAATTTGGGGCCACATCTCATTATTAGTCAATCATTGACCACATTCATAGTGGAGGCTTGAAAACTGTTCTTATTGTATGTGAGACACTGGTCCACTTGACATGTATTCCTCATAAATGGTGCATGACTCTTTTAATTGCATGTTTTGTTGTAGAAAGAACAAGGAGGCAGCATTGGTATAGTCATGAATGCAAAATGGTTAGAACCCATCAGCAACAACTCAGAAGACATTGCAGCTGCTCAGAGAGGTCTATCTTTCAATTTGAACTGGTAAGTCTTTATTCCTCCTGGAGAAATATATACAATTGTTGCAAGGAAGCATCTTAGTCTAAGGTGGAAGGTGTTAGGAAGAATAATATGCATACTCTCCAGCTTTGTGTAGTGCAATACTTACTAAGTTGCATCATACAGCAGTGACACCCACTACTCTCTGCCATCTGGTTATAATTATATCTGGCATGGCTGCAGGGAATGCAGTACAATTGCCAATGAAAGAGCCTGCCATAGAAGTGCAAATAAAAGGCAACAGATTTGACTTTTGCAGCATTAGACCCAATATTTCCACACTTAACATGCTTTTGTGGCACAGCTGAATATGGTTCAGACGAGTTCAAAATATCAATTGAATGTAGCGTATGAGCCTCCTGCCAAATTTATCAATAAGATAATCATTCCTAGACTTTCTTAAAACGAGACAAAACTGAAATATTTCATAAGATTATGCTAGTAAGCTAAGAATATCAATTATCATGGGCTAAATAATAAAATTAAAGTTAATTCCAAACCTCTTGTCTTAATAATTTCCTTCCTTTCTGAAAGCGAATTGTTTACAACAGAAAAAGGAAGTCATACAAGGGAACAAGGTTTACTGGAATCAGAGAAGCTCCATTTCCATTTTATGTTATAATTAGACATGTAGAAAGAATTGGACTAAAGAACATATTCTACTTCTTTTCATATCAATGGGTAGTCCAGATCCCTCTTTCACTGGCCATTCAAGAGGAGTACTACTACACATGCATTTATACCCACAAAAGGTGGGTTAAAATTTACATGTTTGGTTAATGTTTCCATGTACAGTGAGTGTGAATTTGCAGGGCCAGAAAAATCCGAGGACAGATTTTCTTTTACCATTTTCTTTTAGCATCTTTGTCTGTAAATGGAAATAGACCAGAGATATGTGCTTACATTAACAGACCTTTACTGGGAAATTTCACAGGTTTTTGGATCCTATTATCTTTGGAAAATATCCAGCAGAAATGCACGAGATTCTAGGATCTAGTTTGCCTACCTTTTCAAGGAAGGACCAAGAAAAATTGAAAGGAGGCCTGGACTTTATCGGCATAAATCACTACACAAGTTATTATGCCAAAGATTGCATCCATTCTGGATGTGATATTGGGGAAGGAAATACCAAGTCGGAAGGTTTCTTCTACCAAACTGGTCAAAAGGATGGGATCTTCATTGGAGAGTCTGTATGTAACCTAACTCGTTATCACCGTCACCACCAATATCACCACCACCATCACTCACTGTTGCCCAGTCAACCAAGTACTGAGAACTTCTGTTCATGTAGGCTCCAATGGGATGGTATATTTACCCAGAAGGGTTGGAGAAGGTAGTTTTGTATGTGAAGGACAGATATAACAATATACCTATGTTTATCACGGAAAATGGTGAGCCATTTTGTTTTTCTTTTTTCTTTCTTTAAATAGTAAAATGATAAGCCATACTAGTGCTGGTTTTCATATCAACTTGTTGTCAAGTGCCTTTAATTTCCTGTTCTTTTTTCATTCTTTCAGCTGATGCGTTATTAATAAACTTTTGTTCTTGTAGGATATGCTGATGAGAATCCCCATAATGGAACTATTGAATCCCTCCTTTCTGATACAAAGAGAGTGATGTACATGGGATGCTGGTTGGATGCTCTTGCTGTGGCAATCAGGTAGGAGCATGCAGACATTAAAGGCCTATGCTCAAATGTGTGGCACTCTCTTTTCTGAATTGCCACGACGTTGCTTGAATCAACTTAGTTTCAACCTTACTGGATGAAGAAGAATACTGCAACAAGGTTTTGCTGCGTGCCCTATTTATGCACAGGTCAACTCAGTTTGGCTTTGGGCAAGTTGTTGGCCACATAGTAGTCTTAAATACTTTCTTTCAGCTTAGTTGCGAGGTATGTGGAGGAATGAATCTTTTAGGAACTCTGCTAATGCTAGCTAAAATTAGGCTATTCTACATGTTAGTTGCCCAACCTAAAATTTCAAACTTACACATGCATCTAAACGTGCAAATCTGGCTCAGATTGTTATGATTATTGCATTCATCTTCTAAATCTCTTCCTGATAGCACACACTCCAGAAATCGTCTCCATCCAGTGTGTTAGCTATTTGTTATTCTAAATGTAACATGGATGGCTCAAATGTTTCAGGATATTGTTATTATTGTAATAATAATAATAATAATAATAATAATAATAATAATCGTCATCAAGACCTTATCCCTAGTAGGGGTTGGTTACATGAATCTTGTTCCTCCAGTCCTCTCGATAAAGTGTTATGGCTTCATGTAGTCCCAAAGTTTTTAAATATTTTCTCATCACATCTATCCATATTCTTTTCGGCTTTCCCCTTGCCCTTTTAGAATCTTCGACTTGGATTACCTCACTCCTAGCTGGTGCCGTTTTTGGTCTCCGTTGAACATGTCTAAACCATCTAAGTGTAATCTCCCTATTGGTGCTACTCCAACGTTTCGTCAAATATTTTTATTTCTAATTCTATCCTTCTTGTCTTGTTCATTCATCTCAACATTCGCATTTCAGCGACACTCATCTTATGTACATGTTGTTCCTTAACTGGCCAACACTGATTCATAGAGCATGGCTAGCCTTATAGCTATCCTATATAATTTTTCTTTTAGTTTGAGTGGTACCTTCCAATCACTTAAAACTATACTTGCTTGGATTCTTTGGGTAACCTTCCTCTCAATCTCTGTGCTATTAAGAATTATCGATTCTCAGTGTTGGAAGTATTCTTTTGGAGGACTCCTTGATTATCAATTTTTATTGGTGCTCCACCCGCGCTCCTCTCCTTATTAAAATTGCATTTCATATATTCTGTCTTAGTTTGGCTAATTTTAAATTCTTTAGATTCTAATGCATCTCTCTATGACTCTAATTTTGTGTTTACGCCCTTGTCTTATCAATCAAAATTATATTATCCGCAAATAACATGCATAATGACAGCCCGGTGCATGAAGCTCCCACGTATGCAGGATCTAGGGAAGGGGTTGGATCACAATGGTCAATAGTATGCAGCCTTACCTTGCATTTTGCAAGAGGCTGTTTCCACGCCTCGAGCCCGTGACCTTAAGGTTGTATAATGACAATTCTACCATTGCACTAAGGCTTCCCTTCAAAATCTCATATTATTATTATTATTATCCCCTGTTTTGGTAGTAACTTCAAAATTAAATCTCTCAGAATACTTGGAGCAATAAGAGAGAACTATCTCTTGCATGAGGTTTTTGATGTCGGAGATGAGCCCAGGAGCTCAATTTTGTGGATTCTTGAAAGCTTGGGCCCCTTGTAATTTTTGGTCAGGCAGCCACCTTCCACCATATAAGAGCCTTAAAGTGACTTGTTTTGCATACTTATTGACATAATCTCTCTTAGGATCAGTACACAGTTGGATGGATCAGTGCACTTCATGGCATGCCAGTTAAATCAGTCATCCTAACTTGCATATCCGTCCTGAGATGGTTTCTTCTTAGAGTGGAAACAATGAAGCCAATTCGCCATAAAGAAAAAGCTTGCCGCTCCTGGTTTGCTTATTAACTTGATTTCACTACTTGTTATGATATTTCTCTTAAGCAATTCCATAATTGTGTTTGACAAAACTAACACAAACCCAATATTCGCATTACTATATCATAAAATGAGCCACATAATATATTTTGTTTTTGCATTCCTAGATGGTATTTGCTCATGATCGTGAAGAATCTATGGATGTTTAAAGCCAAACTGATTCTGTATTTGGTTTATGATTGACCAGGAAAGGGGCAGATGTAAGGGGCTATTTTGCCTGGTCCATGTTCGATAATTTTGAATGGGCCTATGGATACACAAAGAGGTTTGGGCTTTTCTATGTTGACTTCGCTACACTTGAGAGAAGTCCAAAGCTATCAGCTACCTGGTATAAACAGTTCATTGCAAAACACAAAATAAGCAAAAGCATCCTTGCTAAGAACAGCCAACAGCATGCAAGCTCATCAAGATACTTCATTGACTACATGAGTCAGCAAGCTGATGATGATATTGGTGGTCATTCTCAGCGATAACTATTTTGTTAATTTCTTTTTATTTATATATGGCAGTAATGCCTTGTAGACCTGCTTGCGTATGGGATCGTTGCTTTTTTGCACCTATGAATCCGTTCGAGGCTACCCTCATTGAGAGGTAGGACAATGGTATGGTTCAATAAACACGATCAGTCTTTTGTTCTGAGTAGTTAATGTACTGCTGGTCTATCAGTGACTCTGCAACTTCGACACTGTTCGTGATGCCAAACAGTAGTCCGTACCTGACAGTATATGGGCAGCTGCAGTGGGGTTGATCGGGTTGATCAAGTCAATTAGAATTGTTACCAAGATGATTTGATCCTTTGCGTATCTGGTATTTTCTTAAAGGCCACTTGGTACATGTATGCTATTGTGTTCGCTAACATGTGGAGAACAGGTGAAAAGATCTTCAATATAGCTACACCATAAGCTAAGGTGGAGATTGCTACCATCTGGGATTGAACAGGTTCCAATGTACGTGTTGACTCAGCCTATTCATCTGATTTCTTCCACATGAATATCTCGGTGTCTCAAGAAACAGGCCGATAGGACAGCTCTAGCATCCGGAGAAAATGTACTTCTTATTGTTGTACACAGGAGGATGGAAACTTGTTGTAAGCAATGTTTCACATTCAACGACCAATAACACATTTTATTGGATGCTAGAATGGTCCAACCGCGTGATTTTTGAGCTAGTAGAAGCGAACATCATGAAATAGATGAACTTTCTGGATCAACCACTGGTAGGGCCATCATAGGTAAAAGCAAGGTCCTCATGGTAACAGTTGATGTAGGTTCATCCTCCTAAAACCTGTGGCATCAGTTGCTGTACATTCATCCCCCGAAAACCCGGGAGACTGCTTGGTTTCCTATGCAAGTGTATATGAGTAAATATTGTCCCTAACAGGGGCCAAGGGGGTCTAGCTAAGCTGCCTTGATTTGCTTGACATGGCCCTGGCGAGATTAGTCTTAGCTTGGGATTGCATGACCTGCCACATTTTCATATCATCTCCTCGTCAGTCTAGCTTGAGATTAGATGGTTGTGGTACCATCTAAAGGAACTGTTAAAGTTTTAACTAAGGATAAATCTTTCACGTACTAGATCTAGTATTGAATAAAAGATAATCGTTCCAAATACTTGGTTCAGCAATATCAGCTCAAACACAACCATTCTCTTATCTAAATAGCTTTGAACGTTGGAGCACAGCACAAGCACCAAAAGGATGTGAGACAGAATATAGTAATGGCCTTACAACGGCACTGCACGTAAGTCAATATAGCTCAGTGGTTAGGTTGAGGCACCTTTCCTTCTAAGCAAGTCACAAGTTAGAGCTAATGTATAGCATCCCTTTAGGAGATATAAGGAGCTTGCATGTTGAACGGAAATGTCCCTATTATATGTCTGGAAAGAGTGTAAATATAAAATATATTAAGTTTGTGAGTTATCAGTTTAAAAAAGAGGAGCCTTCCAACAGCACCCATTCATGTAATTTCATTACACTAAATTTGTGTAGATAGAGTCTGGTATCGTGGGGGGTACATAAAGATTTTGGATCCGGCCTTACATTGGCCAATCGATATTGTTACATTGTTTTATGTCGATACCATGGATTAGGAGGCCCCTAACAATTTGCTCAGCAAAAAAATCTTCGACTTTTTTAACATATCAAGCAAAGAAATCATTTTTAATAATTTTCAAAAATCTTTATTTTTTTAAAAAAAAATCTACAGTGTCAAAGCCGTGCATCAAATGACGGGGTGATCTTTCGTGTGCCTTTAGATTTGACTGTAACTTCTAAGATTTTTGCCGGTCAAATATGTTTCTTAGTGAGTGGTTAACACTTAGTTGGATCAGCAATATCTTCTTAATTACGGCCATTAATAATCTTTCTAACAATATCGGCAGAGTCATGCTGAAGAGCATGGAATAAGTTCATGCCTTATTTTGCATGCATCATAAGATCTTTTTTGTAGATCTAAGCTATTTATCATATTTGCAGTACCAAAATAAGTAATCCACAATAAATTAATGCATTTGGATGATTCTTACTTTCTTTGGATTTTAAAAAAAAGAGGAATGATAGATCCAAGCGTGTACTTATCTCTTACTTAAGCCAAGTCCAATGTTTTTTGAATTCTACAAATTTGCCGTTAAGTTTTTGTGAGCCTTGCAAAATTGTCATATGTTATTTTTCTATCCTCCCCAATTAGTTTTTTTTAATTCCAATATGACCCTTCTAGCAAATGGACAATGGTGAACAAGAGAACTTTGAGCTTGATTTTTTGCTTCAACAATCAACAAAAATAACTAAAATTGATCGTCCTACATAGAAAACATTAAGAAGAAGAAGACCAAAGTTTAGATTTCCAATTTTCATTCAAACATCGTACGAAGAGCTTAAAGTCTACTACTTATTGTTGTTCATATGAATAATAATAGTATTTTGCTTGTGATTTAAACTTGAATTTTACTTTAAGTTATCGTATTTTTTATTGATTCAAAGCATTTATTATGTTTTAATTTGTATTAAGAAGAGTTTTATATTATTTTTTAGTGATAAATCAAAGTTTAAATTGTTGAATTTATTGAAGAAGCTTAACAAGTGCTGTTGCACAATTTAGTGAACATAGTATGTTTGTGATTGAATGTCGTACTATTGGTTGATTTTTGTTGAAATATAACTTAACCGTTATATTCTTTGTTATTGAATTGTATTAGATACCACATTTTACTAGAACTTGCCATTGAAAAGTCATTGAACTTAGTGGCCACATTTGGTCACTTAATCACTAGTTACAGTTCTAAAGTATACAACTTGAATTCGAAACAGAGAATAGTAATATTGAAATTTTCCAAAAAAAAAAAAAAAAAGGCAAGGAGGATGGAAAACTAACACAATGAAAATTTTATATAGCTCAAGAGAACTAAATGACAAATTTGCAAAACTAAAAAAACATTGGACTTTTTTTGTAAAAAAGCCAAAATGTAATGAAAGTTTTGCAAGAAAACCTTTCAAAAATCTGTAACACAAATTCCACAAGGGCATGATTTGTGAGGTTAAGGAATATCAGGGCCATGAGAGTTCGCTGGTATTTTTTTGATCCTTTTCTAAATCTTCCACCTTTTAAAGATAAACCTCAAAGAAACACTTGTGCATCAAATGAGATGGTGAGGTTTCGTGTATTTTGAGAGTAATGTAACTTTCAAAATTTTCTTTGAGGTAGATTTGACAATTGAACGTGAGAATTTGAGTGCGTGTGTTAGGGAAGCTTGTTTTGACAGTTTTCATTGTATTCTTTCTATTTTACAGTAGAAAATTGAACTGTTTTTCTTCTGTGAAATAAAAAATACAATAAAAAGCTATTTTACAGTAAAAAACTAAATGGATTTTCTATTATGAAATAGAATAAATACAACAAAAACAAGTTTGCCAAAGAGACGCTTAAATGATCCAATTGAAAATGACTTGTTGGTAATTGCTTGTTGTAAATATTAAGCCTCCCCGATGAATTGTTTGTTCTGTCATCTAACCGTCATCTAGCTCTAAAGAAGAACTATGTATGGAGTAGGTCTATTTCTTGCACTAGAGGACAAAGTTTGAAATGTCAAATGGACTACATTGTAGGTACAATCTAACAATCCCATTTTATGGGACCCACTCTTAAATGTTTTGACTTATTCATCACGTTGCTCTAGATTTAAGTGTCATATAGATAGAAAATAATTTGACTTGGATAATTCTAACATCTAAACAACATCTCAAAAGTTTTGCATAGAAATAAACAGTTTAGAAATTATGTATGGAATACACAGTTTCTTAGTAACTAGAATTATATATTGATATTTTTCTTTTTGATTTATAAGACATCTAAGTATTGAGGAACAATATGAACGAATTGGATCATTCAAAGATGGGCCTCATAAAATATAATCACTAGGCAGCATCATGCTGTGGTAAGTTTAGCATTCTCTTTCGCTCAACCTTCATGGTAACACGTTTTCTCAGTTTCTATTTCTCTTTTACTTTTTGTACTTAATTTCAAATAATATGTTCCATTACTTCAATGATAAATTTTTTGTATGTGCCTTAATGTCTTCTGCCTCTCCCTCCATCAGTGTACATTAGACCCTGTTAAATCTCTTTCATGAACCTTATCTGACTTTTCAGAATCTTCTTCATAATCATCTTCATGAGAATGCAACTGGGTTTTGTTTGCTTCTCTCTTTCAAATCCTGTTTTCAGTTGCATCATGCAATCATATAGTAGAGGAGAACGAAAATGTTGCTGCCTTCCTAGAGGGCTTTCTTTTTTAGGCTGCAACCTCTGCTTATCAGGTCAGCAAAATCTCTCTTTCTCCCTTCTAATCAATGGAAAACCAACTTTGATGAAGATCCCTTTCTCTCTGTAATACATTCAGTAACATGTTCAGATTTGGTCCTATAAATATGGACTTTTTCTGATGCAGGTGGAAGGTGCCTTTCTGGAAGACTGAAAGGGCCTAGGCAATTGGGATGTTTACGCTCGTACAGATGGTGAAGGGGAGCCTTGGCGCAACGGTAAAAGTTGTCGTCATGTGACCTTGAGGTCACGGGTTCAAGGCGTGGAATCAGCCTCTTGCAAAAATGCAAGGTAAGGCTGCCTACTTTAGGCCATTATGGCCCGCCCCTTCCCCGGACCCCGCATAGGCGGGAGCTTCGTGCACTGGGGCTGCCCTTTACACTCGTACAGATGGTAAGGGAGAGAGAGAAAGCTAAATAAGAAGGTAGTATTAGGAGGATATAGCCATTAATCTAGTCTTGTACTACATTTTGATGATTTTATTGCAGGAAAAATCATCGACAAAAGCACTAGAGATGTAGCCATTGACCATTATCACAGATATCTGGTAAATAAATGGAAATTATCTTCCCTTCTATCCAATGACGTAGGATTACTCAAACAGGATTGGCTGTGCATATACTAAAATTGTGTGCCCACTTGTTCAATAAATCATTATTTGTGGTCTAATCTGCAAAGGCTAGCTTATGAGTATAAACTCTTGTCCATCGGATCCATGTCTAGGTTGACATCTTAGCTTTTAGAAATAAGGGGTTCAGATTGTTTAGAAGAAGTCAAGGGTCCTGAATGTAAAAATTTGGAGTGTTGGGATCGTTATCAGAGATACTTTTGGAGTAAACAGTCTATTGTGTACATTGTGGGGATTGGAATGGGTGTTAAAGCGTTACCAATACTCGTTTGTGATGGTAGCAATCACCAGCACAAACAATAATGTGTGTCCATTAACAAGGGCTCCATCTTTGAATGATCGAACCCGTCCATCTGAAATTGCTTCTGCTTTGAATGTCTCAGATGCAGGGATAGGGAGCTGGTCTAGATCTCTCTCTGTTGTGTTTATCTAAGCTTTTTAGCATTGTAAATTAAGATTTTAGTGGCGTTTTAGAATTTAGGAGGATATTGAAATAATGGCTTCTCCTTGGACTGGATAGCTATCGCTTCTTCATTTACTGGTCAAGAATACGACCAAGGAAGCACCACCTTCACTCAAATGCTTCCATGGAAATAATATCCATATATAGTTGCTCATGTCATACATTCAATAAAAAATAGTCACATCCACCACAGAAGGGAGATATGGGATATAAATTCAGCCATAATCGATTTTTATAAGAAATTAATTGACGCCGTCCAACTCAAAGGAACCACCACTAACAAAATCTTTTGTTTTTTGGTAATAAAACTTGAGTTGTGTTTGCTTCTGCTGTTGTAGTTGCTCCTATCTGCTAATTTATTCTGCCTCTTCCTATCTCTCTACTTCTACTGAAAAAAGACCACCCAGTGAGAATCGAGAATGTGACGTCACCATCTAGGGAGAAGCACAAATGCAGGGTCCACATTGGAAATATTTGTATTCATCCATACCATTGAATCTATAAAACATCAACAGCGGAGCTACATAGTCTTGGTTCCATCGCCAAGATATAGTCCAACAAAAGTTAGCACCAGGGAGAGTACCAACCCTTTCTTCTTAGCTTTTCTCATGGGAAAAGAATAAGAAACTGCATATTTAGACATGTTTCTAGCAAATGGGATCTAATATTGGGTAATCTACAAAGAAAACTTATCTTCTAATTCATGTTCTTGTCCTATTATATTGTTGATAATCTAGCTAAGAGTACATGGAGGTGTTCTTAAACTACTATTGACAGGGATCCAACCTGTTGCCACTTTGAATCATTTTGATGATCCTCAAGAACTCGACAAGAGATACAGATCTTGGATAAATTTGGATATTCAGTAAGGACTCTTGTACATTATATACTGTTCATTTAAAAATTATAGCAGAACTGAAAGCTGAAGACGGTAATATTTGTCATCATGTGACCTTGAAGTCATGGGTTAAAGGCGTGGAAACAACCTCTTGTAAAAATAAAAGGTAAGGCTACGTACTATAGACCCTTGTGGTCCGCCCCTTCCCTGGACCCCATATAGGTGGGAGCTGTTTGCACCGGGGCTGCCCTTTTAGCAGAACTGAAAGCTCCATTGCAGATTCCATCCTACTTGATCATTCCCTCTAAAATCATACATTATAACATGGCAATGCATTGATTAATAAGTGGATGCCTGTAAGAGGCTGGAGGAGAATAAGTCATGCTTGATCATTCTAGCAGATTATATGATCGAAAAGTTGATCACATAGTAACACGACAAGAGAAAATAACATTGTTTTCTACGACCCCCGTTGCTTTCTTCCTCTTGACTCTGTTTTTCACCCTCTTTAACTTTCTTCAGCCTGATACACAACCAACGTATTGTCCTTGACATCAATGCTATCATTCCCTCTGATTAATCTTTGACAGAAGCTGCTTCAAGTTACTCTCTACGCCTTTGTCATGCTCTCACCAATTTTAACCTACATAATAAGATGTTCAATGACATTCATGACAGGAGAATCCAAGAAAACGTGAGAACTTGAACTTATTTCAAGCAGGTGAGTTATAAAGGCCATGAAGAAACACATTAAAGGAATGCAGTTATTATATACTATAAGTGAGGATGTTAGCTCCCTCTTCAGCCTACTATGCCATTGTTCATCTTTCATCTTTCATGTGCACGAAGATCATTATGCTCTTTCCTTTCAGAATCAGGATTCTAACATATCTTAACTTAACAAATTAGAACAGATTTGCTTTGACAAAGAGCACCCTGTTAGCTCACACTAGGACACGGTATAAACCATTAACCTCCACTGTCCCACTGTTGTAAAAGGAGAGAGCAATTTCTTGAAGAGTATGGTTCATAGCATGGACATTATATTCACAAACCCGCCAAGAAACCATCATTTTGACGTGTTTCACTTCAAATTTCACAGGGACGATCTTGGCTACTTTGAGGATGTGTATTTTGAGGTCTTTGGTGATCGAGTGATGCATTTGGTCACTTTTAACTAGCCCAACTTTACCATTCAAGCTTACCGCAAGGGGTTGTACCCACCATGCCACTGCTCATAACAATTTGGGAAATGTATGAATGGGAAACTTGTCAGTAGGGCCTTTTCTTGTGGCACGTAATGTCATCCTTTGGGAAATGTATGAATGAAAATGGGAACATTGTTGCAGTTTATAACATTATTAAACCTCCAGATTCTAGGGGAAAAGCCTATCAAGGATTTTAGCAGGAATATTTTCCATGTTTTTCGTTCATGTCTGTGTTCACATGCATAACTAGTGTACTAGGTTCCTTTAGGGAGGGAACGGAAGCAAATTATTCAGATCAAGGAAATGCAACCTACTCTCCAGTCATTCAGTTTTAAACAACGAGAATTTTGAACCCAAATTTGGTTCCTGCTGAAAAGATCGAAAGTATGCCCAAGATTATGATACACATCCATTGGTTTGGAGTCATTGAATGGATGGTGCAGAGTCTAGCAAACTGGTGTTATGATATGCAAAACAGCACAGTTCATTTGCATTTCTCCTCCATAATGGTGCTTGAATATCTTTAATTTGCACTTAATTGTAGAATGAACAACGAGGCAGCATCGAGGTCATCATGAATACAAAATGGTTTGAACCCATCAGCAACAAATTGGAAGACGTGGCAGCTGCCCAAAGGGCTCAATCTTTATATGTGAACTGGTAAGATTTTACATCCTCCTAGCGAAATAAATTTGTACTTGGCATCTGTTATGAGATAATATGTAAGGAGCAAGACACTAGGAACCATGTAAAAGCCTATGCCCTGTCTAAATGGGTACAATTATGAGAGGAGGCACTCTTTTTGCACACTGCAACTTGTGCTAAGAGTGGATAGAAGTGGTGAGGAAAGATTTAAAAACTTTGGGACTAAACGAAGCCATGGTATTTAATACAGTGGAATGGAGGAATAAGATTCATGTGGCCGACCCCTAATTGGGATAAGGTCTTGATGATGATGATGAACTTGTGCTAAGAGGCACCATATTGCAGAAGTGCACCTGTGCTCATTTGTCAGTTCTTCAACTGTAATAGTTATCTTGTCTAGGCTTCTCCATCAGTTACTAACAGGGAGCATCATCCTTAGTTTTGCAGCATGACACGATATTTCCACAGAATTTAACTTGCTTTCATTCAAAAGCTTAATGTAGTCAAGTGTAGTTTAAACATCAGTTGACTGTATTCAACCCACCAATTTGGCATATTATGTCAATCTTTATAGCCTTCCTATAACATGTAAACTGCTAGCAGTACTAAAAATAAAGTGGGAACTCTAGGAATCAATTATGTTTTGGTATATGACAAAAATTAAGTAATTTCAAGTCTCAACGTTATGCTATCTTACCGGAGAAAATGAGTATGCCAGAAGTGGAGATACTTGGCATTTAAAGCTCTTTTTGCATTTTGTATGAAAACTAATTAGAAACTCAAATATTTAGCAAAGACCAGAAAACTGTGAATTCTGTCTTATTATATTGGGAAAGAACATTTTGATCACCGTTGATAATATTAAAGATTGCAAAAAAGAAAAAGAAAAAAAAGAGAGCATTGACAATAAATATTATAACGTCAAATGAAAACCAATACCATGCACCTATATTGAGTATATATTAGACAAGCCCCAAATTACGGTTCACTGATCCAACAGAACATTGTGATCCCCTGTCCCTCTTTGCCATATTATGCCTCCTTCCTAGATATAGAAGCAAGGCATAGTCAAAGAGGATCTCTGTCCATGTGGCAGAATGGGTTTTTTAATCACTATAAGTGGCCAGTGGCATATCTATTTGAAGTCTGAACCAATCAGATGGCTTGCCATGGCTTATGGAACGTTTGGAATCAAAGTTTACAGTTATTCATGGGTATTTTTCTCGTCTAGAAGAACCAAATCAGCATAAGCACGCACACAATACTGAAGGAACCATATAGGTTTGTATGTCATTATTGGTCCTTTCGGCACCATAATTGATACTAGCAGGCTCTCTGCTTCTCTGACCCTTCTAGTACGCCATGGTGTTAGACATGTACTCCCACAGAAGGTGGGTAGCATTATTTGTAGATCAAATTCATGTGTACTTTATTTAATCTTCCATCTAAGCTACAGAGCACATATCGATAAAGAGATACACAAGTGCATAGATGCAAAGAAAGAATTACGAATGTGCTACATTGACAGAGAGATGTTTAAACTGCGTCTTTTTGCAGGATTTGGAGCCGTAATATTTGGAAAATATCCGGCTTAGATGCATGAGATTTTGGGATCCGATTTGTTTACCATTGCAAGAAAAGTACTCAAGTCATTATTTAAACGATTGCATGTTCTCTGCCAGTGAATTGGGAAATGAAAATACCAATATACAAGGTTTCATCTACGAAACTGCAGAAAAAGATGGCATCTTCATTGGAGAGCGTGGACATATCTAACTCCATTACCATCATTGGTATCGAAATGACTTTCATCATCACTAGTTATTATCACCATCACCATCGTCATCCCTAGAAGCTGCCTGACCTATGTACTGGAACCTTGTCTTCTTGTAGACAGCGATGGGATGATACTCTTATCCAGAAGGAAAGGAGAAGATAGTTATGTATCGGAAGGACAGAGATAGTAACATACCCATGCATGTGACAGAAAATGGTGAGCAAAGCCACTGGTTTCTCATATCAATTTAACTTGTTTGTTGGAGTCTTATTCTCTCATCTTCTTTTTCCAATTCTTTCGACTGATATATAGTTAAAATGCACCTGGTATTGTAGGATATCCTAATGAAAATAATCTAAATGAAACTATTAACTCTTTTCTTTCTGATGCACATAGAATGAAGTCCGTTAGGTCCCACTTGGATGCTCTTGCAAGGGCAACCGGTATGAACAAGTACCCATGATTATCTATGCTTAGACACGGCACGCTCTCTTTTTTGAATGAGTTGTCCTGTCTGATTAACTGAGTCTGCTCTGTTTTTAATCTTAATTACAAGCTAAAAGCTTAACTCTTAATGAATGTGACGCGAGTCCTGAGTATTACTGATTTGGACTTTTAGTCACTTGAAACAACTTTAATACTAGTTCTTGCCTTCTAATGCACACACAGGCACACACATATGCTCACACCATGTGTATATGTGTGTGTTTGTGACTGATATTACCATCTAATCTTGGGTGCGCTGCAAACGTTTAACTGCTACTAAAATCTGTCCATGACTTGTGGATAGGCAGGAAAGGGGCAGATGTGAGGGGGTACTCTGTCTGGTCCTTGTTCGACAATTTTGGGTGGACATATGGATATACAAAGATAATTGGTCTTGTTTATGTTGATTTGGCTACAATAAAGAGAACCCCAAAGCACCCGGCAACTTGGTATAAACACTTCGTCACAAAACAGAAAGCAAACGAGATCATCCTTGCCGAGAAGAGTCAAGAGTCTGCAGAAGATCATGGAGACAGCAGATAGTCCAGGTTAACGGAATAAATGAGTGCCGAACCTGTTAATGGTGTACATGGAAATGAAACATTCTTAAACCTGTTAGTGCAGGTAGTCTTCGTAGGACTGTTTGTATAAAACCGTTTATCTAAGTGTCTGATATGTACAAAATTCTTCTCCATTAGACCGTCTCAGCTGGCTTATAAGTTTTTATTTTCGATTTTCTGCTCTGGAAATGGGTACCCTGTCGTTCAGTGAAGGAAGATTTTGGCACTTGTTGTGTCGAAAAATGTTCTGATCATGTCTTCTCTTTCGCAACATTGGTCTACTCACATGTCCTAGATCGCATGCTATAAATGGTTATGTGTAAGTAAGATACGAAATTATACACAGTGAAAGGGTATATGATCCTTCTGGATTGGTGATCCGATCCATTCATCTTCTGAGCCAGGCGTTGGGCAGGGCATCTGCCAAAACTCTTCTCCTCTAGATGATTCTAAATTTTATTATTCTGAATGGCTTAGATAGTTTAAAAATATCGGCAGCGCAATTTAAAAATTATCCGCAATACCAAAAGGTTTTGTGTATTTTTATGTTTATTAAGAATTCCTGGGGTGAATAATTTTCTCAATGGAATGATCCCCATATATTTGGATAGACAATATCTCCTTAAAATCAAAATATGAGAAGCAATTTGTTGAAGGATGTGACACTGCTAACTGTCACTCCAATCTTATCTTTTTATTTAAATTTGTTTCAAATTTACTTATAATTAGTTTGTTAAATAAATTGAATCTTATTTGTTAAGTTAATTTATTGAGATAGACTTAGGTGTTGAATTATCTCATCTAATTTGAAAAATTCTGAAGCCGGTATCCCTCTACAAGTACTAATGAATAAAGTGTTAATTCTTAACTTTGAAATTCTAACAAATGGTATCAAAACCTCATTGTTCTTGGGGGAATTGTGAGTGAGAAAGAGAGAAAATCAGCAAAAAAACCAATATTGCACCTACAATACTCTTGTCCCTTCACCTCCAGTATTTGCTGGAGAAAATTCTTCAATGTAGGCTATTAAGAAGAAAGCTTATCTCAGAGCTTATGGCCTCTGTGAGGTGGTGGAGTTCGGAAGTGATCCACTCCTTTGCCAAATAACCCAACAATGGCTCAGTTAAAACAACATAGTGAAGAAGTTGCCAAAGAAGGAAAAAGCTCTCACCATCCTACACCTAGTAGTAAATGCTAATGTATTCATTAGAATAATGACTTGTGAGACTACAAAGGAGGCTTGGCACAAGCTGAAGGAGTTTTGGGCAGTGAAAGAACAAGACATCTGCAAGTCTTGAATTTGAGGAGAGAGTTTGAAGCCCTAAAGATGAAACATATTGAAACAGTAAAAGAGTTTGTTGATAGATTGATGAAAGTGGTAAATCAAAGCAGATTGATGGGTGAGGAACTGTAACACCCCGGATTTTTAAGACAATTTTTTTTTTTAAATTTATAATAATGGCATTTTAAATAAGAGCATTTGGGATCCCATAAGAAAAGATTTATTCAACATTTTTCTAAACCTATCTTAAAAACTCCGGGTGTTAGTTTTCCTTTCTCAAAATGACGTACATGTAATTTAAACATAAATAAATAATCCGCGTATAAATCAACGTCAAATAAATAGGCGCCTTTATTTTAAATCAAATAAACGTCCAAAAGACAATAATAATATGGCCCAGGGTTTATCCATCATAACATCCCATATAAATGTCCAACATATGTCCAAACATCTAAATCACATCCAAATATAAAGTATGCAGTTCATAATAAAATTCAAATGATAATCCACTCTAATGACTCACATTACTGTCTAAAACTATAGGGAAAACTAGTCTTCAGCAGCTCTCAAGGTTTATCAACCGCTTTTCCTTTCTTGGTGTCACGCTCGAGATCTAAGGCATTGCAAAACAAAGCAATGCCTCAGCAAGCTATCGCTTGTGTAGGTACATAGACAATTAATGTAATAAATGAAAGAAATAATGAACAGCATTGATGAAAAGTCTAACATTTATGGAAATAGTGATATCATAATGCCATGTTCAAATAAATGCCAATTTATTCCATATGCTAAAACATGAAATTCACTGAGTTAAAACATGACATGAATCAATAAAATGGAGCATACAACAAGAATAAGGGCACCCTAAGGTAATGGGTCCCACCACATTGCACTAACATCCCTGATCAGGAGTACACATAGTCAACCTCTGAGTGTCGTCACACCCAGGCATACCATCCATAACCATGCTCATCATACATGCACACATAACAAGAATATGGGCCATCATGCCGCAAAGGGCAACCCTCCATGGGTATCAACCACCGCCGCTCTCCGTCGACACCATAACGAAGACTTAGCGTCCGTCCCCATGGAAAGGCTCGCACCTAGAGTATGGACTATCCATGTTACCAAACCCCTACCGAATGCCATCTATGGGCAGGTGTCTATCATATCACAAACTCATCACATCATAATCTCTAAGGTGGGTGGCGGCACTATCCCTCCTAAAGATGATGCCCGGCGAGAGCACCCGTCATCAAATATAAAACACGGAAATCATATGTATATGCTAAAACTCAAGAGCACTTATAGCTTGCAATCCCCAAGACATCCCCCTCATCCCGGGGTTAGCCCATAAAAGGACCAAATAATAAGCTCTATTCTCATTTCCATGTAAATCCATGCATTTTCTATATATACAATAAGAAATAAATCTCTAATTAAGCATAACTAATTAACATCATACTTGTAAAAGCATTTTAAATAAGTTTATTCAGTAAAAGATTTCAATTTGAAATAACCATCCTGTACGCAATGTCGCATGAAATCCACGGTAAATAATAATTGCATTTTAAAACACAATCACACATGATGCTATGTTTATACATGGTTCAAATATCAAGGCAAAATATTAGTTGTCGTCACCTACCTCCAGAGGCCACTAGCTTGCTAATAACTCCCTTTAATTGGTATGTTCAAGTGCACCTGTACATGTCACATCACTATTTAAAAAATTTTCTAAATAAAAAGTGGTCATTTCTAAGTTTTTAAGTTAAAACTAGGTCCGCGTCAATACCTGGCCACAACGCCTCTTCCGGATCGTGATTTGGACCTCTCTAGCTCCCAAAAATCAAGTTTTAGTGAAAACTACCCTCAAATGGGGCCTGCCGGACCACCATAAGGTGGTTTAAACCGGCGGCGCCCCTTTTCCGCACTGGCGCACGAAGACGCACGCCGACACAGACACCGAACGGGATGCACGCCGTGCGTCTTCGGCACCGCGTGCGTCACGGTCGCTAGGACGCGCCGCGTCCCGGCCCCGCCACGACCACCATCTGCAGTATGTCCGCGCGCGCACTTCGCCGCGCACGCGTGCGACGCCGACGTCATCCGACGTCATCCCCCTGTGCGTCCCCGGCGTCACCGCCAGTGCCGACGCTTGACGACGCGGGAGAAGACGACCGGGATTCCTGGTCAGCCCGGCGAGGCGCAGAGCCCGTTTTGCGTGATTTTTGCGCCATTTTCTTCAGAATTCTCTCTAGAATCCATTTATACCCTCCTTTTGCACTAATTTTTCCAAAAACCATGGTTTTTAAACAATTTTTCCCAAGTTCCTAAAAACATCCATAAGTACTGGTTTTTGGGTTTTCTGGAGAAATCCACCGTTGGATCACTCCCAAATTTAAAGGGTATGCTCTTGGGTCTCTTGTGCACTAGTTGGACGGTGCGATTTTCAAACGGACTAGGTTTGATTCGTGAAATCATGCTCCAACAGTAGTGTGCACAAAGTTCCTAAAAAATATGATTTTTTCCTAATTTTTAAACGTTTTCCTAATTGTTTTTTCTATTTAATAAATACGAAAAACATAGGTTTTGAGGCTTACCTTGCACCTGGTCGAGTAGCTCGGTTGCCGGGCTCCACTCGCTGGAAAATTCAAGTTTTGCGGTGGCTAGGGTTTTGCGTAGCATTCGGGAAAACGCTCAAAGTGGAGCTGGCTCCTGTGAGGAGCATGTATATGTGTTTTAGAGTCTCTGCAAGAGAAACTCTTCCCCACACGTCTCTTCCCATGTCTCTCCAGTGATTTCGCCGGACTGGTAGAGACGTGTGTATACAGGGGTGCCGTTATCAATTTGGACCCCTGTGTAACACGTTTCTGTCAAAAGACCAATTTGCCCTTACAACTTTGACGGCTCATAACTCCCTCGTTTGAGCTCCGTTTTTCGCGTTCTTGGTGGCGTTGAATTCGTATCGACGAGCACTTTCTAATTCTTATGTTTTCAGGAAAAAATTTCATCCATAAATTTTTATTTTAATTTATTTAATAATTTCCTATTTTATCTTAAAAATTAAGGATATTACAGGAACTAAATGATAAAAGAATCATAGAGAAGGTTTTGATAAGTCTTCCTGAGAGGTTTGAGTAAAAAATTTCCTCTCTTGAAGATTCTAAAGATTTTTTGTAGATTTCAATTTCAAAGCTTGTGAATGCTTTACAAGTTACTAAACATAGAAGATTCTTGAGGATGGAGGAAAATACTAAAGGAGCTTTCTGGACCAAAAACAAAGGGAAGGCTCTAGGAAGTTATGGAGAAAGAAAGTCTGTAGGTGAAAAGAAGGATAAGAACAAAAGTGAAGTTATTAGTGGCAAAGATTGTGGGAAGAAAGGAGAAAAATGTTCACCTTGTCCAAACTACAACAAGACAAATTAGTTAGAGAAATTTTGCTAGTTTAGATCAAGCATGCAATGTAGAAATTGTAAATAGTTTGGACATGTAAAAAAAGTTTGCAAAGAAGGCCCAAGTTGCTGAAAATCAGCAGCCTGAAGAAACAGTTTTTACTACCACATGTTATGCAACAACTTTATAATTCAGAAGCTTGGCTAATAGATAACGATTGCACTCATCACATGACGTTAGAACTCAGCATGTTCACAAATCTTGACAAATCCTACACTTCAAGAGTAAAAGTTGGGAATGGAGACCTTGTTGAAGTCGAAGGTAAAGGAGTTGTTGCTGTGGAAACTCCAATAGGTACTAAATTTATTATAGATGCTTTGAAATATATACACACCAATGGTTTAGCTCATAATATGCCTATCATGCACGATTGTGTTAGTATGTGTGACGTTTGTCAATTGGGGAAGCAATCAAAGTTGCCATTTCTAGCAAATCATTCTTAGAGAGCTTCGAGGAAGTTGTAAGTAGTACATACAAATGTCTGTGGACCCATAAAGATAGAATCTTTAAATGGTTGTAAATAATTTATTCAATTTATTGATGATTTTTTCTAGAATGTGTTGGGTGTATTTTCTCAAATAGAAATCTAAAGTGGTAGCTATATTTCAAAGTTTTAAGGCTTTGGTTGATAACCAAATTGGATCCAAAATTAAATCACTTAGATCTAATAATGGAACTGAGTATACTTGTGATAAGTTCAACAACTTTTGTGAAGAATTAGGCATTCATCACCAATTAACTGTGACTTACACACCACAACAGAATGGTGTCAGTGAGAGGAAGATCAGAACAGTTACAGAGATGGCTAGATGTCTTTTGTTTGAAAAGAAACTTTCTTAGAAGTTGTGGATATAAGCTATGAATACCGCAGTCTACTTGCTGAATAGACTTCTGACAAAGGCTTTAAAAATAAAAACTCCATTTGAAGCTTGGAGTGAAGTAAAGCCTTTGTCGATCATCTTAGAATTTTTGGAAGCATTTGTTATGCTTATGTTACATAAATGAAAAGGGATAAGCTAGATCAAAAGACTGAAGTTTGCTTCTTATTGGGTACAACAGTAATGAATCAATCCTGAAACTGAAAAATTAATAGTTTGCATAAATGTAAAGACTGATGAAGGAGCATATTGGAATTGGGAAAAGAAGCAAGTTGAGTCTTTGAATAACAGCCAAAGTAGAAGAGATATACATAAAGAACATGATGCTGCTATAGAAGAAGCTGAATTTGATGATGATCAAGACACTGCAGTTAGAGGCACTAGATCTTGAATGAAATCTACAGCAAATGCAATGTTGCATTAATGGAACCTGTGAGTTGTGAAAAAGAAATAAAGCCATCAAATTAGAGAGCTGCAATGGAGGAGCTAAAGATGATTAAAAAGAATGAGACTTGGTAGCTGGTCAATATGCCTACCAACAAAAAGGTGATTGGTGTAAAATGGTATATAGAACCAAGTTGAATCTAGATAGTTTTGTTAACAAATTTAAGGCATGGCTGGTTGTCAAGGGTTATTCTCAGCAGGACGGAGTAGATTTTTTAGATACCTTTGATCAAGTAGCAAGGTATGACACAATAAGGCTATTATTGCCTTGGTAACTCAGAAAAATTGGAAAATTCTTCGGCTTGATGTCAAGTCAGCCTTTTGTAGTAGCTATTTGTAGGAGGAGATATTTGTGGAGTAGTCTCTAAGTTTTGAAGAAAGTGAAGACAACATTTACTTGCTCAAGAAGGCTTTGTATGGCTTAAAACAACCTCCCAGAGCTTGGTACAACAAAATAGATGAACATTTGCTATGGCTAGGCTTTAAGAGAAGTTCTAGTGAAGCCACTCTTTATATACAACAAACTAGTGAAGACTTATTAATCATATCCTTGTATGTGGATAACCTTCTTATAATAAGGAGCAACAAAAACTTGGTGGAAAAGTTTAAAAAAGAGATGGAAGAAGTGGTTGAAATGACTAACTTGGGTGAGATGTCTTATTTTCTTAGCATGGAGGTTCTCCAAACTAAGCATGGAATTTTTATAAGTCAAGAAAAATATACTAATGAAGTGTTGAGAAAATTTAGCATGGAAAATTGCAAAGTTGTTGGCACTCCTCTAGTTTTGAGTGAAAAGTTAAGCAAAGAAGATAGGTATGAAAAAGTGGATGTTGCAATTTATAGGAGTTTGGTTAGTTGTTTGCTATATTTGACATCAACAAGGCCTGATATCATGTTTGCTACAGTCGTTGCTTTTCTTTTTATTACTTCAAAAGTAGCTACTTCAGCTTCAGCCACTCGAATTTTTGATATTCCTTTTTATTTCTCATCAAATTGGTTGGTTATGCATATAGTGACTGGGTGGCTCAGTTGATGACATGAGGAGTACCTCAGAACATGCTATCACTATAGGGTCAGGGATGATAAGTTGGAATTCAAAGGAACATGATGTAGTGGCTCAATCTACAACTGAAGTAGAATACATTTCTACTGCAATTGTTGTTAATAAGCCATTTGGCTTAGAAAAATTCTCGAAGACTTGCATCAAAGACAAGAAAAAGCCAACAATTGCTGTGATAACCAATATGTAGTTGCTATGGCTAAAAGTCCTGTGTTTCATGGAAGAACTAAGCAAATAAAGATCAAGTATCATTTTATTAGGGGGGCAAAAAAAGAGAAAGAAGTGAAGTTGTTTCATTGTAGTTCTGAAGACCAAGTAGTAGATATCTTGACCTAGGCTTTGTCCAAAACAAGGTTTGGGTAGCTGAGGAAGAGTCTTGGAGTTTCCAACAAGAGTGCCAAGGAGTGTTGAAGGATGTGACACTGCTAGTTGTTACTCAAATCTTATCTTTTCATTTAAATTTGTGTTAGATTTACTTATAATCAGTTTGTTAAAATAACTTGGATCTTATCTATTAAGTTAATTTGATGAGATAGAATTAGGTATTGAGTTATCTTATCTGATTTGAAAATTTTTGAAGCTTGTATCCCTTTATAAGTACTGATGAATAAAGTGTGAGCTTTTTGTTGCATATTCTTTACAATCTTCTCCCAATTCTTAACTTTCAAATTCTAACACAGTTCCTATTTGCCGATGAAATGAGAAGTATCTCCCCACTTGCGTCTTGTTGTTTTAGTGCTTTTTGGAGTTAGTTTAAAGATGTTTTCTTTAGCAAAATTTGAGAACAAGATTCTTGCCAAACCTACGTCTCTCATTTTTAGAAAACAGAAACAAGGAAAATAGCAGAAATGTCCTCCCCAAACACAACTTAATTTGTTGTAAAAAGATTAAGCTCAGACGAGCATGGGTGTGTGTCTAAATTCAGGAAAAAAGGGAAAGAAGAAGAAGACTAAGCTAGCTGATCAATGGTTCGTGTTTGTGAAAACTTAGCCTCCTAGCCCACGTGGATGCCAATGAAATGCAAATTATGATGGTCAGCCAACTATTCTAGAGGTAAAAAGGGCAGCTCGAGAAGGGGCCAATCATAAAGGTTCTATATTATGCAATCTTATGTTGCATTTTTACAATAGGCTATTTTTACACTTCAAACCTATGACCTCTAGGTCATATGAGGACAACTCAAGTGTTGCATAGAAACTCCCCTTCAGCTAACTGCTAAGTGTTCAATTTTATTCAAAATACCCCTAATTTAGTATTTAATTAGAACATCTAGGTCATTAATTTTAAGATTTTATATAAAATATTTTATTTTAGCTTTAATTGGCCATCCAACTGTTGAATTGCCAGATTTAGTGGTCAGATGATCATCAAAGCTAATCAGAGGAATAATAAATGGTTCAGATGATTCTAATTAGGTCATGTGCATTGCAGATCAATCAACACAGCTTGGATGATCCAGATCAAATCACAAAGATCAGATTGTGATGATGAAACTTCCTGGAAAGAGAAGACTTTGAAGACTCCTAAGACAAAACAAATTTGAAGAATTACAGAGTTCTAGCAAGACTGGGATGTTGGTGGACCCCACCCCTCTTATCACTCTTACCCTCTCTCTCCATATCTCTCTTACCTCATCTCTCTTACTCTCACGCGTTTCCTTCTCTTATCTCTCCTCACTTTCTCTCTCTCATGTCTCTCACTCATTTTCTTCATATACCCCTCTCTTCTCTCTACTTTTTTTTTTCACTTCTTCACCTCCTTGGGCTAGTGGATTTTCTCCTTCCTCTCTCCACTCTCTCCTTCTCCTTCCACACTCTCTTCTTTTCCCTGGGCTGAACCGGAGGTAGACCACCATCCTTCACCCACACTCATCGCACGGCTCTCTCTCTCTCTCTCTCTCTCTCTCTCTCTCTCTCTCTCTCTCTCTCTCTCTCTCTCTCTCTCTCTCTCTCTCTCTCTCTCTCCACAGTAGGATCCAACTTCTCTCCTTGCTCTCTCAGAATCCCATATCTCTCCTTTCCTTCATTTTTACTCTCCTTCAGCCCCTGGGCTCTTTCTTGTTTCACTTGGTTCCATCTCTGTCTCTCCTTTAGTCTCTCTCCAACATCTCCATCTCTCACTGCCTCCTTATCTCTCAATTCTTCTCTACCACAGCCCTCCATCTCCGACTCTCTTTCCTTCCCTATTCACCACACCCAACAAAGACTCCTCCTCTCTCTCCAGTCTTTGTCGGAGGCAGACCCGCCCCCCCCCCTTCATCTTCCCTCTCTTTATCTCTCAACTTTGTCTTGTTTTCTCTCATTTTCTATCTCTGCTCTGCCCCAGGTTTCATCTTCCTCTACACCAGTGACGTCTACCCAGTTCGTCATTGGCTTTCCCTTCTTCTCAGGCCCTTCCACAATCACTGGATGGCATGGAGAAGGAAACCCAAGTCGGGTTTCATCCCGCGTCCCCATTCTCCTCTTCTTCTTCATCCATCACCAGTTTTGCCTTGTTCTCTTCAACGTCCAAACTCCAACCCTCCTCTGATCAGACCAACACATCTCCACCGGTCAACCCTCTCCTCAACTACTTTCCAGTCACAGCACCACTTCACCGCTCCTAACTGCCTAGAGCTCCCCAAATCCCCATCTACGATGTCTTCCCAAGCTTCGGCTAACCAAAGGAGAAAACCCAGATCGGGTTTTCCCCTTTACCTTTCCTCCCTTCTCTTCCCCCTCGCTAGCGCTGGCTCTCTCTCTCTCTCTTCGTTGGGTTTTGGTTCAGACGCCGGCAACCGCCCTTCTCCAGCTTCTCTTCGTCACTGGACGTCATCAAGGAAAGGAAACCCAAGTCGAGTTTCCATTCCCGGCATTTTTCTCTTCCTCCCACCTTCTTCTCTCTTCTTCCCCCTTCTCCTTCTCTAATTTTCTCCTCATTGGGTTTTTCTCTTATTTTCATTAAAAACCAGAAATTCATCAAATTTCCATTCTTGCCCTTGTTATAGCTGAATAATTCCACCTTTGTCCTCTTTTTAATACCATATGTGTTCTCATTTTATTTCTATGTGTCCCTGAATATTCTGGTTTTTTCTTATCCATATTATGCCTATTCAAGGACAGTGTTATCCAAGATTCCTTATTTAGTTTTATTTTATATTTTTTTTAATTAGAAAGTTTGTAAATTGCAGCAGTTGAATAAATATGAAAATTTATTTTTTTGTCATTTTATTTTTGTTATATTTTTTTATTTTTATCAATTGAATTTTACGTAAAACTTCATCTTTTAAAGCGAGTCCTTATGAGATCAACCTGTTTTTGCGTAGCTATACTACAATAGCCCGTGCACTTTCAGTTAAACATCAACAAGTATTTGGCGCTGTTGCTAAGGACTTGCAATGAAGTTTTCATAAAATTTAATTAAAAATTCAAAAAAAAAAAGGAATTGCATTTTTTTTTTTGAAAAACATTTTAGGCATTTTGAGGTGCATTTTTAAATTTTTTTTAGTGCATAACCACTTTATTTCTGAAATTTGGTACTGATTGCTATCTTTCTTTTTCAAGAAATTGTCAAGTGGAGCATCATCAATTAAATAGATTTTCCTTGCTTTCTTAGATTAGGAATTTTTTTATTTTTTTGAGTGAATCTTGTAGTGAGGCCCTTTTGTGATTTGCACTTTCAATTTCAATTTTAAAGGGTTGTAATAATACAAGGTAAGTGTGGGACAAGGTGACCACACTTGATCTTCATCAGAAACCCCACTATAAGTCTTTTCATTCATTTATTTTCTAGATTAGGGTTTGCATTTAGTGTAATTTTGCATTGGTTGGTAGTTTCATTTCATATAGAAAGCATACTTTATATTTGTTTCATTTTAGGATTTGCATTAGTTTATTGCTTTTAATTGCATTTTAGGACGCTTTTATTGCTTTAAGGTGAATTATATGCTGATCGAATTGCTATGTTATATGAAAATTAATTAGTAAGTGTACCTAATCACACAAGATCAAGGGTGGATTTCATCACCACTCGTTGGCCTACTTAGGATAATCACCTCAACCGTGCAACCCCACTATTCGTATTAAGTTAAAATTAATTAGAAGAGACCTATATAGTCATCACACGCTCGTAAGACCCTCTCAGTGGCTTTTGATCATTGTAGTTATTGGGGGTTATCTAATAGAGCCTCGTTTTCCCCCCACCTCCTGTTGACATTTGTTGAGGTCTAAATGCCTCCTTACACGAGGGTTGGATTAATCACTTTGGATAGAACCTAACTGGTAAGCAATAGTCAACTCTTAAAGAGAGGAGCGTTAGATTAGGCTAATTAAAAGCACCATCCCCACAGAAAATCAAGAAAATCAAAATATCTATGCTTGTTAGCCTTAGGGGATTGCTTGATTATGTCCTTGATTGTGCATCATTCTAGGCATTTAGGTTGCATCATTTAGGATAGTCTTTCACAAAAAAACTAAACATAACAAAAAAAAATTAAGAAAAGAAAAGAAAAAAAGAAAAAGAGAAGTACTCATTCATTGTATGCAATGATTTTGTTGTATATAAAGATTGATTACAATGGCTTATCAAGAAAGGGATAAATTTATGATGACTCGTACAAGGGATATGTTATTTGCCTCAAAGCAAGATATTGAGTCATATTGAGAACCTTAGTATAACAATTACTATCCTTATCCAGAATCTCGGTATAACAATTACTATGCTTATCTTGAACCTCAGTATAACAAATACTATGCTTATCCTGAACCACAATATCCCATTCTACTTGGCCATATGACCCTGCATATAATGATTATTATCAGGAGCCAATGGATGCACCTCGTGCATTCACTGAACTTAGCAATAATTACTATTGTGAGACAAATTTCCAAGATTATAATGGATGGGCTAGGCATCATGAACAATCATAGTCTCAGGATTATCAACCATCTCAGGAAGAACCAGCATGGTCGTACCCTAATCAACCCTACCAGGATTATCACGAAAATCAAGGACAACCATTATGGTTCCAACCTAATCAATCCTTTCCCAGTACTCCAATGACACATCAGTATGTGCCTTTTGAGTCGATGCCTTCATCACAGGAGGAAGACGCATTCGACGAGACCCTTGTATTATTAGCAAAATCGACTAAACAACTTAGTGAAGAGATGGGTCGATTACATGCTGCATTGATGGAAAGATTTAGAGAATTTGAACCAAATGAGAACAAGGATGAACCATTTATTAATGATGATAGGATAGAGAATTCATGTGATCATTCTGAAATGCAAAGTCCCCTACCATCTACAGAAAACTCCAATACATATATACTAGAGGCGAATCTGAGTCATTGTTATGATTCCGATGAAGAGATACCCGTTGAGGAAGATGATGAATTCAAAGAAACCTCCAACACAAAACCACTCAATTCAGGTCCTGCTTATTTTTACAAAATTAATGAAGGAACATCCTTTGAAGAGGTAAAGGAATTGTTGGAGATTGTGGCACCAATGAACACTCCTCAATGGAAAGATAAAGTAGAACCCCTTACAGAGCCTCAAATTCAAATTGAACCTTGTAATGTTGAAGATGTACCTAATTGGGACCTACATACCTTATTTGAACAACCATTAGATAAGAAAATGAGGATTTAAGAAAAACCATGCTCCCTCCTCTATTAATACAAGAACAATCTTTTAAGGAAGGGCAGGGTCAGCTTATACCTCAATTTCAAGAAAATGTAAGGAAAAAGGAGGGCCATCTACATTCATATCATCCAATAGAATTCAAATTCACGGTAGTTCATATTGTTATAGAGATTCCACCACCCAAATTTTCAAGGTGGAGAAATTATATTGATTATTGTGAAATTTTGAAGATAAGAGATCATCAAAATGGTCCCACTCAATTTACATTCATGGTAGTCTACTGTGTTGTAATGTTACCTTCACCAAAATTTTCAGGGTGAATGAAATATATAGACTACCGTGAGATTTTGAAGAGGCGTGAGAAATCTTACCATTTCATTGTTAGGATTAGGAGAACTCAATACCAATTGGGTCTAGATTAGGATATATTAGGATATGTTTGGCTGAAGACGTTAACCTTAGCCCTCACTAGGAGGCAACCCAGAGTTTTTCATTCTTGTTGTTTTTTCTACATCACCCATATTCATTTTAGGTCATACTTTTTAAACATTGAGGGCAATGTTTCTGTCAAGTTGGGGGGGTGTAAAATTCTAGCAAATTCTAGTTGTTTTTTAGATTTTTAGGTGATTTCCTTCATTTTTTCAAAAAAAAAAAAAAAAGGATGAAAAAATGAAAAATTTTAGGTCATTTCCTATACTATGATGAGAATTGGATTTTCTAAAGTATAATTTGGATAGCTTTAGTTTATTAATGGAATTGAATATAATTAATTCATCATTTTAGTCATTTTCTAAAGTATTCTATAAAAGCAAAGTTTTAGATCACATCTGTACACGCAGTTGCATATAAATAGTCTAAATTGATAAGTGGCTATAACTTAGAAATTCTAAAGAAAGTTAATGGAGACTTGTAACCTAAGTGAGTTTTAGAGCCATTCATTCATTCATTTTGATAGGTTATAAATGTTCCTAACTTTCTTCAGTGTGCTTAAAGAAAATTGATCTCAAACTCTTAAATTTGGCTAATTACTTGAATAATTAGAATATTACCTTTAAAATTTTAGAAGTTCATTGAATTTGATAGATTATAGGAAACTTAGAAAATGATTTTGGCTATCCTTGTTGTTAACCTAGAGACATAAAACCAACCCAGAAGTATTTTTACCACTAGTCAGCCAACTTGAGTTTTCAATATAAGCCTTTTCTTTTGTTAGCCAAATTACCCTTCACCCATATTAACCTAATATAAATTATCCATTACCAATTTTCTTTGAAAAATAAGTTAGAGAGGAATGAAGAAATATCTTTTAGTTGCAATGAAAGTAGAAAGTGGATATTAAGAAAAGAAATATTCTTCAAAGTGATTCAAAAGTATTGAAAAGGAAAAAGTGAACCAAAAAAAAAAAAGTTTGAAGAATGCAAAGAAAAATAAAAAAAGAAATATTCACTCCATCAAAGAAAAGAAGAATTTTCAGCTTTAGTGGAAGACCACTACTTATTTTTTGAAGAAACTTTAAATACCCTTTCTTTGGTACCCTGTTCTAAGCCTACATTTCATCCCACTTAAAGACCTATTGATTCTAGGATGAATATAGTCTTGATGAGGAAATGAATGGATGGGATTAAAAGAGTGGTATTTTTAAATATTCAAAGGTAATGACATCCATTCCAAAGGGATCAAAACAATTAAATTCCTTAGTAATTCCTGTTTTTCATAAGTATATGTGAGATAAATTTGTTTTTATTGACTCTTCTCACATAATTAAAAGAGAGATATGAATTAAACCCTCTATTTGAGAGATTTTATTTCTTAGTGTATGTCATTAGTAAGGATTGATGTCAAAACATATTTCAGATGAAGTTCAAAAGTTAGAAGTTTACTTAGAGATCAAGATTATTTTGTGTAGACTGTATATGCACACACTCACTCTGAGATCTGAGCTTAAATGAAATATTTTTAACATATGAGTAGGGTTTTGAATTGTTCAGTCATCTTTATTAGTTTGCTAAAGTAGATAGATTTATTGAAGATAATTCTTTAAGAAAAAAAAATGGAGATGACCTGAAAAATAAATTTTTTGAAATTATGTGATTTGATTTGTCGCATCTTTTGCTAGGGACTAGAAATGCTAGTTGGGGGTGTGTTAAGTGTTCAATTTTATTCAAAATACCCCTAATTAATATTTAATTAGAACATCTAGGCCATCAATTTTAAGATTTTACATAAAATATTTCATTTTAGCTTTAATTGGCCATCCAACCGTTGAATTGCAAGATTTAGTGGTCAGATGATCATCAAAGCTAATGAGAAGAATAATAAATGGTTCAGATGATTCTAATTGGGTCATGTGCATTGCAAATCAATCAACACAGCTTGGATGATCTAGATCAAATCACGGAGATCAAATGAGGATGATGAAGCTTCCTGGTAAGAGAAGACTTTGAAGACTCCTAGGACAGAACAAATTTGAAGAATTATAGAGTTCTAGCAAGATTGGGAATTTGGTGGACCCTACGCTTCTTATCTCTCTTACCCATTCTCTCCATATCTCTCTTACTCTCACACGTTTCTTTCTCTTATCTCTCCTCTCACTTTCTCTCTCTCACGTCTCTCTCTCATTTTCTTCATATACCCCTCTCTTCTCTCTACATTTTTTTTTCACTTCTTCACCTCCTTGGGCTAGTGGATTTTCTCCTTCCTCTCTCCTCTCTCCTTTCTCCTCTCTCCACTCTCTCCTTCTCCTTCACCCACACTCACCGCACGGCTCTCTCTCTCTCTCTCTCTCTCTCTCTCTCTCTCTCTCTCTCTCTCTCTCTCTCTCTCTCTCTCTCTCTCTCTCTCTCTCAGATCAAACTTCCCTCCTTGCTCTCTCAGAATCCCATATCTCTCCTTTCCTTCATTTTCACTCTCCTTCAGCCCCTGGTCTCTTTCTTGTTTCACTCGGTTCCATCTCTGTCTCTCCTTTAGTCTCTCTCCAGCATCTCCATCTCTCACTGCCTCCTTATCTCTCAGTTCTTCTCTACCACAACCCTCCATCTCTGACTATCTTTCCTTCCCTATTCACCACACCCAACAAAGACTCCTCCTTCCTCCTCTCTCTCCTTCATGGGAGGCAGAACCCCCCCCCCCCCCCCCTCATCTTCCCTCTCTTTATCTCTCAACTTTGTCTTGTTTTCTCTCTTTTCTATCTCTACACTGCCCCAGGTTTCATCTTCCTCTACACCAGTGATGTCTACCCAGTCTGTCACCTTCTTTCCCTTCTTCTTAGGCCTTTCCACCATCCTTAGACGTCACAGAGAAGGAAACCCAAGTCGGGTTTCCTCCTGCGTCCCCATTCTCCTCTTCTCCCTCATCCATCACCGATTTTGCCTTGTTCTCTTCAACGCCCGAACTCCAACCCACCTCTGATCAGACCGACACATCTCCACCGGTCAACCCTCTCCTCAACTACTGCCCAGTCATCGCACTACTTCATCGCTTTGAACTGCACAGAGCTCCCCAAATCCCCATCTACGACGTCTTCCCAAGCTCCGGCCAGCCAAAGGAGAAAACCCAAATCAGTACTTCACCGCTCTGAACTGCACAGAGCTCCCCAAATCCCCATCTACGACGTCTTCCCAAGCTCTGGCCGACCAAAGGAGAACCCAAATCGGGTTCTCTCTCTCTCTCTCTCCCTCTCTCTCTCTCTCTCTCTCTCTCTCTCTCTCTCTCTCTCTCTCTCTCTCTCTCTCTCTCTCTCTCTCTCTCCCTCTCATTTCGTTGGGTTCTAGTTTAGATGAGGGCAACCGCCCTTCTTTGGCTTCTCTTCGTCATCGGACGTCATCAAGGAAGGAAACCCAAGTTGGGTTTCCGTTCCCAGCGTTTTTCTCTTCCTCCCTCCTTCTCTCTTCTTCCTTCTTCCCCCTTCTCCTTCTCCGGTTTTCTCCTCATGGGGTTTTCATCTTGTTTTCATTAAAAACCAGAAATCCGGCCAATTTCCATTCTTGCCCTTGTCAAAGCTGAATAATTCCACCTCTGTCCTCTTTTTAATACCATCTGTGTTCTCGTTTTATTTTCATCTATGTCACTAAATATTCTGATTTTTTCTTATCCTTATTCTGCTTATCCAAGGACAGTATTATCTAAGATTGCTTATTTAGTTTTATTTTCTATATTTTTTGGAATTAGAAAATTTGTAAATTGCAACAGTTGAATAAATCTGATTTTTTTTTTTTATTTCTATTATATTTGTTAGTTTTATTTTTTATCAATTGAATTTTATGTAAAACTTCAACTTTTAAAGCGAGTCCCGTGATCGACCCATATTTGCATAGCTATACTACAATAGCCCATGCACTTGCGGTTAAACATTAACACTGACTAACCTAGAGGTGTAAAAATGAAATAAGTGTGCTGCAACCTATGATCCATTTCTTACACGTGAGAAAAGAAAAGCAAATGTTTATCAATTAACCTTAACAATGTTAGATACTAGCACATTCTCCTTTTTCATTGTCTCCTTTTTTTTTTCCCTGATCTCAACTTACATGCTTCCATTATTGCGGGGATATTATTCTCTCTCTCTCTAAGCGTATATGTGACCCAGCCGAATCTCTCTTTACTGAACAGTATCAGTTTTTCTTCATCTTCTTCTTCATGGGAATGCACTCGGGCTTTGGTCTCTTCTATCTTTTTCAAATTCTGCTTTCAGTTGCTTCAAGTAAACACACAGCAGAGGAGAATGAAAATGCTTCTGCCTTCCCAAAAGGCTTTCTTTTTGGGGCTGCAACTTCTGCTTATCAGGTCAGCAAAATCTCTCTCTCTCTCTCTCTCTAGTCAACGGACAACCAACTTTGATGAAGGCCCTTTCATCTCTCTAATGTTCAGTAAAATGTTCAGATTTGGTACTAGAAATGTGAGATTGTGTTGCAGGTGGAAGGTGCTTTTCTGGAAGACGAAAAAGGCTTTTGTAATTGGGATGTTTACACTCATAATACAAATGGTAAGGACAAATAAGATAGTAGTGTTAGGGGGAGATGAGGTTCTTAATCTTACATATAACATTTTGATGACTTTGTTGCAGGTAAAATCAGCGATGGAAGCAATGGAGATGTAGCCATTGATCATTACCACAGATATCTGGTATTATATTATCACAAATTAATTGAAAATTACTTCCCTGTTATCCATTGACATGGGGTCTGGTAAAAGTAGGGCCCACTTGTTCAATAATGCAAATAATTCATTAGTTTAGTGCCTACTCTGGGTTAACTTGTCCATCGGATCATCGTCGTGGCTGAAGTCATAGCTTGGAAAATTGGATAGCTTAGATGTTTTTTAGGAGAAGTCAACGGTACCGAATTGTCGAGAAAGATGGAGGGTTGCAATCGTTATGGTAACGGTCTATTCTCCGTGGAGGCCTGAAAGGTTTCTTCATCTTCTTCTTCATGGGAATGCACTTGGGTTTTGTTCTCTTCTATCTTTTTCAAATTCTGCTTGCAGTTGCTTCAAGTAAACACTCAGCAGAGGAGAATGAAAATGCTTCTGCCTTCCCAAAAGGCTTTCTTTTTGGGGCTGCAACTTCTGCTTATCAGGTCAGCAAAATCTCTCTCTCTCTCTCTCTCTCTCTCTCTCTCTCTCTCTCTCTCTTCAACGGACAACCAGCTTTGATGAAGGCCCTTTCATCTCTCTAATGTTCAGTGAAATGTTCAGATTTGGTACTAGAAATATGCGATTGTGTTGCAGGTGGAAGGTGCTTTTCTGGAAGATGGAAAAGGCCTTTGTAATTGGGATGTTTACACTCATAATACAAATGGTAAGGACAAATAAGATAGTAGTATTAGGAGGAGATGAGGTTCTTAATCTTACATATAACATTTTGATGACTTTGTTGCAGGTAAAATCAGCGATGGAAGCAATGGAGATGTAGCCATTGATCATTACCACAGATATCTGGTATTATGTTATCACAAATTAATTGAAAATTACTTCCCTTTTATCCATTGACATGGGGTCTGGTAAAAGTAGGCCACTTGTTCAATAATGCAAATAATTCGTTAGTTTAGTGCCTACTCTGGGTTAACTTGTCCATCGGATCATCGTCGTGGTTGAAGTCATAGCTTGGAAAATTGGATAGCTTAGATGTTTTTTAGGAGAAGTCAACGGTACCGAATTGTCGAGAAAGATGGAGGGTTGCAATCGTTATGGTAACGGTCCATTCTCCGTGGAGGCCTGAAAGGTTTGTATCACCAAACGTAATAAAGAAGGCCATAATAGCATGTGTTTAACAAAGGTCACCGACACTCTCTTTCTGGGGTGTTAATGTAAGGTCTTTGGCTTGGTAAATTGAGACTTCAATTGGGCTTTGGAATTTTACAGGAGGATATTCAGACAATGGCTTCTCTTGGACTGGATAGCTATCGCTTATCTATTTCCTGGTCAAGAATCCTCCCGAGTAAGTACCATCTCGCTAAAATGCTTCCATGGAAATGGATTCCATAGATAATTGCTCACGTTATGTTCTGGTTAAATTGACACATCCACCACAGGAGGGAGATATGGGGACATAAATTTAGCTGGAATCGATTTCTACAACAAAGTAATTGACGCGCTCCTACTCAAAGGTACCCACCTACAACAAAATTTTGTATATATTCCTGCTGTTTCCTATCTCCCTAGTGGCACTGAAACCAATAAAGGAAAACCAATAACATGGTGTTTGGAGTTTGGACAGAGACCAGTTAGCTGGGAAGAAGCACAAATTCAGGGCCCACATTGGAAATCTATGTATTGATCCATACCATTTACTTATAAAACGTTAGTGGAGGACCCACTCAGTCTTGATCCCATCACCAAGATATACTCCAACACAAATTAATGATTCTTGTCTAAGTTTTTGACGGAACAATATATAAGGCTTGGTATATTAAAGGGCTAAGACAAAATCGGAGTTTCTCGGACACTGTTGTGTGGCTGTCACACTTAACTGGTTTAACAGAGCCCACATGACGCATGTGGACCCTAATAGATGTTAGTCACATTCTTAGCATTTTTCATGGGATAATAGGATAAAAACTAAGCAATGGAAGTGAGTTTACGCGGGTTTGCAGCAAATGGTAATGTCATATTAGACACTCTCCAAAGATAGATTATCTTCTTCTCCTAGTAAACTTGTTTGATGATCAAACTGAGAGTAGATGGACGTGTTATTAAGATGTTTTTTGCTATTTCATTGGCAGGGATTCAACCCTTTGTCACCTTGAATCATTTTGACGTTCCTCAAGAACTGGAAGAGAGATACGGATCTTGGCTAAGTTCGGATATTCAGTATGGACTGTCTCTATACACTATACTGTTCATTCACCCATTTTGAATTGACTGAAAAGCTCAGTTCCATATCCCATTGTACTTGTTAATTCCCTCTAGAAGTTAGGTTGTTGCAAAAGATTAAAGTAGGCAGGAAGTCATGCATTATAATGAAGTAACTCTGTTCTATAACATAACTTTTAAATGTGTTCTACTGAAGATAAATCAATAATGTGTTCTACAGAACATTAGCCTGAAATGTATGCTCATACCATGCATATTATATTTACCAACCATCATTCTGATTTTACGGTTTCAAACTTCACAGGGATGATTTTGGCTACTTTGTGGATGTGTGTTTTGATGCTTTTGGTGATCGAATTAAGTACTGGATCACTTTTAATGAGCCCAACCTCTTCACAGTTCAAGCTTATCGTAAAGGGATGTATCCACCATCTCGTTGCTCGCAACCATATGGGAACTGTATGAACGGGAACTCTAATGCAGAGCCTTTTATTGTGGCACATAACTTGATCCTTTGCCATGCAGTTGCGGTAGAGATTTACAGAACAAAATACCAGGTACGTTAAAGGTTATATCATTTTAGGTGATGACATTACTTCAGCATTCAGATTCTAGGAAAAAGCCTATCAAGTGCCGTGGCAGGAATCTTCTGCTTTTTTTCTTTTTTTTTGTTCATGTGTATGTCTACATGCATGAGTGGTGCATTATGGTTCCTCTAGGGAAGGACCGGAACCAGATTTATCATTAGATCACGGAAATGCCACATATTTTCCTGTCTTATTTATTTATGAACAAAGTGAATTTTGGGCCAAATATATGGTCCCTACTGAACAGATTAAAGTATGTTAAAAGTTTTGAGCCACTTGCCAGTATTATCCAGTCGTTGACTGGATGGTGGCACAGTCTGGCAACTGTTGCTATGATATCTGCGACTTAGTTCATTTGCTTTTACTCCTCCATAAACAGTGCATGAAATATCTTTAATTTGCACTTGTAGCAAGTACAAGGAGGCAACATTGGGATTGTCGTGAATACAAAATGGTTTGAACCCATTAGCAACAGTTCAGAAGACGTTGTTGCTGCCCAAAGAGCTCAATCTTTTAATGTGAACTGGTAAGAATTTCCCTCCTAATGAAATACATATGTACGCATACAGAGTAGCTGTTACGAAACTATCTGTTATGTAAGGTGCAAGACCGTAGGAACCATGTATGCCTGCATAAAGGATACAGTTAATGGGAGAATGAAGTCACTTTGCACACTGCAACGTGGGCTAAGTTGAACCATAAGAAACACTTTGCTCATGCTGTCAGTTGTTGAAGTGTAATGATCTGTTGAAGCCTTTCCCATAAGTTCCCAACAAGGAAGCATCACTCTTAACTCTGCTGCGTGACACCCTCATTGCCTAGGATTGTGGTTCGAATCCCCTCTCCTCTATATATGACTTACAATTTGAAAGCATAATGTAGTAAAGAGTAGTTTAAGGTTTAACATAAAATAAATGCATTTAATCCACCAATTTACCATAATATGTTAATCTTTGCAGCTGCCTTGTAGCATTAAAAATGTCAAAAGTTTTGAAAATAATCTAGGAGCTTAAGAAAATTTATTATATTTTGGAATATGACAAAACTAGAAGGATTGGAAATGCTCAACATTTAAAGCTGCTATCTGCACTACATATGAAAGATAGTTAGAAAACAACTATTTAGAGGGTCCCGAAAACAAACACAATATGGCTGACACTAAATAGGTCCTTCTGACATTTTTTGTTGGATGTTGGCTTTGCTAAGCTTTCACCCACAATATAATGTGTGAGGAAAATGAGAAGAGAAAGCACTAATGAAAGAAGAAATTTTTTTCTCAAATTCACTCAAGAACAATTATAAATACAAAATTATTACCTTTATAAGACTTACTCCTTGGCACTCTCACTCACCTCTTTCCTTTCTCACTTACTTCGAAATGAGGAAGGCACTTCTATTTATACTTGTCCTCCACCTACCACCTCCTTAATGTGTGGTAGAGATTATTTCAAGTATCTTTAATATAATGGTTAATACTTTTCTAGAAACTACAACTTGAATCTTCCATACAAATATCTACCTTAGATATTTCTAAAGATTAACCTAGATTTGTTGACTTTTATACACTTTCTAGAACATAGGCCTTCTAGATTATGGGCTTTTTGTGTAAAATTTGGAACCAAGCCCATAACCGAAGGAAAAAGGATAAGATGGGCCCACCCATGTCGTTGGGCCCACTCATGTAATTGGGTCTACATATATGCTTTTGGTTTACTTTCAATATTTTTCATCCATTTCTGCACCATAAATGGACACCAACAAGCTCCCTGCTTCTCATGCTCTTGCCACAGAGCATGGCTGTTACGCATGCAGAGGTGGGGGCATTATCTATAGATGAGATTATATTTGCTTGTGTTCTTTATTTAAATATATGGTCATAAAACTGATAGGCCTAAAGGTGGGTACATCCCTAGCTACAGAGCACATATAGATAAAGAGAAAATGTATATACACGAAGATAAAGAGACACTTATCTGCTTCATTGCTAGAGAGACCTTTCGACTGAATTGGGTGTCTTTTGTTTAGGTTTCTGGATCCCGTAATATTTGGAAAATATCCACCAGAAATGCATCAGATTTTGGGATCTGACTTGCCTACCTTTTCAAGAAAGGACCAGGAGAAACTTCAGCACAGCGTGGACTTCATCGGCATAAATCATTACTCAAGTTATTATGTCAAAGATTGCATGTTCTCTGCCTGTGAATTGGAAAATGGAAATAGCAAGATAGAAGGTTTCATCTACCAAACTGCAGAAAAGGAAGGCACCTTCATCGGAAAGCAGGTATCTACCTGACCATCAGCTATCATCAACACCAAATATTGCTTAGTCAACTAGGAACTGAAGCCTTCTCTTCATGTAGAGTCCAATGGGATGGTATGCTTATCCAGAAGGAATGGAGAAGATGGTTATGTATCTACGGGACAGATATAGCAACGTACCTATATTTATTACAGAAAATGGTAAGCAAAATTAATAGCTTCTCGTATCTATGTTACTTGTTCTCGAGTGTCTTATCTCTTATGTTCTTTTTCAATTCTTTCAACTCTATATAATTAAATTTGTATCTTGTCTTGAAGGATATCCTGATGAAAATAATCTCAATGAAACGATGGACTCTTTCCTTTCTGATACAGAGAGAGTGAAGTACATTAGGTCCCACTTGGATGCTCTTACAAGGGCAATCAGGTATGAACAAGTACACACGACCATCTATGCTTAGATATGGCACTTTCTCTATTCTGAATGAGTATCCCCATCTGACTACGTAGTCTGCTCAGTTTTTATCATAGTTTACAAGCTGGAACCTCAACTCGTTATGAATGTGAGGCAAGTCGAGTATTACACGGTTGGATTGTTGATGACTTGAAACAACTTGAATTCTTTTACTGTTCTAATACAAACAAAGGTGCACGCAGGCGCATACCCATGTGTATAGCTTCACACACTTCCTAGTGAATCTTCCACCACTTAAGTCAGCTGACAAGTCAACTGGATTCCAAATCAGTGTTCATGTGTATATGTCTGTGTTTCTAACTGGTATTAGCATCTGATCTTAGATGCACTGCGATTATTTTAATGTTTATAGGCTCCTAACATTCGTCTATCACTTATGAATGAGCAGGAAAGGGGCAGATGTGCGGGGCTATTTCGTCTGGTCCTTGTTCGACAATTTTGAATGGATATATGGGTATACAAAGAGATTTGGGCTCGTCTATGTTGATTTGGTTACACTGGAGAGAACTCCAAAGCAATCATCAACTTGGTATAAACAATTCATTTCAAAACAGAAAGCAAATAAAACCATCCTTTCTGAGAAGAGTCAAGAGTCTGTAGAAGATCATGGAGACATCATATAGTCCAACTTAAGAGACTAGTGGATTGTTAGCCAGTTAATGTGTACAAGGAGATTAGTCATTTTTGTACCCATCAGTGGCGTTAGTCCTTGTAGAACTCTTTATATACAAAAGATCAGAGCATATCTGCCAACATAGCATTCGTATTCTACGTGACACCATTTGTATGATAGAACCTTCATGCCTCAACCAAATGTATTGTTTTTCTTTTGGAAAAGGGTGCTGTGTTTTATTAATTAGGGCATGAGAAATGCTGAACAAACTTGCAGCCTGATCGAGCAAAAGGGAAGAACCTGAGATACCTGGAAGTGGCAAACGGCCACCAACCCAATCCTAAATTAATTAGGATCCAAGAAAAAACTTTATCCCACACCAACTTGATCGATGATGTTAATCCATAGATCTGTGCTGTTGCTCCCTTCTTCAGCTCTCTCATCAACAGTAGAATTCGCCTATCGTGGGGTATGGATAATTATGGTTACTCGGTTTTGGATCATGCATCGAATGCATCAACAACGTACATGATCTTCCATGGCACCCGGTTAGAGTTAAGCATCCACTTTCTGGCATTGGTGGAGTCCCCCTCAGGAATGCAACGGGACCAGAAACTTTCAGACACTCTGATCTCCTTCTCTCGCACTAGAATCTCGGGTTCGTTTGCATGCACGGCTCCTGGACCCCTATTCCTACAGGTCATGTGATGCCTAGGCTTGAGACATCATAGTTGAGCTTAATCCATCTTCAGGTAAGAGGTTTCCGTGCGGTTTCAATCTTCCTCTGAGAATCCGCTTGCATAGAGCACTAGTCTAGATCCCCAATAAGCACATGTGGTGCCAAATGATTAATGATCCAAACTGTTCGTCTGCGCGACCTCATCTATATCTGATATACATAAAATTTTCTTCTCCATTGGATCATCTCAGATGGAATATTGGTTGATATTTTACCACTATTATCTTTTCCTTATTTTTAAGTGTCCGCGCTAGAAAAATAGTTTACTGTCATTCAATGGAAGAGATTTTGAAAGCATTACAATTTAAACAAGGGACGGTTATGATCATTCAATTAGAAGGTTGCAGTAAGATTACCTATCTTTTGCATGAAGAAGCCTATCGAATATTGGGAAAAAGAAAAAAAAATAGACGCTGTAGCACCAGATAATTGAGGAAAAGAAAGAAAAGTAAGGCCGATCATGACTCTCTCTCTCTCTCTCTCTCTCTCTTCCCATTTTACTAGCATATATAATACTGTCTCCATGATTGCAGAGACAGATAAATATAAATGCTAAAATTACAAAACTAGAAATGTCGAAAGATGAGAGTTACTTGGCAGCGAGATTCGTAAGAAGTAGAATTCTTTCTATACGTACGATTGTTACCAATTGGACTAGCCGGCGCTCTTTTTTAGCACCCATATAACAAGTACCCTTCTCCTTTGTATACATGTTAATTTTGCGGCCCTTAAATGCCTTATGACCAGTACCCCTCCACTTTCTCAATGCAAACTCACAATAATTGAAAAGGAAGTTCTTCTTCTGGTCAGTTTCTTTGGTTTCTTCATCTCTAATCTTCTCTCTCGTGCTTTGATTCTGCGTGGCACTTTGTTTTCTTTATTATTGTTTCTTTTTGTTTTTTTTAAATTTATTTGAGGTTTGATATCGAGTTCAATTATGGTATACCTGAAATAATATATTCTTTATCATATTTCGGTTCTGTACTAGTGGTTCTACATTGATTATGCAATTGCAGCGTGGCCACATGGCTGGATGTCAAATTGGTGAACTAATCTCGGGATTTTCATGGTTCTTTTGAAAGATTCTGGCATTTGAACTGTATATACATATTTTATCAATTATATAGGAATTACCAGCTGTATTAGAGTCCAAAAAATATTCTGTGGTGGTGATCTCCCAGATCATTAGTTATCTCCGAACACTTCTCTTGTCGGTCATGTGAATCGCGGCTCTACTTGTCTAGTGACAGATAATAATGTGGAATATAATATGTGAAAGCATAAATTAAAGTAATCAAGATCAAGACACCAGAATGTTTACTCGGAAAGCCCCTCAACATAAGGGAAAAAACCAATGGACAGAGTCTGGGCAAGTCTCCACCAAATAAACGGGACACAAAAATCTTCTCCAGCAACCCTAGTAGGCTCCAAATCTTCAACAGACAACACCTTTTGGAATAAAAAAAATGAAAAAGCCTCTCAACCAACTTAGCTGTAGTAGTCTTCTAAAGACACATTTTGGAGAAAACATACCTAATAATCTTCTAAAGATACATTTTGAGGAAACAAACTGAGACTGTGGATGTGCATCCAAAGATCAAACAACTATATAGATGTCAAACTATAGTCAGAAATTTTGCCATAGTATATCTTCTTCTTCTCTTTTCCCAAAGAGGTAAAAGCCCAAAAGAGGAACTCTCTTTTCTCCCATTAATTCACTCTAGTTTATTTATCTAGCAAAAAGAGGAAAAAACCCAAGCGAAGAATTCAGAATTCATGTGTGGTCACATGTAAGGGGCTCTTTTTAGCAAACTTGTGAGATCCATCTCCTTATGAGGAGGAAACCACAACAAGATCACCATAACATTCGCACTAGAATTTGCTTTTAGCCCATGACCTAACAAGAAAAAGCATCCAAACATGGGCAAAATGAAAGAGAGAGAAAAATACACCAGCAGATGAACAGTGTAGATTATCATAAAATTGGGCCGAGTATGCTCAGTGACCAGTGAAAAAAAATATAGAATTGGAGTCCATTGAATATTTTCAAACAGGTTAATTGACCAAATGGTCTTTGTCTTTGTGCATCTTTGTTTTATTAGAAGAGTTTTACTTGACTAAAGATTTTACTCCTTTGAATGGTGGAGCTTGTGCTTGAGACTGTAACTTCATGTTGGTACGTGTTTATCAAAGTCTAACAGGAGTAACATTTGCACTCTATGCGAGCCGAAATGAAAGAACCATGTACAAGTCTAGAAGATTCCCCTCATGATATCGTACTTGACATCTTCAACAGACTCCCTATCATGTGTCTTCAAAGGCTTCGATGCACATGGAAATACAGATACTCATTAATCACTTCTCCAAAAATAGATGGAAACATAGCCCTACTTTCATCATCCAAGAAGCTGGGAGAGATGAGGAACTAACTTTCATGGAGGAAATTGAGTTACATAAGGAAGTCACAACAAAGAAATGTGTACGAGATTACCTTGGTGACAAAAGCTTTCTCCTACAAATGTAAAAATAACTATTGTGGAAGCATCCAAATAGAAGCCTCGAGATGGCGGCTTCATGAAATGTGATCTTGTTGATTGTTTAACCGCAAGTGCACGGGCTATTGTAGTATAGCTATGCAAATACGGGTCGATCCCACGAGGACTTGATTTAAAATTATGGAGTTTTAAATAAAATTCAACTAAAAAATAAAATCCAGATTTATTCAAATGTTCTAATGTTCACAAATATTTATTCCAAGGAAGATAGAAAATAAAAATAAAATGCTTCTTGGATAAGCTTGTCCTTGGATTGCCTGTCCCTCTTGGGATTAGTCTGTCTTGAATAGTCACAATCTGTCCTTGGACAGACCGTCCCTGAATAGTCAAAATGAAGATAAGTTAGAACCAGAATAGCATAGGGACACAGTTGGAATTTCTGAAATAGGACAGAATTGTAATTTCTGAGATCTTCAGGTGCAGATTTGTAATTTCCGAGATCTTCAGGTGCAGATTTGTAATTCCTGAGATCTTCAGGTGCAGATTTGTAATTCCTGAGATCTTCAGGTGCAATTTTGAAATTCTTCAGGTTCTGGTTTTTCACGAAAAAACCAGGAAAAAACGATGAAAACCTGAGAAGGGGAAGAAGGAAGAAGGAGGGAGGAAAAGAGGAAGGAGAAGAAGAAGGAACGCGGGAGTGGAAACCCAACTTGGGTTTCCTCTCCCAGGGACGTCCGATGCTTGGGCAGGAGCAAGGGAGAGAGAAGATTGGTCGAGAAGAAGAGGGGAAAGAGAAGAAAGGAGGAAGAAGAAGGATCCGGGGAAAAAAACCTGTTCCGGGTTTTCTTCCCCAGGACCGTCCGAATGGGTCCGCAGGCAGTGCGCACCGGTCTTGGCAGAGGAGAAAGCTTGGCCTTGCTTGGGTTTGATGGTGGCCGAGTGAAAAAAGTGCACAATCTTTGGGATGGACCGACTGAGCGTAAGTGCTTAGGGTTTAGTGAAGACGATGGGAAACTGAGCTGGGCCGACCGGTGATCCGGGTTTGGTGGTTTGTGTCAGTCAGCTGCAATTTGAACTGGTGGAGCAGATAAGAGGAAGAGGGATGTCGGGATCATACTAGCCTGGCGCACGCCAATGGGATTCTTAGGTGGGCGGTAGGGCTAGCTAGGTCACTAGCCGAAGAGAACGAGGGTGAGAGAAGATGGCAGTTTGGCCGTGTTGGTTTGGGTTGACGAGAAACAAGGAGGAAGAGATGGAGATAGGAGACCCGGGGCGTGAAAGAGCAGCCTAGGAAGGAAAGGTTCTCACCTACGCCTTTTGTGGTGATGGGAAGACGAGTAAAGAAAAGAGTAAGGTGGGCAATGCAGGGGGAAAGAACAAGAGAAAGAGAGGGAACGCGTGCGTGTGCGAGAGAGAGAGAGAGAGAGAGAGAGAGAGAGAGAGAGAGAGAGAGAGAGAGAGAGAGAGAGAGAGAGAGGGGGAGTGGTGTTGGTTAAGGGAGTGAGGAGGGGGGGGGGGAAGGGAGCAAGGAGAGGATAGTGGTGCGTCATGTGGTGATCAGAGAGCAGATGGAGAGAGAGAAGTTGTGGTTAGTGCGGGTGCGACGGTGAAAAACGGGGAAGGGACAGGGGGAATAAAGGCACCTGGTCTTGCCTTTGTACCATCTGTGAGAAGGGGTTGAAGAGAACCCAGGGCGTGATGGAGATGCACTGGTCGCAAGGAGCAAGGGAGCAAAGGCAGTGGGAGAGAGAGAGAGAGAGAGAGAGATGAGAGAGAGAGAGAGATATCACCGGCTCACCTTTTACAAGAGGAAAAAAAAACATAACCTTTAGAGAGAGAGAGGGGACTTTAAAAAGAGAGAGAGACGTGTGAAAGAGAAGGAGAAAAAGAGAGATAAAGAGATAGAAGAGAGAGAGAAAAGAAAGGAGAGGGATAAGAGAGAAGAGAGGAGAAAGAGAAGGAAGAGGAGATAGGTGGGGTCCACTAGCTTTCCTAGTTTTGCTAGAACTCTGCAAGTCTTCAAAGTCTTCAGTCTCTTTCCATGATACAATCTGATCGTCTACATGCCCAGTACTGGGATTCGATCTGTAATGCACAAGACTCAATTAGCGAAATCTAAATTCATGTTCCATTAGCTTTAATAGTCATTTAACCACTAAATTTTACAATTCAACCATTGGATGACCAATTAAAGCTAAAATGAAATATTTGATTTAAAATCTTAAAATTAATGGTCTAGATGCTCCAATCAAATACTAAATTAGGGGTATTTTGACCAAATTTGAACACTTAACACACCCCCCAACCAGCATGGTGCTAGTCCCCAAAGAAAAGATGCGAAGAAATCAAATCAAAAATTTTTTTATTTTTTATTTTTTTTTATTTTTTTTTTCAGGTCATCTCCATTTTGTTCTCAGATAATTATCTTCAATAAATCTATTAACTTTAGCAAACTAATAAAGATGACTAAATAATTCAAAAAATCCTTACCCATATGCTAAAATATTCCACTTAAGCTCGGATCTGAGTGAGTGTGTGCGTACGAGCTTACACATAGAATAATCTTTATGTATAAGTAGACTTTTAACTTTTGAACTCCATCTGAAATATGTTTTGACCTCAATCCTTACTAATGGCATACTGCCGAAATGAAATCTCTCTGATAGAGGGTTCAAATCATATCTCTCTTGTAATTATGTGAGCAGAGTCAATAAAAACAAATTTAGCTCACATATACTCATGAAGAACTAGGAGTTACTAAGGAATTTACTGTATTGATCCCTTTGGAATAGATGCCATTTACCTTTGCATATTTAGAAATACCACTCTTTTAATCCTATCCATTCATTTCCTCATCAAGACTATATTCATCCTAGAATCAATAGGTCTTTAATTGGGGACTAAACATAGGCTTAGGACAGTACCAAAGAAAGGGTATAAGGGAATTCAAAGTTTCTTCAAAAATAAGTAGAGGTCTTCTTACTAAAATTGATAATGCTTCTTTTCTTTCAAGTGAATAATCTTTTTTCCATTTTTCTTTGCATTCTTCAAACTCTTTTTTTTTTTTTTTTTTCACTTTTCTTTCTTTTCATATTTTTGACTCACTTTGAAGAATATTTATTTTCTTGATATCCACTTTTCTACTTTTTGCAGCAACTGTTAAAAGATATTTTTTTTTCCTTCTTCTCTAACTTATTTTTCAAAGAAAAATGGGTAATGGATAATTTATAATTGGGTTAATATGGGTAAATGGTAATTTGGGTGACAAAAGAAAATGGCTTATATTCAAGGCTCAACTTGGCTAACTAGTGGTAAAAATACTACGGGTAGGCTTTATGTCTTTAGTTAACAACAAGGGATGGCCTAAATCATTTTCTAGGTTTCATATAATCTATCAAATTCAATGAACTTTCAGAATTTTAAAGGTAGTATTCTAATTATTCGTGTGTAATTAGCCAAATTTAAGAGTTTGGGATCAATTTTCTTTAAGCACGCCGAAGAAAATTTTGAACATTTATAACCTCTCAAAAAGGATGAATGGCTTAATAAACTCACTTGTGTTATAGATCTCCACCGAATTTCTTCAGAATTTCTAAGTTATAGCCACTTATCAATCTAGATTATCTATATGCAACTCAAGGTACAATTGTGATATGAGACTTTGCTTTTATGGAATAATTTTAGAAAAATGGGTAAAATGATGAATTAATCATATTCAATTCTATTAATAAGCTAAAGTTATCCTCAGATTATACCTGCACAATCAAATTCTCATCATGGTATAGGAAGACCTAAATTTTTTTCTTCCTATTTTTTTTTTTTTTTTTTTTTTTTGGAACAAAACCAAGGAAAACACCTAAAAACTAAAAGACAACTAGAATTTGCTAGAATTCTACACCCCCAACCTGACAAACATTGTCCTCAATGTTTAAAAAGTAGGACCTAAAATGAATATGGGTGATATAGAAAACAACAAAATACAAAATATGGTACAAAGAGATCAAATTCCACTAATCCTCGATAACAGGATCCTCCAGAGTTGTGGACTCAACTTCACGGATTCTCATAATCTAGTGAAAGGCTTTAAACGTTGACCAATTCACTTTAAAAGAATGACCAGTCCTAGTATTCTCAATCTCGAGCAAATCATATGGAAAACGTCTTTACTATGTATGGACCAGAGTCCATCGAGATCTAAGCTTACCCGAAATAGGTGGAGCTTAGAATTGTAAAGTAGAACCTTCTTTTGGCTTGAGTAAAGGATTTTCTCATTATGTTCTTATCATGAAAAACTTTCATCTTTTCTTTATATATCCTATTACTCTCATAGCTTCTTGCTCGATCTCTTCCAACTCATTAAGTTGGAGCTTGCGATGTGAGCCTGCTTTATCCATATTGAAATTGAATGTCTTTATTGCCCAATGAAGCTCTATGTTCCAATTCCACAGTAAATGACAAGCCTTACCGTATACAATACGATAGGGAGACATACCACCTGGGTGCGGAGTGTGCGATCAGAAGCCTGAGCGCATCGGCCGCCTAAGAGACCAATCTTTACGATCTGGATTAACAGTCTTTTGAAGGATTTGTTTGATGGCCCGATTTGATACTTCTACTTGTCCACTTGTTGTGGGTGATACTTGTTGCAACTTTTATGTGTAATATTATATTTTTTCATTAGTGCTTCAAATGGTTTGTTGCAAAAATGCTGCATCAGTTATCAGTTATAATGGCTCGAGGAGTCCCAAATCTAGAAAAAATGTTTTCTTTTAAAAATTTAAGAACTATTTTGTGATCATTATGCCTGCATGGGATAGCCTCAATCCATTTTGAAACATAGTCTACGGCCAATAAGATATAAATGTAGCCAAAAGAAGGTGGAAATGGACCCATGAAATCTATACCCCAACAATCAAAAAAATTTCTATGATAAGAATAGGATTTAGAGGCATCATATTCCTACGGGTTAATCCTCCTAACTTTTGACATTGCTCACATAATTTACAAAACACATGTGTGTCTTGAACAACGACGCCAATAAAAACCACACCGCAAAAATCTTTTGCCGCCATTGTTTCTGGGTAGAAAATGTCCACTGCTACATGCTTCGAATGACAAAAGGAGATAACACTATGTTGTTCTAAGTCGGGACACATCTCCTAATGATTTGATCTCTGGGCAAGATTTAAACAGTATGGATCATCCTTAAAATAATGCTTAACATTGGAAAAGAATTTTTTCTTTTCGTTTATTCCAATGTTCCTGAATTTTCCCCGTAATGACTAAATAATTTGCAATATCAAAGAAACCAGGGAGGATGGGAAACATGAAAAAGTTGCTCATAAGGGAAAGTGTCTTTAATTGGCAACTCATTTAAAGGCTCGTTAGGACTAAGCGAGACAAATGGTCGCCTACCACATTCTCTACTCCCTTTTATCTTTTATTTCAATGTCAAACTCTCGAGTAGGAGAATCCATCTAATTAGTCTAAAGCTTAGCATCTTTCTTAGAAAGAAGATACTTGAGGGCCGAATGGTGGAAGTGAATATGACTATTTTAGATCCTACCAAGTAAGACCCGAATCTTATCCAATGCGAAGACAACTCAAGAGTTCTTTCTCCGTAGTAGAATAGTTCATTTGGGTGCTATTTAAGGTCCTACCGGCATAGTAGATGACGTATGGCTTCTTTTCTTTCTCTGTCCTAGTACAGCTCCTACAAAGATAGTCACTTGGCATCACACATGATTTCAAAGGGTAGGACTCCAATCGCGGCCGCATGATAGGTGTGCAAGTCGTCAACTTGTCTTCAACTTTATAAATGCTTCTTGACAATCCTTAGTCCACTCAAAAGGAGTATCCTTTGTGAGGAGGTGACATAGTGATCTAGATATTGCACTAAAATCCTTAATGAACCTCCGATAGAATCCCGCATGACCTAGGAAAGATCGAATGTCCCTAATAGATTTTGGAATGGGTAGATTGGAAATTAGATCAACTTTTAGCTCTATCTACCTCTATACCTTTAGATGACACAATGTGACCTAAGACAATTCCCTTAGGAACCATGAAATGACATTTTTCCCAATTAAGCACTAGGTTCTTTTTTCTTTACAACGAGTTAAGACTTTTCTTAGATTTTCTTTCAAGACATGTTTCAAATGAATTACCGAAAACAAAAAGTCGTCCATGAAAAACCTCTAAAATTCTCTCCACCATATCACTGAAAATGCTTAACATGCAACGTTGAAATGTGGCAGAGCATTACATAATCCAAATGGCATTCTTTGTAAGCAAAAGTGCCAAAAAGGACATGTAAATGTGGTCTTTCCCGATCCTCTAGTGTCAATTTCCTATTTGGTTATACCCTCGAATAACCATCTAAGAAACAATAAGTACTGGTGTCCTGCAACCCTTTCTAACATTTGATCAACGAAGGGCAAAGGAAAATGGTCCTTCCTTATGTAACATTCAACTTTCGATAGTCGATACACATGCACGCTCAACCAAGAGTAACCTCGGGTAGGGATTAATTCATTGTTGGCGTTAGTTATTACCGTCACTCCGAGACTTCTTGGAACCACATGAGTAGGACTTACCCATTTGCTATCACTTATGGGATAGATGATTCCCACATCAAGCAACTTTAGGACTTCGCTCTAACCACATCTTTCATATTAGGATTTAACCTTCTTTGCATTTGACGACATGGTTTAGCTTCATCCTCTAGATAGATCCTATGGGTGCAGTTAAAGGGTTAATGCCCTTATATCGGCTATGGTCCATCCTATAAAGACCTTTGTGTTCTTTTAAAGTGTCTATTAATTTGTCCTCCCGAGATGTTTCTAATTGGGAGGAAATTATTACGGAAAGATGTCTCTCCCTCCAAAAGGCATATTTTAAATCTGATGGTAGAGATTTCCAATTCAAGCTTAGGAGGTTCTATGAATGATGGAAGGGGAGTGGACTCCCTCGGTGGAAGGTCCTCGAAAGGAGGTTTCCATTTTCTCGTTTCCATGATAGGGAACAATCAAGAGAGGGCATTAACTTCCTCTATTAATGCATCCTCATTACACTCATTAAAATGAGCCAAACAGCCTCAAGTGGGTCCGATAAGGAAGATGATTATCAAAACTGATCTTGCACAATAACCGAATTGATCATGTTAACACAAGGCAAATCATCGTAGTTTCACCTGTGTTGCTTACGTATATTGAAAATGTTAAGTTCTATTGTCATATTGCCAAAGGACAATTTCATCACACCATTTCTACAGCTTGATTAAGGCATTGGACGTAGCCAAAATGGGTCAGTCCCCAGATGACCGGTATTTCATTCTTCTCATTCACCACCGGGTGTGTATCTAGAACCGTAAAATCGACAGTGGAAGCAAATTGTTCTACTGGACTAACACATCCTCTATTACCCCCTCTCAGTATTTTTACGTAATCCATCGCCTAGCTTGGAGCGTAGTAGATGTAGGTTTCAATTCACCCGACCTAACTGTCAGTATACCGAGTATGGTAATAAGTTTACACTAGATCCTAAATCAAGAAGAGCTTGATTTATCCGGTAGTTGCCAATAATGCAAGTAAGAGTGGGGCAACCAGATCCTTGTACTTTGGTGGTGTATGGTATTGAAGAATAGAACTAACCTGCTCACCAAAAATGCCTTCTTTTGGACATTTAATTTTCTCTTGATGGTGCATAAGTCTTTTAAGAATTTGGCATATGATGGGATTTGTTTTATAGCGTCTAAGATCTAGATGTTGATCTTGACTTGCTTGAAAATCTCTAAAATCTCATCATTAGATGCGTACTTTGGGGCTTGACGCAACCTTTGAGGGAATGGAGCAGTGGACTGACATGGCTCAACAAAAGTGAAACATGGTCCTTTTCTTTAGATTTTCTTTAGGTTTTTCTACCTTTTCAATCTTTTTTAGGCTCATCTTTCTCAATTATTTTACCACTCTAAGAATAGTAATGTACTTTAGTTTGTCTCAATGGTAGAGCTAGATGTTTCATCGTATGCATTAATGCTAACCGCATGCACTCCCTTCAGGGTTTGCTTGAGGTTGGAATGGGAATTTTCCTTTTTCCATATTTTGCATCATTTGACTCATCATATTTTTTAGTCCATTCAGAGACTTTTCTAATTGAGAAATTTTCCTTTCCTGGTTTTGAATAACTTGATTATCCTCTACATGCCTTTTAGGTGGGGGCAAGTAAAGTCCAGGAGAATGAGGTTGATGAGTTTGGTATGGTGGTGGAGCAAGTAGTCCTTGGTTTGGTTGTTGATGACTCGGTATGGGCCTCGATTGTGAGACATTTGCATTAGGTCCATTTCTCCAATTGAAATTTGGATGGTTTCTCAGCTTGGGATTATATGTCTCGGAATATGGGGAGAAAGGTCTTTTATAATTATTGAGTGCATTAACTGATCATGAAGTACATCTTGAAATGCAAATGGATGGTAGGACATTCCCGAGTAAGATGTGATGTACTTTCACAAATGCTACACACTTGTTCATCATTAGTTAAGGTTTTCGTTCCCATTTCCATGGCTTCTACTTTCTAGCCAGTGGTGCTACCTTGGCACTGATTTCATTTTTTTCACCATGGCATACATGCCTCCCCAAGTAGATGTGGTAGTGGCCTTGGGTCTATCGAATGTTCTACTCTTCTCGAGTCAAGCCTGTGTCTGTGCACTCAAATTAGCCATTCCCAAATACTCCTCCGCCTCATCTGGGTTGTTTATTCAAAAAGTTACCATTGCACATCATCTCTACAAACCGGCGCATGTCGAAATTAAGTCCTTCATAAAAGAAGGCCGATAATGCGCCATGGTTCATAGCCATGATGTGGGCAAATAAGCAATAGATCTTTGAACCTTTCCCAAAGGCATTGGTAGAATGATTCTTTATCTTTTGGGTAAAGTTCATTATCTTACGACTGAGTGTATTTGTTTTATGTGTGTGGAAAAACTTTTTCAAGAATTCACTAGGTCATTTCATTCCAAGTCCTTATGGAACCCGGTGGCAGCATTAAACCACATTTTTGCTTTTTCCTTTAAAGAGAAAGGAAATAGCTTAAGCACCGACAAAGTGTCAGACCTATATTTTGGGTTCTTTGGGTACTACATACCTCATCAAATTCTTTAAGGTGCAAATAAGGACTCTCACTATCTAGCCCATGAAATTTGGGAAGTAATTGAATTACTCCCGTTTGTAGTCTAACGCACCCCGGCATTTTGAGGAAGAATGACACAAGAGGGTGTACTCGGTGCGTGTAGGTTGAAGGTAGTCTCTTAAGGTTCGTCCATGAGGATTTTGATAAACATCATTTTCTCCATGGTCACTCTGTTGGTCCCATTCCCTATTTTCATTCCTTCTCCAATTTCTTTGTTGATGATTATTCCTCCTTGGTGGAGGTTGATATTCATCATCAATTAGAGGTGGTGGGTCCTCATTCATGATGAGTGGAGCTTGATCACCTCTAATTCTACCATGGGGTGAGTTACCCCTTGATCGTTGATCGGCCATTGTTGGTCTGTCTTTGGTCGTACGCGACTAACCTACCGGTTTCGTCGCGTATCCAAAAGGGCATACAATGAAAGATCTTTTTGATTTTTTGATTTTTTGATTTTTTTGATTTTTTTTTTTCTATCCTAAATAATGAAACCTAAATGCCTAAAATGATGCACAAAACAGACAATCAAGCAATCCCTTGGGCTAAAGCAAGCATAGATATTTTGATTTTCTTGATTTTCTCGTGGGGACAACGCTTTTAATTAGGTCTACTCTAACGCTCCCGCTTCTCTTTGGGAGTTGACTATCAAGTACTGCAGCTTAGGTTCTAACCAAAGTGGTTAATACAACCCTCGTGTAAGGAGGCGTCTAGACCTCAACAAACGTCGACAGGAGGTAGGGGAAGAGCGAGGCTCTATTAGACAACCCCCAATAACCACAGTTGATCAAAAGCAACCGTAGTAACAAGAATTCGTGTCCACACATTAAGAGGGTCCTACGAGCATGTGATAACCCTACATAGGTCTCTTCTCCGATTGATTTTAAATTAATGTGAAAGGAGAGGTTGCGCTTGAGATGATTATCCTAGTGGGCCAAGGAGTGGTGATGAAATCCACCCTTGATTCAGGTAGGGTGCCCTTACTAATTAAATTTCACACACCATGGCAATTCGATCAATATATAATCCACCTTAAAGCGTTAGACGTGTCCTAAAAATGCAATTGAAAGCAATAAACTAATGCAAAACCCTAAGATGCAACAATTATAACATATGCTTTCTATATGCAATTAAGTACCAAACAATGCAAATTATTCTAAATGCAAACCCTAATCTAGAAAATAAATGAGTGAGAAGACTTACAAGGAGGTTTCGATGAAGATCAAGTGTGGGCCACCGTGTCCCACACTTGCCCCGTATTATTACAACCCTTTAAAAATTGAAATTGAAAATGCAAATTACAAGGGAGCCTCACTACAAGATTCACTCAAAAATAAAATTTCTAATCTAGGAAAGCAAGAAAAATCTATCAATTGATGAAGTTCCACTCCAATTTCCTGAAAAAGAAAAATAACAATTAGTACCAAATTCAGGAAATAAAGTGATTATGCACTAAAAATGCCTAAAGATGCACCTAAGAATGCCTAAAATGCAATTCCTAATTTTTTGTATTTTTTGTATTTTTTTTTTAAATTTTTTTAAATTTTTTGAATTTTTAATTAAATTTTATAAAACTCCATTTGAGTCTCAAGAACAGCGATAAAAACCAAAAAAACTTGTTGATTGTTTAACCGCAAGTGCACTGGCTATTGTAGTATAGCTATGCAAATACGGGTCGATCCCCCGAGGACTTGATTTAAAATTATGGAGTTTTAAATAAAAATCAACTAATAAAATAAAATCCGTATTTATTCAAATGTTCCATGTTCACAAATATTTATTCCAAGGAAGATAGAAAATAAAAATAAAATGCTTCTGTGGATAAGCTTGTCCTTGGATTGCACCGTCTCTCGGATTAGTCTGGCCAATTCTGAATAGTTCCGTCTGCCGGATTGCAATGTCCCCGAATAGTCAAAATGAAGATAAGTTAAACGTAATAGCATAGGGACACAGCTTGGAATTTCTGAAATAGGACAGAATTGTAATTTCTGGAGATCTTCAGGTACAGATTTGTAATTTCGAGATCTTCAGGGTGCAGATTTGTAATTTCCGAGAGATCTTCAGGTGCAGATTTGTAATTCCCCGAGATCTTCAGGTGCAATTTTGAAATTTTCTTCAGGTTCTGGTTTTTCACTGAAAACCAGGAAAACGATGAAAACCTGAGAAGGGAAGAAGGAAGAAGGAGGGAGGAAAAGAGGAAGGAGAAGAAGAAGGAACGCGGGAGTGGAAACCCAACTTGGGTTTCCTCTCTAGGACGTCCGATGCTTGGCAGGAAGCAGAAGGAGAGAAATTGGTCGAGAGAAGAAGAGGGGAAAGAGAAGAAAGGAGGAAGAAGAAGGATCTGGGAAAACCTGTTCTGGTTTTCTTCCCGGGGACCGTCCGAATGGGTCCGGGCGGTGCGTACTTGGTTTGGCAGAGGAGGAAAGCTTGGCCTGCCTTGCTTGGGTTTGATGGTGGCCGAAGTGAAAAAATTCAGACAATGCCTTTGGATGGACCGGACTGGGCGAAGTGCCGGGTTTAGTGAAGACGATGGGAAACTTGAGCCGGGCCGACCGGTGATCCGGGTTTGGTGGTTTGTGTCACTGCAATTTGAACTGGATGGAGCAGATAGATAAGAGGAAGAGGGATGCCGGGATCATACTAGCCTAGTGCAGACGCCAATGGGATTCTTAGGTGGGCGGTAGGGCTAGCTAGGTCAGCCCAGTCGAAGAGAACGAGGGTGAGAGAAGATGGCGATTTGGCCGGTGTTGGTTTGGGTTGACGCGAGAAACAAGGAGGAAGAGATGGAGATAGGGAGACGGGGGCGTGAAAGAGCAGCTAGAAGGGGGAAAGGTTCTCACCTGCGGCTTTTGTGGTGATGGGAAGACGTAAAGAAAAGAGTAAGGTGGGCAATGGGGGAAAGAACAAGAGAAAGAGAGGGAACGCGTGCGTGTGCGAGAGAGAGAGAGAGAGAGAGAGAGAGAGAGAGAGAGAGAGAGGTGGAGTGGTGATGGTTTATGGACTTAGGAAGGAGGGGAAGGGAGCAAGGGAGAGGATAGTGGGTGCGTCATGTGGTGATCGAGAGCGGATGGAGAGAGAAGTGTGGTTAGTGCGGTGCGGTGAAAGCAAGAAGGGACGGGGGGAATAAAGGCACCTGGCTCTTGCCTTGGATCAGTGGAAGGTTGAAGAGAACCCAGCGTGATGGAGATGCACCTGGTCAAGGAGCAAAGTGAGCAAGGAGGTAACCTGGGAGGGAGAGAGAGAGAGAGATAGAGAGAGAGAGAGAGATATCGGCCTGCCTGTCACTTTTACAAGAGGAAAAAAAACATAACCTTTAGAGAGAGAGGGGACTTTAAAAGAGAGAGACGTGTGAAAGAGAAGGAGAAAAAGAGAGATAAAGAGATAGAAGAGAGAGAGAAAAGAAAGGAGAGGGATAAGAGAAAAAGAGAGAAGAGAGGAGAAAGAGAAGGAAGAGGAGATAGGTGGGGTCCACTAGCTTTCCTAGTTTTGCTAGAACTCTGCAAGTCTTCAAAGTCTTCAGTCTCTTTCCATGATTCAATCTGGATCGTCCATGCCTGAGTTGACTGATCTGTAATGCACAAGACTCAATTAGCGAAATCTAAACCGTCCATTAGCTTTAATAGTCATTTAACCACTAAATTTTACAATTCAACGGTTGGATGACCAATTAAAGCTAAAATGAAATATTTGATTTAAAATCTTAAAATTAATGGTCTAGATGCTCCAATCAAATACTAAATTAGGGGTATTTTGACCAAATTTGAACACTTAACAGATCTACTTTGAGCAAATAATCTCTAGAAGTAGCCATGCTGGTATTTTCAATCTAGCAAATGGACAATATGGTAACCTTCCGGATCCTATTCCATACTCTATGAAGATTCATTATGGATTCGGCTTTGATTCATCAAGGAATAAATACAAAGTGGTTAGTGCATTTGATAATAGTGTGCATATCATACAAGAGTGAAGTATTTACACTTGGGACAGATTAATGGAGAAATATAGGTATACTTCCTCATCCCACTAATCCTGCATATTTGCACCGGGGCTTTTCACTGGATGCTAAATTATGGATACCCTGAAATGAGTGTCAATCAGCGCATGCAAGTGAGGAGAGATTCAAAGAGACAAAGCTTCCTGAATTGCCCTTCAATGATGCTGCCTTTGAAGATTATCAAATAGTGGGTTTTTAAGGATACCTCTAATTAATTAATTAGGTTCTTTACGAAGCACCGAAGAAACAGATATAGGTATTTTAAAGGATCATAAAAGGTCCATTTGGGCTAAGGAATATAATGTTCAACTGTCTAGTTTGGAGTCGAATAGGATCTCGCAATATCTGACAACATGTTTGAACTCAATAGTTGTTGGACATGAAGAAATAATTTTAATTGAAGAGTTTGAGCTGGTAGCATATAATTTAAGGCTGAAGTGTTTGAAGAAGGTTGATATTGATGATGAATTTCAATCTCCACGCTTGTGTCGCTATGCTGATGCTACAGATTGTTACAGCCTAAATACTACACGCATGGATTACTTAAAAACGAAAAAGAAAGAATGATTACGAGTAGGCGTGCTTGAATGACATGGAGTCCTCTCACTCTCTACTGCCGCCTCCCCTCGCTCGTCTTTTGGCATTAATATATAAGCACCCAAAGTCCAAACCTTTTAACCTTTTCGATTAATACGACACAACTCTTCACGACGAGTTGTATCGCGGTTATATCACATGTGTTGTTAATAAAATTGAAAAGCAGGCAAATTTTTTAAAGCTTTGTCAGTTATCTAAAACATTCGTCCTATTATCTTTTTTTAATGGTCTTAAACCCTGGTCACCCACGTAAGAGATTCCTTGCTCCACTGTGCTTAGAACGCTTTGGCACAACATTCATCTGAATTGCCGTAGAGAAAAAAAGATGTTCATCTTATTCACATCATCTTGCCTAGCTACCAAATCTCGTGTTCGTTGGATGCCTCTAGGTTCTCCATATTTGAACCTTTTGAAGTAAAAAAAAATGATGTTATAACACAACAAAGCTCTAAACAAGAGATTAACACTTCAAAAGGACCAAAATTGGAAGACCTGGATACAATGGCATATTTAGTAGCTAGGCTATTTGAGATTATGTGAATCAGAAGAATGTCTGCAATTTTGTTAACACCTATATTATAATCGGTTGTATCATATTCTCCCCACACTCACACACAGAGTGTACAAGGTGGCAAAGATTTCAGGTTATAGAATCCAATCATCATTGTTCAAGGTTCATGCCCCAAATATCAGCTGCATGCTTTTGAGTTGATTGCGTTGTTGAACGTTTCTTGAGTAACTTGAATTACGTGAAGAGCTACACAAATCAGCCACCTTTATTCTTTCTATTCTGGAACTCTCTCTTCCTTGGTAAGGCAGAGATAGGATTGTGTTGGGGAAACGTCACAAATTAATTTTCAAAAGTAAAAGAAATAAAACAAAAGGAAAAATATTAATGAAATTATTTTCGTTAGAATATTATATTTGTAGTTTCCCTAATCGAGTCTTCATATTTTGGAACTTTTTCAAGAGGATCTCATTATCAATTTAATTAAGCATATCTTTTTGAATTTGTATTATCAACTAATTATTCATTCATGTATCTTCTAGTCTGTTGCACAAACTAATTCTTTCCTATATTCATAGCTGATTAAATGCCTAATATTACAAACAAATACATTAATAGATACAAGACATCTTTCTTTGTTTCAGTTATCTTTTGAGAAGAACCATTTATCCCTTTCACTTCTAAAAAGTCATTACTGGAGTGCATATTAATAATGCAAGTCTCAGGCTGATTATTAAATCCTGAAGATCTACTTTAGAAAAGTCATTAGAATATAATTGGTCAAGTTGAACTATTTTTTTTATATAAAAAACAAAGAACAAAATTGTTTGTGTAAAGCATACAACACAAATAAGTAATTATATATTTGCTTCAATTAATTGATTATTCAACTCTTGGAGTTGTATATCTGACTGTGTAGAATAATTCAGCATGATAATTAATAAGAAACTACTAATAGTAGTTACAAAACAAGTTGTAGAGAAAGCGGTTGATTTCTGGCTGATCAATATGCACAATGGAAAAAGACTACCAATAGTAGTTATCACATGGGACTCATGGTCTTAGAAATGTTCGAGGCCAAAGGGACAAAATCGATGGTATTAGCTACTCGGGAATTCATAAAATTTCCCCGGGAGGGGCAGTGAGCCTGCCTGTATGTTCCTAGGAGTTCCAGACTTCCTATTGTTGTATTGTAGAATGACCTACTTAAGTTGACACAAGAATATTAATACTCACGTGTTGAGCCTTAAATATACTTCTTCTTATAGGTATAATTTCTCCAAAGGAATGCTTGAGTCTTGTGCACACCAGACAAGTAAAGGTGTTATGCCCCCACCTTACTAAGGTAGGCTTACATTTGGTTGATGAGACTTGTTCGTGTAATTTCTCTTATTGTGAATGACATTAATCCTAAAATAGTGTTGACTACATAAATCTAAAAATTAAAAAATGTACTTTTAGCCATACGAATATGGATGCTCATAAATATTGTTTGAAGAACAGTACAAAAAAAAAACTTGAAAACAATTTTTTTTTTCAATCTTGATGATATTTATTACATAAAGGGAAATCAAATGAACAGTCTTATCAACCAAATGTAGGCAAACATGGTAAAGTGGAAGCATAATACACTTATGTGTGTGTTGCGCACAGGACTCAACCATTCATATTTCCAATTTGGGTGGGAGAATTTTATTGAGAATGTCTCAAGTCCAATCAGGAGAGAGCTTTCTAGGCAATAAACTTCTCACATTTATTTTGGATTTCACTGTTGAACACACATGTGGTCGCGCAATAAAATTCTCATGTTTATTTTGCGAGAAATCACACGAACAACACGCAGAGGTAGAGGGGCAGGGACAGGGAGCAGGGAGCAGGGAGCAGGGGAAAGAAGGGGGGATAAGGCATTTAGGGATTTATGTGAGTGCTTAGTCATGTCTGTCGCGACGGAGAAGAACTTCCACACACAAAATGCAAAACGACCTGCTCATTTTTTTTTCTTCTTCTTTGAGAGATCTGTCCTTTGGTTCCCTATTATTAATCATTTTTCCTCTTGTGTTTCTCAGTGATTAATGCAGAAGGTTACATTCTAACAACCGCTTAAATTTGGTGTCCTTGTATTTCTGCATCGTACATTTGCCATCTTCATTACAACCATGTAAGTTTTACATTCTAAAGTGTGTGTGGTCATGTTTGCTGCATTTGCAACACTTTTGAACCATTAATCATTCCTCATTGTTTCAGCAGATCCTGATTTCCCATGATCTTTATTAAACTCTGACTTACTATTGGTACTTGTTTATTAGAATTCTAACAAGAGTTGTTGCATTCGCCTTCTCACAGAGCCCAGATGGAAGATGCTACCAGGTATAGAGGAAAACCATGGGTAAGTATTGGATATATCCCTGATGAGATCCTAACTGATATCCTCATTAGACTCCCTGTCACGTGTATCCAAAGATTATGATGCATTTCAACATATCTAAACTCATTTACTAGTTCTAGAACTTTCATTGACATGCACATGAAAAGATAGAAACGGAGCCCCACTTTCATCGTCCAAGCAATTGCTTATGAAAGTACAAAACTAATACTCATGGGGGAAAATGGGTTGCATAAGAGAGCAAAAATTAGGAACTGCCGAACAAATTATCCTGGTGGCAAAAGGTGTTTTCCAAAAACAAAAATTTAATTCATCAACTGTATAACTTGGAAGAAAAAAGGGCCAAATCATCTTATGGAGAAGACTTCGCTCTTGAAGTATTTAACTTTTATTGTAGAATATTAATACTCACGTGTTTAGCCTTAAACATACTTCTTCTTATAGGTATAATATCTCCAAAGGAGTGCTTGAGTCTTGTGCACACCAGACATGTTTTTATCTGCACTTTCCTGAATAGCTTTAGACATGCAGTAAGAAATTCAAGATTTCCATCTTTCCCTTAGTTTGCTTATAGTTTGGCGATTCAACTTTCTAATTGTATTTCTGACTGCAAAAGTTGCATTAACAGGTCAATGTTAAGCCAAACGAGGTGTCTCAAAGATAAAGAAACCATCAATAAGTGGTGATCATTTGTTCACTATTAAAATCTTAATACAAAATCCAATCAGGTGGGGTGTTTTTTCTTCTCATCTTCATTTTCCATTTGCATTACATTGGTGCATGCTGATGCTCTAACCATATACCATTTACTTTCAGTTGCACTTTGTCTGCTAGATCAATTGGTTAAATGGTACACATGAAACTTTTATAGTATCATATGGGTTTCATCTGATGCTGATGTGAGAGAAAAAATGGTTATCCCTTACACTTATTTTTCGGTTTCTGAAGTTGGAATCAAATTTGCAATCTGTCCATTCCAAGCTCAGCAGTGACTGCTCCCACTTGAGTGGCTTTGGAAATTTGGTTCTACAAATAATTCAGAACTGTACTAAACCATGATAATAATGGGAGAAGAAGAGTCTTTCAAAAAATAAAATAAAAAATTTGACTTGGATCTTGTTTTGGCCAGTAAGTTATCTGAATTTCTTTTCTAATGTTCATCACAAATAAACGCAGTGAGTTTTCAGTCTTGTTTGTCAGTTCTTCATTGCAAATTCTCATATTCCTTGGAGGGGACTGGGGTTGTCATATTTCATGAAAAGATTGCATCAAATTGCAATTAGTGATGGCTTGGACTGTGAAACCCAATCAGAATAGTTTCCAACTGAAACCCAGCAATGTGTTGGGTTTTTAATGAGTTTGAGAAAGACTATCAGGTCACATAGTTAAGCCCAGGAAACATGTTCATGTCAATACCCATCCGTGAGGGTCTTTCATGGTTCTCTAAGATGTCTTTTTACCTTCATTAGATTTTGCTCGCTATGTCTTGGCGCAACAGTAGACTTGTCGTCATATGACTTTAAGTTCACTGGTTGCAGGCGTGGAAACAGCCTCTTGTAAAATGTAAGATAAGGCTGCATACTATTGACCCTTGTGGTCCACCCCTTCCCCGAACCCCGCATACACTGGAGCTTCATGCACCGGCACTGCCTTTAGATTTTGCTTGCTACCTTGATTCAAAATTTTAGCATACATCTAAGTTTTTGTGTTGCTTGTCGTTGCAGTGGAAGAGAGCGCGAATTGCTTGAAGAACTTGCATCATTGAATGGAACCAGTCGTAGCCGTGTGGGGATGTACCTGAACGTGAAACATACAATTACGTGTCATTTGTTGCAAACAAATAGATCTAAGTTTGATCAGTTGTTTTAAAATGGAGAAACCTATATATGGTGGTTCGTGGGAAAGAAGGCCACAGTTTACTCATGCCTAGATTGGTGTTGTCCTGCTGTCCAGAGGTGCAAAGGCATTAAAACACTTTGGCCATGCATATATTTTGAGATCAACTTGCTCTGAGATGGCAAATGCATTTAAATTTATGCATATTTTGATAAATGGGAGTTGTGTTATCAGATAAAGGATAGCCCTGGTGCATAAGCTCCCGTGTATGCGGGTTTAGGAAATGGGGCAGACCACAAGGGTCAATAGTATGCAGCCTTACCTTGCATTTTGCAAGAGGCTGTTTCCAAACCTTGAACCCATGACCTGAAGGTCACACGAGAGTTGTGTTATCATGTGCTTGAAATAATTCTCATGTAGCAAGCTAGAATCTGATGCCTTGCTTTCTGCAGTTAAAAGGCCGGAACCTCAGAAGGATATGGAGACGGAAACATCTGAGGAGCAACCTGGTGAAGAAAAAGACTTGTGGCAGAATCTAAAAGATGCAGCTGGGTAATTTTTCTGCTATTCGGTGTGCAGAAAAGTTCTTTTCGGAAAAAGATTTTCATCTTGTTCTGATTTCTGCCAATGTTTTAGCTTTCCTATACAATTAAATCATATGTTGTTAGAATCCATTTGAAACTCTTTGGATTTTCGTGGGTGGATACCAGGTTATGACAACATCCATGATGCTTAATATATGACTTCTTTGAATCTTGCAGGTCAGTTGTTAATGGAGCTCTGAACCCATGATCTCAAGGTCACAAGACAACAACTCCACCCTTGTGCCAAAGCTCCCGTTCATAGCCTGGTGCTGAAATAAAAAATTGCAAATTCATCCATCCAATATTTTGTAATCTTTGTATCTTATATAGCTTATTCCAAGATTAGCTAATAAAATGAGCAGCATCGTTGCTATTACTGCTTTCTGTTTTATATTATGGAGGGCATCCAGACATAACCAAAAGCTCGAGCGGGTCTACTTTGGCCTTTTGCTTCATATAAAATATACTCCTTTCCAATTTACAACCTAGAACATCAAAGGCTATTATCATAGAGTCGATGTAGTTTTTGAGGCTCGACCTGTCAATGACGGATTCCAGAACATGAACTGATTGAATCACTGAATCTAGAACCCACTTGTGCTGTTTAGGCTGGTGCACCGTATTGTATTCATGAAGTTCCATTGTACCATGGTTATAATCATAATGAGTACGCTTAGAAGTAGGGCTGGCAATTCGAGTTGGCGGGTCATGTTTGTATCTACACGAGTACAACACGATTAGAATTATGGGTCGACACGAACACGACACGATTAATAGTCATGTCAAAAACCCATGACTTGTACACGACCCATTTCTAAAAAAATTGACATGACACGACCCGTGTGACACGATAAAATGATTGAGTCGTGTTGGATGACACGACACGACATGAAACATATGACGGTTATTAAATAACCGTCTTTGAAAATATAAAAAAATATAGGACGGTTATGAAATAACTGTCCTCTAAAAGTATGAGACTTTAAAAATATAAGACGGTTATTTAGTAACCAACCTATATTATATAACATAAACTATAAAAATATAGGACGGTTATGTAATAACTGTCCTATAGCCTACTAGTTAAAATCTTTAATAGGACGGTTACTTATTTATTTAGTAACCGACCTATATTATATAACATAAAATATAAAACACTTACTTAAGAACGCACAAAAATATAGAATGGTTATGTATTAACTGTCCTATAGCCTACTAGTTAAAATCTTTAATAGGACAGTTACTTATTAACTGTCCTATATATATCTTTAATCTTCTGATTTTGAAAAGTTGGTCTCGAATGGATACTTCATTACTTATGATCTTCTGAAGGAGATGATGATGCCTTGATGCAATGAGCTTCTGTAGCAGAAATAAAAAAATTAATGTCAGATTAGAAGAGAAGCCGAATATCCAAGAGTGGCTACAACATGATCTTTTGATCCTTAAATGAACGGTCAGTAAACGAGAAATCAACTAGCTACAATAATATTAATAGAACCTTAAACAATCAAGAAGGAGAGCCTTGGGGCAACGTTATAATTATCATAGTGGGACCTTAAGGTTATGGGTTCACGTGAAAGCAACATCTTACAAAATGTAAGATAAAACTATATTAACTCTTGTGATCCACTCTTTTCCCAAACCCGGGATCTGACCTTTTAGTTTTCAGCAATCAATAACGGACATGAACGTTCTTACTTAATGGCTAATCTTTTGCAGTAGACATGCATTGATCAGTAACGCTGAAAGGCCTGATCACAGGTACTGCATTCACATTTGATACGCATCCTAACTCAATGTATTGTTTGACCCCAAACATAAGTGAGACGAAACACTATTATAGATCGGGGCTAAGAACAGAGGCCAGAACTTTCATCGACCAAGTTGGCCGTGAAAAGCTAGACTCATCTGATCTACGATGAATGGACTAGATCAACCACTGGCTGGAACTCTCCTATTCGAACGGCTCTGATGATGTATCTGCCCGTCGATTACCATATCCTACCACCCATAGTGGGCTCGGTTCGCTCCTACGCTTGGTAAGAGGAAAAGAGATAAAAATCAACGACTGTAGATGCTCCTTGGCGGACGGACAGAATCACCCGTACGTGATCTGGGTGACCTAAAGCCTGCATGGCAGAATATTTTGTCCTTTTTGTTCTAATAAAATTTCGACTCTATCTAATTGATAAATACACCCCATACTCTTGCAGGGATATTAAATTGCTTGTTTGCTTGGCAGCAAGAAAGGAAATACCTTTTCTCAGATGTACAATGAAAATACCTAGAAAGGAAGAACTTTATTAATTGTCCTAATTAATAAAGCATACTTGTTCCAGTAATCCCACCCACTAAGAAGGAAGGCTGCAATTTCAAAAAGGGACCCACACAAATGGCCGAATCCGCCAATAATGCCTGGCATTTCATAGCTAATTTATGTAACATATGAGGAAAATCTGTGAGACATGAATAAACAATTAACACTGATCATTCAATAAATGATGCAACTTGAGCTAGAGTCCTTAGCATACTTCTTCGTATTCCACTACTATTTACTCCATTTTCCTCTCTCTTACTCCAGCAAGCCTGCAAAAACAAACACATAGCTCATTTAGAGTTGAAAGAGCGTTATTTCTCCGTGGATCAATTGTACAAATGAAAACATTATCAACATAGTGGACTTACTCTGTGCTTTCCTGGCTTGCTAGTTACCACACCTCCATCATCATCTACCAGATCTCTACCCCTCTTCTTATTCAATTTCTTCAGTTGGTCTTCAATGGTTTTGGAAATTTCTTCTTGAAGGCTTAATCCCAAAGCAGTCCAGCACACCTTATTAACATCCGGGTCGTCCGAATCAAATGTCACTAGCTTCGGGAGTTCATTTGTCCAATCACCGGATGGCTTAAAAAATCATGGAGCTAGGTTAAGATCGCAACTGAACTCAACTATTTAATTAAACAGTTCTGCCAGCAAATTATACAAACCGCTCTATAAACGGGATTCGATCTCTCAACTCATGAGTCGCAACAAGGTTTCTTTTAGTCGAGTTTATAAATGTCCTCAAAGCGTGGCACTTGACACAATTGAGTAGGCTCTCTAAACACACAACTAAGCCCACAGGATCTCTTCAAGTGTTGGCAGCAGCACACTTCAATGGTGGTATCAATCCTATCGAGGACCAACGCTTTGAGGACATTCATAAAGCCTTGAAGAGTAACACTGCAAGACAGTGGGTGAAAAACGTTGCAGTCAACGAAAGGAAAACCTTGTTTCAACTCAATTACATAAGAGTGGAACATTAGGAGATCAAATCTCATTTAAGGACCTGCTGGTGTAATTTGCCAGCAAATTATTTAACTAAAGAGTTGAGTTCAGTCATTTAGAGTTTGGGTGACAATCTTACCTAACTCCTTCATTTGCCATCTTGTTTCAACTATTTACATCTATACATGACTTAATTAAGAAAAAATAAGGTAGCAAAGACCAGCGCAGCAAATATCCAGTGAGGAAAATTTACATCTATACGTGTTAAGCTATTAGTGAAGTGGCCGCCCTAAGTCGGTGATGATATCGAGACATAAATGCTTGGCTGTTTTTCATTGTTCCTTTCTCTCTATACAAGGGATGAGGAACTGAACAAAAACGGTCCGCCCCCTTCCCTGGTGGCTAATCCAGATAACTACTTAGCTTCAGGGCAAGTCAACCACGGCTGGAGGATTTGTATCAATACATTTCTATCGTTTGAAGTGGTAGCCAAAGAGAACCTAGGGCTTTTTTGGGGGAATGGCTAAGCAATTGACATATGGTGAATCCCCTTCATCGATCCCCACAGTGGTGACATTGCTTGCAAAACCAGGCGACTTGAGATCTTACAGTTTTCTACAAAAGACCCTTCTATTCACTCACACTTTCTTTGCTTCTCCTACAACTTTAGCATACACACTTTCATGGAGGTTAATGGTTGCCTTTCATTCAATCTCAAAAAAAAGAAAAAAGAGAGAGAAATAAAGACAGAATCAAGTAACAGCAACATTAAGTCCGGAGGTGTACCTCGAGCTGCCTCTCGAAATGTTTGATTTCGTTTAGCAGTGAAGGAAAGAAGCGGACTACTGAAAGGAAGAAATGAGAGAAAAGAGATTAGTAAAATGCTTATGTTATCCAAAACCAGGTTGAACGGAAAAAAAAAGAAGGTCCAAACTAGGCTAAGGTTTTATGGCAGAGGAAGAAGAGGAAGGTGGTAGCCTTATTTAAATACTCAGGTTGCCCGTACAGGTGACCTCTTATAGCATCTTCTTTTGTTGTCAATGGCAACATCCACACCGTTCGTCAAGGGCACGCGGCACCTCATCCATTTATTTGTCCTAGCATATGCCGAATTTCTGTAAAATGGATGGTTCTGTTACGTCGCGCTCCGCAACTGATGAAAACATGAGCGAGGATCTCATCAAATGGACTAGATTTTCTCACCTAATACACGACATAGAGGTTAAACGGTTTGGATCTTCCAGAATCTGGGCGTCCATGGAACAAGCAGAAGAGCTGGCCAGAGCATGCAATGGTGGGACCCCAAATAGTTTTTTGACAAAAAAATACCCCCCAATTATGTTAGACTCTCTCTAATTGGCAATAATGTCTTCTCTGATCAGAATAGCAATAGAGATCATATACGGTATTTGGCAGGCAAACCAGCACCAACCAAGCAGCAATCTTCAAGGGTGCATCATATATGGGCCATTCACTAGAAAGTTGTCATCATATAATCCTAATCACTACTCTCCATCAGACTGTCGTAGTCCATTGACAACCCTATCATTGTGTGGCCAAAGGAGGTTTTTTGGGATTTATAAGTAGAATTTGAAAACTAAGTCAGATTTTGCATGAATGGTAGAGTTTGGAATTTGAGTAGGAATTTGGACACGCAAATTCGGGTGGGTCAATTTTCTTTCCTGTTTCTTTTGTCTCAGATTCTATCCGTGATTTTGCAAGTTCAGGCATTCTGAAAAATTGTTCGAGATCTCTCTCTCTCTCTCTCTCTCTCTCTCTCTCTCTCTCTCTCTCTCTCTCTCTCTCTCTCTCTCTCTTGTTGGGGATTTTCAGTCCCCGCCCAAGATCACACACACAAACACCGATTTTAACGTAATTCGGCAATAAGCTTACGTCTATGGGAGGAGGAATGATTTCACTATAAAATGTAGGGATTTATAGAGAAGAAGACACGGGATTTACAGAGGAATGGTCTGTTCTCCTTGCCCTCTTGGTATCCCTATTTATAGGAAATTTTAGGGCCTATTTTTCAACACATTTTACATAAAGTCAGTGGTCGGTGGCGGTGGCCGACGGCAGCGCCTGCCACTGTTGAAGTCGGCAACTACTGCGGCGCTCACCACAGTTGAAATCAGCGGAAGCTGACTGCGGCACCACCATGGTTGAAGTCAGTGGCCGCCTAAAAATGGGGCTGAACCAACAAATCTCCCCCTCCAAGCCCATTAACTGAAGCCCATCCCCGCCAATTCTATGCAAATCTTGAACTTGCTCCGAGGTAATGCTTTTGTCATCATATCCGAACTATTATCGTCAGTATGAATCTTCTCAAGCTCTAACGACTTCGAGTCCAAAATATCATGTATCCAATGATACCGAACATCAATGTGCTTTGACCTTCCATGAAAAGTAGAATTCTTGCTAAGGTGTATAGCACTTTGACTGTCGCAAAATAACGCATACCTCTTCTGGATAAAGCCAAGTTCTTTTACGAACTTCTTCATCCATAATAACTCTTTGCATGCTTCTGTCACAGCAATAAACTCAGCCTCTGTTGTAGATAAGGCAACACACTTCTGTAGCTTTGATTGCCATGATACAGCTCCCCCTGCAAAAGTAATCAAGTAGCCTGAAGTAGACTTCCTCGTGTCAATATCACCAATCATATCTGAATCAGTGTAGCCCTCAAGCACAGGCTTGCCAGTGCCAAATCCCAAACACAAATTGGAAGTACCACGTAGATATCTTAATATCCACTTCACTGCATTCCAATGTTCTTTTCCTGTATTTGATAAAAAACGGCTTACTGTACCAACTGCATATGCAATGTCTGGTCTGGTGCATACCATGGCATACCTAAGACTGCCATCAGCTGAAGCATAAGGAACATCTTGCATGTATTCCTTCTCAGCATCACTTGTTGATACTTGATTCTTACTAAGCTTAAAATGAGTAGCAAAAGGTGTACTAACCACTTTAGCTTTATCCATGTGAAATTGTTGAAGTACCTTTTCTATATACATCTCCTGAGACAGCCATAACTGCTTATTCCTCCTATCACGAATGATAGAAATCCCGAGAATCTATCTCGCGAGTCCCGAGTCTTTCATAGCAAAGACTTTGTTTAGCTCCTTCTTTAGTTGACTGATCCTTGAAGAGCTTCTTCCAACAATAAGCATATCGTCGACGTAGAGTAGCAAGATGACGAAATCATCTTCTGAGAATCTCTGCACAAACACACAGTGATCTGAAGTACTCTTTCGATAACCCTGTTAGGTCATGTTCTCCCTCAGCCTGATTATCTTGAACATCAACTAGAGCACCACCATGGTCATTGGTGCCATCTACACTTGGCGTATGTGAAACAGGAACTGGATCTAAATCTGTCAGAGTATCAGAACTCTGAGTTTCTGATACTTTGGCCTTGTCGATGTGTTCAATGTTTTGGTCTTCCATAAAGACTACATCACGGCTTCTAACCAGCTTCTTTGCAACAGGATCATATAGCTTGTAGCCAAACTCATCCTGCCCATAGCCGATGAAAATGCATTGTTTGGTCTTGACGTCTAACTTAGACCTCTTATCCTTGGGTATATGTACAAACGCTTTGCACCCAAATACCTGTAAATGATCGTAAGAGACATCTTTTCCATACCATAGCCTGTCAGGAACATCTGCATTCAAGGAAACAATTGGAGATGGGTTAATAATATAGGCTGCTGTGTATAGCGCCTCACCCCAGAAGGAACTGAGCAGCTTTGCTTTAGAAAGCAAGCATCTGACCTTCTCCATCAATGTCCTGTTCATCCTCTCTGCTAAACCATTTAGCTGAGGAGTCTTCGAAGGAGTTCTTTGATGTCTAATCCCTTTCTTCTTATAATAAGCATCGAAAGGTCCACAGTACTCACCACCGTTGTCTGTGCGAATACATTTCAGCTTCTTCCCCGTTTGCCGCTCAACAAAAGCTTGAAATTCTTTAAACTTGTCAAGCACCTGATCCTTAGTTTTCAAAACATAGACCCAGAGTTTCCTGGAATAATCATCAATAAATGTGACAAAATATAATGCACCACCAAATGTGTGTACCTTCATAGGACCGCATACATCTGAATGTACCAATTCAAGCACGCCTGGCTTTCTGGAAGAAGGATGGCTTTTGAAGGAAACTCGTTGCTGCTTCCCAGCAAGACAATGAGCACATTTGCTCACCTTTGTAGCTTTGAGCCCTAAAAGCAAATTCTTCTTAACTAGGCAACCTAGTCCTTTCTCACTCATGTGACTGAGTCGCCTGTGCCACAACTCTGAAGAACCAGCAACATCAACTGCGTTCACAGAGTTAATAGGAATTGAAGCTTGCATCACATACAAGCTAGATGATTTCTTCCCTCTAGCAACCACAAGCGCTCTCTTAGAGAGCTTCCACTGTCCATCGCAAAAGGTACTACAGTACCCATCATCATCAAGCTTTCCAGCTGATATTAAGTTCAACCGAATATCTGGTATATGTCAAATATCGTTGAGAATCAACCTTGTTCTGTTGTTGGTGTCCAAACAGACGAATCCGATACCAACAACCTTTGATAGCCCATCGTTACCCATCTTCAACACTCCAAAGTCACCAGGAGTGTACGAGGTGAAAAACTCCCTCCTCGAGGTAACGTGAAAAGAAGCACCACTATCAACAACCCATCCAATCTCATTAGAGGCTAGGTTGATTTCATTTTCATCACAGACCACAACAAGGCCTGAAGTAGTAGTAGCTACACGATCATTCCCCTCATCATTTCTTCTCTCTTGCTTGGCATTCTCTGTTTTGTTCTCGGCTTTCCACTTGTAACACTGCCTTTTAATGTGACCCTTCTTGCTACAATAATTGCATTCCAGATTCTTGTATCTGGACTTAGATTTACTCCTGCTTCTGTTATTCTTCTCCTGTCCTTTGATCTTGCTTCTCCCTCGATTTTCTGAAATCAAAATCTCATACTGTGATGTGGTGACAACTTGAGCTCGTCACCTCATTTCTTCATTTAGAATTGCGCTTCTCGCAGATTCCCATGTCACAGCATCACCTGGAGCAAAATTAGCTAGAAAAACACGAAAATCTTCCCATGAGTCAAGCAAAGTATTTAAAAGCCATAAACCCATGATATCATCGTCAAACCTGACGCCAACGTCGAATAGTTGCTGAAAGCATCCCGTCAACTCGTTCAGGTGATCAGAAATAGAACTCCCTTCCTTGTATCTCAAGTGCATTGCTTGATTAAGTAGGAATAACTTATTATTCCCAGTTCTTGATGCGTACAAGGTTTCTAATTTGATCCATAGAGTTCTAGCATGTATTTCATTTTGAATATGATTCAAAACGTTATCTTCTACCCATTGTCGAATAAAACCACATACCTGTTCGTGTTCAAAAGCCCACTCTTCTTCGGACTTATCCTCCAGTTTTTGAGTAGCAAAGACAGGTAAATGTAATTTCTTCACAAAAGAAGATCTTTCATTTTTTCCTTCCACTTGTAATAGTTAGTACCATTTAAGCAAATCATTTTGCTCATGTTTGCCTCCATAAGTAAAGAAAGAGTACTTACAGTAATTTCAAGAGAAAATCTTACAAATTTGAGAACACCACTACGTTTGCCAAGAACTGGTCTATCCCCCTCGAAAACCTGCCAAAAAATAAGTCTGCTTCAATCGGATCACTGTTGCAACTCATTACTGTTGCAACTCAGCTACGGTTGCACTCGAACTATTGCAACGCGGTATTGTTGCTACATGTTCCTGTTTCAACTCAGCTACTGTGCAAACGCGTACTGTTTGCACTCGTACTGTTACAACTCTGTACTGTTGTAACTCGAACCTGTTGAACTCACTGTTAGAACCCGCTCTGGGGGTACTATGCCAACTCAGTACTGTAGTAGTATTGTAGTGGATCACTGTAGTCGACAGTAATGATGGTGCTTTTACTGTAGCAACATGATAACATGCTTTTTACTGTAGCAGCAATGATGATTACTGTAGCAACTGTAGCAGGAACAGTTTTCTTCCTCCTCTTGATCGTCAGTGCTGCAACTCCGTTTTCTGCCTCTATTTCACGGCAGATCCTTGCTCTGATACCACTTGTTGGGGATTTTCAGTCCCCACCCAAGATCACACACACACAAACACCGATTTTAACGTGGTTCGGCCAATAAGCCTACGTTCACGGGAGGAGGAATGATTTCACTATAAAATGTAGGGATTTACAGAGAAGAAGATACGGGATTTACAGAGGTATGGTCTATTCTCCTTGCCCTCTTGGTATCCCTATTTATAGGGAATTTTAGGGCCTATTTTTCAACACATTTTACACAAAGTCAATGGTCGGTGGCTGTGGCTAACGGCGGCGCCTGCTACTGTTGAAGTAGGCAGCTACTGCGGCGCTCGCCACAGTTGAAATCAGCGGCAGCTGACTGCGGCGCCGCCATGGTTGAAGTCGATGGCCGCCTGAAAATGGGCCTGGACCAACATCTCTCTCTCTCTCTCTCTCTCTCTCTCTCTCTCACTTAAACACCCACAGAGGGAAAAATAAATAAATAAATTGATATCTGCACATATTTTGCAAATATCTATCTGCTTTGTCCCAAATCTCCAATATAGAGAGAGGATACTAAGTAGTAAATCCCCTTTTACAAGAGCCTGTCACTAGGTAGGTTGCTTGATAGATCATGAGAGAAATAGTTTAAATCATTATACAATTTGTCAAGTTTTTTATACGATCAATTAATAAACAAAATATCACCTAAGCCCTGCTTGTTCAAAAAACCTTGTATGTTTTCTTCATTTAATGTTTATACCATAGATTTTAGATATATTAGGATAAACTCCCAATTTAACATGTCATCTAAATTCCACCTAAAAATCAAATGGAAGGTAAAGCTGTGAGGTTTTTCTGATGTGGCCCTCCTAATGTGTCCATTGACCATCTTAGGTGTCATTTGACAATCTGATGTGGTTTTTGACTCGTTGAATTGGCGTTTAACCACCTATCTCTCTTTATTTCAGAGTAAGACCCAAATAGCATCCCTTTGCTTTGATGACAACTCCCTTCCTCCTGTAAGTTTGGTCGATAATCTAGGTTCAAAGAGAAAAGATCAGATAGTACCCTCACAGAAGAAAATAGACCCAACAACCCTAAAACTCCTCCAATCTTCCAGTCTCTAAAATCTAACAGTATTCAGAGGCAAGCATTCTAACTTGACACATCAAAAGCAACTTCGGACAAATCCTTGGCTTCTCAACCTTACCTAAAGCATCCACAACAGTCCAAATCTTCTGCTCTTAGAGAAAACTAGAAATTCTAGCCGAAAGGAGCTTGACATCCATGGAAAAACCCTTCTGAAACCAACCATTGAAAATAGTTCAAATCTTAATCTTTCTAATCGATCTGAGCTTTCAATCCCCAAATAAAACATTTAAGAGAGGCACATTGATTTTACCGATGGGAGAAAAGACTTTTGTGAAACACCCAAAAATCCATTAATATCAACCAAAAACCAATCTACAAAATCAAATATACTGACCATTTCGTCAAACCAATGCATATAGGAGGAGGAGAAAAAGATGTCCCTTCCTCGTTTCCTGATCTCAAACTTCAAATCTGCACAAACCCAACAAAAAACATAAGCAAATCAACCCATTAGACATCTCTCTGAACTATAATTGATCTTTAGTCCATTGGGAGAATTTCGGACGCGGATGTATGGAAGTATTCCCTAACTTGGATAATTGCCCCCCGATTGGCTGTCTAGACATGAACCCACGAGGTCAAATGGATAGGATTATAGCCTTCGACTAGGATGATGGGGCTGATGGATTAGGTGGTAGCTTCATAGAGGGCATGTACCAACCCATTTTTAAGATTTGCTTCTTAATCAGCAATCAAGGCTTCATGCAAGGCACGTGTCAACCTAGTGCTAGGATCTGTTTCATCCAATCTTGGAGAGAGATTAGGCAAGTGAATAGAGGAGAAGGTGAGAAAAATGAATAAAAGAGATGGTCCAACCTACGTTAACAAAGCAACTACCCCATAGTCAATGGGCACAGGCAGCCACGTTAGAAAAACAGCAACAGGGTTAAGCACTCTGACTTTTAGGTGCAATTGATATTTAAGTATTAGAACAGGTGTTTATCCTAATACATCTTAAATCAAGGATAAATGTTCTAAAAAAACACAAGATTTTTTGAACAATTTTTCCTATCAGCTAATGCGCATCAGTCCAACCAAAATTGAATCCCACTACTAGCCCTAGTTTTCTTGAGAATATCCTTTAACCAATCTATTTTGTAGCTCTCTCTCTCTCTCTCTCTCTCTCTCTCTCTCTCTCTCTCTCTCTCTCTCTCTCTCTCTCTCTCAAATGAATAGGGATTAAAAGAAGATGACTCACCGATAATAATATTCTTCTTTAACATACATTGGTGTTTAAGTATATAATAGGAAGATGGGTTTCCTATTTTCTTATCATATTTTTTAAAAGTAAATAGGGAAGCTATTTGCTCAACCTACTTTTGATAGCTTCCATTTTCTATTTTGAAGATTCTCTTCTTCTTTTTTTAGTTATAAATAAGAATTATAAAGTAAATTATCTAGTAAAATGTCATCTTAATTCCTTGAAAAACTTCACTTGGTACCCTTAAGTTTTGAAATGTCATATTTGTACCTTAAGGTTTTTTTAAGTGACTTAATGTAGGGCTTTCATCTGATAGCTGTCAATTATCTGCCAATTAAAGGGGTAAAATAGTCCAAAAGCCTTTGAAAATGATTGATATAACCCAAGATTGGAGTCAAATTTTCAAACACATGCCTTTACTGAAAAACCAAAATCTAGTTCTTGTAACAATAATTATAAAATAAACTACTTAGTAATATATTATCTAAATTCCTAAAAAAAAAATTCACTTAATACCCTTAAGTTTTCACACTTTCTCACTTAAGGACCTCAAGTTTTGAAATATCACATTTGTATTTTGAGGTACATGCAGTGACCCAATGTAGGGCTTCTGTCTAATAGCCACCAATTAAAGCAGCAAAATGATTCAAAAAGCTTTGGAAATGACTAATATAATCCATATTGGAGTTGATTTTTCAAACACGTCTTTACTAGAAAACCAAATTTACACTTGATGGTTTAAGATTTTCTCAAAAACCCAGCTAACTCTCAAATTCCTACCTTAACAAGAATCAAATCCTTCTATATATTCCCTTCCATTTTTTGTCAACAAAAGATTCTCATCAAGTTGGAAATTAAAAATAGTGTGTGATTTTGTCGTGTAATAACTATAGCAAAGTCTTAATCAACAAGGGTAGAGAGAGAGAGAGAGAGAGAGAGAGAGAGAGAGAGAGAGAGAGAGAGAGAGAGAGAGAGAGAGAGAGAAGGAATTATGTCATGCTTCTGGGATTATTAGGGAGCCCACTTTTTATAATTGTTCAAATGTCCAAACCATTCATTAGATTTGGCCTGATCATGATATCTTACTAAAAAACAAAGATCCAAAGGGTTCGCTTAGGACCCCCTTTAATTGGTCTCTTTTGGTTGCAAAATGGATAGTGTTCTCTGGAGAGAAAGAGTTTTACACCATCCATTTTGCAACCAAAAGAGGCTAACAAAAATGGGTCTCAGGAACCCTTTGGATTTGGGTTTTGGTCAACTGCATATCAAGATCAAGCTAAATCCAATGAAGGGTTTGGATCCTTAAAAAAGTATTCCCACTACCCCTTTTTTTCTCTTTTTGACATATGCACCCTATAATACTCTTTAGAGAGAGAGAGAGAGAGAGAGAGAGAGAGAGAGAGAGAGAGAGAGAGAGAGAGAGAGAGAGAGAGAGAGAGAGAGAGAGAGAGATGTGGAAATTTGTGGTGTGATGTGAGTAAAACTAATGAGAATGGGTTTAAAAACACAAGAAGAAACGATAGAGAAATAGATGGTTCAGATCCTACTTTTGTAATACCTAGCTATCAAATGATAAGCTCAAATGAGAAAGTATGCTTAAACTTAGAATGATTGGATAACCTAGATGTTGAACAAGGAGAAAACTACTATTAATCTATTATGGTTGTTAGATTCAAAGGATGTGAAAACACTCCAAAGCAGACTAGCGAACAAAAATGTCAAAAGAATTGGAAACTTATACTCAATGATTGGGATTTTGTAAAAGTTATAGAAGGTGGTATTAGTGAGAACCATCTCTTCTATCACATTGAATAGGAATGCAGCACCAAAAACTTCCCATTAGGATATATTTTTCTCAAGTCTTATGCAATGCAAAATTTGATTAAAATAGATTTGTCATCTGTTCCACAACTCAAAGCATAGGTGGGAGCTTCATGCACTAGGGCTGCCCAAAAAATCTATTCCACAACTCAAAGCAATATGACAAATAATTCTTCAATCTACAAAAAGAAAAAGAAAAGCTTTAGTATGCCTTCAACTGACAAGAGAGATAATATATTTGTTTCAAAAGTGGATATTGTCCCAGATTTAATACCATGATTGTTAGGTAGCATAACTATTATAGTTTCTCATAAGATAGCTTCGAAAATGAAATAATTTAATCACGGCAGTTACCTGTCACCTCAACCTATTCAAAATGAAGAAGAAGAAAAAGAAGGGTGCCCACTAAGCTGTTATAACTTTCCTACCCCACGACTTACATTGGACCTATCTCCAAAAGAAGTTTTCATCTATTCCTTTGCAATAACATGCCATGTATGTATGACTTAATACTTGATCTATCAGTTGAAGGATGTACGTTTGTGTTGTAGCCTTTTCAAGCTCTTGATCACCCAAGCTAGTTCTAATCTACTCTTGGTTTCTCAACCCTAGATAATTGTATTTAGGTGCTAAATCCTATGAAATTTCTCTTCACCACCACCCTTATCATAGTCATTTTAGGGGGAAATTGTATAGTTCAAATTAGTGGATGGGCCATAACAGGGCTAGTGGTCGGTTGCTAATCAACACATATCGGAGCACATGCAATTTCTTAATGCACCTTATGACTATCTTCTAATTCATTTTTAACATTAAGAAAATTATGGGTGATTTAAAAAATTGGTGATTTAAAAAACAAGAAATAAATTATTTGACAAAGAGATCCTAAAATCCTTACCTCAGATTGAAGATATAGAGTAAGGTGATCCTCAAGAGTTATCACAACACTATATGCAAATGTAGAAAACGCATGTTCTTTAATGGACTTCAAACATTTTGATGAGTTCCACTAAGATAGTCCAAGTCTTATGATGTTATATAAATGTGAATGACCTGGGTTTTAAAACACTTTTCAAAAATGTTTTTGTGACACCCGGGATTTTCCACATCAATATGATAATAATTTACAAAAATAGTCGGGATCCTTGTTTTTGAAAGAAATATTTCTAAAGTGACTAAAAAATAAAAACTTAACAAAAGCATTTCTTTCAAAGTCCGGGGAGTCATACAAATACAAAACTACGGATTTAACAGTGAAATGAAATACCATTTCCACCTAAAATCCGATAGAGTTTCCTCTAAAATTTGGACCATTGCAATACAAAATCACCTGATAAACAATGTATAATACATATCATAAGGGAGACTCAGTCTCCACACCCATCCACAACCAAATGTTGTTTTCAATCAAATATACTCCAACAAAGAATAAGAAAATATAACTACTACCAAATACCTAGGGTCCCTCCATACAGCCATTACATCCAACATAAATCCACATTCTAACATCCAGGTCACATTACATTTTAAATTAAAGTACAGCCCATACTCAAAACCCAAAGTGAGGTCTTGAACAAACCTGGTCATCTCTGAACATTGTCTGTGCTTCACTGGAAAGTTGCCATCACTTTTACTTGCTCTGTCAGCACGTCAACCTGTTGTCACTCTCTGTATCTGAGGCATTGCAAATCAAAGCAATGCCTCAGCAAGCTATGCTTTGTGTAGGTGATATACATTCAAAGTAAACTCAATAAAAACAAATCACATAGCGCAAGGCATAAAGATCGTAAGATGATCAAACACACACACACACACACACACACACACACACACACACACACACACACACACACACATATATATATAAAGCCTTAAATCATACGATGAAGGACATACCAAGTCCATGAAATAAATAAGATATCATCAACCATGATATCAAGACATGCACAATCCAAGAAAATCTAGAAACACGTGAATGCATGTCAAAAGTATCAAACATCATACACAGTCAAACCCTATGAGTGTCTCAAGTACACTCATGGCAATGTGGGGTCAGCTCTCTATACCATCCGCTTTCACCCTTTCACCCTTGCACCCTCACGGGCACTCAAGCACTCACGGGAATGACACATACCACTTTCGCTTTCACCCTTTCACCCTCACGAGCACTCACGAGGTGAAGAAATGCATCCTACTACAGGATCAATAGTCTCAAATATCAAGTCAGAGCGACTACCACATGTCAAGAAGACCAACAATCAAGTGAATATCACGAAAGATATCAAAAACAGTGCATGCAATAACCACAAAAAAGATAGCACACACATGAGAAGTTACATGCTAAAATCAATTTCATGCATATGGTAAGGCATAAATCACATGCCTCAAGACTCAAATCACCATTTGAGAATCATGAAAAAATTGTGAATGAAATCACCTACCTCAGTATCGCACTATCCCAAATAAACGTGTAAACAATATCGAGGTGTATGCCCTGCTGTACCTGTCATGCTATAAATCATGTCATGGTTAACGCATATAACCAAAATCTAAAGCCTGATCATCCATTAATCGGCTTAATATAATCATTGAATAGTGCTTAGTAGTTTGGCTAATAAAAAGTTGCTCCAAACTAAATTTTTGTCTTAAATCTAGGTCTGCCTTATTGAGACGATCACAATACCTCTTTCGAATAATGATTTGGACCTTTGTAGCTCCTAAAATCACATTTCTATAAGGGGTCAAAAACCCAAAAAAAAAACAAGAAAAAGGACATGCAGCATGTGTGGCGCGCGTCCGTGGAAGCGGCACGTGTCTGGAACCAACGCGCATTGGCTCTTGCGTGGCGCGTTCCACCCGCACTACGTGGGGAGCGCGAGTAGCACCATGTGCCCTGCGCATGGCACGCGCTCGTCCACTTGTTTTCTTCCTGTTGCGGGTCGCCGTTGCCGGGAACGACCTGACTGGTTCGCCATCGCCGGCGACCACAGGTGCTCCATTTTTTGCAATTTTTACACCTATGTCCAGTTTTTCGCGTACATTTCATTTTCACTCTCCATTTTCACAAATCCCTCATAAATATATTGTTTTTTCACGATTTTCATTGCGTTTTTTAAAACTCCCATCATACTATTTTTGGGGTTTTTCGGCGTCTCTAGTCGTCTGATTGCCATGAAATTTCATGGGTCGATTCCTTACATCATCACGCTCAAGATGAACGGTCCAGATCATCATTTGACACCGTTACATTGACTTTTTTCTAGGGCAATAGTAATGCCTAAATAAACTTGAAAAGAAGTATACAGAAAGAGTGGGGTGAGTCTACCTTGGTCCAGCTGGTCAGAGGTAGTTGAGAACTCACCGCGTTCGTCCAGTTGTCGGGAAATCATCGCCGGTGGCTCAATTACGGGACAATAAGAGGAGGGGGAGGGAAGTGCATTTGAGGCACTCCCCCCTCTTAAAATAATGGATATTACATCCTACCCACCTTATAGAAAATTTCGTCCTCGAAATTCTTTTCATGTCATTCCTTAATAATTTTAGAAACGTCCCCACATGATATCATTGTATGGTATCATAAGACCCACATATAGTATCATCCTTTTAGAACCAATATCGATCAACAGTTTCATATCACATTCTCCTTAGATAATGGCTCATACATATAAACCAATGTATGTTTCAAGCCATCCGAATCCGATACTTGTATTGTGGCTAAAACACGTAATAACCACGCATATAATGCCATTTGCACCAATCATACTCTCATCCAAGAGTTAATCATTTGTTTACATCTTTAGTATAATTAAATCACCATGTCAACGAAAATTGTAGTGTCACAACTCACATATAGGCAATTCCACATCAAGTCCAGTCCAGCATATACTACCTCATCATTAGGTAGTGTATATATCTCAATCACACATATCATATTAACCCTTGAACAGGTAAATACATGCCAATCAAAACTGGATCATCTATAGTCATCAACAAGCAATCATATGTGAATCAAAATCAGCGTATACTAGCTCAATAATAGGCAATCATGTGCCAATCAAAATCAGAGCATACTAGCTTAACAGGCAGTCACATGCCAATAAAAATAGAGCGTACTAGCTTAGTAGCAGGCAACCACATGCCAATAAAAATCCACTCTATAGCATAGTCATACTGTGAGTACCTAGAAGCTCGCCACCTAGAAGCCTGCCAGTGCCTCGTACACCCGCCCTCATCGGCAGCCCTCTTAGGTTGCCCTCATCGACTACTCATAAGTATAATCCAAAATTTTTAAGTTGATTACACGAAAGAAAATGCTCTCATACTCAACATACGTTATCACACATGAGAGATCAGGCTCATGTGTATATATAAAACAGGGTCCATGTCATTGCTATCCTGGAGAACTCAATCTTCTAGCAATAACTATTCACCAGACTAAGGAGACTATCAGCCTTAGTCATTAGTTTACTAGTCCCAAATTATCACAGTCCCTATAAATTGTATCTCTATCAATCGAGGTACCTTGGTCAAGAGAATTCATCTTCTTTGACCATAATTCCTACTCACATACGTTTATAGCGAAAGGTGAGTCCTTTAGATACTTAGAATATTACACAAAAACTTATTATGTTTATGTACTTAGAATATTGCACAAGAACTTCTTGTGCTCAACAAGCTCATGATATATAGAAAACATCATTCACTACATAATCATAACTCATCTCAACAAACTTTAGAAATTCAGCCCATTATACCCATACATACTATCAGTGTACTAAATTCATCAATTCATATGATCCAAAGCTTGTAGCAATCATAACGAGTTCTAATAATTGTCTCAAAGGCATTTCAGTCGCAATCATCAGCTACTGATAACCAGACCTCAAATCAATATCCACCAATACAATGCATAATCCAAGACTGAACATACGGATCATCAATATACGATAAAGAATATCAATTCTCTGCTATGGAGCTATCAATAATCAATAATTCGCACTTAGCAATAAGAATCTATATTTCTCCTTACAAGGAGGGTTAGTGCATCCCATGAAGACCCACTAAGTCTATTAGTCTCTAATCAAACAACTACCTAAGTTGAAACCCTTCCCACTCAGCCAAGGCCATCCTGTATGGCACTTTAGAAAATGCCACTATATTTGATGTCAAATTGATATATATATATATATAATATAGCTCTCTCATTGCGAAAAATCCTAAAACCTCCTCAGGAAAATCGTAATTCTTCACACCCTCTGTGTGCTAAATCTGTAGTCATTTTTTGTCATCCACAATCACAAAACCCGAACTCGGTACATCAGATGAGCACTATCTTGCCTTCAAGGCAAGGTTAACGTGAATCTGAATGATTTATCAAAAGTACCTTTCTTCTCACTGCAATCAATTATCCTCTAATGATGGAATTCATCCACAGGGATGATATCATAATCTCTCAAATCGAGGACAATAAAGTCAGTATCTATCCTCTCACTCATCATCATTTTTCACCAGTACTCGTTAGAGGTACTTATAAGTTTCAATAACTTGCCAATCAGCGTCCTAACCTCCAACCCAAGGATCTTTAAATACATATAAAGGCACATTTATCAAGGTGCCTACTACAAATAATGGTAATGACGGTCAAAGGCGTGACATGTACGTAAATGTAAAGGTATCATGATGGATCATCATTACTAATGTGAGGCCATCTCAGCCCTGGCTTACATGTCTGTCAGTCTAACTCATTGTCCACCGGGACAATCTGTAAAAGAATATCATAGTCTCCACTACTTGTACACATTATGTCTCTCTTCCGCATCCCAACATAGTTTAATCAATTGTCGCTGGCTCACTGCCCTCTGTAATCATATCAATGAAAAGTCTCTTGCCCTTATTAGGCTGAATCAAACTACCCATGTCCGAATTTCTGCAGCCAATCTTGACCTAACAGAATCCCTCATATATATATATATATATAAGTTATGTCTGCAACCTTGCAACCGGTATAGAATGCAACACAATCATCTGATTCCTCAATACAGTTGTTAACATATGACAATCTATCTACGGTCTCCTTCTTCATGGTGAAGGAGTTGGGGCAAGTCTTCAACTGAGTATACTGGTTTAGTATAGTTGAACCATCTCATTCTTCTCTTCAAGTGCCAACTCTCTTAGTTTTCAAAAAATACTAATTATCACAGGCCTTCCCACTGGCCTTCTAGATAAAAGTCTCATCGGTAGAGGAACACATCTTCTCAAATAACCACCCTTAAAATTCTCGTAATTATGTTTTTAGTGTCCTCACTTCCGCTATTTCATTTTGTGAACTAATGAATTATTTCATAGTCATTTCAATCAAAATCATTTACAAGATTTATTTCATACCCAAGGAAATTTACCTTTATAATACTTCCTTAATTATCTAAAACCACATTGTCATCTCTGTCGGTGTTGGATGTGAATCAATCATGATTAATTTCGTCTCGCCTCATTCACTTTGTATGTTTTTCTTCCTAGTTGCTTTATCACAACATCATGTCATTTCAAGAATTATTCCCATAATAAGTTATTTTGCCCTCCAAATCATAATTAAAACTTTTTTTTTCTCACCTTATTCTCATAGCAATATCCATTCTTCACATCAACTTCAATAAATCTCTCTCCACTTAATTCACATCATGGCTACTAACTATTATCAAAAGGTGTTGTTATCTCCTTCAAATGTTATGTCTCCTATCAGAATTGAAACCCTCAGAACAATTTATAAGCATCTACTTTTCATTAACGATCAGCTTCCACCACCTATTTATACACTAAACTCACCTGTTTCCATCTCAAAATCCGATATTTCATCTATAGGGCACTAAGATCCTATTTAATCAATTTCCAATGATTTTCCCAATATTATAATTTATTTATCAATAATTCTGCTTCAAGTTTAAACTGACACCAACCATTTTTGATCCTTTACCATTTTCATCATACCAGTATCATTACAAAATTGTTAGTCTTTTTACAACAGTTACACGCACAATCCAAGTTAGGAACTTGGCTATCAAAAGCAATGCAATTGAATATATCTTCTATCATATATTAAAGTTCTCACTAAGAGAACTACCCTAAAATCTTTATTCTAATTCATGATTATAAGAATCATGTACTTCCTTGAAAATGCACTTCCTTGTGCTCATACAGGTACTTAAGGTCGCAATTTCTTTAAGAAAGTTTGTCAATCTTCATGGTATTATCTATTTCATGATCATCAACATCACTCACATGACTTATCTCTATAACTCATATTTAGGAAACTGCCTCACCTCATGGACTGTATGTGACCTTTGAATTTGTTGGAGTGGCTGTGATGGAGTAGACCTGGGCTCTGATACCAAACTATGACACCCCGAATTTTCCACATCAACATGATAATAATTTACAAAAATAGTCGGGATCCTTGTTTTTGAAAGAAACATTTCTAAAGTGACCAAAAAATAGAAATTTAACAAAAGCATTTCTTTCAAAGTCTGGGGAGTCATACAACTACAAAACTACGGATTTAATAGTGAAATGAAATATCATTTCCACCAAAAATCCGATAGAGTTTCCTCTGAAATTTGGACCATTGCAATACAAAATCACCTAATAAACAATATATAATACATATCAAATGTTGTTTTCAATCAAATATACTTCAACAAAGGATAAGAAAATATAACCACTACCAAATACCCAAGGTCCCTCCATACAGCCATCACATCCAACATAAATCCACATTCTGACATCCAAGTCACATTACATGTTAAACTAAAGTACAGCCCATACTCAAAACCCAAAGTGAGGTCTTGAACAAACCTGGTCATCTCTGAACATTGTCTGTGCTTCACTGGAAAGTTGCTATCACTTTTACCTGCTCTGTCAACACGTCAACCTGTTGTCACTCTCTATATCTGAGGCATTGCAAATCAAAGCAATGCCTCAGCAAGCTATGCTTTGTGTAGGTGATATACATTCAAAGTAAACTCAATAAAAAACAAATCACACAGTGCAAGGCATAAAGATCGTAAGATAATCAAACATATATATAAAGCCTTAAATCACACGATGAAGGACATACTAAGTCCATGAAATAAATAAGATATCATCAACCATGATATCAGGACATGCAAAATCCGAGAAAATCTAGAAACACGTGAATGCATGTCAAAAGTATCAAACATCATACACAGTCAAGCCCTATGAGTGTCTCAAGTACACTCACGGCAATATGGGGTTAGCTCTCTGTACCATCTGCTTTCACCCTTTCACCCTTGCACCCTCACGACCACTCAGGCACTCACGAAAAGTGGCGTTGCACACTTGCTTTCACCCTTTCACCCTCACAGGCACTCAGGCACTCACAAGGTGAAGAAATGCATCCTACCATAGGATCAATAGTCTCAAATATCAAGTCAGAGCGACTACCACATGTCAAGAAGACCAACAATCAAGTGAATATTATGAAAGATATCAAAAACAGTGCATGCAATAACCACCAGAAAGATAGCACGCACATGAGAAGCTACATGCTAAAATCAATCTCATGCATATGATAAGGCATAAATCACATGCCTCAAAACTCAAATCATCAAATCACCATTTGAGAATCATGGAAAAATTGTGAATGAAATCCCTACCTCAGTATCGCACTATCCCAAATAAACGTGTAAACAATATTTAGGTGTATGCCCTGATGTACCGATCATGCCATAAATCATGTCATGGTTAATACATATACCCAAAATCTAAAGCCTGATCATCCATTAATCGGCTTAATATAATCATTGAATAGTGCTTAGTAGTTTGGCTAATAAAAAGCTGCTCCAAATTAGATTTTTGTCTTAAATCTAGGTCCGCCTTATTGAGACAACCACAACGCCTCTTTCGGATAATGATTTGGACCTCTGTAGCTCCTAAAATCACATTTTTATGCATAAGGGGTCAAAAACCCAAAAAAAAAAAAGAAAAAAAAAAGGACATGCCGCACGTGCAGCGTGTGTGACGCGCGTCTGTGGAAGCAGCGCGCGTTGGCTCTCGCGTGGCGCGTTCCAGCTGCACTACGTGGCGCGTGCGAGTCACACCGCATGCCCTGCACGTGGCGCTCGCTCGTCCACTTGTTTTCTTCCCATTGCGGGTTGCCGTCACCAAGAACGACTTGACTAGTTCGCCATCACCGGCGACCATAAGTGCTCCATTTTTTGCAATTTTTACACCTGTGTCCAGTTTTTCACGTACATTTCATTTTCACTCTCCATTTTCACAAATCTATCCTAAATCTATTGTTTTTTCATGATTTTCATTGCATTTTTGAAAACTCTCATCATACTGTTTTGGGGTTTTTCGGCGTCTCTAGTCGTCTGATTGCCATGAAATTTCATGGGTCGGTTCCTTACATCATCACGCTCAAGATGAACAGTCCAGATCCTCATCTGACACCATTACATTGACTTTTTTCTAGGGCAACAGTAACGCCTAAATAAACCTGAAAAGAAGTATACATAAAGAGTGAGGTGAGTCTACCTTGGTCCGACTGGTCAGAGGTAGTTGAGAACCCGCCACGTTCGTCCAGTTGTCGGGAAATCATCGTTGGAGACTCAGTTACGGGACAATAAGAGGAGGGGGAGGGAAGTGCATTTGAGGCACTCCCCCCCCCTCTTAAAATAGTGGATATTATAGTTTTTCAAAAAGTGGGGCCCTAGGTTTGAAAGCAATTTAAAAAACAAAACAGCAAAACATTTTCAATGAAATTCATTTTTAGAACCCCGAGTGTCAACCATCAACTCACTATTTAATTATTTATGATTTAATTTGATATTTAAATTTTAAAAAATAAAATAAAATATCTATTTTGTAGAAAACCTTGTAAAAATAAGTTTACTTCTTCAAGACCTATCCAGTCAACAACAATAGTCTATGAATCATTATAAATCAAGTCCAAATATCACATATGTACATATATAGTTCAAGTAGAGTTAAAACATACCCTCAAATGAAGATGTCTCGATTAACTACTCATCTGATTCCTCATTAATCATATCTGTCTCTCAATATCTAAGGCATTGCAAAAACAGTGCAATGCCTCTATAAGTTATGCTTGGTAAGGGAGTAAAATGTATATGAAAACTAAAATAAAAAATTTCTTTTCATAATATATTAATCATTTCAATGCATCCAAATATTTTGCATTAATAATTTATACAATTAAATTTAAGATAATCACAAACTTTTGAATATTAAATTTTAAAGCACTTCATGTAAATATCATAAATAAACCCAATAACAAAATATCATGTTCAATTCATAACCAAATTCTCAAGTAAACTTTATGAATAGATGTAAACATCATAAATAGATCCAGTGATGCAGAGCCGTATGCAAATCACAATAAGAATATCAAATAAATCATCTAAATAGAAGATTTAAATAGCACCAAACTCCTAAAATAATAGTTTATAATTATAATCATCCATCCACTGCTGGTTCACTTACACCCAACTACTACTAGGTTCACATATCCATCCAATCAACACTGGGTACACATAATAGTCATGAGCTCATACTAGGCATATTTTTATATCACTTTAGTGCAAAATATATAAATAACTGCTATGCTACAGCAATAACCAACTCCTAGGTCTAATCTACTATCGCTCCCCATCAACAATAAATGGGAGACTAAATGTTCGTCATGCATGGGGGTTGATCAAACTCATAGTTGTGAACTACCCATAATATCACTTCTATGAGATTTATCCATCTTTGAGGTGGGTATTTAATGTGAAACCCTAAATTTTCTAAAATTAATTAGAATTTTTACAAAAATTGAGGTGGGTATTTAATGGTCATTTCACTTTTTGTGGGGTCCAAAAAAGTTAGGTGAGCTAGTGTACAGTCAGCTCAGGGAATATCAATGATGAAGGAATAAAATGATGAGGAATCTACTTTAAATTTAATATGAAAAGTGAAAAAATTATTTAAAATTAAAATAATTAAAATTTTAATTAAGATAATTAAAAAAATAAGCCTATAAATACCTCCTAACATTCCCACAAAATTGCATTGAAATTCTCTCTCTACTCTCTCTCTTCCTCTTCCTCTCCCTTTCCCTCTCCTCCTCTCCTTCTCCCTTTTCTTTTCTCTCTCCTCTTCCCTTTACAGTCGCAGAGTGCATCTGCAGATGCACTTGAGGGAAATATTCCCCCAGATCTATCAGGCGCGTCCACAAACGCGTCGTCCCCGACAGACCCAAGTACTATTTTTTTAATTAGATGTCTGATTCAGACCGTTGGAAATCAAATATGAATTGTTCATCCTATTTGAAATTTTCAGTCTTCAAAAGCCCTATGATTTCACAATGATCTAAGATGTATTCATTGGTAAAATTATCGAAAAATAGTAACTCCAGTGACTTTATATTTTTCAACGTGGATCTCTCTTTTTCGACCTTATTCTTCGATTTTGGACACTACAAGTAGGTACCTCTCATCCCCCTCTAACTATTTTGATAATTTTCTAAGTATAAAGATCACTAGATTGGATTTTTTGGCGAGATTTTTTTGGTGAATCCAATATCGATGAACCAGGTGGAAAACACCTATAAAACATAAATTTTTGAAGATTTTGAGCCATTGGATGGATTCAGAGAGTCCCAAAACCCTAAGGTATGAGATTTGTGCCCTTAACGTGGTCAGATATAAGAAGATCGAGGAAAGGGTGATCTGATGGTCCAGATTGGATCGTCCCACCTATCCCAGGTCACCCTCCCCATATACTGGCTATCACTGGTGGAATGCAGAGGAGACATGCTGCAAATTATCCCCATCAATCCGCAAGGGCCAGATTGAATCTAGGCCCCTTGTTTTGATCTAAAACTTAAAATCTTAATTCAGAGCTCATTTTAAATCAAGATAAAAAAGAAGCTCTCGATTCCTAGTGAAGCATAAAATCTAATGGAAATATAAAATTTAGGTTTTATTTAATTTAAAATTCTATAAATTACAAAAAGTAATACTAATTCTCAAGATCAGTCAAATATGACATGATTAGACCTTAGATTTCTAATCCATCAGTGATCTAAGGATGAGGAAACATTGAATCAAGGGTTAGATGTGACTGATTTGGGATGAATTAAGAAATTTAACATTAGTGGAAAAGAAATCTTAAAAATGATCATGGATCTACTTGATCTAAGTAATCAAGCATGGTTAGACCATTAAAATCAGCTTCAATGATGATCTAAAGTTAAGATCATATGGATTGATGAATCTAATGTGGCTAATTTGGGATAGATTGAGATCTATGCCCTTAATTTTGATAAAATGACTTAAGATCTTCTTGTTTAGTTAAATCAAGAAAGATCAGATCATTTGATGAGATAACTCAATGATCTAGTGATGATATCACATTAAGATAATGTGACAAATCTGAATAAAAATGAAAGATCAATATCTAAACCTTTAATAAGAGGAAAAATGAATAAAAATCAAAATATGATCATTGGATCAAAAGGGACAAATATGATCTATCCAAATGAGCATATGAATTATTATATTCTACTGTAAATATTTTTTGTATTTCTTAGTAGATGTATTGTTAAATTTATTTATTTACACTTTAATATTCATGTTATGTAAATTACATGAAAAATGTAATTAAATAAAAATGGATATTGATGAACATATGCAATGAATATGGACATGGACTTAATGATAGTAAGGGTCATAGTTAGTAGGACAATATAAGGAATATCATTTTCTTGACCCAAATTAGGAGAATAATAAATCCCACAAATGACATTTTAAATGTTCATGGATTTAATTAAAATCAAATAGCAAGAATACTTAGGGTTTACTGCTCATAGGAACCTTATGAAGGTTGAGCTAAGGTCATCCCAGTAAATGCTGAACATGGTGGTTAAGGGGGTTTTCTAATAGAGCCTTGCTCTTCCTCTACCTTTTGGTGACATTTGTGAGGTCTAAACACCTCTTTACATAAAGATTGAATTAACTACTTTGTGAGCAGCTTTTAACTGGTAAGCCTTATTCAATTATGAAATAAGGCAGAGATGTCTAGTGTTAGGAAAGAAATAAACTATCCATAACCAGTAAGACACTAACTGGTTGAATAATAATAAGATCATAAAAGGATAGTAAACTATCTAATCCTAATAAAAATGGTAATTAAGATATCAAAGATCAAATAAGATCCATAAGGAGATCTTGAATGATCAAGAATAATAAGAAACATAATATTGTGTTAGTATGTATGTTTTTGAATTAGTATGAATGTTAGATTTAAATATAGATCAATAAATTAGACCTTGATCAATATGATTTAAGGAAAAGATCCAAATCATCCTATGTAAAGATGCCCAAAAGAATAACTATGAAGTATAAATGAGTTGAGGATTGACTATATATATATATATATATGATTTGATAGATACATGAAGGATATGATGATCAAGATCAATGAGAAGATAGATTGTTGAAAGTAAAGATAGGTGGACCTTAAGAATATATTCAATATAGAATATACATGTATTTTACACATGATCTTATCCTGATAACTATAGATTGATTATACTTGCCTTAGAATTGTTTATAAATCAACAAATGATGTTGAAATGAATACACAGTAATTGATTAAGTAATTATGAAATTACTTAATGGGTAGAATGAGAAGATTTGAACTACATAAGTTGGACCCCCAAATCTTAAGAAAATAAGTTATAGGCATGCCCTATTATAACTTGACGCATAGTCTGTATGTATGAAATATTATTTTTCATACAAGCATGGAGGCTTGTGATTTTGTTTTAAGATAGTCTTATACATGAGGATGCCAATGCTAGGAGAGTTATGAGGGTTTGGCCACCCGCTCTCTGAAAACTGATTGTGATGATGATATTATGCCCAAGGAGAGGCAAAATGTTGGGTGGGGCAGTTATGGAAAGGTCGCCACTGTGATAGCCATGGTTCCCCCCACGCAAACATGAATCTTTATTTTTTACTGTGGTATCAGTGGAGTATTAAGCAATTATCCGGGTGCGCTGTACGGATTGAGACTACAAGCATAGTAGTCCTTTGATTATTTTGCATTATGATGCAATTAAGATATGGCATGATGAGATGCCTTATTAATTATTACCAATATTGCTTTGGAAGATGATTCCCAATATGGTATGATTATAAATTAACACCTAGTGTTAATATTGAAATCAGTTTGGAAATAAGATTTTATTGATGATATTGACTATATTCATAATTCCCAGTGGTTTTATCTATATATAATATATACATATAATTCATATGATAAGTGAAGGATAAAATGATTATTCAATTGTATAAATTGATTTATATCATGGATATAATGAACTGTTGATTTTAAGATATATTGATATATTTCTTAAATCATTACCAAGCATAGCTTGCTGAGATATTGTAAATGTCTGAATGTTTACAATATCTCAGATACAGTTAAGGAAGATTGAAAGCTCAAGACTTGAAGATAATCATCACCGAACTATTACTCATGGTATTTAATTTGAAGAAGATTTTATTGATTTTTTTGTAATTTAGATTGTAATATTGGATAAGGTATGTAATGACTACAGGAGCTCTATATGTGAACCACAGGATTGATCCTAATTTTGATAAAAGTATTTCTATTGTTATTCAATAGAAATTTTATTTTATACGAAAATATATGTATGATAAGTAATTTAAGGTGGCACTCGGGTTTTTGACAAATTAATTTCAAAGAAAATATGTTTTCGCTGTTTGTATTTTAAAAATTTTCAAAATCAGGGCCCTACCTTTGCAAATATTTATGAAAATATGTTTTAAAAACCTAAATTGTTACATTTATCATCTCATAAAGTCAGAGGGTGGGTGGCCAATGCTATATCCCTCCTAACATAGCATCCCCATGCCTATGCTTTTCAAAAGCAAAATCCACTAGGCTTGCATGCCCGTATATAAAATATTAATAATAATATTAGGCTACACACTTATATCATATCAAATCCACGAAAAACACTATATAAAAAGGGCAGCCCCGGTGCACGAAGCTCCCGCCTATGCGGGGTCCGGGGAAGGGGCGGGCCACAATGGCCTAAAGTAGGCAGCCTTACCTTGCATTTTTACAAGAGGCTGATTCCACGCCTTGAACCCGTGACCTTAAGGTCACATGACGACAACTTTTACCGTTGCGCCAAGGCTCCCCTTCCACGAAAAACACTATATCATAAGCATAATTGGTACCCCATACCAAATCAAGCCTATCCAACTTCCATGCCAAATCACATGGAGATAAAACATGTCATGCACTATTAAACCCTGCTTTTTAAATGAATGACATGCATTTTAAATTCATAGAAATATAACCATAATATTGCAATTTTCTATATACAAAACTATAACTTTTTCATTTCATAATTCATGCCATAAATACTGCAAGTATACTATTACACAATAATTACATTTTATAAATGATTCATCCAACTCAAATCTCATGCAAGTATCAAAATCATATTATAACTTTATTAAAAGATCATACAATTTATGAAAATTAGCATCTTAATTTCTCCCTACCTCGAATACGTGTATCAAAATCCTTAGAACGATTGACGATCTCAATTTTGCATCAAACGACATACATGTCAAATCATATGTACATTTCAAGTTAATCACTGAGTAACAATTTCTCATTTATTACTCATTTAGTCTTTGATCACCATTAAATATGATGATCTTTTCCTTACTGACCTCCGATCCTAGGTCTATCTCTTTATTTCTGTAATAACCTCAAATTCTGATTGTTGATTAAAGATCAACAATCTAGGTCATCCATCTATTCTTAATTTCTATAGATCTCAGATTGAGTTATAGTTTATTTCATTTTTCAATATTTAATATATTGATTTGATTGTCAGATTAAATTTTGAATGGCCCATCAATAGTTCCAAGTCCTCCTAACATCAAATCTTCGAATTTAAGGTCATCATAACAATCTAACCATCAGATTAATCTATTTGATATTACAAATACCTCATTTATTCTTCCCAAGGTTTAATCCATTCTTATCTTGTTTACTTTCAAAATTTTCTACAATTCATTAGGAATAATCAAATAATATTTTATTTAATTAATTTAAATAAGATTTGATAGTGATCTTATCTCTGATCGTTTAAATCTATGTTTGACATTGTGTCTGATGTGGCTTGGTCAAGTTTGATCACCTTTGATCCAAAAATTCAAGAATGAGCAACTCGAATTAAGTGCTACATCTATGATCACGTCTACATAGAAGCTCAAATTGATGGCTGATCTAGGTGTTAGATAGTTAATCATGGGTTAGATCATCTTAGGAATGGATCGGGTGCAGATCTAACTTCTAATGGCCAATCAACGGTTGGATCATGATAAGAGGTTAGATCTATTGCAAATCTGAGTTTTAGTAAATGATTAATAGTTGGATTATGTGAGATTTTATGACTTTGGTCATGGATTTGGCATTTGGTGATAGATTATGGGCTAGATGACGATGGATGGTCACATCAATTATAAATTAACATGATCATGATCATATATCATTGTTGGCTTAAGATCACTATTGGATCTTCACCAATGGCCAAATTGGTCAATGGATTTTATTCCTTGCATCGCGAGGATCACGATGAACGACTCAAATCAGCAAGATCCCTCCTGAATTGACCAATAGAAGAGATCAAAGTCTAAGTGGTAATGGGATCCACCTGTGTCAACTCATCAAAGAGAGAACAAGTGGGGTGAGTGACCCTGGCATGTTAGTGTGCTCAAGCCAGGATGCAGGGTTCACTGTTCTAGTAGCAGTTGGGAACGGGTGGCCAGTGGTTGGTCGCAGGTAGCCAGTGGCTGCTGATTCGGTCACCAACCGAATCCGATCACAAGGAGAAAGATATAAGGGCCCGCTGGCTTGCTCGATGGCCAGACTGTGTCAGTGAAGAAGAGAAGATAGTGGAAGGGGAGGGTTGTAGTGGCTGGTAGTAGTCGTTCCACAGAAGCAGGTTCGTCGTGCCTCTGGTATGGGTGCAAGGAACCTGAGAAGGTCATAGGAAAACGGAAGAGAGAATGGGCTTCCCGGCATGCCGGCCTACTACGATAGGAGCCTTAGCTTGTTTGTGTCGGGGTGAGAAAGACGGAAGGGAGACACAGGGCAGCTAGCCTGTGCGAGTCGTTGTGTCGAGCGGTATTGGAGGGCCGCTACACTAGAGAGAGAAAACCGACAAGGAAGAGAGTTAAAATAGGGGAACAGGGAAGTGAGGGAGACCGACCGAATGCACGCGCACTGGTCAATTTGATGGCTGCCCTAGAGAAGAAAAAGACGAGGTCGGGGGTGGGGGTGGGGTTCGGGCGTAGTGTCGGTGAACGAAGGGGAAACTCGATGCGGAGGAGGTAACGTCGAAGGAGGAGAAAGGGAAGGTGGGTTTGGCCCGGGCGGCCTTCGTATGCTGGCACGTCAAGTCGACAAAGCTGGAGGCAGAAGATAGAGAGGGGTTTAGGCTGGTGGGATTCACTGCAGTGCATAGGCAGCGCGATCAGCTGTGGCGGCCACTATCGCGCAACTGTCGTGCTCGTCCTGCTAGTGTGGAAGGGGGGGTTCTGAATGGTGGGAGCTCGTTGAAGAGGGGAGGGGAGAGGAGAAAGGGCCACCAGAAGCTGTAGCGGCACCGACAAGAAGGCCTCGGCCTACGCGTGCAGTCCGATGCTCGGCGTAGCCTCGGTTTGGGTGTGCTAACTGGCCGGCGGGTTATCAGAGAGAGAGAGAGAGTAAGAGAGAGAGGGAGAGAAATGGGGGGGGAGGGGGTGGGAAAGTAGATGCCATTTAATTATTTATTTAAATGTGAGTAGTTAATTCCATATAAACACCAGTAATCAATTTTATTCACTTTAATCACTAATTATTTTAAGTTAGATATTTTTATTAAATAATTACAAAAATTTTATCTGAAATTTGATTTCCACATACTTATTGTTGTTGGACTCATTTTCTTGAGCATATTACTAATATTGGTATTTCAATTATCAATTTTATGTCTTTCATTAATTATCCTTAAAAATTTTAAATCTTGTAAATTGAATTTTGCTTTTCGCCTTTTCGATTTATTCCATTAACATAAAGCGAATTAAAATTTTAAGGGTGTTACAATAAACCATGTCAACTTAAGTAGAAATAATACTTTGACTAAAATTTAGAGGGATGGTATTTGACATGCCTGAATAGAGCTCCATTTAGAGATGGGGTTTGTCAAGAAAAAGTTCTCAAATACCCTAATTTTCTTTCTGCTTCAGAACAATATCATGAAAGAGAGTATGATTGTGTGCCATGGAAGCAGTCATGAAGTAGCATTGATTGATGGGTCCATGCCCAAAGGAAGAAGCAGCAATTGGGATAGCACTTCGCCGCATGCCACCGTATAAGGACACAAGGTCGATGCCACCCGATCAACTTGGATATTATTGGCGCCATATCTAAGAGATGTAATCAAGAGCCCTTGGATTCATCATGCCTAACACACACATATCCTTTCTTTATAGTACTAATTAATCTAAGTTACCCAAAACATAATATCCTAAGTTACTAAAAGGTAAACTAATAGCAAACATAAAAAAAAAAGTATGTTGACTCCCATGACTCTTTTGCTATTGTAGCTTTGAGAGAGAGAGAGAGACCTATCTCAGTTAGGCTAATTATGAAAAATTATGCCTATCAAATACTTCTTCCTATTTTTTCTACTCGGCTATTTTAATCAATATTTAAAAATGAGAGAGAGAGAAATCTTTTACCCTTTCAATCTCATGTTAATGGCACATGAAGCTGTTTCGTCTACTAGACAAAAACCCTATATTGGGCCACTTAAAGGTAACTAAGGGTACAAATATGACATTTTCTAAGTTAAGGTTGTTAAGTTAGCAAGCACAAAAACTGTACTTGAAATCAAGTGATCTATGTTGGGGTGGACATTTGAACCTACTATTCTTATAATTTCTAGATATGTTTTTCCTTTTTCTTGTTACTAATTTTGGGAAGATTTGTAAAGCATCCTAGATGGAGTTTTTCCTGGTTTTGTTGTTCTTATTCATCTCACTCTTTTGTAATTTGCCATAAAAACCTCAATTTCATATTATCTACAATTTTCCATTTCTATCAAATTCTCACATGGAATTCTAGCTCACTTCTGCCCAAATTCTAGTCCAAATTCCATAATCCCATTTCCAAATTTCAATCTCATGAAGAGATAATAAGCAACTTGTTTCACACAATTTCCCATTGGCTCACAAGTTTGTACATTCTGATAAATGTGGTGTAGGCTTAATGTGCTACTTCAATATAATAATTGAGTTATATGATCAAACAAAATTGCACCCCAAACATCAGCATCATCATCAAGACCTTATCCCAATTAAAGGTCAATCACATGAATCTTATTCCTCCATTCTTCTTTATTAAGTATCATGACTTCATTTAGTCCTAAAATTTTTAAATCTTTTTTCACCACTTCTATCCACATTCTTTTGAGCCTTTTCCATGCCCTTTTTGAACTTTATACTTGCATTGCCTTACTCCTTCTAACTAATGCCGTTTTTTATTTCCTTTAGGCATGTTCAAACTATCTAAGTCTAATCTCCCTCATCTTTTTACCTACTAGGTTACCCTTAAGTTTCTTCTAATATTTTTATTCTTAATTCTATCCTTTCTTGTCTTGCTACTCATCCATCTCAACATTCTCATTTTTGCGACGTTCATCTTATAAACATGATGCAGTCATTTCTTTTTAATGAGAAAATTTATTAGTAGGAAAAGATTACATTCAACAGACTCAATAGACTAAAATAAACTAACAAACTTTCTAGTCAAATCTAGACCAAGACAATCATACTCAGGCAAATAAACAAGACCGCCAGCTGGTTTAGAAAACAACGACTCACTAGGACAGAATAGTGAGGCCCTTTTTGGCAAGAGTGTCAGCTTGACAAGTAGCCTCCCTAAATCACATGACAAATTTTAAAGCCGTCAAAACCTATTCAGAATCCTAAGACGAGCCACCCGAATCCTCTCATGCCTCCACATCCGAGTCTGCTTTCTTGTCCTTTCTGCTGCTTTCACAACTAGCTGAGAGTTTCTCACGATCTGTAGATGGTGATTGCCCAGTTTAGAAGCAAGGTTAAGACTATGTAATAGGGACCGCCACTCTGCCCCATTGTTAGTTTGGTTTCGGAGAAAGACACTAAATCCAGCAATGGTTTTTCTCCACACGTCTCTGATAACACCACTAGAGCCATCTTCTCTTGGATTACCCAAGGTTACCCCATCGAAACCCAATTGGAAAAAACCATGCGAAGGGGATTTTCTGACCCCATTAATCTTGTCAACGGAGACTTTCATGATATTCCTTTTCTGCCATCTTTTCAAGAGCTATTTCTGGGCATCAAAAACTCAGGGCCTGTTACACAATGAATTTGCGAACTCAGTGACCCAGCAGTCCATAAAGTTAGAAGGTTGTCCTGATTCCACTTTGCTTGTTCATGTATGATACTGTGCATGCCAAATCTCCTATACGATAAAAGCATGAGCCGCACGATCGAAGCACGTTGCACCCAAGTTTAGGTTTAGATCTGGGCCTCCAATTACCTTAAACATCTGCCGCTTTTGTTTATATGAAGTAGTCAAGTTCATAAGCGATTGATCTAAAAGTTATTATATGGTTAATTTCTAAATAGTTATTTAGTTATGTATCCTTAAAAATAGTTATTTAATTCTGTAATCATGAAATAATTATTTTGTTCTGGTATTAATCAGATTTAGAATCTCAAGTCGCCACTTTTGAACGGGGTGATTTTACAATGAAATAGACAAAATCCCAGCCACTACAAGATCCAGTCAAAAGTGAGAAATAAAAGACCAAAAAGGAATAGCGCACTCTCATAAATAATAACCAACGCTAGGAATTGGACATGTCACAAGCTAAAAACAGAATCAAACACTAGTATAAGAAGAGAAGCTTACGATACTTGCATTTAGGGCTTCTTACACAGTGCATGGGCATGTAAAATATAAGCATCAAAAGTACAAGTAGGGTCCATTTTCCTCAATGATCTAAACCATTTATATTCTAATTCCCGTTAAGGATATGCTATGCGCCAAAGTGACAACCCATCTGATAAGCCTACGCCTTGTATTCTAGCCTTCCAAATGATAGTTAAAAAGGTGCCATAGCAACGGTTTGCATTCATCACCAGAGGACATTACATCCATAAAACAGTAAATTATTCTCACATATCATCATCCATAGGACAGTCAACCAGATGAATGGCTAAGATCATCGAAACAGTAGAAAACCATATTTTGCCAAGTAGCACTTTCACTTCACCTTCAAATCAATTCAGTATACAGTGTCGTCGTCACGTTTGAATTGCGAGTGTAAAAGCAACAAAAGGCCAGAAGAAGCTCGTGGACGAGAAAAGCCGTTTTGTTAGAAAGAGTCAAACGCACTAAATGCAACATAAGAGGTCGCCACTAGTTTTAACGAATCCAAAAGGTGACGCATTGACTTAGACTTGGTTCATCTGATTTCTCTGATAATTTCCTTTCCAATGTAGCTGATTTCTCTGACCTTGAACAATTCTATCGTCCCAATCACAGTTTTTCAGATGTTCGAATTGTCCAATTGGAGTGAGTCTTGGGTTACTAGAGCGAGATGGATTCATCAGAGGGGTGATTTATTATGGGACAAAGCTCTTTTTAGAGCCTTCACGTTCAGTACGATTTCCCATGGTCCCACTGTTTAGAACTCTCCATATCATAGCTCTAAAACTCGTGAGCGACTTGGATAACTCATCCCGAGTTACTCAACTCGGTAGCAATTTGAGTCGAATAGAAAAGATAAACTTTGGTTGGAGTTTGATGAAAGACCTCCCAGCAACAATATTTCATCCTCACCAACTAGGAACCTAACAATGTTTATAAAGTGAAAACACTATATATAATTACAAACCAAAATGATTTTATGAAAATCACACTCGGGTATTTCGAGTTAGTCACGTACTAATTCGAGGTAGCTCAACTCGCCTGCCTTTCTTGTTGAGACGAGTTTTTCAGTTCTTAAACTATGCTCTATGTACTATGCAAAAGTGGGAGCCCAACGGAAATGAACATTTTTTTTTCCATTTTGGTAAATTTGAAGATATGAATATTTATTAAAAGAGATATCTGGCAGGCGTACCCGCTTTTAGAGAAAAAAGTCCAAATCCTTTTTTAAAGGATGGTGAATCTTTATCTTATTGATCTAAGCCATTCATCATATTTGGAATGACTTTGATAGACTGCAGATCAAATTTTGTATTCATTCGAATGCTTTTAACTTGTGCTTTCGTGATAAAAAATTAGGGATCAACCTTTTTTATTAATTTCTTGAAAAACTTAAAACAAGTAGCTAGTACGATCCAAATGCATTAATTTATACTGACTTACCTGTTTTGTGGTACAAAGGATGTGGCTTACATATACCAGAAAAAGACATCATACATAAAAGGGCGTGGAATTCTTCTCCAGCTCAAGGCGTGTCCGAGGATTCATACTGATATGCCACCACGTGTTTTGATCTAGTGAAGTAGCGTTGAATTTCTTGGTGATAGTGGCCCCAGCAAGAGCACGCCAAATGTGACGAACAATTTTTTTTGGTTCGTCAACGCTGACTTGAATCTAAACGTATCCAGCCATAGTCGAACAAATTGATCCCAGTCTCGATGGTTATTATGCTATTGCTTCCACAACCGGGTCACACCTACGCCTTCAAGGAAAAAATATAATCAGAAGGCATCTGCAATTCACCTGCTTAAATACCGGGAGCTAGGAAGCTTGAAACGGTATCAGCCTTCAGTAACATTAGAGGCAAGGCAACATTCACTTCCTACTCCTTGTGTTGCTCCAATGGCTACTCTGTCAGATCTGATTTTTCTTTCCGCCATTGGGATCCTCACGGTTATGTGGGCAGTATGGATGATAAGAAGATCAAGAAAGGGAAGGTTGCCGCTACCACCGGGTCCTGCAGGCCTCCCATTGATCGGTAACCTCCTCTCTATGGAACCTGAGCTCCACCGCTACTTCGCCAAATTGGCGGAGACCTACGGCCCCATCTTTAAGCTACGACTCGGCAGGAAGATTCTTGTTGTATTCACTTCGCCATCCATGGCGAAGGAGGTCCTCAAAGATCAAGATACCGTCTTTGCCAACCACGAGGTGCTAGCCAGCGCCACAACAATGACATATGGTAGATCTGATATTGTGTGGAGCAATTACGGTCCAGTTTGGCGCATGCTCCGAAAGGTGTGTGTCCAGGATCTTCTCAATACTGCCAGTATTGATGCCGGCCGAGGGGCTCGAAGACAACAACTTTACGTGATGTTGAGCAATATTTATTCAAGCGCCGGGAACCCGATGGATGTTAGTGTGGAAATAACTCAGACAATCTTCAACTCTATGACGAGCATGATGTGGGGTGGGACGGTAAAAGGCGAAAACAAGGATAAAGTAGCCGAGGAGTTTCGACAAGTGATGGGAGAAGCGGTAGAGATAATGCTACAGCCCAATGTTTCTGATCTTTATCCGACGCTGGCCAGGTTCGACTTACAAGGAGTGCAGCGTAAATTGGGGCGATTTGTGTCATGGTTTGATGGGATCTTTAATACCATTCTAGAACAACGGATGAAGGCAGGAAGTAACAACAAGGACAACAAGGATTTTCTTGATATTCTTTTGAAGATTCAGAAGGAAGCGGACCCCAAAATGCCCTTGACCATGACACAAGTGAAGGCCATTTTACTGGTCTCTCTCTCTCTCTCTCTCTCTCTCTCTCTCTCTCTCTCTCTCTGTTGATGGATAATTATGGTTCCAGGAGTAGAACAGAGTATATGGTCCATCTGGTTTACAGTACAGGTGAAGCCTAGATTAGCCATATGCTCAAAGAAATGGTCTCATTCCATTTGAAGATGCATTTTCCTGAGTTTTAGAATGGAGGTTACATAGATCTGCCATCCATTTTATAACTTCGAGTAGCAAAGGCTGGGACCATCCAAGAGAAGGAAAATTTCAGGGCTTTGGCCTACCTAAGGGGCACCAGCAAGATGAATGATTTAGATTGCTGATATATCAATCCTGATTCTAGTTTTACCAGGCCATATCATAGACTTTGATCCACTCCTCGGACTCTTAAAATATTTCTTTCTTAAGTTTTTCATTCCATATCTGGTGCTGCGCAGGCAATAATAGAAACAGTTCCAGCTGGAGCTAGTAAAAAATCTCTCCGCCCAATGCTCACATGTTTGAATATCCAAAACCTCTTATCTTCTGTCAACGAAAAAAAAAAAGAAAAAGAAAAAAAAGGAAGGTATATATAAAAATCTCATCTCTTGACGCCAGCATGCTAGAAAGCGTGCTCAACTACGAGTAGAAGAGTTCCAAACAAATAAACTAAAATCTTAAACAATGGAAGGGTTAAGACCATCATATGGATAATATTTCCTACGAATTACCTATCTAGGATGTCCCCAGAAGATGTACAGCTCTATTCCCCACCCATATAAGCCCCATATGCTTAACAGTTGTGTCGTTTACTACTAAGACATCAATTGCCCACCTTCGAATTACTCCAATTAGTTGATCAATTTAAACTTTCCTAACATCTGATGTCTTTGGTTGCAGGACATGGTAGCTGCTGGGACCGATACAACCTCGACTACTTTGGAATGGGCCATGGCTGAGATGATGTTAAAGCCAGAGACGATTAAGAAAGCTCAAGTGGAACTTGATGCTGTGGTAGGGAGGGATGCCATTTTACAGGACGACCAAGCATCCAAATTGGTTTACTTAGATGCAGTTATAAAAGAAGTCCTGCGTTTACACCCTCCCAATCCCTTCTTGATCCCTCACACTCCCAGCGAGACATGTGTGGTGAACGGTTACACAGTCCCTAAGGGCGCAGGCATCTACGTTAACACATGGGCCATACAAAGAGATCCTGCGGTCTGGGACCGACCCAATGAGTTTGATCCAGAGAGGTTCTTAAATTCCAGCGAAAAATGGGATTACAGGGGGACAGATTTCCGTTATCTCCCCTTTGGTTCCGGAAGGAGGATGTGTCCTGGGGTTCCCCTTGTTCAGAAGTCCCTACCTTACATACTGGGTTCGCTCTTGCACTCGTTCGATTGGAAACTGCCTGAAGGCGTAAAGCTTGATCTTGATGATAAGTTCGGCCAGATTCTAAAGAAATCAAAGCCAGTTATCCTAATCCCGACACCACGACTCTCAAATCCTGAGCTCTATGCCCAATTCTTGAAAGACTGATCGCTTCAAGGTCCATGGATGATTTCTCTCGCGTGGTACAGCAGACGCACACTGTTATCTTCAAAGTTTCCAGTTTATTGGTGCGTATAACTAAATAAGTGTCGCAAATTTGGCCAAAAGAAGACATTCTCCTCATATTATTCCATTTTGTAATTTCTCACTTCTACTGTTGTAAATGAGTTAATTCGGCACATTGGAATATGTCATGTTGATCTATATGGAGTGCTCTGTTATAGTCAGTAAACCAGATTATATAGGCCACCCTTAGTCATTTGAAAAATCTCCTGGATCCTATGCATTTATCCTTAACTAAAAATTCTATGCCGAGATGGATTAATTTGTCACTAGTGGCGCCCTTCAAATCTTTTAGTTTTCGATGATATTTATTTAGCTTTTTAAAGGTCTTCTAGGGTTGGGTACTAAAAAATACCACACCGATCTTATATAACAGGGTGATTTTCATTCTAAAGAAACAAGGAAATTTTGAAGGGTATCTTGGAAGACCAATTTAAACTTTAGAGTAGTGGAACCTCCACTTACGGTTTTGGAAAACGACCTGCAGACAACCATCAAACTTCCTCTTCTCTTCACCCTATCGATTTTCTACATCTCAATTGTAAAAGACCTTTTTTCTTCTCTTCTCCGATCCATCTCTCTCTCTCTCATTCCCCTGCAAGTTCGCTCAAGCCAATTTAGCTATCCTTCACTCCTAAAGATATGCTGATTTTATTCTTGAGCTCTGCATGATAAGTCCAATCTGCTGTTATTGATTGGTATAGTCAAATCTTGCGTTGATCATCGAATATGGACAGTCACTAAGCAATGCCCCACAACCAACTATAGACCTGGATATAATCATCCAGGCAGCCTGATTTCTAGGCTCCTGGATATTCAATCTCGGAGAAATCAGGTTGGGCCTGGATATAATCATCCAAGGCTAAACCGACGAGGGCATCATAAACTTTCTTCCCGGGTCCAAGGATGGACGACCGTCATCCCTCGTAATATATGTTTCGGCAGAGATTCGGCCACCACAATCTAGTTCTTACCTTCAAAAGAATCGCGCCTCTCCAATTCTATTCTGTGTCGTTTAGATTGGGTGCCGTTGCATCACGCGCCCATAGGCTCGACACAATTCCGCAACGAAGGACAGTTCGGTACTCTGCACGGGAGATTGAATCAACCTTCTTAGTCCCACTCGTAGATCTGTGATATCTTTAGCTTTTGGAGATAATATCAAAGACTATTGGGAAGGAATTTTTTATTTTATTTTATTTTTGCATCCACCGGCGAAGTCTGATGGAGTTGGAAGGACCAATATGGAAGCGAAAAGACTCAATCTGAAACCAAAGCAACCCTCTCTGGTTGTGATGTTCTTATTGGAATGGGCCAAGAACAAGTGGATTTACTAAACCAAAACAACAAACACCATTTATTGGATGCTAACGACTTTCTTTAGGAGTGATGTGAGATGATAAGGTAAAAGATGATCGTATATCGGCCCTCTTCCTTCCAATCATCAACATTGTCGTATCAGAGTCACATGGCAATCAAACAGCAGTGATCCCTCTGAAAATCATACGATCGAGGGTTATGAAAAGTGAACATCAATACAAAGTATTATTAATCGGCACCCTAGTCAGTGAATACAAACAAACGTGATCGAAGATTTCCAGTCAGGTAACAATTATCTCGCAATGATCTAAACTAGGTTTTAGCAGCCAATTTGCCCCTCTATTCAGTGTACAATAACTACAAGGAAAATTGAAAAAATTCAACAGAATAGCCACGTTTGCAACAGCTTTTCATCTTGCCTCAAGGTGCCGCAACACTGACTCGGCAAAATTCTGTTGCCTGAAAGTGCAAAACGGAGTTGTTCATGTTTATAAAAACAATCATGATCCAATGAAAGTTAACCCAAAAGCACCGGTAGACATTTATATTAGGCGCACGTGCAAGCACACATACAGAGATTTTTCTTTCTTTTTAATGTAACCATTAGTTCCATTATGAGAGAGACAAAGCATGACTTAGCTATTTGCTATTAAAACTATTGTATAATTATAGCTTAAACTATAGTATAGTCATTTATTTTAAATGGCTAAACCATACTCTAAATTACTCCCCCATATTCGTCAATCGTTGACCCAGGGAGTTTCCTTTACCCTAAAAACTGTAAAGCTCAGGGACTTTGCTTCTATATGATATTATCAAAAGCAGTTTTAGAAGTAAAAACGTAAGTAATCATACTGGCTCCTTAAACGGATTTATATCAACCCACTGAACCAACAATGAGTTCGCTTCTGTATCTTTTGAGTTATTACCGATAAAATTGACTAGATGTAAACTAATCCAGAACATAGTGCTTAAGAATTAATATTATATGCACATGCACATGCACATGCTCATGCTCGGTATTTTTATGTCAAAAACAATTTTCTCTAGTTAAGCAAGTGAAAGATCCTAAGCATAATTCAAAGAGCAAAACCGACCAACTTGGTGAAAATTCATCTAGCGGATCCGCAGAAACTGGCCTCTTCCCTCAACAGGATAGAAACTAGAAAAACTGTGTAAAAGATTCAAAAAGAGGACTCCAAAACTTTGAACCCACTCAAAGAAGTCAGCAGAAAACCTCGTACCAACTACAACATTCTAGTCAAAACCTTTTGAACAGGTTGGGTCCAGAGTTTTAAGACCGTGAACTAAATTTCCATATTTATTTTGTTACACTGTTAAGTTCGGTTGGTAAGAAATGGAAAAGCTGAAATTGAACTTCTATAGTGCTGCTTCAGTCCCCTTAATTTTTAACATGGTTGGGTGGGAAGTTTGGAGTTAAACCAGACAAACTTCTAGTTTGATAAACGGATCCCAAAAAATCTATTGCCAAGTTACACGTTTACTTAAGCTACATGATCTGACAAGAAACGTAAGAACCTTTTAACACTAAAATCACATGTAAGTAGGAAAATCGACAAATTATTACAACGGACTTGTGAAAAGAAGTTATAAGTCTGTAGGAATATTTATACAGTAACATGTATACACATGCAATACACATACGTATATATGCTTGCATAAATGATAATATGGTTGTGCCTGATAGATTGTCAATAGGTTATGAGAGAAAATGCAAAGTAAATGAAAGGCATACTTCCGTTCTGTATGCTTCGGGCTAGGACGAGAGTATTTCAAGTATCCATCCCATGGGACCTTCTTAAGACCTGCTCGAACTGAAATTATGTCCCTGACCCTGTACAATTGAGTAATTTGTCAGACAAAATATGAATCATGTTTCCAGAATATACTTATTAGCATTACAACGACAATTATCAAAGCATCTATTTCCAACAAGATGGCCTTCTTCCCGTTTCATCAAGAGCAAGAACAGCTATAATCCTGCCCTCAACTTACTGTGGAGTTGATATCCCTTACCGCATCACCTCCATAAAACCCACTTGCACAATCTTGTCCCTTCTTTTGCAATGCCACTCAAGTCTAGCACAAATTACCTTAAGGAATTTCTCAACACCCAGGGAATTTTTGAGATGCAACTTGATAAAAGGAAATTAGAAGACCGAATCTTTAGAGAAAATGCACATCTTTCCCTACTCAGGTTCACCTCAACATGGAACAAAACGCTGTCGCACCAGTATCAACAACATCATAGATACCCAAACTAACTCCTTATACCTAAAATTTCCCAGGAAACCGTTAGTTTTTATTAGCATGTTATCAAAACCCAAAATCCAGAAAAAAAAATCCCAACACATTACTCTCCTAAGAGGACAGTGTTATACCAAACCAACACACACTTTCCATTTTTATTTTTTTTCCTAACAATTCAGCTAAAAAAGCAACATAAAATCCAACAGTAAACCTATCATCTGCATTTGTACCCTCAAAGGAGAGAAATCATGACATAGGGATGTTATCAAGCAAACCATAAGAAGGCAAGGGCTCCCAATTGCTAATTTGCTACCTCGACCAGCTGGAAGAGCCACTATCCTACTTGTTTTTGGGTTAAGACCACTATTGCCTTGGACCCAAGCAATGGACAATTGGCCTTTGATACCACTAGTGTGGTGCCAATCGTCTTGGCTGTACCATCTTGATTATGTTCTTCCATAGCCATTGGCTGGTCAGCAGGGAGGTCAGGTGGCCAGAGGCAATTCACCATCTCATACATGAAGATTGCCATGTTGATATGGTGATTTCTGCAGCCTCTCCCCCAAGACAGGTGTCGTTCTTGTAATGCAAAATATGCTGATCATGCATAACGGTTGAGCCCGCTGGGGGGTCGATTTGGGGGTGGTGGGGTGCCTTGTACTTTGAGGTCAAGTAGGGAACAAGTGAAGGCAGAAGGCAGTGCATCACATTATTTGCAGGTTAGCAGGACTTAGACATGTCTACATTGAACTGCCTTGAAAAAATCATGGCTGTGCCCAACATCGAGAGAATCCTGAGTTCTAGACCAAATCTTAATGGGCCTTTATCACATCCAGCTTGCAGACCATGGCAAAGACATTTTTTCTTTTGGTACAGTAAATACCACAGTCAAGCAAACCCCTCGGACACGTTTACAGGAAAGTCACATCCACTTTTGGGAGAACTCATCCTCCATTGAGATGGATACCAATCTCAAACCTATGACATATGTGCAACAGGAGATGTGCTGTTTTCTGCCACCAAAGACCAGAAGGCCTTTTGGCCTCAGAGGCTCAGACGACCAAATTTCTTCAAGATGTTGAAAAAACACTAGATGAGACTCTCCACTGAATCCTGATGAAAGTTCGTAGTTGTATATAGACAGCATTTTGTCATTCTAAAAGAAATAACATAAAAAAGGCTTAAATTTGATGACAGAGGCATTGCATCAAATTTTGGGGCCTCCAATAACCTCCATTGTTACCTCTGTTTTTACTACTGTTATTGTTATCCTTATCATCATGTCAACTACAATCAAACAGAAGTTAGGGCTCTTAATATCAACTAGAGAAAATTTCAGTATATGTCACCTTTCTGCAAATTCAATTGGTGTCTCTTCAGGTCTTATATTCTGTGGTTCCAAGTACCAAACATCACAAACAACAGCCCATGATGTCATAAGCCGAACCAAATGCATTGTGAAAGATTGCCTGCGAAGTAAATGGCTCAATAAAATAAGACTTGGCAGAATGAGATAAATTCAACAAACTTTGTGTTTTATCATATTTCTCTAAGTAGGTAGTAGCTTGAAAAGATGAAATATGACTTAAGGTTAAGATGTTCGATGCAAAATGTTATTTGACAAGGACAGTCCATTTGTCTCAAGTATGTTGGACAAATATTTTGGACAATTTTGAATGTAATGAAGCTGTGGAGGAGAAGGGAGAACCAGCATTTGTAAGAATTTTGGTAAGATACAGTGCATCACGTAGATATATGTTCCCTCAAGCAAATATGTTTCTTTCAAAATATTTGGCTTGTCATCACTCTCTCTCTCTCTCTCTCTCTCTCTCTCTCTCTCTCTCTCTCTCTCTAGTGAGACTTTGGTGAACACTTCTGCAGTATATTATTTGTCTGAAATGCAAGTCATTTCTCCACTTTTCCTTCCATTCTGGAGTTCTGAATGAAGGGAATTAAATAGAAGAGGGAGGAATTTTAGTTTCACAATAAGTGAAAGAGATTATGGAGCTCAAAATCAAAGGAGAAGCAAAAGGTAATTTGAGCTGCTTGAAATAATAGACGAAAAGGAAAGAAAAAGGACTGAATGGAGAAATAAGAAAGCCTAGGTGTTTCCAGAACCAGTATTTTCAGAAAGAGCTTTTAGGAAAGAAGCAAGAATAAGAACTAAAGGAACAAGAGGACCAGTGCTAGATTAAGACTTGATGTAAAACCTGCTTTGATACTAGTTGAAAAGTAAGATTGACCTTAGACAGAAGGAGAAGAATCATCATGAGAAATTTGTTGTCAATGTCCAGCATGCAAACATATTTAGATTTGCATATCTCTGGATACAAGTGAAGATGGAAAGATGTAAACTTCGCTAATAAAAAAAATCAACAAAGATTGATTTTTTAGAAACCATATTGCTTTTCCTTTTACACTTTTACTCAGTGGAATGAATTTTCAGCCCTTCTGTTTTGGTGTCTCTAAATCTATGCATTTCAACCCTTATGAGTTGTTTCTCCTGAGAAAGAATTCATTTTCCAGGAAACACAAGAGAGGGTGGAACGCCAAGAGAGGCAATAGAAAATCATTTCCCTTTTACTTTGCCATTCCCTGGTCTACAGTTTACTCCAGTTCAATGTAATTATGTAACCCTAGATGCATTCTTCCCCTGTAACTTTACAAACTGATACATGTATCTTCACTAGTCTTGCTATTCTATCATACAATTGCACATCCATGATCCTGTTTCAGGTTGGACTTCAGATTCTGGCATCTATTATTTGTGTCTCACTAACAAGATCAAGATACCCAGCCGTTAATGTGTCTTACTCTGGGATAATGAACACATATGAATAACTAATGGTAGGAACAATGGGTTCAATCCAGCTTGCTTAGGCAAGATCAGCTAATTAATAGCGGATACCCTTCCACAAGGCAAGCAGAAGGAACAAAATGGATGCAGGGCAATCTCTGCTGCCTTCATAACTCCTTGCTGCTTAAAATTAAAATAGGCAAGCAATGTATACATTTGGCAAAGCACTAAAACTAAACATATGTAATGCGGAAAGGACGCTGTGGATGTTCTAGAGATTACTAACCAGTTGCCATTCAAAAAGAGCAGAAAAGAGATGACTAGCTCTTTAAGTGCAGAAAGTTTGTGTTATTTGACAGCTCCAAAAAATATTATCAAGGACCACAAACAGACACACTGAGTTGAAAACAGCCAGGTTAAGCATGGTATTTTCCTGGCAAATACTGTTCTGGAAACAGTAAAATAAGAAATTAAGACAGAATAAGAAAAGATGGTGATTGCAAAAATGGCAACAAAGTAACACATGGAAAACAAGATACTGCAAAACAAGCATTCTTTATCGTGGAACTTCTTACTTTCTACTATTCCAGAAAGCGTCAACAAAAATTTTGTTGTATTTGATTGCTATTGGGCAAACAGTGCAGCCAAGTTCGAAAGCACCCTGCAAAAAACACATGCAAGAACCAAAAATTAACTAACAAGAGTCAACCACAAAGGGCTTCTATACAAATGATAATCTCCAATGGTAAATCAGAGAGGACAGTCAGATCTTTACGGTAAAAACAGCTCTTGACAGCCAAAAAATAGTTCCAACACCAGAAAGATCACTAGATCCTAGAGAGCAAAAAGACAGTGCACGAAACAATCAAAATAGATGGCAATAGTTAAATCCAACACCCCAAATCCCCAAGAAGTTGACGTAGAAAGGGAACAGTTCATGTAGGAGAAAGAAAAAATTAAACAAATGATGTATTTCCCAAAAGTCAAGAATGTGCATGACTTAGCAGAAGACGAAGAGAGAACACCCAAAGAATAATCTATCCAAGTTGGCAAACCAAATATGTTTATATGGATGCCAAAGTCAAATTAAAGGTCAACTAACTCCATGTCAAGACCAGTTAAATGAGCAACAGCAGTCATTGAACGTTTCAGGATTCAAAAGATATGGAAAATTTGATGATTCTGATCTCCACCAATATTGATAATATTGCAAATTGAATGGTAAATAACAATGTCTGGGTCATAGCACAAGACTTTCAATTTTCACATTTCAATGAAACAGGGCAGTGCATATAAAGACTTAAATTTCAAATTGGATGTCTGCAGTACGGATGAGCTATCATTAACAGGGTATGTCAATATAGATCTTTGCTCACAGGTAGATTTATATCCGAGAACCACAACACTCTGCAGCCATATACTAATGCAATTATTTTTGTTTATCAGCTAAAGCATTCCCATGAATAACTTAGAAGGTTAAGAAGGGGAGTCTTGGAGCAATGGTCGATCTATTGTCATATGACCTTGAGGTCACATGTTCAAGACGTGGAAACAGCCTCTTGCAAAATGCAAGGTAAGGCTGCATACGACAGACCCTTATGATCCACCCCTTCTGTGGATTCCACATGTGGGAGCTTTGTGCACTGGGCTGTCTGATACACACACACGCATGTGTGTGTGTCAAATAAAACTTACCTTTTTAAACATGACTGTGTAGTGGTTATTTACACAGGTTCCCTCTGGAAATATAAGAAGAGGATTGTTGTCCGTTCCTTGAACATGTTCTCTTATTCTGCAAATTAGAAGGTCAAATTAGTGATATGTGAAAACTATGCGTTCTACCTTTCGGAGGAACGAAACAGAAAGCTTACTTTCTCGCAACAATTTCACGATCCTTTGCCTCGGTTCGATTGAACCAAATACAACCTACACTCTCCAAAATAGTGCTCTGTAGAAGTCCTACATCACAGACAACCAATAAAAAAAAAATGAAAAACCATATGAAGAAATTGAATGACAACCATGAGAGGATCAACTGATGAAAGAAGAAATTGATATTCAAAATATAAAAACACAAAGAAACCTTACCAACCCATCCAGGATGCTTCTGCATAATTACAGCAAATGCTGTCATCTGTTCTAAAATGATGAAATCAATCATAGAAGTATGGTTTGCTACAAACACCTGATCAATTGACCAAAGAGAAGCTTAGTCATAAAAAAGTCACTACTACTTACAGAATACAAGGACACTAGGAAAAAACTTTGCATAGAGAGGATATTATGATGAATAGACTTCCTACCTGCTTAGGGCGGATGCTGGGCCGTGGGCCATGGTACTTGACAACACCAGTCCAAGAAGCAACAAAGACACTGCACATTAGCTCTACCAATTTTCTCTGAAGAGAAACCGATATAACATGGAAATATTGTCACATGTTTGCCTGAAAATCTAAACAGAAAATCTTAGAAATGTCAAGGAAAAAAGTAATTAATACAATGAAGAATCATTTTTCTGCACATAGTATTTTCAGGATGTACTAGTTTGAGAAATGGTACTTCAATGATCAAATCCATTGGACACAACAACAGCAAGAACTTTATGTACTTTATGGCATCAATACCAGCAGTTCACTTGGATTTGATGATTCTGAATATATTATTTAGCTTCTTTTCATCTTCAACTGTTGTTTGTAATTCAACCTGATCAGTTATCCAAATAACCTTCTTTTTGCCAGACTTGCATGCCAGGTAGATACTTAAGCCTTTTGTACTTGAAATATCTACAAAAACTGTATGACCTCCTCCCAGCTACTTCAGCATTCCATCTTACACACTATCCTCACAGAGGGAAAAAAAAAATGGAAAAGGGAAAAATCAACTGCCACCTTACAAGACATAATTTCATGGAGCACTTTGTCACTACATCCCAGTTTCTTTGGCATGCATTGCATAAAGTTGTAGGTTTGCGTATCTAGAGTCTAGACGTTGTCTTCCACATCTACTTTGACAGAAACAAAATATTCTTCATTTGGTTATTATGGGCTGAAACTAAAACTAACACAAATGTACAACTAACACATCTCAAGGAGACAAGGCACCAATGTCTGCACAAACTTGAAACAGACAACAAAATGCAACTTTATTTTCCACCTCCACTTACCATGCTCTCTCAAGAAGAAATGTACAGGAAGAAAGGACATGGGAGATATTATCACACATTTTACATAAAATACATAAAGGGCAGCCCCGGTGCATGAAGCTCCCGCCTATGCGGGGTCCAGGGCAGGGGCGGACCACAAGGGCCTATCGTAGACAGCCTTACCTTGCATTTTGCAAGAGGCTGATTCCACACCTTGAACCCGTGACCTCAAGGTCACATGACGACAACTTTTGCCGTTGCGCCAAGGCTCCCTATTACATCAAATGAGGCTAAAGAAGGAAGGTTTGGCAAGTATTATACAAGAAGAAGTAAAGACAAAGAATAAACAGAATTCAGTAAATCTGTTACATTAGTTAGAGGCAGTTACATCTGTTTAGATATGTCAAAAAAACAGTTATGGAAAGGGAGATAAGAGGAGAGGAAGAGGAGGAAAGAGGGGAGGATGATTGAAGGATTGAGTGGAGGTTCTAGCTCCTCGAAAGCTAGAGAATTGTAATCATAGAACCTTGTATACAGAACAGTGTAATCATAGAATCTTGTATACAGCAGAACCTATAGAGTTCTGCATTCTTTCTTTCTGAGTGGAATTGAAATTCTGTATTCTAATCTTTTGGAATTTGAATTCGATTGAAGTTTCTATCACTCCCCTTCTTACAAAAAATACATGAGAACATCAAATGCGCTCAGAAGGTGAAAGCACCATATCTTCACAAAGCAGAAAGAGGCTAGAAAGTTTTACCTCTATTTTTCGCCTCCACTTATCATGCCCTCTCAAAAGGCAATGCACAGGAATGAAGGTTGCAAGGAATACTATCCATCCTATTGTCAAGATGATGACCCTGCAAAAAGAAAGAACATGATTGCATAGATATTAACACTAATAAAGCTCATTAATGCATTTTAACCCAGGTAACTCTATTTCAAGATACCCATAAAGTAGAACTGAAAAACAGAGATTTTCAAGGGGATAAAGTAGAAAACTGATAAACAAACAAATTTCCAAGGAGCATTTTTGATAACTGAGAAAAGTAAACAAAGGAGAGTTATCTATGACAAACTATTAAGAGTTTGTAGTTGTTTTCTCCTTAGTTTTTATTTTTCAAATGAAAACTAACAGAGAAATCAATTAACAATAGTTATATTTTTGTAAAGGCTCTAGGAATACTTCTATATTGGTCAAAGGGAACTAGGTCACAATCCAGTCATTGCCACATCATGGAGGACATAGCTCAAGCCCACTAGGGAATTACCACAAACAATGCAAGTTTTACAAGAAGGCCAGCTAAACAAGCTGAGGTCAATAATGCCTCACAATGGAAATGTTTCCTTTCGACGTGCTGATACACAGCCAGTCTTCTGCATCAATTTGGAAAAAAGCAATCTAACTTTAGAAATAATGTAGAATCAAGGGTTCAATTCCTTAAAAGGGGGTTATTTATCATGTTTTAGCTCCAAATGAGTATTATAGTAAACTTTTCAGCAATTCTTCAAAAAAAAAAAAAAAGCACTTTTCTTTTTATGGCATGTTTCACATAGATCTCTATATGCATAGTTTTTTAGAATAAATCAACAAAAATCAGAATGTATTCCCAAAAAATCTTAGGATGCATGCTATAAAATGCAAAGAAAAATTTATAGTCCCAATAGGTGTACACGCCTTGAGCCGAAGAAGAAGTCCACACCCTTCCCTTTTCATGCATGAAATTTTTTTTGTAGATCTTAGCTATTCATCATATTCTTCATAGCAAAAATAAGCAATGCAATGCATTTTGAGTATCTTAACTACTTGTTTTGTGTCTTAAAAAAAATTAACGAAAATGAAAGTTTAGTATTCTTGTATCATGAAAACATAGGCTAAAAGAATCCAATGAATATGAAATTGATTTCTAGTTTATCTAGATCATTCCAAATATGGTGAATGGCTTAGATCTATGAACAAACCTTCCCCACTGTTGAAAAAAGGGCATGGACTTCTCTCTCAAAGCATATACACTTACCAAGACTCAAAAAATTAATATTAAGAAATATTTAATGCCATGCTTTTATTAACTTATCTTCCCCTTTACAAAACAAGTAAATAGATAAATAAATAAAAACCCACGTAGGAGAAATGTACAACTTTCCAGTAGAAACTACAAAGAAGGAGAAACAATGTCACATGACAAAGGTGGCTGTCCTTATAACCTAAAAATATGCTAGAATTTTAAGTCTAGAAGAAGTCAATTACTAAGGGGTCAAACCTCAAGAATTCCATTTGTAGCAGCAACTATCCATTAGAACTAGGCAGTAGATCATAAAACAGAACTTAGAGCATCAAATGTTAATATCATGTATTAACTGGACCAACAAAATAGTGGGCAACACATTTGAAACTTATGTGCATTTCCTAACAGTTTATCATCGTCATCATCAAAGCCTTATTCCAATTAGGGGTCGGCTACACAAATCTTGTTCCTCCATTCACCTATATTAAGTGTCATTGTTTCATTAAGTCCAAGAGTTTTTAAATCTTTTGTCATTTTGGGCCTTCCCCTTGCTTTTTTAGATCCTTCGACCTAGATCAACTCACTCCTTCTAACCGTTGCTGTTTCCAATCTCCATTGAACATGTCCAAACCATCTAAGTCCAATCTTTTATCATCTTGTTACCTATTGGTGCTACTCATAAGTTTCCTCTAATAGTTTCATTTTTAATTCTATCCTTTCTTGTCTACTATGCATCCATCTCAACATAATCATCTCGGCTACGCTCATCCTATGTATATGTTGTTCCTTAACTGCCCAAGACTAATCCATAGAGCATACCAGCCTTACAGCCATCCTATAGATTTTTTCATTTTTGTTTTGAGTGGCACCCGCCGACCACACAAACTCTAAAGGCAAATATCCATTTGTTTCAACCCTCCTGGATTCTTTGGCTAACGTCCCTCTCAATCTCTCTAACTCTGGTGAATTATTGATCCCAAATATTGAAAGTGATCCTTTTGGGGTACTTGGTACAAGTGCTTCTCTCCCTTTCCTCTCCTTGTTAAAATTGTATTCCATATACTCTTAGTTTAGCTAATTTTAAATCCTTTAAACTCTATAGCATCTCTCCACAACTCAAGCTTCATTATCAATCAAAACTATGCCATTCGTGAATAACATGCAACATGGAATCTCCTCTAACAAATGTTTTGTTAACTCATTTATAACCAATGTGAAGAGGTATGAGCTCAATGCCGATCCTTAGTGCAATCTTATGGTGATGGAAAAAACCATCGGTCACTTTGCTAGTGGTTTTAACATTTGTTAGCACTCCCTCATACATATCCTTCATTATATCTATGTATCCTTGTGAAACGCCTTTCACCTACCTATATTAACTCTTTAAGAACCCTATCATAAGCTTTTCCTAAGTCAATAAAGGCCATGTGGAAGTCCTTCCTCCTCTCCCTATATTTTTCCATCAATTGTCTGAGGAAAATAGCTTCCATGATAGGCCTCCCAGGCATGAAACCAAAATGGTATTTCGATACACTTGTCCCATGTCATAGCCTCTTCTAAATCACTAAATCCCAAAGTTTCATAGTATGGCTCATAAATTTGATCCCACAATAATTAGTGTAACTTTGTGTGTCTCCTTATTCTTATAGATTGTTCTTATAGATTGGTATGAGAAAGCTTTTCCTCCATTCATCATAGTTGTGCTCAGCAAAATTTTTTCCAAAATGTGAGTCATACCCACTATGATTGACATGCCAAGCGAAATGTTTAATCCATTCTAGGAAGGTAAACAAGAATGCACCTCATTTCACAGGACTATTCATTAAAAAGATCCTCTTTCATTGTGAAAGCATTCTACCTTTTTACTTATTGTTTATAGTAGTTAATACCACACAATGATACATGTTAGTTATGCTTTTGCCAGTGGCTTAGGAACTAGGAGAAACAGAGCAGGTAGCAAGAGAAAAGCATCACATTGATGTTCAAGTGACAGTGTTTTAAATTCAAAATGCAGTTCAAGGATTAAAGATTGGATAATCATTAGCATAAACTAACTAAAAATAAATTTTGCTTTGGAGAACATACCAAATTAGTAAATGCTAGAAGAGGCTCTCACCTTGCTGGGAAAAGAATCAAATATCTAACTACAACCCCTAAGCACCACAGTGGAAACAAATATACATTCCAGTTCCACGGTTCTGGAGGATTTGATTTGAAGCAACGCGTGAAAGAATCCTGTAGATGCAGTATGGTAATATCTCAGAGATAATAACAGAAAAGAAAAACAAAAACCTGAAACAGTTAAGAGGTCAGCGTAAAACATTTTAACAGTAATAACAAATACTGGTATTATTATGAACATAGCCAAAAGAGTAAACATCAATAAACCCAGCATATCCAGATCAAAGGACCCAAGAATTTGGACTGAAAAAGCACAATGATACAATCTAGATCAAGGATGACATTCAACATCAAAGGACGAATGAATATGCACTGAAGAGGGATGGTGGCACAACCTAGATGAAGTACAATACATTACAAATGGTCAGACTAAATGATGATTTTATCTTGTGAAAAAATGCAGAAAAAAATTCAGAACGAGAGAGCTATTTTTGCTAAGCCATGAGAATCTTGCTGCAAAAAAAAATTCAGAATTATCCAAGCCCTTACAGCCATGAATGATCCATGTTAAGGAGAACAAGCATGTTATTCTCCCCAGATTTTCACTCTTGTCATAATATGTACCTCTGAATTAAAGGTGACAAGATAGAAAAACAGCAGTCACTTGAAGGATATCTGATATATGATAAAATGTTCACTAATTCCTCCAGTTTAATCATTCCATGAGGGGGAAATGAAACATAAGACACTATTCCTTACTCTTAAATGCATCAGTAATTCCTGATCTCTTTGGGTTACACATAAATACTAATATATGACTAAGTCCAATGATGCAAGTTCAGTCATGGTGGTCCTTGGCCTTCTTGGATTGCAGAAATCAACTGACATCAATTCAATGACCAATAATATAGATTTCTCATGTTACAAAAGATTATGAGATGATATTAACACCAAGTGGCACAGATAGTGATGAATCAATTGGCTGCATCTAACTTGTTTCCATTCCAGTGATTAACAACAAGGCTGAGCTACTCCTAGGGCATGTTGTTCTCAGAAACCTTTTATCAATACATTATGCAACAACTTTTGATGATATGGTAATTCAGCAAGCACAAATTATCTAACAGACTAAAATTACAAGCAGACTAATATTAGCACCAAATATTAAGTCCACAAAGACAACTTTCTACTATCCATTAGTTGTCTTCAGTACTAAGGAAGCATCTTAAAGGAAAACGATAAACTCCAAAAGGAATTTCCATATTTTAATCTCAATCACTCAAGAAGTCACAACTAATTAGAAACATTCCTATGCACTAACACTTGTAAGCAGAAGAATTCACGACAGAACATAAAACATGAAAAGAAAGGCAAAAATCAACCATATATTACTGAAGATTGACCTCCTAAAATGACAATAAACTTTATCTAGAATCACACTTTTTGCCACAGTTTCATTAATTGAAAGAAATCACACACACACACACACACACACACACACACACAAGAAGTCACAACTAATTAGAAACATTCCTATGCACTAACACTTGTAAGCAGAAGAATTCACGACAGAACATAAAACATGAAAAGAAAGGCGAAAATCAACCATATATTACTGAAGATTAACCTCCTAAAATGACAATAAACTTTATATAACACTTATTGCCACAGTTTCATTAATTGAAAGAAATCACAGAGAGAGAGAGAGAGAGAGAGAGAGAGAGAGAGAGAGAGAGAGAGAGAGAGAGAGAGAGAGAGAGAGAGAGAGAGAGAGAGAGAGAGAGACGTTTTTATATAAAAACATTCAATTTCCTACGCTTGAGTCCTCGTTCTGGACTAGTAACAGGACGGTTACCAATAATTGACTCTATCAAACAACATATAACCATAAAACAAACCCTAGAAATTCAAAACCCGGAAAATTGAAGAAACAAGTGAGCAGAAACTTACATCGACTATCGCTCCAGCAGCCTCAGTTAATGCAGGAGAAATATCGAGCAAATCACATCTAATCACAGAACAACCAAACGATAATCAATTTCTAAAGCAGAAATCATTCTTCTGCAAACCAGAAACAAGAAACAGAACACCAAATGCAGAAGAAAATTCACAGAAGAAGCTTCTCGTGAGGTTCTTGGATTGACTCAGTTAGGTATTCTTCGATGTTGGGACGATCCAAATCAATCTCCGCACTTGAAGAACGGAGCTGAGTCATCCCGAGCGAGTTGAGAGAATTTTTCTTTCCTTTTTCTCTGTGCAGAATTCCCCACTTTTTCTTCTTTCTTTCAGCTTCCCCGTATTTGTATATGGTATCCGTTTTCCCGCAAATGGAATCGGTACGGACACGTTTCGGATTTGTATTTCCCTGGTCCCACGTGCGTACTGTCACCGCAATTTATTTGTACTGACTGTTTGAAGATGAGGTACAGTTTACGAATCTGGCATTGGACGTCTGCGCATGTAGTTTAGTGTAGGATCTACAACCTTGTAAATTACTTGTGGGGCCCAGATATTCATAATTTGCACAATCTAGTAGCTTGTAGTTTGATAGGCGAGAGCTCAAAGGAAGTCGAGCACCAGCACCGTAGGAGACTGAGACCCCCATGTGCTTGATCTAAACGGTTCACCGGATTTCTCTTACATTGATATCTAGTTGATAAAAATTACATATCCTGTCCCTGAAAGTATTGATTGTTAAATTTTTATTTTCTTTAATCAACATACCTCAATAGGCTTTGTTCTTTCTTTTGTATCTAATAAAATTGTCCCCCTTGAGGAGACAAATAAAGAAAAGGAGAGAACTGATTTTGGATGCCATAATTGTGTAATTGTATGATTTAAAGTATTAGATCCCACTTAGGGCCAGAGCCAAGATTTTGTATCACACAAGGTAAACTTTTTTATTATTAACTATATTTATAATTGTTCAAATCTCTCATTTCTTTTTTTCTATTTTGAAATCCCCCAACAATAAAAAAGTTATAATTTGTTGAAATCTCTCTTTTCTTTTTCTATTTTGAAAATCTCCCAACAATAAAAGAGTCATTACCTAGTAGATCTCTGGTGCCCTGTGACGTATAAAATTTCTTAAACCAAGCCAAATTAATATGTTCATATACTTATCTTATTTTTTTTAGAGGAGTTGTGACCATATGGCTGTGTAGAACTCTTAGGTAAATATGATCTTCTTACTTTATCTCGAATATTAAGACAATACTCTAAACTTGAAGGTCATAATTCAGGATTTTAAAGAAGGTTTATTGAGTTAATCTTAGGATAATTATACGTTGAGCAATGTCCTTCTTGTTCTTGATTAATCATTGTCTTAAGGAGTAAAAGGAGGTAACTCTAATCTTAACTTTCTTATATAGACTCGTTCATAATTGACTCAAATACAATCAATTAAATAAACTCATTATACAAGTGAACTCATATATAGAATTCGGAGAATGGAATTTCAACACATGGATAGAACCAACTAGAATCCACATAATTATTTAACACATAGATAAGAATTTTAAATAGATAAAGATAAGTGAATACTACAAAACCCTAATTTGCAATTTTATTAAGAAAATAATAGATAAAAAAACTGAACAAATCTATCTTGAAACAAAAACCATATTCACAAATATGTTAAAAAGAGCAACAATCACATTAACTTGCCAATAAAAATCTAGTGCAATAGGTTGTAGACAACTAGACATCTTCCCCTAATATATTTGGTCAACATACAAGCTTAGACATGCACCATATCAATTCTTTGTAATTCACCTTTTGCTGCAGCATATGGAGCTTTCATGTGGTGCCTCCTCATTTCTCTAAGTAGTAACATGTACATATTAATTTCACCATCAGTTGATCCAAACTGTTAATATGCTATTCCTATGCAACTTAGATAAGACATGTATTAAAGATCTTCCTCACAAGATATCCTCTTTCCACTTTTCTATCTGGGTGTCAAAAGGATGTTAAAAAATTAACAGAAATAAAATATTGCTGAATAGAAGGGTTTAGTGGTGTTGATTAATGACTAAGCCATCAAGCACTATTTTTAGCGTGATAGGATCCATTAAATGTAAGGTTTGGATCATTAGATTTGTGGTCCCCATCACTTTTTGTCACACATGAGTCCATAGTAATCATATTATACCATTTGTTATAATTAAGATTCAAATGGCTGTCATAATCAAGATGCCCAGGGGAGCATGATAGCCAATGTGTAACAACCCTCAAATTCAAGTCCTTTTTTGTATATTATATTATATTTTAACTAAGATGAAAATTAGGAATTGCATTCTGTAAAAATTGGATTTCCATAAAAGTGACCCCTTGAAAACTCAAATTTTGGCTTGAAACTGTAAAAAATAGAATGTACACATCGATATGATTCAAACGACACTAATTTTGTGCAAAATAGAGGTTAAGTTGGAAAATTTTAATTTTTTACTAATTTACAAGGGGCCAAAATTGATAACGGCATCCTCCTACTTTGTCTTTTTGTGGGCCGCAGTGTTGAAAACAAGATAAAATGAGGGGGGTGGGGGAGTTGTGCGCTGGAAAGGGAAATGCCTTGAGGACTTGCAACACCCCCCAGTCCGATCTCCCTTTTTGTCGGCACTGGTCGCGTAGGCCTACATGATTCCCCTTGTTCCTCTTCTCGGACAGGCACAACCTGAGAGGTAGGCCAAGCCAATCCCTTCTTCCTCTCAATTTGTTTCCCCTCTTCTGCCTCCACTATTGGGCGGCATAGCCTGATCAGCACGCTTGCCCAGCACCATTCCTCTTCTCCTTCCCCTCTTTCTTCCTTTCTTCACAGGCAATGATTATGAGGCTAGTGCACCTACTTTCTTCTCAGGGCAGAGATGCACCTGATCTCTTGTAAGAACTTTAAAAGAAAACAAAAACCACTTAAAAAAATAGAGGGGGCCGTAATTGATACAGACACCCCCACCCACTTAAAGAAAAAAAAGAACAGACCGTTATAGAGGGGGCCGTAATTGATACAGACACCCCCACCCACTTAAAGAAAAAAAAAAGAACAGACCGTTAGGTCTGTTCTCCACGCTATTGAGAGAGGGAGAAGAAAAGAGGAAGAGAGAGTGGGGGAGAAGAAAAGAGGAGAAAGGAGGGGAGGAAACTACCCATCCTCCACCCTCCATTTCTCCCATCAACTAAGGGAGGAGGAGATCGATGGTGGAGAAAAGTTGACGGTTGCTGGAAAAGACAGAGTGAACGGCGTCATTGATCAACAATCGGTGCCATTCATTGTCTTCCCCTCGCTACCACGAGAAAAAGCCCTATAGTTGCTCGTTGATTTAGCAAGTTTTGGTAGGAGAAAAAGGGGAAAAACAGTACCCACAGCGGGATTTGCCGGTGACGGAAAAATCAACGGCAATCTCGTTCTTCGGTGACGATTGGAGGTTGAAGACACTCCTTAAGGGTAAGATCTAGGATACCTATCTCTTGAATCTTAGTAGTTTGCAAAATTTATGCATTTTTAACCTAGATCTATAATTAGGGATGATCCAACTGTCCAATGCCTAATCTAAGGGTAGGGATGAAAAACTAAAGACTTGATGTAGTTTAAATCACACTAGATTGACAGATCTAGGCAGAAAATCGATCGGACAATCTCGGCCGTCCGATCGGGTATTGTTTGCATAGTAAGTCCTTGATGTCTGATTGATGATCAGACATCACCGATGAATCTTAAGACCTTAAATTAGCTAGGATATGACAAAAATTGGGAATGGATGGATGAACTAGCTATCTTGATTTGGAAATGTGTAAATTTACTTGAAATTATGAACATATGGATTTGTATTGACAATGAATTCAAAATTTGATTTGGTTAGGTGATCGATAAGTGATTAAAGGAAGGATATAACAAATTTGTGGAGCACAAAAAGGGAGGTAGGTAGTTTGGATATTAATATGCTTGGAATTTACTTGAAACTTGAGATTTTGATCTTTTTAGTTTATGCAGCTATCAAAAGGGTATATTCATGCAATCTATTTAAAATGTCAGGTTTACTTTACTATCAAATTGGAAAAAAAAAAAAACAATGCATGAAATTATATGGTTTTATCAGTTTTATAGGCATGAGATGCTGCCTAGTATTATTATATTATGACGGACATATTGGGGCTGGTGGACTCCGTGCTAGGAAGATTGAGGACTGGTCATCCTCTTTCTTCTGAAATTATATATGTATGGTGGATACCTGGCCAGAGGGGCCTAATGCAAGCTCATGTCATCATTGACAGGTCATGGCTTGTGTGTTGTGTTTTCCATGAACACGGTGTAAAGGAGTCTATCTGTTTGGTATCAGCGTGATAGCCACGGACTTGATTGGTTCTTGTCCGTCGCACAAAGGTTCCATTATTTTTGGGTTTATATGTATATTGCGCAATAGCGCAGGTGCAGGGCACCATGGTATTTCAGGTCAATAATGAGTACTCATGACCAACGGCAGGTGGCCGAATTTGAGTAGTTTTATACTCGTAAAATCTTGATGAGATTTAGAGTATGTGTGTGTGTGTGTATATATATGGGTATGTGTATACACTGGTTGAAATAATCTTTATTTACATTTAAGCATTTCCTAGTTTAAATGCATTTCTCTATTGGTTTTGAGGCATGCGAAGAGTCGTGACTATCTTCCAAATCATCTAAATGTTTTACTAAGGTTATTATTATTATTTAGAAACAATAAGCATGGATGTTAAATTGACGATTCAAACTGATTGGACATGAAAACTATTTGAAATGGCATGGTATGAATTTCGGAATATATTATACTACTTATTTGGCATCAAATGACACAAAATTTCACAAAGTATGATAAATTGTTCCTTTTAAAGTTAGAACTGCATAAACTTGTGTGTTGATGATGAAACTACCTACACAAGCGAAGGCTTGCTGAGATATTGTACTTGTTTATAATATCTTAGGTTCGAAGGACTACAGCAAAGGGAAAGGCACATAGTTTTGACTTGGAAGCTATAAGGAAGCTATTTTGAGTAAAGGTGAGGTATAGGTAAAGATTTCTAAAGGTTTTTACAACTCTTATGTAATAAAAATTATTTCATGACTATTAGAAATGGACATGTGAATGTGTATTCATTACTATTTGACACGAATGGCTATGACTGGAGTGATCCTGAGTATACAGGTCAATTACCTAGCCTTTTTAGCATTACCAAAATGTTTTATTATTTAAATTAAACGAAAATGTGTATGTTGGTATTTGGAGGGAGACAGAGTCTCTATCATGGATATTTATATGTACATGATGATTATCAGGTGTCGAATTGTATGCGTTAAATGCACAAGTTCCGAAATACATGGGAGACTGCCAAATTTTTGGTAGGAATGTGATGTTCATTCCTCTGAAAATCATTGTTTTTGAATAGTTTTATAAAAGTATTGGGGCCCCACAAAGCAAAAGATTTATGAAAAAGTGTTATAAAAACCCGGGATGTCACAGCTTGCCAAGTTTTCCTCTAGCACCGCTAGCTTGACAAACCAGTGAGCACAAGTCAGCCACAAGAGTAGCTCGTCTTCTCCTACCTTTTTTCTGTCTCTGACAAAGCCTGACCCGCTTGAGCAAGCTGACCACACCACCTGTTCTCCCTCCCCCCACTTGTCTTCCTCTGTGGCTGGGCATTGAGCAGTGACCATACCAGAGCCACCACGACCCATTGTCCCTCACTCCCTGTTTCTCCCTCCTCTTTGTTGGGTTCAGGCAGTGAACAACTCATTAGTCATCACCCATTGTCGCCCCCATGTTTCCCTTTCCTCTAGCAAGTTAGGTCAGGCAAACTCACTATGTCACTGACTCCCGACTTGTCTTAGTGAGCTGAGTTGACACAATGGGCCCCACTACCCTCTTAAGCTTTGATCCCTTATTCTGCCCAATTCAAGATGGATCTCGAAGATCCGAGATGATCATCGTGATCCTTGCAACACGAGAAACATATCTATCTTCACGTTCATTGATCAAAAAAGATTTGGCCATTAGTCATGATTAGACCATTGATCGGATGTCAAATCAACTGATCTATGACTATTTAACCTTACTTTATGATCTGAATAGTCCATTGTTATCCTCATGGTATGTAAATCAAGATCCATATTAGAGATCTTTGATCTGGAGCATTTTGAGGATATCTAATCGATCTTGATCAACAGCTAAGATCAATCAAGGTATATAGATATTAAATTAGATTGAATTTGATTATCCATACTAATCAAATCATTTATTGAGATTGTTTAAATAAAATTACTAATTTATTCTTTGATTTGGGATGATAAATTGGACAATCATGGCTAGATCATTACAAATAGTGTTGATCAAGTGCTTTTGAGACTATAAATTGATGATTTGAGAACACAGACAGCTGGATATCTTTTAGATTTACTTACATAAGATATGATTATTATTATCTTAACTAGTTAATTTTATTAATTTAAGGAGGATTAGCAAAAATTGCATATGATTTGCATATAATTGTGTTGATTAGTTGATTAAACTATAAATTACCTAAAAATGACCTAATCTGAGCATGATAGCTTTAGAATACATTATGAGATGATTAAAAAAGGAACCTAATAGTTATTGGTAAGCCCATTTTAGCATAATTTTGATTATCAACCAACTAAGGCATGCCCAACTTAAGATCCAATGGCCATGAACCATTGGATCACCCCCCAGTTCGATCTCCCTTTTTGCCGGCACTGGCTGCGTAAGCCTGCACGATTCCCCCTATTCCTCTTCTCGGACAGGCGTAGCCTGAGAGGTAGGCTAAGCTAATCCCTTCTCCCTCTCAGTTTGTTTCCCCTCTTCTGCCTCCACCATTGGTCGGCATAGCCTGATCAACACACTTGCCTGGCACCATTCCTCTTCTCCTTCCCCTCTTTCTTCCTTTCTTCACAAGCAACGATTAGCAGGCTAGTGCACCTACTTTCTTCTCAGAGCAGAGATGCACCTGATCTCTTTGCTTGCCAAGTTTTCCTCTAGCATAGCTAGCTTGACAAGCTGGTGAGCACAAGTCAGCCACAAGAGTAGCCCGTCTTCTCCTGCCTTTTTTCTGTCTCCGACAAAGCCTAACCCGCTTGAGCAGGCTAACGGCACCACCTGTTCTCCCTCCCCCCACATGTCTTCCTCTATGGTTGGGCATCGGGCAGTGACCATACCAGAGCCACCATGGGCCATTGTCCCTCACTCCCTATTTCTCCCTCCTCTTTGTCTGGTTCAGGCTGTGAACAACTCATTAATCATCGCCCATCGTTGCCCCCATGTTTCCCTTTCCTCTAGTAAGTTAGGTCAGCCAGACTCACTATGTCACTCGCTCCTGACTTGTCTTAGTGAGCTAAGTTGACACAATGGGCCCCACTACCCCCTTAAGCTTTGATCCCTTATTCTGCCCAATTCAAGATGGATCTCGAAGATCCGAGATGATCATCATGATCCTTGCAACATGAGAAACATATCTATCTTCACGTTCATTGATTGAAAAAGATTTGGCCATTTGTCATGATTAGACCATTGATCATATGTCAAATCATTTGATTTATGACTATTTAACGTTACTTTATGATCTGAATAGTCCATTGTTATCTTTATGGTATGTAAATCAAGACCATATTAGAGATCTTCGATCTGGAGCATTTTGAAGATATCTAATCGATCTTGATCAACGAAAAGATCAATTAAGGTATATAGATATTAAATTAGATTGAATTTGACTATCCATACTATTCAAATAATTTATTGAGATTGCTTAATTAAAATATCTAATTTATTCTGTGATTTGGGATGATCAATTGGATGATCGTGGCTAGATAATTACAAATAGTGTTGATTGAGTACTTTTGAGACTATGAATTGACGATTCAAGAACACAAACAGCTGGATGTATTTTAGATTGACTTGCATAAGATATGATTATTATTATTATCTCAACTAGTTAATTTTATTAATTTAAGGATGATTAACAAAAATTGCATATGATTTGAGTATAATTGTGCCGATTAATTGATTAAACTATAAATTACCTGAAATTGACCTAATATGAGTATGATAACTCTATAATACATTATGAGATGATTAAAAAAGGAACCTAACAGTTATTGGTGGGCCTATTATAGCATAATGTTGATTATCAACCAACTAAGGCAAGCCTAGCTTAAGATCCAATGGCCATGAACCATTGGATCATATTGAAGCATAATAAATTAATATTTGAAAATATTATAACTAAGAATCGAACTTAAATAGATAAATTGGATTCTAACTTAGTCCTAGATGTGATATGTATCCAGGAAATGGGATTGAGGTGAACTAATTAGAGTGGAGTCCAATTGTGATTTGAGAGATGTAGACAAGTGATTTTTATCTGAGGTGGGTGATAATAATATATAATGGGTCTGCTTTTATTTTAAAATTATAAATTTTTATCACATCAGCTCAGTATTTATGCATGAATGCACATATATATTATTATACTGTGATTCTTGTTGAAATATTATCTTATTTGTGACTGATGCATTATGCATGATTTCATTGATTATTATTGTTCTATTGACATATAATTTGACTATGATAAGTCATATTTTATACGCGATATTGAAAATACATGATTTTGACACTATTTCATGACTATAAAGTCATTAAATGGCTATTTGATTATATTGCATATTGAGGTGAGTGGATGTCTTGCTTTATTACTTGTGTTATCATGGACTTGGTAGAAGAAACTTGATGGCTGGTTTTTTAGAGGCTAAACCCAGGATGAGAAGTAGTACCTTGGCATGGTGAGCCACAAGTGCCCCTAATTTTTATTTGGAGCCTTGGTGGCTGGTCCTTGAGAGGCTAACCATAGGATGAGGGCAGTGCCTTAGGACGGTAAGCCATAAGTGCTCCTGGTTTTTATTATTTCACTAGAGGAATATTGAATATCTATTTTATCAACCATGAGATGTGTGATTTTTGTGTTTTGTGGCAATCAATTGACTTGAGAGTTTCTTAAAACTATAGCATGAAGATCTAAATGGTTATTCTGTATTTTCATATAGCACGGTGAGCACACCAAAATGGATAGATCCCTACATATTCATATCGTGACGACACGTGGCAGAGTAGTATAAGTGCTCATGACCAGGGATTCAAGTATATGAGACACTTGCAGGACCCGTGTGCGAGGCTACCTCTTTGTTGATGATGTGCATATTTATTGAGATATTCCTCATGCATTTGGCACATTGCACCAATTTAATTTTTTGACACTCTTGGGACCTACATGTGAGGGTGCCCTTGTTAATGACTTGCATATTCATTAATATATTCACCGTGCTTTTGATGCTTTGCATTAACTTGGTTTTGGTGTATTTACAAGCCTTAAATGCTCAGTTGATTTAGAACGTTTTCGTACATGTGGTTGGCATGACTTATATCAATTTGATATTGTCATTTTAATGAGCCTAAGAGGCTTTGTATATTCCACATATTTTGAAACATGCAGGTGGGATGGATACATTGCCTTATTTTTTCCATTTTTATGAGCTTTGATGCCTTAGCTACTGACACTGATTTAGTTTCTCATATTTGAAATCATATTAGAACTGTTTCCATAAGAAAGATACCTATCAAATGCCTTGAGGTTTGATACATGACCATTGCATATTTTGTTAAACATTTACAAATTACTATTATCATTCGCATTATGTACACAAGCATATCTTGCTGAGCCATTACGATGTTTTTACAATGCCTCAGATACAGAGAAAGACAGTAAGTAATGCAAGTAGGCAGAGAGCAAGTGAAGGCGTTGGCAGCCTTCAGTGATGCATAGAGGAGATTTTAACAATGTATATAATTTGTTCAAAACCTTACCTTGGATATTATTTAAGAACTATATATGTGTATAGTTTACACTTTTATGATAGTTGTGTATGGATAGACCCTGTGTAATGTCATTGTTTCTTTTTTATTTGTACTCAACCATTGAGGTATATGGTTTTATAAAAAATTTGTGTATGATCTGGATAGATATGGAGACTGAGTCTCCTAGATTTTGCATTCATCAGGGATTGTTGCATTGCATGCGTTAAATGCACTGGTAAAAAATACAGAGGAAACTCTGTTAGATTTTTAGTAGAAATGAAAAGATCATTTCACCGTTATTTGTGATTTTGTTGGTTATATGACCCTCGAGGTTTTGAAATGAATGATTTTTATTCAAAGTTTTTATTTCAGTCAATTTTAAAATTGAAAACATTAACCAAGGATCTTGACTTTTGAAAATTTTATAAGTATATGATGTATAAAAACCCAGGGTGTCACACAATGTGTCTAGTTAACTAGAAAAAAATGAAGGTCTCAGGTACTTTTGTTTCCAACACTTAATTCTTAACATTTTTAATTTTTGAAGAAATGGCATATCAGGGGTGCATGAGTGTGGTGCAGTGGTAGAACAGTGAGTCTCAAATTTTAAGGTCGCTAGTTGGCACTCTTTTTAAGGTATATGTATAAATGCTTGTCTACCATTTAAAAACAAAAATAAAAAATTGGCATATCATATTTTAAAGAGATTAGATTCTTTGGAAAGTGAGGATTGGGTTTCCAGGTCAAACCAACTAGTGAAAATCATAAAAATTTGGAAACTAATTTCTATTTTTGGCAGTTTCCATGCATTTTTCTGCTCACCAAGCAGTTCTATGGAGAACTTGGACCATGAGGACTCACTTAGACTTGTCTAAAGCACAAGTATCATGATATTTTCTCATGACACTCATATGATTGACTTGTGAAGGGCAAGCAAAACTCCAAAGTAAAGCTGGATCCCACTATTTCAATGATCTAAACCATTTTGTATGTATGAGAGTATGCCTGCAATGAATGAGTCACAAACAAGAGTTTTCTTTAAGATCTACCATCAAGGTAAGGAAAGGCTTAAATTGTTAAGGGGTATCTTTTAGGTGCATCTTCATCCATAGCGCTGACTATCAAATGAATAATTTGGATCTTTGGTATAAAGTAGGGCCTAATTATGCTTTTGCCCCTCATGATTATCAGCTAGATATATGGGCATCCATCATCTACTTCTCCTTAGTGTTCAATGGATGAGAGTTTTATGAGACCAAGTAATTTCTTTGGGTCAAAACTGGCAGACCTTGTTAAAGTTGGCTAGCGTGACATAATTTTATTCCACTAGTAGAGCGGGCTCGAAGAGGAAACTTCCGACTTTTAGTGGAGAGTTCCCTACTTGGATGAGCACATTTTCCCTCCCAGAATACTAACCCACAAAAGTACTAGAACCAATTTACATTGATCTCAACCATTGTATAATACTTGTAGTTAATTAGTTAAATCCATATATAAATCAATCTTGCTTTTCTTGTTTACTGATTTGGAGGGACTACTTAAGTGTCACGGTCCCCAATAGGTAGGTTGTCCTAGTCAAGGGTTGGTGGGGATGCCCCTTCTTTATTTTAAACTGGACTCACATGTTTATATAAATGCACATGTGAACTCACATTAATGCTATAGCAACTCTACTCCTTAATAGGGCTTTCAACCGTTTGGAATCGGATCGGATCCATCCATTTCAGTATTTGTAACTACTTGGAATCCTAATCAGTTTAGATCTTAGAGTACAATTGTACATATACTAAATGTTTAAATCCTAATTCATGTAGAGTTGCATCAAATCTTGGACAGTCTTGGATGCATTGCTGAAGAAATAGTTATGAGTTACTTCTTCTATGTACAGGGCTTTGCAGAGAAAATAAGTATTTAAACTCAGTTGAAGATATTTGATTCCTTTATGAATATAAACGAAAATTTGAATGGTTCCTTAGATTATGATGAAAGAAGAAGAAGAACGTATGGAGCTAGTAGGGTATACAAGAATGCTTTACAGTTCGGGGCAGAGATGAAAAGTGGAAAACTTTGGTAAAGGGTTTCCCTGATAATAAGGAAACTACAAAGTTAAGCCCAATAAGATGGACAGAACTAGACAAAGGGAAAAAATGATTCACTTATTATTTTTTATGGATTTGGCCATATAAGTATAATAAGATCTTGATAGCATATCCTTACTAAGCGCTCCTGTTAGTCAAGATTGAATTCATTGTAAAATCTAGTCTTCTCTTTCCTTCTTAATATCACAAGAGAAAAAGAAAATTTTTTTTTCTTCTAATCTTCTCTGAACTGAGTCGTAACCCCAATGCCAATTCACCATGGAAAGACTAATAACAAGGATTTCGGTTCCAACTAGAATCAATGACAGAGTGAAACCTAATATGGTTGGTTTCCACCTACATAGAGCATTTCATGAAAGGGTGAAAACTGTAGAATCCACCACAGAATTCAATTTCATCACGACAAATGGCCCCTATGGAACATGAAATTCACAAAATTTCTCCTGTGAAATAACAGGATTTCTCATTTCGTACAAACAGCTGCCCGGCCTCATTTCTCCTGTGAAATAATGTGGAATCAGCCTCTTGCAAGATGCAAGATAAGGCTGCTTAATATAGGCCCTTGTGGTCTGCCCCTTCCCCAAACCACACATAGGCGGGAGCTTCGTGGACCGGGCTGCCTTTTTAACTGCCCAGCCTCAATCTGTAATACAAAAAGGAATAGAAAATGTTTTGTCATTTGTTTGGACCAGGGTTTGATTAGTGCTGTTATAATGGCGTGTTCGCCATTTTACAAGGTCAGTCCACCTCTTAAGTATGTTTCTCTCGAGCAAAACCAATCGCACGATCCAAAAAAGAAATGAAAAGAACCTTTAATTAAATTAACGACGGAGACCGAGGAAAAAGTTAGGCCACGCGAGAACGCGTCCACTGACATAAGGAATATGCATGCCTGCCACCTAATCAAGCACATAAGATCAAGTTATCTTTGAATGGATTGTTGGATCTGTTTTATATATGGTATGGACGGTACAGCAGAAATATATGTTCTTTCTGGTAGGACAGAAACACGATTAACTAACTCGATTAAGCGATCAAGTCAATCCAAGATTTTTCTATCCCAATTAAACAAACAAATATTAGAATATTAGAACAAGAATGACTTGAGAGAATATGTTTCATGTAGACATATTAAGCAGCCAGTTTCTGGCTTGTTAAAACATACAATAACGTTGAAATTAATAGATGCTTTCGGCTCAAGTATTACATAAAGAACCTTTAGAAAAAATAATAAAAGAAGCAAGCCAGTTCTCAAACTGGGATGGAATCCACAAGCATCATGTTGATGTTATTTTTGGTGTCAGTCGTGGAATGAGTATATCCATCACCATAAAGGTAAATCACTTCAGCCACACGCGCCAGGTTGATTGCAGGCATAAATACATGCAGAGGGAAAACAGTTGGTTTAAGGCATGCTTCATTTATGCCCTTCCACAAATTAGCAGCCATTTCTCGTAGCTTAGCACTTGCCTCTCCATACGATACCCCATACTCGTTCATGTAACATTGTACAGCTGATGCAACATGGCCTCTCTTTTGCTCAAACTATAAACAACCAAAACACAGACATAGTCAGTCACGAGTAGATCACTTATCACAAATACTTGGATTTTTGTTCTCAAAGAATTAAAATTGACATTATTGCTCACATCTGTGGATTGCAAGTCGTCAAGAAGTCGGCCAACGAGGGATGGATCTATAACCGCCTTAGGCTCAGTTTTCAACCATTCGAATGCCTCCTTTGTCATCATGTCAGCTGCCATCCCGGCACAGCAATGGACATTAGCCATATGTACGGCCACACTGATTCCAGAAACCCGAAGGTATTCCTCTAGCGGTGGAACAATGTTTCTGTTGCACCATTTATGCTCAACAAAGTAATCCCTAGCCAAAACCTTCATCTGCAAGATACATGAGACTAAGTAATCCCACATTCACATTAGAAACTAATCTAACACGTTCTGGCATTTCAATTGTTCATGAATATCTTACCGCATCTTTGACATAGTATCCGCGGTAGGAGCATCCTTCAGATTCTAGTTCGTCTTCCAGTTGCTTGACACAATCATACATTACAAGGTAACAATGTCTCAGATATTCAGGGAGACGATCTAGGCCCTCAAGGTCCCACCTGAAAATTATTTCACATTTTCAGTAAGTGCAAATAGAACTGAACTAGATTTTCCCTGGGCTCGGATATAACATATATACCTGTTAATTTTGAAACACTCCAAATGATAAAAAAACAAAAAAAACAAAAAGCGTACCTATTGATTTGGTCGGTGAATAATTCCAGCTCTTCCTCCGTAGCGTATACATCAAATATGTCATCGATCACTGAGACCAAGATTGTCATTTTAGTAGAAAAGATTCTAGCTCTTGAGAATTCTTCCGTATAATAGACTCCCAAGATCCAATAGTAGCATTCCACCAATCTATCTCTTATGAATGGCAGCTTTGCAGGAAGCTCAACTCTCTTCCACCACCTAAAAGATTAAGTGATTATTTCATAATAATAATGATAATTGTTCAAGTGGCTAGCTGATAATTAATGTAGTAGATGAAACTTACTTGGTACAGTCCATCAACTCTTGTTGGTGAAATGACTGCAACAGATTGAAATCGAGTTTGGCAAATTCCAAAATCACCTCATTATGTTCCTTGTCATGTTCGTAGACGGGGATGTAGAACCTGTTCTCTAGCCTTTGAATGCGTTTGTGCAGTGGTACCTCCAAGGCACGTTTTATCTTTGCTGCAAGATGAGATTCCACGCTAGTCACAGCAGACTTAAGGTGCTCTCTGGTGAAAACAATTGCTTCATCCAGTATATCATCCCCTTTTATGCTGAGATACGCTGCTTCGTACAAACTTAACATCCCCTTTGCATCGTTAGCCAAATTTGCCTTGAAGCTGCCCTTGTCATCTTTGAACTTTCTAAATATATCTGTTGCAAAGACCCAAGTTTCACCATTTTGATTTATCGCAAATCGCCTGGGCGATATCCAGGGAAAAAAACCCTCTAGTTTGCCCCTTCGGAGTTATAGGTAGAGAGTGAATTATTTAAAATCATTCAAAACTATCCCGTCAATGAAAATAACTTTATAATACGTTTTATTATAAAACGTAGTATACAGTAATAGGCAGTAGTTAACTTCTCATTATCCTAAATTTTCAGAATAAAGAGTGTTTGTTGTGTGTGCATGTGTTATGCGAGATATATAGAGAGAAAAAGAAAACTACCAGAAGACGCCTTGTAGCCCTGTTGTCTGATTAGTCTAAAGCGGAGGGAAATAACATGTAGATCATCCAAATCGGCATAGGAATCGGAAATGAAAATTTGGTGTAATGCGTTTTCAATCTCTTTCTCAAAGTGATATGCCACTCCGAGCCGTTCGATTGCATCTATAAAATCCAGTTCGTGTTGTGATCCTCTGGCATTGCTTAAAATATTCTTTACTTCTTCCTTCAACGCTTCTCTTCTTTTAGTCCAAGCATCCAACTTCTGCATAAACAAACTCCTCAACATTAGTACTATGTCTCTCTGATCTGAAACCTTCAAAACTGGGTCCCATGTATCAGTTATTAAATGTTAAGACCAATATTTCCAGTTGTCAGAGTAACAACTAGAAAGAGTTTAATTCCAGACTCGAAGTAAAAGGTTGAAATGTGGAAATTATCCTAAGATGACTTTCGTAAATTGGACAGACTCTCTCTCTCTCTCTCTCTCTCTCTCTCTCTCTCTCTCTCTCTCTCTCTCTCTCTCATTATCATTACCTGTTGATCTGGTGAGTAGGAGAGAAAGTAATCTCCCCAGATGCTTGGGTGAAAACCTGCTGAGCGGCGAAGAACTTCCTTCTCTCCTTGATCCATCTTTTGGACGTTGGAAGAAGGAAAAGTGGAAGTAACAGCAGCCATTGAAGAAGGTTGAAGGGATGGGAACGGGGATATTTGGTATGTGCTTGGACAGAAGGCTAACTTGGTTCGAAGGCTAACATACTTGGTATTTAAAGGCCTTTCTTGATGCCACTTGGTATTTAAAATTACATTTATAGGCGCATTCTTTTGTATTCATAGACCAAAGAGGATGGTCTTGTAGTTTCCTTTGGCAATGGGGTAGTCAAAACTTGTGGGCAACGTCTTTTCATTTTTTTTTGGATCGTGCGATTGGTCTATTGGAGAGGGAAACGTACTTAGAGGTGGACTGACCTCGTCAAATGGAGAACAATGATACTGCACTAACCAAACGTTGGTCCAAACAAAGGACAAAACATTTTCTATTCCTTTAAGTATTTACAGATTAAGACCGGGCAGCTGCTTGTACGAAATGTGAATTCACGTTATTTCACGGGAGAAATTTCTTGAATTCCATGTTCCACAGGGGCCCTTCGTTGTGATGGAATTGAATTCTTTAGTGGATTGTACGGTTTTCACCCTTTAATGAAATGCTCTCTTGAAATCAACGGTAGGTGGAAACCGACTATATTAGATTTCACTCTGTAATTGACTCTAGCTGGAAACGAAATCCTTGTGAATTCAGTAAAAGAACTAAAGAGATCTTATCCTTGATATAAGATGGGTTAGTTGGATGGACTCCACCAAGTGTCTCTCTCCCACTTTGGTAATTGTTCGGTGCACTAGGTGTACCCTAGGCCTGGTAAAATACGACACGACACGATAACATGATTCAAATACAACATGGATTTAGCAGGTTAGGGTTGAGTCCCATTGTGTTTGTGTCATTTATCGGGTCAACCAAAAAAGATGTGCTGAAATTCGTGTCGTGTTCATGTCGACCATTAGGACCTATCATGTTGACCCGTCTGACATGTGACCTGCTAAAACTTTGTGTTGACCTGTATGACACATGACTTGTTAACACATCGTGTTGACTTGTTATACTCGCGATATGTTAAACCATCGTGTCAACTCGTTTGACACGTGAACTACTAACCCATCATGTTAAACCCTCCGACTCTTGTATAAATATAAGACGGTTACTGAATAATTATCCTATATTCTTTTACATTATATAGGATGGTTTCTCAATAACAATCCTATATTTTAACTGATATAGGATAGTTAATAACTAGCCGTCCTATATTTTATATAAGACGATTAATAAATAACCGTCCTATATTTTAAACATTTATAAGTCTTATATTTTTATAGGTTCTATAAGACGGTTAATAAATACCCGTCCTATATTTTTATAGGTTCTATAGGACGGTTAATAAATAACTGCCCTATATTTTATACCTTATATAGGACAATTAATAAATACCTATTCTATATTGCTTAAAAAAAGAACCGTTACTGAGAACAGTCCTATAATCTTATAGAAATATACGATGGGTTTTTACTAACCATCCTTTATGATCTTCAATATAAGACTATTTTTTCTGTAACCGTCCTTTATGGATAACTTTCTAATCTTTACAGTTTACGTGTACATTCTATTTTGTTGTTTGTTTCTATTTGTTACCAACTTACCTGTACATTCTTCATGTAGTTATATTTATCAAAGTGCATCAATGATCAATCAACAGTATGTGAGTGTGACAAAATAACACATTCACTCCATTCTTTATGTTATATTTTATATTTACATTCATTGTAGCTTTACACATTCACTTTCAACATTGCAAATTTGCTCATTCTTAACTTCCCACCCATACTGCCATACACTTGACATTGAATTGAACATTTGAACTAAAGAAAAATAGAATACATTTACAATCATTACACATTTGCTTCCAAGTTCAAACATTGCACATTTAACTTCCTAATATAGTACACTGACTTCACATTGAATTGAACATTTGAGTAGGTGAACTAAACTAAAGAAAGCACACCCACATATAATTCATTCACAACTCCACTGTCCACACACACTTCTCCTCCATAGACAATCTCACATTATCACAACCCTGTCTACTTGAAGCCTTGAACACACCAACCTCCCATTATTAAAAATTTGAAATAAAGAAAGCACACACATTGATACATACTTGAATGAAAAGAAAAATGGAATTCATCTGTAGAAATAGACTTATGTGACAAAATAACACATTTACTTTACTTCTGTAACCTGCTACATTTATAATCATTGTACACATTTACTTCCAACATTCCATAACTTCTCCATACAGTTCACATTGAATTGAACAAAAGAAAGCACACCTAATCACCCATATATGATACATTCACTCGTCTTCATGGATAGCCACATCCTATATATCTAGTTTAAGACACCAACTTCCCATCATTGAAAGTTTGAAACAAAGAAAGCACATACAATGGTACATAGTATACTTCAATAATAAAAAAATAGAACACATCCATAAAAATGAACTAATCTTTGTATTATATTTGAGTAAAAAGTATATACATGATTAATATATTCATTTACATCATTGAACTATAAATTAAAATTCATAATATGATGTGTCCATTCTATTCTAATATCATCTAGATCCAATTAGGACTAACTCTTACTTCCCAAATCTTCTTGCAAGAAACATATAATAACTTAGTTTAGACATGTAATCTTGGATTTAGTTAGGAAATATACAAAATTGTAACATTGGTCAGTAAGTTTTACCTTTCTTAATTGTGAAATTGTAAATCTATTGCGAATGAGGGTTCTCATGCATCTGAGAACATAATACCCACACTTCCAATCCAATTTTTGTTTAGGGCATTGCACACCAATGTCACCAAAGACAACAGAAAATGTTCAAATATCATGTCAAATAAGTTGAGGTTTATAATTATAGTAAAACTTAAAAAGCAGTAATTAGTAAACCTTACCTTCACCTTCTTCTAGTTGAGTTTTGTTGGGTGGTCAATACCTTCTCGCTCAGCCCATTTATGTCATGTACTACATACATATAATTGAAAAGCATTACATTATGAATATTGTGATAGTTGCCATTTATCAGGTGAGTAGGTATATATAATAAAAGAAATAATAAAGACTTATTTATAATTTTCATCCAGTGTTCTAGAATGTGCGCTCCACAAGAATAAAAAAACATTGCTGACCACCATGCACATCCAAAGCTAGCATCATCCAATGGACCTATAAAAATAATAATTCAATTGTAAGTTCTCAAATATTAACTAATATAGATATTCATGTGTATGAATTATGAAATTGAAATGACATAAATTAGCAACATATGTTATAACTTACTCGCTATTGTAGGGAATCATTAAGACTTGCCCCTTCGCATAACGCATGAGCCTAGGAATGATATATTCACTTTGTTTGTCCATAGGTAAATGCTCCAATCGAAAGACAAGAGAAGGGTCAAGGAACTTGTAAATGCCCTTGACCTCTAATCTTTGCAACTTATCATGCAAAGACCTGCATTAGGAATTTGGGTTAATGTCAAATAATTACCAAGTGTTATTAAAAAAGCAAGTAATGTTACTTTCATTTGTAATAGTCTAATAGAGCACTTACACGATGACATACTTGATATAGACTACGATGTGCATGTATTGCAATTGAGCCATATTACATATGGCTAAGAGGTCCTCCTTGAAGAGTGGAACCTCAACCACATCATTCGCAAGCACACTTGCCTCTATGCTTACGGGCTGATTTTCTTATCTTCATCGACAAGTTTATACAGTCCCCTTAAGAATGGAGGCGTGTTAGGTGGAACCTCCACCTAATCCCTACACTGTAAATATAACATTTTAGAAATTAGTAATGAATGTATATTACATATACTGTTATATAAGCATATATAAAAGAAGAGAGACAAGAGATCAAATTTTATCATACATGTAACATGATACAACTATACAAGTATATATAAATACCTGGGAAGGCTGGGATGGGCCTACACTAGTCACTACACCAGAATTTGCCACCGATGAGGTTTGCTTCAAAAGCGCCTTGTGTTGCTTCTGGTGATCCGACTTGTTGTAGACAATATTAATCACTGAATAATTTAGGAGGACTTAAAAAAAGGTAGCAGAAAATGATGCCATGACACCACATATTATATATATATATATATATATATATATATACCTTGGAATTGGATATCATTGGTTTTATAAATTCCTCTGGCCAACTCACATGATATCCAATTGCATCCCTAATAGTTTGAATATCATCCTATTGTATCAAAAATGGAAGGGGAGCATCTGGTTGAATGGTGGTAGTAATGCACACACACTTAGTATGTGAATGCATCAACAAGTTGGAAGAAGTCATGGACTGAACCTCGTACAGTGTTGCCATAGCCACATAGTTCTCAGATGTATGTAGCTATAGCCTGCACTGACCCACATGCATTTTTGAATAACATATATATATATATATATAATGATTAGTGATAAAAACTAAAAAGGTTACTAAATAATTAAACATTATAAAAGTAAACATGTCAATATACATACCTCACTGATCAGGACATCACCTTCAAATACTTGCTTTGCCACCTCTTCTTCTAATGGAGGAGTGCAACTATTGTTAGATTGGGGTGGTTGAACTTAAGGTTGAGCTTGAGGGACAACATCCTTACATGAGGTTCTTCTACCACCTTGGAATTCCTTAAATAAATGATCATTCACCTTGCTATATATCTTCACAATAGTTTGCTCTTTCCATTCTTCCAATTCTTGTAGTGTAAGAGCCTTTTGTTTAGGGAAGAACTTGGACGGAACAACAACACAACCTTGGCCTCTTACTCGCTCGGGGTGCTCATCTTTGTTGCTCATTGCCCTATACAAGATGTCCCCATTTACAGCAGTGCTGTTTAGAGTCCACGTAGTTGCACTTTCTTCTTGCACATGTAAATATCATAACATGATCAAATGCCAATTATATATGTAATATTTATATAATCCAAGAGTATAAAAGTATAAAACCAAGCAGTAGACACATAAAATAAAAGTATAAAACTTAAACCACTTATAATTCTTGATGCAATTGCTGCAGTTGTTTTGTCAATAAATGTCTGAAAGTTACGCCCTTTTGAATATGCCATTTTCCAAAGAAGATCACAGTTGATGGGCTCCATTATCCTAGCCTTCTTTTGCTGTTAAGAGAGACATTAAGTTAGAGTTAATAAAATAAAAATCTATTATGATTAGATAGAAATGAAATGTCACATGATAAACTTACTTCTTCTGCCTCTAATCGTGCATAGCCAACCCTTGAAAGGTGATGCTGCATATGATTAGTTGCATGCACTATTTGTCCTTTTATAGGCTTTGCCTGGACATCAAAGTAATGTAATCAAAATACAATCAACTATTATAATTAGAGAAATCAAAATTTAGCTTGGCTAGTTCAAGTTGTGATTACTACAAAATCAGGAGATGGCCTAAGCTGTATAAATTGATTCCATGCTTCTTGGTCGATGAAGTAGGAATACAATTGAGGGACCATGTTAAGCCTGGAAGGATCATTGCCATTTGGAAGTATGTACTTAATTCTAAGCTCACTCTTCCAATTCCTCCATTGTTCACCGGCTCCCTACAATGCCTACTTCTTGCACTCATCAGATACGACAAAGGCATACTACAAAACAAAAGAAGAAGCAGGTTAGAGAGTAGTGACATAGTGTACCATATCATATATAAAGAAAAATAATATATATATATATATATATATAAGGGACATATTATGTTATATGTAGGAAGAATTTACATACCTTAATCATTTCCCATATTATATCTTTAATTGTTGGCGACACATGTCTCTAATCAGCCACTGAGATTGGCACTATACTCTTGATTGCACTGCCACCTATCCCTTGACCTCTATTGTTTAATTGTACAATCTCTTTTATTCCCTTTGATGATCTCTTATTTATATATTCCATTTTTGCTGGCTCCAAGGGCTTTCTCTTGACAGGTGGTGTTACTGGTGGAGATGTGCTTGATTGTTCTACTTCTGTGCGTTTTTCTTGTACTACTTCTTCATGTTGTTCTTATTCTAGTTTTACTTCTTCATGTTCCATGTTTGCTTTACAAATGAAAAGTGAAATGACTACAATAAGAAAAGTGAAAAGTGTATAAGCTTGCAGTAATGCAGATGAAGAATATTGTTAACCTTAACCCTATTTTGTGAGATGTATTGTAATAAGAGTGTTACATAATAAAAATAGGGCAGAAAATAGCAACATAGAAATTCCAAGAGCAAAACAAGGTTACCTAAACCTCCTTCCATTGCCTCTTATCATTTTTCTTATATTTATCTTCTTCTTCAGTTCTTGTCTCCCCTGTCTCTCTCCTCCTCCTCCTCCTCCTTCTTACTTGAGGTGTAGCAGGCACAGTTTCTCTTCTTCTTCTTCTTCTTCTTCTTCTTCTTCTTCTTCTTCTTCTTCTTCTTCTTCTTCTTCTTCTCTGTCCTTGGTCAGCTAGCATGGTTTTCTCTCTCCCTCTCTCTCATTCTTGTTTTTTTACTCTTCTGGTCAAGGTTTTTGCCCTAGTTCTTATTGAGGGGGGTTTTGGAGTTTGGAATTCGAAGAAATTTTAGTAGGGTGTGAAAGGAGGGAGAAAGGTTTATAAAGAAAAAGAAATATAGGATGGTTCCAAGATAACAGTCCAATACTACCTAAAATATATAGGACCGTTCTATGAATCTCTTCCTATATTATTAATAAAATATAGGACAGTTATAAATAAGCAGTCCTTTATTCGTAATCATCATAGGACGATTCATAAATAGTCCTATAACTAACAAATGTCAGATTCACAATATAGGACAGTTGGTAATAACCGTCCTATACTTATCCAAAATATAGGATCGTTATTACATGCCTGTCTTATATGTATAGGATATAAAGGACGGTTTTTTATTAATCATCCTATAGATCTAAATATAGGACGGTTATTCGGTAACCGTCCTATATATATCTTAAGTATCAATGCAATTTAAGCATTGTTGCTGTTATCTAGTTAACATTTACGAAATTGAATGGCATGGAATTCAATTTCATTTGTAGTTGGCTATATATGTAGATATACAATGATACATACAGACGGTATATTCATATATTTTTAAAAGTAGATATGTACTCAATAGTATACATAGTGAACAGAAGCCATAGAGTTAGAGTCAGAGTCAGAGTCTCAGTCTCAGACTCTGTCACTCTGAGTCTCAATGTAGTTAATGTTTAGAGATTTGATTACATAATTACATAGATAATTTGAATTTGGCTTTCCTCTTAAAATTTCATCTTATTAGAACTATTTGATCTTAAGTTATAAACTATAAAGTGCAACATTATCTATAGCTCAGGTCAACAAGTCAAACTTATTGCTAATGTCCAAATTTGATAATTGTTACATTCATCACAAACATTTTGTGGAGGCAATGACATGATCTATCTATGACCTAACATTGATAATTGTTAGCCAAGTATCAGTGTATCACAGTGCAAACTTTGCAAACTATCAACATACAGAAGTACCCAGTAGTGTACAATGAAATTGAATAATTGATATTGCTTAAGCCTTAAAGGATAAAGAATCTTAGAGCACAATGGCTATGTATGTATGTAGATGTACAATAAGTAAATGAATAAAATAAAATATTAGAATTTGAAGTTGAAAAACATAAGTTAATAATAAATTAAATTTGCAAGACTTGACGACCTAAGACAAGTGTAGCTAAGCAGTCCTCATTTCAACTTGTCAAGGTTGAGGTATGGTCTTCAAACTACCTCTGTGACCTCCGTGACAAATTTTTCTATTGCGCGCCCGATACTTGCTTTTAAGTTTTTCCCGCCTCTATGTAGATATATAGGACGAGTATCTCTTAACCATCCTATGTTGTGAGAGTCCAGTCTAGAACTTACGTGATTGTTGTGACGTTAACAAATAACTATATATAGGACAGGTTTGATATAACTGTCCTATATTTAAGAAAATATATAAAATAGTTGTTTAATACCCATCCTATATGTTCTCCAAATTATAGGACTATTATGTTTTAACCATCCTATATTTATAATTAAAATCTCAGTCTTAGACTTTGTCACTCTCAGTTCAGTCTCAATGTAGTTAATGTTTAGATATTTGATACATATTTACATAGATAATTTGAATTTGGCTTTCCTCTTAAAATTTCCTCTTATCTATGAAATTGAATAGTTGATATTGTTTAAGCCTTAAAGCATAAAGAATCTTAGAATACAATGGCTATGTATGTATGTACATGTACAATGCACAAATGAATAAAATTAAATCTTAGAGTTTGAAGTTGAAAAAAGTAAGTTAATAATAACTTAAATTTGCAAGACTTGATGATCTAAGCCAAGTGTAGCTAAGCGGTTACCATTTCAACTTGTCAAGGTTGAGGTTTGGTTTTCAAACCACCTCCCTAACAAATTTTTCCACGCACGCCCAACACCTGCTTTTATGTTTTTTCAGCCTCTTTGTAGATATATAGGATGGGTATCTCTTAACCATCCTATATGTTGTCCAAATTATAGAACCGTTATGTTTTAACTTTCCTATATTATAACTAAAATTGGACAGTTATTTATTAACTGTCCTATACCTTTCAATAATATAGGATGATTGGTTAATATCCGTCCTTTATTTTGTGATATAATAGGACTAATGTAGTCAAACCATCCTGTATTAGGGTTTTTATTTACCCTTTATTTATAAACTCGAGGCAAGAGAGAGGAATACATTTAGACTTAGAGCTTTTGCATGAAACGATGAAAGCCCTAGCTAGTTTTACATCTCTTTCAGATTTTTCTTTCTAGATATCTTCTACAATTCTTACACAATGAGCAACACACTTACAGCACCACAGGTATATGTTTCTTATTTGTTCTTTCCTTATCATTTTGTTTCTCTCTTTATTCCTCGATCCCTTATAGTAATTGGTGTTTACTGTGAACTAAAATTTTCTTGTCCATTGCAATAAAGGCACAAGTTGGGAACAATGATGTATCTAATAATTTGAATATGCTGCACGACAACGATAATGATGAGCTAGCTAATTTGGAGAATGTGTAGTTAGTTTCAAAATTCAACAGAGGTAAAAAGACATAGGAAGATGATGTCTCCATTTTGGAATTTTTTTAACACCTTCTGGTATCAGAAGATGAAAGGCAAATGTGTAAATGCAAGAGGTGCTCTGCGATATATATTTGCGACAACAAATTTGGTACAGGTAATTTAAAATATTATTTAAAGACTTGTTAGTGGAACTCCTCTCGTGATATAAGCTATTTGCTTTTATCTCAAAGTCAGGGGAGCATGTCACTAAGTTCAAAAAAGTTTGATCTTGAGGTTTTTCATGAGTTAGTAATAGCTATAGTTGTTATGCATGATTTGCCTTTCCAATTCGTTGAGTATGATGGAATTAGAGCTGTACTAAAATATTTACGTGTAGATTTGCATTTGATAAGTAGAAATACAATAAAAGCAGATGTTCTGGGAATGTATAAAAGAGAAAAAGGAAAGAAAAAAGAAATGTTAGAGTTGGCACCTGGTAGGATAAGTTTGACATTTGTGGACTTTTTGTATTACTAATGGTTATATAAGTCTCGTAGCACATTTTCTAGATAGTGAGTGGGTCTTACACAAGAGGATATTAAATTTTTGTTTCCTACCACCTCCATATAATGGAATATCATTAGCAGAAAAAGTATACTCATTATTGGTAGAATGAGGGATTGAGAAAATGATTTTTTCGATTACTTTAGATAATGAATCTTTTGTTGAGCTATTAAGGCATCAATTGAACATCAGAAACACTCTTATTTGTGCCAGAGAGTTCCTTTATCTTCGTTGTTGTTTTCCTATTTTGAATTCAATTGTGCAAAATAGTTTGAAAGAAATTGATGATGTTATTCAAAAAATTCAAAAGAGTATCAAGTATGTCAAAGAAATGCAAGGTAAAAAGCAAAAAATTTTAGAGTGAGTGAATCACATGTCAATTGAGACAGAAAAGGGCTTAAGGTAAGATTGTCCTACAATATGAAATTCAACTTATGTAATGCTTGAAAGTGCTCTTTGTTACCAATGTGCATTTTTTCACTTAGAACTAAGTGACTCAAATTATGAGCACTGTTCTTCTATCGACGAATGGGAAAAGGCTGCAAAAATTTTGATGTTTTTAGCCTCTTTTTTTTTTTTTTTTTATGATACTACCTGCATATTTTTTGGATCCAAGTATCCTATAACAAATCTCTACTTTCATGCAACATTTGTACTTTATTTGAGTTTAACATAATACATGAGAAGTAATGCTGATTATATGAAGAGTATGTTCACTCAAATGTTTGCCAAGTTTTCAAAGTATTGGTTTGAATTCAACACCATTTTAGCAATTGCATGTGTGTTGGATCCTCAATATAAGCTCTCCTTTGTGGAACTCTTATACAAGAAATTGTTTGGTAATGGTTGCTTAGAGTTTGCTCAAGTTCAAAAAAAGTTATTCTCTCTCTTCAATAAATATATGGTTAAGAGTTCTCCTAATCCTTTCTCATCTTCCCCTATGACTAGAGGTAGTGCTCTTGATGTTGATGATAGACATAACTTGTCATATAGTAAAGAGGTTTTAGATGTTATGAAGGTAATTATATTTATAATTATATATTTCATTATATGTTGCTTAGGATATTAAAATTTACTATGAATTGTCTTACATTAAGTTGAATAATATAATTACATTTGCATTAGGAATTTGATTCATTTGAAAGTGAAGAATGTTCTTTGGCTATGCAAAAATCACAATTGGAGCTTTATTTGGATGAACCAAGGTTGCAAGAGTCAAAGATGGACATTCTTGCATTCTAGAAAGGTAATAAATACAGGTTGGTTGATTAATAATCTCTTATCTCATAAAAACAATATTTTTTATAATATTTTTTACATTTATATTTGATTAAAATATTGATTTTAGGTATCCTGAACTTGTTACCATGGTTCACCATTCCTATATCTACAGTTGCATCAAAGTTTGCTTTTAGTGTTGATGGTCATATTCTTGACAAATATAGAACTGCTTTAAAGCCAGATACAGTGTAAGCATTGATTTGTGTAAGAGATTGACTATATGAATTGAAAGGTAATAATTTATGATTCTATATTTAAACTATATTTTGCATGATACATATATATATATATATATTATTTTTAAGAACTTAGTAATGACTAATGTATGTTTATTACATATGATTGTAAACCCTGTCATTACAGTTGCCATGGATGAGCTTGCTAAGGACATTGTAAGCATAAGTAACAGTGCATGACTACCTCAACTAATTGAAGACTCTGGGAAAATTCATTTTGATTAATTTGTACTTGTATAATTTTCATAACTTATATTAATTTGTTGTGTTTGATATATTGATGAAAGTGCATATCTCTCATGTGCTACTCAGTCCCTAGTCATTTACTACTATTATGGTTAATTGATTTATTTGAATACTATTATCTTCTTTTAGGACTTTATTAGTGGTGTAAAGTTCTGTGTTGCTTTTGAATAAAACATTCTAGAAACTTTATTGGTATGGATCAGGGTTCACTAATAGTCTAATACTAAATCATGTGTGTTAGATGGGTCATTCTGTATTGTTACATGTCACTAGTTATTGTGTTACCGAGTCGTGTCGTGTTGACTCGTTTAATAAACAGGTTGTGTTAATGAATTATGTCGTGTCGTATGACTTGAACATGAATCATTTCCATAATTGTGTCATGCGAGTCCTGTTGTGTCGTGTCACCCAAACATGACCCAGTAACGTAATCATGTTACACGGGTTGTGTCGTGTTAAATTTTTAAGAACAGGGTCATGTTCAAGTCAAAGTTTTTTTACACAACTATTAATCGTATCGTATTTGTGTCGACCCATATACTCTAATAGGTTAATCCCGACACGAGACGAACACAACTCACCAACCTGAATTGCCACCCCTAATGTAATCGGAGAGTATAAGCTCTCTTATCCTCAAAACAGTCCAGTCTAAACAGGGAAACTGGGAAAAGGGAAGAAAAGTATTATAAAAGGAAAAAAATTGTAATAGGTTGTACTTGTTTAAGGGCATTGTCACACTTTATGTCCCTTCGTCGTCCACCCATCTCTTCTTCTTCCCTATGAACTTCTCTTTCTACTATGTTCATCTGAAACCCATTTGGCTCATCTGCCATATCTTGGCAAAATTAGTCATATCTTGGCCATCTAAAATAGATAAGTTCACCATGGCTAGAATATCTGAGGAACTAGATGAGCTTTAACCCTCTTTGTGCTGAAGAGGAAAAGAGATTTTCAAAGAATTATCGATAAAAGTTAACACTAATCTCAAGGTAATAGTCACTAGGATAACCCAATAAATGAGATTTTAGCTTATCTAGGGTCTGGACAAGATTCTGAGTGGTTTGGATCTAGCAAGAGCTGGACCCTACTCTTCTTGTTGACTTTCAAAACTTCTAATCTTGATTGTCTGATTGAGATCTCCACTTTTTTCTTCTTCTTTTTTCTGGTTTGCCACTAAGTTATTGCCAAAATATCCAAACATTTTTATATTTTGCTGATTTGCCACTAAGTTTTCCAAAACTTTGCCAAAATGCCACTCTGTTAACATTCCACTGTCAGTTTTTGTAAAATGGCCGAAATACCCTTGTCTTCTTCTTTTGTAAACCCTGAAAACAGGCAATCTATCGTTCATGGAAGTTAAACCCTGAAAACAGACGATTGATCATCAATGCTGAAAACCATATTTTGCTCCGACCAGTCTGCAGCCTTGCTCTGCCCTGGCTCCACCCACGCTGGAGATGGTGTAGTTTTTACCAATGTCATGTGGAGAAGCCTTATGGCCCAAGCGCTCTATCAGATCACTGTTCTACTAGCTTTACAGTTTTGGGGACAATCCATCTTCAATGTCAACGTCAGAGTTAAGAACACACTGATCTTCAACACATTTGTCAGATTTTCAATGAGTTCAACTTGCGGAAGCTTGAGAAGAAGAAAGTGTTTCAAGGGATGAGCAAGAACAAGTTATTTGTTGGGATTATAGGAACTACTCGTCTTGCAAAGTGGTGATGGTGGAGTTTTTGAAGAGGCTCGCAGATGAAGAGAGGTTGAACTGGGTACAGTAGGGTGTTTGCATCGGATAAGCAGCAATTTCATGACCAATTGTTGGGATTATAGTAAAAGACCCCGCTACTGGTTTTGGAAGTTGCTATCTGATATGATTCTTCTACAGTATCTTGTTTATTTTCAATCTGATTTTCCAGAGAAAGAAGTTGTTTAAGCTTCTTTTATCATTTTTTTCAATCATTCTTAAATGATGTTAACTGATTATTTCATTACTCGGACATTGCAAGGGTCTTTTACTTCAGATTCATACGTAGAGATGTGATTGTCATTCTGAACCCTTATGTGGGGTTTAAAATCATCTATGATGCAGAAAACACATGGAAGTTCACAAGATCAAAGCTTGTTTGTAGAGTTACAATACTTCAACAAGAACAATGGCCAGCTGCTATTGCGATTATACCCTCTTTTCTAGAAACTACAGCTTTCTAATCCTCTACAACTGAAACAACATGTCAACAACTTTTTCCAGAATACATCAAACAATGACTGGACATTATGAACAGTAGTGGCCAAATAACCTGTTCTTAAAGCATCACACAACTATGCCACTCAATATGCAGTGGTGCTTTCTAAATATTCTGATCACATTGTGCCATCTTTGGAAATTGTGTTCAATCATAATCAAATTGTTTGGCAGGGCATTAACAAATAATGAATCTTAGCCTGCCTTCAAATTGAACTTTCACAAATGAGCGTTTGGAATTGATTGCCGTACATAGCATCCTATGATTTCAAAGCAAAAGCGTGAGTAAGCTTCTATTTATAAAGACCCCTATAAACAATTAAATCATTTCTGAAACAGTACTTTATCTTGCTATCACCATGTGGAACTCTCATAAGGGAGTAAACATCTCTGCTTGCTCTCTTTATCTGTGTTAATCAACATCTCGGCTTGCTCTCTGCATATTATAATTAACTTAAAAAGCATTATAGATGAACTTGAAGACAATCATAAACTTGGTCAACCTTCCCATCTTCTTGGCCAGAGGGCATTACCATTTGAGAACAATATATGAAAAACAAGGCCATAACTGTATTTGGATATGGCAAGAATATAAAAGAAATTAAGACCATTCCAGAGCAATGAGATGCTGGGTAATATACATGCATAACACATCATCACTTGCGTATCATCTCAGAAGGTCATTGCGGTTCACTAACTCCTAACCAAGCTGAATAAAAGACAAAAGATATTCAAGTTTGGATGTTGTGTAGTATACATGCAAAGCACATCATCATTTTGGGTTTATCACAGAAGGCCATTGTTGTCAAGTTGATCAATCTACAGATGACCAAACTACCTAGCCATACCAGTTTCTGCGCGAGAATCATATGAGAGTCTCACAGTAGTAAAGATCTCAGAGGGCTCGGCCATTGCCCCATTTCCATGATCCCCACATGCGAATCTCTTTGTAATGGGAGGGATCAGCGGAACACCGAGTTGACTGATCAATTCGAGATGGCGTTCTGCGAAAGGATTACTCCACATGAATGTGTTCATGGCAGGAGCAACAAAGAGTGGTTTGTTGAAGTCCCAACCTGGAACTTATTCCTGTATGGTGAATGGGAAGTTGTACATTTGTATGATCTGAAATTGTGCATGGCATGCTGAATGGAGTTCAATGTATGCCAAAACTGCCGTTGGTATGCTGAAACTGCCCATGTATGTGCCCATGTATCTGCAAACCCCAGCACCCAGCTAGTAATTTCTTCAGACCAGAAATTTCATCTGAGTTCCCATCAAACCCATTGTTTCAGTAACCAATAAACGTCTACAAGTTGCATCAGAACCAGCAGTTCCTCAACTTGCATTACATATTTTCTGAGTTCCCCTCAAAACCCAATATTTCCTCTCCAAAATTCGAAAATCAGTATCATCAAAACCAACCCCAAAGCATACAAATCCTTCTGCACGCTACTATCCGGAGGCGTGCCTGAGCGTGGGTGGAGCCTGGGTAGAGCAAGGCTGGAGAGTGGTCGGATCAAAATATGGGTTTCAGTGTCGATGATCGATCGTCTGTTTTCAGGGTTTAACTTCCACAGACTATCGATCGCCTGTTTTCAGGCTTTACAAAGGAAGAATACAAGGGTATTTCTGCCATTTTACACAAACTGACAGTGAAATGTTAATAGAGTGGCATTTTGGCAAAGTTTTGAAAACTTAGTGATATTTTGGCAAAAACGCAATAAGTTAGTGGCAAATCGGCAAAAAACCCATTTTTTTTTTTTTTTACTTCTAGACATCTGAATATTGTCAAACAGTTGAACAAGTTTTATTTCCTCGGATCCAACTAGTATGAAACCAGTTGATCTCAAAGATTGAGACTAGGCCGGGACGCCTAAATCCGAGTAATCATTCTTTATGACTTCCAGATGTAGCTGTATCCATTCACCAGGCCGGCAAGCGTCACACTTGACTTGGACGAACTTTTACTATATACGTTATAGCTCTACGCCATAGCTCTCATTCATCCTGACTCTCAACTTTTATATCATTATGAAATAAAGCAGAGTTCTATATATCTATGGTGAACACACACTAGAATTCACTTGATCCACATCACTTAACATAAAGGTGAAGCTTAATTGTCATACATGTAGGCCTTTGACTACTAAATGTTCTCTCAACTCCTGTTCCGCGATTTATAATCCGTCCACAGTTGATCGACAGTCTTGCCCAGAAGCTCCTTAAAGAAGTCCACACTGTAACCAGTCCTCAACTTGCCATTTAAATCGGCAACAAAACCATCTCTTAGACCATTGCAGTAGTCTAGAAATTTGGCGGTCACGTCGTAACCCTTGTCCCACCGGTCCCCTTCACCAGCTTTCACCCAATGTGATGGGGCAAATCCAGCCTTCAATCGCACAAAATCTGCTATACCTTCGATCAGACCCCCAGGAGCTTGACCGTTTCCATTCCACTGCCACACGTGCGTCATCTCGTGATAAAGGACCCCAGTGATCTCCTTCCGTACATCACCTGTGTAGCCGCCAGTGTAGTTAGCACTCACATGTATCTCGTTGTTGGATGCGTAGGCAATTCCATCCATGCTCTCGATGATCAAGCTCACATGTTGAACGTTCTTCCTATTGGCAGGTGCTTGCCGGAAGGTCCGCCAGATGAAGGCAGATGCTTTACTAAGTACCTGCCGGCTATATTCCACACCTATCTCGTTGTTGAAGCGGGCTCCACCAGGTGTTCGGATTGCTTTGTTAATAACATCATATTGAACGGCCTGGATTCCTCCCGTAGCAGCCAAAGTTAGCAGAGAAGAGATCAATAAAACCGATAAACAATCCATCTCTTCCCTGTTCGATTTCTACATATGGTGCTCGCAATGTATCTTCTTAAATAGAGGGGTGTAATGGCGTGGCACCTAACCTTTCCCCTTTTCTCATTTTGTGTGTGTGTGTGTGATGGCATGTCAACTAATTTTAGCACCACGCGCTTCAGTGGCTACTAATAATTAGGTTTTGAAAAGTATTAATTAGCAGAGAAGAGATCAATAAAACCGATAAACAATCCATCTCTTCCCTGTTCGATTTCTACATATGGTGCTCGCAATGTATCTTCTTAAATAGAGGGGTGTAATGGCATGGCACCTAACCTTTCCCCTTCTCTCATTTTGTGTGTGTGTGTGTGATGGCATGTCACCTAATTTTAGCACCACGCGCTTCAATGGCCACTAATAATTAGGTTTTGAAATTTTAGCACCACGCGCTTCAGTGGCCTCTAATAATTAGGTTTTGAAAAGTATTAATTAGCAGAGAAGAGATCAATAAAACCGATAAACAATCCATCTCTTCCCTGTTCGATTTCTACATATGGTGCTCGCAATGTATCTTCTTAAACAGGGGTGTAATGGCGTGGCACCTAACCTTTCCCCTTCTCTCATTTTGTGTGTGTGTGTGTGTGATGGCATGTCACCTAATTTTAGCACCACGCGCTTCAGTAGCCACTAATAATTAGGTTTTGAAAAGTATTAAGAAGACTTGCGCTTTGACCTTGACCTCGGCATGAACCTTAACTCGTTCGCCTTGAAGTGGGTGGAAATGAGGGGCCTAGTACCATGTTTAGTACCTGCTTTGTCTCCATGTTAGTAAGAAATGGACCGATGTAACTCCCATTGATGTTCTCTTTTCAATCTTTTTCTGCACGGAGGGGTATGTATGGTTCACAGATTTGGGTATTATACCGAGTTGTATACACCTGCTAAGTGGAGACGGTACATCAGCAGATTTGGGGTGTTGGAGTCAGCACCGACCTGGTTTGGCCCAAACAATGTGCCTAAACAGCCCTGGCAAGATTCCGCGTGTAAGATGTGCGATTCAGAATGATTAGAACCTCTATGAAAACGGCTTTAGCTGTGTTATGAACCTTTTCTCTAATGATTGCTTGGAGGTTTATTGACCTTTTCTTTTTCTTTTTTTGACAAAAGGAAAGCTATTTCATTAACCGAAACATGATGATTTAAGCATGGAGAATGGAGATTCTATCCATATACATCTGCTACAGAACATTCATGATAAATGCAGGGGGATGATCTCCCCAAAAGAAAGTAGGCTGGCATATTAGTTGTATGATTACTTTGTATATATACATGCACAAAAAAAACTCCGCCGATGCCGGTCGTAAGCCCAAATGAAAAAGGAGGATGATCTAGCATTAGGTGTTAGCCGGCAAAGAAGAAGTTGAAGATGATTTAGATTTTGTTATTTTTTCTCACTTGCAAATAAATATACATTTTGTATTAGTTTGTACATAAGAAAAGAAGATAATGAAAATTATCTCCAGCTTTTTTAAAGTAAGGCAACCCTAACATGACATAAATAAAAAACTAACATTCCCTCAAACTAGGGTGTCCCCCATAAGTGATGTGTTGCATTGGATCCTGGGTGTAGTGAAAATGACCAATGGTTACTAGGGCGTTTCCCCAAAAGTGACGTGTTACATTGGATCTTGGGTGTAGTGAAAAATGGGCAAGGACTACTAGAGCATCCCCTCAAAAGCGACGCCTTACATCAGAACCCATGTATAGTGAAAAGTGGGCATGGGTTCATCCTATAGAGGTCAAGAAGTGCTAGGGTAAATAGGCTATCTCAAGAGCATAAGATTAGTATCGCTACATGGAATATAGGGACATTGACAAGTAAGCGTCTGGAGTTAGTAGATAAGATGAAACGTAGGAAAGTTAACATCACTTGTATCCTAGAAAATCAAGTGAAAAGGGGCTAAAACTAAAGAAATCTATGGGTATAAACTTTGGTACGTAGGAAAGGATAATAAAAGAAATGTCGTAAGAATAATAATGGATAAAGAATTAAATGATAAAGTTGTGGACGTTAAAATAATCAGTGATAGAATTATAATAATAAAACTTGTTCTAAGAGAGGAGATTATAAATGTTATAAATGCATACGCACCACAAGTAGGGTTAGAGGATATAATCAAGAGATAGTTTTGGGTAGATATGAAGGGAGTAATGTAAGAAATTTCCAACACCAAGGGAATAGTTATAGGAGCATACTTAAATGGCCATGCAGGGAAAGAAAAGGAATGATATGATACGAGATATATAGGGTATGGTATAGGAGAACAAAATGAGATGGGGAAAACTATCCTCGATTTTGCTTTGGCATATGACTTGGCTAATGCAAATACATTCTTTAAGAAGAGGGATGAATATTTAATAATATTTAAAAGTGGACTCCATGAAAGCCAAATAGAATTTTTTCTACTTAGGAATACCGAACGATCAATGTACAAGGATTGTAAGGTGATACTTGGTGAGAGTTTAACCTCATACCATATGTTAATGGTTATGAATATCTATATTAAAAGATGGAAGAAAGGAAATGAACTTAATATGTATAAAAAAACTAAGTGATGGAATTTAAAAGGAGAGAAAATAACCACATTAAAAAATAAGTTGATGATAGAAGAAAACTAAAACTATGAAATAGAAGTAAACACCATGTGGACTAATATGGTTGAGTCTATTAAGAAAGTAGCAAAAGATATCTTAGAACTATGTAAAGGTAAAAGACAACTAGTAAAGGAAAATGGTAGTAGAGTGAAACAATACAAAAAGTTATTAAAGAAAAATGAGTGTGTTTTAAAGAATGACAGAAGACTAGAAATAATGAAAACTATGAACAATATAAGAATGCTAAAAAGGTTGCCAAGAGAATAGTAAGTGAGGCTAAACTTAAGGCATATGATAACTTCTATAGTAGACTAGGATCAAGAGAATGTAAGAAAGATGTGTTTAAACTTGCAAAAATAAGAGAACAGAAGGGTAAGGACTTAGACCATATTAGGTGCATTAGAAGTTGTAATAACCCAAATAATTAAATAATAATAAGAGGGATAAATTGGTAAATACAAGTGGGCCTACAGGGCGTGGGACCCACGATGAGGCTATAAAAGCATGCCCTGTCTTTTGTACGACCAAACTATTCACCGCAGATTCTGTGCTGACGACGCAGGGCAACGACGTGGAACTCCCCTAGTAGGCACATGCAGTGACGATCTAACCACGGTAGGCCACCCTCCACCATTTTCGTTGTTTTTCTTATAGTTTCTGTCGTTTTAATGCTGAAAAATGATGTGGATTGCTGTTTTCCAATGAATGAGTAGGCGTTAGTATTCTTGTTAAAGTAAACCGACGAAATGACATTAGATCGTGATCTAAACCGTTCATCTTGTGCATTGTAACATGAAGAACAATCTCATGAATTTTCATGGTGATCGGACGGCTAGGGATGCCTAAAAACTCATAAAATAGTAGATGGAGAAATTTTCAAGACGTGACAAAAATCATGTAAAAAACTAGAAAATGACAGAGTTGGTTGAAAAGGTGCTTGAAAATGCATCTACGTGAAAAACTGAGCGAAACAGTGCAAAAATCGCACCATTTAGACACTTGAGCGTTGCCGGAGGCGACCAGAGTTCCGTTGTCTTCTCCGGCAGTGACACGTGTCACCCCCTGTCGCACACCACGCAGGTACCACGCAAGTGCCACTCATGCAGATGGCATGCGCTTGACGCCTGACGCCACGCGCGCGACACGCGACGTCATGCACGCAGCACCCGCGCACCACGTAGGCTACACATGGCACCACCACCACACATGTAGCGCATCGACGCACGCTAATAGTACACGCGCGCACAGCACGCCACCGAACGCCTGTGCACGCAAAAAATGGCACATACACGCGCAACGCGTCCGCACACGCGGCTACAAGAAGTCGATGCATGCACGCACGTGCGACGCATGATTTTTGGGATTTTTGGGGTCCTTTGACTCGTTCATTTATAAAAACTTGATTTTTAGGAGTTACAGAGGTCCAAATCGCGATTCGAAAGAGGCGTTGCGACCGTATCGACGGCGCGGACTTAGATTTGACTTGAATATCTAAATATAAATTTCTTTTTAAGGGTTAAACCACTGAATGTGGTGAGATGATCTCAATCAGGCTAATCAATAGATGATTAGGCCTTAGATCTTGATAGTATACATCAAATGTGAGATAACCTAGGGGATTAGAGAGATGAACGTCATTGAATTGCCAAATAATGGAGAATTTATGATGTAACAGGTACGTCAGAGCGCGCAACGTGATATTTCCACGCGCTTGATTGGAGCACTACATTTATTGAGGTAGGTGATTCCATTCCATTATTTTATGATTTCAGTAACCATGAGTGGATTTTTAAAGATTTAAGACGTGTTTTAAGTCTTCTCATGCACATAATTAGATCCCTATTTTCGTGTTGTAGCATGACTTTTTAATTTGGTAATAACAATGTATGTTGGGCTTTAATCATGTTATTGGGATTATTTATAGCGCATTTACATGGTTTATAAGATTTATATCTTGCCGATGATTTATGATGGGTGCTTTCACCTAGTGGGTACTATGCTAGGAGGGTTGTAGGGTTGGCCGCCCGCCTTCTGATTTTGTAATGATGATGATGATTAGACACCGCCCTAGAGTGATACAGGCCCAGGTACATAGGGTTGGTATCATGGGTAGTCCCCCCTACGGGTCCGTTCCTTCTCATGGGGATGGAGAAAGCCTCTTGTTTAGTGTTGACGGGGAGCGGCAATGGTTTAGATCTTGATGGGGTTGCCACTGCAGCATAGTAACCCATATAGTTTGTGCATGTTCATATGACTTTATATGTAGGGTGAACCGAGGCAAGTCGGGCCTAGGCCGTGAGAGACTCCGGGGGCTGATGTGGGTTACACGAGAGGGACCAAAGTTAGTATGGGTACACATCACCAGTAATTGAGTATATTGGAGCATTTTGGTATATTTTTGATACAGTGTTTTGTTATCCATGATTGCATGTATATTATCCCGTGGATATATACTAGTATGGTTTTGATGTACTTACCTTGTATTTTGATCATGCCTTGCATGCTATACTGATTTAACTCGACATCTATTTTGTGAAAGTTGTAATTGCAAGCATTTAGTTATTTGACATGTCTTGAGTATGCTTCCTTTATGAGAATCCTATTGTAAATTTTTGTTAAACTTTATTTGAGTGTAATCACCTACACAAGCATAGCTTGCTGAGGCATTGCCTTGTTTTGCAATGCCTCAGATTTGGAACGTGATAACAACAAGGGAAAGCAGGCGGAGTAGCAGGGATTTGGAAGGAGACTTGAAGACATTCCATTTTATTTTCTTATTCGGACATATATTAGAGTACGTTTCTTGGACTAGACTTTTGATACTTTCTTAGATGTGGAGATATTTTTATAGATTGGACTCATTATTGTATGAAGGATGTTAAAGTTTAGATGGAATTATTGTGGTGGTTATGAATGGAACTTGGTGACATTTGACCTAATTTATTATGTCTTTAATTAAACCGTGTATTTATTGTGGTTTTGAATCGAGCATGCCCAGAGTATCAAGGTTTTAATGTTATTTATGATTGTAGTTTTCGAATATGATTGACCCCGAGGTTTTCGCTTTCAATCAATTTTTTTTAAAGCTGCGCTAAAAGTTCTATAATTTAAAATATTAATTTTCAGGGATCCAGTCTATTTTTCTTAAAACGTATTATTATTTTTATATTTATGAGAAAAAAGTTTTGGTAAAACCTGGGGTGTCACAGTTTGGTATCAGAGCCCAGGTTCATTCCATTATCACCACTTTGAATTATAGCAAAGGAGTGTTTGGTTTGAGATAGAGATAGAAGAATTACTTACATAATATTATATTGAAACATTGGTAGATGGCTCCTCGACGGAAGACAAGATCCACCCCTATTCCACCAGTTGCTACTCCTATCATGACACCTGAGCAAGGGGATTCAGAGGCTGATATAGTAGCCCGTGTGATTCAGGAGCTTATGCCACAGTTCGCTCAACAGATGACACAGCAGGTGCAGGTGGCAGTACGGGCTATTCACTCTGCCCCCCCATCGATGACTGCAGCAGCACAGGGAGACACTTCAGTACAGTCATCCCACCAAGCACAGATAGCTCCTATGCCAAGAGATACAGAGGGAAGACCCTTGAAGCAGCCCGATCCATCAACAAAACAGCTCTAGAGATTCCAGAAAATGGTACCCTCCTTCCGTGGGCAAGGAGACCCAACAATGGCAGAAAGATGGTTATTTCATGTCGAGAAAGCCTTTGAGGGAATGAAGATCCAACTAGAGGATCAAGTGAGATTGGCGACTTTCTTGTTGATCGATGAGGCTAGGTTTTGGTGGAAGACCTAGTAACAGACCCGCTTCCTATCCTCACCACCACTATTATGGGAGGACTTCCTGAAGATCTTTGATGAGCAGTACTTCCCTCCTCATGCCCTACATGCCATCAGGAGAGAATTCGCCACATTAGCTCAGGGGAATATGATGGTTCCATAGTATCTGAACCGTTTCACTACACTGCGAAGATTTGTGTCTACATCTTTTGCCTTAGACAAGGAGGCTACAGATAGATTCGTTGATGGGCTACTACCTCAATTGAGGCATGAGGTACTCATTGCACGTCCAACCACGGTGACGCAAGCTGCAGACATAGCTTCCATGCTCGAAAAAGACTTAGCATGGCAGCGGAGAGATGAGTCAGCCCTTTAAAGCAAGAGACCCTTCATGTCCTCATAGCCCCAAGGGGATCCAGATCAGTAGTACCCTCCTAGATAGAGGAGAGACCAAAGTAGGAGAGTGTGCTCTCTTTGTAAGGGTCGACATAAGGGGTGACCATGCCCAGGAATGGGCCGTCAGCATCAGGGCCCACAACAGTTCTACCAGCGACAGCCGTACCAGCTAGGACAGCCATTCAGATGTTACGGATGTGGCGAGGCAGGGCATGCGATCAGAGATTGTCCGAGAGGTCAAAGAGACAAGCCAGTGAAGACAGATGCTGCTACAATGGCAATGCCATGTAGTCAGGGACGTATCTTCACCATAACATTGGGGCAGGTACAGGCCTTGAACCAGGTGGTGGTAGGTACTTTCTTAGTAGCTGATAGACATGCTAAAGTTCTTTTCGACTCAAGGTCTAGACATTCGTTTATTTCATATGCGTTTGCATCATGCCTCGATTTATGCACACATGAATTAGCATTTGGGTTAGATGTATTGATGCTGACAGGGGGGCAGTAGAGGCTACGAAGTACATTGAGAGGGTACCAGTGGAGATATCAGGCATTAAGATGGATGCTAACCTTATCCTTTTAGATATGGTGGATTATGATATCATCTTGGGGACGGATTGGTTAGCTACATTTTGGGTTACGATAGACTACTGTAAGAAGCAAATCAGATGTTGTGTACCAGATTGACTAGTGGTTGTAGTCCAGGGCAGGAGGAGTGTTAGTGGTGTGAGATTTCACCGATGTGTTTCTAGACGAGCTACCAGGACTGCCCCCACGCAGGGAGATTGATTTCACTATAGATTTAGTGCCGGGCACAGCACCTATTTCTAAGGTGCCCTACAGGATGGCCCCTGCAGAGTTGAGAGAGCTCTAGGTACAGTTGCATGAGCTTTTGGATAAGGGTTTTATCAGATCGAGTGGGTCTCCTTGGAGAGCACCAGTCCTCTTCGTTAAGAAGAAGGATGGATCTTTGAAGCTGTGCATTGACTACTGGTTGCTGAACAGCGTTACTATAAAGAATAAGTACCCCTTGCCTCGTATTGACGACTTATTTGATCAGTTGCAGTCGGCAAAGGTATTCTCTAAAATTGACCTGAGATCAGGCTACCACCAATTAAGGTACCACCAATTAAGGATTAGAGAAGAGGATATTCTTAAGACTGCATTCAGGAGTCGGTATGGACATTATGAGTTTGGAGTAATGCCCTTTGGCTTGACGAATGCACCTTCAGTATTCATGGACTTGATGAACATAGTATTTTGGGCTTATTTAGATCGGTTTGTAATAGTTTTCGTGGATGATATCCTGATCTACTCTCCTAGTCATGAGGCTCATCGGGAGCATATTCGCACTATGTTGGACGCACTTCGCCTTGGACGCGCTTCACCATCATCGCTTGTATGCGAAGCTCAGTAAGTGCGATTTTTGGTTAGAACAGGTGCAGTTTTTGGGACACGTGGTATCCAAGGATGGTGTGGCCGTGGACCCAACTAAGGTGGACGCAGTTTTACATTGGGAGAGGCCTACGACCGTGACAGAGATTCATAGTTTTCTCGGTTTGGCTGGTTATTACCGACGATTCATTGAGGGGTTCTCGAGGATCGCTTTGCCTTTGACCACCTTGACTAGGAAGGATACCAGGTTCGTTTGGATTGATGCTTGCGAGAAGAGCTTTCAAGAGCTCAAGAGGAGGTTGACTACTACGCCAGTACTGGCCTTACCTTCAGGGTCAGGCGGCTATGTGGTGTTTTGTGATGCATCAGGCAGAGGTTTAGGAGCGGTGTTAATGCAACATGAGAGGGTTATTGCTTATGCGTCGAGACAGTTGAAGACTCATGAGGTGAACTACCCAACCCATGATTTAGAGTTGGCAGTAGTGGTGTTCGCATTGAAGTCTTGGAGACACTATTTATATGGCTAGAAATTTGAGGTATACACTGATCACAAAAGCCTCAAGTATTTCTTTACTCAGAGAGATCTAAACATGAGGCAACAGAGATGGATAGAGTACCTCAAGGACTTCGACTTTACCATACAATACCACCTGGGGAAAGCCAACGTTGTAGCTGATGCCTTGAGTAGAAAGTCGAAGGTGATGATCGCTGACCTCTCGACTCGATCTAGGTTCCTTGACAGGATTCTTCAGGCACAGATTGGTGATGCTGAAATACAAGACATGGTCGATGAGGTTGATTTTTCTAGAGGGCCAAATGAGGGTGTTAGATATAGGGGCAGGTTAGTGGTGCCTGCAGATGATCAGTTGAGGCACGACTTGCTCCAGGAAGTGCACCAGTCCCCATATTCTATTCATCCCAGAGGTACGAAGATGTACTAGGACCTTAGACGATACTTTTGGTGGAATGGGATGAAGAGGGATATAGGTGAGTGCGTGGCAAGATGTTTGACCTGTCAGCAGGTCAAGGCAGAGTATCAGCGACTAGGTGGGTTATTGCAGAATTAGACCTTCCAGAGTGGAAGTGGGACCACCTCACTATGGATTTTATATTGGGCTTGCCAAGGACTGCTAGTGGGCATGATATGATATGGGTTGTAGTTGATCGATTGACGAAGTCTGCCCATTTCCTCCCCAACAGATAGACACAGACTGTGGACAGCTTGGCTAAGCTATATTTCAGGGAGATCGTGAGCTTGCATGGAGTACCATTGACGATTATTTCGGATCTAGACACACGATTCACCTTGAAGTACTAGCATAGTGCACAGGAGGCTCTGGGGTCGACGTTGAGATTCAGTACGGCCTTCCACCCCCAGACGGATGGCCAGTCTAAGAGGACCATTCAGACTATTGAGGACATGTTGAGGGCCTGTGTCATGGACTGGAGGGGCAACTGGGATGAGCATTTGCCACTAGTGAAGTTTGCGTATAATAACAGCTACCACGCGAGTATCGGCATGGAGCCTTATGAGGCACTTTATGGCAGACCATGTTGGTCTCCATTGTATTGGAGTGATGTGAGAGAGAGATAGATTGTGAGGTCAGATTTGATTGAGCAATGTGCAGAGAAAGTCCGACTCATTCAGAAACGATTACTTGTAGCCCACAGTCACCAGAAGAGTTATGCGGATAAGAGACGGAAGGACCTAGAGTTTGAGGTGGGAGAGCGTGTATTTTTGAGAGTTTCACCTATGAGGGGCGTGATGAGATTTGGTGTCAAGGGGAAACTCAGTCCCAGATATATTGGTCCTTTCGAAATCCTGCACAAAGTGAGACCAGTAGCTTATCAGTTAGCCTTACCCCCGCAGTTGGCTGAAGTACATGGTGTCTTCCATGTTTCCATGCTGAGGAAGTACGTGCCGGATCCAGCCCATGTGCTCAAACAAATTCCCAGAGAAATACGACCTGACATGACATTTGATGAGTGCCCTATACGAATCTTAGATAGCAAGATTCACAAGTTGAGGAAAAAGGCCATTCCTTTGGTCAAAGTTCTTTAACAGCATCACTCAGCTCAAGAGGCTACATGGGAGATGGAGGATGAGATAAGGCAGAAACACCCAGAGCTTTTTCCTTAGAGGTATGCACCTATTTAAATTTCGAGGATGAAATTTTATTATAAGGGGGAGAGGATGTAATAACCCAAATAATTAAATAATAATAATAATAAGAGGGGTAAATTAGTAAATACATGTGGGCCTACAGGGCGTCGGACCCATAATGAGGCTATAAAAGCTTGCCCTATCTTTTGTATGGCCAAACTATTCACCTCGGATTCCATGTTGATGCCGTAGGGCAACGACGTGGAGCTCCCCTAGCAGGCGCACGTAATGACAATCTAACCACGGTAGGCCACCCTCCACCATTTCCCTTGTTTTTCTTATAGTTTCTGTCATTTTAATGCTGGAAAACGGTGTGGATTGCTGTTTTCCCGTGAACGAGTAGGCGTTAGTATTCTTGTTAAAGTAAACCAATGAAACGGCATCAAATCATGATATGAACCGTTCATCTTGTGCGTTGTAACATAAAGAACAATCCCATGAATTTTCATGGTGATCGGACGGCTAGGGATGCTGAAAAACTCATAAAATAGTAGATGGAGAAATTTTAGGGACGCGACAAGAATCGTGTAAAAACACTAGAAAATGACAGAGTTGGTTGAAAAGGTACTTGAAAATGGGATCTACATGAAAAACTGAGCCAAACGGTGCAAAAATCGCACCATTTGGACACCTGAGCGTTGTTGGCGGCGACCGGCCGTCTTCTCCAGCGGTGACGCGTGTCACCCCCTGTCGCATGCCACGTAGGCGACACGTAGGTGCCACGCATGCAGATGGCACGTGCCCAACGCACAACGCAGCACCGGCACACCACGTAGGCTACACGTGGCACCACGCGCCATGCGTGCAGCGCACCGATGCACGCCAGCAGTACATGTGCCCACAGCGCCAACGAATGCCCGTGCACGCCTATAGTACACGCGCGCACGAGGATGATGCACACGTGCAGTGCATTTGCTCATGCACACTCAAGAAGACGGCGCATACTCGCGCAGCGCGTCCTCACACGCACCTGCACGAAGTCAAAGCATGCGCACATGTGCAATGCATGATTTTTGGGATTTTTGGGGTCCCTTGACCTATCCATTTATAAAAACTTGATTTTTAGGAGCTACAGAGGTCCAAATCGCGATCTAAAAGAGACGTTGCGACCGTATCGATGGCGCGGACCTAGATTTGGCTTGAATATCTAAATATAAATTTCTTTTTAAGGGTTAAACCACTAAATGTGGTGAGATGATCTCAATCAGGCTAATCAATGGATGATTAGGCCTTAGATCTTGATAGTATACATCAAATGTGAGATAACCTAGGGGATTAGAGAGATGAACGTCATTGAATTGCCAAATGATAGAGAATCTATGATGTAATAGGTACGTCAGAGCGTACAACGTGATATTTTTGCGTGCTTGATTGGAGCACTACATTTATTGAGGTAGGTGATTCCATTCAATTATTTCATGATTTCAGTAACCATGAGTGGATTTTTAAAGCTTTAAGACATGTGTTTTATGTTTTCTCATGCACATAATTAGATCCCTATTTTCGTGTTGTAGCATGACTTTTCAATTTGGTAATAACAATGTATGATGGGCTTTAATCGTGTTATTGAGATTATTTATAGCACATTTACATGGTTTATAAGATTTATATCTTGCCGATGATTTATGACTGGTGCTTTCACCCGATGGGTACTATGCTAGGAGGGTTGTAGGGTTGGCCACCCACCCTCTGATTTTGTGATTATGATGATGATGATTAGACACTGCCCTATAGTGATACAGGGCCAGGTACATAGGGTTGGTATCATGGGTAGTCCCCCCTACGGGTCCGTTCCTTCTCATGGGGACGGAGAAAGCCTCTTGTTTAGTGTTGACGGGGAGTGGCAATGGTTTAGATCTTGATGGGGTTGCCACTGCAGCATAGTAACCCATATAGTTTGTGCATGTTCATATGACTTTATATGTAGGGTGAACCGGGGCAAGTCGGGCCTAGGCCGTGAGAGACTCCGGGGGCTGATGCGGGCTACACGAGAGGGACCAAAGTTAATATGGGTACACATCACCAGTAATTGAGTATATTGGAGCATTTTGGTATATTTTTGATACAGTGTTTTGTTATCCATGATTGCATGTATATTATCCCGTGGATATATACTAGTATGGTTTTGATGTACTTACCTTATATTTTGATCATGCCTTGCATGCTATACTGATTTAACTCGACATCTATTTTGTGAAAGTTGTAATTGCAAGCATTTAGTTATTTGACATATCTTGAGTATGCTTCCTTTATGAGAATCTTATTGTAAATTTTTGTTAAACTTTATTTGAGTGTAATCACCTACACAAGCATAGCTTGCTGAGGCATTGCCTTGTTTTGCAATGCCTCATATTTGGAAAGTGATAACAACAAGAGAAAGCAGGCGGAGTAGCAGGGATTTGGAAGGAGACTTGAAGACATTCCATTTTATTTTCTTATTCGGACATATATTAGTGTACATTTCTTGGACTAGACTTTTGAGACTTTCTTAGATGTGGAGATATTTTTATAGATTGGACTCATATTATTGTATGATGGATGTTAAAGTTTAGATGGAATTATTGTAGTGATTATGGATGGAACCTGGTGACATTTCACATGATTTATTATCGTCTTTAATTAAACCTTGTATTTATTGTGGTTTTGAATCGAGCATGCTCAGAATATCAATATTTTAATGTTATTTATGATTGTAGTTTTCAAATGTGGTTGACCCCGAGGTTTTCGCTTTCAATCAATTTTTTTTAAAGCTGCGCTAAAAGTTCTATAATTTAAAATTTTATTTTTCAGGGATCCAGTCTATTTTTCTTAAAACATATTATTATTTTTATATTTATGAGAAAAAAGTTTTGGTAAAACCCGGGGTGTCATAGAAGTGATGATCAAAGGGTACCAGTCAAAGACTGTAATGACCCACATTTTTAAGAAATAAAGAAATATTATATTTATAATTGATGAAAATTTTAAAGTCAATTGTTGATTACTATGGTGTAAAAACAAGTTAAAATGAGGCTTAAACAAAATTTCAAATCATAATTCATTAAATAAATAGTGTGTAATTAGAATATAAGTGAAAATAAAACTTTAATTTGATAAGGATTGGCAACTTAAGCTAAGAATAGCTAAGTGGTCCCAAGTACAACTTGTCAAGGTGATGTCTAGGCTTCAAGTCACCTCCTTGACAATTTTTAAGAGGAAAATCATGTTTCATGCTATTTTAGTAATTAATTATTTAATTAGTATGAATTTTATAGGTGGACAAATCAGATAAGGAAACCCACATGGTGAAGGAGGGTTTCCATGTGAACAAAATGTACGAAAATGATGGATGGTGACCCAAGAGTTATAAAATGAATGTGATCAATAGAGGAGTTATTGAAAGATAATCCAACGGTTGGGAGTAAATACACAATTAAAAGTTGAAGAGTTACAAATATGTAATCAATTGGGAAAGCTGTTACAAGTAAAGTATCTATAAAGGAAACAAAGAAAATTGGAAAGAAAGGTTAGAGACGTGAAAAAAGTTTAAGTGGAGAGAGAGAGAGAGAGAGAGAGAGAGAGAGAGAGGAAAAGAAAATTTTGGATCCAGAAAAAGAACCAAGCTTGCTAGAATTTTTGATGAAACAAATTGAGGTAGGTGATGCAAGACTAGATCTCAATTTTTTTGTGTTCTAAAATTATAAACTCCAATGTTTTAAATGAGCAAATTTTTTTTTGGATGATCGAGATTTGATCATAAGTATGATTGTTCTCAATTTGGATAGTTTGATTTCATATATATGCATGAAATTGTCATGGAAATACTTTGTTCCAATGCATGATCTAGTACCTTTATTCTATCAAATCCAATTTTGGTTCATGATTAATTTCTCATCTATTATATGCATTTTAAGATAACCTACATGCTAGCATATGTGTATTTTATTGAGATTTTATATGTGCACAAGAACGCATGATCTATACTTGAAATTATATACTTCATTAGTATGATTTTCAGAATAAATATAAACATATGTTATAGAGGAGTTTTGCAATTAAAATATTCTAATTTAATTTATGATTGTCCATGATAAAGTATACAACTATATTGACATATTTAAGATTTAATTTCTTTCGAGTGCAAGACCCATTTGGTTAAAAATATATATACTAATATGAAATGAAAGATGCAGCTTGACAGAAACGAATGCACTAAGCATATCAATTATCAGATATCCTAGGTGGTTTACAAGAAGAAGAAAAGGCACAAATTTATTCAAACTTGATAATTTTAGCAAATGCAAATAAAATAAGTACAGATCAGTTCCTGAAATCGTCTGCACAAAGATTGGGCATAAGAGCAAGAAATGACAAGAAGTTCCCTCCAAAAACCAAAAGAGGAAAGAAAGCAGTGCACATACAGTCTGGCTGTAGAAGAAGTCTAGCTTCCTTGTACGATAGGACAGTTCCGAGAGACCCATGAAATAAATAAATAAATAAATTACCAAGTAAGCTGCTAACCTATGCTCATGGTATTACAGCTCCTAGCACTCTTCAATTGCTTTGATTCCAGCAGTGCAGCTATCGTCAAGAAATAACTAGGATGTAACAGTATGGGTGGCATCAACAGTCCAATTTGGGACTTAAAGAAAGTTGAGTGCACTGTCTTGAGTTGTCATTTTAAAAGTAGGATGCAGAACCAATACGATCAGTTAGTTCCAAAAATTGGGTCTCATAGCCACAAGCGTAAAGTTAGACCCCACTTTTTTTTTTTCACCTAACCGCCTAATTCATGTATCCTGAATAACATGTTTTTCTTTTGAAGATTGCGTTCTTTTTCTGGTAGCAAAGAGAAATCTCATTCACCAATTCTTTGCCTTCTCCTCCTTAAAGTATTAGACTTTTGTTTTCAAACCGGAGAAAAGATTTTGCAAAAAACTGGACCCACAATCTTGTTTAGTGCCCATTTCTGATCTCAGCATTTTGCAAACCCCATCTTTTGTAACAGTGAAATCATAGAAGCTTATGATCCCATTTGAAAGGAAAAACAGGAAAATCAACACAAGACACCAGCAAACAATCTTTACCATCAATCCACCATGGTGCAGTTTGTCCTTAGGATCTCTTGTGTTCTTGACTCCAATCATTAGTATAGCTAGCATGGCAAAGAATAAGTTCCCCAAACTTACACGCAACACTGCATCTGTTTCAAACCACTCCCTGCTTAGAGTTTGGTGAAAATGATCAATCCATGGAATTTTCTCCATGAGAGGAGCAGCAACTTCTCTGAGAATCCATGAGATAACAAGAGATACAGCGAAAAGGCTGCAGTATGAAATCTGAGCGGATTTCCAGCTGATCCCTTCGGCGACCGAGCGGCAAACCTCGCAAAGCACAAGCCGCACAACAGGAGGCGAGGCAAGAAGCCGCCCACATCCTTTCCGTCCTAGAAGATGGCTGAGTTGGTGCGAGGGAGATGAAAGTCTTGCAGCCTTCATCCAATCAATCAGAACGCATATACACATGACCTTTAATCTTTATCTCATACTTAGTTTAAACTACAACTAAAGGTATTCGGGTACATGGACTAAATGTGAATGCATGCAAAAATCCATAAATAAAACTACTTATAAAATAATTTCTAAATGTGTACAATGTCATAATTAGCTTAAAGTCTTATTGATTCTAACACTTTTCTAATTACATACACTTGATTATATGTTGAGGGTGTAATGAAGATTGTTCATTCACAATAAACCAAACAACCAGCTAGTTGTATAACGCGTTGAACAGGCAGCTGCAGTGAAGCTTAAGCGTATGGCACTATGATCATGGTAGCTGCACAGGCATGTGTTCTTGAACCAGTAAAGATAGGGACGTGTGTAAGCACAAGGCACATGGCACTGACTAGCTTAGTAATGACCAGGCATATGGCATTAAGTAGTCTAACACTACCCAAGTCCATGACGTCAAGAAACTTTACTGGGATCAACAAGTACATGATATTCAATAACTAAACAATTATTAGATGTGCGATGATAAGCAATCTAACATTCCCTGGACATACAATGTCAAGTAACTAGAATATGATCAAGTGTATAATACATATAGATGACTAATGTAGGACCCTCGGATATTTGGAAATCATGCTTACAAGGACTATGGATTTATTTGGCATATGATTTGTGTTTGATAATACTTGGAATAGATATTAACTAGAAGCTTTGTAGGTGCAAAGTGATATTATGCTGTTGAACGGTTATGAAACCCTTTTGTTCTGAATTGTTGCTTTCATTTGATTCTTTAATAAAATTGTACATAATTACATGTGGTTTAGCATATAAATGTTTATGCATAAGTTTTGAACTAACAAGAATGAAAATTTTGTGCTACTTGTTAGTATACCTTTAGTTTTGATTTGGGCACCTTAGTGCCATGAGATTTTGAGTAATCAGGCAACTCAATGAGTGAGTCTTGACTTGGGGATTTTTATATAGAAAGCCCCGTTGGTTACTATGCTAGGAAGTCCAGTTGACCACTGGCTTCTGAACAGGTACTAGCCTATGTTAGGCATGTTTGACGGGAGTAAGTCACATGGGAAGGCTACTCGTGTTTTTGGTTTGATCCGTCTGTCCCATGCAGACAGTGTAGTCGGTGTAGTACCCACTGACGGACACAGATGGAAACTTTTGTTTCCTTGCGTGCATAGTTAACCTTATGATTAGTTTGGATACGAGATGACACGTCGATCGTTCTCAAGAATATTAACTTATGCCACTTAGTGATTGATCATTTGATTGAATAGTTGATGAATTGATGGATTAATCTATTTGATTTTGTTATTTGAAATAGTTTGATTTTGATGGAAATACTTATTCATGGATTTGAAGTGCCGCTATTTGACGATTGCGTTAACTTTTATAAATCAATCATGTGTATTTAATATAAATAAATAAAACTGCATAGCATAAATTTTTGTTGTTTTGACTAGTCTTGTATTATCTACTGGGTAATTCATATTACTCACCAAACCACCTCACAGGTGAACGGCAGAAGGAAAAGCGTGAGATTAACATGCAGGAAGTTGAGTGAACTTGGAGTTTCAAAGTATGAAGACTAGAAAACAGTTTGATTTTATTTAAGGACTTTAGTAAATTTGTAATAAATTGTAGCATTTGAAATTGTGATTGATCTTAGTAGCGTTTGAGCTATGACTAGTAGGTCTTGACTGACTGAAAAAGTTAAACTATTACTTTGATATATGTTGTGAAGTTTTATTTGATGCACTTGGGCTTGAAAGAGCAGTTAAACTTTATTATTATATGTATATAATAATAAAAAATTTAAGGATCGATCTTGACAAGATTTTCAAAAATAATTAGAAATTTATTTATAAAAACCCAAGACATCACAAAGATGACGAGATCAAACAAAGGTGAGAAAATTAAATTCAAAACTGTTAAATGACAATGTCTTTGAGAATATATGGCTTGAAAATATTGTAAACCTAAATAACATTAGACATTATAGATATAAACGTAGAATTAGAATACCTGAAGTGAAAGAGGTAGTGTAAAGATGAAATTAGGAAAGGCCATAGGGCTCGATGGTATACCAATAGAGGTTTGGAAGTATATGAGAGATACTAGAGTAGTTTGGTTGACCAAGTTGTTTAACAAGATTATAAAATCAAAGAAAATATTGGATGAATAGAGGAAAAGTTCTATTGTACCAATTTATAAGAATAAAGGAGACATACAAGGCTGCATTAATTATTAGGGGATCAAACTTATGAGCCACACTATGAAACTTTTTGAAAGAGTAATTAAGAAGAGGCTATGTCATTTGACAAGTATATTGAAGAACCAGTTTAGTTTCATGCCTAAGAGGTCTACCATAGAAGCTATTTTCTTACTAAGAGAATTGATAGAGAAATATAGGGAGAGGAGAAAAGACCTCCACATGGTCTTTATTGACTAAGAGAAAGCTTATGATAAAGTTTCAAGAGAGTTAATATGAAGGTTGTTGGGGGAGAAAGGGGTTTTGCGGGGGTATATAGACATAATTAAAGGCATGTATGATGGAGCAGTAACAAATGTCAAGACACTAGTGGCGAGATTGGCGATTTTTCCATCACTATATGATTGCACCAAGGATTAACATTTAGCACATACCTTTTCTCGTTGGTTATGAATGAGTTAACAAAACATATGCACGAGGAGATTCTATGGTGCATGCTATTTGCAAATAATATAGTGTTAATTGATGAGATAAGGGAAAGCATAAATACAAAGCTATACTTATGGAGAAAAGCATTAGAATCTAAAGGATTTAAAATCAGCTGAACTAAGACAAAATATATGGAATGCAATTTTAGTAAGGAGAGGAGTAGGAGTGGAACACTAGTTAAGATTGGTAACCAAGAAGTCCTTGTAAAAGACCACTTTTGATACTTAGGATCAATGATTCATGAGAGTGGAGAAATTGAGAGGTAGGTTACCAAGAGAATTCAAGCGGATTGGAACAAATGGTGATGTGCATCTAGAGTTTTGTATGATCGGCAAGTGCTATTCAAACAAAAAGAAAAATTCTATAGGATGGCCATAAGGCTAGCGATGCTCTATGAATCAAAGTGTTTGCCAGTTAAGGAACATGATGAGCATCATGAAATGAGGATGTTTAGATAGATGAGTGGTAAGACAAAAAAGGATAGAACTAGGAATGAAAACATTAGAAGAAACTTAGGGGTAGCACACATAGGTAACAAGATGATGAAGATTAGACTTAGATGGTTTGGACATGTCCAAAGGAGACCCAAAACGACACCGGTTAGGAGTGAGGCAATGCAAGTAGAAGGTTCTAAAAGAGTAAGGGGAAAGCCCAAAAGAACATGGATAGAAGTGATAAGAAAATATTTAAAAACTTTGAGACTAAATGAAACCATGATATTTAATAGAGGGGAATGGAAGAACAAGATTCATGTGGCTGACCCCTAATCAGGATAAGGTCTCGATGATGATGATGATGATATGCACAAAAATGATTGGCCTGAAACTACTCACATGATGTAGACATTCTTTCCTCATTAGAAGAGTTGACCACAACAATTACTTTCCTTTTCCCTTGATCACAATTTTGTTGTTACTACACACCTACAAAACAAGAAAGTTGGAATCTTTGGCAATTTGTCCATATTGCATTGTCAAAAGAATGTTTTCTAGTATAGGAATTGTAAGCTGACAAGAGTTTTTCACTATGATATTTGAAAATACCCCAAAGCCAGCAATGATTGGTTTGATCTTCTTGTGCCCATATCAAATTATGTTGCGTGACTAACTAGGGGTCCTGGTGGTGGAGCCCCCAACATTGGTCGAGTTGAGTGGTCAGCTCACTAAGAGGTGCAGAGGCAGTTTTCTATTTGAAATATGGGGGGCAATTGTGTCTTTTGATTACATGCATACACACACATATTACGGCCCTAATATTCTGAAGGGCAGAGAAATGTTTTGTAACGTTTGTCAGGTATTTTCAGGCAGTGGACATGGTGAAACTAGTGTGAGTTCTTGAAGGTACCTCAACTCAGAGGAAACTGGTGTGATTTCTTCACCTTTCGTGTTTTTTATTTTAGCATCTTCATAACACCAGATCTCGTGAAGAAGGTAAGCAGAAGAAATGTTCCAGACGTTAAAAACTAGCTTTGGAAGATCCTTTCTTTGAACAAGAAAGAAAAAGCTTGTTGGAGTGAAGAGAACGCTTTCTAGGAAGGCCAAAGAAAGTAAGGAGCCTTCTGAGAGGATCAAGGAATAAGTGCTGCTCGGTTTCCAATTCCTGCGAACATAAAGGGCATAGACGAGAACCTTCTGGGAGCCAACCGAGATGAGCTTTCACGGGCAATCTTCGATGGAAGAGCTGCCGGAGAAAAACTTTAGTGCTATGGTATGCTTTAATGTGCCAAATTAGGATCCAGTTATTAGGGTGTACGTTAGGGCCTTCTTCAAAGATAAGGAACTTGTAGGCCGATCTCACTGAGAAAGATACATCATCCAAGGGCCCCAGGTTAGATGGTCAGGGGAGTTAGGGTGAATCCGAATGTTTGTAATCACTTCACGAATCTCAGGAAGTGATAGGAGATAACTAATTGAAATTCCATTTTGATCCGAATCAACTTTTGACTATTCATCGAACACCAGGGGTTCCATCGAGGAGAGGGCCCAGTCCCATTCAATTATCATTCCAGAGACTGGTAATTGAGCCATTGCTTATAAACCATTGATCCCCTTGAGGAGTGCTGAAGCTTGGTGATCTCCTTCGACGCATAAAAACTGAACGAGGGGGAGTCGTAGAACAAGGATTTGCCCTTGAGATATTTGGGTCGTACAAGAGATGATAGCTGCCCCGATATAGTATTTCCTCTCATGTTTTTCCACGAAAGCCCGCCAGTTCTGTAATCAATTCGCTTTCAGCTGTGCTCAATTTAGTCCTCTGCAATTACCTGTTTCTGTATTTGCTTGTAGCTTCTGTTTTCGAACTGAGTTCCTCTTTGTTTTGATTGTTTACAGGACAGCCTAGACGGAGGTTTTCTCCTACTCGTATTTCATATTCTTCTCAGGCTTTGGGGAGATCAACTGCACATCTCTTTCTTCTAGACTACCGTTTGAGGATTCTCCACAAGCCTTTGCTATTTTGTGTATTTTCTAAAATTCTTTGAAATACTCTTCAGCTTGCAAATGAAGTTTGTCAGATACTCTACAATTCCAGCTTCCTAGTCTTCATCAGTGGTGCAAAGTAACAAGCTAAGGTTAATTACTTGCACAAAGAGTGAACTAGTCATAAATTTGAAACTGACAGCTTAACCATATTCCAATGAGAACGGCTAGGAAGGAATCCATAGCTGACATGAGAGTTACTAATGCCAATAGACTCAGCAAATCAGCTCATTAGTCAGTGTAAGACACAGAATTATTCATTGATAGATAAGTAGCCTTAATACATTGGCCTAATCTTATTAATTATTAATACGACTTTCTAACTGAACGGCTGTCACTTCTTTGTTCTTAGTGAATCCTGCCTTTCTACGGAAGAAAAAAGAAACATCACCTCCGTTTATTTTCCTAGCCATGGTGTCTTTTCTGTCATGACTCAAGGCTAATGTTGATTGTTGACCTTTCAATTTGCAAATGCGTAGCATCTCTCTCTCTCTCTCTCTCTCTCTCTCTCTCTCTCTCTCTCTCTCTCTCTCTCTCTCTCTCTCTCTCTCTCTCCAATTACCCATGATTGTTGAATGGATATACTTTATTGATGAATATTCATTCATCACACCAAGATCCTCTATGAAAATCATCAAGAATAAAGACTAGATATGGAAGTGTACTGTTGAGAGTTTTCCGCAAGTGCACGGCTGTTGTAGCCTAGCTAGTGCAAGTCCGGGTCAATTTGTTGATTGTTTAACCGCAAGTGCACGGGCTATTGTAGTATAGCTATGCAAATACGGGTCGATCCCACGAAGACTTGATTTAAAATTATGGAGTTTTAAATAAAATTCAACTAAAAGAATAAAAACAAAGATTATACTAGAAATAAACTAAAATCCAGATATATTCAATTGTTCCAATGTTCCCAAATATTTATTCCAAGGAAAATAGAAAATAAAACTAAAATGCGTCCTGGATAAGCTTGTCCTTAGATTGCACTGTCTCTGGATTAGTCTGTCCTTGAATAGTCTGTCCTGGATTGCACTGTCCCTGAATAGTCAGAATGAAGATAAGTTAAAACCAGAATAGCACAGGGTCACAGTTGTAATTAAACCGGGGACCCAATTGGTATTTCTGAAATCTGTCAAGGGACACAGATGGAATTCTTTTAGGGCACAGATGGAATTCTTTTAGGGACACAGATGTAATTCTTTTGGGGACACAGATGGAATTTCTTGAAATCTGCCAGGGGACACAGATGGAATTTTTTTAGGGACACAGTTGGGATTTCTGAAAAAGGACAGAAGTGGAATTACTGAGATCTGCCAGGGGCAGACTCGTAATTTCTTCAGGGGTTCTGGTTTTTCACGAAAAAACCAAGAAAACACGGTGGGAACCGGAGAAGGGAGGAAGAAAGGAAGAAGGGAAGAGGAAGGAGGGAAGAAGAGGAACTCGAGGGTGGAAACCCGACTTGGGTTTCCTTCCCCGAAATGTGCGGTGATGCAAAGAAAGACCGCCGGAGAAGGAGAAGAAGAAGAAAAGGAGGAAAAGCCGCTTGGGAGGAAAACCCGATTTTGGGTTTTCTTCTCCCTGGGTCATGCGACTGAAGGAGAAGGAGAGCAGAGGTGGTGAAGGCCGGCTGGCAGAGGCTGGCCAGAGGATGAGATGGGGAAGAAGATGGAAGAAAACCCAATTCCCCCTGAGCCGTGCGACTGAAGATGGTAACGTTGCTGGGGAAATCGGGGTTGTCTAGGTATTGGCTGGAAGGAGGGCCTTTGGCTAGAGATGGAGGATGCAGGCAGGTCGGCTGGGCGTGTCCGTCTGGAACGTCATGGATGATAGGAAGTAGTGAGGTAGTGGAGCAAGTAAGGTGAAGATGATGGTAATGGTGGACTGGATTATGCAGAGCAGACAAGGGGCTAGAAGAGATGTAGAAGAACGTGGAGAGAGAGAGAGAGAGAGAGAGAGAGAGAGAGAGAGAGAGAGAGAGAGAGAGAGAGAGAGAGAGAGAGAGAGAGAGAGAGAGAGAGAGAGATCCCAGCCTGCACCTTCCTAAAAGGGAAAAAAAACATCCTCTTTGGAGAAGAAAGAAGGGTCTTTTAAAAGAGAGATAGGGAGAGACGTATAGGAGAGAGGGATAAGAGAGAGAAAAAGAGAAAAAGAGAAAAGAGAGGAGAAAGATAAGAGGAAAAGAAAGGAGAAAGATAAGGAAGATAAGAGAGAGAGAGAGAGAGAGAGAGAGAGAGAGAGAGAGAGAGAGAGAGAGAGAGAGAGAGAGAGAGAGATAAGAAAGAGAGTGGGTCCACTGAAATTCTAGTCTTACTAGAACTCTGCAAGTCTTCAATCTTGTTTTGTACTATGACTCTTCAAATTCTATCTGATTTCCATGATTCAATCTGGAGCGTCCATGCCTGAGTTGACTGATCTGCAATGCACAAGACTCAATTAGCGAAATCTAAACCGTCCATTAGCTTTAATAGTCATTTAACCACTAAATTTTACAATTCAATGGTTGGATGGCCAATTAAAGCTAAAATAAAATATTTGATTTAAAATCTTGAAATTAATGGTCTAGATGCTCTAATCAAATACTAAATTAGGGATATTTTGACCAAAATTGAACACTTAACACAATTTCCACAGGGACTCGACTTAAATGTGGAGTTTACATAAATTTCAATTAATAACAATACAAATAACAGAAATAAACTAACAATAAAAGAAAATCTCAGATTTATTTAATTGCTGGAATGTACGTACTTATTTATTCTAAAAGAAAAACAGAAAATGAAGCTAAATAACAGTCCTGGACAACACTGTCCCTGAATAGGTAGAATAAGGATAAAGTAAAAACTAGATTAGTCAGGGATACAGATGGAATTAAACTAGGGACCCAAACGGAATTAAAACAAGGACACAAATGGTATTAAATGAGGACAGGATTGGTATTAATCAGATCTGAAGAGGGCATGATTGGAAGTTCACTGGATTTCTGGTTTTAAACAAAAAAACCAGAAAGCGGTGAAGGGGAAAACCGGAGAAGAAGGTGGGAGAGAAGGGAGAAGAAGAAGGAGAAGGAGGGAAAAGAGGGAAGGAGAAAGAGATCGCGGGAGGAAACCCAACTTGGGTTTCCTTCCCCTTGACGTCCGGTGATGCAGAGAAAGACCGGATGAAGCAGAGGAGGAAGAGGGAAAGAGGAGAAAGGAAGATGAATGGAGGGAATCGGGAGAAAACCCAGATTGGGTTTTCTCTCCCTGAGCCGTGTGGTGAAGATGGGAACGCTGCTAGGGAAAGCCAGCTGGTTCAAGTGAGCTGGCTCGGTGAAGAAAAGAGAAGAGGACAAGGGGAAATAGTGTGATGTGGGAGAGAGAGAGAGAGAGAGAGAGAGAGAGAGAGAGAGAGAGAGAGAGAGAGCGGGGGGGGTGTTGGAGATTGTATTGTGCTTTGTTATGCGTCGATCAAAACGAGAGAAAGAGAATGATGGGAGCAGAGAGGATAGAACACGGGAGAGAGTTGGGAACAAAGCTGATCTCGGTTTCTTGTTTGAAACCAAGAGAGGAAAAGAGAGGGCTAGGCAGACAAGGGAGAAAGTGAACAAGAGGAGGAGAGCCCGTGAGAGAGATGTGGTGCAGTAATAAAAAGAGGAGAAGTGAGATGGGATACGAGAGAGAAAAGGGAAGGAGAGGATACTGGGGAAGAGGTGCGGTGAAGATGGGACTGTGACAGACCCGGGAGAGAGAGTTGTGGTGCGGGTTTGTCTAGGAGAAGCAATTAGGCTTCCTGGGTTGATGCGGTCAGAACTGGAGGTGGAGAGCAACTGGGAAACCGGTGGAGATGGGGATATTGGTTGGTGCTGGGCAGCATGGGAGACAGATGCAGAGGAAGGAGACTTCTGCTGGGTGAGTGCGGGAGAGCAAGAGAGAGGTGGAGAGGAACAGTCCTTCCACCTCTTCTCTCTCAAAAGGAGAAGAAAGAAAAACGAAAATAGGAAGAGGAGAAAAGGGAGAAGAAGAAGGGGAGGAAAAGAAGAGAGGAAGAGAGAGGTGGAGAGGAAGAGTTCTTCCACCTCTCTCCTCAAGGAGAAAGAGTGAAAAAAGAGTGTGTCCTAAATCCAACCCCTCCTTCCTTTAAAAGGAGATTTGCCCTCATTGGTCAACTTTACCCATTATTGCCAGATTTGCCATCAATGCCCAAATTTGTGGCGTGGGCGTGGGACCCATCAAAATAAGTTGATCTGAACCGTCCAACGTATTCTGGCTTACCTGCAAAAATAAAATATAAAATTAGAATTATTTTATGTTGATAATTAGCTATAATAATCATCCGATCGTTAACTTTTCAAACTAACGGTTGGATGATTGATTATAGCTTAAATTGATTTAAAATCACAAAATTACCTATTTAAATGATCTAATAAAATAGTAATCTAAGGTTATTTTTGGCAAAATTAAGGACTCAACATGTACCTGGATCCATAAGTCCTAATATGATCCTTGAGCTTTGTGGTTCCTGATCTTCCAAAATGATGCATATGACCTTCTTGGATAATGGTATTCCCTCTTTTATGATGATGGGATGTCAGAAAAGAAAGATACGTACAAGTTGGGGACCATAACCATTTATGACTATATCCCCTTTCCTTATTTCTTATTGTAGCCTATTACAAAATAGAAATTAAAGATAAGGTATCTACACATAATAAAACCATACCTTTTGAGATGACTATGACCCATTTAACTTTAAAACTTATTTGATCACTTTAATATAGGCCAAAATCATATTATATACAAAATATATATATATATATATAAACACACACACACACACACACACACACACACACACACATTTATGTGACACCCCGAGTTTTACCCAACAATTTAATAACAATTTATAAAAATAGTCGGGATCCCTATTTTAAAAACTTTAAATTATATTTTTAAAGTGACCAAAAACAAAGCTCCAATAAAAAATATGTATTTCAAAATCCGGAGAATCATACAACCACAAAACCACGAATTTAATAGTGAAATGAAATATCATTTTTATCGAAAATTCAATAGAGTTTCCTCTGTATTTTGGACCATTGCACATAATAAGTACAATACAAAATAACCTGACAAACATAATATAAGAGATGACATATAGGGGACTCAATCTCCATACCGATCCACACAATCAAATACTATTTTCAATAAAATGTATATTTCGACAATGGATAAGAAAATTAAGTCATGACAAAATACCCAGGGTTCCTCCATACAGCCATCACATCTAACATGAATTCATATCCTTATATCTAAGCACATTGCAATTTTAATTAAAGTACAGTCCATACTCAAAAACCTAAAGTGAGGTCCTCAATAAACCTTGTCATCTTTGAACATCCTCAATGCTTCACTAGGAAATTGCCATCACTTTTACCTGCTCTATCAACACGTCAACCTATTGTCACTCTCTGTATCTGAGGCATTACAAACAAAGCAATGTCTCAGCAAGCTATGCTTGTATAGGTAATTACGAGAAATAAAACATGTAATAAATACTAGAAAAGAGTACCAATATCATGTCGAGTATCAATAGAGTAAATCATTTATAACGCAAATGAAATCATCAGGCATTCAGAATACAAAGCTTATGAATCTTATAAATCTGAAAGAAACAATCAGGATCAAAACATGCTTTTCGTTTGAGGCAATGCAATATCAAAGCAAAACATCATGGCATGAAAGGCATGATCAAAACATGGATGAGCATCTATCAAAAGCAATAAGAATCCATGTCCACATCGAAATATAATGCATGTCATGATAAAACAGGGCACCGTACAAAAACAAGCCCTAAGAGTGTTCCACGACACTCAATCACAGGTAATGAGTACTCATACCAAATCCCTGGGTCCCTCTCGTGCAACCTGCATCAGCCCCCAAAGTTACTCACGAACTAGTCATGGCTTACCCAGGTTCACCCCACATATCAATACCACATGAGCAAATAGAATAAGAGTATGGGCTACTATGCTTTATTGGCAACCACAACATGATCTAAACCGCTGTCATTCCCTGTAGACACCTAAATGAGAGATTTTCTTTGTTCCCATGGGGGGAAACAGACTCGTAGGAGGGGACTACCCATGATACCACCACCTACGTACCTAGCCCTGTACCACTCAAGGGCAGTGTCTCATCATCAACATCATCATCATCATCATCATCATCATCATCATCATCATCACAAAGTTAGAAGGTGGGTGGCCAACCCTACAACCCTCCTATCATAGTACCCACTAGGTAGAAGCACCTGTCATAAAGCAGCAAAACATGCTATAAATCATGAAAAACTCCCAAGTGAAATAAACCTCAATATGTTGAATCAAAATACATGACAAAGTATAAACCATCACAGGTGAAAACATGGATAATCGTATAATCAATGTCATGCTATCAAAAGTGAAGTAATAAACACTTTTTAATCAACACGATAGGGCGTAAAACACATGCCTCAAGAATTCAAGTGAGAAGTCATGATCATGAAACCAAGGAAAAATCTCGAATGTAATCACCTACCTCAACAAACGTGTTACTCCAATCAAGTGCATAAGCAATGTTACACCGTGTGCTCTGACGTACTTGTCACATCATAGGTCATCCATTACTTGGTGTTTTCATGTCTCAAAATAAACAAATCCAAGTGACAATTTCCTTGATCTAGTAGTTAATCTTAGATGAACGACCCATGTTATTTGATTAACCCTCAATTAGAGTAATCCTGAACTAAATGTTGGTCTTTCTATCATCTAGATTATCATCTGTCTTCTTTGATCATCAATCTGTGTCATGATTCATTCAATTAATGTCTTTTAATCATTAAAGGGTCAATCCCTTTCATCTTATGAAGTTTAGAGACGATCCAACCATTGAATCACTCTTTACTACTCAAATTTAATATTTGATCATCAATTTAGATCATCTTCATCATAGTTAACCCAATTTCCATGTTTATTGTATAATCTCAATGTATGTTCAGGATTACACATCGATCTGATGGTCAGATTGCTCTCTAATCATCCAATCCTAAGGCACATGATCAGATTGACTATCCAGATCGAGGTCGTACCTCTAGAAGTTTTAATTTCTAACATTTAAGGTAAGTTATTCAACAATTCTAATGTTTTTAACCATAATCCATCGTCTAATAGCCTTTGCTAACCTTCAATCATCATCGATCAAGTTTTGGACGATCATATTGGATCTTCTGTCAAATAGTCCATAATTGGTCATTCTTTCTCGTCACAATTCATTATTAATGGGTAATTGAAGTTTACATAGATCTACCTTCCGATCGTATTTTTAACGGTCAGATGCTGAGATCTCAGTTTTTCCCTACGCACCATCAAGTTTTCATTTAGAATTTCAAGGGTTAATTTATTCCTAATTGACGATCCATCTTTATAGATGAAAAGATCAAATTTTATTTATCTTAATCACAAATTTTCTATTTTTTCACATTTTTAGAGGTTCACCGAAAAATGTCACCATTGCTGGAAAAGGTGACCAGATTTCGATTGTTGCTGGCAACCCATTTCTCAAATGATCTCAAATAAAAAATATGGGTATTGTAGATCAGGCTCTCACCTATTGTCCTTCGAAGTTTGGTAGAGATTCGACTCTGTTTGATGCTGGAAAACTTGAAAAACATTTATCGGTCGTCAGATTTCTATCACTTACTGGCATAAACTTCAATGGCTCGATTCTCCCTCGTTACTTGGCCGATTAAAGTGGTTCTTGAGGCATTTCAATCATGAGATCGTGAAAAATATAATGATTATCTTGGATCATCCATCTAAGTCATCATTTTTTCAGGCAACTACCTACAATCCGGCTGCTTGAAAATGCCCTTTTTCTCCCCGTCGCCAATGTCCACACCGTTGTTGGCTACTGTCTCTTCTCTCTCTTTGCTTTGGGAAGGTAAATCAGTGAACACGTTAGGTTTCCTTAAGGGGGGAGGGCACCCGTATCAACTACGGTCCCCATTTGTTTAAGCCCTTTTTGTTTTTATTTCTTTTATTATAGGATGTTACATTCTTCCCTCCTTATAGGAATTTCATTCTTGAAATTCTTTCTATTGTATTCTTCAAATAATTCCAAATCATCCCCATATCATAAGATCTACATATCATATACAAAATTCTCCTGAGTCAATGCAAACAATAGCTTCATGCCCTATTATCTCCTCAAATAACAACTCATACATATAAACCAATGTACATTTCAAACCATTCTGATCAAATAACTCATATTATAGTTAGAATGCGTCATAACCACATATAATGTAATTAACATAAACCACTCTCATCCAAGAGTTAATAATTTGTTTACAACTTTAACTTAAGTAAATCATCATATTGACAAAACTTGAAGTGCCACAACTCACATACAGGCACTTCTATTCTAAATCTATTCCAGTGCATTATTACCTCATCACTAGGCAATGTATGTCAATCAACCCATATCACATCAACTCCTAAACAGGTAATACACACCAATCAAGATCAGAGCATACCAGCTCACTATCAGGCAATCGCATGCTGATCAAAATCAGAGCCTACAAGCTCACTAACAGGCAATCATATGCCAATAAAAATATAGCCCACAGCATAATCATACTGTGAGTACCTAGAAGCCTGCCATCTAAAAGCTCGCTACCTAGAAGCCTACCAGTGCCTCTAGCACCCGTCCTCATCTATCACCCTCTTAGGCCACCCTCATCAGCTACTCACAAGTATCGATTGTAATTTGAATTTTGATTTCCCGTAAGAAAACAATCTCATATAATAGTATAAATCACTGTTATCCTGGTGAAACTCAGTTACTCGATGCTAGCAATTCATAAGACTAAGGAACTATGAACTTCAGTCACCGATTTGACTAAACTCAGCCATCACAGTCTCTATAAACCCCCTTTCTTTTAAAATTCAAGCATCACATTTCTAACAAAATTTTGGCAATCTCCTCTGTTTTTCAGACTTTTGCATTCGATGCATGTGATTGAGATACACCCAATAAACCATTTAATGACAATTAATACATTTAAGAGACTCTATCTCATCACATTCCACATTCACCATGGCAAAACTAAACATTCATCCCACATATCATCCTAATATCACAAATTTTAATGCAATGAGGTTTACTTACCCATCTCTACAGTTTCAATTGCCATATCCATATCCTTAAGTAATATAGTGCAAAACATTTTATAACATCATCCATAAATAGGTGTTTAACTCCATGCTCATCATCACCACACCAATATAAAATGGAAGATTCTCATATAATCCCACAATCTTCTATTAAAAGTCCATCTTGAATTGCATTGATATATAAATATGAAAATTTACAATCTCAACTACAAATAAAAAATCCAATTACTATAATGAATCTTACTTTATTCTATCATCATAGCCTTTGCTCAAATAACTTTCCATCACTACCACATATGTTCAGAACAGATAACTTTTTCATTTCATCAAAAGTTCTTTAAATATAAGATATCAATTCATATCATAACGTTTCAATCATAATCAGGAATAGATTTTTCAGCACATTCATCTAAGTTTCACATATGAATCTAAAAGATCAACATTTAATTCAAAGAACATCTTTGACATTCTCAAATTTCAATTTACTGTTGTAATATTTACTGCATTACATTCAAGTAATTAGAAACAATACTCTTGAAGTGTAGAGACAGACATTCAATTATAAAAACTGAAGATAACACATATGATTCAAAACTAACATATGAACTTACACCCTTGGGTGTATTCAAATTCGAATACATAAATAATACTTGCAGTGGCTCTCAATTGCATATATAAACTAATAGCATTAATTGAACAACTGAAATTACATTGTGCAATCACATCTGAATACTTAAATAACACCACTAGGGTTCACAAATATCTCTATTGTATCATCTCACTCTAAATAATGATACTAAAAGGTTTTCATCACTACATACCAATACAAATGCTTAGAATATTCTCCACTGGCACATGATTCAATTGAATTCCCTCACTTCATTTATCAAATAAGGTTTATATCACCTAACCTCAGATATATAAACAAATACTCTTCATCAGAAGAGTTCAAATTCATAGTGTTGATCAAAAGCTAGTAGAATAAACTAGAAGTCCATCAATCAAATAATCGATGGAATGTCTCAAATTCGAATACAATTCAAATATCAGATCTGATCTTTTGAAATAACTAATTCAAGGATCCTTCTCGAAATCAAGCACAAATCCAAATCACTTATGTTATTAAAAGTTAATTTAATGTGATTTCACTGTAATCAACTATCCTCCAACAAATAGAGCCCATCCTAAGGATGATATCATAATCCATCAAATTGAGGAGGATAAAGTCAGTATCTATCCTCTCACTCTTCATCATTTCCACTAGTACTCCCTAGAAGTATTTACAAGTTCCAATAACTTGTCAATCAGTGTCATAACCTCTAACCCAAGTATTGTTATACACACACACACACACACACACACATTTATCAGTGCCAACACTCAAACTACTAGGATGATTGGATCCTAGATCTAGGAGGATCCTGGTGTGTCTATCAACAATCAAAAGAGTACCTTTCAGAACGTGGGCTGAGGTTTGTACCTTCTTCTAGTAATGGCAATACTAATCATTACCAAGGTAGGGCTATTTCTATTTTATCTTCAATGTCAACCTGTCTGACCCATTGTCCTTTGATACAATCTCTAAGGAAATGTTGCGACTCTCCACAGTCACGATATCTTAAGGATGGCCACTGTGATGGTGCCTATTATGCTATTACCACTGTTGTGGTGGTATACAAGTCTAAGACATAATTGTCCAAGTATTTGTCCTTACAATTAGTACACATTCTATCATTCATATCCTAACATTGCTGGCTCAATGGCCTTTTCAATTGTGTCAATGAAAAGTCTCTTGCCCTTACTAAGCTTACTCGAACTGCCCGTGTCCGAGTTTCTACAATCAGCCTTGGTCCTAAAAGGATCCCTCTTTGCATAGAGGTTACATCTGTAACCTCGTTACCAGTGTAGAACGCGACACAATCACCTGATCACTCAAGGTAAGTCTCTTCACTAAGTATACTGGTTCAATACTATTGAACCGACTATTTCTTCACTTTAAGTGGTAAACTCTCTTAGTTTTCAAAAATACTATTTATCATAAGCCTTCCTAAGGGCTTTCTAGATAAAAGTCTCAGTGATAGAGGAACACATCTTCTCAAATAACCATCCTTAAAATCCTTAAAATTATATATTAAGTGTCCTCATTTTCACTATTTCACTTTCTTGAACTAATGAATTATTTTGTGGTCATATCAAGTCAAATCATTTAAAACTCCATCAATTTCACACTTAATGAAAATTTATCCTTCATAATACTTCCTTAGTCATCAGAATCTACACGATCATCTCCATTAGTGTTAGATGTAATTCAATCCTAATTAATTTCATCTTGCCTTATTCACTTAGCATGTTTTTCTTCCTAGTTGATTTATTACAAAATCATTTCTATTCAGGAATTATTTTTATAAATTAGTTACCGTACCCTTCGGTTAATATTCACTTCAAATCATAATTAAAATTCCAAGAACAATGTGTAAGTATTCACTCCCCACTGATGTTTGATATCAAATTTTTTTGTAAGGGCAGGAACTCATTTGCTTTTATCTCACCTTATTATCACAACAATATCCATTCTCCATATTTACTTCAATAAGTATTTCTCCCTACTTGATTCACATAATTAATATTAACTATAATCATAAGGTGGTTGTCATATCCTTCAAGTGCTATATCTCCAATCATAATTGACATCCTCAGAATGATTCATAAATATTTATTTTTCGTTGATGACTAGCTATCAATATCTCCGTATACACTAAACTCACTAGTTTTCCTCTCACAATTAGATATTTCACTCATAGAAATACTAAGATCTTACTTCATTAAGTTTTCAATAATTTTCACCATATTAGGGCTTATTTGTCAATTAAGTCCACTTCATGTTTAGATTAATGATATACTCCTCTCAACTTTCTCAAGTTCCCAATAATTGTAATCATTTCTGTTCCTTCATCATTCTTATCATATTATGGTTATTACAATAATTATTAAGGTTTTTCCAAAAGCTTACTTACATAGTTCAATTTAGAACTTGAACTCTCAAGAGCAATTCATATAAATATAATTTCTATTATATAATAAGGTTCTCACTAAGAGAAACAAATTTACTTCTAATTCATGATTATAAGAATCATGCACTTCCCATAAAAGTGTACCCCCTTGTGCTCATACAAGGATTTAAAGTCTCAATTCTCTAAGGAAATCTGCCAACCTTCATAGAATTATCTATTTCACAATCATCAATATCCTTCACATAAGTTATCTCTGTAACTTATATTTAGGGAATCACCTCACTTCATGTATTGTATGTGACCTTGAAATTTGTTGGAATGGCTATGATGGAGTAGACCTGGGCTCTGATACCAAACTATGACACCCCAGGTTTTACCCAACAATTTTTAAATAACCATTTATAAAACAGTAGGGATCCCTGTTTTAAAAACTTTAAATTATTTTTTTAAAGTGAAAAAAAACAAAGCTCCAATAAAAACATGTATTTCAAAATCCCAGGAGTCATACAACTACAAAACCACATATTTAACGATGAAATGAAACACCCTTTCTACTAAAAATCCGGCAGAGTTTCCTTTGTATTTTGGACCATTGCACATGACAAGTGCAATACAAAATAACATGATAAAAATAATATAAGAGATGACATATAGAGGACTCAGTCTCCATGCTCATCTACAAAATCAAATACTATTTTCAATAAAATGTATATTCCAATAATGGATAAGAAAATCAAGTCATGACTAAATACCAAAGGTCCCTCTATACAGCCATCACATCTAACATGAATTCATATTCTTACATCCAGGTCACATTGCAATTTTAATTAAAGTACAATCCATACTCAAAACCCAAAGTGAGGTCCTAAACAAACCTTTTCATCTCTAAACCTCCACAATGCTTCACTGGGAAACTACCATCACTTTTACCTGCTCTATCAACTCGTCAAACTGTCATCACTCTCTATATCTGAGGTATTGCAAACAAAGCAATGCCTCAGCAAGCTATGCTTGTGTAGGTGATTACGAGAAATAAAACATGCAATAAACACTAGCAAAGAGTACTAATATCATGTCGAGTATCAAGAGAGTAAATTATTTATAAGGTAAACGAAATCATTAGGTGTTCAGAATGTAAAGCTCATGAATCTCATAAATCTGAACGAAACAATCAGGATCAAAACATGCTTTCCGTCTGAGGCAATGCAATATCAAAGCAAAACATCATTGCATGCAAGGCATGATCAAAACATAGACGAGCATCCATCAAAAGCAATAAGAATCTATGTCCATATCAAAATATAATGCATGTCATGATAAAACAAGGCACCATACAAAAACAAGCCCTAAGAGTGTTCCACGACACTCAATCACCGATAATGAGTACTCATACCAAATCCCTAGGTCCTTCCCATGTAACCCGCACCAACCCCCACAATCACTCACAGCCTAAGCGCGGCTTACCCCAGTTCACCCCACATATAAATACCACATGATCATATAGAATAAGAATATGTATTACTATGCAGTAGTGGTAACCACACTAGGATCTAAACTACTGCCGCTCCCCGTCGACACCTAAATGAGAGATTTTTTTCGTCCCCATGGGGGGAACGGACCTGTAGGAGGGACTACTCATGATACCACTACCTACGTACCTAGCCCTATACCACTCAAGGGCGGTGTCTAATCATCATCATTATAAAGCAGAGGGCGGGTGGCCTACCCTACAACCCTTCTAGCATAGTACCTACCGAGTAGAAGCACCCGTCATAAAGCAGCAAAACATGCTATAAATCGTGAAAAACTCCCAAGTGAAATAAACCTCAATAGGATGAATCAAAATACATGATAAAGTATAAACCATCACATATGAAAACATGAATAATCATATAATCAATGTCCTGCTATCAAAAGTGAAGTAATAATACGATAGGACATAAAACACATGCCTCAAGAATTTCAAGTGAGAAGTCATGATCATGAAATCAAGGAAAAATCTCGAATGTAATCACCTACCTCGACAAACGTGATACTCCAATCAGACGCGTAAGCAATGTCACGCCATGCGCTCTGACGTACCTATCACATCATAAGTCATCCATCACTTGGTGTTTTCACATCTCAAAATAAACAAATCCAAGTGACAATTCCCTTGATCTGGCAGTTAATCTTAAATTAACGACCTAGGTCATCTGATTAACCCTCAATTAGGGTAATCCTAAACTAAATGTTGGTCTTTCTATCATCTAAACTGTTATCTATCATCTTTGACCATCAATATATGTCATGATTCATTCAATTAATGTCTTTTAATTATTAAAGGTTCAATCCTTTTTATTTTATGAAGTTTGGAGACGATCTAACCGTTGAATCGCTCTTTGATACTCAAATTTGATATTTGATCATCAATTCAGATCATCTTCATCATAATTAACCCAATTTCCATGTTTATTTAATAATCTCAATGTATGTTCAGGATTACATATTGATTTGATAGCCGGATCGCTCTCTGGTCAGCCAATCATAAGGCACATGATCAGATCGATTGTCCAAATCGAGTGCATACCTCTAGAAGTTTTAATTTCTAACATTTAAGGTAAGTTACCATGGTCTGATCACCTTTCTTAGCCTTCAATCATCACCGATCGAGTTTTGGATGGTCAAATCAGATCTTCCATCAAATAGTCCATAATTGGTCTGTCTTTCTTATCGCAATTCATTATTGATGGGTAATTGGAGTCACATTTTACACATATCTACCTTCCAATCATATTTTTAATGGTTGGATGCTAAGATCTTAGTTTTTCCCTACGCACCATCAAGTTTTCATTTAGAATTTTAAGGGTTAATTGATTCCTAATCGACGATCCATCTTACGAATGAAAAGATTAGGTTTTTATTTATCCTAATCACAAAATTTCTATTTTTTCACATTTTTAGAGGTTCACCGAAAAATGTCACCGTCTCCAAAAAAGGTGATCGAATTTCGGTCATCGTCGGTGACTCATTTCTCAATTGATCTAAAATAAAAAATATGGGTATTGTAGATCAGGCTCTCACCTATTAACCTTTAAGGTTTGGTGACAATCCAACTTCATTTGATGCCCAAAACCTTGAAAAATATTTGCTAGTCGCTAGATTTTTATCACTCACCAGTGTCAACTTCAATGGCTCGATTATCCCTCATTACTTAGCCGATTAAAGTGATTTTGGAGGCGTTTTGATCATGAGATAGTGGAGAATAACATGATTGGCCTAGATCATCCATTTGAGCCATCATTTTTTTGGCTAAATCCCTGCAATCCAATTGCCTGAAAATGCCATTTTCTCCCCCTTTCATTGGATTTTCACTTGGTAGCTGACGTCCACGCTCTCTCTCTCTCTCTCTCTCTCTCTCTCTCTCTCTCTCTCTCTCTCTCTTGGCTTTAGGAATGCAGACTGATGACTGCGTCGGGTTTCCTTAAGGGGGGGCGCATGTTTCAAATACGATCCCCCTCTATTTAAGCCCTTTTTGTTTTGTTTTTTTAATAGGATGTTACAGTTCAATATCTAACAATCTCCCAATTGGACTACACACACACACACATATTACTTTATAATTGTATATCAATATAACCTTATGAGCTCAAAATTTTGCTATAAAAAAATATCTCCACATAATCTCATCCATTGATTATGCTAATATAGGATCAAGGCGATCTTCATTACATTTATCATAACTAAATCCATCCATGGTCAAGTATATCAACATAACCAAATGACATAGATCAAGTATGGATGTGTAGCATGGAAATTACATGCCATGTGATCTAAACATGCCTATTTCCAACTGGTACAACTTTATTTTTATGAAATCATATTAAAACCAAATCAGAGTGAAAAATAAAATTGAATACTTTATTTTTCCAGAAAATATCCATAAGCACAAGATGTGTCTAAAATAGAAAAACATATAAATACAAACTCCCACTAATCCAGTATATCATCAGATGATACAACACCCATATGAGCAGTATGCCCGTGAAAGACCTTGGGTGGTAGCCCCTTAGTAAACGGATCCGCAATCATGGAGTTTGTGCCAATATGCTCTATAGATACTTGTCCACTCTGAACTCTTTCCTTAACAACTAGGAACTTGATGTCTATATGCTTTGACTTCATCGAGCTCCTACTGTTGTCGGAATATAACACTACTGACTTATTGTCACAAAATAACATAAGTGGCCTTTCAATTCCATCCACAATTCACAGCCCTGTGACAAAATACCGAAACGATATTCCATGATTGGATGCCTCATAATATGCTATAAACTCAGCTGTCATGTTGGAAGAAGCAATGGGCATTTTCTTAGCACTCTTCTAGGAGATAGCTCTTTCACCAAGTACATAGATATAACCTGAAGTGGATCTATAACTGTCTTGGCATCCAGCAAAGTTGGGATCCGAATACCCAATGATCTCTAACTTATTCGACCTCCTGTATGTGAGCATGTAATGTCTTATTCTCTGAAGATACCACATGACCGGTTTGGTTGCTTTTTAATGGTCCATTCCTGAATTGCTCAAATATCTGCCTAACATCCCAACAATGTACGCAACATCCGGACGCGTACAAACCTAAGCATACATCAAACTCCCCACTACTAAAGCATAGGAAATTTTCTGCATTTCCTTAGTTTCAAAATCATTCTTGGGGCACTGTTCGAAACTAAACTTGTCTCCCTTAGTAACAGGGGTGTCTCCTGGTTTGCAATTTTGCATGCCAAATCTCTTAAGTTCCTTTTCAATATAGCTCTTTTATGATAATCTAAGAATACTTGGAGAGCGATCCCAATGTATCTGAATTCCCAATATAAAAGATGCATCCCCAAGATCTTTCATCTCAAATTTCTTTGATAGAAGTCTTTTGGTTTTGTGTAACAAGCCTATATCGTTGCTGGCAAGTAATATGTCATCGACATATAAGACCAGGAATATGTGTTTACTCCCATTGAACTAGTGGTATACATAATCATCAACCGCATTCATCTCAAAACTGAATGAGAGAATAACTTGATGGAATTTGTAATACCATTAGTGGGAAGCTTGCTTAAGCCCATAAATGGATTTTCTGAATTTGCAAACCATATTCTTCGCATCTCCTGACACAAAGTTTTCTGGCTGCAACATATAAATTGTCTCATCAATGTTACCATTGAGAGACGCAGTCTTTACATCCATCTGCTGTAACTCAACGTCAAAATGTGCCACTAATGCCATTATTGTCCTAAAAGAGTCTTTCAATGAAACCAAAGAGAACGTCTCATTATAATCAATGCCTTCCTTTTGAGTGAAGCCCTTTGCAATAAGACGAGCCTTATATCTCTCCAAATCACCCTTCGAATTCCTCTTGGTTTTAAATATCCATTTGCAACCAATGGACTTCGCACCTTCAAGTAATGGGACGAGTTCCCAAACATCATTGTCCTTTATGGACTTAATCTCTTCATTCATGGAATCAATCCACTTTTGAGAATTAGTACTTTGAATGTCTTGATGAAAGTTGATCGGATCATCTTCCACCAATTCAATGTTATCCTCATGTTCTTGGAGAAATATGATATAATCATCAAAAACCACACTTCTCCTTTGTTTAGTGGATCTCCTTAATGGCATCTGTTCTTGAGGTTGTTCTCCAAGAATAACCTGTAGACCTTGATTAGGGAGATTTTCAACATTGTCTTGTGGTTCTTGTATTGCTTCTTGAACAACATCAAAAATAGGATCCTGATCATTGTCAATAACAATCATAGGAAGAGAAACAGATTCCTCTTCAAAGACAAAGTCTTTAATCTTATATCTCCCCCCAAACTCAATATCCTCAAAGAACCGGGCATTTCCCTTCTCATAAAAGGACCTAGTAGTGGGATCATAAAATTTGTACCCCCAAGACCGTTTAGAGTACCCAACAAAATAGTTGCTAACTATTCTTGAGTCTAGTTTCTTTTCATGTGGCCTATAAGGCCTTGCCTCAGCTGGACAACCCCAAATGTGTAAATGCTTTACACTGGGCTTGTTGCCCGTCCATAATTCATAAGGAGTTTTAGTCACTGCGTTAGTTGGAAATCTATTAGGGATGTAAGCTGTAGTTTTGAGTGCCTCTCCCCAAAGTAAATCTGGTAAGGTAGTATGACTAATCATACTCCTCACCATGTCCTTTAATGTTTTGTTTTGTCTCTGAGCAACACCATTCATGTTAGGCCTTCCCAGCATAGTGTAGTATGGGACTATACTACACTCCTCTAAGAATTTGGCAAATGGCTCTGAACATTGTTCACCTAATCCATCATATCTGCCATAGTACTCACCATCATGGTCAGATCTGACAGCCTTAATGCTTTTGCCAAGTTGGTTGTCAACTTCAGCCTTGAATACCTTAAACATGTCTAGTGATTGAGACTTCTCGTGAATGAGATAAAGGGAGTCATAAAGCACGAAATTGTCTATGAACGTAATAAAATATTGTTAAGCATTCCATGAAGTCATAGGAAATGACCCACAAATATCCGTATGTAGTAGTTCTAAGAATTCTAAAGATCTATTGGCACCTAATCTCCTTATGTTTGCCTATTTGCCCTTGATACACTCAACACAGACTTGAAAGTCTGACAAATCAAGGGGATCAAGAATTTCATTTGACACTAGTCTTTCAATTCTTTATTTAGATATATGCCCTAATGCAAGAGTGAAGTAGAATTCTCCTTAGTTAATTTGCGCTTTATACCACGTGAACTCACATGTAAGGTTTCATTAAAAGAGGCAATAGTGTCAAGTAAATAAAGGTTATAAAAAAAAGACAAAGAACCAGTACCAACAATATTGGAATTCAGAAAGAAACTAAATTGATTATTTTTAAATGAACAATAATAACCAAATTTGTCCAAAAGAGAAATAGAAACCAAATTACATCTAAAAGACGGTACAACATATGTCTCTTTTAAATCTAAATAATAACCGGTCTTTAATAATAACATAAATGTCCCTATCGCCTCAATCTCCACCAATTTGCCATCGCCCACATAGATGAATCTTTCAGCATCATTTGGCTTTCGGCAACTTGAGCAACCCTGCATAGACACACTTATGTGAGTAGCACCAGAATCTACTCACCAAGTGTGTCTAGGTACTGAAGCTAAATTAACCTTAGAACAAACCAAAGTGAGAAGTGTACCTTTCTTTGCATGCCAAGCATGATATTTGATACAATCCTTCCTCATGTGTCCAGGATTCTTGCAAAAGTAATAACCAAATTCCTCATTTTGTTTTTCTTGTTGTTTCTTTTGAGGTGGACCACTTGCAGCTTCCTTATTCCTTTTCTTATTTCTGTCCTTAAAGGTACTTGCAAAGTGAGCACTTTTAGTCTTTTCTTGCTTTAGCCTTTCCCCCTCTTGACCACAATGAGAAATGAGCTCGTTAAGAGACCATTTGTCCTTTTGGTAGTTGTAACTGACCTTAAATCTACTGAATTGTGCAGGAAGAGAAATCAAGACTAAATGCACGAGCAAATCCTCAAATAGCTCTAACTTTAGTGCCTTTAGTTTTGAAGCAAGATGAGACATCTCCGTGATGTGCTCCCTGATGTTGCCTTTTCCTTTACACTTCATTGAAATCAAGTTCAACAAAATCGTACTGGTTTCATCCTTATTGTTTTTAACAAAACGCTTTTCAATTTCCTTAAGGAACTCCTTGGTAGTAGTTACCTTTGCGGACACAGCACCCGTAAAAGTTTCTAGAATTCCATGCTTTATTATCATAATACTCATGCAATTTGAACGGTCCCACTTCTCAAAGTCCCATTTTTCCTCAATGGAACTTTTATCCATAAGAGCAGTGGGTTGTTCAATCCTTAGCGTAAGGTCTAGATCCATGCAGCTAAGAACGATCATGGCGTTCTTTGTCCATTCCTTAAAGTTGGTACCATTAAACATGGGAATAGAACCAATGTTGGCAGATATAATAAAAGCAGATGCATTAATTAAAAATAGAACAAAACAACATGCTCACATAAGTTCTATATCATACTTAAATAAAATTAAATTCAAATAATGGTAGGGCCCATCACAAGATACCTATCACAACATTAATATTTAGTCTTTAGACAGAAATATTTACTTGTAAGTGGTATCTTGGTGTAGTAATCAAATATTGATAACAAATCCTGTTAAACAATAAGCCTTTCTTTGGACTGACTTATTGTTCATATAGAGTACCCAATAATTGTCACTTATTTATTACCATAGGTGTGCATGTAATTCGGCCAAATATTGACCTTCCTTTGGGCCGATCAATATCTGCATGAATTACATATCCACAACCATTTTGATGTTAAAAAATAAATTGATTTACACAAGAGGGGCTACTTTGGAAGCATGTTGTCTCAATCAACTTATTTTAAAATATTAGACATCTAAAAGAAACTTGTACCAAGATTTGAATTCAAAATTTCCCTTATTGATTATCAAATATTCCAGTTTTAAGGCCTGATCGCCCTCTAATCGACCCGATCCAAGTAATTTGGCACTATTTTATGAATTTAACCTAGGCAGATGTGATAAGATCAAAGCTTTAGTGCTAAAATCATGTCTGCATCATCAAGAGCTTGCTAACGGACCTTCCAAATCTTAAATCAGGCTTCTAAAACTCCCAAAAACTGAGTTTTTTCATTTCAGATCACTATTCAACGGCCTGGATCAAAATTCGGGCTGGAACGGTAATTACCGGTTTGCGTCACCAAGATGCCCGACTCCAAAACGCCCAATGCAAAAGCGTCGCACGCATCCTGATCTCTAGGATGCTCCCTCGTGCGTCCCTGTTTCTAGGAAATGTGGCGTCCTGAGGGGTTAGCGACAGCCCTTCAAAACTCTTCCGTGCATGTGCGTTACGGGCGCACGACGTCACCACGTGCATTCTGAATTTTAGGACGCCCGTTGTCCCCTGCTGTTTGTGTTAGCATGGTAGTGTTTTTCCACTCACTCGTGATGGAGCGCTCGCACTTGACATCGTCGTTAGTGCATCCCGAATGACGTCCTGGGTACATCGTCCAGTGACGATGTAAGCCAAGCCGTCATCTTGTTTTGTTCAAATTGGGGTCCTAGATGGCCCAATGTTTGTTCTGTTTTCACCATTTTTAGGGTTTTGAGGGTCTCTGAATCTATTTAATGGTTCAAATCCTTCATTTAAGCTATCTTTATGAAGGGTTTTTTATTGTATTGTAGTTTTCCTAAATCAAAGCCCTAATCTTATAAAAAAATAAACCATTTGTTGACTTCAAGAACCATTCTTAATAATCACATCATAAAACCAAATTGTTAAACATGCTTCTCAATGATTCAATCTGAAGAGGCTCTGATAACACTTATTGGTTTAATATACTTTATTGATGAATATTCATTCATTACACCAAGATCCTCCTTGAAAATCATCAAGAATAAAGACTAGATACGGAAGTGTACTTGAATCTATGAGTCCAGATGTGATCTTTGAGCGTTGCAGTTCCTGATCTTCCAAACTAATGGTATGACCTTCTTAAAGAATGGTATTCTCTCTTTTCTAATGATAGGATGTCAGAAAAGAATTATACGTACAATTTGGGGACCATAACCATTTATAACTATATCCCTTTTCCTTATTTCTTATTTTAGCCCATCATAAAATAAAAATTAGAGATTAGGTATCTACACATAATAAAATCATACCTTTTAAGGTGACTATCAGTCATTTAACCTTAAAACTTATTTGATCATATATATGTCCAATATCTAACACGTGGTGGTTTTATGGATTTGAATTTATCGGATTGATGGTTCTGCAATGTATTGATTCTTTTCAGCTTTTGTGCTTCCATTTCCATGTCACTTGAGATATGTCAAGACTAAGTTCTAGGTTTCCAGTTAACTCAATTGGTTAGGTTGTGTATTTAGTTTTTCCTCTTAGTTTCTTGTTAAGTGTTCAATTTTGGTCAAAATACCCCTAATTTAGCATTCAATTAGATCATCTAACCGTGCATATTTGTAAAATTTAGGTTGATTTTGAATTTAGTTCCAATTGACCATCCAAACTTTAATTTGTCAAAATCAATGCTCAGATGATCATTAAAGCTTATTAGATGATTAATATATTGTTCAGATGATTCTAATTTAATCTTTTATTTTGCAGATCAACCAAAAGTGGCCTGGATGGCTCAGATCAAAAGTCAATAGTGTAGGTTACACATCAAAGATTAATGGTGCAGATGGAATGAATTATTGAAGAAAACTGTTTTAAAAGAAAGCTACTAAGGTGGAAAAGTTTTCAAAGTAAAAAGACTTTGCATTTTAAAGGAAACCCACCAACCCTGGATTCTCTCCTTCTTTATTGGGCTTGACCAAGGAGGAAACCGTAACGTAACCACCTCTCTCTCTCTCTCTCTCTCTCTCTCTCTCTCTCTCTCTCTCTCTCTCTCTCTCTCTCTCTCTCTCTCTCTCTCTCTCTCTCTCTCTCGTCTTCCTCCTGTTTGACCGGACCACCCAGGATTGCACCCTGCCTATCCCGGCACCACTTAACAGCACCAGCTAGGCTCCAAGCCTCCGGCCCCTTCACCACACGGCATACCCCTTGCTTCCACCCAAGATCCCGACCAACCCGTCTCCACTCCTCTTCTCTCCCTTTCTTCTCTCTATTCTACCCCTCCCTGCATCACCGGCCCGTCTCTACCGGCCGGCTTTCTCCACCATCGCCCAGACCAATCCGAGCAGCCTAAACCAGCACCTCCCGGAACCCTCTCTTCTTTCCTCTGCCTCTTTCCTTCTCTGCTCATTATCTGTCGGTAGCCGAAGCCATACCCATCTCCAGGAGTTCATCCACTGGCTGCTCAACACCTCTCCTCCTGCTTACCCTTTTTTTTGGCAAAACCCCTCTGCTCCGGCGTTCTTCCCCTCCTCCGGCTGGCCCAGAGGAGAAAACTCATATCGGATTTTTCTCCTCTGCCTTCTCCTTCCCCCTCCTTTCTTCTTCCTTCTCCCTCTCCCCTTCCTCTTCCTCCTTCTCCGGCTCCTCTTTCTTCTCCGTCGATTATCTCCCAATTTGCGTTTTCTATTTTTTTTTTCAGAAATCCCAATTCTACCCTTGGAAGATTTACTTAATGCGATTTCTATCCTCTCTTTGTAATTCCGTCTGTGTCCTCAATGTTAATGACATCTGTATCCTTGTTCTATTCTTGTTTCACTTTATCCAAGTTATATTATTCGTGTTATGTCTTATTCTGACAATAATCCTAGGACAATGCTTATCCAGGAACAGTGCTCTCCATGAATATTTATTTTGCTGTTAGTTCAATTCTATTATTTTCTTTAATTTTTAGATAATTAAATTTAGTTTAAACTCCTTATTTTTAAAGTGAGTTCCTGTGAGATTGACCCGTATTTGCATAACTATACTACAATAGCTCGTGCATATGCAGTAAACATCAACATTTCTGAAATTAAATTCAACTCGAGCATGTTTTTCTTGTAAAATTGGTAATGATTTTTCTTATGCTTATACATGTTATTTTGATGCGTGTTAATTGATTGTAATTAACTAATTATGCTGGATGCTTTGTCAATTTCTTTTCCTATAGTCACCTATAGGATTTACATTCAGCTATTGTTTTGTTTCTTCTATTGTGTGTGGCCAAAGGGTACATGAAGCTCTCGCCTACGCATAGTCTAGGAAAGGGGTAAACCACATAGGCCTAAAGTACACAGCCTTATCTTGTATTTTGCAAGAGGCTGTTTCCACGCCTTAAACCCGTGACCTCAAGGTCACACGGCAACAACTTTTACCATTGCGCCAAGACTCCCCTTCTTATGTTTGGCATGTGTATAGCAATTATCGAACAAATTCATGGTTAACTGATATATAAACAACCAAGCGGAGTAAACAATGCGTAGCTTGAACTTTCAGCTTCTTAAGCTGGCCGTCCTTTTATTTGTCCTTTCGTGTATTAGAACCGACATAAATAACTGAAAAGTGGACTCGAACTGAAAATGGTCTGGCTTTTAGGCGGAACAGAACTTGCTAACAGTTGGTTTCAAACAGCTCAAATCTTATCATTTCGGTTTTGGTTTTCCTGTAACCGAATCGGAAGCGGACCTGCTTAGCATGTAAGATGCACTTTGTTTCGGATGAACCTTAAATCTTTGCATGCAACAGACACCATAGTTCTGACATTGAGGAGATTCTCCACTACAATCTAGCAGCTAAATGGACCACTTCTTCTTACGCAACGATAGGAGGGACTTCTTGAAGGGTACCCACAGGCCGTAGAGATGACGCCAAGTCTACTTCTGAATGAAGCAAGAAATGTTTTCCTGGTCCGAGTTTCAATTGCAGTAGTCTGTTTACAAGCTTTAACAGAGTGGGCTTGGTTGAAGAAGACCTGATTTTGACTATAGCCATATCTCACTGTCCCACATAGGACAGCGGATGTACAATTTTTCAGGAAGCGGTGATCCAGATCCAGCTCCGGATGCAAAACATCCGGCAATCTGAAGAAGTTCAAATGCAATTCCTCGAACAACACCCTCCCAGTATTGAGATGTATCCTGGAAGCTCCAAGACTTTATACCTAGTGTACTTCCATTTTCTTTTCAAAAGACGAGGGCTGTTCTCTTTGTATCTCCAGCCTAGTTAATGGCCCCTCGACAGAGAAAATGTGGAACCAAAACATAGCCGGAGAGGAGCCCAAATCTTTAAAATTACAATGTTATCTGTTACTCTCAGTTCCTAGGATCAACGGTCGAACATTCCTATACTCAGCAAGTAAGATGATTGAACAATCCTCCAGTTTGAGGAGTCCCTTCACATGGCCCAACCAATCAGCAAGACGAAACTCGTTCCAACAATTGGTTCAGATTCCACATGAAGTTGCAAATTCCACTCATCCACTGGCCACCAACGTTTTGAAACGGCAGCTGAAGGTACAGCCCGGTTGTAATGATGATTAGGCCAACTACATACTTCCCATGACTGTCCCAAACCCCATAAATCTCAAATCGATGAGAAATTGGGACAGTTTGATGAATCAGGTTTCAACATATAACTGGCCTGGAAATTGAATTGTCTGGATCACCAAAAAATGGGGCACAATTAACTGCTGTTTGAGTTTGGAAAGATGGCCATTAAGAAAAAGAAAAGAAAAAATCTCATCAATTAGATGATCCATTTCGATTTTTTCTTTGTTTACACAGCCAAGATCCTTTGAAAGTAAACCACTCACTCACTCGTCCTAGGATCCACACTGGAACCCCTCACCGGGTTAGGCCCCTCTATAAAAGGGTGACGATCCTTTCGGTTTGCCATATCAAACACTTGGGATTACTCCAGGCTCGAAATTCATTAGATGCATAAACAATGCCATCTGACTAAAGCCAACTTTGCTAACAGGATCCTCCGATGGACGCAAATATAAATCAGAGGATGGGTTTAACTCTAACGTAGCCATCATTTGCTTGAGGTGTCCATGACTGGATTAGCTAACCAGTCGAAGCTCCTAAATCTAATCCCCGGGCAAAGGCAAAGACCTGCTACCTAGCTGTATGCGATCAACTAAGTTAGACAATTGTTGGGACAGAAGCCAATCGAAATGCTGCTTATTTTATTTTGATTAGATAATCTTGGATTACGAGTTAATGTTCCAAGTCCGGATCATCCAAGGGATGTTAATTTTGGGTATTAAAATGTTCAAAAGATTAATCCGTTTGATTGCTGAAATATAGGGCTTCATTGGCACTTGTTTCTGACCGACTGTACTACTTGATCTATGTTTGTAGCATTATGGATCTTAAACATGTGAGATCGTATCATCATGGTCTACTACATGTGCTCCACAGAATGAAAATTTTGAAGTTTGAACCTCTTTTTGCCATTGGATTTTTAGGCAACACAACAGTGTTTATTAAGATACCCTCTTGAAGAGATTACTTCCTCGCATAGATTTAAGTGGGATCATAGAAATTTGTTCTGGGATCGTTACTCAACCAATCAATTTGCAATCAACAGAGTCAACCAAGTTAAAGTTCTGGGCCGACTCGTCTATCCTAAGAAGCGAGTTGCTAGATAGCAACCGGGCTTGCGATGGATTTTCACACAATTACGGTACTATCCTACACCCGTAGGTATGTATGTGGGGTTTCCAGGATCACGATGGCATGGGAGAAGCCACGGATCAGGATACCCACAAGATGAAGTTAGCTGTAGCGTCCGAGCCATTATGCCAAGAGGAACCGATTATCCCCCAGAATTGGTAATGGACGCCCCCATCAAACCCTTATTTACCCATTTCCAAACCACTACATATAGTTCCTCTTCAGGAAACGATGCCCAAAATCTACAGACAAGGATAGGAGGAGAATTGCGAGAAATAGAAGGATTGGACGAGTGGATTAGTGCTCAGACAGCCAAGGGTTTGTCTTCAACTACCGGCCGCAACCAGATCAGAAACTCTAGTCCACATAAGCTTCATCACCGCACCACATCATCCACAGACAATAGAGAGAAAAATTGATGCCAAATAAACAAGCTAAAGAGAAAGAAATGCATGGCGGTCATGATAGACCCTAGAAATCAAATACACAGAAGACAAGTAGGAATCTGCAACAACCGTGGAAGATGTAGAAGGCATCTGTACCTATTTATAGATACAGTGAGCCGCTTTGAGAAACTAAGGGTTAGGGTTAGGGTTAGGGCTACGGTTTCGTCTCAAATCACCCTCAATAAGATTAAAGTGAGGCCCACAATTCTCACCCTTTCGCCAACAATAAAACATTATCAATTGAATGGTTGCCCAATTAGACATTAAAGTAGAACCAGCCCAGTATTTAAGAGATCCAAACCATTCATTTTTTAGGTCCCCTCTTACATCTCTAGGGTCCTAAAAATTGCACGCATTCCGTGATTGTATCCCTCTTATTTGTGAAGCTTTCTATACATCTATCTTTTTCAAACTATCAAGCACTCGTGTCATCCCAGTAAAGATTAAAGAGAAATGATAAACTGAGGGCCTCAAAATAAAGGCCTCAGTCTAGGCATGTTTTTAAGAAGAAATATACCCTTCATCTCGATATCCAATGGGCGTGATGGCCTATCCAAGAGAGGGAATACAAGATGAGTGGCGTAGGTGTTAAAAAAAACATGTGCCTAGATTGGATACTCCCGTTGGCGCTCTTAAAAGGTACCATCCATTTTACAATGCCAAACACAACGGGTAGGATCTCCGATGGATAACAGAGGCATCGAAGCTAGCGCTATTCATTTATTTGCCCCATACCAATCGTCCATTAGCTCACACATTGTGCTAACCAGCGGGCCGCGGCCTAATATTCACGAGCTATTATGGCATCCGACAGTTACATGGATCTCCCTGATTGGGAAGTAAAGTCCACATAAATTCATCAAGATTAGTGATCGAATGCTATTACAGACCAGGATCGATTGGGAAGCTGCACGTAGAACCCCATTTTTGCTCGAAGGACCCACTTTTGGGCGTCTATTAGTACTTCAAAAAGCATGAAGATGAGATGGTTCTATCATCTTAAAAACTGCAACCCTATACAACCGGCGACACCCTCTGTTACCTTAAGACACCACAATGTCACAGAGTCGTAGTTTCACCTTTGCTAAACCCGTACAACACTTATGTGCAACTCCTTTGCAAAACACAAGTTAGCCTTCCACTCCCATTTTACTTGCTAGGCTACACTTACTCACCCATTAAAACAATGAGAGGAACTGAAAAAGAGACTAAGTCAAAGAGAACCTGTTATTCTTTGGTTAAACTTGTTTAAAATGAGCTTGTCAAAGTTACAAGTGAGGAGCTTTTACCTTATTTATACTTGCCCTCCTCTAATTACCTCTCTAATGGATGGTTAGGATTATTACATGTATTAACTATCTAATAGTTGATGACCATTCTAGAACTCTCTCTAGAAGTTTCTACATAAATATTTATGTTTCCCTCTTTTTAGATATTTACAATGAAACTTCCAAAAACCAGACTTTGTTTCATGGATCTTCAATAACAGACCTAAGTCTCTCCGGCCAACTCCATGTGCTAAGCAGACCTTTAGAGTCTTCGGGCCTTGTAGTGCATGTTCGTGACAACAAGCTTCCATAACCAGGATCCACCTCCGTTTGCCCGAGCTTCTTAATCTGGTTGTCTAGGATTGGATATCAACACAATACATGTACTACATTGGCTTACCTCAACAACTCTTATGATCATCTTTGTTCCTTATGCCACTTTATCATTTATCTCAACCGTTCTTTAGAAGAAAATCTTTGATCCTATGGTCTAAATGACCAATTTTACACCCAATGAAATTGTATAACCACATTATTCCCACATGAGCCCTAAGGCATCCCATCCTTCCATGAAAAACTACATGGTGAAGAGTGGAGAAAAAAGAGAACTTCTGATTTCTATCTTCTTATTAGGCAAACTCTCTCAAAAGAATTCCATTTTACTCCTTTACTTGCTCTCTAGCCTCCGACATAGCAAAAGTCATTTTTGTTTTTCCACTTTCTCAATTAGGTGACTCCCAATGCTTAGCAATCACACTTAAGCTGGATGAATCGATTTATAGTTGCATACCTTGTGTCACGGGCTTGCACTGCAAGGTCCGTGACCAAGGCTTGCAGGCTCCATGGAAGGCTTACTTAGCTTGTGGACAAGGTTCAAGAGACTTAAACCCATTGGTGAAGATCCATGGAGGAAGGCCTGATTCTAAAAGGCTTGGGTTCTGGAAGACTTCATGTAAATATCTTGAAAGAGGGAAGGTTAGGGACTTGTGTAGAGTTTTCTAGAGTTTTCTAGAGTGAGTCTAGAATAGTCCTTAGCCGTTGGATTGTAGACATTTGTAATAATCCGGACCATCCATTGAAGATGTGGATGGGTGAGAACAAATATAAATAGGTGTAAGCTCCTCACTTGTAATCAAGCTCAGATAAGCTCTGGTTGGTTCAGCTCAGTTAAGGTTAATGCATTTAGGAAGTTTCCTTTCTGAGTTCTCTTGAGTTCCTCTCATTGCTTGAGTGGGTGAGTGAGTGAAAGCCCTAGCAAGTAAGAGTTTTGAGGGTTGAAGGCTTAACTTAGCCTTAGTGCCTTGAGTGCATTACAAGACTAAGTGTCGCACGGGTGTCTGAAAATCTCAGCCCGTGACAAGTGGTATCAGAGTGGGTTTGCATGGTTGGTAGCTGAGTGAGATTGTGAAGTGGGTTCGAAAGCAAGGTTAGCATTGAAGGTTTATGAGGATGGAGGCAATTGTGTGTGGCATCTCCACTCGGCTAGAGGAAGTGCACCCAAGGTGTGCATCCTTTGAAACTACAAGAAAATAGCTTAAGGGAAAGGGGGAGGATGGATTGCGCTCCATAAGGGAGGTAAGCCTTCATAGAACACGGGAGGCACAGAAGGCTAGCACTTTGAATCCTACAAATTATGTTCATAGATGGAAGGTTACAACCCTATCAAGACCATGCTACTTTTGTGACAGACCTCAACCCATGCGAGATTACCCCACAAGGAAGGTCCTACACAACATGACATTACATGAGGAGGAAGAGGAGGTAGACGAGCTAGAGGATGTAGGTCAAACAACACAGGTAGGCTTATCAGACCTAGGTGCTGGGACGTTGCTTAGACCTAGTGAGTCGGAGAAGGAAGGGGTGATCAACAGGGGTGTTGACACCATTGTTGGCACAAAAGGGAGTGTGCCACGAGGAGGACTCTAGGATGGGTGGTTCCAAGCAAAGTGCAAGAAGCATAGTGGCTGGTAGCTGCCACACTAAGGTACAAGAGGCACAACAGTGTGGTGCAACAACTCAAGGGTGCAACAAGGGCAACTACATTTAGATATACAGTGGTGCACAAGTGCGCAAGGATGCATGCGCCATGGAGAGGAGAAAGATGCTCCCCGAGTTGCATGAGCATAAAGGGATGCAAATGTGCAAGGGGAAGAACAAGGTTGGGTGTCTTAGATGGCTTACACGGCAACATGGGAGGCGATAGGTTAAAGTTCATGACACTGATGGAGATGTGTCGACGAGGGTGTCGACGCTATCAGGTGGGGGAGAATGTCACGGGCTTGCACTGCAAGGTCCGTGATCAAGGCTTGCAGGCTCCATGAAAGGCTTATTTAGCTTGTGGATAAGGTTCAAGAGACTTAAACCTATTGGTGAAGATCCATGGAGGAAGGCTTGATTCTAGAAGGCCTGGGTTCTGGAAGACTCCATGTAAATATCTTGAAAGAGGGAAGGTTAGGGACTTGTGTAGAGTTGTGTAGAGTTTTCTAGAGTGAGTCTAGAATAGTCCTTAGCCGTTGGATTGTAGGCATTTGTAATAATCCGGACCATTCATTAAGGAGGTAGATAGGTTAAAACAAGTATAAATAGGTTTAAGCTTCTCACTTGTAATCAAGCTCAGATAAGCTCAAAGCTCAGCTCAGGTTGGTTCAGCTCAGTTAAGGTTAATGCATTTGGGAAGTTTCCTTTCTGAGTTCTCTTGAGTTCCTCTCATTGCTTAAGTGGGTGAGTGAGTGAAAGCCCTAGCAAGTGAGAGTTTTGAGGGTTGAAGGCTGAACTTAGCCTTGGTGCCTTGAGCGCATTACAAGACTAAGTGCTGCACAGGTGTCTGAAAATCTCAACCCATGACACTTGGCATAAAAAAGAAGGTAATTTTCCATAAGAAGCTGAACATGGATTGTGCTGTCCCCTATCTTAACTACTGGAACTTTGCATGCAAAGAACTCTTTTCCTTGGTACGTGGGCAAGAGGAATACTAAAACCTAGGGCATAAACATGCAGGAGTGACAAAATAGTGATAAATAAGAACAAAAGAAAAAAGTATGTCACATCAAAATTAGATGTGATCTCAGATTCGAAGTTATTATTTTATCTTACTAGTTGGGCCACCTTTCCTTGGTTGGAGCCTAGAGGTTACCTCATAGGACACCAAGAACCTCAGTCAAGATGCCAAAAGCGGCCTCTAGTAGCACTTATCCGCATTCTTGGATGGGGCAAACCCTTGCCATGTCATCTCCTCTTTGACAAACTCTAAGGAGCCATCATCTTCTTCTTAGGATGCTAGAGCATTCAGCTAGATTTTCAAAGAGAAATGATAGTAACACACTCTTGCATTGCATTTTAGTACTTAATGTTAGACACAAATAATGTCGGCTCACTTTCTAATATTTTAAGTTTTTAGGTTGAATGGTAACCTCACATAATATGATAACTTTATTGACTGATGTTACACAAAGCATTGTTGATCTATGATCTAAAAATTAGATCGGAAAACAAGATCAGCTGCACAAATAGACAAATGATGTATTTGGTTCGATCAAACTTCATCTACGATGAAAAAAAAGATTCACAAAAGATCATGCCGTTCCATCGTCACTGGCCATCATCTATAACCCAAAGCCCTTCGATTTTTATTTTATTTTTTTAGGGCTTTTTCCCCTTCTTTGCTCCGAATCTCTGTTCGGAAAAACTCACGCATCGTCAATTGCAGCCAAGGCCTTGGTGCATGTATCACTTCATCACTAGCCGTCTTTCTGTTGCAATGTCGTCGGCACATCACATGGGTGATCCGCTCCTATTGGTGGAATTTCCACTCTCCTTAGATCTGCACCTCTACCACCGGCTCCATCGTGAGATGTCGCTGTCGCTACCTCACTCTCCACCGCCGGTGTTCGCATTGTTTAGATCACCTGGAAACTATCCATAAGAGTTTAGATTTCTCAGGATCGCGATTTAACTACCCAATCTCTCTCATTTCTGGTGGTGTTGGAAGAAATCTGCTTAGAAATCAGATTCACTTGCATTTTTTTTAAAATGTAGATCTACAATGGGGATCACACAGATCTGAGATGGATTACTCTGATCTGCGATAGGAGATCACACTGACTTGTGATGTGTCGGTGCCAGTCCTGTCCAGTTCGCTGTCAGTTGACTGTTTACAAGTGCTGGAGCAGCACCTCTGCCGGACTTTCTTTAACCTCTGGAAGCTTTTTCGATCTGAATTGGTCCTAGGGCTTTGATGGCCAATCCGATCAACAAGCTTGCCTGAGGAACTTTCATTAGATCTGATCGATCTGATAATCAACCATACTCTTATGCCACTTTTGGGATCATTTAGCTCGGATCATAACGAAACAGAGACTAAGACTCAAACGCACATAAAGATTGGACACCAGTATACATGATTCGGCTATCATGCTTTACATCTACAGGAGAGGATATCAAAGTTCTCATTATCTAATCAAACTATTGAGGAGTCTATCCTACTTGATTGTTGGGTGAGATTGGAATAATCTAGGTTATCTAAGCTCCTATAAGAAAAATAATTGTATACATCTAGGCAAACTTCCTCTTAGTACGTAATCTGATTGGATAGTGAATACTTTAATCTTTTTTCCGTGAATATAAGCATGATAGCCGAACCACGTATATCAGGTACTTTATGAATTTTGATTTTCAATCTGTTAGATTCAATTCAAAGGATCCTAAAAAGTGGTATTTGAGCTTGTATATGATACAAACGATCACTACCCAACAAGTGGCATCAGAGCCAGTCGTGTACCATCCTTAAAATATATACAACAGCAACTGAAGATCTGAAGATCGAATCACCTAAATCTTTGCGTCTCATATCTGTGTGTACTAATATTATCCAAACTTGATAGCAAGATCTCCGAACTGTGGGAGATATAACCCAACAAGTGGTATCACATCTTATATTTGATACTGAAGATTGCTGCCCATAAGGACACCCTATAAGTAAATAGTTTGTGGCACCCTTGATAAGGACACCCCGTTAGTGAACAATTTGTTGCACCCTTAGAAAATGATATGTGCATCCCAAGAATAGTTTTTATAGCTCTTGAAATTTGATAAGAACGCCTTATAAGCTATTGTGAATGGATGACTTGGTGATGACTGTGAGTGAATGACTCGGTGATTATTATGAGTGGACTCAATGACTAATGTAAGTGAAACTTAGTAAATAGTAGCAAGATGACTGGGTGAATAGTAGGAAGATGACTTAGGAACAGTACCGAGTGGACTAAGTGAACAAATACTTGTGACCAACTTATGAGGGTCACTGATGAGAGCAACCGATGAGAGAAGGTACATGAGGCATTAGCAGGCTTCTAAGTAACAAGGTTTTAGGAGCTCATAGTATTCTCAATGAACAATAATATTTTGACTCAATAGAAGGTGTTGAGTAGGGAAAGCCACAATTCTTCCAAACGAAACTACAAATGCACTTAGACAATTAATGGAGCAACTGAGAACACAAATGGTTATTGGAGGCAGAGTTGAATCAAAATTATGCTTGTGCTTTGGTGGAGCTAAACTAATCTTGGAAAGAGATTGAGTGCATTCTCCTCCAATAGGTATTGTAATAGCCCAAACGTCTTAAATCTAAAAAATACGTATAAAACAGGGGGGGCGCGTAAAATGGTAAATACACATGAGGCCCACTTATAGGGGTGCGGGACCCACAAATGCGGCTATAAAAAGCCTACCTGTCTTTTTGTATGGCCAAACCATCCCTCTCAATTTCCGTGTTGACGTCGCCAAGTGCCAACAACGATGTGAAACTCCCCTGTCAGACGCACGCGGTGAAGGGAAGCCTCGTTCTGTCTGGTCTAACCATGGTAGGCCACCCTCTATGATTTCCCTTTCTTTTCTTATAGTTCTGTCATTTTTAACACCAAAAAATAGTGTGCGTTTTCCAGTGAAATAGTAGTAGGCGTTATTATTCTTTTCAATGTAAACTGATGAAACGATATCAGATTACGATCTAAACCGTTCATCTTGTGCATGGTCACATAAAGAACAAACCCACGAATTTTCATGGTGATCGGACGGCTAGAGATGCTAGAAAACTTAGAACTATAAGTCGTCAGCGGCAATTGGAGTCTGGCCGTCGTCTCCGGCAACGGTGACTAGCCGGTCGTAGTCCCCAACGATGGCACCTAGTGGCGACTGCGCTCTGGCGCACGTGGGTGATGTTTGGGTTGCGAATGCATGCCGGCGCAAGCATCGCATCGGACAGCGTGTAACGCTCGGTGACACGCTTTGCAACCAGCGTGCGCCATGCAAACGCCACGCAGATGCCACACACGAGCTCACACAGGCACAACACACAACGCGACGCACGTGGGGAAGCACACGCGTGAGTGGCACATGCGCGCAATGCACGTGCGCAGCACGGGTGAGTGGCACACGCACGCAGTGCATGTGCGAGAGGTGCATGTGCCAGCGGCACGTGCGGCGTGGCTTTTCTGAATTTTTGGAGTTCCCTAACCTGTTCATTTACAAAAACTTGATTTTAAAAACTACAGAGGTCTAAATCCCGATCTGAAAGAGGCGTTGCGATCGTATCGACGACGCAGACCTAGATTTGACTTGAAAATCTAGATTTAAATTCCTTTTTAAGGGTTAAACCACTGAATATCATTAGATAATCTAAATCAAGCTCATCAATGGATGATCGGGCCTTAGACCTTGATGATATATATCGATTGTGAGATGATCGAGGGAGGTGATTTCATTTGAAGTTTCTTCATGATTTCAGTAACCATGATCTGTTTTCTAAAATTCTTGAGGCATGTGCTTTTGTGTGTTTTCTCATGACTACATAAATGTGTTCATATTTCTTGCTGGTATTATGATATTCTATTTTGGAAATAATCATGTTTTACACATGTGATGTATTGTCTTTTATCATGGACTTTAATCGTACTTATTGAGATTAATTATAGAGTCTTTACATGATTTATATCTTGTTGATGATTTATGACAGGTACTTCTACCCTGTGATTTATGACAGGTAATATGCTAGGAGGGTTGTAGGGTTGGCCACCTACCCTCTAAATTTGTAATGATAATGATTAGACACCGCTCTTGAATAGTACAGGGCCAAGTACGTAGGTAGTGGTATCATATAGTCCCCCCTACGGGTCCATTCCTTCCTATAGGGACGGAGAAAGTCTCCCATTTGGGTGTCGACGGGGAGCGGCAGTAGTTTAGATCCTATTGGGGTTACCACTGTAGCATACTAGCCCATACTGTTATTTTGCATACTCATGTGGATTTATATATGGGGTGAACCGGGACAAGTGGGGCCTAGGCCATGAGGGACTCCGGAGGCTGATGTGAGTTGCACGGGAGGGACCTAGAGTTGGTATGAGTACACATCACCGGTGATTGAGTGTTTTGGGACACTTTTGGTATTGCTTTGATACAGTGTCTTGTTTATTATAATTGCATGCATATTATTCTGTGAACATAGACTCGTATTGTTTTGATGGAGGCACCTCTGTATTTTGATCATGCCTTACATGCCATCCTGATTTGACATAATACCTGTTTTATGAAGGTTTATAATTATGAGTGTTTGATTTTTTGACATGTCTTATATATGTTTCTTTCATGAGAATCATCTAATGAATTTTATTAAGCTTTATTGAGAGTAATCACCTACACAAGCATAGCTTGTTGAGGCATTGCTTTATTTTGCGATGCCTCAGATTTGGAACGTAATAGCCGAAAAGGAAAGCGGGCGGAGTAGCGTTGATTTGGAAGAAGACCTTAAGACCATCTATTTTATTTATATATTCGGACATAGATTAGTGTATGTCTCTTAGACTGACATTAGACTTTTGAGATTTTACTTATATGTTTATCTATTTGGATAGATTGGACCCATATTATTGTATGGAGAATGTTAAATCTTAGATGTAAATATTGTGGTGATCATTGATGGAACCTAGTGACATTTGACTTGACTTATTATCATCTTTAATTAGCTTATGTCTTTATTGTGGTTTTGAACCGAGTATGCTCAAAGTATCAAGGTTTTAATTTTTTTTTATGATTATAGTTTTTTAATGTGGTTGACCCTTGAGATTTTCGCTTTCATTTAATTCTTTTAAAATGCGCAAAATTTTATAGATTTCAAGTTTTCATATTTAGGGATCCTGCCTATTTTCTTAAAACATATTATTATTTTTATTATTATGGGAAAAAGGTTTGTAAAAACCCGATGTGTCATAGATATGGAGGGGGAGGATTGTTGGGTGGCTTGCATGGGTCTATACCCCTGTGAGATTGGAACAATCTAGGTTGTGTGTGTGTGTGTGTGTGTGTGAGAGAGAGAGAGAGAGAGAGAGAGAGAGAGAGAGAGAGAGAGAGAGAGAGAGAGAGAGAGAGAGAGAGAGACTTGATTAGAAGAGTGAATGCTTTGATCTCCCCTTCCAGACTTGATTAGAAGAGTGAATGCTTTGATCTCCCCTTCCATAGATGCAAGCATGATACCCAAACCACACATATCTATTGTTTAATCTCTACATCTGAGTGAGTCTTGATCTCAAATTTGTTATGATATGATCCAAACAATCTCAACAACTTAGAGTTCGTGAGTTTGAATTCTAAGACCTTCATTTAACAAATCCACATGGTAGAGTTCACAAAAGGCCTTTCACATGAGGGTGTGTGTTAGAGATATAATTATTATTGGTCCACTTCTTATTTTCTTAAGCTTTTCAGTCAAATGTTAATCCAACAATGTGAAAGAACACCCTCCCTAGCACGATGGCTCTACTATTTTGGGCTGTAATCCTCGGACAGCCTCATACCCTAGCATATTTTGGTTATGTTACAAATTCTTGGACATTTGCAAAATTTCTTATTTGATGTTTATACTCTTTTTTCTTCCTTTTAGAAGCCAAGAATCACAAAGCAAATTACATGCACTCACACACTCTCTTACACCTAATTCCTAACCAAAGAGAAAAGTGACAACTCAAATCTGTGACCAAGTATATTTTATGGGAGATATAGAGTTGTCTGCAACCAACTATGCTCGATACATGTTGACTTCGATTTTTATGCTTAAGCCGTGGTTAGTGTTGTCTAAGCATCTCTACTCCTGACCAAAATCTTACCTTCGATAATTAGGACCTTCCAAAAAAAATTTATTCTGTACCGTCCCTGTAAATTGTGGGCTGATTGAGGTATACTTGATAGTGATTACCAAATAAAATAAATTGATGATTTAGAGACTTCTCCATTTGATTTTTGAAATTAAGTGTCTTTCCTAACTGTCCCATCTCCGTTATCCATTAGGCTGTAATCTGATACCGAGTGGGCAATGTTTTATCAATCATCATCTGATACCTAATCCAGTAATAACAGGAATCCGAGCCGTTGAAGTTAAGCCACATTGTTCTTTCCACGAAACAGGATGGACTTTTCTCTATCCGACGAGCCACATCCCCTATTGCAACTTTTAAGTCTTATCAGTTAAATTTTACTGAGACAATCTTTTCCGTCAGGATCTTTGATCCACAGGATGTGCACCGTCAAAAGAAATCCTAGATTTATTACCATTTATATCTAATGTAAACTCAATAAAGAACATTACCAAGTCGGTATATTTGCACCTTGATTTCATAATTTAAGGCTGATTTAACGAGAGAGTTTGCTCATTTGTGTAATCCTCGGGAGGCTCTACACACATTGGATATTGAGAACCAGCTTTGCCTTATGATCAAGGCACGAATTGCTCCTCACAATACACTCAGTAGACGACAATCCATTTGTTAGCTCGAGCTAGTGCTCAACTAGAAGTACTTGACTGAAAGCAAACCCAAACCACACGATCACTCTTGCTTTTGTTTCTTACAATGTGATCCAAGTGATCATGTGCTATGGCATCACATGGGATGTGGAAGTTAGAATTCTGACACAACAATACTGAAGTCACTCAACATTTTCACATTTGCATCGATTTAACCAATCAACAGGTGGATTATGGCCTTAACATCCAGTGGTTAGATAATCCTAATCCTCTTTTAGATGGTCCTTTAGGAACTAATATATCTGTTCCCCCCCATATTTTGCCGAGCCACCCCTTTGTTGTAAATAGTACCAGGTGCAAATTTCTTTTCCCTTTTCTTTTTCTCTGAAAAATAAGTAAACCCATTTATGTTGGATAAGAGGATTCTTTTCTTTTCTTTCTTTCTTTCTTTTTATTTTTTATTTTTATGAAGTCAAAGTTTATTCAGGTTTCGAGGTGCAAAAGAATAAAAAAATTCAAAATCCCATTTGTACCAATTAAAATCCTCTATTTGGCAGAAGAATTTTGGTTTGAGCGTCTAACGGAAGAAGAAAACAGTCTCCTCTACATCGTAGGCGGTTGCAACCAGCAGATTCAATTCAAATGTCGATATGAAAAGTCTTAGTTATTCTCTCCTTGCTTTGCACCCTTGGATGTGTCAAACTTGAGTTGCACCCTCCATTCGTTAATGTGCATGAAATCGTTCTTGGTGCATGAGTTGCAGAAGTCAGTATTGACGCATATGTTGCAGGTCACCACGCATGTTGCAAGTGATCCCTGGTGATTTAACAACTTTTTAACGCCCATCGATGGGCTCAAATCCTTGTATTCCTTGTTGTGTTTCCAACCTGCCGTCCCGAGCCAATGCAAATCTTTGGAACTTTTCTACTTCTCGCATAAAAGTCTGCCTTACGTTGTTTTACCAAGAAGATATTTACCAGGTATTATTTCAGGCAGCAAGTAAAACCTTTTTGAATAAGTTGAAGATAATTTTGTTATTTTCTCTTCTTACTTGTAAATGAATATAAATGATAATAAAAATCATCCTCAGCTTCTTCAAAATGTAGCAGCCTTGACATGAAAAGTACCTAATAGAGGGGAATGGAGGAACAAGATTCACTTAGCTGATCTCTAACTAGGATAATGTCTTGATTATGATGATATTTTGAGTACAAGTCGAAAATAAAAAATTAGATTTCATTACCCCAGCAAAGGTGTAGATATACAGATGAAGATTTTTAGGGAAGTGTATTCGGCGAGAGCTATAGAAGCGAGGTTCTCCTTCTCTACCTCCCAAACAAGCTTAAATGGGAATACATTGAGGTTGAGAGTTTCAACCAAAAACATATAATTTTCAGTTTTGTTTCATGGTAGTTTTCTTAGAACAAGTTTAGAAGTTAGAGCTCAGTAAAAACTAAAGTCAGGGACTTGGTCTTGAATATTGGCAATTTCTTGTCTCAATGGTAGCACTCTTTCTTATTTTAATGGCAGATTCATTCAAAGATTGACGAGGTCCAGAGACCATCCAAGAAGGATGACAACGTACGAATGGTAGCGCTCTTTTGGTTGACTGTTTATAGATTTCCGTTTCAGATAGTTGTATTAGAAACAAATCTGTGGACTTTCATTTGATTAATGGTGGGGATCAACGTCTCAAGATATGGGCTGTTGATCCAAAATTGAATTTGTACCATAAATAACTTATTAAGATTGGAATCGGACCATTCTGGAATTCAATTTCAACTTGAAAGACCAAAACCGAACTGTTTGGTTTTGGTTCGTTCTCGGTCTACATCGATTCAGCACCCTAAACTAATTTTAGAACTTTTCTTTAAGTTTAATAAAAAAATGTTATTAGTAACAATTACTACCATGAAAATAGAGGATGCTTCTAAGAATTCATTCAAAGTATCACGTGCCAAAGAAAATACACACACACACACATATATATATATATATATATATATATAATTTCAGCTGTTTCATGCAAGTGCAAGGAGCATGTGACGTGTGATATTTGATTGGCTAGAAAAAAGTAGAAAACAGAAACAGTTAAAGGAGATGGCACTTATAAACTTTTTCCTAGCCAATGAAACATCATCTGCACTTTACACTTGCAACTCCTTGATGAAAACACTCAGGTACATCCACTTAATGAATTCTCCTTTTCCTATAGTTTTTAAGGCTTGAAATAAAAGCGAGCAATCAATTCCAAAAATCAAACTAGTGTTGTGCGTTAAAACAAGAAAAGAATGTTCAAGCTTTGAATTGACCAAAAAAAAAGAGACCAAAATAAAGCGTTTTGAGTCGTGAATTCTTTGAGCGTGTGAATTGTGAAGGCAATAACTTAGTGTTGCATAGCCTAATAATTCAATTTTCAGTTATAATCCTATTATTTTAGAAAAAACATAAATCAAACTAAATTGAATTTAATTCTATTGAAAGACTAAAACCTAATTTTTCAGTCTCACTCTATTTGATTTTTCTGTTCTTCAGTTCTCGTTGAGACTCTACTTAGCATGTGATACAGATCCAATGTGAGTGTTTAATTTGTCTAAGTTTGATGGTGACTACTTGAATGCATGTGTACGCATGACGCAGCCTTCTTCATCAACCAAATTTATTTTATATTCTACCAGGGGTCTTGGTCACGTGACAATGCACGTGTGCAAGGTAAAATATGGTACCAAAGATTAGGAAGTGAACTTTGGAACATTATGACTCCAAGAAAGCTCAAACTTCAATGGTCAAATTATGATTTTATGGAATTCCACTGTCTAAGCTTTCAGTTTTTGGGTTCCATAGCCATCGGTCACATATGTTTTGGACTACCTGGTCATTTAAATATGGATTAAATAGGTGAACGGTTCAGATGCCCTTTATCATATAAAAATAGTTGTGAGATCATACTAAAAACAAATGGGCAACTTCACACAATTCACACCACTGGGCCAACTCTTTTGATAATCTGAATCATTCATCTTCATTAGCAACAGTGTTGCTATAAATGAGAATGATACAAAAAATCACATATATTTAACGGTTGCCTGTGGCAAGATGGTTAACATGAACGGTTTAGATCATTCAAAAACATAAGCCTACCGGCACTTGTATAAAAAAAAACTCAGTGAGGGTGGGGGTATTAGTCCTAAATAAACTAAAAGAATCAGCCCAAAAAGGGGTTATGCCATCTACCATAAAATCAACGTTGAGGATGAAGAAACAAATCCAAGCAAGAAAATGACTAAGATAATTCAATAAATGCACAAAAACGAAAATAAAAAAGGAGAACAAAACAAAGCAAAGTCAAGCGCGACCAAAAGAAGCATGGTGATCCTCGTACCGGGCCAGGATAACTAACGTGCGCATCGTGTAGCTTAACATTCTTCTTTTGACCTTTCTTTCCTTGATCGTTGACCATAAGAACTTGCCCGCCCCATGATCTTATGCCACGCAGCCGGCACCACATCCAGCCGGAAAAGAGCCGGAGAATGATTGCTCGTCGAATTCCAAAACTGTCCTCCGTTCGTTTGGAGCCGTAATGGAGGATGACATTGAGGGCACCATAGTAAACTCCCTGGTTCTTGTTCTCGTTGACAAGCTTCACTTGCAACTCGATGGTGGTATTTAGAGGCCGGGAACGCAGAATTCGGAGATGGAGATAGAGGGTTTCTGAAGGGCAGAGACTTAGCCATAGGAACAGTGCAGTTAATCCAACGGTGAGGCGAAACCTAAGCACGGCAGGCCCACATATGTGAAGATGAGTGGAAGATAAGTGGAAGGGAGGAATTTGACTGTTCTGCACAAGGCGGTGGAGATAATTTTTTGTAAGTCCTCCCCAACAAAGGAAAAGTGCCGTTTCGAACCTCCGACCAAGCCTGGCCAGGACAAGCCCAAGGGTTCTGGCTAGAAGTTCTACAAAATTGTGTGAAATGAATGTTGGAGTTCACATTTCATCAAAATTTGTAAATTGCCAACTTTGGATTAGTAATTTTTGGCAGCCATCGTCCCCAGAAAGGGTTTTAGATTCTCACAATCCTTAACAAAAACTCAACGCTCACGATTGAAGAAACAAATCAATCCCAGAAATGAACAAGGATGAAAGAAGAAGGAAAAAATATTCTTGGGAAAAAATTAGAAAGAAAAAGCACTTGAAAGTAGAAGCACTAACAAAGCAAAACAGAGACCAAAAGAAGCAAGCTAATCATCACAGTTGGCGCAGGATAACTAGCGTACGCGTGGGAGTGTAGCTTAACATTCTTCTTCTTTGCTTTCGTCCCTTGATCATTGACCGTCACATTCCCCTCCAACTTCAACCCATGATGCCCCGTTTTCCGCCACATGATTCTATACCTCACCCTCGTCGTCAAGCCCACCTGGAAAACCGCCGGAGAATCATTTCTCGCCGACATCACAAACTGCCGCCTTGCCACCGTCACGTTCGCCCACTTCCGAGCCGTCTTCTTATACCCCTGATAGAAAGGAGGGACCCTCGCATTTCCAATCGCCGTCTGGTTCGGCCCGTAGTAGAGGGTGACGTTGAGGGCGTCGTAGTAAATTCCCTTGTCTTTGTTCTCGTTCACCAGCTTGACTTGGAATACGATGGTGGTATTTTCCGGCGGAGTTTGGAAGGCCATTTTGTTGAGACCGGGAACGAAGAATTCGGCGATGCGGATGGAGGGTTTTGAAGGGCGGAAACTTAGCCAAATGACGAGGGCAATTAATCCAACGGTTGCCTGAAAGCCTAAGCACCATCGGCAGCAGCCCCAACACGACATTTTCTGGTTTCCGGCAAATGGGTTTTCGGAAAAACCGATTGTTTGGTGGGGGTTTTGAAGAAGGAAAGTGAAGATAATTGGGAGAAGGAAGGAAGCTACAAAAAGTCGCAGCTTCGCTGAATATTTTTACATAATGATGAGAATACCCTTACCCTGTTAGACAATCCATGGTTCTTTAGGTTGTTTAAGAGGAGGATATATTGGTCTTTTCGTGCAGACAGGAAGGGGAATGAAAGGCGGCCTTCGTTTCGTTATCCTTTACTTAGACTTGACTGACCTGCGGGTTGAAATTGAACCAAATATACTTCGGAACTTTTGTGGCTTGCGCGTGTAGATCAGTGCATTGTTACTTGAAACGGTGCTTACTTGGGAGATAAATGGTTGATATCAACCCTTTGGTGTGCATCAAATGAAGTGAAACGAATGAAAGGCTAAGATAAGTTGGAGGAGATGGATTGAGATTAGATAGTTAAGATAACATGATATGACTCATTTTAACCTCAAGCAAATTACAAGGGTTGGGCTAAATTTTGGAATGAGAAGAAATTATTCTTTGTTACACTATGAATGAGATGATATGGAAGTGATGGTAAGAGTGAGCTTAAATGAGATTGATATTTCTCATCTCATCCCAAGTAGGGGTGGCAAAATATGACACGATACAATAACACGACTCAAATCTGACACGAATTTAGTGGGTTAGGTTCGAGGCTTATCGTGTTCGTGTCAACCAGAAAATGACACGCCAAAAATTGTGTCATGTTCAGGTCATTTAATGTTAACCCGTAATGTTGACCTATTTGATGCGTGACCTATTAATTCGTCGTGTTGACCCATCTGACCTACAACCTATTAACCAATCAGGTTGAAAATATATGATGGTTTTTAAAAAACAGTCTCATATTATTATAGTAATATAGGACGGTTTTTACCTGTCCTATATTTTTATGGTTTTTAAAAAACCATCAATATAGGATGATTTTCAAAAACCATCATATAGGACGGTTTTTGAAAACGGGTCCTATATTCTTATGGTTTTTGAAAACCCTTCAATATTGGACGAGTTTTTAAAAACCATCCTATACTCCTATATTCTATATAGGACGGTTTTTGAAAACTAATCCTATGTTATTACAATTTTCTAAAAACATTCAGTATAGGATGGGTTTTCAAAAACCATCATATACTCTTATAGGAATATAGGACGGGTTTTGAAAACCGGTCCTATATTTTTATGACTTTTGAAAACCATCAATATAGGGAGGGTTTTCAAAAACCGTCCTATATTTTTATGATTTTTGAAAAACTAACCAGCTGTATTCTTATATGAAAAACCATCCTATATTAGTAATTTTACATTCATTTAATCATGTTACACGAGTCGTGTCGACTCGTTTAATAATTGTGTCGTGTTCAAGTTACAGGTTCTTAACATGATTATTAAGCAGGTCATGTTCATGTCGACCCATATACTATAATGGGTCAGTATCAACACGACACGAACATGACCCGCCAACCCGAATTGCCAGGCCTAATCCCAAGAACTCCTAGTCACTAACAATGAGTTAGAATGATATGATATTCATCTTATCTCATCTCAAGCGTAAGATGGGAAAATATTACTTCATCTCAGCTAAAGCACCACTAAAAGCTTGAAGATAAATCTGCAAGATAAACAGTTTGGATCACCAAATTTGGGCCCACAAACACTTCAATGCATGTACACGAGCAAACACCATGTAGAAAAGGCATTTACAATTTAAGATAAAGAATTAGAAGCAGTGGTACCTAGGACTACAGATAGTCCCACAGCTTAAAAGTTATTCCAAGTGAACTGTTGCTGACGTGCGAGTTGGATGGTGGGGACAAGAGCAATAGATATAGCTAGACAATACTTTCCACTGGGTCCAAAATATTGCGAATACCAATTGTTTCTTCACAAGTGAACTATAATTTTATTCTCCTTGAATTCAAAGGGGCTTCCACATTATGTTTCACATACAAAGGGAAGTTATTTGTTGGATGCTAATTTTCCAAGAAAATAAAAAAGAGTGGAAAGAAATACAACTCTCATCAAGTCAACTGACCAACTTAACTTAATGCATATTGGAAAAAACTTTACATAAATTATGACTTTAACCTGAGACCTCAAGGATAACATAAAGGCACTTGAACTAGTTAAACTTGTTGTAACTTGTGTATGTAAGATAAGATTTTGACACACAAACTAAGGGGTAGACACTGTCCTAGAGCATTTTTCTTGAAGATTTGAACTGTTGATCTCATATAGTGTGTATAAATTGGATAACCCATAAGAAGTCAATGCATTTGAGCAATTCTAGGCAATTGTTTTGGATCTTTGAAAATTTATAAAAAAAAATGAATGGTTTTAATTTCTAACCCAAATAAACAAATGATAAAAGCATTCAATGGTCATAAAATTTGAGTTCTAACCTGAGAAAAACTAAACATTAGTTTTTTTACGAATTCTAGATATATTTTGTGTATCAGAGAATGGATTTTTCAGCATCACTGTTGATCATCAAAGTTTCTAATCCATTCATTTCTAGTTACAACTTTTTCGATGTTGGAATCACTCGATGAACATGTCTTTTGATCTATTAGACCTCTAAAGCTAGAGCAGTAACATGAATGAACCAAATCATGCAAAGGTGAACTTAAGAAAAAGTGTCCTTGGCATTCCAAATAGGCAAGTTTTGTTATTCTTTTTCATTTGGAAAGTAGAATTGGTGGCCAAAAGTTCAAGGACAATACACGGTCTTCAATGGGCTAACACATTCGGGCCATTCAAAACTAACCGAACAACTATCAGTTGTGTGTGAAAACCTCTATATCATGGCCTAAATGACCTTTGGCTTCGCAACTAATTCCGATTAATCACCAACTAAAAATTATAAAAGCAGGGATTTGCATGTAATCAATAAACTCTTGATAGAACCTTTTATGCAGCCAACTTGTATGTGGAGGCTTTATCATAACAAAAGAGGAGAGATCTCATGTATGTGATGATACTTTAGGGTTTGTTTGGATATAGTCCTCGCAGACAGCAACTATTTATTATGTGGAGTCTTTATCATAACAATAGAGAAGACAGCTCATATATGTGATGACATTTTAGGGTTTGTTTGTATATAGCCCTATGTGATTACAAGTTTACAATATTTTTTCCTAATAAGAGGGCATGAATTCAAACCCATGCACATAACAATGATTTATTGCAAAAGTTATAGTTTAAAAACTTGAAAACTTGACTCAACTCAAAAGAGAGGTGAGTTGAGTTAACTAAAAGCAACTTGTAGGCAACTAAAAAAATACTTGAGTGAGTTTCTTTAAAAATATTTTACTTGCTTCTACTTATTTTTAAAATTGTGCATTGTATGCAAAGGTAAGCAGTGGGTAGGTTGGTTAGACTAGAGTATTTGTTTGGAGGTTTCGTGGTCAAGCTAAACAATTTTATTATGTAGATTGTTGATTTGTTAGGTGACTCTGATTTGTTATTGAGTTGAGTAACTTAGATGACTTTTTTGAGTCATGAATTTTAGAAATATGGCACAAAGAAAGCAGGCCTCAATATCCAGGTACCTCAAAAACCCTAGGAGGCTATTTACATTGGGAATAATAATCATAGATTAAGTCGTTCTAGAATAGCAAGATTTTTCCTTTGTATTTTTTTGAAAGGTCTTTTATTTGATGAAAGATAAAGATGATCCACACAACCAATCTGCTCAAATAGCCCTTAGGCAAAGCTTAATACAATATGACATCTAAAGGAGTAAATAAGAACAAAGGAGAGATAATCCATGGGCAAACCTAAAACTAATCACTGGTTAAAACCCAGACAAATTGCTCCAAGTAAATTTTAAAAAAAAAGTACTATCATCTGTAATAGCTTAATATCTTTTCTTAGCCAACTTGTTTGCATCCTCATTGATAGTGTTTAACATGACTGAATTGAACTTGTAAAGCAGAGAGAATTCTGAATTCTTGCAACCCTATCCCAAAACTGTCATGAAGGTTGCTCAATTGCCTCAAGCCATATAATCAAGTTCTTTGAATCCCCGTCAATAATAATGTTGGTGATACAAGTTTGTATGCAGAACTAAATTACCCTCTTCTGCAGCTCCCTAGCTCCACCTTGTAAGAATCTTTTTCAAAATGCGAGCGGTGCAGAATCCAATATACAATATCCTTAAGAGTTTGTTTAAGTTTTCCCCAAGCTAGATCTTCCTAGATTCCCCACAAAGGCCCCATCAAAATTTAACTTCAATTGACCAATAGTAGGAAGGGTGGAGAGATGGTGAGTTTTCCCACATTGGATCAATGAATCTCCTTCCACTTTCTCTTAATTTCCCCCTTAGCAACACCAACAAAATATTGGGGAGCCCAATAACAATTCTGTGAGTTTTCAATTCCAATCACCTATGGTAAAACTAGCACTATTTCTTGCCTTCTAAATGCACCAAAAGCAAGGAATTGCAGCAAGGTGTCATAAAACCCTAGTTGTTGTAGCTGCTTGAGGAATTACCCCATGAACCACAAAGTCATAGTAGTTTAAAAGTTTGATCCACTTAACTTCAAAGCGTTGCAGCACAAAATTCTCCAATAACCTATGGTAAAACTAGCACTATTTCTTGCCTTCTAAATGCACCAAAAGCAAGGAATTGCAGCAAGGTGTCATAAAACCCTAGTTGTTGTAGCTACTTGAGGAATTACCCAATGAACCACAAAGTCATAGTAGTTTAAAAGTTTGATCCACTTAACTTCAATGCGTTGCAGCACAAAATTCTACATTAAAGAAGCCACATTGCAATGAAGAAAATGGTGATTCACAATATTATAATTACAATGACAAAGAAGGCACCAAGAGCGACCTAGCCATCCTCTTCTTTATAGATTATTGAACGTAAGAGTTCCCCCTCTAAAATGAATTTAGTATAAAAAATTAACTCTGGGGGGTGGGGGATGGGGAGGGAACAACTTGCACTAAAGAAAGGAAGCAAAGCAATCTAACTCCTTTATTGTCTACGTCTAAGCACCTCATATGCAGACTTATAGAGAAATCCTCCGATAAGCAAAGTAGTAAATGTAATCATCTCCTCCTCTTCAAAAGTTCTTCTACTAGAACAAGTGGCCTTGCAACATCTAATAAAACTCCAATGTCTTCTTGTCATTCTTAGTTGACACTTTGAAAGCCCCTCTAAAAGCATTTTTAAGGATGAGATTGTTCAAGTAGACATTACATGAGAACTGAGTTTTATTTCCTCTCTTGACATAGATGGAAGTATTTTCCATGAATACATCAAAGCAGCTGAAGATATCTCCTCAAATTGGAGAATTTTTTTTTTTAAATTTTGTTGCATCCAATCCTCAGTCATTAACTTGTCCTATCAAAGACTTGATAATCTTTTGCCACAGATAGTGGATCTATCTCCTACCTCCAACACTACTTGACACTACAAAAATGGCCTTTTATAGGCACATATGTACTATTGGAATTCGTATTTGCCAATACAACCATATAATTTTTGGCAATTAATAAAATCCCTTGTAGCTTCTCGAACCTGTGATGAAAACCCCTCTTTCTCCAATTAACCTCTAGCAATTGTTGAATTTTGGTTCACTATAATGCCCCCATTTCAAATGAAAATATTGCTTCTGTGATTTTTACCCCCCAGCTAATTTGATTTCTTCTTATTTCTAAAAATTCTCCTTTCCATTGTCTATTCACAGTAATGATCCCTCCTTGGAGTTGCTGGCACAATCACTGCCGTCTCATATGCCTCATGTTGAATGGAAAGCTTAGTCTCCTGCTAGTTTTTCAATTGATAAAATTTTTTTTCTACTTCCTAAATTTATTTTCTAAAAACTCTTAATTCATGCTAGTTTTATCTAGTTCATGCCTTTTCCCACAAGTTGGCAAAGTATTCCTCTCTCTCTCTCTCTCTCTCTCTCTCTCTCTCTCTCTCTCTCTCTCTCTCTCTCTCTCTCTCTCTCTCTCTCTCTCTCTCTCTCTCTCTCTCTCTCTCTCTTCTCAAAATTTCTATCCCCACCAAAGTCGTTCCCTTCTTTTAGGCTTTCCCATCCTTTACCGATCTTCCAACAATTCATTTATATATCTTTAGCCCGCAATGGATTTCTGTTTTCGACATTTATTAAACCTTAAGAAGATTTCCTATGAGAAAGGTATAATCTCTCTCCATCTACATTATACCCTTTTTTTATTCATATATGTTCTTGGTTTTTTCTTGTGCTGCTAAAGTAATGAACCTTTTTGTAATTTTCATATGGTTGGAAGTAGGGAAAGTTCCTAATTTGTTTTCTTTATATGATTCACTGATATATTTATGTTTTCTCTGCAAGTAATTTTTTTCAGAGATCTTGAACAGTAGAAATATGTTGGAGACAAATGAATGTAGCAAACAAAATGTATTGAAGTACTTTTTTCTTTTCTTTTTTTTTTTATCTATTCATGTTTGTTCCTTATGCTTTTTCTTGAAAGGTAGAAATAACATCATAATAAGCACATACACTTGTTTTTTAGTGCTAACAAGTGTTAGTTGAGGCAGCATATGATCAACCTAGGAGAAATAGGCAATGGATATGATTAAGGTGAAAAATGTCTTCTAGCACGTCAATAAAATGGTCCAAAATATTCTAAACTCATTGGTTTTATTACATGAACATCATTTTTTGTCAATGAAGCTTTCTTTATTGTACTAATTCAGATTTGCTTTAATTGGTATGAACAAGACTTTTAATATTGGTCTTAGTATCTTTCTATTGACTTATAAGAATCTTGGTGAGCCAATGAGCAGGTAGCCTTCTTTCAAGTGTGCAATTTATGATCCTTTGTGTCAATTAGTTTTCAAACTTAAAAGTGACACAATATTCATTTAAGGTTTCATTTAATACATTAGAAGACTAAATTGTCTACATATGCCTTTACAATGGTATATTAGATTTTGACATGTCAAATGTATGTTAAGACTCAAAAGGCTACTTTTGTAGCTTGCTAGTAAAACTAGAATTTGACAAGGCCAAGAGCTATTGGAAATATGGAATACTTGTACAAAGTTAATTTGATGAAACTTAGCTTAGAGTCACTCATCAAAATGTGATTCTTGATGATAGTTGAAACCTCCTAATATAAGTGCAAGGGAAATGGCAGTTCTATTTGCAAGATTCAACTAAGTTAGACTTAATCTATGCCTCAACTGATTTGCACGATGAGAATTGGTTTATACTTTTGTCTCCTAAATTTGAATGCCTTGCAAATTACAAATGTATTGCAAAGTTAGATACACATGAAATATAGGTTGATGCTCATAAGAGATTATATATGTAGGTTGCAAAATGTGCACCTTGTAAATATCCAATATCTTTTAAATAAACTAAAGAGGTGTCAAACTTAAGCTGCAAAATGAGCATGCAATAACCCTCTAAAGCCTAACACTCAAAAGAAATTATAGATATGGACTGCAAAATGTATGCCTAATAAACATCCATTAACTTTTAAATAAGCTAAAGAGGAATCAAACTTGGGATACAAAATGCACACCAATAAACCTCTAAAGGAGAGCAAGAATAGAGAATTATATCTTAGCTAGAGAAGCTGTAGAAAGCTAGAAACTAAAAATCGCTAGAGGAAGAGAGATTTAATTTGGTGCAAAGAATGGACTAGTAGGTCACCCCTATATATAGGAGTTCATCTCTCTAGTCATTCTTCCATAACCAATGTGGGACTATTAGCTCATGTCCTTTAAATAGAAATACTACTCTATATCTCTTATAAAAGAGGTGAGCTAGGACTCATAGTCCCTTTAACTTAAAATAAAACCAACAAGAGCTTTCAGTAGTCCATCTACTATCTAGTCCTTGGTTTTGAAAAAATTGTCTTTGAAGGTGATATTCGATCTCCACATGTTTATTATTTTGTGGAACATTAGATTTGCCACACTCCACATTGTCTATATATATATATTCGCTAAAGTAGTTTGTTTATACTTGATTTATTATTTTTGAATCCTAATGGGTTTGCTATTTAAATCCTTTAACATGACATTTTGGCTCAACTATTTTGGTCTCTATCACTATACACAGACTACAACCTACAATCAATTACAACTTTAAACCCTTTAATTTTATTGATATTTGGCCTTCAACATATTTAATAGTAATGCTTAGTCTCAAATGATGGGATTAATTGCTGATTTTTCTGCTTACCAATTTTCCAATATTAGTGTTTCATCATGATATTCATGTTTGAGATTTTCATTTGAAAACTTGACATATTTATTTGATTTTGATCTCTATGATCCATCCTTCTCAGATTTTGATGTGTGAAAAAGACAATATTTTCTTTTGCTTCTTATTTAGACTATCCAATTTCTGCCTATTTGGATATGTTAATCTTGTACGCCCATGTCTATAGCATGTCCATTCTACTATGCTGTTCTATCTTCTATATAAAAGGCAAAAGAGGCCATGGTACATGTAGAAAGGTCATTTAGTCCTTTGAAATGATTTTCCTTTATATGTCTGGTGAGTACTTATTCTTTCTTGAAGTTCTTGGTATTTTTTTTTATGAGGACTTCTATACTTTTTTGTATTGCTCACTTATACCCAAGTAATTTTGGAAGAAGCCCATGTTCTCATAGATCTAAGATTCTCAGGATTTCCAATAATCTTTGAGTTGTGATTGCATATTTTTGGCCATCTCCACCAAACATATTTGACATTCTAATGAAGCTAATGTAGAATTATGTTGTTATGGAATGTCGATTATTATTGTGTCCAAATGAAATACTTTAATTGAGAAATTTTGCCATTTATGGGTTCGCTGGTAGTCTTGCTTTGACAAATGCCAAGTTTCATTATGAATGTATAGTTTGGTTTCTAGTTATTCTTTTTTATCATTAACATTGTGTTAAGTTTTAACAACGTATCTAGTTAAACCATCACTTCAGTTATATCTATTATTTACTCATGAATACTTGCACTAATTAGCAATACCATCATTACATCTCCATGCAAAATTCTCTTGTTTTTTCTATAACTTCCATAGTGTGAGTTCTTCTATTTGTGCAAATATTCCCACTATGGGCTGCCAGTAATAACAGGTATGGAGGATTGAGCTTCTCATCCCAGGATGTTGACAAGGTACAAAGAGGCATATTTTTTAACCTTCTCCATTTTCCTAGACATGAACATTAAGATTATCTCTGAGATATGAATTATCTATTTGTGTCATATATTCATACATTCCTTGGTTGGCTTCTACTATGGAATTTGATTGTGTTTGTCCTATGCAATTTACATAACATATTCATGAAATCAAGTTACGACTAGCTTAAAAAACTAGTAAGATTTGGTGAATGTATAGAGCGTAAATCTGGTGAACAATGGGATTGATAGGAGTAAAGGCATAGGTGTGATCCTTTCAAACAACGAGGGCTTGAATATAGGTGAAAGGAGAAATAACATATGTAGAAATCTATCTCTAGAATGTGAGCCTTGGCGCAACAGTTGAGTTGTTGCCGTGTGACCTAAAGGTTACGGGTTTGAGGCGTGAAAATAGTCTCTTGCAAAATGCAAGATAAGGTTATATACTATAAGCCCTTTGTGGTCCATCCCTTCCCTAGACTTGCATATGCAGGAGTATTGTGCACTGGGCTGCCCCTCATAATTCTGTCTCTATTTATTTTTATTAGTTAAATACTTTTACTGGAGAAGGTATTCTACCGGTAATATAGGTGGAAAATCCGCTGAAAAAGCCCAGTAATATCTTTATCAATGGTGTTTTTAATAATCGGGTTATCTTAGGAAAATGATGCGATTGCAATGCTTTTATTGTCGGATTTTGTGGTAAAAGCCTTTTTTCTTTTAGTGTTCCTCGAAAAATATTGCCATATATACATTATAATAACAGACTAAACTAAAACTCCACGTCGGGAGATTGCTATACACCAAGATATCAACCCGCAGAGGGTTTCATAGTATTCTTCTCCGTTCAAATAAATCTCAAAATAAGATCCTTCGTCTCTCTTACAGAAGTTGTCTTTGCCTGCAACAGTCAAAGACTTTTGGGAGCAGTAAACATTTACAAAGCCATAAGCTAGTCCAGTTACGAGCCTCATACGGTAATAGAATTCTGAAAATAGTAATACTACACACATAGGCATGATTCTTGTGACGGTCAGACCTTCTGATTGAGAGGGTCTGTTAAAGCAACCGAAACTGTCCACTTAATACATCCGTTAAGAGCCTACAGTTTATATGCTCCACTTCTATTGAGACGAGTGCATTACGCCCGTTTTCTTTTTACGGTAGGCAATCTCCTGGGGCCTGGGAGAGGCTCCTGTTGCACCATTACCATCTTCCATCATACAATAAAAGGGCAGACCTGGTGAACCAAGCTCTCACATATGCGGGGTCTAAAGAAAAGATGGACAACAAAAGTTAATGGTATGTAGTCTTACCTTGCATTTTGTAAGAAGCTGTTTTCACGCCTTGAACCCGTGACCTCAAGGTCACACGACGACAATTTTACCATTGCACCATGGCTCCCCTTATTCCATTATACAATAAGGATAAACAAAATGCTATACCAAAAATCCAAGAAAAGGAGAATATCTTGAACTTTCCGAGCTCTGATTTTGTTAGTTTGAAACGGAAGTCTTTCTTGCTAGAAGGTAAGAACTTCTAGCCATCTCATCACCGTCCTAGTTGGCTCTAAAATTCTAACAAAATACAGCATCTTAATATTCTAATTCTACACCAGAGTTTTTGAGTTTTAAACTATGCTTTGAACCTGATGCATTTGCCTTTGCATAGGCCACGCAAAGGATACTACATTTTCATTATTAATATCAAAGCCTGCTCCAATTAACTTACCTAGAAGATACAAAAGCAATTTTGGTAAACCAGAAGCACAAAGGCAGATCAATGGGGGTCAGGGACGTTCATCTTCAGATTCCATAAAAGTGATACATGCTTAAAGGTACTTCATTGGATGATCTTAATAGACCAATGGCTAAGATCTAATTAGCGATTTGCTGAACTCTCAAAGCCATCTATTTTTTAGTGCTTAAGAATTATTTAATGTCAACCATGAAGAAGTGGCCTATATGCAAAGTCGCTCAGCAATTAGTAACTTGGATATCCAATATCTGAAAAACAGAAGTCTTTATTGTTAGACATACGTTTTTTTTTTTTTGTTGGAAAAAAGTTCTAATAAAATCGATTAATCAGGATCAAACCAGGAATTTTCAAAAGATCCTGCTTATGGCCTTTTTCAGTTGGCCTAGCTAGAGATGCATGGAACTAGTTAGTATATTATACACTGGAATTGATATCAACAGTATTGGTCTAGTGATGTTTGCTAGGGGCGAATTTTCAGCTTAGTAATTGAAAAGGGATCAACTTAACTATATCTGCAACTGCCAACTTTGATTGAAATGATATGCGGAACTACCTATACAGGTCAATCCATTGCACCTTCATGAGGCTCTGGATTCCTCTGTGTGTTTTGTAGTGATCGACAAAGCTATAGTAGACAATCAAAATGAGAAATAACAGATTAGACCATGCCGAGTTAACTCGACTTTGGTCTTTATCCGGGAAGACTTCAACGGATCATTCCTAGTCCCAGGTAAGACTTGTGTGGTCCGGGGATAACACAAAAGCACAATTAGAGATTGTAGACTTTGTCATTTGATGAACAAAACGTCCCAGAAGGATTTGATTTGGGTCATTAGCAATAATCTAATGTATCTAAGTTTCACTTCCCACTTATCGTCTAAATACGAAACAAATTAAAGCAAACGACGAAAGGGCACAGCAAAATGAAAGATGAAACTTGCAAATTCCAGCCTTCACTGCCTTTTATTTTCGTCACAATGCAGTAGAGGCTGCTGCTTTTCAGATTCGCCAAGTGCTGAAATGGTACATACATATATACCTTGTCATACGACCTACGAAATCTTCTGTAACTTAAGATAGGAAGATGGTATCCTCTTTACGTTGTTTTTAATATCGCCACTGCTATTTTTGCATAGTGAAAGTACCATTTGTCTTCTTAAATTCTTCTCAAGACAGCTGAATTATATTGCTAATTTAACTAATATGTATTTTAAAACCAGGATTCCTAACATCTTCTTCTTTATTCCTTTGTTTTACTAGATCTTGATAATATAGTTACAAGTGGGGCCAATACGTTTAATGTCGACCCAAACCATGTATCCTCTAGGCCCAGCTATGGGTGAGCGAAGCATCAAAATTTAGGGCCATATGGAAATTCTGATAAACCTGTTGCTGATAACCTTTAAGTAAGGGCAACAAAAGAGGAATGCTAAGGGCAAGACCAGATGCTGAGTTCTCGCCCGTGGGCTCCCACTTTTACACATGTTGATCAACTACACGGTTTATTTGCTAAACAATGAGCCCATGGCAGTGCATAAAGTTTGCTTGAGATAGGACATCAGTGGAAAGAGTTATGCGTGGGCTCATCTGGATAAGATCTCCAAATAAATCGAAAGCACTAACAGTGGATCATTCCTAAAGTGACTGGACCCACGGTAAGAAACTTAGATTTCCAGCTCGGTAGTATTAAATTTTTCATGCAAACAGAGTTCCTTCTCGTCGTCGTTCTTCTTCCACTCTTTCAAGATTCCATCTTTTAGTCCCACAAATTATACTTTTCTCTCTCCACCCGAAAACCAAAATCCATTCTTCTGACATCCCTTCTTCCTTCGGTCATCTCCAAGAGTCTACTACATAAACTCTCCCAAACTCTTTCCATTCGCCGGAAGAACTATTACCTCCCGGAAAATGGCCTCCCACGTTGAAATTCCGGTCGAAAACCACCATACAAACTACCCACCAAGACATCATAGACCCACGCACTATTACGCCCACCGTGTTAAGGAAAGTCTCACGACGCGCGTCTCCAAAGTAATCTGCTCAATTTTCCTTTCCCTCCTGCTGTTCGTTGGCATAATATTGTTCATTCTTTGGCTAAACCTCCGGCCCCATCGACCCAGATTTTACCTCAACAATTTCTCTGTCCGGGGTTTGACCCAGGAAAATGGCATTCTAAATGGTAACTTGACATTCAACGTAACTGATCGCAATCCCAGCCAGAAAGTTGGGATCTACTACCGCGCCATGGACGCCACAATTTACTATCGGGATAAGCGGATCGGTGGGACCCCATTACTCTTCCCGCTCTATCAGCCGTCGAAAAATACCACATTGATTCAAGGGGTCGTCAGTGGGGCGTCTTTGGCAATTGGTGACAACGACATGAAGCGGATGGCGATGGACGCTGCAGCAGGAAGGGTAGTTTTCCGGCTGCAATTGACGTCCACGATCCGATTCAAGGTGTCCACGTGGGATAGCCATCGCCACAGGATGCATGTCAACTGTAATGCTGAAGTGGGCCCGGATGGGATGATTTTGCCTACTGCCAAAGATAAGAGATGCACCATGTATTTTAGCAATTAACGTTTCTTTGATTTTGGCTTTACTCGTTTGGTGGCGTGCATCCTCTTTAGGCTCGCTGTTTTTCCTCTGTGTAAATTAAACTTGTGAGAATAAACTTTTTGAATGATCTTGAGATTTAAGACCTTAACAAGGGTAAGACAACCAGTTCATCCACACATAAACCAAGCTTCTGCCGTTTCTTGTTCAATTATTATTTTTCACCAGTTGGTTAGATTGCAACTTAAAAGGCTATCTTTTGTTCTACTTAATAGAATATTCTATTGGGGTGGGCATGTATGTGGTTCATACTCATGTGAAAAAAAATCCTATCAGATCAGCATAAGTGTGAGTGAGAGAGATTGAGATATAACAAAGTAATGAAGAGTTTATTGGGCTTTGAGCTACCTTTTCCTTCTCACTGTGTAATCTGAGTATATTCCTCCTCTCCCATAGATGTAGGCATGATTTTTTCGATGGGGTATTTTATGTGTAATAATTGAATATAGGACATTTCATTGAAAATTGGCCCATATTATCTGTAAATCTTTTTTGGTCAATCTCTTCACCTTCATTTTATTTGAATAATATAATATAATTTCTGAAAACCATTTTATAATGTCACAAAGAATATAAGACAGTCTCTGCCATCTTATAAAAGAAGTTTACAAGTTAGTTTCTGAAAACTATCTTATAATATCACACAGAATATTGTTGGAGATTTATAGTTTCCGCCCAAGATTAAGCATACACAAAATATACAAATTTTACGTGGCTCGGCTAATATGCCTATATCTACAGGAGGAGAACAAATTTACTAAAAGAGGGAGTATTACAGGGTATTTACAAAACAGGAAATGCAGAAAATGGTGTGATACATTGATCTTCAGCTCCTCCCTATTTATAGGATTTTTAGGGCTTTATTTTCAACAAAAACCCATTCAAAGTCTTCAGGCGGTGCCTTAATAGTTGACAGTGTGGCTGACGGCAGTGGTAGTGGTGGCTGCCATAGTGGAATTCAACAGCTGCCTTTCTTGACATCGGTGACGGCGCCCACCACAATTGACGTCAATGGCTGCCAGAGTTGAAAGCAGCGGCTGTCAAGTGAGACTGGACTAACAAATATAAGTTGATTTGCAAGAATCGTCTTATAAAAACTTTTCATACGAAGGTTTTAAAAAACTGTCTTATAAACATTTCTTATAAGATGATTTCATTAAAACTTTATAAGATGATTTCATTAAAACTGCCTTATAATACTATATTTTATAAGATGGTTTTTAGAAAACATCTTTTTCTTCTTTTCTTTTTTTTAAATAAGATAATTGTTTTTAAATCTTTTTTTTTTTTGGCCTTCTTACAAAACCCCAATTTTAGTAGTGTATAATCATTGGGTTGTTGATACTTTTATGCCACCATTTCATGGATACTAAAAGGACAAATTTACTCGAAAAATTTGGCATGTGGTTGCACTCATTCCCATTTAGTACTACGATGTGAAGTCTAATTTTTTTTCTCTTTCCTTTATCCCTGTCCCACGGGTACCGGTTAAAATCAACCGAGCATCTATTTGTGTGTAAACCAATGTCATTGGACTCTGATTCCTTCCATCCAAATTCCCTCGCTAATTTGGTTACGAAATTCACTGGTGTGAGCTTATCGCTGTGATTCCGCATGCTTGATATTGGAATTCATCCTACTACATTTTTGAGAAAATGGTAAAATTTTACTGATTGGAGGCTCCTTGTGGCTGTACATGATAGATCGAGTTGATCACTTGTACATGGCTAAGCTAGTGAAAATACTAGCAATAGAACCCAAGGATTTGTAACAATTTATTTCCGCAAACACCGCGCACCCAAAAGCAATACAGATAAGATCAATAACACCTAACTCTTAATTTAGGGAGATCATCTTCTTTTGGTCAATTATCCACCAGTTCAGTAGCTGATCGAAGCGAGTGAGGGAAGGACTTCTGAGATTGATCCGTAGCTTCAATGATATTATCAATAATGCTCCAAAATCTCCATGGGAGAATCCCGTTTGCTTTCATCCAGCAGATTACAATAGAGGAATAGCCTTCGATGATAAGTAGAGGTAATCTTACTAATTTCGAGATTTGTATACCCACATGAAAAGACCTAACCTTGCCCTCATTTGAGGCTGCATAGCCAATTGGCCATGCGTAGTGAAAAATGACCTAGTCCTTTGAGTTTCTTAAACTCCGGTCCCGCTGGTGCCGGCTTGCTGAAACTTGCACCATGGAAATTTGATTTTATAATTGTTTGGCTAAGGGGTATCCATTTAGGAGTAGCTTTTTCATTTTTCTTCTTGGTGAAAGCAATTTCAATCCACTCTTTGATTATTTTACTGGCAGGTGTGCCTACTATTAACATCCTACTATATTAACATAAGCTACGATTTAAAATGAAGAACTTATCTACTGTGAACTCAAAATTGGTGTCATGAGGCTGTTTATTGTTCATTGGCCCAAGTAAGGAGGACCCTCATTTTGCTCGGCTAGCTGTTTGGTCTAATCAGAGAGACCTGCACGCTTTTTTAGGCCACTCATGCATCTACAAAATACCATTGAGATTATTTACCAGATGCTCAAAAATCATCTCCCTAGGAGATCCCCTTTTTGATGTCATAGGCATAAATTTTGGAAGATCTAAGCCATTCACCTTCTTGTCTTGACAAGCTTTACATGAAAAATCACGCAATTGGATGATCTACAACTATGTTGCTTTAGGCAGAAAATCAAGTTCATTGATTCTTGTTAGACATAACTATTGTTGGCTCACTTCGTATCCGCTTAAGCTTTGAAGTCGAGTGGTAAACCAACATAGTATTAAAGTTTTACTGACCAAGAAGTTACGAGATTAAATCATGAGACTTCATATTAATGATCAGCAAGTATGAGCCAAAAAAAGAGAGCTCTAGCATGACTACTTGCTATCAGCTTAAGCTTTTAAGTTAAATGGTATACAAACAGTTCTTAAAATCCAAAAGAGAAAGTAGTCACAATCATCCAGTGGGACGTTGTCTTTGATGGTTTACCGGTACAAAATGCCATTGCTGTAAGCTACTCTATCAAGTAAAGGTTAAGATTTTTAAACCCTTTCTTTCGCTTTAAGCTGTCCATTTTACATTTTAAATTAATGATGGCTACATCATCCAATAAGATCCCTAAGGTATTGCCTATCTAAGAAAGGATCAACAACTTGAAAGCCTTGGGAGCCAGCATAATCCCACAAGAGCATGCATTTCCCTTGACATTTACAGGCTAATCAAGCACTGCATAGAAGCTCAACATAAAGAACGAAACCAGAAAGCAAAAGCGAAAGCAAAAGCGAAAGAATTAAGGAAGCAAAGCATCACTTCTCAATCTATTTTAAGATGTGCTGAAGTCTTTGGCAGAAAGCCAGACTTACCTCCCCGCCACAACCACTTCCTGCACGCAAAAACCATCTCTAAATGCCAACATATATGCTCCATCCAACACTTCTCCTAGAGAACAACGTTCCAACCTTCACTACAAATGAAAAAATTGTCCGAAACCCAACGTTTCTACCTTTGGCTTTTAGTACTTCCATTCGCCCTCGGTCTAATTGCCCTCCTTTGCTGGCTAGGCCTAAGACCCAGACTCCCCACCTATACGATCGTCGATTTGTTGATTCCGACGAGCTTAAATGGCCAGAATTCCACCATTTCCTTTGAAATCGTGATCAATAACAGAAACAAACGGACCGGAATTTATTTAGATGTCACTAACGTGACATTATCTATTGGCGATCAGATTGTGGGCGCCACCAGTGTAGGCTCTTTTTATCTGGGTCGTCGTAGGACCGTTCGGTGGAAAGAAACTGTGAACTATGACGGGCGGTTAACGGCAGCAGTTTTAAGGGAGGTTTTGAATGGGAAAGAGGATTTGAAGGTGGGTGCGGCGACGAGGGTGAGATATTGGATATTGGGTTGGAAGTCGAAGTTCCATGAGATGGACTTCGAAGGCGAGGTGCCGGTGGATCCAGATGGTAAGATTGCTGGGAAGAGGAAGAAAATAAAGCTGCATCGTACACACAAGAAGCAGAGATAATTACAAGTTTCAGCCAGCGTTTGAAACTTGTAGATGTTTATGGCCCATACAAGGGAAATGATTAGCGAGAAACTAAATGGTGTTTTTGCTCCAACAAAGTGCCAAAATGGGGCGCCCTAATGGTACGATTCCTGGGAAGAGTAGAAAATAAAGCTGCATCGTGCGGACAACAAATGGTGAAGAAATTTCAGCGAGTACTTCAGATTTATAAATTCTATAAGTAGGAATGGGATTGTGAGAAGTCGACAGCATTACTGCACCAATCAACATTACAAGCGGGCGCCGATGGTTGTTATGTTGCCATTCATCTTCTTGGCCACATCCTAGATTGGGCATCACCCAATGATCCCGCCATTCAGCGCAGAAGATAAACAAATTATCATAACCATCCAGTAACTCAATTTGTTGATTTTATTGATCAAGGACTTCTTGAGCAGTTTCATTTTCAGAATTAATAAAGAGAGGTTACTATCATCAAATGGAGAATATTGTTATTCACAACTTACATTTGGTGTGGCTTTCATCTCTATAATATCTGACAAAGATAAATATAAATCCAAGTTAGCACATGCAGTGAAGTCATGTTAAATTTTAGACTTTTTCTGCGGATCTCTTGAATGGATAAAATGCAAGTGTGCACTTGGATTTATCGTTCTTCGAGAAATTATAATTTTCTTTTATGGATTATTTGATGGTGTTTTGCTTGTAAAAGCCTGGAATGTTCATGTAAAGGGTAGATGTGGAACCTTCTGCTTGGTGATTTAAATCGTTAATCTGCTGAACCCTTTCTCTAGGACACTAGCTTCAAAATGTTCAAAAGTAACAACTGACCTTGGCCATTCGGATGTTCAGATCATCCGATATTGAAGAGTATTTGTGGCCCATAATATGCCAGAAGTTGAGTGTTTTAATCACTGACTTCTGGGATCGACAACTACTTTCTTTCCAACGTGTAAATGCTTTCGTCCTGCGGCAATTTCAAGACCACATGTCTCTTCTTCGTGAGGACCAAAATGCTCTCCTTCGCCAACTTCAGCATAGAAGATCACTTAGCAGGATGCGTACATGTCAATTCTACCGTATTAGAGGAATGGAAACCAACAAAAAATGGTGAAGGATGATGCAAAACTATAAACTAGAATACTAAGAATCGCAATGAAGTTGGAAAGAGTTGTTATTTGGCCGAATTATCTGGCCCGCCTACCAAAATGTAGAAAGTTAAACACAGCTTCTACAACTGCAAATAATGTTAATTGTTTTGGCGATTCAAAGCTACCCAATGACTCATCTCTGATCCTAGACATGTTATGTCCCTTTTGTTTTTAAAGCGAAGCGACATTAATCCCACATTGGATATATTAAGATATGAAGAGAGGAGGCACTCCCTATATAATGACTGCCTCTCCATCGAAATAACGTGTACTAAGAGTTCTCTCATAAAGCATATGTGCTCCTATGGGCGTGCTTGGGTACTTGTGTGTTTAGTAACGTATTTGCAAATTATTTGATTGTGGTCGATCATTGGAAAGGTAGCATTATAGTGGGCTAATATTGTCCCATTTACTTTTCAAGCTTGTCTAGGCTTTAATGGTTTCGAGCATTATTTTTTTCACGTGGCAAGTAAGAATAGGTAATATTATTAAGTTTTGGCATATTTGTAAAAAGTTCAATATTTTTTGAGTTATGCAAATTTCCCATTAGGTTTTGATTAGCTTTGCAAAATTGTCATCCAATTAGATTTCCATCCTCCTTTCTTGTTATTTTTTTTTTACATAATTTTAATATCACCTCCTTCTCTAACATATGTGCTACCTTACCGATGCAAATGTGATTAGGTTACCAACTTCGTCCACTAAGTTCAATGACTTATCGATTAAAAGATTTCAGTAAAACTTAGTATCTAACACAATTCAATAACAAGGAAGCTAATGGTAAAGTTAGACTTAAAAATAAAAATAAAAACCAATAGTGAGATATTCAATTGCAAATAAATTATGTTCACCAACTTGTGCCTAGTACCTACTACCTTAGATGCATATATGACTAAGTTGAGAATTTTATGAGTGATTTTTTGCTTTTTTAATCAACAAAAATCTCTGAAATTAATCTTGATAGATAAAATACATTGGGAAGAAGAAGACCCAAGTCTTAGATTTCTAAATTTCATTTATGAAAGCATCAAACAAAGTGCTTAAAGTCTGCTACTCATCGTTGTTCATGTGAATAGTGCTTATGTTTTAAACTTGATTTTTTCTTTAATTATTGTATTTTTTATTGTTCAAAGATTAATTATGCTATATTTTGTATTTCTAAGAGTTTTATATTAATTTTTAAGGAGAAATCAAAGTTTAAATTGTTGAATTTCATTGAAAAACTTAGCAGATACTGTTGTGTAAGTATGCGAACATGGTATATTTGCAATTAAGTATCTCACTAATGATTAATTCTTGTTGAAATTTAACTATGTTATTCGATTTCATATTATCAAATTATAATAGGTACTAAGTTTGGCTGAAAGTTTCCATTGGAAAGTCATTTAACTTAGTGGCCAAAGTTAGCAATTTAATCTCAACTACGTCTGTGAGATAGCAATTACTGTTACGTAGGTTGGTGAACATAGTATATTTATGATTGAATATCTCACTACTGGTTGGTTTTTATCAAAATCTAACCATACCATTAGATTTCTTATTATCAAATTGTATTAGCTACCAAGTTTCACTAAAACTTTCCATCAGAAAGTCATTGACTTTAGTTGCCAAAATACTCAACTTAATCAAGTCTGTATGTGAGGTAGTAGATACTATGTGCAGGTTGGTGAATATGGTATATTTGTGATTGAATATCTCACTATTGGTTTTTTTATTTATTTTAAATTTAACATTACCATTAGATTCATTGTTATCGAATTATATTAGATGCCAAGTTTCACTGAAATTCTTTATCAAAAAGTCATTGAACTTAGTGGCTGAAGTCAATAACTTAATGGGTGTTTGCATTTGTGAGGTAGCAAGTCTGTTCAAGAAGGATAATATTAGAATTTTGTAAAAAAAAAGGGTAGGAGGATGAAAACCTAACAGAATGACAAGTTTGCAGAGCTCACCTAAAACTTAATAGCAAACTTGCAAAACTTAGAAAATGTTAGACTTTTTTGCAAATATGCCAAAACTTAATGGCATTTTTGTAAAAAAAAACCCTATAAAAAATTCTCAAGTTTACACACATGGCTTGTGATCAATCCACTTAAGTGTGCAACATAAGGCTTGTGACCACTCTTGACTAGTCCACTTAAGTGTGCCATATAAGGCTTATGACCACTCTCAACTTTATGAGGAGTCATATCTTGGGCCTTTTTTCTTGAAACATGATTCAAGAGATGAATTGCATATCCAATAGCTTCAGCCCTGAAAAGTATTAAGCATCTCTTTTTCCTTGAACATACTTCTAATCAAATTCATAATAGTTTGGTTCTTTCTCTACACCATTTTGTTGAGGTGTATAACAAGTAGTGGATGTCAAATCCCATATTCTTTGAAAATATTTTCAAACTTGTGAGACATATCTTCAATACTTTGATCGGAACACAAAGTTTTCAAAAGAAAGCCACTTTGCTTTTCAATCAAAGACTTAAAAGTTTAGAAATGTCTGAATACTATTGATTTTTCTTTCAAAAAGAAAATCCATGTTAGATGCTTAGTCATCAATGAAAATGAGAAACAGAATTACCTCCAACTGTCTGTTTTCATCAAGCTGGATAGATAAGATCTCAAAAGATATAGTGATCTAGAAAATATAATCAGAACTTATATCACCTTATAAACAATTTCAAAGATCAAGAATCTAAAATTTCAATGAGAAATTAAATAACAAAAGAATATCAAGTTTAAATAGACTTGCATGAACAATAATGACAAAGATCAATAACTCAAGAAATTAGAGTGTTAGAAGGTCGATACTCCTTGGTCTCGTCCTTCTAGCTCTAGCTCTAGAATTAGAGAACTTTATAAGAGGAAGAACCCTTGAAGAAGGATGCTTCTAATTGGGCAAACTCTTAAACAAACAAAATAGAGAATGCCTCTAAGTGGTAGACTCTTAAAAACAAATAAAGTAAAGAATGCCTCTAATTGGGCAAACTCTTAATCAAATAAAGTAGAGAATGCCTCTAATTAGATGAACTCTTAAATAATAAAGTAGGGAATTCTTTTTAACGAGGCAAACTTTAGAGAATAGAAAACAAACACTAGAGACCTCTAGGAGGAGAGATAATGATTTGTTGTAAGAATAGTCTACAGGTGCCCTTATATAATGGTTGGGAGTAGCTACCCTCTTAAAGACGAAAAACCATTACAAGTGTAAAGGCTAATGACTTAATAAACCATGCATAAAAATGTAGAAAACATTAAAAAAGAAGAAGTATAAAATCATTACAAATGAAGCAGGCATAATTCCTTGCATACATATCATCCATTGCATGTAACAACAAAAGGAAATTAAATCATATGTGCATAACAGTTCAACTAAGTAAATACAAGTAAATCGGTCCTTTAACTTAAAATGAATTGGCACAAAAGCTTTTTCCAACAAGTTGATAGTTGCTTTAGTGGAAGTAATATCTCACAATCAATTTGCTTTCATGGGTTCTTAAATGCTAATGAGAGAGTAGGCAATGAGACATTGGTGCAAAATAGATATGGAAAAGGCATTTGATCTTGTTGAATGAGAGCTTATTGATAAAGTTCTAGTTAAAATAAATTTTGGACTAAAGTGGAGAAGATAGATTCATCAATGCATTAGTATAACCCATTTTTCAGTCGTCCTCAATGGTGTGCCATTTACTAGTTATATAAATAAATTTTGCATTATATGTCATTGTCATCATCAATACCTTATCCCAATTAGGGGTTGGCTACATGAATCTTGTTCCTCTATTCTCCTCTATTAAGTACCATTGCTTCATTTAGTCTCAAAGTTTTTAAATATTTTTTCACCAGTTCCATCCATGTTCTTTTGGGCTTTCCCCTTGCCCTTTTAGAACATTCTACTAGCATTAGCTCACTTCCTCTAATTAGTGCCGTTTTCAGTCTTCATTGGACATGTCCAAACCATTTAAGTCTAATATCCCTCATCTTGTTACCTATTGGTGCTACCCCTATTTTCTCTATTTTCATTCCTAATTCTATCATTTTTTGACTTGCCACTCATTTATCTCAACATGCTCATTTCCACCATGCTCATCTTATGAACATGATGTTCCTTAACTGCCTAACACTCTGATCCATAAAGCATGGATGGCTTAACATCCATTCTATAGAATTTGCCTTTTAGTTTGAGTGGCACCTGCCGATCACACAAAACTCCAGATACGCCTCTCCACTTGCTTGGATTCTTTGGGTAACCTCCCTCTCAATCTCTCCGTTCTCATGAATCATCGATCATAAGTATCGAAAGTAGTCTCTTATGTGGACTTCTTGGTTATCAATATTTACTGGTGCTTCACTCCCGCTCCTCTCCTTGCTAAAATTGCATTCCATATACTCTGTCTTAGTTTAGCTAATTTTAAATCCTTTAGGTTCCAATGCTTCTCTCTATGACTCTAGCTTTGTGTTGCACGCTCCCTTGTCTCATTAATTAAAACTATATCATCTGCAAATAACATGCACCACGGAATCTCCTTCTATAGATGTTTTGTGAACTCATCCATAACCAATGTGAAAAGATATAGACTTAATCATAATATGTTAAATGTTCAATTTTAGTCAAAATACCCCTAATTTAGCGTTCAATTAGATTATCTAATAGTTCAAATTTGTAAAATTTAGCTTCAATTGACCATCCAAACTTTAATTTTTCAAAATCAACGGTCAGATGATCATTAGAGCTCATTAAATGACTAATGTACAGTTTAGATGATTCTAATTTAGTCTTTTCTTTTGCAGATCAACCAAAGGACGCACGGATGACTAAGATCAAAAGTTAACGGTGCAGATCATCTTAAAGAGGATTGGATGGACCAGATCACCCATAAAGATAAATGGGACAGTTTTCTAAACGATAATTGAGCTCAAGTGGAAATCATAGACAAAAAGGGCAACTTGCAATTCTATAGGAGTTTCCAAAGTCAAAGGAGGGGACCCAAAGTAGCATATCTTTCTTTTCTATTACTCCCTTTTTTTCACTACTTCTCTCTTTCCCTCTTTCTTATTCCTCTCTCTCTCTTTCCTTTTCCATCCCCTTACCTTTCTCTCCTAACCACCCATCACGCACAACTCTCTCCCCCTACTCTCTTTCCCTATTTCTCTCTTTCCCTCCTTATTCCTCTCTTTTCCTTTTTCATTGCCATATCACGTAGAAGGCAACTCACATCTTCCCATTCTTACCCACCTTCCTATTCCCCTTATTCTCCTCTTCTAAACCACTTCCAAAAACCGTAGGAGGAGACCCATTTTCTTCACCTCTCTTCTTCTTTTTAAGGAGGCGCGTCTCCCACTTCCCATTCTCACTTCTCTTCCCATTCTTTCTTCTCTTCTTCTCCTCTCCACCATTTTCCTCTCCATTCCTTCGTCTCTTCTTTCCCTTGGCCGAACCGGAGGCAGACATCACTTCACTTCTCTTCTCATCTTTCTCCTTCTCCCTTCTGTCCCTCTCTCTAACTCCCTCTTCTTCAACCGCACCACCCACCTTCACCATCATCGCACCAACCCCCTCTCTCTCTCTCTCTCTCTCTCTCTCTCTCTCTCTCTCTCTCTCTCTCTCTCTCTCTCTCTCTCTCTCTCTCCGACCACACTTCTTCTCCGCGTTGCCTTCACCCAACTAGTACCCGTTTTTCTCATCTCCCACCGTCTACCCCTCTCTTCTTTCCTCAACCCGGAAAGCCCAGATTGACTGGAAGACGCACCAGATTAACCCAGGCCAAATTCACTAGCTAGATTGCGCCTGACGCAAAGAAATCAGCACTGGCTGGATTGCTCCTCTCCCCTGTTCTTCTCCTCAAATTTCTCTCTTTTCACCGATTCCCAACCATAGGCGGCCTAGGCGTCATCGTCGAACCGCCCAGGTTTTCCTCGCCATCGGATGTCCCATAGGAAGAAAACCCAGATCAGGCTTTCTCCCATCTCTTCCCCCCTCCTTTCCTCTCTTTTCCCTTCCCTTTCCCTCTTCTCCCTCCTCTGGCTCCCCCTTCTTCATTGGGTTCCCTGGTTTTTCTTAAAAAAAACCAAATTTTTCGTATAATTCTGGTTTTTCCCCTCCCTTAAAATTCAATTCCATTTCTGTCCTTTTTTTTAGAAATTCCATCTGTGTCCCATTTTATTCCCATTCTGTTTTATTCATATTTTGTTATCCAGGTACTATCCAATCTAAATCAGATCATTTAAGGCTTAACCCAATCAACGGGTTAGCCTTAATCAAACCAAATCTCCAATTTCTCCTTTGTTTTTTAGCAGATTTCAAATTAATTTTACAGAGTCATTCTTAGGACATCCCTAGACATAATCAATGTTTCTGATCTTCTATCTAAAACTCAAAAATCAATCTGATCCGTCCAAATCTAAAAATAACAAATTAGCCCAGATCTTGACCATTTTGATGAATCTGACAAATCTGACCAGTGGATCTCCAATCAAGGATGTGATGAAGACATATATGAAGGCTGATCATATATCAAAACATCGGATTTGAAGATTTTGATAGTGATTGATCTAGGGAAGTAGTTTTTTCCTGTTATTTGATTTTATTTGTTTTATTTAGGAACTGAAAATTCTGTAATTTTGAGAAGTTGATTAAATCTGAACTTTGATTATCATTTCAATAATGGAAGTAATTTTGAGTGATTTGTTTTTTATTTTAGATAATTAAATTTTATTAAAATTCTTACTTTTTAAATCAAGTCTCCGTGGGATCAACTCGTACTTGCATAAGCTACACTACAATAGCTCGTGCACTTGCAGTTAAACATCAACATAATCCTTAGTGCAATCCTACAGTAATAAGAAAATTACAAGTCTCTCCGCTAGTGGTTTTAACATTTGTTACTGCTCCCTCATACATATACTTAGCTATGTCTATACACCCCATGAAACCCCTTTCTCACTCAACATCCTCTATATTAACTCTCTTTGGACCCTATCATAAGTTTTCTCTAAGTTAATAAAGACCATGTGGAGGTCATTTCTCCTCTCCCTATATTTCTTTATCAATTGTCTTAGCAAGAAAATAGCTTCCATAGTAGACTTCCTAGGCATGAAACCAAACTGCTCCTCTGATACACTTGACTCATGTTGTATCCTCTTCTTAATCACTCTTTAAAAATCTTTCATAGTGTGGCTCATAAGTTTGATCCTTCGATAATTACTACAGCTCTGTATGTCTTCTTTATTCTTATTAATTGGTATAATAGAGCTCTTCCTCAATTCATCCATCATTTTCTTTGATTTTATAATATTAATAAATAAGTTGATTAACCAAAATACTCAAGTATCTCCCATCTACTTCCAAACCTCTATTGGTAAACCATTGGGCTCTAGGGCCTTTCCTAATTTCAACTTTTTCAAGGCCTCTTTTACTTTAGGTAGTCTAATCCTTTAGTCATATCTATAATGTCCAATGTTATTTAAGTTTACAATACATTCAATTCATATATTCTCAAGGCAATTGTCATTTAGCAATTTTTGAAAGCAACTTTCCCAGCTTTGTTTGATCTTATTGTCTTTGACTAGTACCTTTGATTATAACTTCTAATGCATTAAATGTAGTCTAAGTCGTTACCCTTCAATTCTAAACACATCTTTCTCACATTCTCTTGATGCTAGTATATTATAGAGATCATCAATACCTTGAGTTTAGCCTCATTTACTATTCTCTTAGCAACCTTTTTAACATTCTTATAATATTCATAGTTTTCATTATTTCTAATCTTCTGTCACGTTTAAAATACACCCGTTTATCTTTAATAACGTTTTGCACTATTTCACTCTACTACCATGTTTCCTTTACTAATTGTCGTTTACCTTTAGATACTCTTAGGACATCTTTTGCCACTTTCTTAATGGACTCAACTATTTCACATGGTGTTTACTTTTATTTCATTGTTCAAGTTTTCTTCTACCATCAACTTATTTGTTAGTGAGGTTATTTTCTCCCCTTTAAGTTCCACCACTTAGTTTTAGATACCTATTAAGGTCATTTCCTTTCTTTCATCTTTTAATGCAGATATCTATAACCATTATCCTATATTGTGAGGTTAAAATCTTGTTAGGTATCACCTTATAATTCTTACACTTTGATCTTTCGGTATTCCTAAGTAAAAGAAATAGTCTAATTGGTTTTTATGGAGTCCACTTTTAAAGGTTATTTAGTGTTCATACCTCTTTTTAAAGAATGTGTTTGCAAGGACTAGATTATATGTCAAAGCAAAATGGAGGATAGTTTCCTCCATCTCATTTCATTCTCTAATACCATACCCTCAATGTACCTTATCATATCCTTCCTCTTCTTTTCCTACATATCATTTAAGTCCACTCTAATAAATATCCCTTCTGTGTTGGAAATTTCTTGTATGACTCCCTCCACATCTTTCAAAATTTGCCTCTTGATTATATCTTGTAACCCTACTTATGGTGCATATGCACTTATATCATTTATGATATGCTCTCCTAGAACAAGTTTTATTTTTATAATTCTACCACTGATTTTTTTATCATCTACAACTTTATCCTTTAATTCTTTATCTACTACTATTCCTATGCCATTTTTGTTTAATCCTTTCCTACGTACTAGACTTTATACACATCAATTTCTATAGTTTTAGACCCATGCCACTTGGTTTCTTGGATACAAGCAATATTGACTCTCCTACATTTTATCGTATCTACTAACTCTAGACTCTTACCTGTCAATGTCCCTATATTCTATGTAGCTATACGAATCTTATGCTCTTGAGATAGATTATTTACCTACACACTGCTCGACCCCCATGACATGAATCCATGCTTACTTTTCATTGCTCCTGTGTTATAATGCAATGCATCACTTTTGAGGAGATGCTCTACCCCTTGCCCAATTTTCACTACACCCAGGATTCAATGTAGCATGTCGCTTCTGAGGAAAAACCTAGCAACCTTTGCCCATTTTTCACTGCACCCGGGGTTTGATATAGTCGCTTATAGGGGACACCCTATCTTGAGAAAATGTCAATACTCGATTCATGTCATATTAGGTTTGCCATACTTTGAAGAAGTTGAAGATGATTTTCATTATCTTCTCTTCTTACTTAAAACTACTAATACATACGTGCATATTTGTCTATAAGTAAGAAGGGAAAATAACAAAATCATCTTTAACTTCTTCAAAAAGGTTTTACTTGTTGGCTGCCACCTGAGGCAAAACCCTCCTTTTTTATTTGGGCTTGGGACCAGTATCAGGGGAGTTAAATTTTGCATTATAAGTACTACTTAATAATTGTATTTATTAAATTTTATTCATATTGATTAGTCATAAGGTGATGGCCAAAATCTTAGAAAACATAGTAGAAAGTTTATATCAAGGTGATAGAGATTCATAGGATAAGAAGCACAAACTTCTCAGTCTTAGTAAACTTAAAGATGCCCTCAATTGAGAATGTGAATGAGAATCCACATTCAAGAACACTTGCTAAATGTGATGCTATTGATATGATTGGAGATGATCATTATCAATCATCTAGGTAAAGATTTAAGGCACATATGATATTGTATGAAAGTGTATCTGCATGTAGGGCATAATCTCAACTTGTTAGAACATTCGGTAGACATGATTGAATAAATATTTTAGACAGAGTATAACTATTTATGTCCTTGGACTTGAGAGGGGCATAGTTTAAGTAGGACTTGTATTTATTTTTAAGGCCTCAAGAGGTGAAATCTAATTTAGTTGATACACTAATACTTTAGAATAAATATGAGGTTCATCAAGAGTATTAGATGCTCAATGCAGGACTTACACCCTTATAGGAAAAGATATTCAAGTGGGATTCAGCATAGGGTGGACTTGAGAAATCCATACATAGGATTTGATAAATGAATTTACCAAATCAATTTTAAAAGTACTAATAAAGAGGGCTCACAAGAGCTTATGTATATGGCATTGAGTTAAATGTAATCCACATGCCTCATATAAGATACATAAGTGAATATGAAAGTGTGAGGAAGCAATTTAATAAAATAACTCAAAAGTTAATAACTTGAGAATGTAATAAGATTAAAATTTTAATTTTTAATTGATGGGACCATACAATATAGTTGGTGGTGGATGACTTGACTGTATTAATGAACTCTTTCATAGCTGGCGGTAGATAATTGCAACTCTAGGTGTCATTTCATGGGAAAAAGTTCCCTTGATTCTCTTTCCAAGTTTTTTCAAGTTGGGAAGGAAAGCTTTCCAGTTTAAGTACCTTCTCTTTAAGTTGGAGCCACTTCTACACAAAGAAGAAGATTGGGTTTATGAGAATAGCTTGCTGTCACAACGAAGGTGGATTGACAGTATGTACTTGATCTTTTAATCACTAGTAAACTAGATTTTTAAGTTATGGGAGAAGAAAATATAAAATTGGCCGTAGATCTTAGAGATCTTCACATAAGGGCTTGGATATTCCACTAGGAGCCAACACTAAGTTGGTTCAAAATTCAAATAGTTTTTCTAAAACCGTTGCCGATCTCATCTTACGATGGCATGTGAAAGAAACTCAAAATAAATGAAAGTTCTTTTCAAAACGGTTTGCTTTTCAACCATTTAGTTCTCGTGGAAAGTGCACCGCCACAGTATCTGCGGCAGAAAGAATCGAAAGAAATATACATTATGGGTTCACCTGTAGTTTCATTCTACTCGGTCGAGCAGGTTGTTTGCATTTGGGATGTAATTCTTGTTCGTTCAAAGCACAAGAAGAGGATAAAATGATATACGAACTATATGCAAACTCAGTTCAGTACAAGCAACTATAATTAAAAGTTAATTAGAAACCTATAGAGGGAAAATACAATTAAACAGTAGTAATATACTAGGAAAATTGGCTGTCCCAATATGCCATCTACAATCGACCCCTTTTCTTTTCAAAAGACAAGGAAAATTGCATCATAGATACTATACCACATGTAGTTTGCAGTAAATTCATTCTAATGCAGTGGGTTGCACCATTACAATACTTTTTGGTACCGTGGCCCCACTTTTGATGTCTCCTCAATTTTGATCGAAATAAAATGTTCTCATTGTGGTTCCTGCTATATCACTAAATATAACGCAAAACATACTACATTTGGATGATTCTCCGGCGTTAACTGCTGTTTATATGAAAACTTCTCACAGGCAATTTCTCGTTTGCACCAGTTTGCGGTGATAGAACTATGCACTTCATTGTCTATATTGAGATCATGCCAGAGTGGACCCACCCTCAATAATTTTTATAATGTTACTTACTTCACTATACTTCCAACGTTTATAGATAAATCAGGCGCGCAGTTCTGAGAGCTAACGTGTTTCCCGATATCGAAGTATGGCTGCCTAGACATGCGGATCAAGAAACTTGTGAGAGGCGCAGAATCCATTTCACTCGTTTTCGCCTGATGAAATCGATGATTTTGAAAGGATGCTTATGCACAATCTGAGTTGATTTGATTAATTTGGTTTCCTGGTTTTTCCTGGTGAAGCCTTAAGCCTACCACGTGAACACTCCCAGTCTTGATCCCAAAAAACAAACGACTTCGTCAAAGTCAATTATAGTCTCTTTAATCTGATATTAATTAGTTGATATAGAACCAGGTCCTGAAACTATAATCTACTACACGAAAATGATCTTAACTGGTTTAGTTCAGCTCTTTTGCCATAGATCTGGCTCATTCATCCTGAAAACTAAACTGAGAGGCAGAAGCAGGTCGATCACTTGATCTTTTCACCATTGAAATATTGGATTCGATGATCCAGCTACCTGCCAAAATGTGTTAGTCTGAGAGGCCCAACTGCGCCACAAAACAGTTGTGTTGTGGGATTTCAGTTTCGTTTTGGGGGACAAAGTTTTTGGTAGGTGGGTCAGTTGGGCCTCTCAGACTTGTTGGTGATAATAATTACTCGATTCTAACCATCAGAAAATTTAAAAAGGAGAGAGAGAGAGAGAGAGAGAGAGAGAGAGAGAGAGAGAGAGAGAGAGAGAGAGAGAGAGAGAGAGAGAGAGAGAGAGAGAGAGAGAGAGAGAGAGAGAGAGAGAGAGAGAGAGAGATGCACCACCAAGCCCCTGAATTCATATGAAAGAATGTAGCCCACTTCTAACCCTTGCAGTACTAACTTTACAGAATGGCCTCAACTTGCTAGTCTCTTGCTTTTGCCACAAAGAACTATCAGTCCAGAAAACAGCAAACACCAGGTTGGTCTTCCCCATTCATTTGGATATGGGTTCCATCTACCTGCTAAACCGTCTGAGTAAAAGAGGCCCATTTGCCTTTCCCGACGATAGCTTTGGCAGTGAGAGTGAGGGGCCCTTGCCAAATCCATTCACTTCTCATAAGAACGCCAAGGATAAGAGGTGCTACCTGGGGCCAATATTAGACACTTCATGGCTGGAAAGTTTCACATATAGTAAGACTCGACTCTAGCTGTATCAAGCTCAGTCTACAACGTTAACATACCAATTGGTCGACAGATGGTAAATATTGTCCGGTTGACTTAACCATTCCTCGTAATTAAAATGCTAGCTAATCTTATTAAATGAACTGATTTCCACCAATATACAAATCCTTGTACTTGGTGTCGCTTCATAAAAGAAATTTCTTCTGGAAATTAGTTTATTTACTAAAGTCTAATGGGAAAAGCAGGTGTAAACACGCCTTTCAATTTCAAGTAGCTCAGTACACTTAGATTACAGATCTCAAAACCTGGATCTCAGGAAAACATAAAAGTAGAGGCCAAGCAATCGAACCAATAGCCCACTTTCTGAAGGATCTAAAGGAGCCAGATATAACTAAAAGATTTCTCTGCAGCACTTCCAATCTCTCATAGGAAGTGTTGTTACATACCAGAACAAGCTTATCTAATGGCAGCTCTACTCTGTGCTCTTATGTCTTTAGCTCTACTAGCCCAGTCTACTTTTTCTCTTGAACTTCACTTCTACAAAAATTCATGTCCCAAAGCGGAAGTAACAGTGAGAAAGATCGTCCAAAAGCATTTCCAAAAAGACCCATCCGCACCAAGTGGCTTACTTAGATTGCATTTCCATGACTGTTTCATCAGAGTAAGCTTCTTGTTTTATCAAGATCTTTTACTAGTTGCTAACTGTTGCAGTCCATAATTTAGTGTAAATGGCTAATTTCTGTTCTAATCACTTCTTTGTGGGTTTAATTTGTTCATGGTGATGTTTCTGCAGGGTTGTGATGCTTCTGTCCTTCTGGACAGTACCGATAACACTGTAGCAGAAAAGGAAGCTCCTCCTAATCTAAGTCTCAGAGGATTTGAGATCATTGATGAGATCAAAGCTGAGTTGGAGTCGGAATGCGAAGGGATAGTTTCATGTGCTGATATATTGGCGTTGGCAACAAGGGATGCGGTGGCATTATCAGGAGGAGCAGCTTATGCTTTGCCTACTGGAAGAAGAGACGGGACTGTTTCTTCAATATCAGATGCTCATCTTCCGAGTCCCTCATTCTCTGTTGCTGCTGCTCTCACTGCTTTTCAAACTATTAATCTCACTTTGGAAGATCTCACTACTTTACTAGGTAAGTGCAATCAAATACAAACTTCCCTCAAACAAGAATTAAGTACGCATAAACGATTTTATCATCGTGATCTATAAATTGTTCCTTAAGGCTTCTTCCGGCAATTAATTTGGTTCATATTATTAGTAAAACACAGATTATGAATCAGTCCAAATATCACATAAAATGGTCATATCCTTCAACATATCGGCAAGGTAAGGCTGCATACTATTCACCCTTGTGGTCTGTCCCTTCCCTGGACCCCGCATATGTGGGAGGTTTATGCACTAGGTAACAACAGTGGTCCCCTTACCCTTGGTCATGCACAAATAATCTTGCCCTTCGAACAATCCAAAACATCGTTTAGTTTGATCTTTCTACCCAGAAACAACCAAGATCGAATTGCCCTCTTTTCCAAAATTCTCCCACCTTACTTTTTTACTCCATAATTCTCTCCATATCTATATAAGCTTGTTTGGAACTCTTTAAATCCAACAAATGTATAGCACAATTGGTTACAATGCTTGGTTGTATGTGTAAGTCGCCTTTTTTTCCTTTGGTCAGGGGTTAGATTTAAGAGATTGTATGGTTTTTTATTTGTGATTCAATTTATTTATTTAGTTTTTGAACTCTTTTATATTAACACAAATTTGTTTCTCTCCTAAGAATATATTAATGAGGAATGATAAACCCAGATGCACAGTTGCTATTTATTGTAGTCAAGTGTGTATAATGCATCCACATCCCATCTCAACAATTCCAGTTAAAATGCTTGACAGGGACTTAGTGCACTAGTATATTACATTGTCCACATTGATGTCTATGAACATTGAATATGTAGCCTATTTGATAGATGCCATTGAACATCCAACTTTGTCTTTTTTGTAGATTTGGGTTATATCCATAGGAATTTAGTTTTATCCTTTTGTGGACATCAAGCAATATAATAGTATTTTAATTGGCATTCTATGACTATGCAATGTTCATATTTGAGATTAAAAGAAGACTAAAATAGTGTATCCACTAGTATAACTAACCTTGGCTCATATTAAGAAACAATAAAATATTATATTAAACTAGCCCTATCAATAAATTAGACCTACTAATAATACTTATAAGCCTCACTAATCTTAAACCTGGGATGAAATAAAGCCTACTAATAATAGCAATATGCCTAATTAATTCTAAACTTAGTTAAACTATAGCGGACTCTAGTTATTAAATTATAGTTACTAATAATGCTAATGGACCTAATTAATCTCAAATATTTTAGTAAACAATGACTTTATGATAGTAATAGGCCTAATTAATCACAAATCTAGTTAAATTTTAGTGAGCCCTATTCATTAAAATGTACCTACTAATAATGCTAATAGGCTTAATTAATCCTAATACTTAAATTAAATAATGTTTATTAATAATTGTAATAGACTTAATTAATCTCAACCTAGTTAAATTTTAGTAGGCCCTAATTATTAAATTGAACTACTAATATTGCTAGTGGGCCTAATTAATATCAAATTTTAGATTAAATAATACATACTAATAATAGTAATGAACCTAAACTAATCCCAAAGCTAGTTAAATTTTAGTGGATCCTAGTTTTTAAATTGGACTTACTAATAATGCTAAACGTCCTAACTAACCTCAAATCTTTGATTAAATAATGCCAACTAATGGTACTGGGTCTAATTAGTGTCGAATTTAGTTATACAATGGTGGGCCCTAGTTAATCTATTAATAATGCAAATGGGTGGAAGTAGGGGTCAAGGTATATAAGGTGTTTTCTTGAGAGAGAGAGAGAGAGAGAAAATAGGCACACAAGTTGTAGACATTGCCAAAACCATGTTTGCATATGGACAATGGAATGTCCAAAAATGGCGCATTTTGCTTAAGTTGTTATTTTATCATTATATAGACATCAACCATGAGGATGTCTAGACATATCCATGAACATAGTTCACTAACCTACTCATTCTTTGTCCAAAAATGATATCCCAAGCCACTTATATGGAGGTTTGACCATATACTAAGATATATCATTTACAAACAAGGACATTGCCTTTGTCCATGTATATTGGGTTGGACAACATAACAATCCACTAAGAGCCAATTAAATTGAGGATAATGTAGATGCAAGTGCACACTTGACAAGGTTAAATTGCAAGTGTATAGTTAATTTATCACTTCTATATATTAAAATATGTATAGGTTTCGTAATTTTTTATCTCAAGCAATTAGAAGTACTAGATGGATCACTTTCTCAGTGATTTAGGTCATTAACTTGTTGCTTCATGTATCTTTTTAGGTAAGATAACTTATATCAAATATTGTAATATGCTCTTTTGATAGTCGCACTCTTGTTATTATTCAAACAATTTTCCTCTTAAGAAATCACAATTATAAGATAAAGAGACAATAAAAAAGGTCAGAGCACAACAAAAACATGTATAATTAAAAAAATTACTTGGAAACGATAGCTCTAACTACAATTCACTTCTATGAGGTAAGAATCTATGGGCAAAATGAATTTGGGTTGGCAAGGGTAATTTTATCTGTTTAAGAGCAAATAAGGGCATGCAGGGAGTATGGGTCAAAGGGCTGCTATTATACCATAAAGTGGGTGTATAATTAATGATCCCACTATTTTTTATTGAATTTTTCGCACCTCAAGTTTGCTGCAACATACACTTCTCTTTCACTTTAGGCACATCCCTTTTGTTAGATAAGAAACCTTTTAAATTTACAATATATAAATAGTTTAGGCTGTTCTTCATGATGACTCTTGTAACTCTGATTTCTATTTGGCCAATATATAAAGGTTTTAGCTCCAACTATATGATGACTGATTCATTGTTTTGATTCTTCAGGAGCTCATAGCATTGGATTTTGCCACTGCGGTTTCTTTGACGATAGACTGTACAACTTCGGAGGCACTGGCTTACCAGATCCTAATATGGACAGCAATGTGTTGAGTGACCTTAGAAAGAAGTGTCCCAGACCCACTAAACCAATCATCAATATAAGTGCTGACCCGAAAGTTTTCATTGACCAAACAACCAACACTCCTTTTACTCTAGATAACTCCTTCTATCATGCTATATTCAATGGCAGAGCAGTTCTTCAATTGGACCAAGCTCTAGCTTTTACTGATTTCACTAGCACTTTGGCAGCAAGATATGCAAACAATCCAAGATCTTTCAGGAGGAATTTTGCAAAATCCATGATAAAATTGGGAAATGTAGGTGTTCTAACAGGACAACAAGGAGAGATTAGGCAGAATTGTAGGAAGAGGAATCACAAGCATCGCTGAACAAATTGTAACCACAGGTTTTTTGCCCTTCTGCTACATTTATAATCCCTAATTGATATTAGAATAAAACTTTGTTAATTTATTAATTTTTTATGTTCTTGGTTCTATAAGTATAATGTTTTTATCTTTATTGATATGTGTTATTATAGAAACCAAATTTTGACCTCACATAAATCATGATAAGCTGAATTATTTCCTAAATCTATTTTCACTCATGGAACTCAACTATCCACAAATAAGAATTCAATGAGTGGCATTAAAAACTTGAAGTACTCAGAATCATAAATTTGTTAGAATTTTCATGTTGCTACACGACCTGATCCCCTCTACCACACACCAGATTGTCTCATAGCTTAACATAAATGCTCTTAGTAAAATTCTACATTGATGCCATGTTGCAATATGATATGGTAACATGCTCTTAAACAACCACCTAAAAGGAGCCAACTACATGAATGGGAACTTGCTACAGTACAATGTCATGCTGTCGTTCGCACCATGGTGACATGTTGCTGCAAAAAAGTAGTCATCCTATAGTGTAATTTTAGGATCTTGAACTTGGTTCAATTTCAAGAGAACCAAACCTCCTATTTTGGTTCAATTTGAGAAGAACTGATCCCCTAAAAACAAAATTTTAAGGGATAAAATTCATCCCCCATTCTGTCCCAAGTATTCTATTGAATAGAGTTTTTCAATACAACCAAATCAAATCAAAATTCTAATGAAAGATAGAAATGTAGAATAAGAAATCTAGCTAATTAAAAAGTATACTAATAGGAAAGGATGGCAAGATATCCATCAAAGTAACTTCTAAACATAAGAAACTTGATAAATATAAATCCCTCTTAATTAGCTTCAGATGCCCGATCGACAACAAGTTCTCTAGGTCCCCATTGGTATCATAACATGTTGCAACATGACTTTAGACAATATCTGTAGGAGTTGTGATGTCATGGGTGCTGGAGGGATTGCCACTCTAAGCACACCTTAATAGAAGATGATAAACCAATAACCAGTCAACAAAGGTATAGCTTGGGGTTTGTTCTCGATGTCTTCAGCTGTGAGTTTAACCAAATAACCACATGAAAATCTGAATAAGATCAAAAGTCTAAATATTAATCATGAAAAAATGGGTCATAAAATTCATTTTCTCTTCTCTTTCATAGAAAATCTAAAATCTTTGTAAGATTTTACAATCAGATTGAAGAGCTTGATGATAGACAAATTTTGGAACCTTTAATTTAGGATTGTAGATTTCTCTACTTGAGTGCCTTTTAAGCGGCATCGAACCATCATAGACCCAATAGTATGATGTCATGCTGCTACACAAAAATGGTTATGTTGCAGCATATGCTACCATATAATTAGTCATGCTACATCATAAGTACCTAAAAGATCCATTAAGTATGTAAAAGTACATCATTCTAGTGGTTGCTTGTAATATCCTCAATTTTTATTTTTTAAAATTTTGGTAATAAAATGAATTAATAAATTAAAATTTTTATAAATAGAATTTTGCTTGAAACCACAAAAATCAGAAAGTACACATCGATAGGATTCCAACGATATAAAGAACTCCAAAAATGGAGTTCGGATGAGGGAGATATGGGCATTTTAAGTTCTAAGGGAATTTTGGTAATTAGTAAGGGACCCGAATTAGAGGAAGTCGTTTTGATAACGACAACCCTTTTCTTTCCAATTCCATCTCCAACAGAGGAAGGCGGTGATCCTCTTTCCCTAGGAGGAAATTAGATCCCCAACTACAAAAGCAAGCTTTCCTCCTTATTCCCAATGCAAAACAGCCGTGGATTGTGCCTTCTTTGTTCCGCTCTCCGGCAAACACATCCGATGCCCGCACTCATTTGAGGACTCTGATCTCCCTCTTTGGCTCAAATCAGGTAGGCCACACCCTCTAGCTTGCTCGTTTCCTTATTTTCCTACTTTTTCCTCACAAATTCATGCTAGATCTGGTCTCAAAGGCCATTGGAAGGCCTGAGAAATTAGAACCGTGGATCATGATTAGTCCCACATTAAGGACAGCTTGGATGATAGATCTAAGCCATCCAATTTGATCTTTGGACCCAAAAATTTTAAGAACGGCAAAAATAGATAAAAAATCAGATCATCTGGGGCTTCGATGGAGCAAAAACAATATGGACGATCTGGGCGCATCGTCTCCAATGGACGCTGGTGTAGTTTAGTGTAAAGGAGTTCCACCGATGTAGTCTACGTAAAGTTCTATTAATTTAACCCGATGTAAAATGAGTTCCACTAGTGTAAATCATTTCACCGGTGCAAACTAGTGTAAACTCAAAATTTCAGCCAGATTTTGATCTGAATCATTGTTTGTGATCTAAAATAATTTTTTTGGGATTATGGAGGCTACAGAAGCTCGATTTTCAATCTGAAAGGTTAGTTGGAATCGTCTCAACAACGTCGACATGAATTTAATTTCTAAACCTTGATTTGAGCATAGTTAGTTGATCAAGCCTAAGAAAATGTACTCAATTACTTAGATCAGGCCGATTAGAAGATGATTAGACCTTAAAACTAAAACAATTAAATGATTTAAAAGATGAATTGATGAATCTAAGAAACGGATTAGGAATATTCATCTCAAAATTGATGTGGACCATTGAATGAAATTAAATATTGGAAATCTTTTATCTGAGAGTGATCTGACTGTCGAATCAAGGTGTAAACTTTAGATACACATTAAAATGAGTAGATGAATATGAAATTACATTGACTAATAATTATTAAGATTAGAATTAATGATCTAATCATAAATAGAGGCCTTAAAGAACGATCCAACGATTGGATCGCCATAGATTCTATGGAGATGAAATAAATAATGCAAAATAACATTGTGATGCTGATAGGTGCATTAAAGAGCTGTTTGAGAGGAGTTTGCACTTGATTTGATTTGGTTGTACTTTCATTGAGATAGGTAATGACATTTAATATTCATATGTTTTCTAAAATCTTGACATGTCATAACATCTTGTCTTATTCAGATTGTAGTAGTTTGAATTTCTTATTATGTGCATTGAAATTTACAAGTTTTGTGTTATGATTGACATGAGAATTTATAATTCTTTTAATGAATTTTATTCGATCTAGTTTTATGATATTGTTAATTATGGATCTTGTATATAGAATATCTCTTTTTTATTTCATCATTGTAATTAGATGATTTCTATCGAATTGATGATGGAGGCTTGGTGGCTAGCCCTTGAGAGGCTAACTCTGAGATGAGGGGTGTGCTGTGAGGATTTTGAGCCACGAGTGCTATTGGGTTTTTACGAGATCCGTGGTTTTGTGTTTTATGATTTATGATAGATGCTTCTACCTAGTGGATGTCATGCTAGGAGGGATTAGGGCCGGCCACCCACCCTCTGAATTTATAAGATGATAGACACCTGCCCACAGATGACATTTGGTAGAAGTGGGTAACATGAGTGGTCTATACTACCAGTTTGGGCCTACCTATGGGGATGGACGGTGAGTCTTCCGTTACGATGACGACAAGAAGCAGTAATGGTTGAGACTCGGGTGTGGTTGCCACTGCAGTATGACGATCCATACTCTTGTTGTGTATGCTTGCATGATGAGCATGAAGATGCTATTTTGTATCAGAGTGTGACGACACTCAGAGGATTGATATGAGTACTCATGATCTATTGAACGAGTGTGTGAGACACTCATGGGACCCAAGCACTTTGGGGTGCCCTGCTTGTTATTGTATGCTCATTGCGTTTGGATCACATCTTATTTTACATCCATGAGATCATCACATTTTACATCTATGAGATTCATATTTTATCGTATATGATGTTTTATATTGGCATTGCTTATGATACTTGTATTTTCATAGATAATTGAACTATACTTAGATCAGCATTGCTATTAGATTTTGCCTTGCTGTTTCATTTGTTATTACATTAAATGTCTATGTACCTGCACAAGCAATAGTTTACCAAGGCATTGCTTTGTTTTGCCATGCGTCAAATACTGAGGGCGACAGCAGAAAAGGCAAGGCCGTGGTTGGACCGTGATAACAGTATGAATCACTTTTACCATGCGAATAGATAGCTCGACGTGAGTGATCAGATATGATCTATTTCAGATTTTATTTATGGACTATATACACTTACACTTAGATGATTATAACATTTATGCATTATGGATATGTTATTAAGTATGGTGAAATGTTATGATGGATAGACCCTAAGCCACATTATTATGTTTTCTAGATGTTCATAGTTTTAAATAAAGGTGCCAACAGTTTTGATGTTGGATTTAATATTGCTTTGGCTTAAATTATTGCAACATATGTATATAAATTTTGTAATCATTTTGATGATGTTTACAAAGTGTTGTAACACGTGGGGATTTTAAATGAGTGTTTTTTTTTTTTTTAATTATTAGGAAATGGAAATTTTGACTAAGGGATCTCGACCATATTCTTTTATTTTATATTTATTATTATATAAAATGTATTAAAAACCTGGGGTGTTACATTGCTACTGTTACCAACATCATGTAGAAATCAAAGGCTTGAAACTATAATAGAGAATACACCAGTTCAAATGATTTAGATGTTGCATAAGATGTAAGTAATAGACATAATAGGGAAGAATGACCTATCAAGTTCACTATGTTGTGATCTACTTATATCCAATGTATAGCAAATACATATAAAAGAAAGATAACATCCCAGTCGATCTACACATTCAACCAAAAAATGAAGTGCAAAACACAATCTTGTGTAAAAAATGTAAGTGATAGATCCTTGAAACATCTCAAAGAACTGTTCAAGTCTACGTTTAAGTTATCATGAAGTACCCAAAAGTTCATCATTGTGAGGGCGGCCACACTTATCAACCCTTACATTGACATGCCATACTACTATCATTACATGAAACAATCTAATCTATTCACAAAAGGATGACTTACCACACTACTAGAATTACCAACATCTTCATGCTAGAAATGAAGAACCCTTGAACTACAACCAAGCATATTCCACTTAACATAATATAAAAACAATTGGGAAGAATGAATAATGACTTATCAAAGTGTCTGTCTTGATCTGTTTATATACAATCTGTAACTGATAAGTATAACAGATACAAAGATAAAATCCTAGAGATATATTTTTCATATATCAATGAAAGAATAAGTTATACAGCTATAATCTAATAATATAAAGATAGAGAGTTGAGTTTTTATTTTACACAAGAAATCTTAGGCCTATGAATTCTCTAGAGCTCACTGTTTCTTGATGTAACCAGCGGCCCACCCGTTAACATTCCAATTGTTTCCATTTTCATTGGAAACTCTCTGAAATTCTTGAAGAAGTTTGAATGAGGTGACGTGAATTGCTTTTCATGTATACTTTGGTTTCAGCATCGTCAAGGAGAGCTCATTAGTTGAAAATAGAACAGTCGCTTCAGGTTCAACTTGTAGTAGTCTGTGTCAAATGCTTTGAAGTTGCCAGGGTCCTTCTCCATGATTGCATTGACATTCGATCTTGCACTGGGTCACCCCTCCTAGTGGAGTTGTAGATTCGGCCACAAATGAAGTGTAAAGCACATTCCCGATAGTGTGAGCACCTGTAAACAAAGTCAATGGTGATCCTTGAAACATCACGAACAACTGTTTAAGTCTAGGTCTGAATTACTATGAAGTACACGAAGTACATCATTCTGGGGATGCTTCGATCACTGGCCTTACATCACATACCACACTACTATCATTACATGACATCATCTAATATATTAACTTAAGGATGACATACCACACTACTAGCATTACCAATATCTTCATGCCAAAAATGACAGACCCGCGAAATATAACAGAGCATAAGCCATTTGAAATTAATTGGATGTGGCATATGATGTAACTGAAACAACAGGAAAGAATGGTCGAGATCTCTGTGTCAAATGTTTTGAAGTAGCCAAGTTACATCTCCATGGATAGCTGAATCTGTCCTATATCTCCACAGCCATTTGGAGCTCAGAGCAGTTTAAATACCATTTAACTAGTGTCAGTTAGGTATGAATACTACCAAAAATGGATCGAAGGAAAACCTGGATTCAATCTGCAATTAACATGAACTGATAAGAAATCCTTGGTGATCCATGGCTATTCTACTGTGACACATACATGAAATGGAGTCTACAAATAAGTTGCACCGTGCATGAAAAAGAGGCTTAGACTCCTTCCACGTCTCTTGAGCATGGACTCTTATTGTGACTTAGAACAAAAAGAACAATTAAACAGTAGCAAGTGTATTGGGGAAATTGAGGAAGTGGATGTCTGTTTGCCATCTACGAAATTGACACTGTGGACACCACTCATCGTCACTTTTGAATGAAATAAGCAGTTCATATCTTTTTCCTACTAGATTATGGCCCAAAGGTTATTACAATTGAATGAATCATCAAGTGTAAATTCTAGAATTATGCACTTGCATAGAATATCCAACAAAGGGTATCAGATGGCTAATTTAGATCAACCTCATGGTAATATAATGAGGTCATTCCAGACTGGGCTCTCCCTCATATGCTATGTTACATTCTTCAATATGCTTGCCAATATTGAAGCTTGCTAGAGCGGAAGAATCCGTTAACACTCGTTTTTTCGAGTAAGTCATGGTTTTAGGAAGAAGCTTGCACAAATCTGATGTAACTTTTGTAATTTGATTTCCTCTTTTTAACTTGGGTCAGTGTTTCAGAGAGAGAAACTGATGAAGCTTTAAGCCTATTGCTCAGTAGCCCGAGTCTTGATTTCAATAAACAAATAATAGTTCATGGCCTTAATATCTACACAATGATTAATATAACCAGCCAGGTTCCAAAATTGCAACGAACTTTTGCAGCCTGCATCTTTGTGAAAAGAGTAACAGTATAGTAGAGCGTTGCTTGAGCATGCATGAAGGAGAATATGATGGACCATTCACCCATCTGGTTTCTCCATCTTTGAGTATCTTCTAAACAAAAAATATGACGATTGAATAATTTAAGTTCTAGAGACTATTTTTCATTGTTGAATATAGAGCGTTGTATATACCAACTTTTTTACCGTTCTTTCGTGTGATCAAAATATGACTTAGAATTAGGTTGGTCTTATCACTGTTCAATTTGATCTAATGGTCCACCTACATTTAATTAGCTAGCAACAAAGTCGGACCTAGTTGACTCACAAAAACCATGTTATTATGGGAATTTAGATCAACCACTATATCATGGTACTTGTGTGTGTGTGTGTGTGTGTGAGAGAGAGAGAGAGAGAGAGAGAGAGAGAGAGAGAGAGAGAGAGAGAGAGAGAGAGAGAGTAATGAAAATTTCAACCTACCACGTGAATAGTCCGAAAATCTTATCTGAATTAACAAACGATTCTTTGTCCTCTGGTTCTGGCTCATGCCCTTAAATATATGCACTAGTTAATATAACCTCAGTTTCAAAATTGTAAACTAAACGTTGCAGTATCTAGCTTTGTGAAGGAGGGATGCTATAGTAGAGTGACAGTGTGGCAACTGACGGTGTAGTCGGACATCGTGACATTGAATGATTTGAGGTTCCTAGAATCTGTTGATTTGAGGTTCTTAAAATATGTGTTTTTGATCATTGAATAAATACTAGCACAAATATTATAATCATCCACAGTGCATTCGTTTTGGACTACAAGACATCCAAAGACAAAGTAATCAAATGAATGCGTCAGATCATCCAAAGATTGGCACTACGAGGTTTTATGTTCCTTACTATTTTGCGATACTCTACCATTTTTCTTTAAAAAAAAATGACCTTGACTAGTTCATATCAAGTCATAGTTTAGAAACCAATTCATCCACTCGAGAATCTGCCGATCCAAATTGGATTAGTAGGAAACCTAGTTGAATCACTCAAAAACTTGGATGACGTCATCATAATTTTGACTTGGTAGATCGGGTGAGTCGAATAAAAAAACTCAGGCAATTTTTAGAAAAATCACTGAGTTTCTTAGTGACTCAATAAATTTTAAAATTTTATCCCTCCATAGAAAATGGTGAACAAGAGTAATTTGCATGCTATTTTTTGCTTTGTTAATTAATGAAAATCTATGAAATTGATTGTGCTACATAGAATACATTGGGAAGAAAAAGACCCAAGTCTTAGATTTCCAATTTTCATTCCAAAAGGCATTGAATGAAGAGCTTAAAATCTACTATTCTTCGATTTTCACGTGAACAATAATAGTATTATGTTTATGTTTTAAATGTGAAGTTTTTTAATTTATTGTATTTTTCATTGATCTATAGCATTGTTTATGTTCTAATTTGTGTTTGGAAGAGATTGATCCAGAGCATTTGTTATTTTTAATTTGTGTTAGGAAGAGTTTTGTGTCAGTTTTTAATGAGAAATTAAAGTTTAAATTGTTGAATTTCATTGAAAAAGTTTAATAGGTACTGTTGCATAGGTTGGTAAACATAGTATATTTATGATTGAATACATCACTATTGGTTATTTTTTGTTGAAATCTAACCATTTCATTAGATTTCTTGTTAATTGATTGTGTTAGATGCCAAGTTTCAATAAAAAAATTTCATTGGAAAGTCATTGGACTTAGTAGCCAAATTCGACAGCATAATCATTTGTTGTTGTTCTCAAGTGTGGAACTTGAATTTGAAATAGAGAAGATTAATATTAGAATTTTGAAAAAGCTAACAAGGAATGAGGATGAAAAACTAACAAAATGGTAATTTCGTAAGCACACGAAAACTTAATGGAAAATTACAAAAATAATAAAAATGTTGGACCTTTTTGCAAAAAAATCAAATATAATGGCATTTTTGCAACAACAAAAAAAAATAAAAAATATAGTCATCGTTTCTTCTTTAGCTCTTCCTCACCATCATATTACTACCAAAAACATCTTTCTTCCTCTTATAGTTCTCAAAGATAGAAACTAATGTTAATTTATAATTTCAAAACTTCTAGTTTATGTTTTTTTTTATTATATATTTGTTGGTGCTAGTTTAATTTTGTTTGATTATTTTCATCTATGCATTATACAAATATGTATTTTGACTTGAAGTGAGAAATTCAAATATTTGTTTTGTAGGTTTACCATTGGTATTAGCTTGACAAATTTTTATTTTTGTATTCTTTTAGAAAATTTTGTTATTTATATATAATTAGGAAAACTATGATTGATAGTTATCCGAGTTTCCTCGTTTTTAAACAATGGTTCATGTCCTTTGCCACAACACTTAGAATTAAGTTGATCTTATCTCGTTTCAATTTGATCCAAACAGCCCAACTACCTGCTAAGCCAATTGCCCCACAAAACCACATTATTATGGATTTTCACACTGTTTTCAGTGGATGTTAGCATTTTCAATTTGGTTTTGCTAGGGTTCTCGCCAAATCCATTTCCTCTCCCAAAATAAAAGAAAGTTAAAACAAACAAACTTTCAAGCATACATGGTGGTGGGGCGGACGTCAGATGCTTTCACTGCCAAATCCCATTTCTGTTTACTACATTATACTCCTCATTTAATATCAAAAAGAGAATTTCGTTGCTTTACCCTTTCTCTTCTCTTTATTCTCAGTCCTTTCAATGTATGTTCTTACCTGGATTGATCTGTAAATTAGCGAAATTACCAAGGAACCACATGAATAAAGTCTCTTCGGAATAAATAATTCAGGAATTGTTTTATTCGTACAATCTGTGGCTCTCTGAATAACCAAAACCCAGTGACGCAAACATTCAAGCCTAACAAAGGCGAAACCCTCAAGACAAGCTCATCTTAACTATTCACCACGGCACAGTGCTTCCTAATCTGACCTGCTGACCCAGTCTTAACTCCGATTCTACCCTTCTTTTCCATGGATAATCCAAACTCCTTGTAGAACTCTGCAAGGGGGCCATTAAGGAGCCCCGTAATAAGCGATTTTTAGTTACTATCAGTAGTCAGCGCTTGATCCGATGTGAAAAGACCTCGTCCTTTCAGTAAAAGCTTGTAGTAGCCAAGATCAAATGTCCTAAAGCTTCCAGGGTCCATTTCAACAAATGTGACATTTTCATTAGGACTCTTGCACTTGAACCTCTTAAGATTCGCAACGTACTCGCTGTCAAAAGAAGGATCTTCGTCAACCACTCCTGTGAAATTGTAGAGTCGGTTGCTGAATGAACAATGAGAGATACCGATCGTGTGGGCTCCTAGGTAATTAAAGAAGTTATGAGTTCTCTGAAAATATACGTACCAAATTGATTCTGTAAATACTTGTTTGTACAATGTCACCTGATAATAAAATCAAATCTTTTGTGTCCGATCCTACTCTGTTGAAACTCGCAAGCAAAGCAGTGAAATTGAAAGTCGGACGAGGGATGTCATTAAAGGCCTCAGTTGCATTCGATATTGTCCCGTCTCTACGCCCAGTGGGCACCCTCCAAGAAGGTCCTCCCTGCAGTTGCCATAGAAGAAATGTAGCATGAGTTACTAGATACACAGAACGTTGAGTGATAGAAAATTTGATGAACAGGAGGAAAAATTATGTGGGACTGCATTCCAGCAGTGCAGTCATTTGGAGAATTTGGATCATAAAAAACGATAGATGTTTCAATGATTCTGCTTCGACTGGGGAGCATTTCTGAGACTCAATGCTCAATCAAGTCTATTGGTGGATCAGTTGCAACGACGATTTTGAAGGAGTTAGCCCAAGGGAAGTCCTCCGCAACTGGGAACTTATAGAACCTTCTCACTTCAAAGCTAAGTTTTCTCCCAAGTGTCAGCCCCCCAGCGAAGGTACTTGTGAACTCCAATTCTAACGGTTCGGCTGTGGCCAATCCTGGTCCATCAGGAGGGAAGATTTTACATGATTAACAAGGAAATTCAATTATGGCATACTCTTGTCCATCGGGATTCGGAGACTTTACGAGTGCTGAAGTCCTGTCACTGTTCTATGGCATCAAGCATTGGAAAGACACGAATTTGTAACCTACAGGCGTCGAGAGAGACAGCTCCAAAGTCATCAGATGGATCAATCAGAACGAGATAGAACTTAAAGCCTACAAGCGTCGAGAGAGACAGCTACAAAGTCATCAGATGGATCAATCAGGACGAGATACTCTTGAGCCTACTCTAACTAGTTCTTTTTCGTTTTTGATGAGGGAATGGCTACAATCAGCAACAGTTGAGTATAATCATGCCTACAGATCGGGAAACCATGCACACTGCAGATACTCTAGCTGATCTATAATAGACAATCTTTCATCGTTGCAGATCACATTCAGCTGGACTGATCACGTAAGTTCTCTCTCACACTATCTCAAGCTTTCAAAAAAAGAAAAAGAACAGAAATCTGATGATTGAGTCCTTACAGTCACAACTATTGCATCTCTTGCAACCAAAGCAAGAACATCAGCACATGAAGCCACGCCTGGGCACTCAGCTTCTAATAAACTCTTAACATTGTCAATGAAGTTATAGCCACGCAGGGTGAGGTTCGGTGGTGAGTCCCCCGCTGTGCTTTTTGAAGTCGAATTCACAAGAACTGATGCTTCACAACCCTGCAAATAAAAGAAAGAAACATGAATCTGTTCCTCTTATCTAACGGCAGAAAACAAATTACAAATCAAACTTCAAATGAGAAAAGTGTAAAACAGAGAAGACACAGGAACTCACCTCCACAAAGCAGTCACGGAAGTGCGTTCGGATAAGTGCCGCGGCCAAAGAAGTTGCATTCGGAATGTGCTTCCTTACATAGTCCAGAACAATCTACTCTGCTTTTGGGCAACTTTGAATAACAAACATTCTATGTACCTAATACTTCAAACAATCTTTATGAACATGAAAAACCAAACATCATATACACCTTGCTAATACTTCAATCTCCATACACATTTAAAACCACCATCTACTAATACACTACTATTTATGTATACATTGAATAACAAACATTCTATACATTTAATACAAACAATCTTTATAAACATGAAAAACCAAATATCCAATACAACATGCATCCACTTCTTTTTTGATACCCCATTCTTAAAATATAACACCTAATACATCCATAAAGGCTACAAAACATCCATACTCATCATTATCCATCCACATCTATCTTGAAAATTATTTATATAAGAAACTACAACATATGCATTGTCTATAACATCCACGTTCACTTCATTTGTAAATCCATACACATTCACATTTACTTTCACACTTTGAGTAACCCTCTCATTCTACATTTCATAAAAGCTGTATAGTTCAATCACCACATATTCACTACATGTTCAAGCTCCAAATTCACTTCATCCATACTCATTTATTCCCACACTCCAAATTTCCACTCATTCATTGCTTAAAATACAATATATATATATATATATATCTGTAAAGCCTTGGCCGATGAGGGCGGGTTGATGAGGGCGGGCTAAGAGGGTTGGCAGGCTTCTAGGCAAGGTGAGGGACTGAGACTTAGTCCCACATCGCTAGGGAGAAAGTTACTGGGTTCTTGATAAGAGTGATGAGAACTTTCCTTGCAATGAGGCCTTTTTCCTGGGCAACTGGGGAAGAACAAAACCGTGCAGGGTGTATGGGCACTTCGGCACGGACAATATCGTTGCAGGGTGTGGGCCCTTGGGCTATTACAAGTTAGTATTAGAGCCTAGTCTAGTCCATCATAATCTTTGCAAATGTCCATTTATATGTGAGTAACAGTCCATAATTGTTGTAGAGAGAGAAAATATGAGAGAGGAACTTACACTTAGTGACATTTAAAACTTTTAACAGATGGCTCCTCGAAGAAGGACAAGGTCTGCCCCTGCTACACCCGTGGCCTCAACTGCTGAGTCCTCTGATCAAGGGGATCGAGATGCCAAATTATTGAATCGATTAATGTCAGGGCTAATACCACTGATACAGTAGCAGGTTAGGACAGTTGTTGATGCTGCTAACCCTAGCCCTATTCCATCGCCTCAAGTGGCACCCATGGTCTCGTCAGTTCATTCCTCCCAACTAGTATAGGAACCACCAGCACCTAAGACCACTGAGGGTGATGCTACTAGTGACTCTAAGAAGACACATAAACTATTAGAGAGATTTCAAAAGATGGTGAAATCCTTTTATGGCAATGGTAACACGGAGGAGGCCGAGCGATGGTTATTTGAGGCTGAAAGGACATTTGACACTATGAAGATCTCACTAGAGGATCAAGTTAGAGTAGCCTCCTACCTACTGAGAGGCAGGCTTCTGGTGGCAGACCTTTACACTCACCCGACTAGATCCGATTGAGACGATGACATGGGCAGCCTTTAAACAGGCTTTCGACACTCAGTACTTTTCACCCCATGCATTGTAGTCAATGATGAAAGAGTTTGCCACCTTGGAGCAGAGAGACATGATGGTTCAGCAGTATCTGAACCGATTTACACGACTGAGGAGATTTGCACCTCACGCGTTGGCCTCAGACACAGAGACAACCGACAGATTTGTGGATGGGTTGACACCTTGGCTGAGAGATCGGGTGATTTCTTCCCGACCCACTTCCGTGCGAGATGCCACTGACATGGCTTCCATGCATGAGAAGAACTCTCTCAGGACTAGAGGGGGTGCGTACCAGCCCTTTAAGGGCAAGAGACAGTTTGGTGCTATGCAGACACAGGGTGCATTAGGTCATCTACCATAGGCAAGTTTAAGAGAGATATTGAGAGGAAGAAATGTGATAGGTGCAAGGGTTGGCACCCTGGGCGAGGGTGCAATAGATTTGACAGGGCACAGTAGCAAAGGCAGCCCCAACCACAGCAACAGCCCTATGCACCTTTCCAAAGACAGCATACAAGTGTTTCAACTATGGAGACGTCAGCCACTTCATTAAGGACTGTCCTAAGGGACAGAGAGAGAGGCAGACTGAGATGGGTGTAGAGACAGCTACCGTGCCACGTAGCCAGGGACGAGTATTTGCCATCACGTCAGGACAAGCGCATGCATCACACTAGGTCGTTGAAGGTACTCTTCTAGTCTTAGATCGACATGCCAAGGTTCTTTTTGACACAGGGTCTACACATTCTTTTATATCATGTATTTTTGCATCTTGCCTTGATGTATGTGTGCACAAACTAGCATTTGGATTAGATATTATAACACCTGTGGGAGAGACAGTAGAGACTACAGAATATCTTAGAGAAATACCTGTAGAGATATCAAGCGTGAGTATGGACACTGACTTCATCTTACTAAACATGGTAGACTACGATATTATTCTTGGGATGGATTGGTTAGCCAACTATTGGGCTATGGTAGACTACTGAAAGAAGCGAGTCACTTTTCTTATACCTGGGCAACCAGAAATAATGTTCCAGGGTAGGAAAGATCAGTTAGGTACATGCATCATCTCTGCTATGAAGGCGGCATGATTTTATACACGAGGGTGTAACGCATTCCTCGCATATGTGACTGTTGAGGACAATGATCAACCACGGCTTGACGAGATTGATGTTGTCCGTGAATTTGCTGATGTCTTTCTTGAGGAATTACCAGGATTGCCGCCAAATAGGGAGATTGACTTTATCATTGACTTGGTGCCAGGTACATCTCCTATCTTTAAGGCACTATACAGGATGGCTCCAGCAGTGTTGAGAGAGCTTAAGGTACAATTGCAAGAGTTATTGGATAAGGGCTTCATCAGGCCGAGTGGATCACCATGGGGAGCACCAGTCCTTTTCATGAAGAAAAAGGATGGATCACTGAGACTATGCATTGACTATCGGTTACTAAACAGTGTTACTATAAAGAACCGATACCCTTTTCCATGCATAGATGATCTATTTGATCAGCTTCAATCAGCACAAGTGTTCTCCTAGATAGATCTGAGGTCAGGGTATCATCGGCTGAGGGTTAGAGAAGAGGATATCTCGAAGACTACTTTTAGGAGTCGTTATGGTCATTATGAGTTCCTAGTGATGCCGTTTGGATTGACAAACGCACCTGCAGTGTTCATGGATCTAATGAACCGTGTTTTTCGAGCTTATTTGGATAAGTTTGTGATTGTATTTGTTGATGACATCTTGATTTATTCGCCTAGTCATGAGGCACATAGAGAGCATCTCCACACGGTATTGGACACACTTCGTCAACATTAGTTGTATGCCAAGTTCAGTAAGTGTGATTTTTGGCTAGACTAGGTGCATTTCTTAAGGCCACGTCATATCTAAAGATGGAGTGGCCATGGATTCAGCAAAGTTAGAGGCAGTACTACACTGGGAGAGGCCCAAGATAGTGATTGAGATACGTAATTTTCTCGATTTGGCAGGATATTATCGTCGTTTCATAGAGGGATTCTCTAAGATTGCGTTACCATTGACCACCCTGACCAGGAAAGACACTCAATTTGTATGGACCGAGGCGTGCGAGGAGAGCTTCCAAGAGCTCAAGAGGAGACTTACTACTGCTCCGGTATTGACTTTACCATCAGGTGCAGGCGGTTATGTGGTTTATTGTGACGCCTTTGGCAAGGGATTAGGAGCAATGTTGATGCAACATGGGAAGGTAATTGCCTATGCATTTAGACAGCTGAAGACACATGAGGTAAATTACCCAACACATGATTTGGAATTAGCAGCGGTGGTATTTGCGTTGAACTCCTAGAGACATTATCTTTATGGTGAGAGATTTGAGGTATTCACTGATCATAAGAGCCTCAAGTACTTCTTTACTCATAGTGATTTGAACATAAGGCAGCGTAGATGGATGGAGTATCTCAAGGACTTCGAATTCACTATACAATACCATCCTGGGAAGGCTAACGTCATTGCAGATGCCCTGAGTAGGAAGTCGGGTGTGATGATTGCCAATTTGTCGACTTGGTCTAAGTTCTTTGACAGGATCTTAGAGGCACGGGACAAAGATTAAGAAACACTGGATCTAACAGATAAGGCAGATTTTTCTAGGGGACTAGATGGAGGAGTCAGATTTAAGGGAAGGTTGGTAGTACCGACAGATGACGAATTGAGGCATGAGTTACTTCAAGAAGCGCACCAATCCCCTTATACAATTCATCCTGGGGGTACGAAGATGTATCAGGATCTCAAGAGGCATTTCTGGTGGAATGGTATGAAGAAGGATGTTGGAGAGTGCGTTGCACGATGTTTTACCTGTCAGTAGGTCAAGGCTGAGCATCAGCGTCCATCAGGGCTACTCTAGACACTAGACCTTCCTGAGTGGAAGTGGGATCATATTACCATGGACTTTGTTCTGGGTCTTCCTAAGATGGCTAGTGGTCACGACATTATATGGGTTGTCGTGGACAGGTTGACTAAGTTCGCTCATTTCTTTCCTATTAGACAGAATTAGACTATGGATAGTTTAGCAAAATTATATGTGAAGGAGATCTTCATTCTACATGGATTTCCCTTGATGATTATATCGGATCGAGATACGCGGTTTACCTCAAAATACTGGAAGAGCATGCAAGAGGCGTTAGGGTCGAGACTGAAATTTAGCACAACATTCCATCCTCAGACAGACGAACAGAGCGAGAGGACCATCTAGACTATTGAGGATATGCTACGAGCTTGTGTTATGGATTGGAAGGGTAGCTGGGAAGATCATTTACCTTTGGTGGAATTTGCCTACAATAATAGTCATCACACTAACATTGGTATGATTCCATACGAGGCACTTTATGGCAGACCTTGTTGGTCACCCTTATGTTGGAGTGATGTAGGATAAAGACGCATGGTGAAGTTTGAGTTAGTGGAAGAGTGTGCAAAGAAAGTCCAACTCATCTGGAAAAGGTTACTGACAGCTCACAGTTGACAGAAAAGTTATGTAGACAAGAGGAGAAAAGACTTAGAGTTCTTTGAGGGTGAGCATGTATTCTTGAAAGTTTCTCCTATGAAAGGGGTGTTGAGGTTTGGAAATAAAGGGAAGCTTAGCCGCAGGTATATTGGACCTTTTGAGATCTTACGTAGAGTTGGGTCAGTGGCATACCAGCTAGCCTTGCCACCATAGCTGGCAAATGTACATGACGTCTTTCACGTGTCTATGCTGAGGAAATACGTGCCAGATCTCTCACACGTGTTGGAGCAGATCCTAGGAGAGCTATAGTCTAATATGACGTTTGAGGAGAGACCAGTGCACATACTGGATACTAAAGTCAAGGAGTTAAGGAATAAGACCATTACATTGGTCAAAGTCCTTTGGCAGCATCATTCATTACAGGAGGCTACCTGGGAAACAGAAGAGGAGATGTGAAAGATCCATCCAGAGTTATTTACATAGAGGTATGTAGCTAAATTTCGAGGATGAAATTTTTATAAGGAGGGAAGGATGTAATATCCTTAATTTTTTATATAAATTAGGAATTTATTAAATAAATTAAATTAAAATTTTATAGATAGAAAATTTTCCTGAAAACTTAAAAATTTGAAAGTGCTTGTCGATAGGATTCCAACGCCACAAAGAACGCGAAAAACAGAGCTCAAACGAGAGAGTTAAGAGCAGTTAAAGTTATAGGAGTATTTTAGTCTTTTGGCAGAGACATATAACACAAGGGCCCAAATTGATAATGGGCCCCCCGTCTTCTACACGCCTCTACCGGATCAGGAAAAATCACCGAAGAAACTAGGGAAGAGGCGTGAAGGGAAGAGTTTCTCTTCCCCTAGGACGCTAAGGCCTATATCTACCCCTCCCTAGGTGCCAAAACGCTCTACCTTGAGCGTTTTCACTGAGTTTCACTTAGAAACCCTAGCTTCGTAAAGTTAAACTTTTTCAGCGAGTGGAACTCTGGCAACGTCTATCAACCCCAGCCAGATGACGTAAGTCCGAAACCCTTAAATATTTAATTATTAAATAGGTAAATAGAAATAGAAATACATTTAAATTAGGAAAAAATCACATTTTCCTGGGAACTCTGTGCATGCTATTGTTGGAGCATGATTTTACTGATGAAATCACATCTTTTTGAAAATATGACCATTCATCTAGTGCACAAGAGACCCAAGATCAAACCCTTTAAATTTGGGAGAGATCTAACGGTTGGTTTCTCTAAAAACGAGAAAACCAGTACCTAGGGATGTTTTTAAAAACTTGGGAAAAACTATTTAAAAAACATGGTTTTTGGAAAAATCAATGCAAAAGGAGGGTATAAATGAATTCTAGAGGAAATTCTGAGAAAAATGGTGCAAAAATTGCACAAAACAAAGGTCTGTAGGCTTGCCAGAGACGACCAGAATCCGAGTGTATTCTCGGGCAACGGTAACTGCGTCAGTACCCTGCGCTGACTCTGGGATGCCCAGAAGGACGCTCAACTACGCGGGCTATCACATCGGGTCGGGATGTGCGGTGTCTTGGCGACGCATCTCGGCTGGGTGTCTCGATTGCGGGTGTCTTCATGACGCAGGTTTACGCCGGTATAAAATAGCGTAAACCAGCGCTGCTAGTACAAACCACCTTATGGTAGTCGATCAGCCCCATTTTGTATATGTTTTCACAAAAACTTGTTTTTTGGGAGCTAGAGGAGTCCAAATCACGATCCGAAAGAGGCGTTGTGACTGTATTGACAACGTGGACCTAGTTTTAACTTAAAAGCTTATGAATGACCACTTTTAATTTAGAAAAATTTTAAAATAGTGATATAACATGTACAGGTGCACTTGAACATACCAGTTAAGGGGATTTATTAGTAAGCTAAGTGGTCTCATATTGAGGTAGGTGACGACAATTAATGCTTTGCCTTGATTTTTAAACCATGCATAAACATAGCATCATGGGTGATTGTGTTTTAAATTGCAATTTTTATTTGCTGTGGATTTCATGCGACTTTGAGTACATTATGATTATTATAAATTAAAATCTTTTATTGAATAAACTCATGACAAATGTTTTTATGAGCATGATGATAATTAATTATGCTTAAATAGAGACTTATTTCTTATTATATATTAGAAATGCATGGATTGACATGGAAATAAGAATAGAGGCTTATTAGCTGGTCCTTTTATAGGCTAACCCTAGGATGAGGGGCATGTCTTGGGGATTTTGAGCTATGAGTGCTCTTGAGTTTTAACATATTCATATGATTTTTGTGTTTTATATTTGATGATGGGTGCTCCCGCCCTGTAGGCGTCATGCTAGGAGGGATAGGGCCGGCCACCCACCCTCCGAGTTTGTGATGTGATGATATTGTGATATGATAGACACCTAACCATAGATGACATTCGGTAGGGGTTTGGTAACATGGATAGTCCACACTACCGGTCTAGGACTTTCCATGGGGACAGACGCTAAGTCTCCCGTTATGGTGTCGACGGAGAGCGGCGGTGGTTGAGACCCATGGAGGGTTGCCACTACGGCATAATGATCCATATTCTTATTATGTGTCCATGTATGATGAGCATGGTTATGGAAGTTATGCCTGGGTGTGACGACACTCAGAGGTTGGCTATGAGTACTCATGATCAGTGATATTAGTGCGATGTCGTGGGACCCATTACCTTAGGGTGCCCTTATTATTATTGTATGCTCATTTACATTGATTCATGTCATGTTTGAACTCCGTGAAATGCATGTTTTAGCATATGAAATAAATTGGCATTTATGTTGGCTTGACTTATGATATAGCTATCTTCATAGATGATAGACTTTTTATTTTAACATTATTGTTATTCATTTCATTTTATTACATTAATTGCTTATGTACCTACACAAGCGATAGCTTGCTAAGGCATTGCTTTGTTTTGCAATGCCTTAGATCTCGAGCGCGATAGCAGGAAAGGCAGGGCTGTTGAGAAACCGTGAGAGCTACAAAAGATCCTCTTTACTAGAATTTTTGACAGTGATGTGAGTCAATAAACATGTTTATCATTTGAATTTAATTATGGATTGTATACTTTATATTTTGGATTTGATTGAGATGTTTGGACATATGTTGGACATTTATATGGGATGTTATGATGGATAGACCTTGGGCCATATTATTATTGTGTTTTGGATATTTATTTGAGTCAAAATAAAGCTGCTGATTTATTTGATGTGGATTGATATGCGTATTGTTTTAAATCTTTTATCATAAAATTTTATTTATGTTTTAAATTATATAAGGAAAACTAACACCCGGAGTTTTTAAGAGATGTTTTAGTAAAATGATAAATAAAACTTTTCTCATGGGATCCCAAATGCTCTTATTAAAAATGATATTATAAAATAAAAAGTCTTAAAAATCCGAGGTGTTACAATATCTCAAAGGAAATAATAAAACCTAAAGGAACACACACACAAGTCAATGATAAAAATACTTTATTAGGTATTTCAAGTTCATGTAGTTATTCCAAGTGATCTAATTAAAACTCATTACATACTTAGCCCATTCAGTTTGTATTTCATTGAGATTTACTCTAGAATAACTCTTCTTGTTTTTCCACTAAAAAAGCATAATAGCCTGAAATACAACATATTTAATTAAGCTAAAACTTTTTAGTTAAATCCATTAAAATTGTAGAAAAATATAACATTATGCAAAATAAAGTGTTCTACCTTTCTTAAATGGGAGATAGGAGTATTATCGAATATGAGGGTCTTCATGTATCTCAAGACATAATACCCATACTCCCAATCAGACTATATTTTATGGCACTATACAAAAAGGACAACAAAAAAAATCACTAATATCATTGTAATAATATAGACTTAATTAGTGATAGCTTAGACGAATTAACTGTTTCATATTCCTTGACATTCTTCCAAGTGAGTTTTTGTGGTTGTAAAGTCTCTGTCACAGTAACCCATTCAATCCAAGACCAACAAATTTAAATTTCAAATGCATTATAGATAAATAAAAAAATTACTTATCTACGCATAAAACATGAAAAAAAATGCTTACTTATTTATAATATTTGTGAGGGTGGCTGTGCTCCACAAGAATAAAAAAAGAAAGTATGGCCATCGTGCACATCTAAAACAAGCAGCATCCAATGAGACCTACATAGATAGTCATATGGATTGTAATGGAAGTTGACAATCCCTAATTAAAGAATAATTTAATAAGAAAATAAGAAACTTAAAACTTACCCACTATTATAGGGAATCATTAAGCCCTATTCCGGAGAGTAGTGAAAAAGGTCTGGTAAAATATCATGAATATGCCTCTCGGTCGGCCATTGCTCGGCCCCTCTAGAAATTATGGTAGGTCAAGGAATTGGTAAAGTGTACCCTCACCCTCAAAAAGGCTAGTTGCATCGTTCAAGAAGTTGCATAAAAGAAATAACTATTACATATACCATTAAAATACAACATGTAATTAAATACCAAATGATTTATAAGCAAAGTATGTGCATATACCCCATGTAGGAGACAATGTGAGGGTGTTCGAGTTGATCCCATAAGCAAATTCATAATAGGTCCTCTGCCATAAGTGGCACTTCAACAATGACCTCGACAAGCATTCCATGCGTGATTCATAAAGGATTGATTCTCATATCGTCGTTGATGAGACCATAGATTAACCTTAAGGATTGAGGCGTATTAGGTGGGACTTCCACACACTCCTGGGATGGCTGTCGTAAAAGATGTAAAAAATTTCAGCTAAATAATATAAATATATGAAGAGGGCCTAATTTATGATAATTAAAAAAAAAAAACCAAAGATATATACAAATACTTGTTCCATTGGTGTAGCAGCCATAGGTGACACTGGAATGGCGGCTGATCTCGATGCTGCATTTTGTTGCTGATTAACCATATATAGTTATTAAACAATTGAGATCTTTAGGTAAAGAATATTGATGAGGATGGTAGTATGATATGACACATACCATGGACTCTATGGGAGTGACTAGTGCCTCCGGCCAAGCGACGTGACATGCAATTGCCTGCCCAACAGTTATAATATATTTTATTTCTAATGGGAATGGTAGGCAAGCATTAGCATTCAAAGCCATGATAATAGACACTCGCTTAGTATGTGGTGGCATACTAAACATTTGATTCATCTTAATAGCGTGAACCAACTATCATGATATTTTGACGAGAATCCAAGGTCAACAGGCATTTACCTACATGCAAATCAAATATGTAATAGAGAGGTTGAGATATAAAATTATTATAAAAGGACAATAAAAAATTCTAGTTTCGTTTATTTATATACCTCACAGGCAGGAATTTCCTTTTCGAGGGGAGCCAGATGTCCTTCATTATCTTCTTCAGTTGGGGAATTACAACTTGCATGTGATGAAGGTACAAGGGCGCTGTGAGAATTATGAGCAGGGGAAGGAGTAGCAATCATCAAATCTCCCTCATGCATCTGACTAAATATATCAGACTTTATTTTCTCAATGATCTCATTATAGGCTTCATCATCATCTTGAACTTTATATATACGTACTCTACGCAAGAATTTAGAAGGAATAACACTGCAAGCTATGCCCCTAATTTGATTAGGGTGGTCCTTCTTATTGCCCATAGCCCTATATAGGATGTCGTCCTTAGCAGCAGTGTTGCTTAAAGTTCCTGCAGTAGCACTTTCTTGGGTAAGAATGTCTTGCAAAATTTAATTAGAAAGACATAAACATGTGATCTAATTAAATGCAAAAAATTTATAGACATGTAGAACCACTTACTATGCAAGCAATTTGTACAGTAGTTTCATCAGAGAACTTGTTGCCAGTATGGCCAACCAAATGCGCCATCTTCTAAAGGATGGAGTGATCAATGGGTTCTGTAGTCCTAGCTTTTTTTGCTATCAAGCAAAGGTACTATAGTTAGAGAACATGTATATAACTGTAGTAACATTAAATTGAATGAGATAAATTGTCACAGATGCTTACTTCATGCTCTTCTAAATGAACGTCACCCAACCTAGATAAGTGGTGTTGCATATTTGTTTCATGTACCTTTCTTCCCCATGCACTATTTGCCTACATATTTTTACATTCATGCTCAAGTGTAATAATTGAATGTTACATGTAATTAAAAGAATGAAGTAACATTTTTGCACATACCTCAAACTCAATGAAGGTACGATTCTATACAAATGCATTCCAAGCCTCTTGATCAATGACGTTGGAGTAAATGGAAGACACCATGTACAGCTTTGACAAATCATTGACATTTAGAGCTATGTAATTAAGAACAAGGTAGTTCTTTTATTTTCTCCATTGCTCACCAGCCCCTTGTAAAGCACGCATCTTCTTGACTTCCGGCACGTCAAAGGTAGACTACAAATTGAACACATCAAATTACAATATTTGAAAATAGGAAAAGTTATAATGTAAATTATACATGTGCTTAATGTTTACATGCCTTCACCATTTCTCATATTGAATCTTTTGTTGAGGATGACACATGTCTCCAATCCTCAAATATGATAGGAACCATGCTTTCTACTGTAGAGCAGAGAAAACTACTATAAGCAGGTGCACTCTCACCAATCTCTTGCCCTCTACTATTGTATTGGATAGTTTCTTTAATTCTCTTTTACTTTCTCTTGATAACCTTTTCTATTGTTATTCACCCTTTGCCCTTTGTTTTTGGAGTAGTGCTCATGTTGGGCTCTTGTTCATGCTCTTCAATGTGGCCGTAATCTTTAGTTTGATGTTCTTCTCATTCCATCGTTACTACACTAAAACACTCAATGATATTAGAACAATGACATAAAAAAAGGCTATGTAATTCATTTAAAGAAACTATATCATTGTCCCTGATAAACATAGTTTAAGTAAAAATAATAATTAAAGGAGACTCCATCTCCATCCATTCATATAAGCATACAATATCTAACATATATGACAAACTAACCTCAAGGAAAACAGATAAAGGATGCATGAAAAGTATTTGTCTGCTTATTATATATATTTGTAAAGGGGCTACAAATCTCATAGACCTTTCACTAGTCTTTAACTCCACTACGTCGAGTTCACATCTCTTAGTGGGTATAGGTATTCACAAGTAGTGATAAGCTTAATTAGCTTATGTTAGATGTTCATCAATGTACATGTGCACAATTCATGCACCAAATTTCATTTAATAAAGTTTATGATTCATGTAAAGTTTATTTTGGTTATTTGCATGCTTGAAGTTCATTAAAAATTTGGTTTTATGATCATGTTTCATGTCTTGAATCACATGCACTATGTAATTTCATGCCTTGTTTGATTTAAGTTTCGTGAGTATCTTACATTTGGAATTTTACCTTTCATGAGTCATACATAATTTCAAGCAGTCTTTACACTTTATTTACTTGATTTCCTAAGAACAAATTTAGCTTTTTAGATATTTTAGTTACTATTTTGGTTAGATTCCATGTTAGCAAACTTTTATTCCACACATTTCAGCCATTTTCTTACTCATGAATCATGCGCATAACTCCATGGGTCATGCACATGGTGATTGGGTGATTTGTCTTTAAGTGGTTTATTGTTCCCTTGCTTCATGATAGTTTAGCTTTACTTTTTTAGTTATTTGCATCATAGTTTAGCTTTAGAAAATTTATTTGTTTAGTTTTAAAATGTTTTATTTTTAGAAAGTTTTAGGATTAGGAAAGTCTTGGTTTAGGAAAGTTTCATTTTAGCAAGTTTCCTTAATTAAAGCTTCCTAGAATCATTCATTATAGTTTAGCATTATTATTTTTTATTTAATGCATGTTAGCTAGGAAAGTTTCTAATTCCATTGAAAATCTTTATTTTTAGAAAGTTTTCTTTAGCTCATGTGTCTAATTTTACACATGTTTCTCATTCCATGTTGTTTCAATTCTATGATTATCAAAACAATCTTTCTTTAACTAAGCTAAGCAACTTAAATAAGATCAAATCAACTAAAAATTCTTTGAGATTTCTCATGGGATCGACCTCTCTCACATGCAATTATTACTTTGATTTGTGCACTTGCTAGTAATTTTAAAGATACACCACCTAGCCTAAGAGAGATTGGTTTTTATTTAACTAGGAAAGCAAATAAGATGAAAATGGAAACATGCATTGGAGTTACTAGATGTTATTACTAGACATGATAAACGACTTTAAAAGTGAATAATTTTAAATGAATTTCCAATAATTATATGCTAAAACCCTCACCCAAGTAAATATTGAATAATCATCATCAACAACAAAGGTAAATATTTGTCCTCCAAGACTATAGATTTAGTTAGGCCAAATAAAACAAGATGCAATATTTGAAGATGGCTTTCAATTAAGAAAACATTCTTTGGTTAGAAAGAAACCTTTATTTGTTAGTGTTGGCAAACATCATAAATTTTATCTTTTTTAAAAGAAAGTTTTGGCAAATCAACTACAATGTTCTTTTCTAGTTAATTTTGCAAATAATGCATGCCAATATGAGCTAATCTCCTATTCCACAACCACCAACATCATTATTTTAGACATGTCATTTATCATGAGAAACATTCAAACTATGAAGATGTAATGCATACATATTTTCACTTATGTGCCCGTATCAATGTTGCAACCAATGCTTTATTCTTTTGTTGCTTTTTCTTCAAAAGCAGCCATTTTGGCTTGATTTGGCTAGGCTTCTTAAACTCATAATAAATAATTGGATCTTTCTTTAGGGAACTATCTCCTTTGTTGGTAGCTTTCTTAAAGTTTTTCTTTTCACTATTCTTTCTTCCCTTAATGAACTTCTTAAACTCCTTAGTAAGAAGTGCAATATCTTCAACACTTTTAGTCTCATCCTCTATAATGGATCTAAGTGATATTCCTTTCTTCTTCTTTGGCTCCTCTTCTGTTTTTAACTTATGAGCAATCTTAAGGTCATGAGTGACCTTATAAACTCATTAAGTTTCAAATTCTCTAAATCTTTAGCTTCTTGGATTGTTGACCCTTTGGCATCTCAAAATTTAAGGAAAGACCTATGAATGTTATTCACCAACTCAATTAATAAAAAAACTTATGAAAAGAATTCAAACCACTCATAACATTGATAAATCTAGTAAAGACTTCAAAAATAGAATCATTACTTTTCCTGATAAAAACATTCATAGTTATGGATTGCCTATAAGTTGTCCCAAAATTCTTTGGCTGATGTGTAGGTTGATATTGGATTGAATTCATTAACATCTAAAGTACAAACTCATGGTTTTGGCATTGCAAGTAATTTTAAAGCTACACTACTAAGCTAAGAGAGATTGGTTTTTATTTAACTAGGAAAGCAAATAACATGAAAATGGAAACAGAAATAAAAGAAAAGAGGAAGCAATCAAACACCTATACGATCGTACTTGTTAGCTTTGATTCCTCAGAATGAATACCTCCAACGCAAGTATTTGCACACGAATCACTTAATTCTATAGAAAACCATGAAAATAGGTAATGAAAATCAATCAATAAATAGTAGTAAATGGAGGTCCCTGCCCCTACCACCCACTGCTCAGATCCCCCTCCCCTTCGCTGCACCTCTCCCCCCCACCCCTCCTCATTGGAACCCTATTCCCCCCCCTCCCACCCCTCCTCGTTGGAACACAAGCCCTCACCCCCCACTACCCCCACTAGAACCCGGTTTCCCAAACCACCCCTCCAAGCAAGAACCCGGTTTCCCCACCTCCCCCCACTTAACCCCGCTCTAAAACCTAGTTCCCCCCTCCTACGTACCTCCCTCTTCTCCTCATGCCACCAAATTTAATTTTCTCCCTTTTCTTCTCTCCTTCCTTGTTCCTCTTCTCCTCTTCTTTCTTCTCCCTCAATTTTTCTATGTGTTAGTTGGGCATGGTGGGAAGTTTGTTTTATAGTTTAAATAGGGGTACATAAAGAAGTAATTTATATCTAAAACAGCTTTAAAAGTGTAGACTTTTAAAGTTGTTTACGGATAAATGACTTTATAAGTGTACACTTGTGACACCCTGCTTTTTTCTCAACAATATAATAACAATTTATAAAAACAGTTGGGATCCCTATTTTAAAACTTCAATTTTTAAAATGACCAAAACAAAACTTAAACGGAAGCATTTCTTTCAAAGTCTAGGGAGTCATACAACCACAAAACTACAGATTTAATAGTGAAATGAAATACCATTTCTATCGAAGATCCGACAAAGTTTCCTCTGTATTTTTTAGACCATTGTACATGACCAGTGCAATACAACATAATCTAATAGACATGATATAAGACATGACACATGGGAGACTTAGTCTCCACCCCCATCCACGCAATCAAATACTATTTTCAATAAAATATATACTCCACCAATGGATAAGAAAATCAAGTCATAATAAAATACCCAGGGTCTCTCCATACAACCATCACATCCAACATGAATTCATATTCTTACATATAGGTCACATTGCAATTTTAATTAGAGTATAGTCCATACTCAAAACCTAGAGTGAGGTCCTAAATAAACTTGATCATCTCTGAACATCCTTAATGCATCATTGAAAAACTGCCATCACTTTTACTTGCTCTGTCAACGCATCAACCTGTTGTCACTATCTGTATCTTAGGCATTGCAAACAAAGCAATGCCTCAGCAAGCTATGCTTGTGTAGGTGATTCACATTTGGTAATAAATATAATAAAACCATGCGACATGAAGTATCATAATCATGATGAAATTTCATAAGATAAATGTATGCAAGGCACGTGAAACGTCATCCATCCATGATGGATAAATCGAGAAATCATGCGCTAAGCAAATCATCATCAAATCTGAATATCATAGCGTGCAAAGCATGAAACTCATGGATACTCATAAATCACTATAATCAAAAGTTTGTATCTATAGAACAAATAATGCATGTCGTGATCATAGAAAGCCATGCACAAATATGTCCTATGAGTGCCTCAACTACACTCACGGTGATGGCAATGAATACTCATTCCAACCCTAGGTACCTCACGTGCAGCCTGCATCAGTCTATTTCCCGATAGAAGCTTTTCAGCCAAAACTACTAGCCCGCCCTAAAATCGGTACAAGACTGGGCTTACCCTGCTTCACTCGATTCAATCTAACCTTGGGTCCCTCACGTGCAACCCGCATCAATCTATTTTCTGACAGAAGTCTGTCAGCCTAAACTACTGGCCTACCCTCAAATTGGTACAAGACTCGGCTTACCCCGCATCACCCAATACAATCCAACCCTAGGTCCCTTACGTGCAGCCCGCATCAATCTATTTTTTGATGGAAGCCTATCAGCCCAAACTACTGGCTCGCCCTCAAATCGGTACTAGACTCGGCTTACCTTACTTCATCAGATGATTTCAATCCAGGTCCATGATAAGGCATAATCTATCACATATCAAAATCATGGATAATCATAAAATCAAATATCACGATAACAAATGTGAAGTATTAAACACATACAACAAAACACGGTAGTGCATAAGACATGCCTCAAGAATCGTGGATAAGTCACAGTCGATGAAATCAAGAGGGAAATCTCAAATGTGATCACCCACCTCGACAAATGCAATACTCCAATCAAGCATGTAAGCTTTATCACATCACACGCCCTGACGTACTCGTCACATCATAAGTCATCGATCACTTGGTGTTCTTACATCTCAAATAACATGTCCAAGTGATAACCTCCCTGATCTAGTAATTAATCTTGGATTAACAACACAGATCATCTAATTAACCCTCCATCAGGGCAATCCTGAGCTAGATGTTTGTCTTCCTAACATCTAGATTGTAATATGTTATTTTTTATTTAAATTATACTCATTTTCATCATGATCCATTAAATTTCTATTTCATATAGTGATTCACAAGTATCTTTATGATTGCCCATCGATTTGACAGTCAGATTGTTCTCTGATCAACACATCCTAAGGCACCTGCTCAAATTAATGGTTAAGATAACTTTTCTTGGTAATTCAATGAGATCTACTCTTCTAATCTCCTAGATCATATCATGTTTGATGTATACAATCAAAGTTTAAAGCCTGATCATACATTGATCAACTTGATCTAGGTCATCTAATAGTATTAAGTAGTTTAGCTATTTAAAATGTGCTCAAAGTTAGGTTTTTTATCTTGAATCTAAGTCTGCGTCGTTGAGACAATTGTAATACTTCTTTCAGATCATGATTTGGACCTCTATAGCTCCTAGAACCATATTTTTTTTGTGAATGGACGGTAAGAAAAAACCCCAAAATCAAGAAAAAGAACCCGCCGCCCATTAAACTGTCACCGCTCGCCATTGCCAAGGATGGTGATCAGACTGGTTCGCTGTTGTCGGAGATGACAGCCGAAATCCAGTCACCAGAGACCCCAAGGTGCCTAAATCTTGCGATTTTTATACCATTTTTCTTAGTTTTTCACGTACATTTCATTTTCAAGCTTCCCATCAAGGAATTTTATCATTTTCTCATGTTTTTACACAATTCTTACCACGTTACTAAAAATCTCCCTATTACTATTTCCTATGTTTTCCAGTGTCCCTAGCCGTCCAATCACCATGAAAAGCATGAGTTTGTTCTTTGTGTCATCACGCACAAGATGAATGGTTCAAATCATCATCTAACACCGTTTTACAGCGTTATTTTTGAAAACAATGTTAACGCGTATCACTTCACTAGTCGAAAACAACGGAAAGAACCCAAAATTTTTTTGGAGAGAGACCGGAGGATGGCCTACCTTGGTCACACTAGTCAAAGGGGGAGAGAAGTCCATCGCGTGTAGTTGTTGCAGTTGTTAGTGATGGTTATCGCCGGTGGCATGCAAAACAGGGGGGTCTGGTCACGAGAAACGAGACAGGGGAAATGCATTTATGATCACGACCCTGCCTCTTAAATGCATGTCCCATCGTGAATATCTTTGTTGATTTTGTGGGCCCCACTTGTGAAATGGATGTTCTGCCCCTCTAAATTTTTTAATTAAATACAAAAATTAAAATAATTAGTCATTTTTACTCTAATATCTGATTTTAGCATTTTTAGTGGCGTTGGATTCTATTTTTTGAGTACATTCTAATTATTGAGGTTTCAACACAAGATTAAATCTCCAAATTTCAATTTTTTCTATTTCTTAATTTTTTTTTCCAATTTCTCATAATTCCAAAAAAATCAAATATTTTTTGAATTTAAAATGGCGGATATTACAACACTTTTGAAGTCGTTTATAGATAAAAGAATTTAAAAGTATACACTTTTTTATAAATTTTTAATTGAAAATATATATACCTTTTATATGTTAGTACTTCACAATATCCAATGAAATGGATTTTTTATGATAGTCAACATTGATTCATGGGTTTAGGCATCAAGGTTCAAGGTAAGGCTTCATGGTTCAAGTGTTTGGGATTCAAGTGTTCAAGAAACAAGGTTTGGGATTAGGGTTAAGGGCTTAGGGTAAGGGGTAAGGGGTTCAAGGTTAGGGGTTTAGGGATAGGGTTCAGGGTTGAACTACACTTAATTAATTTTAAATAAATATACGTATTTGATTGACACTATAAGTTTCAAAATTTACTTGCGCCATAAAATATTGTAGAAACAATCATAAAGAATTAAAAATATATGATAACTAAAGAAGTATAAAATCTATACTAATAAAAAACATTAAGCAAAATAAGGTGATAATAATTATGAGGTGGGAATGTAGATGTGTTAGTGTAATATCTTCAAATTTTAAATAATAATTTAGTAATAAATAAAATAAAATAAAAAATTTATGTATAGAAATTGGTCCTAAAAACTCAAAACCAAAAAATTACACGTCGATAGGAATTGAATGGTATAAAGAACATCGAAAACGGAGTTCGGATGAGTGAGTTATGACCATTTTAAGTGTAAGGGTAAATTGGTAAATTGTCATGGACGTTAATTAAAGGGAGTTGTTTTGATAATGATACCCCTTTTCCACTTACATTAGAGTTCTAATGGAGGAAGGTATTGATGGACCTTCCATTTGGAAAAATTAGGACTTAGCCTATTAAATGCAAGTTTCCCCTTCCATTCCCACACCAAACAACCAGAGGAGAACCCTTATTTTCCCTTGTGCATACTGCTAAAACGAGTTGAAGTTTGCACGCACTAGAGGGCTCTGATCGTCCATCTCCAGCTCTAATCAGGTAAGTTACACATTTTAACTTGTTATTTACCTTGTTTTCTAACTTTTTCCTCACAGATCCCGGCTAGATCTAATCAGAATGGTCGTTGGATGGCCTATGGATTCAAAACCATGCAGCATGGTTAGACCCACGTTAAGGACACCTCAAATGAGAAATTTAAGCTTTTCATTGTGATCTTTGGACCCAAAAACCTTAGGAACAATGAAAACAGATAAAAAATCGGAGCTTCTAGGGTTCTAATCGAGCCAAAACAAGGTGGACGACTTGGGTTCATCGTCCCCAATGGACAGTGAGTCCAAGACGCCCATCGGGATGCACAGACGGGGACGCATGCATGTGGGTGCTCCGTCGCATGCATGTGTATCGCACGCGCGGGCGGGATGCTCTTGTGCGTTGTCCCGGACGTCTAGAATGCACTGGGTGTCCTGGGCGCATAGTGTGCTGGTGTAAGCCTGTGCAAACCGCACCGCTCGTGTAAGTCGGTGCACGCGTACCTACCCCTTTAAATTAATATATTAATTTACAAAGTCTTTTCACAAAAAACTTAATTTGGGAGCTACAGAGGTCTAAATCACGAGCGAAAATATTTGTTGCCACCGTATTGATGATGTGGACCTAGATTTAGCTTGAAAACCTATATTTGACTACTTTTAGATTAGTTAAATTATAAAAATATTAATTAATAACTTAGAACTAATTAATCAAAGGATGACCAGGCCTCAAGACTTGAACAATGAGATAAAGTATGATAATAAATAAGGGTTCTAAGGGGCATATTAGCGTGACTACTCTAGAAATTGATCTAGACCATTAATCTGAACCAGATCTTGGGAAATTATTGATCTGAGGATGATCTGACTGTCAGATTAAGGTATAAACATTAGAGACACACAAAAACGAACAGATGGACATGAGATGAGACTAAATTAAAAACCAAATCAAAATGAGAGATCTTAGAGGATGATCCAATGGTTGGATCATCATAGATTCCATTATAATATAATAAATAATACAAAATAGTATTGTGGTACTTACAGGTACATCTGAACGTACAAGCTAAGAAGATTATATGCTTGAGTTGGGTGATCTCACATTGAGGTAGGTGACGACATTTAATGTTTTATTTTGATTTTAAAACCTTGCATTATCATAACATCATGAGTGATTGTGATTTAAATTGCACTTATTATTAGTCGATGATGTTATGAGATTTAGAGTTTTATGCTATGATCGTTTTTTTATTTCAATCATGTATTGAATGTATTTATGACCGATGGTTTCATGAGATTGATATTACCTAATTATGCATAAATAGAAATGATCTTCCTTATTGCATCATTGAAACTGATGGATTTTCATGACAAAGGAAAGTGGAGGCTTGGTGGCTAGTCCTTTTAGAGGCTAACCCTGGGATGAGAGGCGTACCTTAGGGATTGCGAGCCACAAATGCTCTTGGTTTTTCAACATACATGATTTTCGTATTTTGTGTTTTATGACGGGTGCTCTCACCCGGTGAATGTCATGCTAGGAGGGAGAGGGCCGGCCACCCACCCTCAGAGATTTGTGATGTGATATGATAGACACTTGCCGCAGATGGCTTTCAGTAGGGGTTGGTAACATGGATAGTCCACACTACGAGTCTGGGCCTTTCCATGGGGACGGACGTTAAGTCTCCTGTTATGGTGTCAACGAGGAGCGGCGGTGGTTGAGACCCTGCAGGGTTGTTATTGCGACATGATGATCCATACTCTTATTCTGTGTGCTTGCATGATGAGCATGGAGATGTGATAGTATGCTTGGGTGTGACAACACTTAGATATTTGATATGAGTACTCATGATCTATGATGTGAGTATATGGGACACTCGTGGGACCCACGTACCTTGGGGGTACCTGTTATTATATGCTTATTTACATGAGATCATGTTATGTTTTAAGTCCATGAGATGCATGTTTTATCTTATATGATGTTTTGAGATTTTATTAACATTGCTTAAAATAATTATATTCTTCTAGAAAATTGCTTTACTCAATGTAACAATATGATTATTCAATTTTGTTCCATTGATGTACATTAAATGTCTATGTACCTACCAAGCATTGCTTGCTGAGGCATTACGTTATTGTTGCAATGCCTCAGATATTAAAGAAAGACAAGACATATGAGGAGTTAGAAGAATAGTGATCGAGAAGTCTCATTGAGAGGTATGTTCTGGTTTCACATGGACTGTGTATGTATGTTATGCGAATGGGGCTGATGACTATATGAGTCCTAGAATAGTAAATCTATTTTAAACATGTTTACTTGGAAAAAAAAAATCTTGTTTGCGTCAATGGTTGACCTCAGGATTTTTCAAAAAATGAAATTCGACTGAAATTATTTTTCCTTGTTTTGGTTTTTATAAAATTGGGGCCCCACCTTTTGAAAAGTTATATATAAAAAAAAAAAAAAGTATTGAAAAACCCGGGTCATCATAGTTAGCTTAAATTTCCCTATCCATTTCATGAGTTGTGCATGTGTGTGTGTGTGTGTGTGTGTGTGCGTGTGCGTGTGGTTCTTATATTAAAGTTTTCTTAACACCAAATTCACATAATTCAAACTTTTGTAAATTGTTATTTGATGTACATACTTTAAAGTGTACACTTTTAAAGTCAACATAGATTCATCCAATATATTCTTTGTACACAAATGTAGCTATCTCACTTATTAATCCATATAGCTCATAATAAAAGAAATAAAAAATATAAATATGAAATTAGAGTTTAGGGTTAAGGTTAAGGTTCAGGATTCGTTCAGGGTTCAAGGTTAGGGTTCAGGGTTTAGGGTTGAACTATATACTTAATTTTAAATAAATATATGTATTTGATTGACACTATGCTTCCAAAGTTTACTTACGTCACAAAATATTGTAGAAATACTCCTAAAGAACTAAAAATATGTGATAACCAAAGAACTACCAAAATTGTACTAATAAAAGGACATTAAGCAAAATAAGATGAATAATTAATTATGAGCTGTGCTATACTTTTAAAGTTGTTTCTTTTTAAATGACTTTAAAAGTATTCACTTTTAAAGTTGACTTTATAAAAAAAAAAAAAATTGTTCAAAATATATACACCTTTTATCATGTTAGTATTTTACAATATCTAAAAATTAATACACAAATGAAACAGATTTTTTTTTAATAGTCAACATTGATTCATGCATTCTTTATATGCACATATAGCCCACTTGTAAACCCATATAGCTCATGACAAAAGACCTAAAAATTATAAATATAAAATTATATATATATATATTTCAACTCACTAATATACATATTCCGCATACCCCAAAATATATATTGTTTTCAAACCCAAGCACCTTTCTCGCCACTGTCACGCACATAATCCTCATTATCACCTAGTACTACTTCGATTAATGGGATTGTTTTGCTAACAAAAGGGTAATTTATTTCAATATCTCTTAGATTGTCATCATCTCTGTGACATCCCAGGTTTTTATAACCTTTTTTCTCATAAATATAAAAATAATAATATGTTTTAAGAAAAATAAATAGGATCCCTAAAATTAAATTTAGAGTATAAAAATTTTAGCACAGCTTTAAAAAAAAAAGAATTGACTGAAAGCGAAAACCTTGGGGGTCAACCACATTCAAAACTGTAATAATAAATAACATTATAACCTTGATACTCTGAGCATGTTCGATTCAAAACCACAATAAATACACGGGCTAATTAAAGATGATAATAAATCAAATTAAACGTCACCAAGTTCCATCCATAATCACCATAATATTTCCATCTAAACTTTAACATCCTCCATACCATAATATGAGTCCAATCTATAAAAATATATCCACATCTAAGAAAGTCTCAAAAGTCTAGTCCAAGGAACATACTCTAATCTATGTCCAAATAAGGAAATGAAATGGACGGTCTTCAAGTCTTCTTCCAAATCACCGCTACTCCGCCTGCTTTCCCTTTTTTCTTGTCACATTCCAAATCTGAGGCATTGCAAAACAAATCAATGCCTCAGCAAGCTATGCTTGTGTAGGTGATTACACTCAGATAAAGTTTAACAAAATTTACAATATGATTCTCTTGAAGGAAACATACCTAAGACATGTCAAATAACTGAACGTTCATAATTACAAACTTTCAAAAAACAGGTATCGAGTTAAATCAAGATGGCATGCAAGGCATGATCAAAATACAAAGGTACGTACATCCAAACCATACTAGTATATGTTCACAGGATAATATGCATGCAATCATGAATAATAAAACACTATACCAAAACAATACCAAAATGCTCAAATATACTCAATCACCTGTGATGTGTACCCATACTAACTTTGGGTCCCTCCCGTGCAGCCCGCATCAGCCCCCAGAGTCCCTCACGACCTAGGCCCAGCTTGCCCCGGTTCACCCCACATGTAAAGCCATATGAACATGCAAAATAACTATATGGGTTACTATGCTACAGTGGCAACCCATCAAGATCTAAACCACTGTCGCTTCCTGTCGACACTCAAACGAGAGACTTTCTCCGTCCCCATGGGAAGGAACGGACCCGTGGGAGGGACTACCCATGATACCACCACCTACGTACCTGGCTCTGTATCACTCAAGGGCAGTGTCTAATCATTATCATCACAAAGTTAGAGGGCGGGTAGCCAACCCTACAACCCTCCTAGCATAATACCCACAGGGTGGAAGCACCCGTCATAAATCATCGACAAGATATAAGTCATATAAATCATGTAAAGGTGTTATAAATAATCCCAATAAATACGATCAAAGCCCATGCAAACATAGTTATTAACACATTGAAAAGTCATGCTATAACACAAAAATAGGGATCTATTTATGTGCTATGAGAGAACATAAAACACATGTCTCAAAACTCTAAAAATCCACTCATGGTTATTGAAATCACGAAGTAATTGAATGAAATCACATACCTCAATAAATGTAGTGCTCCAATCAAGTGCGCGGAAGTATCACGTTGCGCGCTCTGACGTACCTGTTACATTATAAATTCTCCATCATTTGGCAATTCAATGATGTTTATCCCTCTAATCCCTTAGGTTATCTCACATTTGATGTATATCATCAAGATCTAAGGCCTGATCATCCATTGATCAGCCTGATTGAGATTATCTCACAACATTCAGTGGTTTAACCCTTCAAAAGGAATTTAGATATAGATTTTCAAGTCAAATCTAGGTCCGTGTCATTGATACAGTAGCAACGCCTCTTTCGAATCACAATTTGGACCTCTATAGCTCCTAAAAATCAAGTTTTTATAAATGGACGGGTTAGAGGACTCCAAAAATCCGAGAAAAAAAAACTGCGCATCGCACATGCACGCATGCATCATCTTCGTGCGCACGTGTGTACACTAGTGCGCTGCACTCACGTTGTTTTTGCGTCCACGTTGTTGCCTGTGTGCGCGTGTGGCACACGAGTGTCGTGCCATCTGCGTGCGTGACATCTGCGTGGAACCTACGTGGCGCGCAATAGTTGTGACACGTGTCACCGCCGGTTGCCGTCGCCGGAGAAGACGACTAGACCCCAGTTGCCATTGGTGACGCTTGTGTGTCCAAATGGTGCAATTTTTGTACCATTTCACTCAATTTTTCACGTACATCCCATTTTTAAGCACCTTTTCAACCAACTCTGTCATTATCTAGTGTTTTTACACGATTTTTGTCTCATCCATAAAATTTCTCCTTCTACTATTTTATGAGTTTTTTGGGATCCCTAGCCGTCTGATCACCATGAAAATTCATGGGTTTGTTCTTCTTGTTATTATACATAAGATGAATGGTTTAGATCACAAAAACTTTAAGAAAAGAAAGGAAAATGGAAGAGGGTGGCCTACAGTGGTCAGATCATTACTGCGTGCGCTTGATGGGGAGTTCCACGTCGTTGCCTATGTCGTCAACACGGAACTCGAGATGAATAGTTTGGCCGTACAAAAAGATAGGGCAGGCTTTTATAGCCTCATCGCTGGTCCCACACCCTGCAGGCACATGTGTATTTGCTATTTTACCCTTTATTATTATCATTATTGTTTAATTATTTATTTGGGTTATTACAATCTCTTATCAGGTTCATCTTGTACATAAAATACTTATTTTGCTTAAGATGCTAAAATAAATTGATAATTTTTATAGCCGATCCTATTGAGGTCAACTAATGTTAATCCAAGGGCATCAGTTTTATGTTGTCTTTGTTGTGTTCCACCTAATTGTACTTAAATGCAATCATGGTCCTAAAAGTATAATTGAAGGCCTCAATCTCTCTTCTAACCCCGTAATAAATATCATCTGCCACTATTGACCTATTATCCTTTGAACTAGAAAAGAATTTAGCATTGACAACTAAGCTAACTCAACTATTATGTTGCACTCTTAAGTTATCCTGGTCTTTCGTGTAAAAGCAATAATAATTGATGGTATATCTAGTATATTTTATTACTTCTAGTCGTGGTCCCATCACCATCCAACCCAAGGTTTCTAATAAACCATTGCTTGCTACTTCTCGCTAATCTTGAATCTATGTATATTCATATTAAGTAGGCTTAAGTAAGATTAATACATACATACATACATATATACATAATATAGTTTTTTAATTAATATTAAGTGAGAATTCTTTCATTTTACCTTCATACAAAGCCAATTATTGAAAGTGCAACAATGTTCAAATTGTAGCCATTTCAATTTCTTTGCATAACTTTGATTCTTTACCTTGAGTATATCCATGTGTTTACTATGTACACACAGACAAATTAATAGAGTAATCAAAGAAAATATAATTAACCATCAATAATTAAATTTTACATAAGTGCATGCATGATCCTCTTACAAAATATATGGTTGGACTTCATCAACATTTTGCAACACATAAAGATGTGCTTGTTCTCATTCTTTATAGTCAACGGTCAATACACAACCACTCGATAGATGTTCGGCAACCTTAGGATCATGAAATGTAGCTGATTGTTTCTTTCTTGGGATTCCAATGGCATCCACTCCTACTAAGTACTCTGTGCAGAACTACACTACTTCCTCTGCAATGTAACATTCGGCTATACACCCCTCTAGCCAATTGTGATTACGTATATACCCTTTTAAAATTTTTATATACCTCTCAAACAGATACATCCATCGCATGTAAACTGGCCCACAAAGTCTAACCTCATCAGTGAGGTGCACTGTTAAGTGTACCATGATATCAAAGAAGGATCGTGGGAAGATTATCTCAAGCTCACATATGTTTGATCACTACAGATAACACAAGCATTGTATCCCTTTAAAGTGTATCCAAACAAATTACCGTGTGCGGGAAAGTCGCTTATTGTCCACAACAGTATAGCCTTTAGGGTAAATGACTCTTTCCTATATGCATCATATGCTTCAATGCCTACATCCCATAATATCTCACAATCATCAATCAAGGGAGGAAAGTACATGTCAATGTCATTCCCTAGTTGCTTTGGACCCGATATCAACATAATTAGTATCATAAACTTCCTCTTTATGCATAGAGATGGTGGAAGGTTGTAGCAAACTAATATAACGGGCCAACAACTATACTCATTACTTATAGAACCATGAGGATTAATCATATCTGTAGATAATGCTAGTCGTAGGTTTTTAAGTTCTTCACCAAAATTAGGCCAATGAAGTCTACAAGTTTCCATGTTGGGCTATCTACTGGATGGCATGAAAAGCTATCAACTACTCTGTCATGGGCAAGACACATTAATTTCTTTGTTGTTTCTATTATACGAAACATTCTTTTAAACCTTGAAATAGGTGGGAAGTAATATAGAACCTTTGCAGGAACGCTTATTACTGTCTTAGTTGAATTCTTCTGGAACTTCCATCTTGGCTGTCCATAAGTTGGGCATGTAGTTTTATCCTTGTGCTCCTTTCTATACAAGATGCAGTCATTGGGAAAAAGAAGTGTGGTTTAGATTTTATGGACAGATAATAAATACAGAGTGAGAAGTCAATACGAAAGTTGATGAAATAATTCTTAAAACAGATGTACAATTGAAGTTGTTTACAAAATGACTTTAAAAGTGTGGACTTTTAAAGTCGTTTTCAAAAAACAACTTTAATACTTTTTACATTTTCACATTAAATATATATATTTACTTTTTCTTATTACAATCTTACATAAATACACAATAAAACTAATTTTACAAACACAAGCACATATAATACATATACATAAACAAACACGGCAACAAGAAAATCAATTTTTTTTTTATTACATTCAATGTTACATATATATCAAATGTTATATATTATTAGATCTTATTAATAAAAGATGAAAGAGCAAATATGCTCTTTTACACCAAAATCTAGCCTATTATTTACGTGACACCCATTTGATGGAGAGAGAAATAGTATGCTTCAATTTTTTCAGCCAAAAGTTGATGGTATAACCACCACTCATCATCAAACCCTAATTTTAGGGGAGAACTACAAATCATAATGTTCTCCTTTTCTTCAATAATGAGGCTTGAAGAGAAAACCCACAAGATCTACAAAATGAAAACAAAGAGAGTTAGCTAATAATAAGAAAGGAATTCATGATTTAAAAGAAGTTATAGTTTACTTATAGTTTGTTTTCATGACATAATGAGTCAAAATATAAAAATGGAAAGCAAGAATGGAAAAAGAGAGAATAATAGGGACTAAAGAGGAAGCCATTATACCAGCCATGAGAAGAAGAGGTCATAAGAAAAAATGCGATGTTGACAGCTATTTATAAATGAACGAGGACTTTAGAAGTTGTTTAGTAATAAACGACTTTAAAAATGATGAACTTTTGAAGTTGCTTCAGTAAAGCGACTTCAAAAGTGAGAGACTTTTAAAGTGTAATATTCGCTATCTTTAAATTCAAGAAATATTTAATTATGGGAAATTGAAAAAAAAAAAATTAACAATAAGAAATTGAGAAAATTGGAATTTGGAGATAGAATCTTGAGTGAAACCTTAATAATTGTAATGTGCTCGAGAAATAGAATCCAACGCCACTAAGAATGCTAAAATCGGAGACTGGAAGAAAAAATTGCTAATTATTTTAATTTTGTATTTAATTAAATGACAGAAGAGGGTAAAATAGTAAATACACGTGGGGCCCACGGACTGGGCACGGGAACCCATGAATGATTGCCATTATAGGGGGCCTTTAAATGCCTATCCTGTTTTGCCGCACAGCCATTACTCGCCCCCTTAGTTCCCGTGTCACCAACGACGGCGATGATGTGTAATTTCCCCTCCTAAGTGCAAGCGGTGACATGAAGCCTCTCGTTCTGGCCGGCTTGACCAAGGTAGGCCACCCTCCACTGTTTTTCCCTTTCTTTTATTGAGATTCCATTGCTTTTAACACTGAAAAATGGCATGGGGTGATGTGCGTTATCATTCTTTTCAAAATAAACAGATGAAACAATATCAAATGCATAATTTGAACCATTCAACTTGTGCATGGTAACACGAAGAACAAACCTATGAATTTTCATGGTAATCGGACGGCCAGGGACGTCAAAAAACTAATAAAACAGTAAAAGGAAGATTTTTAGGAACATCATGAAAATTGTGTTTTAAACTTGAAGTTTTTTAATTTATTGTGTTTTTTTATTAATCTATAGCATCGATTATGCTCTAATTTGTGTTAGAAAGATATTGACCTAGTGCATTGGTTATTTTTTAGTCTGTGTTAGGAAGAGTTTTATATCAGTTTTAATGAGAAATCGAAGTTTAAATTGTTCAATTTCATTGAAGAAGCTTAACAAGTACTATTGCTCACATTGGTAAACATAGTATATTTATGATTGAATATATTATTATTGGTTGTTTTTTGTTGAAATCTAACCATATCATTAGATTTCTTGTTGCTTAATTGTGTTCGACACCAAGTTTCAATAAAAAAAATTTCATCGGAAAGTTGTTGGATGTAGTGGCCAAAGTCAGCAACATAATCATTTGTTATTGTTCTCATGTATGAAACTTGAATTTGAAATAGAGAAGATTAATATTGGAATTTTGAAAAAACTAACAAGGAAGGAGGATGAAAAACTAATAGAATGGTAATTTTGTAAGACACAAGAACTTAATGGCAAATTACAAAACTAAAAAATGTTGGACATTTTTGGAAAAATGCCAAAATATAATGGCATTTTTGCAAAATAAATAAATAAATAATGCTCATCATTTCTTCTTTGGTTCTTCCTCACCAATATATTGCTGCCAAAAACATTTTTCTTCCTCTTATAGTTTTCAAAGATGAAAACAAATGTTAATTTATAATTTCAAAATTTTCTAGGTTGTTTGTTTTATATTTGTTGGTGCTAGTTTAATTTTGTTTGATTATTTTCATCTATGCATTATACAAATATGTATTCTTACTTGAAATGAGAATTTCAAATCTTTGTTTTGTAGGTTTATCATTGCTAGTTATCGGAGTTTCCAAGTTTTTAAACAATAGTTCATGTCCTTTGCCACGAGACTTAGAATTAGGTTGATCTTATCTCCGTTCAATTTGATCCAAACAGCCCAACTACCTGCTAACCCAATTGCCGCACAAAACCACGTTATTATGGATTTTCACTATGTTTTCAGTGGATGTTAGCATTTTCAGTTTGGTTTTGCTAGGGTTTTTGCCAAATCCATTTTAAAAAAAGACAGCCCCAGTGCACAAAGCTCCCGCCTATGCAGGGTCCGGGGAAGGGGCTGGCCATAGGCAACCTGTCACAAAAATAAAAGAAAGCGAAAACAACTGAACTTTCAAGGATACTACTCATTTAATATCAAATGCTTTCACTGCCAAATCCCATTTCTGTTTACTACATTATACTCATTTAATATCAAAAAGAGAATTTCGTTGCTTTACCCTTTCTCCTCTTTATTCTCAGTCCTTTCAATGCATGTTCTTACATGGATTGATCTGTAAATTAGCGAAATAACCAAGGAACCACATGAATAGATTCTCCTCGGAATAAATAATTCAGGAACTGTTTTATTCATACAATCTGTGGCTCTCTGCAGAACCAAAACACAGCGACACAAACATTCAAGCCTAACAAAAGCGAAACCCACTCAGGACAAGCTCATCTCTAACTATTCACCACAGCACAGTGCTTCCTAATCTGACCTGCTGACCCAGTCTTAACTCCTATTCTACCCATCTTTTCCATGGATAATCCAAACTCCTTGTAGAACTCTGCAAGGGGACCATTAAGGAGCCCCGTAATATGTGATTTTGAGTTACTATCAGTAGTCAGCGTTTGATCGGATGTGAAAAGACCTCGTCTTTTCAGTAAAAGCTTGTAGTAGCCAAGATCAAATGTCCTAAAGCTCCCAGGGTTCATTTCAACAAATGTGACATTGTCATTAGGACTCTTGCACTTGAACCTCTTAAGATTCGCAACGTATTCGCTGTCAAAAGAAGGATCTTCGTCACCCACTCCTGTGAAATTGTAGAGTCGGTTGCTGAATGAAGAACAATGAGAGATACCGATCGTGTGGGCTCCTAGGTAATTAAAGAAGTTATGAGTTCTCTGAAAATATATGTACCGAATTGATTCTGTAAGTACTTGTTTTTACAATCTCACCTGATAATAAAATCAAATCTTTTGTGTCCAATCCTACTCTGTTGAAACTCGCAAGCAAAGTGGTGAAATTGAAAGTCGGACGAGGGATGTCATTTAAGGCCTCAGTTGCATTGGATATCGTCCCGTCTCTACGCCCAGTGGGCACCCTCCAAGAAGGTCCTCCCTGCAGTTGCATAGAAGAAATGTAGCCTCGAGTTACTAGATACACAAAGAACGTTGAGTGATAGAAAATTTGATGAACAGGAGGAAAAATTATGTGGGACTGCTTTCCAGCAGTCATTTGGAGAATTTGGATAATAATAAACGACAGATGTTTCAATGATTCTGCTTCGACTGGGGAGTATTTCTGAGACTCAATGCTCAATCAAGTCTATTGGTGGATCAGTTGCAACAAAGATTTTGAAAGAGTTAGCCCAACGGAAGTCCTCCGCAAATGGGAACTTATAGAACCATCTCACTTCAAAGCTTTCTCCCAAGTGGCAGCTCCCCAGCGAAGGTACTTTTGAACTCCAATTCTAACGGTTCGGCTGTGGCCAATCCTGGTCCATCAGGATGGAAGATTTTACATGATTGACAAGGAAATTCAATTATGGCATACTCTTGTCCATTGGGATTCGGAGACTCTACGAGTGCTGAAGTCCTGTCACTGTTCCATGGTATCAAGCATTGGAAAGACCCTAATTTATAGCCTATAAGCGTCGAGAGAGACAGATCCAAAGTCATCAGATGGATCAATCAGGACGAGATACTCTTGAGCCTACTCTAACTATTCGTTTTTGATGAGGGAATGGCTACAATCAGCAACAGTTGAGAATAATCATGCCTACAGATCGGGAAACCATGCACAATGCAGATACTCTAGCCGATCTATAGTTAATAGACAATCTTTCATCGTTTCAGATAACATTAAGCTGGACTGATCGCGTAAGTTCTCTCTCACACAATCTCAAGCTTTCAAAAAAAGAAAAGAACAGAAATCTGATGATTGAGTCCTTACAGTCACAACTATTGCATCTCTTGCAACCAAAGCAAGAACATCAGCACATGAAACCACGCCTGGGCACTCAGCTTCTAATAAACTCTTAACATTGTCAACAAAGTTAAAGCCACGAATGGTGAGGTTTGGTGGTGAATCCTTCTCCGCTGTGTTATTTGATGTCGAATTTACAAGAACTGATGCATCACAACCCTGCAAATAAAAGAAAGAAACATGAATCTGTTCCTCTTATCTAACACCAGAAAACAAATAACAAATCAAACTTCAAATGAGAAATGTGTAAAACAGAGAAGACACAGGAACTCACCTCCACAAAGCAGTCATGGAAGTGCATTCGGATAAGTGCCGCGGCCAATGAAGGTGCATTCGGAATGTGCTTCCTTACATATTCCAGAACAATCTGCTCTGCTTTTGGGCAACTTTGATCATAAAATCCCATCTTCAGGGCAGCATGAGCCGAACTAAGGAGACACAGAAGACCAAGAATGATAAGGCAGACTGTGTTCTTCTCTCCCATGGATATTACAATGGAGGAAATCTTTTTCAATCAACTTTTCCACTGGAAATGCAGACTACGCAGAGAGCTTTTATAGACCTTGGATGAGCGAGCAGGCTGTAGGTATGTTCATCAATCAAGCAAGCTAATTTGCTGTCCATTTAGATATGTTTTTAACCTTTGCTATGCTGCTCGAGTTGAGATTAGTTAGATATTGCAAGGTAATAGGACAAATGAGGAAAGAGTTGAAAACTCTGGTTTTTGTTGTTTTAGTGGGTGAAGATTGTTTCAATGGACACATCGCACTTTTTACGTGGGCCTCTATCAACTGATTTGGTACATGGTTTTGGTGGATTTTGTTGTCTGCTACATTGTTGAAATCATTATTTGAAAAAAAATAAAATAAATCTTAATGAATTCAATTATGTTTCTTATGAGGCTGCTGTGATGGATAACTTATATGGGATCTGCGCAGGCGGTACAAGGATTAGCTAGAACTACATGTGGGGCCTTGATTTATTTTAATCCAAATAGTTCATCTTCAAGAGGAGGTTCCACATTGGCTCTAAATCAAAGATCGCGTGCATTTAATAGTGTTAACCTTTGTTAGATCCCATTATTGATTCACACTTATCTATATATATATATATATATATATATATATATATATATATATATATATATATATATATATATATATATATAGCCCGAGCTTCTTTCTTTGAAGCTGCAGAAGTTGACCCTTTTTCTTATTTAGTTGATCCTAGCCTCTGTTTAGCATACGTACACACACAACGTATGCAATGCATGCATCAATATTTTACAAGGAAACAATATTTTATGTGTTTAGTAGTATCTATATTAACTGTCATTGATTGGTTCATAAACTTGTATATAGCTGGTTACTCCGAAATTCCGCCCCAGTCTACGGATAATTTTCACTAATGATACAACGAACAAACAACAACCTGAGTGAATTTCATACTCACAGCTCCCTTGTACTTCATTAAGTTCCTGTTGAGAGTCAATCCAAAAACGGTGCTTAACGCAGTGAGAAGGAAGTCAGTTTATCAACGGACATCCAAATTTCAGTATGATTTGCCAAAGCCGTTTATCCCTATTAGTTACGACAAATTAGTTTTGTGTTGCAATGTCTCAAGGGTTGCAACTTTGAGATAATAAATTTGGCCGACACGACCCCACAGAACAGATTACGGGTCACCAGCAACTAAGAGCATTTAATATGCAAAACCTGCCAGGAAGAACATATCTTAAGCTTAGTACCAGAATCCATGGGATTATCAGAAAGATTAATTTAATGCATGTATATTCCCCCTTTGATGGTAAGAAAAACTGGATCTAAAGGAAAAATAAAGCAAACAACAATACTTGGAGAAATGATATTTGGCTTGGCTTTAAAGGCTCATACAACTATGGAACAGTCTTAGCATGACACAAGTCTCTCTCAACTAAATATTACTTTTCAAGTAAACTGCAATAACCCGCTTCTCATAGTTGGATTGGTATTTTCTCTCTTATATTTGGCATTTGCCAGCGTTCTTTATTTATATTATCTCATTGACATTGAGTTTAAATGCTTATATAGTGGAATTAAAAGCTCAGTCGTTAAGTCTCCCATTTGATTGACAATTAACACACTGTCAAGCACCCAAGCTTAGTATTCAAGTCTCTCATCTCAAAATCGTATAAAGTTGTTGCATTCCATTTTCATATTCCTTTTAACAGGGAGAAAGCGATCATTTAGTATTTCAGTGCCGTGCTAAAATATTTGTTGGTCCCAGACCAGATCGGGCAAGTCCTGAATATCTTCCATTGAATGATCGTAGCCTTTCGGTTTGAATTTCGTAGCATTTAATGGTTGTGAAAGTAATAAAGTAAGAATTTCTTCATGAGCAAAAGTTAAGGATAATTCAAAAGTAGGAAAATTTTCGTTAGGATTGGCTTGGATCACGGAACAATGAGACGACACCTATACTTTTCCCATTTCCATACAACATGTATTAATCTAATCTGCTTGGATCAACATTTAGCATCAAATTCCCCAAAGATTAGAGTTTTTTTTATGACTCTAACGACTCTTTTTGTATGAAAAATATAAGACCGACAGTCATCAAAGATCTCTTTTGTAAGGTAGACAGAGAGAAGATGCAAAAGAAGAAACAAGGTTAGGTTAGGGAGTTGGTCTAAGCCATGTTAGAGACAATCCCATTTGCGTGGAGTATCCCATGTTACGGTGGCTGCTACTTTTGGGCCAGTTAATGCATCTGCTTGTCGCAAAAAGTTGAATCCACCTCCTTTTAGCTGTTATTGTATGTATTCCTTGGATTTATTTTTCTTCCCCCACCAAACTGAATGTTATTCATTGGTTTAATCATGCATGCGTGGGAGCCTTGAATATATTGGAAGAGTAGTTTGGAATTAGGTATATTATTCCGACAATATCTTGTGGGGCTAATACCGTACGTCCGCGTGTATGCATATTCTTTGGGATGTATTAGCGGCAAAAGATATAAGTTGTCCCCTGATACTCTTTGATCCGTGCCATTCATTTTTCAAATCTGGCCATGCCGAAAAATGGTTCCAGGCTGTAGCCTGTTCACTAATTATGTTATTTTAGGTGTCTCATTCTGTACTAATGAAGTTGAGGTACTAGCTAAAAACTTACTGCCAAACAAACGATTCCTGGAGAGTCTGGCAAATGGTTGCCGGCTGGGGGTCGGTGGGGGAGGCAGAAGGTTGGAAGCGAGATGTCCTAGCCGTCAGTAAGGGCAAAAAATTATTCCAATAAGAGTATTTTGGACATTGCAAGTACTCTTGTTATATGCTTTTATCTCCTGACCATGCATTAGAATTAGAGGGATAGAGTTGTCTGGTATGGAGTCTTTGTGCAACTGTAAAGTTGTCGTCATGTGACCTTAAGGTAACGGATTCAAAACGTAGAAATAGCATCTTACAAAGATACAAGGTAAGGCTGCGTACTATAGACTCTTGTGGTCCACCCCTTCCCCAAACCGTGCATAGGCTGGAGCTTCGTGCAACGAGGCTGGGGCCATCTATAGAAGGGCCAAACAAGTGTATGGGTTCGATCCAAGATGGATACTTTGTATAAGCAAAGCTCCGTGTTCAATGACTGACAACAACACAAATTTTCAGATCCTTAATCGTTCAATGAGGGTAATCTTTGAGATTCTAGAAATGCAATGAGGGAGAGTTCAGCCTAATGGACTTGATCAACCAAAGGTGCTGCAGATCGGTTATGTAAAATTGGGGGTGCCTCGTATCTAACTTAGCATGGGTCGGTTCCCATATTTTATCATTACTATCTTAATAAAGTTGGTAGTCTTTTAATGGCACACCCATTACATAATCACATGTCACATTACCGTTAAGGTGTCGATGTCATCGGATTGACTTCCAAAGCTTTAAATCAAATGGATGTATCAAAACAAATCATCAACGGGAGGGTATATCTCACTGAAACTCGGTCTTACTGATTCATGATTGGCTGGACGGTAGGTTTGAGACGGTAACCAGCTAAGCAGGGGGGGCCCTCTTGACCAAATGTAGTTGTTATGTAACCTCAAGCCTGAACACTACAAAACTAAATGAGCGGTCGAACAGGATCCTGTTTCCCTGTGATTTTTTCTCTTTTAATTATGAAACTCGTGTAGGAAAAGCATATTCCAGGCTTATAATGGGAGATCAGAGACGCTTCTTTGTCTTAATAATGGCAGTCTTCTCTTATATTACTCTTTTCTCTGAAGAGTTGACCCAATTAGCACGAATCTGTCAATTATCGCTGGAAGAATCCTAAAAGCTGGGACGAAAAACACAAGTGGGGCCAGTTTTAGGGATCGAAACCGTTCATCTCAAAATGCAAATGCTGTGACATAGATATAGGCCATGCCGATCAATCTCCTCCGTTGGCTGTCATCCAAACCTGGATGTTTTGATATATAAAAGGAGAGGCTGAAATTTGTTTGATGTTAATGGTTCATTAAAATGTTTCAGAAATAAAAGGGTTAGCTCTAGGGAGCATGTTTTCAGACCATGGTCTAACTAAGATGGACGCATGATGAACGGTTTTGATCATCGACAGTTGGATCCGTGGTCGTTTCAGCCACCCATATAATTTATGGTCAGGCTAACTAAATATAATATCTGCGGGGTTGCTTAAACCTGATCACAGGTTTGATGGGTTGACTTGTGATGTGCTCATTCCTATCAAACAATGGCATGCAGATGCCAATCACCATTCACCTGATGATCATAGCCCTCGAATAAGACTTGGGAGGACTTGAATGTGAATTGTCAACTCATTTTTAATGTGGATTGTGTTAGTCTCGGATGAATCTGTAGTTAATTAATGTACTTAAATCCCCCAACTGTTGTTTATTGGTACAAAGAACCACTATGATAGAGCATGGGTTTTCCATTTCAAAACACTAAGTGTTTCAAATTTGACTGTGATTTTTTATTAATTAAATCAAGAGCGTCCATTTCACATCTTGTTGCGTGTACCTATGATTATCTTGTCGTCCCAAACAATGATTTTGATGTTAAAACAACCGTTGCTTGAGAACTCTTACTTTTGCAGCCTTATAGGGTTTTTGTGCGTTGTCTTGGAGTCCAAACAAGATACCGCAAGTACGTGCATGCTTGAACCTGGTGTTTGAGCATCCAAATTGCTCATTTTTTGGGTTACAGAGTCACAGGTTAGATGGGCCGTGCACCATAAGTGTTATTTTTGGGATGATTTTAACCACTACTTTCGAGGAGAGTAATGAAAGGTTGCTTCAGAAAGATAGAACTTTATATACTTAATAACTAGCTAAGGGGTTAAGATTATCAAAGAAAAAGATATTTGGGCTACATCTATTTTGAGTATGGAGCAGAAGACCAACGGTTTGGATTGTTGGTCCAGTCCCATTTTTCAGCCGCTATCAACGCCGATGGTGACAGCCGACGTCAACAATGACGGCTATTGCCGTCGGCCACCACCTAAGACTTTTATGAACAATATGCTGAAAATTAAGCTCTAAAAACCCCCATAAATAGGGAGGAGCTGAAGATCGATTAACAACACTTCATTCCCTATCGATAATTCTTCACATGTATCTTTTCATTTTATAGTGAAATTGCTCTGCATTTCTGTGGACGTAGGCATTTTTGGCGAACCACGTTAAACTGGGGTTCTTGTGCGTGAGTTTGCGTGGGTGAATTATCCTAGGTGGGGCTAAAAACCCCAATAAGTGGTATCAGAGCAAGGGTTTGTCGAAAAACAGAGGCAGAAAATGGAGTTACAGTATTGGCAGGCGAGAGAGAGAAGAAAACTGTTTCTGCTACAATTAGCTATAGTAAAAAAAATCATCATTTTGCTACAGTAAATGCGTGTCAACATTCTACTACAATCAGCTATAATAAAAAATATCATCATTCTACTACAGTAAAAGTGTGTCATCATTCTGCTATAGTAAAAGCGTCATCATTACTGTCGGCTATAGTGATCGCTACAATACTACTATAATACTGAGTTGTCATAGTACCCTAAAGGCGGGTTAAAACAGTTTGAGTTTCAACAGGTACGGGTTACAATAATGCAGAGTTATAACAGTAGAAGTGTAAATAGTAGCACATTGCACAGTAACAGAGTTGCAACAATACATAGTTGAAACAGTACGTGTTGTAGCAGTAGTAGAGTTGCAACAGTACAAGTTCAACAATAGCAGAGTTGCAACAGTGATCAAACTAAAGCAGACCTATTTTTTTACTGGTTTTTGAGAGGGACAGATTGGTTCTTGGCTAAATCGAGCATTCTAGACGCAATGGTGTTCTCAAATTTGCAAGATTCTCTCCTGAAATTGCTGTAAGTACTCTATCTTTAGCTATGGAGGCAAACATGAGCAAAAATAATTTACTTAAATGATACTATCTATCACAAATAGAATGAAAAGATGAAAGATCTTATTTTTGGGAAGAAATTACATCTATGTGTCTTTGTTAGTCAAAAGTCGGAAGATAAGTCTGAAGATGAGTGAGCTTTTGAACATAAACAAGTATATGGTTTCATTTGATAGTGGGTAGAAGATAATGTTTTAAATCATATTCAAAATGAAACACATGCTAGAACTCTATGGATTAAATTAGAAACCTTGTACGTGTCAAGAACTGAGAATAATAAGTTGTTCCTACTTAATCAAGCGATGCACTTGAGATACAATGAAGGAAGTTCTATTTCGGACCACTTGAATGAGTTGACCAGATGCTTTCAGCAACTATCCAATATTAGCTCAAGTTTGATAATGATATCAAGGTTTATGGCTTTTAAATACTTTGCCTGACTCATGAAAAAAATTTCGTGTTTCTCTAACCAATTCTGCTCCAGGTGGTGTTGTGACTACGAGAAGCACAGTTCTAAATGAAGAAATGAGACGACAAGCTCAAGTTGTCACCACATCACAGTCTAAGATTTTGATATAAAAAAACAAGGGAGAAGCAAGATTAAAGGTAAGGAGAAGAATAACAGGGTGTAATATCCGTTATTTTTAAATTCTAAAAATGCATAAATGTTGAAATTTTGCAAAAATTGAGGTAATTCTGAAATTAAGAATTTTTTAGATTTAATCACAAGTTAAAACCTCAATAATTGAAATGTACTCGAAAAATGGAATCCACCGCTACTAAGATCAGAGATTGGAGTAAAAATGGCTAATTATTTTAATTTTTGTATTTAATTAAATAGCAGAAGGGCAAAATAGTAAATGCACGTGGGACCCACAGGCTGGGCACGAGAATCCACAAATGAGGCTTTAAAAGCCTGTCTCATTTCCCGCACAACCATAACTCTCCCTCCCTCAATTCTTATGTCACCGGCGATGGCAACGACACCTATCACCGGCAACGACACGAACATTTTCCCTCCCAGGTGAACACGAACGGGAAGCTCTCATTTTACTCGACCTAACCAAGGTAAGCTGCCACCCTCTATTTTCCCCTTTCCTCTGTTTTTAATGCCGAAAAATGATGTGGAATGTCGTTTTCTGGTGACTGTAGGAGTTACTATTTTTGCAAAAAAAGTCAACGAAACGGTGTCGAATGATGATGTGAACTATTCATCTTGTGCATGATGATACAACGAACAAACCCATGAATTTTTATGGTGATCGGATGGCTAGGGACGCTGAAAACTAAAAAAAAAGTAAGATGATGATTTTTAAGAACATGGTAAAAATGACATATAATGAGGGATTTTGTTGAAATGGAGTTTGAAAATGAAATGTACATAAAAAAACTAAGCTAAATGGTGTAAAAATCACAAGGTTTGGGAACTTAGGGGTTGCCGGTGACAGGATTCCAGCGGTCGTCTTTGGCGACGGCGAACTAGTCCGGTCACCGTCCTTGGCAACGTCGAGCGACGAGATCATCAGGTGGCGAGCGCATGCGCGACATGCGGTACGACGCATGCCTCAACTAACACGTGCCACACGTCAACACGAGGCACAGCTGGCGTGACACACACATGATGCGGTGTGACACGCGTGCAACACAGATCCACCACATGCGTGACACGCAGACTACCACTCAGTGAGCCATATGCACGCCACGTGCACAACACGCATGCAGCGCACATGCGCACCCACGGAGGTTGTATGCGCATGCACACGAACGATACGCACGTGTATGCAGATGGCACACATCTACACACGCATCTGGTACATGCGCGCAGCATGTGCGGCAGTTCCTTTTTCCTGATTTTGGGTTTTTCTGACCGCCCATTCAAAAAAAATGTGATTCTGGGAGCTATGGAGGTTCAAATCACGATTCGAAAGAGGTGTTGTGATCGTCTCGATGAGGCGGACCTAGATTTAAGAATAAAAATCTAGTTTGAGCACTTTTTAAATAATTAAATCACTAAATACTATTAAATGACTTAGATCAAGCTGATCAATGTATGATTAGGCCTTAGACCTTGATTGTATACATCAAACATAAGATGATCTAGGAGATTAGAAGGGTAGATCTTATTAAATTGCCAAGAAAAAATGATCATGACGATCTATCTGAGCAACTATCTTAGGATGTGCTGATCAAAGAGTAATTTGACCATCAGATTGGCACGTGATCATACATGTGACTCACTAAATGAAATAGAAATTTTAGGGGTCATGATGAAAATGAGAGGTTTAACAATCAATGATGACATATGGTGTGATAAGTATGTCTGGGCATACGACTTGATATAGCTTAAGCTTCTAATTAGAGTTCCACATATCGAGGTAAGTGTTACATTCTTAATTACTCTTTGAGGCATAGGTTTTATGCCCTATCATGTTGCATGAGATCATTTTCAACATGTATTGTTGATATGCTTACTACTTCTGTTGTGCATGTTTTATGCATTATTTTTTGTATATTTCAATTACATTGACTTGACTATTGAGATTTTGACACATTGGAGTCTCTATGCCTTGACGATTGAGACTATTGAGCTTGTGATGGGATGCATCCCCCCATGAGTGCCTGAGTTCCCCGTGTGGGTGAAAGGGTGAAAACGGGCATGAATCGCATCTTTTCATGAGGGCCTGAGTGCCCATGTGGGTGAAAGGGTGAAAGCAAAATTGGAACGTGTCTTTCCGTGAGTGCCTGAGTGCCCCGTTGTAGGTGAAAGGGTGAAAGCAGATGATATTGAGAGTTGACCTCACATTGCCATGAGTGTACTTGAGACACTCGCAGGGCTTGACCATGTATGATGTTTCAATGGTTTTGACATGCATTCATGTTGTTCTCTGGATATAGATTTACATGGTTATGGCTTACCTATATCTACGTATTTTCTCGGATTTTGCATGTCCTAAACCATGATTGATGATGCCTTATTTATATCATGGATTTTGTATGTCCTTCATCGTGTAAATCTGAGGCTTTGTGTATATATAATTATCTTACGAGATTTACCATGATCTTCATACCATACACCATGTGATTTCCTATTGTTTTTATATTGAATGTAAATCACCTACACAAGCATAGCTTGCTGAGGCATTGCTTTGTTTGCAATGCCTCAAATATGGAAAGTGGCTACAAGTTGACATGCTGATAAAGCAAGTAAAAGTGATGGCAGCTTTCTAGTGAAGCACTGAAGATGTTCAGAGATGACAAGGTTTGTTCAAGACCTCACTTTGGGTTTTGATTATGGATTGTACTTTAATTAAAATTGCAAGGTGGCCTAGATGTAAGAATATGAATTCATGTTGGATGTGATGACTGTATGGAGGGACCCTAAGGGTTTTGTCGTGACTATATTTTCTTATCCATTGTTGGAGTATATTGTATTGAAAATAGCATTTGGTTGTGGATGGGTGTGGAGACTGAGTCTCCCATATGATATGTCTTATATATTGTTTATCAGGTGGTTTTGTATTACACTGGTCATATACAATGATCCAAAATACAGAGGAAACTCTATCGGATTTTTGGTGGAAATAGTATTTCATTTCACCATTAAATTTGTAGTTTTATGGTTGTATGATTTCGCTGATTTTTGAAAGAAATGCTTCAGTTTAAGTTTTGTTTTGGTCATTTTAAAAATCAAAGTTTTAAAATAGGAATCCTGACTGTTTTTGTAAATTATTATTATATCGTTGTTAAAAACCCGGGGTGTCACAATTTAGCATCAGAGGCCGGTTCTACTCCATCACAGCCATTCCAATAAATTCAAAGGCCACATCCAGTCCATGAAGTGAGGTGATTCCCAAAATATGAGTTATAAAGATAACTCATGTGAGGGATGTTGATGATTGTGAAATAGATAATTCCATGAAGATTGGAAAACTTTCTTAGAGAAATTTCAACTTTAAGACATTGTATGAGCACAAGGGGTTACACTTTTATGGGAAGTGCATGATTCTCAAAATCATGAATCAGAATAAAGATTATAAATTAGTTTCTCTTAATGAGAACCTTATTTCATAATAGTAGATATATTTATACCATTGCTTTTAAGAATTCAAGTTCTAACTTGAACGGTGTGAGTAAATTGTTGAAAAAAGCCTAACAATTTTTGTAAAGACAATAGTATGATGAAAATGACGAAGGATTAGAAATGGTTACAACTATTGAGAACTTGAGAAAGTTGAGAGAGGATTATGGTATCGGTTTAAACTTGAAGTAGATTTATTTGACGAATAAATTGTAATATGGGAAAAATCATTAAAAAATTGATGAAATAAGATCCTAGTATTCCTATGGATGAGATGTCTGACTTTGAGACAAAAACTGGTGAGTTAGTGTGTAAAGTGGTGTTGAAAGCTAGCCATTAATGAAAAGTAAATGTCTACAAATCATTCTGAGGATTTTCAATTGTGATTGGAGACACATAACACTTGAAAGAGATAACAACCATTTTATGATAACAGTTAGTAGTAATGGTGAATCAAGTGGGGAGAGGTATTTATTGAAGTTGATGAGGAGAATGAATATTACTGTGAGAATAAGGTGCTATAAAAACTAATAAGTTCTTAAGTGAATATTGATATCAGACATTAGTGGGGAGTGAAACTTACAAATTGTTTTGAGGTTTTAATTAAGATTTGAAGTGCATATTACCTGGAGGACATGATGACTAAATTGCAACAATAATTCTTGAATAGAAATGATTTTTGTAATAAAGAAACCAGAAAGAAAAGCATACGAAGTGAATGAGGTGAGATGAAATTAATTATGAATGATTTACATCCAACACTGACAGAGATGATAGTGTGGTTTCTGATGATTAGGAAAGTGTTATAAAGGTAAATTTCTTTGAGTGTGAAATAAATCGAGTTGTAAATGATTTTGATTTATATGACCATGAAATAATCCATTAGTTCATGAAAGTGAAATAATAGAAGTGAGGACACTGAAAGTATAATTACGAGGATTTTAAGGATGGTTATTTGAGAAGATGTGTTCCTCTATCACTAAGACATTTATCTAAAAGACCTTTGGGAAGGCCTGTGATAATTAGTAGTTTTTTTAAAACTGAGGGAGTTTGCCACTTGAAGAGAAGACTTAGACAGTTCAACAATATTGAACCAGTATACTCAATTGAAGACTTGCCCTAACTCCTTCACCATGAAGAAGGAGACCATGGATAGACTATCATATGTTGACAACTTTATTGAAGAATTAGATGAAGATGTCGCATTCTACACCAATTGTGAGGTTGCAGACATAGCCTCTATGTAAAGAGGGATCCTTTTAGGTCAAGATTGATCGAAAAAACTCGGACATGGCTAGTTCAAGCTAACTTAGTAAGGGAAAGAGACTTTTCATTGACATGACTACAGAAGCCGTTGAGCCAGCGACATTTGATCAGACGGTGTTGGGATGCAAAAAAGAGACATAATGTGTACTAGTAGTGAGGACAGACACTTGGACAACTATCCTAAAGTTAGTGGACCACCGCAACAGTGGTAATGGCATCAGTAGCTGCCATCACAGTGGTGATCCTTCAAATGTTTGATTGTGGAGAGTTATGATATTCCTTTAGAGACTATCCTGGTGGATAGTGAATTAGACTGCCTAACATTGGAGACAGGGCAGAGATGGCCTCACATTACTAATGATGATTCGTTATGATATCTTACTTTTACATGCAGATCATGCTATTGATTGTCATTATCATTACTTGAAGCAAGTATTAACCTCAACCCAAGTTAAGGAAGACACCTTCTTGATTGTTGATAGACTTACCAAGATCCTCCTTGATTTAGGATCCAGTCACCTTTGTAGTTTAAGCGTTGGCCCCCTGATGAATGTGCCTTTAAATGTATTTAAAGATCTTTGGGTTGGAGGTTAAGACATTGATTAGCAAGTTATTGAAACTTGTAAGAACCTGCAATGAGTGTTGGTGGAAATGATGATGAGTGAGAGGATAGATGTTGACTTTATCATTCTCGACTTGAGGGATTATGATCTCATCCTTGTGATAGATTCCATTGTTGGAGGACTGTTGATTGCAGTGAAAAGAAAGGTACTTTTGATATATCGGATAACTATTAATCTCACTCCTGAGTAAGAAGGGACATCGCTAAGATTTGTGTTAACCTTGCCTTGAAGGCAATATAGCACACATCTGATGCACCAAGTTCTGCTGGTTTTGTGATTGTGGATGACAGAGAACAGCTATAAATTGAGTACACATAGGGTGTGTGAAGATTCACGATCTTTTAGAGGAGGCTTCAAGATTTTATGCCATTAGGGATTTGATTTTTTTATACTGATTTGGCATAAGATATAGTGTCATTTTCTAAAGTGCCATATAGGATGGCCCCAGCTAAGTTAGAAGGGTTCTAGCTAAGGTAGTTATTTGACCAGAGACTATTAGACCTAGTGGGTCTTCATGGGATGCATTAACCCTCTTTGCGAGGAGAAAGATATATTTTTATTGCTAAGTGCGGATTGTTGATTATTTGATAGCTCCACTATGGAGAATTGATATTCTTTATCGCATATTGATGATCTGTATGATCAGCCTTGGATTGTGCATAGTATTGGTGGATATTGATTTGAGGTCTGGTTATTACTAGCTAAGGATTCTGACAGAAATGCCTTTAAGACAATTATTAGAACTTGTTATGATTGTTACAAGCTCTAGATCATATAAATTGATGAAATTAGTATAGTGATAGTACATATGGATATGATGGGCTGAATCTCTAAAGGTTGCTGAGATGAGTTATGATTATGTAGTGAATGATGTTTTCTATATATCAGGATTTTGTAGAGCACAAGAAGTTCTTGTGTGTTATTCTAAGTATTTAAAGGACTCATCTTTTGCTATAGATGTATGTGAGTAATAATTATGGTCAAAGAAGATGCATTGTCTTGACCGCGATACCTTTACTAATAGAGATACTGTTTTATATTATGCATATGAGCCTGATCTCTCATGTAGGTGAGAGGTGTGACAATAAAGTATGTTTAGTATGAGAGCATTTTTTTTTGTGTAATCAGCTCAAAATTTTGGCTTATACTTGTGAGTAGCCGATAAGGGCAGCCTAAGAGGGCGGGTGTGCGAGGCACCAACAGGCTTCTAAGTGGCGAGCTTCTAGGTGGCAGGCTTCTAAGTACTCATAGTATGATTGTGCTGTGGACTGGATTTTTTATTAGCATGTGATTGCCAGCTTCAGAGGTGATGCACTCTGATTTTGATTGGCATGTGACTGCCTGTTACTGAGTTAGTATGCTCTGAATTTGATTGGTATGTGATTGCCTGCTACTGAGTTGATACACTCTAATTTTGATTGGCACATGATTACCTATTCCTGAGCTGGTATGCATTGATTTCGATTGGTATATGATTTCTTGTTGTTAAGCAGGTAAGCTCTGATTTGGTTGGCATGGATTGCCTGTTGATGACTATATATGATCCAATTTTAATTGTCATGTATTGCCTGTTCAAGGGTTAATATGGTATGTGTGATTGATAGATATATAGTACCTAATGATGAGGTAGTATATGCTGGAATGGACTTGATGTGGAATTTCCTATATGTGAGTTTTGGCACTTCAATTTTGTTGACATGGTGATTTAATTATGCTAAAGATGTAAACAAATGATTAACGCTTGGATGATAGTATGATTGGTGCAAATGGCATTATATGTGTGGTTATTACGTGTTTTAACAACAATAGAAGTATCAGATTTGGAATGGTTTGAAACATACATTGGTTTATATGTATGAACTATTATCTGAGGAGATAACATGATATGAAATTGTTTATTGACATTGACTCTCAAATGATGATACTGTGTGGGTCTTATGATACCACATGATGATACCATATGAGGATGTTTCTAGAATTGTTAAGGAATGACATGAAAAGAATTTTGAGGACAAAATTTTCTATAAGGTGGGTAGGATGTAATATCTGATATTTTTAAATTCTAAAAATGCATAAATTGTGAAATTTTGGAATTTTGCAAAAATTGATGTAATTGTGAAATTGAGAATTTTTGAGATTTAATCACGAGTTAAAACCTCAATAATTAGAATGCACTCAAAAAATGGAATCCAACACGCACTAAGAATGCTAAAATTGGAGACCAGAGTAAAAACTACTAATTATTTTAACTTTTGTATTTAATTAAATAGCAAAAGGGAAATTAGTAAATGCACGTGGGGCCCACAGACTAGGCGAGGAACCCAAAAATGAGGCTTTAAAAGCCTGTCTCATTTTTCGCATAGCCATAACTCTTCCTCCTTCGATTTTCGTGTCATCGGCGACGGCAACGATGCAAACATTTCCCCTCCTAGGTGCACGAGAATGGGAAGCTCTCATTCTACTCGGCCTAACCAAGATAAGCTACCATCCTCTGTTTTCCCCTTTCCTCTGTTTTTAACGCCAAAAAATGACATGGAATGTTGTTTTTCCAGTGACTGTAGGAGTTATTGTTTTTGTAAAAATAAGTCAATGAAATGCGTCAGATGATGATATGAACCGTTCATCTTGTGCATGATGATACTGCGAACAAACCCATGAATTTTGAAGGTGATCGGACGACTAGGGACACTGGAAAACTAAGAAAATAGTAAGATGGGGATTTTTAAGAACATGGTAAAAATCATGTAAAAATAGCAAATAATGAGGGAATTTGTTGAAATGGAGTTTGAAAATGAAATGTACATGAAAAAATGAGCAAAATGGTGTAAAAATCGCAAGATTTGGGCACCTGGGGGTCACCGGCGACAGGATTCCACAGTCGTCTCTAGCAACGGCAAACTAGTCCAGTCACCATCCTTGGCAACGGCGAGTGGCAACAGTCGACGTCAAGTGGCAAGCGCGTTGGGCGGCGAGCGAACTTAAGACACGCAATAGGCACACAGTGTGACGTGCAACTAAACTAAAGCGTGACATGCGCGACGCCGGTCCGCCACATGCACGACACACAAACCACAACGTGGTGCACCACATGTGCGACACGCATGTAGCGCTCAAACGCACACACGCAGACAGTATGCACACTCATGCCGACGGCACACACCCAGCACGTGCGACGGCTCCTTTTTTCCTGATTTTGGGTTTTTTTAACCTCCCATTCAAAAAAAATGTGATTCTAAGAGGTATGGAGGTCCAAATCACGATTCGAAAGAGGTGTTGTGATCGTCTCGATGAGGCGGACCTAGATTTAAGAATAAAAATCTAGTTTGGAGCACCTTTTAAATAGTTAAACCACTAAATACTATTAGATGACTTAGATCAAGCCAATCAATGTATGATCAAGCCTTAGACCTTGGTTGTATACATCAAACATGAGATGATCTAGGAGATTAGAAGGGTATATCTTATTGAATTGCCAAGAAAAAATGATCTTGACGATCGATCTGAGCAATTACCTTACGATGTGCTGATCAAAGAGTGATTTGACCATCAGATTGACACGTGATCATACACGTGACTCACCAAATGAAATAGAAATTTTAGGGGTCATGATGAAAATGAGAGGTTTAACAATCAATGATGACGTATGGTGTGACAGGTACGTCAAGACGTACAACTTGATATAGTTTACGCATCTAATTGGAGTACCACATATCGAGGTAGGTGATTACATTCTTGATTTACATGGTTTCTTAAATCATGACATAGTATTTGAAACTTTGAGGCATAGGTTTTATGCCCTATCATGTTGCATGAGATCATTTTCAGCATGTATTACGATATGCTTGCTAGTTCCCTTATGTATGTCCTATGCATTGTTTTTGGTATATTTCTGTTACATTGACTTGACTATTGAGATTTTGACACGTGGGAGTCTCTATGCCTTGACGATCAAGACTATTGAGCTGGTGATGGAATGCATCCCCCCCCCCCCCCCCCCCGTGAGTGCCCCGTGTGGGTGAAAGGGTGAAAGTAGATGATATTAAGAGTTGACCCTACGTTACCATGAGTGTACTTGAGACACTTGTAGGGCTTGACCATGTATGATGCTTTGATGCTTTTGACATCCATTCATGTTGTTCTCTGGATATAGATTCGCATGGTTATGGCTTACCTATAGCTACATATTTTCTCGGATTTTACATGTCTTGACACCATGATTGATGATACCTTATTTATATTATGGATTTTGTATGCCCTTCATCGTGTAAATATGAGGTTTTGTGTATATATAATTATCTTACAAGATTTACCATGATCTTCATACCTTGAGCCATGTGATTTCCTCTCATTTTTATATTGAATGTAAATCACCTACACAAGCATAGCTTGCTGAGGCATTGCTTTGTTTGCAATGCCTCAGATACGGAAAGTGGCTACATGTTGATGTGCTGATAGAGCAAGTAAAAGTGATGGCAGCTTTCCAGTGAAGCATTGAGGATGTTCAGAGATGACAAGGTTTTTTCAAGACCTCACTTTGGGTTTTGAATATGGAATGTACTTTAATTAAAATTGTAAGGTTACTTAGATGTAAGAATATGAATTCATGTTAGATGTGATGACTATATGGAAAGTGGTTATAGGTTGACGTGCTAATAGAGCAAGTAAAATTGATGGCAACTTTCCACTGAAGCATTGAGGATGTTCAGAGATGACAAGGTTTTTTCAAGACCTCACTTTGGGTTTTGAATATGGACTGTACTTTAATTAAAATTGCAAGGTGACCTAGATGTAAGAATATGAATTCATGTTACATGTGATGATTGTATGGAGGGGCCCTAGGGGTTTTGGCATGATTATATTTTCTTATCCATTGTTGGAGTATATTTTATTGAAAATAGCATTTGGTTGTGGATGGGTGTGGAGACTAACTCTCCTATATGATATGTCTTATATATTGTTTACCAGGTGGTTTTGTATTGCAATGGTCCAAAATAAAGAGGAAACTCTGTTGGATTTTCGATAGAAATGGTATTTCATTTCACCGTTAAATCTATAATTTTGTGGTTATATGACTCCCTGGATTTTTGAAAGAAATGCTTCAGTTTAAGTTTTGTTTTGGTCATTTTAAAAATCAAAGTTTTAAAACCAAAATCCTGACTATTTTTATAAATTATTATTATATCATTGTTAAAAACCGGGGGCATCACAAAGGAGTAAGAGTAAATCTAAGTCTAGATACAAGAATCTGGAGTGCAACTATTGTAGCAAGAAGGGTCACATCAAAAAGCAGTGTTACAAGTGGAAAGCTGAGAACAAGACAGAGAATGTCAAGCAGGAGAGAAGAAATGATGATGGGAATGATTGTGTGGCCACTACCACTTCAGGCCTTATTGTGGTCCATGAAGAAAATGAGATCAACTTAGCCTCCAGTGAGATTGGATGAGTCATTGATAGCGATGCTTCTTTTCACGTTACCTCTAGGAGGGAGTTTTTCACCTCACACACTCTTGGTGACTTTGGAGTATTGAAGATAAATAACAACGAGTTGTCAAAGGTTATTGGTATTGGATCTGTCTATTTGGACACCTACAATAGGACAAGGTTAATTCTTAAGGAAGTTCGACATGTACCAGATATTTGGTTGAACATAACATTAACTGAAAAGCTTGATGATGATGGGTACTATAGTACCTTTTGCAATGGCCAACGGAAGCTCTCTAAGGGCGCACTTGTGGTTACTAGAGGGAAGAAATCATCTAGCTTGTATGTGATGCAAGCTTCAATTCCTATTAACTCTGTGAATACAGTTGATATTGCTGGTTCTTCAAAGTTGTGGCATAGGTGGCTCAGTCACATGAGTGAGAAAGGACTAAGTTGTCTAGTCAAGAAGAATTTTCTTTTAGGGCTCAAAGCTACAAAGTTGAGCAAGTGTGATCATTGTCTTGCCAGGAAGCAGCAATGGGTTTCCTTCAAAAGCCATCCTTCTTCCAGGAAGCCAAGCGTACTTAAATTGGTAAATTCATATGTATGCGGTCCTATGAAGGTACGAACACTTAGTGGTGCATTATATTTTGTCACCTTTATTAATGATTATTCTAAAAAACTCGGAGTCTATGTTTTGAAATCTAAGGATCAAGTGCTTGACAAGTTTAAAGAGTTTCAAGCTTCTATTGAGTGTCAAACAAGGAAGAAGCTAAAATGTATTCACATAGACAATGGTGGCAAGTATTGTGGACCATTTGATGCTTATTGTAAGTAGCAGGGGATCAGGCATCAAAGAACTCCTCTAAAGACTCCTCAGCTAAATGGTTTAGCAGAGAGGATGAACTGAACATTGATGGAGAGGGTTAGATGCTTGCTTTCTGAAGCTAAGTTGCCCAGTTTCTTTTGGGGTGAGGCACTATACACAGCATCTTATGTTGTTAACCTGTCTCCAATTGTTGCCTTGAATGTAGATATTCCTGATAGGCTATGGTATGGAAAAGACGTCTCTTATGATCACTTGTAGGTATTTGGGTGCAAGGCATTTGTACATATACCCAAAGATGAGAGGTCCAAGCTAGATGTCAAGACCAAACAATGTATTTTCATTGGCTAAGGGTAGGATGAGTTCGGCTATAAGCTATATGATCCTATTGCAAAGAAGCTGGTTAGAAGGTGTGATGTGGTCTTTATGGAAGACCAAACCATTGAACTCATTGCTAAAGCCAAAGGATTGGAAACTCAGAGTTCTGATACTCTAACCAATTTGGATCAAGTTCCTATTTCACATATGCCAAGTGTAGATGGTGCCAATGACCGTGGTGGTGCGATAGTTGATGTTAAAGATGATCAGGCCGAGGGTGAGCATGAAGCTATTAAAGACATGGACATTTCATCAGAGGCTAATGATGTTCAGCAGGAGGTTCCTATTGAGGAGCCAGCAGTTTTATTGAAACGAAGTTTGAGAGATCGTCAACCCTCCACTTGGTATTCACCAGATGAGTACGTGCTCCTCATTGACAGGTGAGAGCCTGAGAGCTACACAGAGGTAGTTGAAGGTGAAGAGAATGCAGAGTGGGTTGCAGTTGTGAAGGATGAGATGAAATCCTTGCAAGACAACCACACTTTTGAGTTGGTAAGATTGCTTAAGGGCAGACAAGTTTTGAAGAATCGGTGAATTTACAAGGTGAAGTATGAGGGTGACACTTCACATCCACGATACAAAGCTAGACTTGTGGTGAAAGGCTTTGGTCAAAGAAAATGTGTCAATTTTGAGAAGATATTTTCTCCTATGGTCAAAATGTCTTCAATACGAGTTATATTGGGTTTGGCCGCAAACATTGATCTAGAGGTTGAGCAAATGGATGTGAATATAGTGTTCCTCTATTGTGACTTAGAGGAGGAGATATATATGAAGCAGCCAAAAGGTTTTATTGCTAAAGTCAAGGAGAAGTATGTCTACAAGTTGACGAAGAGTTTGTATGGCTTGAAATAGGCTCCTAGATAGTGGTACATGAAGCTCAAGTAGTTCACGGCCCAACAGGGTTATAGAAAGACTATTCAGATCACTTTGTGTTTGTGCAAAGATTTTCAGAGGATGATTTTGTCATCTTGCTACTCTATGTTGACGATATACTTATTGTTAGAAGCAGCTCTTCAAGAATCAGTCAGCTAAAGAAGGAGTTGACACAAAGTCTTTGCTATGAAAGACTTGGAACTTGTGAAATAGATTCTTGGGATTTCTATAGTTCGCAATATGAGGAATAAGCGGTTATGGCTGTCTCAGGAGAAGTACATAAAAAAAAGGTACCTCAACGATTTCGCATGGATAAAGCTAAAGTGGTTAGTACGCCTTTTGCTACTCATGCGCTTCAAAGGATACCAAAAATGTTAAATACAGATTTAACCTTTAAAGAAAGGGCAATCTGGATCTTGTATAGGAAAGAGTAACAATTGAGGACCAAATCTACCCCTTCAGTCAAGGTATTATGGCAACATCATATGGTCGAGGAAGCTACCTGAGAATTAGAAGAGAAAATGAAAAAGTTGTTTCCTAGTCTGTTTGAGTAGTTGTAAATTTGAAATTTCGAGGACAAAATTTTTGTAAGGGGGTAGATTGTAAAACCCCTAACTTTCGTAAGGAGATTGAATAAATAATGAAATTGAAATTTTCAAGGAAAATTATACTGGAATATTAAGATTATTAAAAATGCACTTCTCATAAAAGTACTATCAAAGGATAAGACTTGTATAATTGAAAACATTCTCAATGAACCCTTCAGAATGACTATAAGCACGACAAATTTTGAATTCAAATGAAAAATCCTTATTTTTCTATATTCTTATGAACAAAAGGGTAAAATAGTAATTTAACTCATAACGGAGACCTAAGACATAAAAATTTGGAATGTACTCAGAAATACGAATCCAACACCACTAAGTATGCTCAATTCCGAGTTCATGAGAATAAACACTATTTTTTTCTATTTTTAAAATTAAAAGGGCAAAATGGTCTTTTCACACCTGTAGGCCCACATGGGACCCACAAAGGAATCCTATGGCCAAAAAATGTGTAATCACGAGTCAAACCACTACCACCTGCTAGGGGAGGAGGTGGTAGTGGGAATCCAATGAACATTGAATAATGAAAAGAATTGAACATGATAATTACATGTAATCATGGGAATTTCCAAAAATCCTTATAAATAGCTCATATAAATCCCAAAAAAAATTCTAATGTTCTTCACGAGGTCCTCTACCATGCCTTAAAATCACAACTCCAAAATCATCCCCAATCTTTCTCAAAATTTTCTTTTTTCTTCTTTCTCTCATTTTTCTTGAGAGAGTGTCCACAAACTCACCTGATAAGCATGTTTGTTATCGGGGCACGTCCAGGAACGTGTCGTCCCCGATGAACCAGGGTTTTTGCCTAGGAAACCCTATTTGAATTAGCCATCCATTTACAGCCAGTAACTTTCAATCTTAACTGTTAGATCTGTTCAAACTGAGGAGATTTATAAAAGCCCTACGAACTTTTGGTGATCCTCCTCTTGGATGGCCGAGAAAATCAAAACGAAATCCAAAATGGTATTGGGTACCATCTGTGATAGTAAATTCTTGTTATTTCGGCCAATCTGACTGGTAAACCTTAATTCGGAACCGTTGAAACTCTTTTATGGAGGGGTGATCTACAAAAGCCCCAAGGTTTCACTCCATCTCTTGCAACGACAAGGGAGAAATTTAACTATGCATATTTTTGGCATCTAGGGCTTCTTATATCTTCTCTGGCGCAATTTCTTCTTCTCCGGTGACCCTCTCATCACCGAATCGACACAGGTAGGTGCACCTTTCTTCCCCCTTTCAATTCTGGCATTTAGTTTGGGTTTTCTGACATCTAGGGGATCTCTCAGAGACGATGGATCCAACAATAGGGTTAAGATCCACCATCTTGGATGACTCAAATGAAATCTCAGAGCCATTAAATGGATTCCTGGGGCTCAAAAACCTCAGGAGATGAAATCTAGGCTGCTAATAGTCAAGGATGGAGGAGATCCAACCATGGGTGATCTGACGGTCCAAATCTAGACTGTCTCGCCTATAGCCGGTCACCTCCATCAACCAACTATAATAGGCGGTAACAGGCACGGGCCACTAGTCGGCCCCACACCCGTAAGACTAGATTTGATCTGGGCCATCTAAAGTTTGAACTACAATCTTATTTTTACAATTAAGAGCTCAATTCAGCTCTAATTTTAGATCTGAAAGCTTCTATAGGGTCCTTGTCTCTTATAGAAGTTACTGAACTTATTAGATATGTATTTCCAATTGTATTTACATGTGATAGTTAGTAAAATCCATACCAATGGTATTGGATCATGATCTAGATGACTTTAAAATGAAAATCTGAATTGATGAATGGGTTCAAAGGGTTCCAAAAATTTAAGGATCATGATCACAGTAAAATTTCTGGGTTTCTAGATCAATTAAATAAAAAAATAGTAAGATCCAATCTCATCCCTTAAAACAGGTTGAAATCTTAGAATCCAAATTTTGATCTCAATTTAACTCTAAATTGAGATTTGAAAGTTGATCAAGGATGATTGGATAGTGTGGATGTAGTTGGATGATGGTATGAAGTTAATATCATATGGATTGATGGACTTGATGATGATGATTTGGGATAGATTAAGATCTATGCCCTTAAATTGGATAAAAAGACCTAAGATCTTCTTGATCGGTTGAATCAAGAAGGATAAGATTATATGATGAGATGCATCAATGATTTAATAATGAAATCACATTAAAAATATGTATTAGATCTAAAGGAAAATAAAAAGATCAAGATCTAAATCCTAAAAGGGATAGAAATCAACTATGACCATTGGATCATGATGAATAATTATGGCATGTTAGATTTTCATTTGAAGTATTAAATGTTATTATAATTTTCACTTATTTCTTAGTAGATTGATTTATAGATTTATTTATTTATGCTTTATTACTTATGTTATGAAAATTACATTGAAAATATAATTAAATGAAAATAGAGTTGAAGAACAATTACATGTAATGCATGACATGGACTTAATGATAGTAAAGGCTATAGTTAGTAGGATAATATAAGGAATATAAATTCCTTGTCCCAAAATAGGAGAATAATGAAACTCTATGAATGACATTTTAAATGTTCATGGATTTAATTAAAATCAATTAAAAAGATTACTTTAGGTTAAAATGCTTATAAGAACCTTATGAAAGGTTGAGTTAAGGTCACCCTAGTAGATGATGAACATGGTGGTTAAGGGGGTTCTCTAATAGAGTCTCGCTCTTCCTCCACCTTCCGTTGACGTTTATGAGGTATAAACACCTCCTTACATGAGGATTGAAGTAACAACTTTGTGTTTAACCATTCAACTAGTAAACCTTAACCAATTTGACATAAGAGGAGATGTCTAGACTTTGGAGGAAAAAAGCTGTCCTCAACCAATAAAACATTAACTGGTTGAGTAATAATAATAAGAGCATAAAAGGTTAGTAAATCATCTAATCGTAATAAAAATTATAAGCAAGATAAGGATAATGAGACAAGATCCAGAGGATCTTGAATGATAAAAAACAATAAGAATACTATTGTCAAATTATGTATGTATGTATGTATGTATGTATGTATGTATGTATGTATGTATGTATGTATGTATGTATGTATGTATGTATGTATGTATGTATATAAAAATATAGATAGAGAACCCAAACCCTTAATCAAATATGCTTCAAGGAAAATTAGGGCATCCCTTATAGGAATACATGAAGAAAGAATACTTGTATAGAGGAATAACTTGATACGTATGGTTTGACAGATGTATGAATCAAGACCATGATGGGCAATGTGGAGTGAATACCACTTGAGATGTATGAATCAAGACCATGATACTACTTTGAGGTAGGTGGATGTACAAGAATGTATTAAGGATTCATGTGCATATATACATGATCTTCTGGCTAGAATTATAGACCTTCATGATATGAGTATATTTCGTATCTTAGCATGATAATGATCCAACCACATAATTCAACTAAGTGAACCAAACCCATGATCTAATTCAACTGATCCAATCTAATGATCTAATCAAATAAGGTGAAAGTAATGAGATGTGTAGACTAAGGAAACTCTAAGAATAGGGCATAGAAAATATTCTAGCCTTAGTTAAACAGACACATCATCTGATTTTGTTTTACATAGTACTAGGACTGGAAATGCAATGCTAAGGAAGTTATGAGGGTTTGGCAACCAACTTCTTGAAATTTATATGGCTAAATGTCAGGTGGGGCAATCATGGGAAGGTCGCCCCTTTGACGGCCACAGTCCCCCATGCAGACATAGATTTGTTATTTCTATAGTTGGTATCAGTGGATTATCATGCAATTATTTGAGCGTGCTGTACAGATTTAGACTGCGGCATAGTAGTCCTGAAGTATTTTGCATTATGATGCACATATGATAGGCATAGTATAATGCCATGGAATGATGAGATGCCACTATATGAGTTCCTGAAAAGAAAATCCTCATATGAGAATTGGCTGAATGTTGATCTCCTAAGTGGGAGCCAGGGAAAGGAACAAGTTTTGTGCAATTTTCACTATTTTAACATATTTATCCTATACTACCTAAATAACGTACACGCTCTATGTTGAGATAACTCATGAGCAGATAACCATGATGGAATAATGACTGAGGCATGTATTCTTATATTAGTGAAGTAATATATTTTTGCATCCCTTACCAAGCATAACTTGTTGAGATATTGTAAATTTTAAATGTTTACAATATCTCAAATACAAAGAATGAGACTTAAGGAAGTAAAGCTTGAAGACTCAGGAGCTGCAAGACTGATCAAAGTATTTCCCTTAAAGATTGTATGATTTGGTTATGTACTTTGTAATTTTGGATTGTATTTGGATAATGGATTGTAATTGTAATACAAGGGCTGTGTAAGAGTGAACTATTGGATGATTCCTGGTATTAAATAAAAATTTATTTTATACAAAATGTCTATATGTATTATGTAACTTGAGGTGAGACTTGGGTTTTGTTACAAATGAATTTAAAAGAAAAGATTTTTTGCTGTATTGTTTGCGATTTTTTTTTACCATTAAGGGCCTACCTTTGAAAAATGTATTACAAAATGTGTTACAAAAACTCGGGTCATCACATGTTGGTCAAGTCCCATTTTTCAGCTGCCACCGACGCCGACGTCAACTGTGGCAAGCATCGCCGTTGGCCATCGGCTAAGACTTTTGTGAACAATATGTTAAAAAATAAACTCTAAAAAACCTATAAATAGGGAGGAGCTGAAGTTTGATTAACAACACCCCATTCCCTGTCTTCTCTTCTTATAAATACTCCACATAATTCTTCCCGTGTATCTTTTCATTTTATAGTGAAATTACTTTGCATCTCCGTGGGCGTAGGCATTTTTGGCCGAACCACGTTAAACCGGCATTCTTGTGTGTGAGTTTGCATGGGTGCATTATCCTAGGCAGGGCTAAAGACCCCAATATGGATCACTAAATTACCTTCTCTTAGCTCTTAAGCACATTTAGTTGAATCTGTTATGCACACACATGCGACATATTTTGATGTACCTTTGTTGTGTCCATTAGGGGAGAGAAAGAGATCCTCAAGGTTTAAACATTATGATATTTAAATATAGTGCACTAAAAAATTACAAATCCTTGAGGTTGCAACCCTTCGATTTCCATTCTCTTTGGTTTGAACAAAATCAATCGGTGTGCTTTTGAAATATGATTTGCGTTATTTTGGGCTAACCTAAATCTTAAAATTTGACTTTTGGACATTGAAATATAATGTTGTAATTTCCTTGTTTACAATTCACCTATAATCTCACAGCCGGTCTCGAGCCTAGATAAAGATGACAGTTGCATTAGGTTGTAAGTCAGTGTAAAAACTTTTGACAAATCCCTAACATGACACAGATCTAAAGACTAAGGCATTTCCTCAAGTTACGTCGTTTTCTTAAGCAATGTATGGTATTAGAGCTTGGATACAGTAGGAAATGAGCAAAGGCTGTTAGGGGCTTTCCCCCTATAAGCAACACTCTATATCGGATCTCAAATGCAATAGAAAATGAGCAAGGTTTGCTAAAGTGTTCCTACATAAGCAAAGAGTTGCATTAGATCCCGGATGAAATAAAAAGTCAGCAGGGGTCCTTGCACCATTCTAGATATGCACATGTAAAAAGACTAGCATAGGAAAATAAGATTTGTATCATCACATGAAATATGGGCATATGAAAAAGTAAGAGTATATAGTAGATATGATAACATATAGGAAAATTAACAAAGCCTATGTCAAAGAAATCAAGTGAAAGTGCCCTCAAACTAGAGAACTTGATGAGTATGAGCACTACTACGTAGAAAAGAACAATAATATAAATAGCGTAGCGATAGTGGTAGATAAAGGATAAAATTACAAACATTAGAAAATCAGAGAGAATTCTACTAATAAAATTTATTTTATGAGAGAAGATTATAAATGTTATAAGTGCATACGCCCCACAATTGGGGTTCGAAGATAGAATCAAGAGATAAGTCTATGAAGATATGGAGGAACTAATACAAAAAAATTTCAAGATAGAGTGGATATTTATATGAGTAGACTTAAATGGTTATGTATGTAAAAAAGAAAATGAAGGATATGATAGGGTACATAAAGGGTGAAATATTGAAGAAAAAAATGAGATGGGAGAAGCAATCCTCTATTTTACTTTGGCATATAGCTTAACTCTAGCAAATATACTTTACAAAAACGGATGAACATTTACTAACCTGTAAAAGTGAACTATATAAAAGTCAAATAAACTTTTTTCTACTTAGGAATATTAAAAGATCAATATGTAAGGATTGCAAAGTGATGTATAGTGAGAGTTTAACTACACAACATATATAGGTTAATGGTTATTGTTATTCATATTTAGAGATAGAAGGAAAAAAATGAACTTAACAGACATTCAAAAACTAAGTGGAGAAACTTACAAGGAGAGCAGATAACATCATTTACAATCAAGTTATACTAGAAGGAAAGTGAAACAATGAAACATAAGTAAACACTAGGTTGGCTGATATGGCTGAGTCCATTAAGAAAGTGGTAAAAAGATATTCTAAGAGTAGATAAAGGTTAAAGGCAATTATTAAAGGAAATTTGGAGGTGACGTAAAAAGTGCAAAAAGTTATTAAAGAAAAATGGGTGTATTTTAAAGCATGGTAGATGACTTAAAATAACAAAAAAATTGAGCAATATAAGAATGTTAAAAAGGTTGCTAAAAAATAGTGAGTGAGGTTAAATTTAAGGTATATAATGATCTTTATAATAGATTAGGGTGAAGAAAAAGTAAGAAAGATCTGTTCAAACTTGTAAAAATAAGAGAACAAAAGAGTAAGGACCTAAACCATGTTAAATACATTAAAATTAATGATCATAGGATACTACTCAAAGATGAAGAGATGAATCAAAAGGTGGGAAAGTGTAACATTTGCTATTTTTAAATTCTAGAATAATTAATTTTATGAATTTTGAAAATTTGAGAATTTGAAAATTTTAGAGATGGAATCTCGAGTTAAGACCTCAATATTTGAGATGTTCTTGAAAAATGGAGTCCATCACCACTAAAAATGCTAAAATCAGAGATTGGAGTAAAAACGGCAAATTATTTTAATTTTTATATTTAAATGAAATTAATTAGAGGGGCAGAACTGTCAATTCACAAGTGGGGCCCACATAGTCATCATGGTCGTCCATGGCAGGACAGGCATCCACAACACATTTAAGAGGGGGGTGCCTTAAATGCACCTACCCCTCTCGTTTTCCTGTAACATTGGTTGTATGAGCCATCGGCGATAGCCATCTCCGGTGACAACCATCACTGGCAACTACACAGCCTCATGCGACGAAGCTCTCCCCCTTCGCCTATCCGAACCAAGGTAGGATCATCCCCTCTATTCCCCTCTCCTTCCTGAAGATTATTTACCTTATTTGGTCGAAAAACGGCTTCGACTTGCCATTTTTCAATAAGTTTTAGGCATTACTGATATCATTGAAATAAGTAAATGAAACAGTGTTAGATGATGATCTGAACCGTTCATCTTGTACATGATGATGCAAAGAACAAACCCATGATTTTTCATGGTAATCAAAAGGCTGGGGAAGATGAAAAACCAAGAAAATAGTAAGATGAGGGTTTTTAGGAGTGTGGTAAAAATCATATAAAAATGGTAGATAATGAAGGAATTTGTTTAAATGGAGTTTGAAAATAAAATGTACGTGAAAAACTGAACAAAATAGTGTAAAAATCATAAATAAAAAAATGGAGCACCTAGGGTCGCCGACGACCGGATTCCGGCGGTCGTCTCCAACGATGGCGAACCAGTCTGGTCATCGTCCTTGGCAATGGTGACCGACAACAAATCAGCAAGCGAAGTCGGTCGGCGAGCACATGCACGACACCTGCGTGCCATGCGTCAACACATGGCATGACCAGGCGTGACGAGCAATGCGATAGGCACAACACGCACATGGACGACACATGTGTAGCACACGTGCTGTGGGCCCTTTTTCTTGATTTTGAGTTCTTCTTACAGTCCATTAAAAAGAAAAGGTGATTCTAAGAGCTATAGAGGTCCAAATCACGATCCAAAAGAGGCGTTGTGATTGTTTCAATGAAGTGAACCTAGATTTAAGATAAAAGCCTAGTTTGGAGCAACTTTTAAATAGTTAAACTACAAAATACTATTAGATAACTTAGATCAAGCCTATCAATGTATGTTCAGGCCTTAGACCTGGGTTGTATACATCAAACAAGAAATGATCTAGGGGTGGGAAGGCCATATCTCACTGGATTGCCAAGAAAAATGATCTTGACTATCGAACTAAACAGGTGTCTTAGGAGGTGCTTATCAGAGAGTGATCTGATTGTTAGATCGACACACGGTCATAAAGACACATGTGAATCACTAAACGAAATAGAAATTTAATGGATCGTGATGAAAATGGGTAGGATTAACAATCAATGATGACATATAATGATAGTTGTTAGAAAGACCAACATCTAGCTCAGGATTTCCCTAATGAAGGGTTAAAAAGGTGATCTGAGCCGCTAAGCTAGGATTAACCATCAGATCAGGAAAGTTATCACTTGGGGATGTCTATTTGAGATGTGTGAACACCACGTGACCCATAGCTTATAATGTGACAGGTACGTCAGGGCGCATGACGTGACGTTATCTACACGCCTGATTAGAGTATCGCAATTATTGAGGTAGGTGATTACATTTGGGATTTCACTCTTAATTTCATCAATTGTGACTTATCTAAAATTCTTGAGGCATATGTCTTATGTACTACCTTGTTTTATTGTATGTGTTTAATACTCCATATTTGTTATTGTGATATTTGATTACATAATTACCCATGATTTTGATATGTGATGGATTACACTCTATCCTGGACCTAGATTGAGACCATCGAGTGAAGCGAGGTAAGCCGGGTCTTATACCGATTTGAGGGCGGGCCAATAGTTTGAGCTGACAGGCTTTCGTTGGGAAATAAACTAATGTGGGCTGCACATGAGGGACCCAAGGTCAGATTGTATTGGGTGAAGTAGGATAAGTCGGGTCTTGTACCGATTTGAGAGTGGGAAAGTAGTTTGGGTTGACAGACTTCTGTCAGGAAATAGACTAATGTAGGCTCCATGTGAGGGACCCAGGGTTAGAATGAGTACTCATTACCATTGTTGTGAGTGCAGTTGAGGCACTCATACTACTTAATTGTGTATAGCTTCCCATGATCACGACATATGATATTCAGATTGATACGATTTTGCTTAGCACATGATTTCTCGAATTATTCATTAGGGATATTGGGGTTCACATGCCTTGTATAGTTTGTCTGATGAGATTTTTCTATGATTATGATACTTAGTGCCTTTCGATTCTATTTATATTTATTATTAAATGTGATTCACCTACACAAGCATAGCTTGCTGAGGCATTGCTTTGTTTTGCAATGCCTCAGAGTTGGAGCGCGACAGACAGAGAGGGAAGCGGGTGGACTAGCGTGGATCTGGATGAGGACCTAAGGACCATATACTTTTCATGTTCAGAGACACATTAGTGTACGTCTTTGACCTTTATTGGACTTTTGAAACTCTACCTAGATGTTTGTATATTTTCATATATTAGACCCATACCACTGTATAGTGTGCATGTAGTTACACATGGATAATGTGGTCATTTTGGATGGACCTTAGAGCTTTGGGATTTTTATTATCATTGTCTCTTCATAGCTTGCATAATTTCTCGTGGTTTTGCATTTGAGCATACTCAGAGTGTCTGAAAGTGATTTTGCTCAGCATTGTAGTTTTTGAGAAGACAACTGGCTTCCGGTCATCTCCGATGACCCTACAGGTGTCTAAATCACTTGGTTTTTTAGCCATTTTGTTCGAAATTTTGTCTAGTTTCCACTTCTACCATCCTTTTGCATTGATTTTTCCAAAAACTATGTTTTTTATGCTATTTTTTTCATGTTCCAAAAACTTCCCTAGGTACTGTTTTTCACATTTTTCAACGTCTTCTACCATCGGATTTTCCTAAAACTTAAAGGGCATGTTTGTGGTTTTCTTATGCACTAGATGAATGGTTGGATCTCCATTTTAACTTTGTTTTACCCACCTATTCTCACTCCAACAGTAAGGTACACAGATCCCTGAGAAAACGACAAACTCTTGTTATTTATTTTTTTCGATTTCAATTCATGCCACATACACATATATGCTATACCTGACAGGGAAAAGAGGGTTGGGACTTACCTTAACTGGCTGGGCGGTCGTTGACACTGCCGAAAATCCACTTACTGGAAGGACGTGATTTGCAGAGGCTAGGGTTCTAGAGAAGAGACGCGGCGAAGAAGATAATGCGAGGAGGAGGCTGAGAGAGATAGATCTTACTAGGGATGAGGAGGGAAGCTTTTCCCTTATACACTCTCTCCGATGATTTCTCTGACTAATTTGCTGGATCTGATAAAGGAGTGTAGAAGAAGGGGCTGCCATTATCAATTCAGGCCCCTGTGTTTTTTGCTTTGCCAATTTACCAAAATGCCCTTATAACTTCAATGGCTCATAACTTCTTTGTTTGAGCTCCATTTTTCGCGTTCTTTATGGCATTGGAATCCTATCGACGTGTACTTTCTGATTTTTAAGTTTTCAGTACCAAATTTCATATATAAAAATTTAATTTATTAATTAAATAAATTCTTAATTTATACCTAAAATTGAGGATATTACATCCTTCCCTCCTTATAAAAATTTCATCCTCGAAATTTAGCTACATACCTCTATGTAAATAACTCTGGATGGATCCTTCGCATCTCCTCTTCTGTTTCTCAGGTAGCCTCCTGTAATGAATGATGCTGCCAAAGGACTTTGATTAATGTAATTGTCTTATTCCTTAACTCCTTGACTTTCGTATCCAGTATGCGCACTGGTCTCTCCTCCAACATCATATCAGGCTGTAACTCTCCTAGGATTTGCTCCAACATGTGTGAGAGATCTGGCACATATTTTCTCAGCATGGACACATAGAAGACGTCATGTACATTTGCCAATTGTGGTGGTAAGGCTAGCTGGTATGCCACTGACGAAAGGTCCAATATACCTGGGGCTAAGCTTCTCTTTATTTCCAAACCTCAACACTCCTTTCATAGGAGAAACTTTCAAGAATACATGCTCACCTTCAAAGAACTCCAAGTCTTTTCGCCTCTTATCTGCATAACTTTTCTGTCTACTGTGAGCTATCAATAATCTCTTTCGAATGAGTCGAACTTTCTCTGCACACTCTTCCACTAACTCAAACTTCACCACGCGTCTTTCTCCTACATCACTCCAACATAAGGGTGACTGAGAAGGTCTGCCATAAAGTGCCTCGTATGGAGCCATGCCAATACTAGCATGATGAATATTATTATAGGCAAATTCCACCAATGGTAAATGATCTTCCCAGCTACCCTTCCAATCCATAACACAAGCTCGCAGCATATCCTCAATAGTCTAGATGGTCCTCTCGCTCTATCTGTCTGTCTGAGGATGGAATGCTGTGCTAAATTTCAGTCTCGATCCTAACGCCTCTTGCACGCTCTTCCAGTATTTTGACGTAAACTGAGTATCTCGATCTAATATAATTGTCAAGGGAACTCCATGTAGACTTATGATCTCCTTAACATATAATTTCGCTAAAATATCCACGGTCTAATTCTGTCTGATAGGAAGGAAATGAGCAGACTTGGTCAACCTGTCCACAACAACCCATATCATGTCGTGGCCGCTGACAGTTCTCAGAACACCCACAATAAAGTCCATGGTAATATGATCCCACTTCCATTCAGGAAGGTCCAGTGCTTGGAGTAGTCTTGATGGACGCTGATGCTCAGCCTTGACCTGCTGACATGTCAAACATCGTGCAATGCACTCTCCAACATCCTTCTTCATACCATTCCACCAGAAATGCCTCTTGAGATCTTGATACATCTTCGTACCTCCAGGATGAATTGTATACGGGGACTGATGTGCTTCTTGAAGTAACTCATGCCTCAATTCATCATTTGCCAGTACTACCAACCTCTCCTTAAATCTGACTCCTCCATCTAGTCCCCTCGAAAAATCTGCCTTATTTGTCAAATCTTGTGTCTCTTTATCTTTGTCCTGTGCCTCTAAGATCCTGTCAAAGAACTTAGACCGAGTCGACAAATTGGCAATCATTACTCTAGACTTCCTACTTAGGGCATCTGCAACGACGTTAGCCTTCCCAGGATGGTACTGTATGGTGAAGTCGAAGTCCTTGAGATACTCCATCCATCTATGCTGCCTCATGTTCAAATCACTCTGAGTAAAGAAGTACTTGAGGCTCTTATGATCAGTGAATACCTCAAATTTCTCACCATAAAGATAATGTCTCCAAGACTTCAACGCAAATACCACCGCTGCTAACTCCAAATCATGTGTTGGGTAATTTACCTCATGTGTCTTCAACTATCTTGATGCATAGGCAATTACCTTCCCATGTTGCATCAACACTGCTCCTAATCCCTTGCCAGAGGCATCGCAATAAACAACATAACTGCCTGCACCTGATGGTAAAGTCAATACCAAAGCAGTAGTAAGTCTCCTCTTGAGCTCTTGGAAGCTCTCCTTGCAAGCCTCGGTCCATAAAAATTGAGTGTCTTTCCTGGTCAGGGTGGTCAATGGTAACGCAATCTTAGAGAATCCCTCTATGAAACGACTATAATATCCTACCAACCCGAGAAAACTGCATATCTCAGTCACTATCTTAGGCCTTTCCCAATGTAGTACTACCTCAATTTTTCCTAGATCCATGACCACTCCATCTTCAAATATGATGTGGCCTAAGAACTGCACCTGATCTAACCAAAAATCATACTTATTAAACTTAGCATACAACTGATGTCAATGAAGTGTGTCCAATACCGTGTGAAGATGCTCTCTATGTGCCTCATGACTAGGCGAATAAATCAAGATGTCATCAATGAATACCATCACGAACTTATCAAAATAAGCTCGAAAAACACGGTTCATTAGATCCATGAACACTGCAGCTGCGTTCGTCAATCCAAACGGCATCATTAAGAACTCATAATGGCCATAGCAACTCCTAAAAGCAGTCTTAGAGATATCCTCCTCTCTTACCCTCAGCTAATGATATCCTGACCTCAGGTCTATCTTGGAGAACACTCGTGCCAATTGGAGCTGATCAAATAAATCATCTATGCGTGGCAAAGGGTATCAGTTCTTTATAGTAACACTGTTCAACAACTGATAGTTAATGCATAGTCTTAGTGATTCGTCCTTTTTCTTCACGAAAAGGACTAGTGCTCCCCATGGTGATCCACTTGGCCTGATGAAACCCTTATCTAATAACTCTTGCAACTACACTTTAAGCTCTCTCAACTCTACTAGAGCCATTCTGTATGGTGCCTTAGAGATAGGCGATGTACCTGGCACCAAGTCAATGGTAAAGTCAACCTCCCTGCTTGGCGGCAATCCTAGTAATTCCTTAGGAAAGACATCAGCAAATTCACGAACAACCTCAATATCATCAAGCTGTGGTTGCTGCTTGTCCTCAATAGTCACATACGCGAGGAACGCGCTATACCCTCGTTCATAAAATCGTGCCGCCTTCATAGCAGAAATGATGCATGTACCTAACTAATCTTTCCTACCTTGGAACACTATTTTTGGTTGCCCAGGTATAAGAAAAGTGACTCGCTTCTTTTGGCAGTCTACTGTAGCCCAATAGTTGGCTAACCAATCCATTCCAAGAATAATATCATAGTCTACTATGTCTAGTAAGATGAAGTCAATGTCCATACTCACGTCTGATATCTCTACGGACATCTCTCGAAGATATTCGGTAGTCTCTACTGTCTCTCCCATAGGTGTCATAATATCTAATCCAAATGCTAATTTGTGCACACATACATCAAGGCAAGATGCAAAAATGCATGATATAAAAGAATGTGTACACCCTGTGTCAAGAAGAGCCCTCGCATGTCGATCTGAGACTAGAAGAGTACCTTCAATGACCTGGTGTGATGCTTGTGCCTGTCCTGATGTGATGGAAAATACTCGTCCCTGGCTACGTGGCGCAGTAGCTGCCTCTGCACCCATCTCGGTCTGCCCCTTAGGATAGTCTTTAATGAAATGGCCTACCTCTCCATAATTGAAGCACCTGTATGGCTGTCTTTGGAAAGGTGCATGGTGCTGTCGCTGTAGTTGGGGCTACCTCTGATGCTATGGCCTGTCGGATCTATTGCACCCTTGCCCAGGATGCCAACCCTGGCACCTATCACATCTCTTCTACTCTATATCTCTCTTAAACTTGGCCTGCAGTTGGTGACCTGATGCACCATGTGTCTGCATAGCACCAAACGGTCTCTTGCCCTTAGTGGGCTAAAACACACCCCCTCTAGTCCTGAGAAAGTTCTTCTCATGCATGGAAGCTATGTCAGCTGCATCTCGCACAGATGTGGGTTGTGAGGTAATCACCCGATCTCTCAGCCAAGGTGTCAACTCATCCACAAATCTGTTTGTTGCCTCCTTGTCTGAGGCAAGTGCGTGAGGTACAAATCTCCTTAGTCGTGTAAATTGATTCAAATACTGCTGAACCGTCATGTCTCTCTACTCCAAGGTGGCAAACTCTTTCTTCAATGACTGTAATGCATGGGGTGAAAAGTACTGAGTGTCGAAAGCCTGTTTAAAGGCTGCCCATGTCATTGTCTCAATAGGATCTAGTCGGGTAAGTGTAAAGGTTTGCCACCAAAAGCCTGCCTCACCCTTCAGTAGGTAGGCAGCTACTCTAACTTGATTCTCCAGTGCAATCTTCATAGTGTCAAATGTCCTTTTAGCCTCAAATAGCCATCGCTCGGCCTCCTCAGTGTCACCATCGCCATAAAAGGGTTGCACCATCTTTTGAAATCTCTCTAATAGCTTATCTGTCTTCTTGGGGTCACTAGTAGCATTGCCCTCATTGGCCTTAAGTGCTGGTGGTTCCTGCACTGGTTAGGAGGAATGAACTGACGAGACCATAGATGCCACTTGAGGCGGTGGAATAAGATTAGGGTTCGCAGCGTGAATAGCAGTCCTAACCTATTGCTATATAAGTGGTACTAGCCCGGACATTACTCGATTCAATAACTCGACATCTCGATCCCCTTGATCAGAGGACTCAACAGGTGGGGCAACTGGTGTAGCAGGGGTAGTCCTTGTCCTTCTTTGAGGAACCATCTGTCAAAAGTTTAAATATCACTAAGTGTAAGTTCCTCTCTCTACTACAATTTATGGACTGTTACTCACATATAAATGGACACTTGCAAAGATTATAATGGACTAGACTGGGCTCTAATACCAACTTGTAACACCCCAGGATTTTATGACTTTTTATAATAATAATAATAGCATTTGGGATCCCATGAGAAAAAGTTTTATTAATTTGTTTACTAAAACATTTCTTAAAACCTCCAGGTGTTATTTTTCCTTTCCCAACATCACAATTTTTAACTTAAAACATAATTAAAATTTTATGATAATAGAGTTAAAACAATACCCATATCAATAAACGTCAAAATGCATCGGCGCCTTTATTTTCAATTAAATAAATATTCAAAACACAATATTAATGTGGCCCAGGGTCTATCCATCATAACATCCCATTAAATGTCCATCATATGTATAACTATCTTAATCAAATCCATAAAATAAAAGCATACAGTCCATGTAAAAAGTCAAATTCTAGTCCTGTTTATTAACTCACATCAATATCTATAACCCAAAGTAAGGAAATCTCCCACAGCTATCACGGTTTCTCAACGGTCTTGCCTTTCCTAATGTCGCGCTCGAGATCTAAGGCATTGCAAAACAAAGCAATGCCTCAGCAAGCTATTGCTTGTGCAGGTGCATAGACAATTAATGAAATAAATGAAATAACAATAATGACAAAATGCAAGAAATAAAATCATTATAACTCATGCCAACATAGTATCAATTTCTCAAGTATGCTAAACCATGCATTCCACGAATTTAAAACATGATATGATCTATGTAATTGAGCATACAATAATAATAATAATAATAAGGGCACCCTAAGGTAATGGGTCCCAAAAGCGTCATATACACTAGCATCTCCGATCATGAGTACTCATATCCAACCTTTGAGTGTCGTCACACCCAGGTATACCATCCCATCACCATGCTCATCATGCAAACACACATAATAAGAGTATGGATCATCATGCTGCAATAGCAACCCTCCATGGGTCTCACCCACCGCTGCTCACCGTCGACACCATAACAGGAGACTTAGCGTCCATCCTCATGGAAAGGCCTGGACCAGTAGTGTGGACTATCCATGTTACCAAACCCCTACCAAATGTCATCTACGGGCAGGGGTCTATCATATCACAATTTCATCACATCACAAATCTCGGAGGGTGGGTGGCCAGCCCTCTCCCTATTAGAATGATGCCATCGAGTGAGAGCACCCATCATAAAACATAAAACATTAAAATCATATATATGCCAAAACTCAAGAGTACTTGTATCTCGCAATCCCCAAGGCACGCCCCTCATCCCGGGGTTAGCCTATAAAAGGACCAGTCACCAAGTCTCCACTTTTCATTCTCATGCAATTCTATCAATTTCAATTATGTAGTAAAGAAAAGAAATTTCTAATTATGCATAATATATAATATCATTCTCATGAAATCATTTGTAATAAATCCACTTAATACATGCTTGAAAATCAAGTATTGATCATCGTATTAAATTCTAAATCTCGCAAAAATCACGATTACTATTAAGTGAAATTTAAATTCACAATCAATTATAATGATATGATCATGCAGAGTTTGAAAATAAAACATTAATTGTCGTCACCTACCTCGATGTGAGATCACTCAGTTCGCTTGTAAAATCCCTTTAACTTTATATGTTCGGATGCACCTATACATGTCACAGCACTATTTTAAAAATTTTCTAAAGTAAAAATGGTTATTTATAAGTTTTTAGGTTAAATCTGGCCCACGTCATCAATACGGTCACAACGCCTCTTTCGGATTGTGATTTGGACTCCTATAGCTCTCAAAAATCAAGTTTAAAGTGGAATTATGTCTCTTTTAGGGCTGACCGACCACCATATGCTCTTTTGCACCGGCGGTGCAGTTTACACCGGTTTATACTAGTACCCATTTTACACTGAGTTACACAAGCGACCCTTGTTTACACCGGGTTACACCGGCGCCCAATTTACATCGGGTTACACCGGCAACGCAGAAACCGGCACTAGAGAAGACGACCAGTTTTCGGTCATCTCTGGTGACCCTGCAGGTGTCCAAATCACTTGGTTTTTGAGCCATTTTATTCGAAATTTTATCTAGTTTCCATTTCTACCATCCTTTTGCATTGATTTTTCCAAAAACTTCCCTAGGTACTATTTTTACATTTTGTGGCGTCTTCCACCGTCAAATTTTCCTAAAATTAAAGGATTTGTTTGTGGTTCCCTTATGCACTAGATGAATGGTTGGATCTCCATTTTAACTTTGTTTTACCCACCTATTCTCACTCCAACAGTAAGGTACATAGATCCCCAAGAAAATGACGAACACTTGTCATTTTTTTTTTTTTTATTTCAATTCACGCCACACACACATATATGTTATACCTGACAGGGAAAAGAGGGTTGGGACTTACCTTAACTGGATGGACGGTCGTTGACACTGTTGGAACTCCACTTACTGGAAGAACACGATTTGTAGAGGCTAGGGTTCTAGAGAAGAGACGCGGCGGAGAAGATGATGAGAGGAGGAGGCTGAGAGAGATAGATCTTGCTAGGGATGAGGAAGGGAAGCTTTTCCCTTATACACTCCTCTCCGACGATTTCTCCGACGAATTTGCCAAATCTAATAAAGGCGTGTAGAAGAAGGGGGTGCCATTATCAATTTAGGCCCATGTGTTTTCGGCTCTCCCAATTTACCAAAATGCCCTTATAACTTCAATGGCTCATAACTTCTTCATTTGAGATCTGTTTTTTGCGTTCTTTATGGTGTTGGAATCCTATCGACGTGTACTTTCTAATTTTTAAGTTTTCAGGACCAAATTCCATTTATAAATTTTTAATTTATTTTATTTAATAAATTCTTAATTTATATCTAAAATTGAGGATATTACAGTTAGCCTCCCAAAGAACTAGCCACCAAGCCTCTACCATCAATTTTATGAAAACCCATTAATCTCAGTGATGCAATAAAGAAAGATAATTACTAATCATATATAAGACACACAGTATCAATCTCATAAAAAAATCGATCATGAAAACCTATTCAATATACTATCGAAATCTAATATCGATAATAGTATAAAATGTTGAATTTCACAAAATCTCATAATAAATAAACAAATGACAATCAATCACAATCAACCATAAATGCTATGATAATGCAAATTTTTAGAAATTAAAACATAACATTAAATATCGTCACCTACCTTAAAGAGAGGTAACCCAAATCAAGCATGTAATCCTCTTATCTTGCACGCTCTAATGTACTTGTCCATATCACAAAACAATTTTGTGTTATTTATTTTATCTCAATTGAATCTATGGCGATCCAACTATTAGATCGTTCTCTAAGATCTCTATTTATGATTTGGTCCTTAACCCCAATATTCATTGTTATTAATCAGTTTTATTTCATGTTCATCTGCTCATTTTTGGGTGTATTTAAAGTTTACCCCTTGATTTGACGGTTAGATCATCCTTAGATTAACAATTTTCTAAGATCTAAGTTAGATCAATGGTCTAAATCAATTACTAAAGTAATTACACCTAATCTGATTTTTAGGACCCTCAGTTAGAGTCATTTATTATCTAGTTGTTCAAGTCCTAGGGCCTAATCACCCTTTGATCAGTCGTATCTAAGTAATTTGGTACTATTTTATGAATTTGATCTGACTAAATGTGATTAGATCAAGATTCTAATGCTAAAATCATGTCTGCATCATCAACACAATTCTAACAGACCTTTCGGATCGAAGATTGGGCTTCTGTAGCCTCCAAAATCTAAGAAAAACCATTCCAGATCAAAATCAGATAAAAAACCAAGTTTACACTAGTTTGCACCAGCTGAAAGGGGTTTACACTGACCATCCGGGATAGCGTGAGTGAGCATCCAGCATAAGCGTGCACACGATGAAGCACCATCTGCTCCAATGTGTCTCAGTCGACGTCCTAGGCGCATTGTCCATCAGAGACGATGAGCTCTGGCCGTCTGATTTCTTTTGGCTTGATCGGGGCCCCAGATGCTATGATTTTTTAATTGTTTTTGCTGTTTCAAAGGTTTTTGGGCCCAAAGATCACAATGAATGGCTCAAATCTCTCGTTGTAATAACTCCAATTTTATAACATTAAAATCCCAAGTTAGCAATAAAAAGTTCAGTTCTTGAAGATAAGGGCATTTTGGTCATTTCACTATTCACCTTGACTGAACCCATAAATTTGGTCCTAAAAATGGTACCATTAGGTGCATCTTGGAAAAAGGAATCGAACAAGACCAAAATCACCCAAAACGGAGTTAAAATGAGCAAGTTATGACCCTTTGAAGTTCAGGGGCAAAATTATAATTTTTACAAAAACGGATTTAGTAGCAAAACACAGGGGCCCGTTTTGATATGAGCACCCTTCATCTTCAACCTCCTAGAGGGTTCTAGAACGGCAGTGATTGGAGGAGAAATCACTGCCATTCTGGAGGTTTCTCCACCGCCATTCAAAGGCGGTGAGAGCCCCCTCCAGAACCCTCTCATAGCTTTATAAATAGAGCTCTTGGGCGCCTCTAATGGCAGCCCAAAACATTGAAGAAAACCCATTGTGGAGGAGTGACCTAGAGGGAAAACAAGGAGAAAAACCCAGCAACGAGCCAGGTATGCCCAATATCCCTCAAAACCCATCTTCACAGTAGTTCTAAGATCAATTTTCCTAGTTTTTTGCATGAAAAGTCATGCAAAATGGAGCCCTGGAGACTCACCAAGGACCCAGGGATGTTCCCTGGGCAGCACTAGTTCGACAGGGGTGTCCTGATGACACCCCGGTCCCCCAGACGAATAGAACATTCCAGTCGGAACGTAACACGTTGTTTCCGTTTGAAAAACTAAAAGGGCGCGTCCAGGGACGTGCCCGCAAAAGAGAGAGATGGGCGGGAAGTTCAGCACATCTGCAGACACGCTTGCTGAGGTGCACGCCGTAGACGCACAGTGCGCTAGCGACAAGGGGTTTTCTCGTTTCTTAAGGAAGCCAGTGCGCATGCCGCTAGCGCACAGCACACTAGCATTTCGTATTTTTATCCTTAAAGGCTTATGTACGTGCGACACTAAAATGCTTATAACTTGAGATCTAGAGCTCCGATTGAGGCGCCGCAAAAGGCTTTGTATCCGTAGCGACGATGCGGACACACCCAAACTATAAAATCCCTGATCAAGGCCCAATAAAAGGTGGGCATGACCCTTAGAATAGGATGGTGGTGCGTGGCCGCTAGACCTTTGGGAAACTGATAATACCAAGGCCCAATTAGGACCTTAAGATACCCATAGGCATAGGGATGGACCCCTAATGCCTAAGTAATAAGACCAACTACTCTAAAACCCATAAAAGATGGGCCAAACTAACCTGGAGTCCCCAGACCATGTTCAGGAGCGTACGAGAACAAAAGGGTTAGCGCGACCTAAACAGGTAGGTGCTCTATCGCTACTAAATTCTTTTAAAAGAACTATGATTGTTTTGCAAACACATGATTTAAGTATATAACTTATTTAGCATGCATGTGAAAAATGCTTTATGCATAGACATGTTTTGTATATACATTATGCATAAATATGTTTTGCAAACTATTGCATACATTGCATGATCTATGAGCATTAAGTTCTTGCAAAGATTGCATGTCCTTGAGGGTTGCTAAAAGGCATTTGGAGTCTTAGAGGTCAGGCAGTTGTGAGGGACCCAAAGAGGACAGGTTTTGAAAAGAGGTTTTTGGCTTATTTGATCTTATGTGATTTGGGCTAGTAAGCTCATAGGTGCTATGCCAAGGGGTCTAGGTTGGCCACCCGGCCTCTACCACTATTAGGTGGATGGGTACCACGCCCAAAAAGAGGCAACGTCCCTACGTCGACTGCATGTGGTACAGGGGGCTACCACTGGTGTCACGGCACTGGGTCGACGTGTCATAGGCCCCGTGGAGGCTATGACCGAGTGTCCTCAGGTACCCGGGGACCACACGGCAAAAAGGTCGCGGGCATAGTTGGACCCTATGGTTTATGGACTTATTTGCATTGCATATGACATGATATGAGGTTGGTCAACTATACTGTACTAGACATCCATGAGTTGGATTCAATGAAGCATCTTATGCATATCATAATGTTATGATATATATATATGATACTTTCGATTTTGGATTATGTGATCCTTTAAATTGTTAGTGTTTCAGTTTGACAACGGATTTTTATATCAATATTGAACTTGAGTATTCGGACATGCACATGTTTTAAAAGAGCACATGATTTTAAAACATCTCATGCATTATAAAACTAGTAGTGGTAGACTCCTACTGAGTATAGTATATACTCACCCAATCCTCAACATTTTTCAGGATAATTCCATCCACGAGTAGAGGACATCTATATTAGTGCTACAAGCAAGTGAATAAACAAAGGAGACAACTATACATGTGAGTAAACTCTCTACCCTTTGGACATATATATGTATTTATTTACAGTTGAGCTGTGTGTTGTGAATGGATAGACCTGGGGAAAAACATTTATGATTTCTGAAGTTTTCAAAAAACTACCTTAGTTGTTATGAAAGCAAATGACACTAGGGGTTTTCAAAAATGAGTTTAAAACTAAAAAGTTTTCTGCTGCATTGCATGGTTTTTATAAAGTGGTTTTCAAATAGGGATGCATCCTGCCTTAGGAAATTAGGTATTGCATTTAAAAATGCATGAGAAAACCCGGGTCGTCACACTCGTTGGAGGTGTCCTTAACGTGAGTCTAACCATGCTCCATGCTTTTGACTTTCTAGGACATCCAATGGTCGTTTAGCCCAAATCCAACCCAGATCTGAGAGGAGAAAGTTGGAAAACAAGCAAAAGGGTAAGATAAAGGTTTAGCCTACCTGATTAAAGTCAGAGAGTGGAGATTGGGGTCCTCTAGTGCATGCGAAGTTTGGTCCAAGTTGGAGGAGGACGGAGCGAAGATGGCACCATCCCAGAGTTGTTTTGCGTGGGGAATGAAGAGGAAACTCATTTTTGTAGGTTGAAATCTGATTTTCTTGAAAAGAAAGGTAGATCACCGCCTTCCTTCATTGGAGCTAGATGGGAATGGAAGGGGGTGTCGTTATCAAAATCACCCCTTCCAATTCACGTCCCTGATAATTTACCAATTTACCCTTGTAACTGAAAATGGTCATATCTCACTCATCCAAACTCCGTTTTTGACGTTCTTTATACCATTCAATTCCTATTAATGTGTACTTTCTAAATTTAGTGGTTTCAAAACCAAATTCTATGCATAAAATTTTTAATTAATTAATTTTATTTTGTTACTAATTTAAGGTTAAATTTTGAGGATATTACACATGCATTAGAGTTACCATATGTTATTATTAGATATGTTAAGAAAAAAAAGAAAAGAAAAGCAATCAAACACCTGTAAGATTGCACTTGTTAGCTTTGATTCTTATGAATGAATACCTTCAACGTTAGTGTTTGCACACGAATCACTTAATTCTATAGAAAACCATGAAAATAGGTCATGAAAATCAATCAATAAAAAGTAGCAAGGGTCCCACTCGCTGGAACCCTATTCCCCCCCTCCCACCCCTCCTTGTTGGAACACAGCCCTGTCCCCCATCGGAACCCAATTTCCCAAACCACCCCTCCAAGCTGAAACCTAGTTTCCCCACCCCCTGGCCCACCCCTTCAAGCTAGAACCTAGTTTCCCCACCTCCCCTCGCCCAACCCCTTGCCGGAATTTAGTTTCCCCACCCCCCCCAACCGAAACCCAGTTCCCCCCTCCTGCATACCTCCATCTTCTCCTCCAGTCACCGAATTTAATTTTCTCGCTTTTCTCCTCTCCTTCCTTGTTCCTTTTCTCCTCTTCTTTCTTTTCCCTCAAATTTTCTCTATGTTAGTTGGGCATGGCGTGTAGTCTATTTTATAGTTTAAGTAGGGGTACATAAAGAAGTCATTTATATCTAAAACAGCTTAAAAAGTGTAGACTTTTAAAGTTGTTTAAGGGTAAACTACTTTAAAAGTATACACTTTGGAAGTCGTTTATGGATAAACAACTTTATAAGTGTACACTTTTGAAGTCGTTTACTAATAAACGACTTTAAAAGTATACAATTTTTTATAAATTTTTTAATTGAAAAAATATATACCTTTTATATGTTAGTACTTCACAATATCTAACAATATTAATGCACAATGAAATGGATTTTTTATGATAGTCAACATTGATTCATGGGTTCAGGCATCAAGGTTTAGGGTAAGGATTCAGGGTTTGAGTGTTCAAGGTTCAAGTGTTCAAGGAATAGGGTTCGGGATTAGAGTTAAGGGCTTAGGGTTAGGGTTCAGGGTTGAACTACATGTAATTAATTTTAAATAAATAGATGTATTTTATTGACACTATAAGCTTCCAAAATTTACTTGCGCCACAAAATATTATATAAACACTCCTAAAGAACTAAAAATATGTGATAACCAAAGAAGTAAAAAAATCTATACTAATAAAAGAACATAAGCAAAATAAGGTGATAATAATTATGAGGTGGGAATGTGGGTGTGTTAGCTTAAATTTCCTTGTCCATTTCATGAGTTGTGCATGTGTGTGTGTGCGTGCATGTGAGTGTGGTTCTTATATTAAAGTTTTCTTAACACCAAATTCATATAATTCAAACTTTTGTAAATTGTTATTTGATTTGCATACTTTAAAGTGTACACTTTTAAAGTCAACATTGATTCATCCAATATATTCTTTGTACACAAATGTAGTTATCTCACTTATCAATCCATATAACTCATGATAAAAATTATAAATATGGAATTAGAGTTCAAGGTTAGGGTTTAGGTTCAGGATTCGTTCAGGGTTCAAGGTTAGGGTTCGGGGCTCAGGGTTGAACTATAGACTTAATTTTAAATAAATATATGTATTTAATTGACACTAAGCTTCTAAAGTTTACTTATGCCATGAAATATTATAGAAACACTTCTAAAGAACTAAAAATATGCGATAACCAAAGAACTACAAAAATTGTGCTAATAAAAGGACATTAAGCAAAATAAGATGAATAATTAATTATGAGGTGTGCTATACTTTTAAAGTCATTTTTTTTAAAATAAAATTAAAAGTATTCACTTTTAAAGTTGACTTTATAAAAAAAAAATTTGTTCAAAATATATACACCTTTTATCATGTTAGTACTTTACAATATCAAACAATTAATACACAAATGAAACAGATTTTTTTTCTAGTCAACATTGAGTCATGCTTTCTTTATATGCTCATATAGCTCACTTATCAACCCATATAGCTCATGACAAAAGACCTCATCATCATCATCATCAAGACCTTATCCCAATTAGGAGTCATCAAGACCCATATAGTGCAACGGTAAAAGTTGTCGTCATGTGACCTTGAGGTCATGAGTTCAAGGCGTGGAATCTGCTTCTTGCAAAAATGCAAGGTAAGGCTGCCCACTTTAGGCCATTGTGGCCCGCCCCTTCCCCGGACCCTGCATAGGCGGGAGCTTCGTGCACTGGGGCTGCCCTTTATAAAATTATATATATTTCAACTCACTAATATACATATTCCACATACCCCAAAATATATATTGTTTTCAAACCCAAGCACCTTCCTCGCCACTATCACGCACATAAGCCTCATTCTCACCAAGTACTACTTCGATTAATGAGATTGTTTTGATAACAAAAGGGTAATTTATTTTAATATCTCCTAGATCGTCTTCATCTCTTATCAGGTTCATCTTGTACATAAAATACTTGTTTTGCTTGAGATGTTAAAATAAATTGATCAACTTTATAGCCAATCCTATTGAGGTCAACTAATGTTAACCCAAGGGCACCAGTTTTTATGTTGTCTTTGTTGTGTTCCACCCAATCACACTTAAACACAACCATGGTTCTAAAAGTATAATCCAAGGCCCAAATCTCTCTTATAACCCCATAATAAATATCATCTGCCACTATTGACCTGTTATCCTTTGAACTAGAAAAGAATGTAGCATTGGCAACTAAGCCAACTCAACTATTCTGTTGCACTCTTAAGTTATCACGGTCTTTCATGTAAAAGCGATAATAATTGACGGCATATTTGGCATATTTTACTACTTCTAGTCTTGGTCTCATCGCCATCCAGCCCAAGGTTTCTAATACACTGTTGCCTGCTACTTCTCGCTAATCTTGAATCTGTGTATATTCATATTAAGTAGGCTTAAGTAATATTAATATATATATATACATAATGTAGTTTTTTAATTAATATTAAGTGAGAATTCTTTCATTTTACCTTCTTACGCAGCTAATTATTGAAAGTGCAACAATGCTCAAATTGTAGCCATTTCAGTTTCTTTGCATAATTTGGATTCTTTGCCTTGAGGATATTCATGTGTTCACCACATACATATAGACAAATTAATAGAGTAATCAAAGAAAATATAATTAACCATCAACAATTAAATTTTACATAAGTGCATGCATAATCCTCTTACAAAACGTATGCTTGTACTTCATCAACATTTTGCAACACATAAAGATGTGCCTTTTCTCATTCTTTATAGTTAATAGTCGATACACAACCACTCGATAGAGGTTCGCCAACCTTAGGATCATGAAATGTAGCTAATTGTTTCTTTCTTGGGATTCCAATTGCATCCACTGCTTCCTATGCAATGTAACATTTGGCTATTCACCCTTCTAGCCAATTGTGCTTACGTATATACCCTTTTAAAATTTTCACATACCTCTCAAACAGATACATCCATAGTAAGTAAACTGGCAGACAAAGTCTAACCTCATCAATGAGGTGTACTGTTAAGTGTATCGGGATGTCAAAGAAGGATGGTGGGAAGATTATCTCAAGTTCACATAAAGTTATTACTAAATGACCTTGAATTTCTTGTAATTTTGAAACATCCACCATCTTCTTGCACAAAGCATTAAAGAAGTAGCAGAATTTTGTAATAGCTCCCTTAACTTTGTCCGGTAACACCGAAAGTACTGCTATTGACAATAATTGTTGCATCAATGCATGGCAATCGTGGGACTCCATTGCCAACAATTTTGGCTCTTTCATGAAAACAATGTTTTTAAAGTTTGAAGAGGAGCCATCAAGGACTTTGAGCTCGAACAAGGTTTTACACATTATTCTCCTTTCCTCTCTATCGAGAGTATAATTTACTTTAGGCAGGTATGTTCCTTGACTACCCCTATCCTCTGGGTACAACCTTCTCTTCAAACCCATATTCATAAGATCCATTAAAGCTATAAGTCCATCCTTTGTTTTTCCTAGGATATTAAGTAACGTACCAATCAAGCTTTCACACACATTCTTCTCAATTTGCATTAAATCAAGCACATGGCATATATGCAGTGATTTCCAGTATGGCAAACGAAAGAATATTGATTTCTTCTTCCAACAACTTCTACAATTACTTTCACTTGCACATTTACTTGATTTCTTCTTTCCCTATAAGACATTAATGTTTTCAACCTGCTCCAATGCTTGTTATCTTGTCAACATCTTTGGAGGTGTCCTTGTCTCTACACACCCATTAAAATCTCCCTTAATAAAATGATATGGACAGTCTCTGTGCAACCATCTTCTATGCCTAAGGAATACCCTTTTCCTACCATGTTTAAGTCATATAACATATGCTTGATCACTACATATAGCACAAGCATTGTATCCCTTTAAAGTGCATCTAGACAAATTATCGTGTGTAAAAAAGTCGCTTATTATCCACAACAGTATAGCCTTTAGGGTGAATGACTCTTTCCTATATGCATCGTATGCTTCAATGTCTACATCCCATGATGTCTCAAAATCATCGATCAAGGGAGAAAAGTACACGTCAATGTCATTCCCTGGCTGCTTTGGACTCGATATCAACATAATTAGCATCATAAACTTCCTCTTCATGCATAGAGATGGTGGAAGGTTGTAGCAAACTAATATAACAAGCCAATAACTATACTTGCTACTCATAGAACCATGAGGATTAATCTCATCTTTAAATAATGCTAGTCGTAGGTTTTTAGGTTTTTCACCAAAATTAAGCCAACAACTATACTTGCTACTCATAGAACCATGAGGATTAATCCTATCTGTAGATAATGCTAGTCATAGGTTTTTAGGTTTTTCACCAAAATTAGGCCAATGAAGTCTACGAGTTTCCATGCTGGGCTATCTGTTGGATGGCATGAAAAGCTATTAGCTACTCTATCATTGGCAAGCTACATTAATTTCTTTGTTGTTTCTATTATACAAAACATTCTTTTGAACCTTGGAATAGGTGGGAAGTAATATAGAACTTTCGCAGGAACGCCTATAACTGTCTCAGTTGAATTCTTCTTTAACTTCCATCTTAGCCATCCATAAGTTGGGCATGTAGTTTTATCCTTGTGCTCCTTCCTATATAAGATGCAGTCATTGGGAAACGCATGTATATTCTCATACTTCAACCCTAGTGCAGCCATGGTTTTCTTTGCCTCCTATGTAGACCTCCTAGATTTAATATCCCTCGATAGTATCTTACCCACTACATTCAAGACTTCTGTAGAAACTTGATCTGAAAATTCAAATCTTGATCTTGCGTTGTAAAGTTCTACCACTGTGGACAGCTTGGTATAATCTTTATACTCAAGGTACAATGGCTCATCAGCTTCCTCTAATGTAGTATGAAATTGTTCATGGTCATCCTAGAAGTCATCATATGCATCTCAAAACATTGGTTCAGCTGTACTACTGTCTCCAACACTTCATACATTTTCTTGATCATATCTTCCAAGACTTGTGAAGGGCCTATGCGAAAGCTCTTCTCCATGCCAATCCATGGGTGATAGCTTTCAACAATTTTATTAAAGTACAAGTGTTCTCTCAACATCCCTACAGTTATTTTTTTTCAAGTTTTTACATTTTAAGCATGGACAGCACATGCGATTACGATCAACACCTGCCCTAAGTGCGAACTCTATTAAATTTTCTATTCCCTCATATTTTTTTATTTTTTATTTCATGTTCTTGTCATAGTCATCCAAGCATATTATGACAGACACATTCATGAATGACATTAAATTTCAAAAGAAAATTTTCTAACCTACAACCTTGTAAAAATTCTTCAAATATATATGCATGATACATATGAGCCAAACAAAGAGATACTAACCAATACTAAAAAAATCGATATTGAACTCGAATTTGTGAATGTAGTTACAATTCATAGGTAGGATTTGGTTCAGAGTAGGGAAAAAGAACTCTTTTTTAGATTTTGTGGATAGATAATAAATACAGAGTGAGAAGTCAATGCGAAAGTTAATGAAATAATTCTTAAAATAGACGTACAACTGAAGATGTTTACAAAATGACTTTAAAAGTGTGGACTTTAAAAGTGTGGACTTTTAAAGTCATTTTTTTGCAAATGATTTTAAATGTGCAGACTTTTAAAGTCATTTTTGAAAAATGACTTTAATACTTTTTACATTTTCACATTAAATATATATTTATTTACTTTTTCTTATTAATATTTAACATAAATACACAATAAAACTGATTTTACAAACACAAACATATATAATATATATACATAAACAAACATGTCAATAAGGAAATCAAATTATTTTTTTATTACATTCAATGTTACATATATATCAAATGTTACATATTATTAGATCTTATTAATTCAAGATCAAAGAGCAAATATGCTCTTTTACATCAAAATCTAGCTTATTATTTAGGTGACACCCATTTGATGGAGAGAGAAAGAGTATGCTTCAATTTTTTCAGCCAAAAGTTGATAGTATAACCACCACTCTTCATCAAACCCTAATTTTAGGTGAGAACTACAAATCATAGTGTTCTCCTTTTCTTCAATAATGAGGCTTGAAGAGAAAACCCACAATATCTACAAAATGAAAACAAAGAGAGTTAACTAGTAACAAGAAAGGAATTCATGATTTACTTACAATGTTTTTTTATCACATAATAAGTCAAACTATAAAAATGGAAAGCAAAAATGGAAAAAGAGAGAATAATAAGGACTAAAGAGAAAGCGATTATGCCAGCCATGAGAAGAAGAGGTCACAGGAAAAAATGCGATGTTGATAGCTATTTATAAATGAACGATGACTTTAGAAGTCATTTGTAATAAATGACTTTAAAAATGATGAACTTTTGAAGTTGCTTCGGTAAAGCGACTTCAAAAGTGAGAGACTTTTAAAGTTGCTTATAATGAAATGACTTCAAAAGTTATTTACTTTTGAAGTTGCTTTATATCTAACGACTTTAAAAGCCCATTCCCGTGTAGTATTAATCATCGTACCAAATTTCTTCTCATACTTTTAAAGTTGCTTAGAATAAATGACTTTAAAAAAGGGTTACTTTTAAAGTAATTTTGTATTAGACAACTTTAAAAGTTGGTCATTTTAAAAGTTGTTTTTTATTAAACAACTTTAAAGTCATTCTTACTAAATATAATATTCCCGCCAAATTTTTTGTGATACTTTTGAAGTCGCTTACGTAAAATGACTTCAAAAGTTATTGATTTTTAAAGCCATTTTCTACTAAACGACTTTAAAAGTATATAACTTTTGAAGTTGTTTAATGTTAAATAACTTTAAAAGTGCTTCCCATGAAAAATTCCCTCTTCGCATTAGTTTTTGAAGTCACTTACAATTAAACGACTTCTTAAGTCTATATATTTAAAGTCGTTTAATTTAAACTGACTTATAAAATATTTATGAAGTCGGCAGTCAAATGAGCGACTTCTTTGTGCAGACTTTAAATCCCTTGTGTGTAGTAGTGGAGAGCTACAGTGTGGCAACTGACAATATAGTCGCACACCATCACATTGAATGATTTGAGGTTCCTAAAATCCATGTTTTTTATCCTTGAATAAAGACCATCATAGATACTAGAATCATTCACAGTGCATGCGTTTTGGACTACAAGACATCCAAAGACAAAGTAATCAAATGAATGCGTCCAGTCATCCAAAGATTGGCACTACGAGGTTATATGTTCCTTACTATTTCGCTATACTCTAGCATTTCTCTTAAAAAAATGACCTTGACTGGTTCAAATCAAGTCATAGTTTAAAATTTAGGTGATCCGCTCGAGAATTGGTGGATCAAAATCAGATCAGTAGGAAACTTGGTCAGATCGCTCAAAAACTCAGATGACATCATCATAATTTTGAAAAAACTAACAAGGAAGGAGGATGAAAAACTAATAGAATGATAATTTTGTAAGACACGTGAAAACTTAATGGCAAATTACAAAACTAAAATATGTAGGACATTTTTGGAAAACTGCCAAAATATAATGGCATTTTTGCAACAACAAACAAAAAACCCCAAAATATACTCATCCTTTCTTCTTCGGTTCTTCCTCACCAACATATTGCTGCCAAAAACATCTTTCTTCCTCTTATAGTTTTCAAAGATGGAAACAAATGTTAATTTATAATTTTAAAATTTTCTATTTTAAGTTTGTTTTATATTTGTTGGTGCTAGTTTAATTTTGTTTGATTATTTTCATCTATGCATTTTACAAATATGTATTCTTACTTGAAATGAGAATTTCAAATCTTTGTTTTGTAGGTTTATCATTGCTAGTTGTCTGAGTTTCTGAGTTTTTAAACAATGTTTCATGTCCTTTGCCACGAGACCTAGAATTAGGTTGATCTTATCTCCGTTCAATTTGATCCAAACAGCCCAACTACCTGCTAACCCAATTGCCCCACAAAACCACGTTATTATGGATTTTCACTATGTTTTCAGTGGATGTTAGCATTTTCAGTTTGGTTTTGCCGGGGTTTTTGCCAAATCCATTTCCTGTCACAAAAATAAAAGAAAGCGAAAACAACTGAACTTTCAAGGATACTACTCATTTAATATCAAATGCTTTCACTGCCAAATCCCATTTCTGTTTACTACATTATACTCATTTAATATCAAAAAGAGAATTTCGTTGCTTTACCCTTTCTCCTCTTTATTCTCAGTCCTTTCAATGCATGTTCTTACATGGATTGATCTGAAAATTAGTGAAATAACCAAGGAACCACATGAATAGATTCTCTTGGCAATAAATAATTCAGGAAGTGTTTTATTCATACAATCTGTGGCTCTCTGAAGAACCAAAACCCAGCGACACAAACATTCAAGCCTAACAAAAGCGAGACCCACTCAAGACAAGCTCATCTCTAACTACTCACCACAGCACAGTGCTTCCTAATCTGACCTGCTGACCCAGTCTTAACGCCGATTCTACCCATCTTTTCCATGGATAATCCAAACTCATTGTAGAACTCTGCAAGGGGGCCATTAAGGAGCTCCGTAATAAGCGATTTTGAGTTACTATCAGTAGTCAGCGCTTGATCGGATGTGAAAAGACCTCGTCTTTTCAGTAAAAGCTTGTAGTAGCCAAGATCAAATGTCCTAAAGCTCCCAGGGTCCATTTCAACAAATGTGACATTGTCATTAGGACTCTTGCACTTGAACCTCTTAAGATTCGCAACGTATTCGCTGTCAAATGAAGGATCTTCGTCACCCACTCCTGTGAAATTGTAGAGTCGGTTGCTGAATGAAGAACAATGAGAGATACCGATCGTGTGGGCTCCTGGGTAATTAAAGAAGTTATGAGTTCTCTGAAAATATATGTGCCGAATTGATTCTGTAAGTACTTGTTTGTACAATCTAACCTGATAATAAAATCAAATCTTTTGTGTCCAATCCAACTCTCTTGAAACTCGCAAGCAAAGTGGTGAAATTGAAAGTCGGACGAGGGATGTCATTTAAGGCCTCAGTTGCATTCGATATTGTCCCGTCTCTACGCCCAGTGGGCACCCTCCAAGAAGGTCCTCCCTGCAGTTGCCATAGAAGAAATGTAGCATCGAGTCACTAGATACACAAAGAACGTTGAGTGATAGAAAATTTGATGACCAGGAGGAAAATTTATGTGGGACTGCTTTCCCGCAGTCATTTGGAGAATTTGGATAATAAAAAACGATAGATGTTTCAATGATTCTGCTTCGACTGGGGAGTATTTCTGAGACTCGATGCTCAATCAAGTCTATTGGTGGATCAGTTACAACAAAGATTTTGAAGGAGTTAGCCCAACGGAAGTCCTCCGCAACTGGGAACTTATAGAACCATCTCACTTCAAAGCTCTCCCAAGTGGCAGCTCCCCAGCGAAGGTACTCGTGAACTCCAATTCTAACGGTTCGGCTGTGGCCAATCCTGGTCCATCAGGAGGGAAGATTTTACATGATTGACAAGGAAATTCAATTATGGAATACTCTTGTCCATTGGGATTCGGAGACTCTACGAGTGCTGAAGTCCTGTCACTGTTCTATGGCATCAAGCATTGGAAAGACACTAATTTATAGCCTATATGCGTGGAGAGAGACAGATCCTAAGCCATCAGATGGATCAATCAGGACGAGATACTCTTGAGCCTACTCTAACTAGTTCTTTTTCGTTTTTGATGAGGGAATGGCTACAATCAGCAACAGCTGAGTATAATCATGCCTACAGATCAGGAAACCTTGCACAATGCAGATACTCTAGCCGATCTATAGTTAATAGACAATCTTTCATCGTTGCAGATCACATTCAGCTGGACTGATCACGTAAGTTCTCTCTCACACTATCTCAAGCTTTCAAAAAAACAAAAGAACAGAAATCTGATGATTGAGTACTTACAGTCACAACTATTGCATCTCTTGCAACCAAAGCAAGAACATCAGCACATGAAACAACGCCTGGGCACTCAGCTTCTAATAAACTCTTAACATTGTCGATAAAGTTAAAGCCACGCAGGGTGAGGTTTGGTGGTGAATCCTTCTCCGCTGTGTTATTTGATGTCGAATTTACAAGAACTGATGCATCACAGCCCTGCAAATAAAAGAAAGAAACATGAATCTGTTCCTCTTATCTAACACCAGAAAACAAATAACAAATCAAACTTCAAATGAGAAAAGTGTAAAACAGAGAACACACAGGAACTCACCTCCACAAAGCAGTCATGGAAGTGCATTCGGATAAGTGCCGCGGCCAATGAAGGTGCATTTGGAATGTGCTTCCTTACATAGTCCAGAACAATCTGCTCTGCTTTTGGGCAACTTTGATCATAAAATCCCATCTTCAGGGCAGCATGAGCCGAACTAAGGAAACCCAGAAGGCCAAGAATGATAAGGCAGACTGTGTTCTTCTCTCCCATGGATACTACAATGGAGGAAATCCTTTTCAATCAACTTTTCCACTGGAAATGAGGACTAGGCAGGGAGCTTTTATAGACCTTGGATGAGCGAGCAGGCTGTAAGTATGTTCATCAAGCAAGCAAGCTAATTTGCTGTCCATTTAGATATGTTTTTAACCTTTGCTATGCTGCTCGAGTTGAGATTAGTTAGATATTGCAAGGTAATAGGACAAATGAGGAAAGAGTAGAAAACTCTGGTTTTTGTTGTTTTAGTGGGTGAAGATTGTTTCAATGGGCACATCACACTTTTTACATGGGCCTCTATCAAATTATTTGGTACATGGTTTTGGTGGATTTTGTTGTCTGCTACATTGTTGAAATCATTATTTTAAAAAAAAGCTAAAATTAATAAATAAATCTTAATGAATTCAATTATGTTTCTTATGAGGCTGCTGTGATGGAGAACTTATATGGGATCTGCGCAGGCAGTACAAGTATTAGCTAGAACTACATGTGGGGCCTAGATTTATTTTAATCCAAATAGTTCGTCTTCAAAAGGAGGTTCCACATTGGCTCTAAATCAAAGATCGCGTGCATTTAATAATGTTAACCTTTGATTAGATGAGAATTTTCTAGTTTTGTTTATCAACCTTTTTCCCTGTCCATTTTCCTCTGCAGAGTGGTAATAGTTAGAATCATGTAATGGGTGACGCTTTTTTATTATTACTAATCTAAATTTTTACCTTGTTTAAAAAAGATTATGGCTAATCTAAGATGCGCCTGAAAAGTTGAGTGGTTTGGATCGCCAAGCATCCTCATATAGAGTGTGCTTCCTTTGTTAGATCCCATTATTGATTGACACTTATCTATATATATATATATATATATATATCTCTCTATATATAGCCCGAGCTTCTTTCTTTGAAGCTGCAGAAGTTGACCCTTTTTCTTATTTAGTTGATCCTAGCCTCTGTTTAGCATACGTACACATACAACGTATGCAATAGATGCACCAATATTTTACAAGGAAACAATATTTTATGTGTTTAGTAGTATCTATATTAATTGTCATTGATTGGTTCATAAACTTGTATATAGCTGATTACTCCGAAATTCCGCCCCAGTCTACGGATAATTTTCACTGATGATACAATGAACGAACAACAACCTGAGTAAATTTGATGCTCACAGCTCCCTTGTACTTCATTAAGTTGCTGTTCACAGTCAATCCAAAAACGGTGCTTAATGCAGTGAGAAGGAAGTCAGTTTATCAACGGACATCCAAATTTCAGTATGATTTGCCAAAGCCGTTTATCCCGATTAGTTAGGACAAATTGGTTATGTGTTGCAGTGTCCAAATCAAGGGCTGGATTATACCTCGAGGGTTGCAACTTTGAGATCATAAATTTGGCCGACGCGACCCCACAGAACAGATTACGGGTCATCAGCAACTAGGTACATTTAATATGCACAACCGGCCAGGAAGAACATATCTTAAGCTTAGGACCAGAATCCATCGTATTATCAGAAAGATTAATTTAATGCATGTATATTCCCCCTTTGATGGTAAGAAAAACTGGATCTAAAGGAAAAATAAGGCAAACAACAATAGTTGGAGAAATGATATTTTGGCATGACACAAGTCTCTCTCAACTAAATATTACTTTTCAAGTTAAACTGAAATAACCCTCTCCTCATACTTGGATTGGTATTTCCACACTTATAATTGGCATTTGCCAGCGTTCTTATTTGTATTATATCATTGACATTGAGTTTAAATGCTTATATAGTGGGAGGGTATATCTCACTGAAACTCGGTCTTACTGATTCATGATTGCTTGGACGGTAGGTTTGAGACGGTAACCAGCTAAGCAGGGGGGCTCTCTTGACCAAATGTAGTTGTTATGTAACCTCAAGCCTGAACACTACAAAACTAAATGAGCGGTCGGACAGGATCCTGTTTCCCATTGATTTTTTTCTTTTAATTATGAAACTCGTGTAGGAAAAGCATATTCCAGGCTTATAATGGGAGATCAGAGACGCTTCTTTGTCTTAATAATGGCAGTCTTCTCTTATATTACTCTTTTCTCTGAAGAGTTGACCCAATTAGCACGAATCTGTCAATTATCGCTGGAAGAATCCTAAAAGCTGGGACAAAAAACAAAAGTGGGGCCAGTTTTAGGGATCGAGACCGTTCATCTCGAACTGCAAATGCTGTGACATAGATATAGGCCATGCCGATCAATCTCCTCCATTGGCTGTCATCCAAACCTGGATGTTTTGATATATAAAAGGAGAGGCTGAAATTTGTTTGATGTTAATGGTTCATTAAAATGTTTCAAAAATAAAAGGGTTAGCTCTAGGGAGCATCTTTTCAGGCCATGGTCTAACTAAGATGGACGCATGATGAACGGTTTTGATCATCGACAGTTGGATCCGTAGTAGTTTCAGCCACCCATATAATTTATGGTCAGGCTAACTAAATATAATATCTGCGGGGTTGCTTAAACCTGATCACAGGTTTGATGGGTTAACTTGTGATGTGCCCATTCCTATCAAACAATGGCATGCAGATGCCAATCACCATTCACCTGATGATCATAGCCCTCGGATAATATTTGGGAGGACTTGAATGTGGATTGTCGACTCATTTTTAATGAGGTAGTTTCTGCTGTCGCTTTATCTATTCCCACCCATTGGTAGTCTAGCAACCATATATATATAAGCATATGAGATGTTCGAATCACATTATCTGTTGGCTGTCAATAATTATTCGAACGGTCTGGATTGTGTTAGTCTCGGATGAATTTGTAGTTAATTAATGTACTTAAATCCCCCAACTGTTGTTTATTGGTACAAAGAACCACTATGATAGAGCATAGTTTTCTATTTCAATACACTAAGTTTTCCAAATTTGGCTGTGATTTTTTATTAATTAAATCAAGAGCGTCCATTTCACATCTTATTGCGTGTACCTGTGATTATCTTGTCGTCCCAAATAATGATTTTGATGTTAAAGTAACCGTTGCTTGAGAACTCTTATTTTTGCAACCTTATAGGGTTTTTGTACGTTGTCTTGTAGTCCAAACAAGTAACCGCAAGTACGTGCATGCTTCGAACCTGATGTTTCAGCATCCAAATTGCTCATTTTTTGGGTTACAGAGTCACAGGTTAGATGGGCCATGCACCAAAAGTGTTATTTTTGGGATGATTTTAACCACTACTTTCGAGGAGAGTAATGAAAGGTTGCTTCAGAAAGATAGAACTTTATATACTTAATAACCAACTAAGGGGTTAAGATTATCAAAGAAAAAGATATTTGGGCTACATCTATTTTGTGTATGGAGCAGAAGACCAACGGTTTGGATCACTAAATTACCTTCTCGTGGCTCTTAAGCACATTTAGTTGAATCTGTTCTGCACACACATGCGACATATTTGGATGTAGGGAGGAGAGAGAGATCCTCGAGGTTTAAACATTATGATATTTAAATATAAAGCCCTAAAAGCTTACAAATCCTTGAGGTTGCGACCCTTCGATTTCCATTCTCTTTGGTTTGAACGAAATCGATCGGCGTGCCTTTGAAATATGATTTGGGTTATTTTGGGCTAACCTAAATCTTAAAATTTGACTTTTGGACTTTAAAATATAATGTTGTAATTTCTTTGTTTAAAATCTGCCTATAATCTCACAGCCGGTCTCTAGCCTAGATGAAGATGACAATTGCATTAGGTTGTCAGTCGGCGTAAAAACTTATGACAAATCCCTAACATGACACGGATCTAAAGACTAAGACATTTCCTCAAGTTACATATTTTTTCTTAAGCATTGTATGGTATTGGAGCTTGGATACAGCATGAAATGAGCAAAGGCTGTTAGGGGCATTTCCCCTGTAAGCAACACTCTATATCGGATCCCAAATGCCATAGAAAATGAGCAAGGATTGCTAAAGTGTTCCCACATAAGCGAGAGCTGCATCAGATCCTGGATGCAGTAAAAAGTCAACAGGGGTCCATGCAACATTCTAGATATGCATATGTAAAAAGACTAGCTTAGGAAAATAAGATTTGTATTATGGGCATATGAAAAAGTAAGAGTATATAGTAGATATGATAACATAAGAAATTTAACATAGCTTGTGTCTAAGAAATCAAGTGAAAGTGCTCTCAAACTAGAGAACTCGATGAGTATGAGCACTGCCACGTAGAAAAGAACAATAATATAAATAACGTAGGGATAATGGTAGATAAAGGATAAAATTATAGACATTAGAAAACCAGAGAGATTTCTACTAATAAAATTTGTTTATGAGAGAAGATTATAAATGTTATAAGTGCATATGCCCCACAATTAGGGTTTGAAGATAGAATCAAGAGATAAGTCTATGAAAATATGGAGGGAATAATACAAAAAATTTACAACACTGAGTGGATATTTATATGAGTAGACTTAAATGGTTATGTATGAAAAAAAAATAAAAAATTGAAGGATATGATAGGGTACATAAAGGGTGAAATATTGGAGAAAAAAGTAAGATGGGAGAAGCAATCCTCTATTTTACTTTGGCATATAGCTTAACTCTAGCAAATATACTTTAAAAAGAGAGATGCCCAATTACTAACCTTTAAAAGTGAACTATATAAAAGTCAAATAAACTTTTTTCTACTTAGGAATATTAAAAGATCAATATATAAGGATTGCAAAGTGATGTACAGTGAGAGTTTAACTACACAACATATATAGGTTAATGGTTGTTGTTATTTATATTTAGAGATAGAAGGAAAAAAATGAACTTAACAGACATTCAAAAACTAATTGGAGAAACTTACAAGGAGAGAAGATAACATAATTTACAATCAAGTTAATACTAGAAGGAAAGTGAAACAATGAAACATAAGCAAACACTAGGTTGACTGATATGGCTGAGTCTATTAAGAAAGTGGTAAAAGATTTTCTAAGAGTAGATAAAGGTTAAAGGCAATTAGTAAAGGAAATTTGGAGGTGACATAAAAAGTGCAAAAAGTTATTAAAGAAAAATGGGTGTATTTTAAAGCATGGTAGATGACTTAAAATAACAAAAGAAAGAAAAAAAGAGCAATATAAGAATGTTAAAAAGGTTCTAAAGGAATAGTGAGTGAGGCTAAATTTAAGGCATATAATGATCTTTATAATAGATTAGGGTCAAGAAAAAGTAATAAAGATCTATTCAAACTTGTAAAAATAAGAGAACAAAAGAGTAAGGACCTATACCATGTTAAATACATTAAAATTAATGACCAAAAGATACTACTCAAAGATGAAGAGATCAATCAAAAGGTGGGAAAGTTACTTTAAAAAAATTGCTAATTGACAAATGTCCTAAAAATATAGAGATTAAGAAAACCTTAAACCCAAATAATGTTAGATTATACAGGTATGATTGTAGGATTTGGATGCCTAACATGAAAGATGCCTTAAAAAAGATAAAATAAGGAAAGGGCATCGAGCATAATGGTATATCATACATGTTTGGAAGTATATGGAAGATAGTGTAGTAGTTTGTTTGACAAAGTTGTTTAACAAGATAGTAAAATCGAAGAAAATATCAGATGAATGGAGGAAAAACTCTATCCTACTAATTATCGTGAAATTAAATTTATGACCATACCATGAAACTCTAGAAAAGAGTGATTGAAAAGAGGCTACAAAATAAGATGACTAAATAAAAAAGACCAATTTTGTTTCATGCTTAAGAAGTCTACTATATAAGCTATTTTCTTACTTGGACAATTCATAGAGAAATATAAAGAGAGGGGGAAGGATCTCAACATGATCTTATTGACTTAAAAAAATCTTCTAATAGGATTCCTAGAGACTAAATATAGAGGGTGTTGGGCGAGAAAGAGGTTTTATGGGGATACATAAATATAATTAATGATTTGTATGTGTTAGGACTATCATTATAGAGAACAATTATTTCCCTATCATTGTAGTATACCAAGGATTGGTATTGAGCTTGTACCTTTTTATGTTAGTTATGAATACGTTAATAAAACATTTGCATGAGAAGATTTCATTGTACATGTTATTTGCAGATAACATAGTTTTAATTGGGACAAGGGAGAGCATAAACACAAAGCTACAATTTTCGAGAGATGTTATAGAGTTTAAAGGATTTAAAATTAGCCATACTAAGACAGAATATATGGAATACAATTTTAACAAGGAAAAGAGTGGGTGGGAAGCATTAGCAAAGATTGATGATAAAAATGTCCCCAAAAATACTACTTTTGACACTTGAGATTGATGATTAATGATAGCAAAGAGATTGAGAGGGTGTGACCTAGAGAATCCATGTGGGTTAGAATAAATGAAGACATGCCTCTGGAGTTTTATATGATCAATAGGTGCCTCTCAAACTGAATGGAAAATTCTATAAAATAGCTATAAGCCAGCCATGCTCCATGGATCGAAGTGTTGGGCAATTAAGGAATAATATGTAAACAGATGAGCGTAGCCGAAATGAGGATGTTAAGATAGATGAGTAAAGATAGGAAATGATAGAAATAGAAATGAAAACATTAGAGAAAACTTAGAAGTAGTACCAATAAGTAACAAGATCAGTGAGGGCAAACTTACATGGTTTGGATATGTCCAACAGAGACCAAAAAGACATAGGTTAAGGACTGAGTCAATCCAAGAAAGACTCTAAAAGGAGAAGGCCCAAAAGGATGTAGATAGAAGTGATTATAAAATATTTAAAAACTTTTAGACTAAATGAGACCATGACTCTTGATAAAGACAAATGGAGGAATAAAATTGATGTAGTCGACCCCTAGTCAGAATAAGGCTTTGATGATGATGACAATGATGTGAATTTCATTATTTAATCCATATCTTAGAATTCATTTGTTTAATCTATCTTATGAACCGCTGCTAACAAAAACAAACCCTCGTATGCGCTGAATAATAGATTTTCGGTCACTATATCTAGGAGCTGCTATTTGGTGATACGTGAAAAACATTGGCGTGAAGAGAAGTTATGCGACCCACTTCTGTCAATGACCTAAACCATCTATAGGCGGTGCAGTGGATGGGTCTCTAATTTCTGAGTCTTGAAACTTATGGTTCAAAAAGGAAAACAAGGGCTTTCATTTATCAACAAAACCACCATGGAGTCAAATGCTTATTATCATCCAACTGTGGATAAATTTTATGTGTCATTGTCTATTGCAATTCAAATTGTAAATGAAGATCAAAACATAATTCCCTACTCCCATTTTCCTCTTCTTCAAAACAAGAAACGATCGAAAATAACAGCATCCAAATCCCCAAATTCAGAAGTCCTTGAAGGGTTTTCTTTTTTCCTTCGATTTCATGTAGCGCAGAAGCCCCCTTTCCTTACCTTTCTTTTTTAGGGAAACCTCCGTCGCTGATTTTCAGATGGGGTGGCTAAAGAGAAAAGCAAAATATAGAATTTTTTCGTAATGGGAAGTCAGGTCAGCAAGTTTCCTCGTTGATCGGCACATATTGAGGAGAGAGACGGTGCCTCTCCAGACCGAAGCACCAAATAATCGAGATCAAGAGAGACAGAGAGAGAGAGTCTTACTAACCTCATCTTCCAGTTTTTGGCCCCACTTTCTCTTGTCAGAAGCAATATACTCTAGAAGTTATATATTTGCAAGCAAAGATGGGGAACAAATGACCCTAACTCCATCTCACTGGTAACCATCCGATAAATATAGTTTCTTACTCTAAATAATTGCTAAGTGGGTGGCTATGCATTATTCTATATAGAAATTGGTAGAATAATGCATGGCTACCCTAACTCCATCTCACTGATAACTCAGCAATTATTCTAAATATAGTTGCTTAATTTCTATATAGTTTCTTATTCTATATTTGCGAGGATAAATATAGTTTCTTATTCTAAATAATTGCTTAACCTCGCAAATCGTTCCACCAAGGCACCAACTCAGGATGGTCATGCATTCTCTTATCTGAATAATTGCTAACGACCTTTATTCCTAAAAAAGAAGGAAAAATGCTAATGACCACTTGTTGATTTGTGAAAGAACGAGCGTTAGCCATGTATACATTGAATGAATTGGAAATTGTAGGTTAGAACGCCAACTGTAGAGATATATCATATACAGATTTCAGGTGCATGGGTTACATCGATGAGCATTTAGGTGTGGGGCTGTTTCCAACGCAGATCATAGCATTTGGATTGAAGTACCCATGGAGATGAGTAGCAGTGTTGTCTGAGTTGCATGATCACTGATATTGACAGTCCTTTAACTTAACTAAGACTCCTCATTAAGATGATTTTCGTACGGAGTTAGAAAAGCATGCGTTGACTTTTAATAAATAGGCCGTCACAATGGTTACCTGAAATGTAGCCATCAGATCATGATAAAAAAAAGGCAGTTCCGGTGTCCCAAGTTACTACAAAGGCGGTGTCTATGGTAGTAAACCACAAAGGGTATATAGTACACAGTCTTATCTTATATTTTTGTAAGAGGTTGTTTTTATACCTTGAAGCCATGATATTAAGAACACAAGATGACAACTTCACTGTTGTGCCAAAACTCTCCTTCACGATCAAATGATATAAAATGTTTTGGACTGGGCTCTGCACCGATCGTAGATATGATGTTGGTGCGTTTCTCTTATAGTTGGTCAAATGATCGATTACTATAATCTACAGTCATCCATATCTGCTAATATGATTTATTGGTGGTGTTGTTTTATACAGCTCAATCCCTTACAATGAGATTCGTCATCCAAATAGGCAGAGTAACTAATCATTATTTATATCGGTAAATCAACTGGATGAAACATGCATTCACCATCTTCCAGTGTTGTTTCTGTCCCAAGTCTGTATTACTGCATTGTTATTTTTATTTGTTCTTTTAGTAAAGAAACGCGCTTAACCTTCTTCATTTCAGTAGAAAAGAAACAGCTACGATTCATAAGGGTTCATCAAATGAAGAACTTTATGAAGAGCAAACAGGAAAGATATGGAGGGCACGGCCGTGTCAAAACATGTGGAATATTCCAAATTTTATAATCCAACGCGGATCATTCTTCTGGGCCCTGTCTTCTATAGGTCAGGCCCGAAAAATGTAGTCCATCGGATGATCCTGTTCCAGGTCATTTTTATGCACTCCCAAACATGAAACACATACATGTACAATATGCATTGCTCTCTCTCTCTCTCTCTCTCTCTCTCTCTCTCTCTCTCTCTCTCTCTCTCTCTCTCTCTCTCTCTCTCTCTCTCTCTCTCTATATATATATATATATATATATATATATATATATATATATATATATATACATCTGTGTGTGTGTGTAAGTAGCTAATGGACCCAATCTGTAGGTTAATCCAACCCACTTTACTGATTTATCTGGTGCATTGGATATCTACTAGTACAGAAATCACACTGATTAGATGATACAAAGAATTGTGTTTTTAGTCATTGAATGTAAAGCATTGCTTATGCGAAGTTTGTCAATTGTGTTTTTAGTCTTTGAATGTAAGGCATTGCTTATGCGAAGTTTGTCCTATTGAATCAAAGGATACCTTTAAAATTGGATGCTAGAATTGTCTAAGTAGTATGGTTTTCGAATGTTGGGTTACCATTTGACCTGAAAGGTTAAGCTGACATGAAGTGACCAATAATATTTATATCTCTAATACACTCCCTAACATGCAAGGCCATTTTGTAGACTTCTGCATAGAGGTTTGATAAATGGGAGGTTTAAGAATTTAAACTCAGACTTCTAGATAAATAAAGCTCTGATACCATGTTGGGTTATCATTCGGCATAAAAGTTTAAGTTGATAGGAAGTAAGCCAACAATTTTTATGTCTCTAACATGGTATACATCCTATATAATGTCGGAAATCAAGGATTGAACTATGGCGTCAGAACTCAACACATGAATATATGTAGAAGATACCAAAGGGAGTTCGGCAGCTTAACACGACTACATTTTGTCTGATAATTTTTAGTCATGGCTTTACCTAGCAGGATTTCTTTTTATGAACTTGGCAAACCTTGGCTAGTCCAAGAAACAAAATGCAGAAAATTTGAAACTGCATCAACTCAGCCCAGTTCTGCGACGACAATACGAGTTTGGCACCATGGACATAACAAACCACATGCAGAGTCCATTATCTAAACGTTAAGCGCCACACTGAGCACTCCCCTCTTAGGGAATACATGTTTTTGAGCAAAGCACATTACGTAATTAGTTGTAATAGAAAGGGACCATCAAATGAACTGTCTAGATCATCACACATTTCCATATATGCAGCTGGCATGTCATACAAGTTTTCTTCGATGCTTAACCTTTCTGCTTTCGAGAGACAACTGCAGGAGAAATTGAAAGAAAATGATGGAGCAACAAATCGATAAAAGTCTAGCTAGTATTCTTGTCGGCGGACGTCAATCACAAGGCGAGAACAGGACTTCTGAGTTTACTATATGCATCCCTTGTTTTACACGTTTCTTAAGGGGGCGAAAGAACACCAAACTACATCCGAGCATACGCCACTTCAAATCACTTGGATGTCGCATAAGAAACCTTAAACTAAGGATCTACTAACTTATACCATGGTCTTTACTCTTCTCCATGCATTAATTGCGAATAGTATAGCCCCATGTGTTTGTCTTGTATCGTTGTAATGATTTTGGAGTAAGACTTGAAATCCTTGCCCTCTTCTAGAAAACGATATGAGCGGCCAGGATTGGATGATACGTGGAAATAGAGGCATAGACCAAGTAAGATGAGGATGATTGTTTGGGTTACTAAACATAGGGGAAAACAATTTCCATCGGTTCTCGATGGTCTTTTCAAAATTGTAACAGCCGTTTACCGAACTCAGGTTGGCGTAGTCAAGATGGACTTGAATTTTATGATGGATTCTGCAGTTTTCACCCTTCCTGTATTGCACTCTTGAATTCACACCCGTATGTGAAGTCCGCTCCATTAGATTCCTCCATCCTGGGTTCTACCTGGGATATGAATTCTCCATTTGTTGGCTTCCAACGACGGATTCTCAATAAGGTCAAGGCGAGGGAATTGAATTCTATGCAGAATCTGTATTGACTCTGCCCCGTATAGGAATTTACATAAGGGCAGCAGAGCCATTATCCAAAACGGCTTCTTCTCTTAGGTTTTAAATGGCATTTTAAAATTTAAAATTTGATTTCGATAGAAGTATAGCAAGTAATGCTGCACATTAAAGCAGGGAACTTTGACATTACCCTCCCAATTTCCCAGTGTTAGTTACCATGTTATGTACATCACAGAGCCTAATGAAAACAAAAGAGTTCTTATTCGATGAAGTTGGTAAGATACTTAATACATGACGTAATGGACTTCGAACAAAGTATCAGGGTATCATCGTATGCCCTTGTTATGATAGGTGTCCTTAGGATTTTCAGAAACCAAATGAATAAAACCACACTCAACTGAATCTATCATCTTCTTAACCAGCCTATTTGGCAAATTAGCTGTTCACGAAAGCACAATGCTTCCTAATCTCACCAGCTTTACCTGTTAATACTCCAATTTTACCCATTTTGATCATAGACACTCCAAAATCCTTGAAGAAACTAGGACGAGGGGACGTGAGCTGTTTTTGCATGTAGATCTTAGTCTCAATGTCATCAAGGAGAGCGGCATCAGATGAAAATATCCCTCGTCGTTTCCACACCAGCTTGTAGTAGTCAGTGTCAAATGTTTTGAAGCTGCCGGGATCCATCTCAACGACTGTAGTTACATCCTTAGGGGTACATTTGGACCTCAGTTTAGGTATATAGTTCGGATCCAGAACTGGGTCAACGTCACCTCTCCCAGTGAAGTTGTAGATTCGGCTAACAAATGAACGGCAATGTGAAGTTCCGATGGTGTGAGAACCTATGGACAAAGTAAAGACTTAGATCTTTGAAACATGTCAATGAACAGTTTAATTGAATGTTCAGATTACGTACCTGATAGAACTACTAGATCCTTTGCACTAAGACCCTTCGATCCGAAGGACGCTTTCAAGGCACTGATGTTGGAAAAGGGAGTGGGTAGACCTGCGCGGACCTCTGAGGTTTTTGAAACTCGCCCGTCTCTTCTCCCAGTCGGGACCTCCCAATGCGGTCCCTCGATCTGAAGAAAATCATGGTCATAAGAATTTCGAGTGCTTGTCAATAAGGAAAACTAATGGGACTCTATGACATGTGAATGACAATCTGCAGATTGAGTTGTCCATGGAGCATGGATAGTGAATTTGTTCCCTGCCATGTGCAGGCTCAAAACATGAATAAATCTAGGTTTTAACAGCTTCAACAAAAAGATAGTTACCAAAGACACTGCATCCCTAACTACTAGAGCTAGAATGTCCGCACATGAGACAACCCCTGGACATGCTTCTTCTACTTCCTCCTTTGCAGCATCAATGACTTGAAATCCTCGGAGGCTTTGATTTGGGAATGCAGTTTTCTCCGCTCGTGTGCCATTTAAGAGCACTGAACCATCACAACCCTGCAGGCGACGCATAAAACCTTTTACAATTCATCTTCACAAAATTACTGAATTGTCTACCTAAATTTTAATAACTATGAGCTTAGCATGGGATGGTAGTCCATGCATAGTATTTCGTCCCTCCTATTTGTATCTTTAAGCATGTCTAAAATTATAGAAGAACAGACGATCTAAGTTTTTAGAAAGAGATAATATCAGTATCTACAATTTGTAATCCAGGACAAACAGCTTGCTAGCTGACATACTCTTACAAAACAATCATGGAAATGCATCCTCAACAACGGGGCGGCAAGAGTGGGAGCTCGAGAGATGTGCTTGTAAGTTGCTTTCTGCACTATAGCCTCTACATTGGGACACGTCTTCTTGTAGAACCCCACTTTCAATCCTTTCGAATTCGCTGAGTTTAGAAGGAGAAGAGCTGCCACGAGTTGGAGAAGGAACTTAAGAGGGAGCCTCATAGCCATGAGTGAGAATATTAACCAGATTCGAAGCACCGAGATGGAATGGTACTGATCTCCGTTATATACTTGAGCACAGAGTAGAAATTTTCATGACAAGGCTGGCATTGGTTGGAAATAGTTCATATTGTTTCTCAAAGTGTTTTAAATTGGACAGCTCATTGAAAAACAATTCTTGAGAAAAGAGGGTTGACTTGGATTTGGATGGAGTCTGATAACATAGCATGCTTTAGGACATTTCGCCTTTTGGCTGTAAATCTTAACATGGAAGGTAGTGGATGGAACCCTAATTTATAGGAGACATAAAATATAGATCGATAGAATAACATGAATGAAGTTGTGTGGTGGCTCTCCAACAAGCGAGCAGTATAAGATAAAACCTATAACTGCTAATCCTGGCGCATACATATATGGTATTTCAAATCATGAATAAGAGGCTGCTGTTATTAACTAGAGTTCTTATACGGTGGATGCATATGCTTTCATTTCAGAAATAATTGCTTGCAAAGTGACAAATTGGGATAACCCTTTTCGATGGTCCAAACCATTTATCTCGTAGGTCATCTCATGAATGAAACCTTGACTCATGCACAAAACCTTGAAATTATTTATTTTTATACCTTTGATTTTCCGCACTTGAATGGTGGGTATGTGACAATAAACCCTGAACGAATCAAAGGGCGCAGAATCATTCCATGATGAAAATTATTTTTCTCTTGGTCATCCATTTCAAGCTTTAGCAGATAAATATTTTGGAACATTGAGACAATGGGTCTCACTTGTGTTTTTTCGGGCTAGTATTTTACACGGGAAAGTGTGCTGCATCCACCTTACATGAAGGTAAGCAAAAAGAATACGGGAGTGGTGAAAAAGGCCTGTCTTTGGACTTTTTCCGATGATCCAAACCGGATGCAGCTGATCTGCCAATATGTCATTTGGTGTTTTTTTCAGAAGTCAAGGGACTTCTACAGTTCCAAATTAGTATGGTCCAAAAACTTGTACTTGTCGGAAAGCTCATCCATGTTACTAGCCTGTAGCAAATCTAGTCGAGTCGCAAAGTGAGTCCCTGCAGAAAATAACAAATTTGGTTTGGTTGAATTTTAACACAAGAATACATCTACAGCAGTACTACCTCTTGAGACTATTAAGCAACTCCTACTACTTTAATGTGCATGCTATTAAAGCGAAAAAAAAGAGAGGTAAACATAAGTTAAAAATAAAATTTTATTAAAAGTTTCCTAGAATATTTTGAGTCTCCCATGAGTGGATTCAATGACTCACCTTCCTTTCGAGTGAAGTCTGAGTTTTCGAGTTTATAAACTATGAAAATACCCTCTCTTACAAACATAGGAAAGTCCATTATGATTATGGGTTGTTCAGTTGGTGGGCATCTCTCTGTTATTTTCCATTGTCAAGTGAAATCCTTGTTTACTTGGGATAACAGTCACAAGAACCTAACCATGTATTAAATTTAGGTTTATGTTCTGCACGCCAGAAAGTAACTTCCTGACCTGTACGTAGGCTGGTTTTTTAACACAAATTTAATGTTAAGCTGGGCTTTATTTTGGGAAATGATTTCCAACAAGCTATATTTGGTAACGGTGCTCTAAAATTTCATTTGTCATCAGCTTGTAAAGGCGTACAAGCATCCTCGTAAGAGCTACCAGTAGCGAGACCAACTGCAAGCCTTCGAAGAATGCAGTTGTCACAGTCTGCGGAGAAGCTCAGCTTTTGGGCAAGTATTTGACAAGTCAATGTGGTAATTGAAAAAGAACTTGTAGACCATCAATGCGCGTCCCACGGGGTTGACGTCCCACTCCAGATATCCCATGCATCTACAATGAGAGGTCCAACAAAAACCAATGGTTTCCATTGTGCTGGTGGAATCCTGGAGAAGCATTTATGGTTCATGGGTCTAGGATCATCCGATCGAGACACCATCAGAGCCAGTGAGATGAATACGTGGCTTGCAGTTATTGTTCCAGCAAGACACATGAGGGCCACAGTGTTTGTCACCAAGGATCATGATCATGCCTTTCTTTTTAGTAATTTTGATCAGAATTTAATCGCAATTCTGTGCTTAACAGAGTAGCGCAATTATGGAATTGGAAAGCACGATGGGGAGGTCAGAACTAGCTAGGATGTTCCGAGCTCCTCACCTTTCATCTGGGAGCATGGATATCATTTTCCTCACTTGAATGTCACATCAAAAGAAAGGGAACCTTGGTGCAATGGTAGAGTTATCGTTGTGTGACCTTGAGATCACGGGTTCTAGCCATGGAAATAATCTCTACAAAATGCAAATTAAAACTGCGTACTATTGACCCTCGTGGTCCACCCCTTCTTGTACATGTGCAATAAATTCATGCACAGGCACTGCCCTTTTTTAATGTCACATCAAAAAGGTCTCACGCGTATGCTAAAGAAGGAAAGAAATTAGACACAGACACCCCATGTATAGCCTCCAACCCTAGTCACTATGGCAAGAGACCTCTCGCGCTATTGTACAAGAACGTGTTGGTGCGTCCGACGTACATATACTTGCATTCTAGGTTTTACCAGTCCTAGCATGTTGGGATGAAATCCTTTTAAAATTTGCCATTTGAGTGCTTGGAGGATGACATGCGGATGCCCAGTTGTATGTAAAGACCTTCCCAAGTACCTTCAACTATATATTAGTGGCAATCTTTTAATGATAATGACTTCCCGTTCTTCTCTGATAATTTCAAGACAGAAGAATGGAGGATATAGGACGAAAGAAGTATACATACGTAGGCACAAGCTTCTTGCAAATGGTTACGATCATCCAATGGCAAAGATATTTGATGCATAACCTTATCTACGATAGCCTGGTGTTGCAAATCCAATCAAAGAAAGATGGGAGTAGAAAATGAGCTGCTTGAATCAACAAACAAGTCATTCCCAAAATGGCCCCTGCAACATTGGCCCCGCTTGTACAGTTCTTCTTCTGTGTCAAGTTTCCACTTGATATCAAATTTGGCTCCATATTAGGCTGCTGATTGCCAACATAAATGTATGAAATCCACAATCACCAAAACGAGGATATGCTATCCTTATCAAAGTCATTGACTTGGGTTTTCTTTTGTATAAGGTTGGCCTAGTTGTGGTCTTGAATCTGATTATTACGTATTCCAAACCTATCCCTTAGATGAATCGATGATCCATTCAAAGATTGGAACTTTCTTTCTTGTTTGATGGGCAATCTTAACTCCTAATTGCACGGGTCAAGGGTGCGACGAAACCCCATATCCCTAGAGCGATGTGCGTGAGCCATAGGTTGAGGTCGATTCATCTTGCACAGATTGGTATTATCCCTCGTCAGCATTCAATATAATATGTATAAGCTATTTTATGCGGGTGTTAGGAGCAGGCTTGTATTGGACATGCTGGCCCTTTGATCAATGATGATTTTCATGCGAACTGAATGGTATAACCATGCATTATATTGGCAGCCTTTCTAAACTGTAAAATTATGTCTAATTAGTCTGTTAGAATAATGGTATTTGATATTGGATATTCAAGTTGGGGCCACAAGACAAGCAGCTTCCTTCTGGTTGAAGCTATGGTCCAAGGCATGTTCCTCGCCTCAATGGAACATCCGCTAGATCAAATGCTTAAATACCACAAAGTGCATGATTATGGCGTATAAGTGCAATTAGGCTCCGAAGTTGAGCGTAACAAAACACTGAACAAATGTGTTCATATATAAGTTACCTTATTATTGTTAGCCCTGAAAACATATTTTGAAGTCTCTTCCATGTCCTAATGCTGCGATGGTGGAGTTATAAGTTAACTATCATGGATAGTCTGATTGATGCCTTCTTCTCTGGTTGATTGGTTTCTTATCGCCATACCAAAGAGGATGTCAGGCAGCACCATTCCTTTGAGGGACATGCTTGAGCCTCGGGTTTATAGAGTGATTTATCCTGCAGATAGCGGAATTAAACCCTTATCATTAAATATTTAATTTTTCTTCTTTTAATTAGTATGAGATGTGCTTGTATTGCACAATGGCTCTGTCACACAGAGGGAATGATCTAACCGTCCATTCAGTAGGCAGCCATCCACCAGACATTACAAGTGTGTCCAATCAGACTGCAAAAATAGAGTGGTTTCGGCGATATTGGATAATCAGGTTGTGCACAAGTCAAGCAAGTCTTTCTAGTTGAAGTTATGTTTCAAGCCTTGTTGCTCACCACAATGGAACATTCAGCAGCATGATTATGGGGCAGAAGAGGGATTAGATTATATAATCTTGAACTTTTTGCGGTTCTGCTCCTAACATAACAGTGGACAAACTCAATGCTAATTGGATAAGCCAGTGGAAGATCGAGCACATCTCCATGGTATGTTTGGAGATCAAATAGCAGCTGTTAGAAAGGAGCCCAACGACAACCACCAGGACCTTAGCTTTATCCAAACCGGATCACGAATGAGACGCTCCCCAAGACTGCCAATAAGAAACAACCACATGGGCGTACATACAAGCTGGCCCTTGTTACTTCGGGCATCCTTTTAAGGCAACTGAAGTCATAGGCACATTTCTACGTCCCATCTCTCATTGATTTGTCATCATGGGCGTCTTCCTAACATAGTTTGAATACAATTATTCTTTTCTCCAACCACACGCAACCAATTTGCATATACGTAGGGTTGAGCCTCGTGGACATGAGTGGATGGGTTGATGTTGAAATTATCATAGAGCATAAGATAATCAGATGTGAAGCTTAAGGGTGACTTTAAGAGTTGGAGGAAAACCAACACAATATAAATGCTAAACAAAGATACATGCAACTCTCCTTCAACATGTGGTGTTACACACCATTTAAATAAAAACATGCGTTGTTTCGTGTCAAGCTTAATTAATAGGATAGAATGAGCCACTAGATGTTCAGAGAAGCGCATGGAAGTTGGCTCTTTTTGCTGGTATAGTTTGCGACACTAGAACAGCTTGCTGCAGTGCATTCTACTTTAGCATGACGGGCCTCACTTTTGGTTGATCGGAATTATCCACGTGAATTTAGATATCTTATATGCCAAATAAAGTGATGGTCGAAGAATCTTGACATCCAAAAACTTATGCATCATATATATTGATTATAGATCGTTCTTTAAATAACGTTTCCAACGGTCTATATGCTTCGATCATAAGCATGTTTTTTTAGGTGGCATGCTTACTCAATCCTTACTATTTTTGGACCAATAGTCATCTACAGAAATTAAATGAGCGATATCAATCAACCAAAGGAGGAGACCATCATACTAAACATTCCTTGCAGATAGAAGATTTGAATCAGTAAATAGGGGAGGCCACACTTGTATTTTTTACCAGGACTGAAAAATATGAGCATGCATCATACAAGAACTTTTGAGTTTCATGAGCACGTATAAATTTCTAAGAAGTGGCACCGTCCTAAGGCTGTGGCCCAAGGAGTCTCTCACCTGCATGACCAGGGTTTGAGACTCTGCACGATGGATGTGTCTACCATTAAAAACAAGAATCAAACTTAGAGAAAAAGGGTCCTATCTGTTATTATGCGAGAGTTGGTCTTATAGAGTTTCAGAACTCGGAGGCAGAGTTCAGAATGAAGAACATCCAAAGGCTCCAACAGCCCTGCGATTCCAGAATCAGCAGCTGTTACACTACTAGGAGGAAGGAGGCAAAGATGATGCTATGTTCAAGAGATTATACTATCGAAATGATGAGAATTTCAGTAGTTAATAAGCTCACTGCCTCGTGCCAAAGTCATTCAAGGGATACAAGAGGCAGCTTCTAGCTCTGGATGTGGATATTTCAGCATCAGAAGTCCGATCATCTACAAGCAATTTGTGTTGCCTCAATTTGACCGCTTTTCTTTTCTAGCCATAGGCAATTCCTTTCACCATGGAACAACTTAGCAATGCACAGTGTATCTGGGGGCCTATTATTTGGTGATCCAATCAATTTGTGTGCTTAATCTAGGAGCTTGGTTTTGCACTTGGACTAGTTTTCTAGAACTAGATACTAGCAGAGTCTGCACTTCCAGCCGCTTGCTTTCTAGGATGAAATTCCATTCTCATCTTAACTAGAAAGAGTCCACGGATGAGAATGGTAATCTCTCACTCGTTTCATTTTATCACAATCTTCATACCTAGACTTCAGGCGAAACCTGCAAGGAAATGAATTCTGCAGAATTGGACCCATTTCTTACTCACAACAAATCAATTCCCACTGCGCAAGTCAATGTGGGTACATGAGATAAACTCCAACCGCCCGTCCTCACTCCATAATCGTACTTCCGACGTTAGAGACAAAAGGGCGAGGACATTCCAGTCATTTCGAATAAAGTGAACGGTCAAGATTCCCGTTAAAGCAAAGGTCCGTCTTTTTCTGTTTACTCCAACCAGCTGCAGTCATGGCGGCAAACCGAACACCCTCATTCCTTCTTTGGTCTCTCGATGGCGTGTCTTGTGGGCTGTCCCAATTCCCTCTCGCCCTCATTTCTACCTCCTCAATACCTTAAACTACACCGTAAAACCCTAAATCCTTCACATTCGATAACCTCGCCTGCAAATTGGAAACAGAAAATCGAAACTCGAGTCGCTGCGTCCTTCCCGGGAAATTCATGCACAGTTTCACTTCCAGTGCCTATTTTCCCCTCCAGGCCTAAAATTTCGGGCGATTTCCTCCGCGGAACTGGTTTTTTGCTCTCAATTTTGTCGGCGTTGGTTTGGATTTTTAAATTCTGGAACAAACGGCGATTCACGCTTCCGCAGCGAACCATTTTTGGAAATTCTTCCAAATTTAAGGATGACATTCGTCGTCGTAATCTGTATCAGTCGAGGGCATTTCGGAAGCATTCTCGGCCTCCCTTTTTGCTTCCGAAGGCGGGGAGTTCTGCGGTTGAGTGGAGGTTGAGTGTGGACGCTTTACCTTCGGTTCGTGCTTCTTATGATTATCCGGCAGTTGTTGTTGACCCGGTAATTCTAGGGTTTATGAAATCGACGGACGTGAGCGAAATTCAATTGCTTGGAAACGGAATTGATGACGCAGGTTCCGACAATTTGATGTTTAGGGAATTGGATTTGGTGAGTGGAGAAAAGATGGGGAATGGAAGTGTGATTGATATTAAACCCGAAAGAATTGATTTTTTGTGATGAAGAAGAAGGTTTCACTGATTCGGATTCCAGTACTCCCGGTCGAAGTCAACTGCTTCTACCGAGCAGTTTCGACTCTTCCATGGAGATGTCACCTTCGGAATTAGTTTCTGTTGCCGAGCAGGTTAGCTTTTGTCAATATATGTAGATTTATATCACAATTCTGTTTTTCTTGCGGCTGTTTCTTTCAGTTGTTTTGGGTAGAGATTTTGGAAGAGTACAGCTACGGAAAATGGAAATGTAGTGTGGAAGTAGAAGTATTCGAAAAGCTATAGAATTCTGTTGGATAGTGGAGTTACGCTTATAAATTGCTGCAATGAATACTGTAAGAAATAGAACTACGCTATGGCTTCCCTGCACGACTTAATTGTAAGAGCTTGTAAGAAATAGAACTACGCTATGGCTTCCATGCACGACTTAAGTGTAAGAGCTTGGTTCTTGTTGTTATGGTGTTTGATGAAGGAAAAATGATGATAATCCACACAACAGCGATGTACTCTTTTGTGTATGTTGCTATAGAATATGGCTTTTCCTCCTGCATATGTTGTATACGTGGGATGTAGCTTTTTGTTGTGGGTTCATGATTTTGTGCTCTGCTTCAGTTGCATCTCCTTCCACCTATTCTGTTCTTGCTGAGTATCAGAGCTATCTGCTCCGCCAAAGCCTATAAGTGCAATGACTGAAATTTCTCGATATTAGTCCTAACGGCGTTCCCTTTTGTCAAATCAAATGGAGTTTATGGTTGGTGTGGAATTGCATAGCATTAAGAAGTCTTCATTCGACATTGAAGTTTGCTGCCATTTAATAGAATCCTGTTGGTTGCCCCCCTGGTTGAATTATGTTCACAGGTTATTAGACTATAGAACAGAATGAACTATTGCATAGATATACTGCCGTTTCTTCTTAGGAAGGTCTTGGCTGATTCCTTGGAACTTCTATCAGAATATGTAGGGTTGATGATAATAAGACATGTAAGCCAGTATTTGGCAACATTCCTCTGTAGATATGTATGAGTTAGAAGATTACTTGCCTACAGGTATGAAATGCTAAACTATTTTACAACTCAGGCTCTGTGCAACTGACTGCAGCAACCACTTCTGAAAACACTGGCTTTCTCAAATCACTCTGGTAGGTTGTTGGTTTTAGACTTACCGAGTAATACAAAACATTTTTGACTTTCAGAGTCAACAAGACATCACTGCCAATCATTAACTCTCATATTGTTTGTGTACCTAACTGGGTGAGTTACTTGGAGAACTCCTAATCTATTGGAAAGCAAAAACTAGCTGTCAGAAAATTTCTCCTGCATGTTTTGATGTTTCTCTTTGTGCAGGAGATACTAGCTGCTCAGGGTGAACTGCAAGCAGCAATTCCAGCAGTTGCCATAGTAGCAGGTGTTTTTGGTGCACTTACTGCTGGAGGTAACAGTCACTTTTCAATTACTTCAAGTTCTGGATGCAACTCCTTACCTAAAACGATGTGATCTGATGTTGCCTGCTGTATTTTAAATGCTACACAGTGGATGGAGGGCTGGAAATGGTAGGTTTTGTTGCTGCTACGAGTTTCATTGTTTGTGATCTTCTTTGGGCTTCAAGTGGGTGAGATTTGCATTCCAATTTTTGCCTCTTGTTGCCCCCTGGTCACGTTTGCTTTTTCTTTCTGTTCTCTTGTAACATTTTATTGGTGCTATATGCTGGGGTGGTTGGTGCAAGAAAATTTGAAGCCTCATATCTGACATGAGCTGTAATGAAGTGTGGATTTGTTCCTGCCCACTTTAACCTTTTCTTTTTGGTCTGATTCCTTTTCTGTTTGAATCAGGATGAAGCTATGGGCAGACCTAAAACAAGTGACTGATCATGAAAAGTTTACATGCCTCTTGAAGTCCAGAAAAATCTTGATATCAGTCTAACTGCAGTAAGATACTTAAGATTGACTGGTGTGCCACATATGCATGAGCTGCTAGGTGCAAAGCTGTTTCTTCTTTTTTCCAAGAGCAATAAATATAAGATATATGTTTCTTTCTAGAAGGCTCCTCAATCATGTATAATTGATTAAAATTCATAATTTGAGTGATATAAACTAAATTTTGCTTGCATCGGAAAGTTAATTTGTGACAATGTGACTGTGTCACTGTATGTTTTCTGGACCCAGTTTGTCTATTTCATCTTGTGATGTTCTCTTGTGCAGTGGTTCTCAATGATTTGTTGTTCTAATGTGCTTCAAAGTTACATATCTTCTTTTCATCAACAGATTTAGATTTGTGTACACATAACGTGAATGGCATGTATTAGTAGGGGCAGCCCTGATGCACGAAGCTCCCGCCTATGGGGGGTCTGGGGAAGGGGCGGACCACAACGGCATGCATTAGTGCTGAGTGGAAATTGCACATACAAACAACAGAAAAATGAATTGTCTCATCAGATAAACAAATTTTTTCAGAAGGATATTGCAAATCAAAACAAAGCTTTTTTGTAACGTTTTGCAAATATCTTGCTTGCACATAATAGTTACAGTTGATGAAATGGATCCCGTCACTACTGATGGTGAGAGTAAATGCCAGAAGCTGCTAGGCCATAGTCAAGTAGTAAAAAGAAACTGATATTCTATTTATAATGATGTTGGGCATCTCAAAATTGTGAGCTCCCCTAGTAATAGATTCTCACAATTTTGGGGCAGCTGTTCTCACAATCTGGTCGAAGTGAGATCTTGTAAGTGATATTGCACAACTTTTGCTGTGAGTACCTCTGAAAAGAGTAAATCAAAATTCAATATACTAATTGTCAAATACACTGTACAGTTTCACTATTCTGGGTGAATTTGTGCAGGCAAAAATGGACTGGATATCATCACTGTTCACAAACATTTTTATGCTGCTAACAGAGTTCGATGACCAGGACAAGAATGATAGAAGTGCATCATATACAGGTCATAGTCAAGAATGACAACTGGGAGAAAGTCACCAAATTTAATTATGTGAGGATAAAAGATGGAGACTTATATGATTTGAGAATTCTGTTATTAACCAACCTAGATGTAATATCCTTAATTTTTAAGATAAAAATAGGAAATTATTAAATAAATTAAAATAAAAAACTTATGGATGAAATTATTTCCTGAAAACATAATAATTAGAAAGTGCTCGTCGATACGAATCCAACGCCACCAAGAACGCGAGAAACGGAGCTCAAACGAGGGAGTTATGAGCCGTCAAAGTTGGAAGGGCAAATTAGTCATTTGATAGAGACGTATTAGACAGGGGTCCAAATTGATATTGGCACCCCCGTCTTCCACACGTCTGTACCCAGATCCGGCAAAATCGCCGGAGAAGCCATGGGAAGAGGCGTGAATGGAAGAGGTTCTCCTCCCACGGGACTCACAGTGCACATATCTACCCTCCCCAGTTACAAAACGCTCCACTTGGAGCGTTTTCTCTGAGTATTTACGCTAAACCCTAGATCCGTAAAAACTTGAATTTTCCGGCGAGTGGAGCCAAGCAACACGAGCAACTCCGGCAGTGCAAGGTAAGCCTCAAAACCACATGTTTTTCTCGTATTTATTAATTAGGAAATTAATTAGGGAAAACGTTTAAAAATTTTGGAAAAAAATTAGATTTTTAGGAACTTTGTGCACGCCATTCTTGTTGGAGTGTGATTTCACGGATCAAACCTCTGTCCGTTTGAAAATCGCACCGTCCAAATAGTGCACAAGAGACCCAAGAGCATACCCTTTAAATTTGGGAGTGATCCAACGGTGTGAATTTTTGAGAAAACTCAAAAACCAGTACCTAGGGAGGTTTTTAGGAACTTGGGAAAATCGTTTAAAAACCATGGTTTTTGAGAAAATTAGTGCAAAAGGAGGGCATAAATGGATTCTAGAGAGAATTCTCGAAGAAAATGGCGCAAAAATCACGCAAAACGGAGTCAGCTGCCGAGGCGACCTAATCCGGCCGTCGTCTCTCCCACGTCGTCAACTGGCTGGCGCTCGGCGCCGACGCCAAGACGCGCTTCGAGACGCAGCCTAGAAGACGACGTCACATGACGCTCGTCGTCGCACGCGTGCGGCCGCCGCCGCGCGTGCGGAGCGTGAGTGGTTGGTTGTCGCGGTGGGACCGGGACGCGGCGCGTCCTGGCGACCGTGACGCACGCGCGTCCCGTGCGGCGTCTGCAACGCTGTGCGTCTTCGTGCGCCCGTGTACGTCGGTGTAAACCGGCGGATAAAGGGCGCAGCCGGCTTAAACCACCTTATGGTGGTCCGTGTCATTTGAGGGTAGTTTTCACTAAAACTTGATTTTTGGGAGCTAGAGAGGTCCAAATCACGATCCGAAAGAGGCGTTGTGACCGTATTGACGACGTGGACCTAGTTTTAACTTAAAAACTTAGAAATGACCACTTTTTATTTAGAAAAATTTTAAAATAGTGATGTGACATGTACAGGTGCACTTGAATATACGATTAAAGGAGTTATTAGCCAGTAGTGATCTCACACCGAGGTAGGTGACGACAACTATAATGTTTTGACTTGATTTTAAACCATGTTTAAACATAGCATCATGTGTGATTGTGTTTTAAATTGCGATTTTTATTTACCATGGATTTCATGCGACATTGCGTATTGTAGGATGGTTATTATTCCAAATTGAAATCTTTTATCGAATAAACTTATTTCAAATGCTTTTACAAGCATGATGTTAATTTGTTATGCTTACTTAGACTTATTTCTTATTATATATATAGAAAATGCATGGATTTACATGGAAATGAGAATAGGCTTATTAATGGTCCTTTTATAAAGTAACCCTGGGATGAGGGGCATGTCTTCGTGGGATTGCAAGCTATAAGTGCTCTTGAGTTTTAGCATATACATATGATTTTGGTGTTTATATTTGATGACGGTGCTCTCGCCCTGGGCGTCATGCTGTGAGGAGGATGTGGCCACCCACCTTCCGAGATTATGATGTGATGAGTTTGTGATATGATGTGAGATCTTGCCCATAGATGGCATTCGGTAGAGGGTTTGGTAACATGGATAGTCCACACTTCCTGGCGAGCCTTTCCATGGGGACGGACGTTAAGTCTCCCGTTATGGTGTCGACGGAGAGCGGCGGTGGTTGATACCCATGGAGGGTTGCCACTGCAGATGATGGCCCATATTCTTGTTATGTGTGCATGTATGATGAGCATGATTATGGATGGTATGCACGGGTGTGACGACACTCGAGGTTGACTATGTGTATTCCTCGATCGTGGATGTTAAGGATGTGGTGGGACCCATTACCTTAGGGTGCCCTTATTCTTGTTGTATGCTCCATGTTATTGATTCATGTCATGTTTTAACTCGTGAATTTCATGTTTTAGCATATGGAATAAATTGGCATTTATTGAGCATGGCATTATGATATCACTATCTTCATAAATGTTAGATTTTTCATCGGTATTGTTCATTATTTCTTGCATTTATTACATTAATTGTCTATGCATGTACACTGGCGATAGCTTCTTGAGGCATTGCTTTGTTTTGCAATGCCTTAGATCTCGAGCGACAGCAGAAAGGAAAAGCGGTTGATAAACCTTGAGAGCCGCCGAAGACTAGTTTCCTATAGTTTTAGAAAGTAATGTGAGTCGTTAGAGTGGATTATCATTTGAATTTTATTATGGAATTGCATACTTTATATTTGGATGTGATTTAGATCTTTGGACATATATTGGACATTTATATGGGATGTTATGATGGATAGACCCTGGGCCATATTATTATTGTCTTTTGGATGTTTATTTGATTTAAAATAAAGGCGCCTATTTATTTGACGTTGATTTATACGCGGATCATTTATTTATGTTTAAATTACGTATACGTCATTTTGAGAAAGGAAAAATTAACACCCGGAGTTTTAAGATAGGTTTAGTAAAATGTTAAATAAATCTTTTCTCATGGGATCCCAAATGTTCTTATTTAAATTGCAAAAAAAAAAAAAAAAAAATTGTCTTAAAAATCCGGGGTGTTACAAAGTTGGTATCAGAGCCCAGTCTAGTCCATCATAATCCTTGTGAATGTCCATTTATATGTGAATAACAGTCCATAATAGTTGTAGAGAAACGATGAGAGAGGAACTTACACTTAGTGACATGTAAAATTTTGATAGATGGCTCCTTGGAGAAGGACAAGGTCTACCCCTGCTACACCCGTGGCTCCACCTGCTGAGTCCTCTGATCAAGGGGATCGAGATGCCAATTTATTGAATCGGTTAATGTCAGGACTCGTACCACTTATACAGCAGCAGGTTAGGACAGCTGTTGACGCAGCTAACCCTAGCCCTATTCCACCACCTAAAGTGGTACCCATGGTTTCATTAGTTCGATCCTCACAACCAGGTCAAGAAACATCAGTACTGGAGCTACGGAGGGCGATGCTACGGAGTGACTCTAGGAAGACTGACAAATTACTAGAGAGGTTTCAAAAGATGGTAAAACCCTTTTATGGAGATGGTAACACGGAGGAGGCCGAGCGATGGTTATTTGAGGCGGAGAGGACATTCGACGCTATGAAGATCTCACCAGGATGATCAAGTTAGAGTAGCCTCCTGCTGTAGAAGGTGTGGCCGGCTTCTGGTGGCAGACTTTCACACTCACCCTGGCACACTGTTCGGACGTATGCACATGAGCCTGGTTGCAGTGCAACTAAGGCGCACGCGTATCTAGAAACGTAGCGCGCATTCTAGAACCGCGGCATGTGCAGGACCCTAGAGCACTACAATTGGGTCGTCCATTAAGGCGCGACCTTGAAAAATCCAATTTCGGAGCTTTATATAACTCCGCTTGACAAGCCAAAAGGGCCAGTTGCGTCCGTAATTTTGACACGGACCCAATTATACAATAAAATGCGGGACATTCTTAGATAAAGATCAACCTAAAAATATCGTAGAGAGTAACCCCTAAAACCAACAAACCATATAGGATGGCTCCAAAGCAGAGTCGAGAGAACTTGGTACAATTGCAAGAGTTACCTGGATAAGGGCTTTATCGTGCCGAGTGGATCACCATATGGAGCACCGGCCTTTCGTGAAGAAAAAGGATGGATCACCGAGACTATGCATTGACCATCGGTTGTTGAATGGTGTTATCATAAAGAACCGATACCCTTGCCACGCATAGATGATTTATTTGATCGCCTCCCAATCGGCCTGAAGTGTTCTCCAAGATTGATTTGAGGTCAGTGTATCAGGTGAGGGTTAGAGAAGAGGATATCTCGAAGACTTGCCTTTAGGAGTCGTTATGGTCATTATGAGTTCCTAGTGATGCCGTTTGGATTGACGAACGCACTGCAAAGTGTTCATGGATCTAATGAACCGTGTTTTCGAGCTTATTTGGATAAGTTCGTGATTGTATTTGTGGATGACATCTTGATTTATTCACTAGTCATGAGACACACAGAGAGCATCTCCACACTCAGATTAGACACACTTCGTCGACATCGATGTATGCCAAGTTCGGTAAGTGTGATTTTTGGCTAGACCAGTGCATTTCTTAAAGGCACGTCATATCTAAAGATGGAGTGGCCGTGGATTCAACAAAGGTGAGGCAAGACTACACCTGCGGGAGAGGCCCAAGACAAAGGATGGTGAGATACGCGGTTTTCTCGGTTTGGCGGTATTATCGTCGATTTATGAGGGATTCTCTAAGATCGCATTACCATTGACCACCCCGACTCAGAAAGACACTCAATTTGTATGGACCTGAGGCTTGCGCGAGGAGAGCTTCAAGAGCTCAAGAGGAGACTTACACGCTCGGTATTGACCTTACCATCCGGGGCGTGCGGTTATGTAGTTTATCGTGACGCCCTCGGCAAGGGATTAGGAGCGGTGTTGATGCAACATGGGAAGGGTAATGCTGTGCGTCTGCACGGTGAAGACACATGAGGTAAATTACCCAACACATGACTGGAATTAGCGGCCAGTGGTATTTGCGTTGAAGTCCCGGGAGACATTATCTTTATGGTGAGAGATTTGAGGTATTCACTTATCATAAGAGCCTCAAGTACTTCTTTACTCGAGTGAATTGAATATGAGGCGCAGATGGATGGAGTATCTCAGACTTCGACTTCACCATACGGTACCATCTGGGAAAGGCTAACGTCGTTGGATGCCCCGAGTAGGAAGGCGGGTGTGATGATTGCCAATTTGACAACTCGGTGCCTAAGTTCTTTGACAGATCTTAGAGGCACGGGGCAAAGACAAGGAAACACAGGATCCGACGATAAGACACGATTTTTCGAGGGGACGGGATGGAGGAGTTAGATTTAAAGGAAGGTTGGTAGTACCGGCGGATGACGAATTGAAGCGCGAGTTACTTCAAGAAGCACACCAATCCCCTTATACAATTCATCCTTGGGGTACGAAGATGTATCAGGGATCTCAAGAGGCATTTACGGTGGAATGGTATGAAAAGGATGTTGGAGAGTGCGTTGACGATGTTTGACCCGTCGCCAGGTCAAGGCTAAGCATCGGCGTCCATCGGGACTACTTCGACACCTTTGGACCTTCCCGAGTGGAAGTGGGACCATATTACCATGGACTTCGTTCTGGGTCTTCCGAGGACCGCTACCCACGACATGATATGGGTCGTTGTGGACGGGTTGACCAAGTCCGCTCATTTCCTTCCCATCGGACAAAATCGACCGGTGGATAGCTTAGCGAAATTATATGTTAAGGAGATCGTCGGTCTACATGGCGTTCCTCGACAATTATATCGGATCGAGATACGCGATTTACCTCAAAATACCGGAAGAGCGTGCAAGAGGCATTAGTGGTCGGTCGAGATCCCAATTTAGCGGCATTCCATCCTCGCATGCACGGACGAGCGAGAGGACCATCCGTACTATTGAGGATATGCTTTGCGAGCTTTGTGTTATGGATTGGAAGGGTAGTCGGGAAGATCATTTACCTTTGGTGGAATTTGCTTATAATAATAGTCATCACGCTTAGTATTGGGATGGCTCCACATGAGGCACTTTATGGCAGGACCTTGTCTTGGTCACCTTTATGTTGGAGTGATGTAGGAGAAAGACGCGTGGTGAAATCTGAGTTAGTGGAAGAATGTGCGAGAAAGTCCAACTCATTCGGAAGAGGTTCTTGATGACTCACGGTCGACGGAAAAGTTATGCAGACAAGAGGCGAAAGGACTTAGAGTTCTTTGAGGCGAGCATGTATTCTTGAAAGTTTCTCCTATGAAAGGGTGTTGAGGTTTGGAAATAAAGGAAAGCTTACCTGGTATATTGGACCTTTCGAGATCTTACGACGAGTTGGGTCGATGGCATACCGGTACTAGCCTTACCACCACAACAGCAAATGTGCATGACGTCTTTCACGTGTCTATGCTATGGAAATACGTGCCAGATCCCTCACATGTATTGGAGCAGATCCCAGGAGAGCTACAGGCTGACATGACATTTGAGGAGAGACCAGTGCGCGTCCTAGATACAAAAGTCAAGGAGTTAAGGAATAAGACCATTGCCTTGGTCAAAGTCCTTTGGCAGCATCATTCACTACAGGAGGCTACCTGGGAGACTGAGGAGGAGATGCGAAAGATCCATCCAGAGTTATTTACATAGAGGTATGTAGCTAAATTTTGAGGACGAAATTTTTATAGGGAGGGAAGAATGTAATATCCTTAATTTTTAAGATAAAAATAGGAAATTATTAAATAAATTAAAATAAAAAACTTATGGATGAAATTATTTCCTGAAAACATAATAATTAGAAAGTGCTCGTCGATACGAATCCAACGCCACCAAGAACGCGAGAAACGGAGCTCAAACGAGGGAGTTATGAGCCGTCAAAGTTGGAAGGGCAAATTAGTCATTTGATAGAGACGTATTAGACAGGGGTCCAAATTGATATTGGCACCCCCGTCTTCCACACGTCTATACCCAGATCCGGCAAAATCGCCGGAGAAGCCATGGGAAGAGGCGTGAATGGAAGAGGTTCTCCTCCCCTGGGACTCTAGGCCTATAACTACCCTCCCCAGGTTGCCAAAACGCTCCACTTGGAGCGTTTTCTCCGAGTATTTACGCTAAACCCTAGATCCAAAAAACTTGAATTTTCCTGAGTGGAGCCCTAACACGAGCAACTCCGGCCAGTGCAAGGTAAGCCTCAAAACCTATGTTTTTACGTATTTATTAATTAGGAAATTAATTAGGAAAACGTTTAAAAATTTTGGAAAAAAATTAGATTTTTAGGAACTTTGTGCACGCTATCGTTGGAGTGTGATTTCACGGATCAAACCTTGTCCGTTTGAAAATCGCACCGTCCAAATAGTGCACGAAGACAAGAGACCCAAGAGCATACCCTTTAAATTTGGGAGTGATCCAACGGTGGAATTGCCAAGGAAAACTCAAAAACCGCACCTTTAGGGAGGTTTTTAGGAACTTGGGAAAAATCGTTTAAAAACCATGGTTTTTGAGAAAATTAGTGCAAAAGGAGGGCATAAATGGATTCTGTGAGAGAATTCTCAAGAAAATGGCGCAAAAATCACGCAAAGCGGAGCTCAGAGCTCGCCGAGGCGACCGATCCGGTCTTCTCCGGCGCCGTCCAACGGCCGTCGGCCGCCCGGCGCCGACGCCAAGACGCGCCCCGAGAGACGCAGCTAGACGACGTCACATGACGGCCGCCGCCGCACGCGTGCGTGGCGCCGCGCGCGTGCGGAGCGTGCGTGCCGGGCCGCCGGTGGGACCGGACGCGGCGCGTCTGGCGACCGTGACGCACGCGCGCGCGTTCCGTGCGGCGTCTGCGACGCCGTGCGCTCTCGTGCGCCCGGTACGTCGGTGTAAACCGGCGGGAAAAGGGCGCCGCCGGTTTAAAACCACCTTATGGTGGTCCCACAGCCCCATTTGAGGGTAGTTTTCCACTAAAACTTGATTTTTGGGAGCTGTAGAGGTCCAAATCACGATCCGAAAGAGGCGTTGTGACCGTATTGGCCAACGGACCTAGTTTTAACTTAAAAACTTAGAAATGACCACTTTTATTTAGAAAAATTTTAAAATAGTGATGTGACATGTTGTGTGCACTTGAATATACCAATTAAAGGGAGTTATTAGCAAGCTAGTGATCTCACACCGAGGTAGGTGACTTTACAACTAATGTTTTGACTTGATTTTAAACCATGTTTAAACATAGCATCATGTGTGATTGTGTTTTAAATTGCGATTTTTATTTACCATGGATTTCATGCGACATTGCGCATGTGATGGTTATTCCAAATTGAAATCTTTTCTTGAATAAACTTATTTCAAATGCTTTTACAAGCATGATGTTAATTTGTTATGCTTACTTAGAGACTTATTTCTTATTATATATATAGAAAAATGCATGGATTTACATGGAAATGAGAATAGAGGCTTATTACTGGTCCTTTTATAAAGCAACCCCAGGGATGAGGGGCATGTCTTGGGGATTGCAAGCTATAAGTGCTCTTGAGTTTTAGCATATACATATGATTTTCGTGTTTTATATTTGATGACGGTGCTCTCGCTTGGCGCTCATGCCAGGAGGGATAGGCCTGCCACCCACCTCCGAGATTATGATGTGATGAGTTTGTGATATGATAGTACACCGCCCATAGATGGCATTCGGTAGTGGGTTTGGTAACATGGATAGTCCACACTCACGGCCCGAGCCTTTCCATGGGGATGTACGTTAAGTCTCCGTTATGGTGTCGACGGAGAGCGGCGGTGGTTGATACCCATGGAGGGTTGCCCTCGGCATGATGGCCCATATTCTTGTTATGTGTGCATGTATGATGAGCATGATTATGGATGGTATGCACAGGTGTGACGACACTCGAGGTTGACTATGTGTATTCCCGATCGGGGGATGTTAGTGTGATGTGGTGGGACCCATTACCTTAGGGTGCCCTTATTCTTGTTGTATGCTCCATGTTATTGATTCATGTCATGTTTTAACTCAGTGAATTTCATGTTTTAGCATATGGAATAAATTGGCATTTATTGAACATGGCATTATGATATCACTATCTTCATAAATGTTAGATTTTTCATCAGTATTGTTCATTATTTCTTGCATTTATTACATTAATTGTCTATGTACCTACACAAGCGATAGCTTCTTTGAGGCATTGCTTTGTTTTGCAATGCCTTAGATCTCAGCGACACCAGGAAAGGAAAAGCGGTTGATAAACCTCGAGAGTCTTGAAGACTAGTTTCCATATAGTTTTAGAAAGTAATGTGAGTCATTAGAGTGGATTATCATTTGAATTTTATTATGGACTGCATACTTTATATTTGGATGTGATTTAGATCTTTGGACATATATTGGACATTTATATGGGATGTTATGATGGATAGACCCTGGGCCATATTATTATTGTCTTTTGGATGTTTATTTGATTTAAAATAAAGGCGCCTATTTATTTGACGTTGATTTATACGCGGATCATTTATTTATGTTTAAATTACATATACGTCATTTTGAGAAAGGAAAAATTAACACCCGGAGTTTTAAGATAGGTTTAGTAAAATGTTAAATAAATCTTTTCTCATGGGATCCCAAATGTTCTTATTTAAATTGCAAAAAAAAAAAAAAAAAATTGTCTTAAAAATCCGGGGTGTTACACTAGATGATAGATCTTTGTCCTCAACCTGATGAGTTCCATTTTACAGGTTTTCTTTTCTTTTCTTGTCTCTAAGAGATCTTACAGGAATTGCTTTAAAAGCCCTGTACCTAGAAGGCGATACAAAAGAATAGAAAGTTTTCAAGCCTCTAAAGTGCCCATATTGTCTGAGTTTAGGTGCAAGAATGACCTTGAGTTTTGGGGTGTGGCTGATCCATGGCATTGTCTTAAAGGTGGATGGCTTGGATCGTTGGAAACATCGAGCCTGACTTGTATTCCTGTCCACTACTATTTTATAAAGGCACTTCGCCACTTGAACACCCATTGTTGAAAGAGGCACATCTCGTAGTTTCCCCATGACGGCTTCCTTTTTTCTTTGTGGATCTCTGGTTTGAAACTCTGTACAAACAATGCTATAAATTCAAGTCCCAAAAGCACAATTTTTCATGATATTAAAATATTCCAATCATCAGTGTTTTGTGCGTACTTGATATTTAAAGCCCCAATAATTGGATGGATTGGTTAGATCATCCAAAGATCGTACCCCTTCATGCAAAAAAGGGACACTTGGAAAGGTTTGTTTAGCATAATCTCCTTGAAATATGCATAAGAGGCTGAGAGTCCTGCCATAAAATACTAATGAGAAGGCATCTGAGCTCATTCCGTGTGGTGTGCATGGAGTTGGTTAGTGGGAGATTATTGTTATTATTATCATTATCATTGCATATTTTGAACACAAGGAGGGAGTTTGGTTTCGAAAGTCAAATGTTGATAAATGATAACCGTGCACCAGAAAGCATGAGGACCTTGCTTGTTCTTGCTGTCAGCACAAAAGAATACCATCCTTTAAAACACAAGCACACACGGGAGGAAAGGCAAATCACACGTTTGGTTCTTGAATCTCTTTCTTCAGAGAATACCATCTTCTGTTCTATGCTCAAAAAAATTTCTCTTCCGAGAAGTGATGATATGGCACCGTTCCATGTGTTTTTCTGGAGTCTTTGTTTGACAAGTTGCTTTCTGCGGCCATAAGGGTTTGAGTTGTTTATGATAGTTTAGGAAGAGCTTAATAAGCTCCTGAGTACGGTATCTACAATATGAGGCATGCTTGCAGATGCAGAGAAGTGACAAGTAAGGGAAGAAGCATTGAAGCATTGGTAGTATTGGTAGGGAAAGCTTAAAGCTACAGCTTGTGAAGCAGATGATATATTGGACGAGTTTGGGATGAATCAAGAACATGTGCAGCTGACAACATGGTATGCAACTTTATTTTACCTTCTGTCCATTTAAGTTCCAATATTAGATGGTTCCCAAGTTAAAAAGAATGAATAGATAACATTGCTGCAGAGAGGTCCAAGTTCCATTTGAGAGAAAAGCAACTTGAAATTAGAGAGGAGAGAAGGGAAACACACTCTTACGTAATTGAATCAGATGTATATGGAAGAGAAAGTGATAAAACAAATATGATGGACATGTTAATCAACAAACACAGTGAAGATAGTGATGTCTCCATCATTCTAATAGTTGGAATGGGGTGGGGAACTTGGGAAAGACTACCCTTGCTTCAATCCAGAGAGTATAAAAATCCATTTTGAGTAAAAAACGTGGGTCTGTGCCTCTTACCAGTTTGATGTATTCAAGACTACAAAAGAAATAAAAGAATCTGCAACTAAAGAGGACATCAACCTCTCCAAAGTGGATTTATTGCAGTCATGCCTCCATGAATAACTGGTACAGTATACTTGTTTTGCGTGATGTGTGGACAGGACTGCCCTGCCTTGGCTTGTTTGCTGGACGGCCTCAACCCAGAGCTTTTATAATCCTAAGATTTTCCCTAACGGCAGAAACCAAGATCGAGGGGTGGCAAACGATGATGGTCTGACAGTATTGTAAGCAATCTTTATTGACGGCAACTTCAAGAATCTATTGATGGCTACTACCAGGTACTCTTCCATTTCTTCAGCATCAAGATTCTGTTAAAGCTTATCTTATATTCAAAACATTCATCCCAACATTTATACATTCTCTGATGTATTCTCAATGGCATGGATGTTAAACAGGGGTCATAGGTAGCAAATTTCAGGTGTCATAAAGATTCATGTGGGACTACCTTTTGCACGAGATTAAGAATACAGACTTCAATGTCTAGTTTGTGGGTCCTAGACAATTGTCAATGGCTCAAAACAAATTAGCCATCCAGATGGGTGATTCACTGACAAGATTGCTTCTTCGCTACAGGGCAAAGCCTGGCCCAGCTATTATTGGGTTTGTTATTCTCATCCCTTGCTATCTTTTTCAGCGTTGGTGCAAGATGATGACATTTGTCATCTGATGTTTTCCTATAGCATTGAAATAATTTTGTTCCTCTTAGTTTTCATTTGCTTGGCTTTTCATTAACAAAGGGGAATTGGTATAGGTGGAGTCAACCTCATTGTCAGTCAGCCAGAGATTGCCTGGTTTTCACTTCATGAGCTCCACCTCTAGTTGATCCAGCCTATTCTGCTGATTTCTCCAATATTATACATCTAATATACCAAAAACCACTCTAATTCGATGATCCTAGCTAGCATCCAGAAAAAGGCAATTTTTGCTGGATGAATGCGACAGTTTCAGTATCAGTAACAATGGTGAAAAGTAAATATTCTGGGATGCTAGAATCATCTACTCGGCGTGTTTTTTTATGTATTAATTAGATTTCCAAATTGAGATAAAATCAGACTGTATGACCCAAATGGTTGCGATATGACAAGAAAGTAGGGTTCCTCATTGTAAGCATGGTATCCCTCCCTACAGTAGGATTCCTCTCATGGTTCATCTCTGCTGTGTCAATGAATCGTCTGGGAAATGTGGATGCTAAGTCCATTAATTTGAATTCTACAGCCAGTAAATAAGCCTCATTTGGTTCTCCAGGTAGCTCACAACTTTTCTGATCCAACCATCTTAACTGTGAGATTAGCTTTAAAATATTTTCATTTCTTCTTATTGTCTTAATCAGTTGGCTCTAGGCAATTAATTGATTAGACGGTAAACCTGATCAGTAGGCCTAAAATGATAGATGGTCAAAGATCAAGTTTCTCATCATTTAGTTTTTCACTTATCATGGCTTGGCAGTGATCTATGATGCAGGAAACCACAATCTCATGGTAGATGATGCAGCTAATATTGTTGGTCAAATTTATAGTTATTACAGTTTCACTTCCAAGTTGGAATACCTACTAGACATTTGAGAAAAAAGTTTCTTTTCATCATCTGAAGAGGTGTGCAAATTGATGCTCCTGTAAAGGCTAGAGTTTCACATAGAGGAGATTCTAATAGGTGATTACAGGGACGTGCTAGTTTTGAGTTTGCTTGTGTACCGTGGTATTGCACTCTTTGAAGCGGGTGTTTTCAGCTGCTCGAGGTCATGCTTGGGCTTTTGCCTTTCCTTTGTTTTCTTCAAGTGTTGGTCCATCTTTTCATCTGTTTGTAGTGTTTTCCGGATTGCAATTCCTTGCTCCTAGCTGTTTGTAAGCTCTTTTTCCTTCATCACAGTCGTAATACGAGTTTCATGAACTTGGGCCCTTTTCAGTTGCATAGATGGAATGGTTTTCAATTTGAATGTAGTTTCTAGCTTTTGTATCACTAATGAAACACCGGCTGTTAAAAACACTCTCAAACTTTGATTGTTAAGAAGATTAGGATTCCAAGTCTTTTTGTTTGTGTTTAATTTCTTAAGTTATCATATTTGTCCTTGGGATTTCTTGTATGAAGGATGATAAGATGGGAAAAGCAAATCTATTGGATGGATAAAATTCAATGTTGACAGCGCTAACATGGGCCAATTGCACCAGCAGGTATTGGGTGAGAAGAGTTCGCAACATTCTCATGGAATTTGCAGGGCCAGCTGGAGCAGTAGATGCTAACACAGAAGAGGTGATGGCTCTTTCTCAAGATGCTAAACTTTCTCTCGTGGGGACATCGTAATGCTGTAATTCTCGAAGGTGATTCTCTTTTACTCGATCAGATGGATCTCACTCTGGAAAGGGCTCCTTGGCAGCTCTTGCATTTAATGGATGAAATGGAGTATCTAGGTGCCAATATCTCCTCTCAATTTAGACAAGTGTTCTGATCTGCTAACACCTAGCAGATTCTCTGTCCGAGGGGCTACTCCTGCATGAATTGAGAATTCAGACTGTTGTGGCTTTTGGTATTGGACAGCAACTTGATTGCTGACTTCTTTTAGCCTTTCCTCGTGCAATGACTGTTAGAGGAAAATTAGGAATCAGAGGAAAATCAGGACATGTATAATAAAAAGATTACAAGATTACTATTTGGATTTTTGAATTTTGCAACGGACTTTGCGTGACATTATCAATTAGAACTTGAGATTCGTCGTCTATGACAACAAACCTGGACAGCAGGTTTCTGAGTTTCATGCATAAATGCAAGTACTCTGGGAACAAATTTCCCTCACTAAACTAGCCTGGACCCACTCTCATAGAGAATATATAAAACTTGAAGAGGAAACTCGCCTCTTTTAGTTTCTCATCGCTCTTACTGATGAGTTTAAGGCTGTTCGCAGTTCTATTCTTCACCGCTCTCCATTGCCAACAGTTCAGAGTATTCTTCCTGAACTCAGTGCAGAACAAACTTGCAAAGGATTGCCTTCTGAGTCTTTTACTGGTATAGCACTTGCAGCTGTTCACCGGGGTAAGACTACTAGAACCAATGTCAGTAGCAAACATCCTTTTTGCACTTACTGTAGCAAGCGAGGTCACTAGAAAAGTGATTGTCTACGTTTTCAACGTCACAAGGAAGGGACTGCTCGTGCTGCAATAGCAACTGGCCCCTCTACTCCACCTTTTGCTACTTCCTCTTCCACAGGAGTTTTGCTCTCCGACGTTCGTGAGGTTTTTCATGATCTTTTCAGTCAGGTTCTCTAGGGTAATGGTGTTTTTGGAACTCAATCTGCTGCTTCTGCTACAATCACATCAGGTACATCTTGCAACTCTACTTGGTTTTTGGACTCAGGAGCATCAAATCACATGACTGTCTCTTAACATGCCTTTTCCTACTTGTTCCCACCCTACCACCACATCACCATTCACACAGCCAACAATACCCCCCTTTCTGTTACACACATTGGAACAGTCAAAACTCATAACCTGACACTACACAATGTCTTATTGGTTCCTCACCTTACCATGAACTTAATATCTATCAGTTAGTTATGTGGCCAAGGCTACCATGTAACCTTTAGTGACATCAAATGTATTGTGCAGGATCCACGGATCGAGAAAATATGTGGGATTAGGACTAGAAGTGGTCGCCTTTACTGCCTTCAATCTCTTCATTTACCCATCTTATCTCACACTACTGCATCCACTAGTATGGAGTTATGGCATGATCGATTAGGTCATCCCTCTCTTTCTCGCCTTGATAAACTTATTTCGGATGGATTATTAGGGGTTATAACTAAAATTCAAACCTTACATTGTGAACATTGTATATGTGGCAAACAACATGTCATTCCGTTCTCACATAGTTTTATTAAAACTACTACTCCATTTGACATGGTTCATAGTGATGTTTGGTCTTCTACTGTTAGAAGTATTCATGGTGCTAGGTATTATGTCCTATTCATTGATGATTACTCACGCTTCACATGCATTTATGTTATGCGTTCAAAATATGATGTTTATCAAAATTATGTAAATTTCACTAACATGATCTACAATCAATATTCCAAAAGAATCAAAATCTTTAGATCAGATTCTGATGGTGAATTTCATTCACGACAATTTCTCAATTTACTTGCTTCACATGGCACTATGCTTCAGCTTTCCTATCCTAACACACCTCAACAAAATGGTGTCTCTGAACGCAGGTATCGACACATAGTTGAAACAATTCACACACTCCTCTTCTCCTCGCAACTCCCTGCATCATTCTGGGGAGAAGCTGCCTTAACATCAATTTATATCATCAATTGAACTCCTACACAACAAAATGCCCCATGAACTTTTGCATGGTTCTCCACCATCCTATCATCATCTAAAAATATTTAGATCCACATGCTTTGTTTTGTTACCTCACAATGATCATACCAAACTCTCAACTCGCTCTGTCATATGTGTCTTTGTAGGATATGGTATAGAACAAAAGGGATACAGGTGTTATGATCCAAATACTTGTCGCATTCGAATTTTCAGGAATGTCATCTTTTGGGAACAAATTCCATTTATGACTCTTCCTCGAAACTCCACTTCTCGTACTACCTTTGTCGATCCCTTTCCCGACTCTTCTTTGCCTTTAGATCCCATAACTACCCCTATCTATCCTCCACCATCACCACCATCTCCTCTGCCACCTTCTCCTACTCCCACTGATTCTCCATTTGTGAGTCCTGCAGAGAACATTCCCAGGTATCTTCATCGTACTCATCAACCTCCTGCTAAACTTAATGATTACTATTGTTATGCTACTAATATTCTTGACCTCCATGAGCCTCAAACCTATAGGGAAGCAAGTACACAACCTAAATGGGTTCGGGCCATGCAGAAAGAAATACAGGCACTCATTAAAACCAATACCTGGGAACTCACCTCTTTACCTCTAAGAAAATTAGTTGTTACCTGCAGGTGGATTTACAAAATCAAGACTAAAGCAGATGAAACCATTGAAAAATATAAAGCACGTCTTGTGGCCAAAGGTTTCACTCAAGAACACAGACTAGATTATGATGAGACCTTTGCTCCTGTAGCTCGCATGACCACTATTCGCACTCTCATAGCTGTTGCTTCCATTCGATCTTGGTCACTTCATCAGATAGATGTCAAAAATGCATTTCTTCATGGTGACCATCATGAGGAAGTATATATGGAGCGTCCACCTAGTCTTCCTCACCCACAAGGACAAGCCTATCGACTTTGTCACGCTCTTTATGGATTGAAGCAAGCACGTCGAGCATGGTTTGAGAAATTCTCTTCTATTATGGTTAATTTTGGCTTTTGTCTGAGTTACAACGACTTTGCCCTCTTTATACGCCAAAGTCAACATGGAGCAATTTTTCTCTCACTATATGTTGATGATATGATTATTACTGGGAGTGACATCATTGGAATTATTGCTACTAAGTCCTTTCTCTCATGTACCTTTGAGATGACAGATTTAGGCTTCCTCAGCTACTTTCTTGGTATCAAAGTCCAACGCAATCCAAACGGATAGATTCTCTCACAAGTCAAATATGCTTCAGAGATTCTCAAGCTTCCACATTTCTCAGATGACAAGGTATTAGATCCACCTCTTGTTGTCAATGTCAAACTTCAACCGTCTAGTAGTGAACTGCTATCAAATCCAACTCTCTACCATCAACTAGTTGGAATGCTCACATATCTTACTATCACTCGCCCGGACATCACTAATGCTGTTCATGTGGTCTCTCAATTTTTCTCAGCTCCTAATACTGATCATTTTGCTGTTGTTTTGTGCATTATTCGATACCTTCGCAGGACACCACATCAGGGACTCTTTTCTTCCTCCTCGTCCCCCACTCTTCGTGCATATTCTAATACTGACTGGCGTGGTGATGTCACAGATCACGAGTCTACCACAAGATACCTTCTTCTTTTAGGAGATTCTTTAATCTTGTGGAAAAGCAAGAAACAAGACATTATCTCTCAATCAAGTATAGAATCTTAATATTGAGCTCTTACTGATACTACCTGTGAAATAATTTGGCTACCACGATTGCTAGAAGATCTCAGTATCCTGCAGACTCAGCCAACCAATCTCCACTGTGACAACAAGAGTGCCATTCACATTGCTCATAATGCTGTCTTTCATGAACGCACAAAACACATTGAAATTGACTATCATCTTACAAGCCATCATTATCAGCAGGGAACAATTAAAATTGCTGATCTACTTACCAAGGCTCATCCATCTCCACGATTCCATATTCTCTGCTCCAAACTTCAGATGTTGTCTTTACCAACCCCTTAAGTTTGAGGGGGGTGTTAGAGAATAATTAGGGATCAGAGCAAAATGAGAAATCTGATTTTCCATGTATAATAAAAAGATTACAAGATTACTATTTAGGACTGAGAAATTACAGGGATATGATTCTCATAAATTTGTAAATAAACATGTATATAAACACCACTACGTCAATGAAGTTTTGTGGTTTGCAACTTATCTCAATCAGATCTGACAATGACTATGTATCCGGGGGCCAGCTGTATCTCAAGGCTAGCATTGTTTGATCTACCAGCGCATTCTAGAATGAGCTATATATAAAAATTAGTCCGCGTCAAACGAAAGCCTTTTGATTTCCTAGTGGGCTTGTTGATGAATTTATACCATTGTTCTTTTATTTTCTATCCGTCGATTGAAGGCAAGGATTTGTCAGATGGTCCTAGGTTTGGTATCTCTTATCCTTACAACAAATGGTGTGGTGCCCGACGATTTGTCTACTGTCTTAATATTTCTGAACACCTACTAATTGAATAAATGATGAATGCAGATCCACCGACCTTATCAGGAAACTCCCGACTATGTCTTCATACAAGTGATTTGACTTGAAGTAATTTGCTGAAAGTTTAATAGTATAGCGAAAATTTTGGTCTGAAGAAACTGCAAATCATTTAGTTTTCTTATCTGAATCCAGTGGTATGTTTACTAACATTATTACTTTGATTCTAGCAGAAATCAAGCTAATGATATTATATTTACTTATCTGTTTTACTTCTGGAAGGGAAGCCTTTCAACGGTGGAGTTGTTGTTTTGTGACCTTGAGGTCAGGAGTTCAAGGCATAAAAACAGCTTTTGTAAAAATACAAAGTAAGACCGTGTGCTAGAGACCCTTGTGGTCCGCTCCTTTTCAGTACCCACATACGTAGTCTTAGCTGTTTTACTTCTAACTCCGGTATTTAACGTTATATTAGCATGTCTTTTGCCTTTTTTCTGAATGATATTTTGTATTGAAAGATTGTGAGGATCTTACAATACCATCCAGTGTATCACAAAAACAGTAGGCAACGAACCTAACCATAGAACAGGGCCTTCTCTGTTTGAGCAGAGCATCCATGGCACAGAATACATTTGAAATAACAAACAATGCCCCAAGAGTCAACCGGATCGTACAGTATCAGTATTAATTCATCAGCCGAACCCCTTCTTCAGCCGACTCATCAGCAGAGTAGTAAACCGCCTTTTCTTTTGGTTGGCCTTAATAAAAGGCATATGTTTTATTGGTTATCAACTATCGTTTCGCCTTGTCGTTTAGAATCCCATCTGTAGTCTATACAACCTTAAACGCTTTCAGTCTATGGGACAGCAGGCTACCTAATCCTTTGTGTGGTGATAGGATTTGTCTCTTGTTAACGATTTTATTCGGAAGACGCAGTATCTTGATTAGGTTGAGTAGTTGCGGATGGACCAGTTAGCCTCGGTGCATCAATCGTCATATCCTTCTGTTCGGATACAAGATTAACAGCCTCTCAACTAATTTACCTACCGCCGTTTTAGGACAAAATGTGAAGGGAGCCTTGGCACAACGGTAGAGTTATTGTCGTGTGACCTTAGGGTCATGGCTTCGAAGCGTGAAAACAGCCTCTAACATTTAGGCAAGGCTGCATAGTATTGACCCTTGTGGTCTGCCTTTTTTCCAGACCACGAATACATAGTAGCTTCGGTAACCGGGGCTCCCTTAGTTTGAGGACAAAATGAAATCGTTTTCTTCTTCCTTACGTAACGGATAAAGTGCTCGTATTGTAGTACTTATTTAATGGTATTTATGATTTTCCTTTTGGTGGGGAACTCCCGAGTCCTTAGGACGATGGTAGTCCTACAAAATTCCAAACTTAGCCCTTGTTTGCTATCGGCATTGACTGAAATTTGTATTGTTGAATATGAAATAATCCTTCGGTCCAAGCAACCCAATTTGGTGTAGGTTCATGTACCACCCCAACCTAAAGAGATAATTTGCTCATATGCGGTTTTGGCCTGTAAGATTAATCAGGTCTGTGTTTGCACTGTATAAAGAGCTCTAGTGTTTTTCTTGAATGACCAAGATTTAGATTGTAGCTTCTCTTTTGAAAGCAAACCGGAAACTAAATTTTGCTATCATTGAGAGGCATTCCCCATTGGTAGTTAGGCAGTAGAATCAGTTACCGAAAAATTAAATAAGGTTAGACATTAGAATCATAATAAGGGTAGGTAGCGAATAATGGCGACCAGGCAAGGGTTATATAATCTGGTTTATGTGATTATGATGGATTATCCCATACTAATCTGGAAGACACAATATGCCATAGACAAGGCGTAAACTGGATTATATAAGCATTGCCAATCGGGGCTTCGAGATTAAATTTTTATTTTAATAATTGTGAAGATATAATTAATACATATTACAGCATTACAGTGCATACTCGCAATAACTATTGAAAATTGACTACTGTATCTTTTTGCGATCTTTGCTTAGCCACACAGAGATCCTCTCCTCCCATTTTATTGTTTTTGTTCATTCCTAAATGAGCATCGTACGTGCCAGTAATTAGCAAGATTGTTCGACCTGTCAAATAAGAATACTTGTTACCTTTGTGCAATACTAGAAGTTACCCACAAGCCAAGATTATCTAACTTCATCATCGAAATATCATGATTCACTACGAGGTTTAATCAGAGTCCAGGTGTTTCCTAGATGTTGTATCTACTTTCTTCTGCAGTATTAGGCACCGAAACTTCACGGGCAAATTTTCCGCTGTTAAGAGACAACAACTGAAAGGCAGCCACACACAAAGCTCCTGTCTATGCGGGGTTCAGGGAAGGAGTAGACCATAAGGGTCAATAGTATACAGCTTTACCTTACATTTTGCAAGAGGCTATTTCCTCACGTTGAACCCATGACCTGTAGGTCACATGATAACAACTCTAACTTGCTCAAAGGCTCCCCTTTTCTAAGAGACATAACAACTATCATATCATAATAGAGGAAGTGCTCTATGTGCGGGTGCGCGTGCATGCGTTTGTACATAATAAAGTAACGAGCATCTTACTACAGAACCCTTCTTCTTTTTTTTTCAGAAACTAATCCACGTGCATTGGATATCTTCATTTTTATCTTTTAACTTGATGCTGCAATTGAAAGCAAACCGTCTCTCTTTCACGCTTCCCTAACATCTATATGTGTGTGTATATGTATATATGTATCTCTTTGAAATGAAAACAGGATATTACAATTTAATCAACCTCCATTCCCTGTTGTTACTTGAAGATTTCAAACGTACAATAGAGTAGGCTGTTGGCTTGCCCAAAAAGGGAGAAATTTAGAGAAGGAAAAGAACAGTAAGTAGAGATGGGTCCAAGTGAGAAATGTGAGTCATAAGTTTCTCATGTCATACTCTTCTCCCTTACTCCATCTGGGGTCAAAGAGCTCAATTTTATGCCATGTGCTCTATTGAAGAAGTAAAGGTGTTCTTTGCTCTGGATGACGTCTGTATTAGCTGGGCGGTGTCATTGTTTAAGACATTCGTGGATGTGGAGAGGATTTTGAGGCGGTTTTGTTTGATATCTTAGAGATAAAAGGGATTGGTGCAATTGACATAATAAAAGAAAAAGCAAAGAACGGATGAGCCCGCTAGACATACAAAATTGCCAGTTGTATAGCTGCTAAATGCTAACCACAGACATACAGCACAGCCCATAAACAGACTTCGAGTGATGATCGTCGGACCATTATCAACTGTTGACACAGTGGAAAGTGCAAGAGGTGCGGCTCTTCAGTGATCCCAAACGATGCAAATCTGCTGGGGCCTCCTCCAGACACTGCGTCACAGTCTTCTCTTTGATTATCCTGAGGTGTCAGATGGCCACCGTGAAAGTAAGCCATATAAAGAAGAGATCAGTCCAATGAATTGGCCCATGTTGCGCTTGTAGCTACCAGTGCAAATTCTAACTTCTAGGTAGCGGTTGCCCGACCACCATGTAACAACTCACAGGAACAATCCAGATTGGGTGTATATAATGCTAATTCCACTTGAAATTGATTAATGATCTAGAGGTTCCTCACCTAATTCTTTGTGCTTTGAATGCAGGCTTGAAGACCAGATTTTGCATCGAAACAGCTGGGCGATTAATTCTTCCCAAGCTCCGATCAATAGATCTCCACCTTCATTCAAAGCACAAAACTTCTTTCCATTTTTTTTGTGGTAGTCAACAGAAGCTATGTTGGGAGCTATGTTGCTCATGCCTTCCCACGTGTTTTGATTAAACAAATACATATTCTAATGTAAAGTAGCCGATAAACTATCACATGAGAACAGCCCGAATCTACAGAGCAAAGCATATCATGCTACAAAGTAAAGCCAAAAGACAAGAACTTGTGGCGATGAAAGTAAATGCGCAAAAGTTTGTGCAGATGGACAAGAGGACAAGCTAAAACATTTGGCGATCCAATACGACCAAGTAAATTGCATGAAAGGGCAAAAAGATTTTAGCTTCACAAGCGAAGCTAAAATACTTGTTAACTTGAGCCTTTTTGAGTAATTGAACGGCTGATGTTTTCCTGTTGCTCCGCTTGATATGCCCCATTTAAACAGTCTTCTCATTGTACACTTTGCTATTGGGCTCTAATTGTTGCAGTTTCTTCTACTTATCCCTTTTTATCGGATTAAGAAAGCTCAATGTATGTCCCATTCTCCACTATGAAGGACCATTTTCGGAAGAAGGTTTAGTTTGGTGGTTGGCCAACCCCACCAAGGGGTCACTTCGGCAGCTAAACGTATAAATGGCATATCATTTTGGTGATTCAAACTATTTATTTCTAGCCCATCTAAGATAAGCCTTAGCCCATAAATTTCATTGATCAAACGACTCTTAACCCACCGGATTTCTGTGGAATTTCTGTACTATTATTTTAAGCCGTCAATCAGGAGAGAAGTCTCAGCCATCATGATGCCCGTGACATGTTAAGTGGGGCCCAGAATATTAATGGTTTGATTAAAACAAAAGGTGGGCCAGACTTAATACTGTGGACTTTTAGCTGCCAATGTATGTCTTACGGAAGTTCTTCGATAAAACCCAATAACGAGTTTTTGCAAAGGCAATAAGGCAAACAATGACTTCTAGAATTGGGTGGATGAGTGATCTTGGCAATTACCACCAACCATGCTGTGGTTCTGAATCTTCAACTTCTTAATTATATTGCTTTTCAACATTTCAACAACCAGGAGGATCTTATTGGTGCCCGTTACATCAAATAATCGCAGCCATCCACCTTAGCCGGATGTTAAATACATAGATTAGCAATCAATCTTCACGTAATCATCATAGGCAGGAGAGTTGAGTGGGATGGTAATGATGCTGACTACATCCAATACTCCAACTCCACTATCAATCTTCACGTAATCATCATAGGTAGGAGAGTCGAGCCTTGCACTTGAAGTGGGAAGCTGCATCTATCCAAGTGGAAAGTGGATGAAAGAGGAGACACGTAAGGCCGGCTTCAACATATTCAAGAAAAAATAGTACAAATTTGAGGATAGCTTTAGAGCATGTGGCTCAAACTTCACTAAACAAAGAAGACACGTACACCTCACTGGGGGAAATATATTTGCACCTCTTTTACTGCTTGGAGAGGCCACTAAAATATTCAGTGACGACGAACAGCTTTGACTTTTGTAAAATAGCTGTATGATGCCTCTTAATTTAACTTTTCATCATTCCAAATGGTAGGATAAAGGGTTGTGATTTTTGTTGAAGGGTAGACAAATAGTTGTGCTATCTAATTAAATTGTTAGACGGGTTATGGGTTGCTTTCTCTTGCTGGCTAGAAATACATGTGGGGCACTGCTTTACTCGTCCAAACTGTTCTTCCTTTGACAAAGTGCCAATTGTAACAGATCTAGGAACGTCTATGGATAGTGTTAAGTGTTCAATTTTGGTCAAAATACACCTACTTTAGTGTTCAATTAGAGCATCTATGCCATTAATTTTAAGATTTTACATAAAATATTTCATTTTAGCTTTAATCGGCCATCAATCATTGAATTGAAAGATTTAGTGGTCAAATGATCATCAAGCTAATTAAACGAAAAACGAATGGTTCAGATGATTCTAATGGGGTCCTGTGCATTGCAGATCAATCGACTAAGGCGTGGACGCTCCAAATCGAATCAAGGGTATCAGATGAAGAGGATGAAGTTTCATGGAAATCAAATGAAATTTGAAGAGTCCCAGTACAGGACAAAGTTGAAGACTTGTAGAGTTCTAGCAAGTTTAGAATTCTAGTGGACCCTGCTCTCTCTCTCTCTCATCTCTCTTTTCTCTTATCACTTTCCTCTCTTTTCTCTTTTCTCTCTTCTATCTCTTTTCTCTCTATCTCATACGTCTCCCTCCATATCCCACTCTCTCACATTTCTCTTTTTCTTCATAAACCTCTCCCTTCTCCACTCCCGAAAGGATGTTCTCTCTTTTGGGGGGGAGTGGTCCTCTTTCCCCCTCCTCTCTCTCTCTCTCTCTCTCTCTCTCTCTCTCTCTCTCTCTCTCTCTCTCTCTCTCTCCTCTCTCGTCTACTCTACCTCCAACCCCTCCACCCGATGACGTGCCCAGTTCTATTTCCAACCACCAACGGCTGCTTCTATCTTTGTCGTTTGCTTCTATTCCCAGCACCGGTGAACTCCAATCTCAGGCACCCTCTTTCACCTTCTCTCTCTCGCTCGGGTCCTCTCTGATTCCACAATGACCGGACTGCCCCAGGTCTGGCTCTATCTCTCTCTCACCTTCTTCCCCATTTCCAGCGATTTTCTAGCATTCGGACAATCCTTGGAAAGAAAACCCAGAACGGGTTTTCTCCCGCATTCCCACTTCTCTCTTCTTTCTTCTGCTTCCTTTTCTCCCTCTTCCCATCTCATCCAGCTTTCTCCCAAAACATGTTTTCCTGGTTTTTTTCGTTAAAAACCAGAAACCCCAAAAATTGCGAGTCTGCCCCTGAATATCTGAGTAATCCCATTTGTGTCCCCAGTTTAATACCAACTGAGTCTCTGCTTTAATTACATGTGTCCTTGTGCTATTTCAGTTTTACCTTATTATCATTTTGACTATCTAGAGACAGTGCAATCCAAGACAGGCTTATCTAGGACAACTTATTGAGTTGCATTTTCTGTTTTCTTTTGAATAAATAATTGTGTAAATTACAACAATTGAATAAATCTGAATTTTAGTTTATTTCTAGTATATTCTTTATTTTTATTCTTTTATTAATTGAATTCTATTGAAAACTCCATCATTTTAAATCAAGTCTCCGTAGGATCGACCTGTACTTGCATAAGCTACATTACAATAGCCCGTGCACTTGCAGTTAAACAATCAACAGATAGGTTACTTTGTAATCCTGAGAGATACATAGCTCAAACACGTCAAACAAGAATTCACTTATTTGCTGCAACCTTTCGAGGGGCTTATTCACACTTGGGCAAAAGGAAAACCTCAGCGGTACAACTTGGGTTAGAAGGTTTCTGCCGACAAGGGCTTGAGCACTTGGCTAAGTTGGTTAGTCTAGTGGCTCGTGCAAGGATAAAATGTTCCTAGAACGCGAAATTTGGGATCAAAGTAGGCCCAATCGCTTTGATTAATGGTTCAGACAATGAAATATCGTCCACGAGCTCAAACTGGCTCATTGGTTTGAAAGTTGGGTCTCTCTTGGCATTGCGGCAGCACTCCATTTTTCCATGGGAACCACCACACCCCAGTGCACAAACACAAAAGACAAAAGATACTCCACAATTTCATATGAAGATCAGTGTACTTATTTCATATCTTCTGTTCCGCCTATTATCGACATGAAAATCATACCATGTGAGGCTGGGAATTAAGGTTTGTACTTGGGACCAAACCGTGGCTCATGACACAGAAACAGACAAGTACTGGGACTCGGAATATTAACAGCAATAAGCCAAAGTCGAGCTCATAAAACACGAGAAATATATATAAATGGACTTTCAAACATCATTCGGTTTAATTCTGACTTCTGACTGTACATTGCAGGACCTGACTTACAATTTTGTATGCGTGAAACTTGTTAATGTACGGTGTTACATGTGTGGAATTTCATACATTCACTGACCAAGTTACCATAAAATGACTCCGCATGTTTCTCCTCACAGATTTGGTCTCAAGATCGTACTGTCAGGCTCTACTCAATCCTAGGACAAACCAATGTTTTCATTAGAAAATTTAACCCAAAGTTTGAGTATGGCCATGCTGCAGATGGCGTGATTCGTGCATTTTCTGGTCATTTCATCGCTACAATACGATTTACCAAATGGTGGATCATGGTCACGACAATCAGGCATTTCGTTGTATCATCTCCCAATTAGGAAGGAGTCGTTATTGGTAGAATTTGTCCCATAACTATATGAGGGAAAGACCATAAGTCGAGCTTATACTTTACAATATTCCGTCTTGGTCATGTTCTGGATGAGTCGTATGCCAAAATTGGTATCCATCTGAAAATTTTACCATTGTGATTGCCTTCAACTATGGGGATTAGGAAATCAAGACACGATTTTGTGTATTCAACAGCGAGCATTAATGATATTATGACATGACAGCAACGCATACACGCTGCCACAGGATCACTCCAGTTTTACATGGTGGGCCTACCTGTAATTAATCAAACTCGTTCATCCGATTTCCTACCATCATTCCTCTTCAACAGCAAACACTTGATAAATCGAAGAACTATTAATTCTTGTAGTCTGTTTCTTTTTTGGACCCTGCATACACGGGAGCTTAGAGCGCTGAAACTGCCTTTTATAAAATCATCGAATGCTCAAAAAGTTCTATGTAGGGCTCACCCATGACATGTTGTAATAGAAAAACGGTTTGGATTGTTGAAATAATAGCCCACATCAGTATTTTGGCCTGCCACTATTTTCCGACTACTACTAATAAGAACACTGGCAACTACATCAAGAGGAATACTGAGTGCTGCGTGCATCACACACACTTGTGTGCTGGGCACACTTTACAACAGTAGGCCTCACCTTTAGTTGATCAGAACCATTCATCTGTAGATGATTTGTAATTCTAAAACAATGCTGATTGAATGAGCCAGGAAACTGAAAATTATTCTATTATTCATACAACACGGACGGTCATAAACAATGTTCAAATAAGAGTGAAAATGAAAGACTAAAAAGTACTTTTTTTTAGATATTAGAATCATCCACTCTTAGTCATATTTATCATTTAAGATATTTAGACTTAGAGAAACTAAATGATCTGCTCTAATCAACCAAATGTGAAGCGCATTGTGATAAAGTGTTTGATGCGCCCAGGACTCGAGTTATTCCTCTTACAAGAAAAAATAGCACCCAAAATTGATCATCGATTCAGCCGTGTAACTCAATCAAATAAATGCGTTATTTACGAGAGAGGATCTGCATAGCATTTTCCTAAAACAAACAAACATAGCATGCGCGAACCATGAAATCCACATGGCGAATCTCCACGTTAGTATCCCACCATAATTCCTACTTTTCGAGCCGACTATTCTAACCCGTTTTTATTCTCTCTGTGCCCCTTAGAAGCTTCTCCTCCGTTTTGTTTCATCTTCCAAGAATTACCCCAAACGGCTGGAAATGAATGCTAGAATTGGAGTAGAAAAATGAGATAAAACAATTGTGGTTTGTTTGGAGCGTGACAACGCTCAAGAGTTGTGCAAATATTCTACTTTTGTAAGTAGGCCCGTATACCCGTTGAGAATAGCGCAACTCTGATACCATTGATACTATTGTTAAGGACAAATTTGGGAATATGAGAAAATGATGAAAACACAAATACACAGAGATTTTACACGGTTCAACCTAGATCTGGCCTCTGTCCATGGTGAAAAAGAAATTACTCACTAGATTGAATAGGAATACAATAGAGGAGGAGGATCACAACTAGATCCTCACTCGACTTTACTCTCTCTCACACTCTTTTTCTCTTCAAATCAACTGATCTGTTTCTTACACCCATAACAGCAAAGATTGGATCATTCCATATATATAGGGTTTGGATGATCTTATTGTCAAGATCTGCAACGCAACAGATCTTGACAAATCCATAGTTCTTGATTGCTAATCTTGACTGTCCAATTTGGTCGGTGCCGATTTCAAATTTTCCAACACTGACTGCCGACACTTCTGATGCAGCTTCTCTTTTCCTGTTGCAGGTGTTTTCTGTTCACACGAATTTGTCAGTCAAATGTACAGCTAACCTCGCATGGGTGTGGACCCAACAATGTCATTGATCCTTAACGTTCATTATACTCGTACTGTTCATTATACTCTCCTAACTTTGGATATCTAAAGGACTAAAAATCATACCATAATGGCACCTCTAGCATCCAAAAAATGCTTCGTTTATGTTGCTAGAAACTAATGGTCAGAAGCTCCATACAAGCAACTATTTTTTTTTCTTTTTGTATTACTAGCAAAGAATTACAAAGAAATTCACTCACACACTCTCACTTGCCCACTCTCCTAAACCTAATCACCAACTAAAGGAGATAACAGTGACCTTAACCTGCAACCAAGAGTATTTGAAGAGAGATACGAATTGTCTTACCACTCACTGAACTAAACATTTGTTGGGTACATAAGCAGCAGTTTCCATTCAACCAACGCAAAACACATAATTTCTTGTTGGCAGAGCATGAGAGTTCATGTGATTTGAAGCCATTGATTTCTGAAAGATTAATTTGTGTCAACACATGCATACCCTCTACGTTTTGATTTTCTAGACTCCTATTTCGAGGGCCGAAAATTGAGGTACAAAATGGTCTCCTGGATAGACCGTTTTGCTCCTTAGAAAAAGTGGGGCTCAACTAGTATGTGATGATCTTAGCCGCTCATGCTTGCTTCAACTGAGTAAGAATATATACTAATCAAAAAACCTTCCAACATAAGACTTCTATGGTCTTCCAGCTCCTACTCGTCGATGGTGTGATCATCCGGCTACTGAACAGATTGGTAATCGCCCACCTACTCTTCAATTTATTCATCAATGATATACAAGACTTGCGGAGGAAATCCAGGACGTCCGTCGGAAAAGGCTTTCCGAGGAGGGAATGGCATTTTTAATTTCCTTCAAATTCTTCCCTGAGCTGCACTGCACATGTTTCTGCTCCTCACATGCCTTCCGTGTTGAACAAAAAATCATTTCCGCTGCCGCCCTCTCACAACCAACGTACTGTGAAACAACGCAACTATCCATCTGAGGGGTTTTTCTAATGGGAATTGAATTCTCTTTCGCTGTATCTGTTTTCTTGTAATTCTTTCTTTTCTTTGTTTTTACATTAGTGGGGTCTGAGAAATCGGAAAAAGAAAACGGCGATCAAATTTTGCTGTCTTTGGGTGGTCTTTACGGGAATTGAGCCACAAATAGAAAATATACAAGAAAGGAAAACGTTTGCTTTCTCGTCTTTTGGAATATACGATCACTGCATGGGCGGTGGAGATTCCAAGTGATTGACACGTTTCGACATCGGGCAGGGCTTTTGACCATGCCAGAAACGCGACAAGCATCGAGATGAACGTCCACGATCAAAGCTGGGGATATGTTTTGAGGCTATAATCCTGCAGGCCTCTCATTTGGGGTGGCCCACTGTTTTGAACGATCTAATCTGTCCATCTTAGTCATCTTACCATATGTCATCTTTGACAAAGTCTGGATTTATCATTCCTCAAAGATTAGTACAAAATAATGCTGGTATAGTGTGTGACACTGCAGCAGCTTGCTGTAGTACACCCCTTTTAAGCATAATGGGCCCGTTTTGGATTGATCAGAACCCTTCATCTGATTTATACATCTTTGGTCAACCACTGGCTATAAATAGTTAGGATTGAATGAGCATACAATCTGAAAAAAATATGCTTTTGATCAAAGTATATGGTCGATTGGAAACACTGTTTAAAGAACGGTCTTAATCAAATTATAATATGCATAAATGTAAAAGTCATTCAACCATCTTCAAATAAGATTTGCAAGGCCAGAGAAATCCGATGGAGGGTTCTGATCAAGCAAAAAATGAGGCCCATCATTCTCAAGGGGGGCTCACAGCAGCAAGTTGCTGTAGTTGCGAACTATGTCAGTATTCCTGGTCCTCATAATTGTCCGAAGTTCCTCGTTACTGAAGCAATAACTTGAAAAGATGAGAAGGATAGGCAAACATGCCCATTAATTAAACCGCGATGATTGTCAAGTCCTCCAAGATTGAAGGTACCGCAAGCAACCACTGTGGGCTCCACAACATAGCTTATGATAAATTCGACTCCTTCTTTTGATAATCGCACTCTTAATAGCTGTTTTAAGAACTGCCATTAGCCATTATTAGAGAATTAATTAACAATGTAGTAAGTTACGGAAAGGAGAACTTCATTTTCTCACGAGATTCTAAGATCCGAAGAAGACCCCATTTTGTGAAGTTCTCTAAAACCACCAAAACTTCTGCCAGAACCCGACTTGCTATATTTGGGTTTTTCTCTTTCTACCATCCTCCATGTTCTCTTATAATCTACACATACCTTCCTGTCCTTCTCTCCAATCTTCGGACAACTCCCCCTCTCTCGTTTCTCTTTCCCTGAGCAGTTCGATTCTCTTCTGCAAGAGAAATCTTCTTACAAGGAGAACAAGCATAAACTTCCTTGCGAGCCCGACGTTAGAAGCGCAGTAAATTGAGGGTCAGTTCTTGCTTATTTGGGACAATTATCAATCATATGTGTTGGGTTTTTGTTCATTTTGTTAAGCATCTCTTAAGAGGCCTCTGAAGAAAAAATGGTGCAGAAGAACTTCCAGAGATCTTGAAGTCGTCGTTGTCCTTTCAGGGTTTCGTGTTTACAGGTTTGGAAGAAAGCTTCAATTTCTTACTTAACCCGATTATTTTCTACGCGGCATTTAATAATGTACTCGGCTTTTTGACTACTATTCACAGGGTCTGAAAGTTTTTCAACAAACCTGGCCTTTGAAAACTCTCTCTCTCTCCCGACTTTGACGCCTTAATCCATCTTCTTTCCTTGTTAGAAGGGAAAAATGGACGAAAATCTCAAATTGATAAGAGTTGAAAATCAACTGTTTCATCCGAAATTTTGCTGTTTGGGAGGTTACAATTGCATTTATTGACTTTGTTAGAGGGATTCAAAGGCTTTATCTTCCTTGACTTTCTTCTGTCTTATTTAGTTGGTTCTTTGGTTTGTTGTTTCTTCCAGGTTTGCGATTTCTTTGAGTTTTTCATGTGAAATTGGTGTGGGAGAAACGAATACCCAGAAAATGGAAGTTTCTGACAAGGAAGGATTTCAGAAGAAAACCAGTGAGATGTCTGATAGTTTCGTCTTGAACATGGATGGATTACATGTTGCTGATAAAGATGTAACTACTAACCAAAGAAACACTGTAGGTTTCCTTCTTCTTCTAAACACTCTTTCTGCACTTGTCTCTATATCTTGTTGAAACAGATGATCTTTCAAAACATTTTCTTTTCTTTTCTTCTAGTTTTTAACGTTTTCTTAGAATTATCTTCCCAGTGAAGATGGTCCATAATTCCATTTACAAGTCTTTGGTATTTACCAACTAAAGATATAATTTGACTTACCATTTTGATAATTTTGATGTTGATTTAGGAGGTGGCTTTATTAATTTGTGGGTGCCGCTGCTTTGAGAGAACTGAATTATATAGTGTAATGATGGTGCTGTTCTTTTTTGGTCTTGTAACAGTTTCAGAGAACACTTTCTAGAAAAGGATCTCAGAGAGGAGAAAGGAACGCTGCTGAAAGAGAAACTGATCCATCTAAAGGTTACAAACTTTCAACGCCTCTACCTGTTCGTCCTTGTTATTTAATGAGACTAATTACTCTCCCATTACTCTCATGGATTTGCGTCAATTCTGATCCAGACTATCAAAAGCTGTATCTTTTTTCCTTCGTTTTTCTTTTTCTTCATGGATGAGTCCCAATTTGGACATGTCAAGTTGGTCCAATTTGGTACTTAGAACTCAGATTAGAAACAGTCAAATGATGAATCCAACCCCAGCGAATCATCTATGGGATACCATCTAGATCCACTTTGTCTTAAGTGTGGACAACCTTGTGGGCCCATCAAAGGTGTTGTTGGAGAGTATACAAGCTGTTCTTGACGGACTGACGGACTATTGAAGTATTTTGTTGATATAAGATAATGTTGATAATTTAGTATAATAAACTATGTTATATGTATATGCAGGTGGCTTGGGAGTTGGGGTGTCCACGGTTGAGAAATCGGTGGTGGTATCAGTGGCAAACACAGCAGCAGCATCAGAGCCCACCAACATCAACACTAGCTGCGGTGGGGAGAGTAAATTCGGGAGATTCAACAGCATCAACTACAGCAGCAGCCTCAGGCGGCCATTTTGGCTTGACCCTCGCAGGGTTCTTTTCATCTTCGCCACCTTGTAAGCCTTCCACAATCACTTGTCTCGTCCCCCTCTCTCTCTCCCTTTTCTTTTAGGTTGGAATTCAGTTTTTGCGCGTCTAGATACATTGGTGCATCAATTGGCACACGTTAAAAGTACAGTAGTTGGTGGTCCAGATGGCCCATTGCTGCATCTAGGTGGGGCCACGCAACCAAAATAATATCTCGATCAATTCGATGATCCATGTCACTATTGTGATACGGAGGAAGCCAGGGTTAAAAGATAATTAAACCATAAGAGAGGTAAAAAAAGTCTTGGTAAATCCTAGAGTTAGCCTCATTTTGAGCTATGGTGTATCTACGAGATTTAGCCTTAGAAGATGAACGGAATAGATCTCCCACTCTCTGGATCCCACATCTAGATTTTTCCCCCAAACATCATGCAAATGTAATTAAATTGGAGTAGGTTGAAGAGTTGGTTTAGGTTGTTATTAGAGTCAACTATTAATGATCAGGGAGGTCATATTGTTTGTTGAAAGCATTTTGGGATGTTTAACTGCATAATTTTTGTTAGCAGATGTCTTAAAGGGGCAATATTTAATGCAATTTTTACAATGTCTATTCTGGGTGGGAGTGGATAATGTCGTATTGTTTAATTGTGGCCCCGAAGACGAAAACTCCATTGTTATCAAAGACTTGCGTCACAATATTCGCCCTTGTTAATAGATCAATTAGGGTTCTTGATTAACTTCAACGACAGCTAGTTAATATGTTCTTAGGCTGGTACTACCTGTGTGTCACGTGGACTACACGTATAACATTAAGTTCAGGATTTCACATGCCTAGGTTAGGGGTTGTGTTAAGACCTAGTTCAATGAATCTTCATCAAAAGTACGTAACAAAATTGAGGTTGTGTTCCACCTTTTGGACAATTCCATTCGTACAATTTTCGGTGGAAAGATCGGGAATTGCGGTGACCAGCGGCATCCACCGTATTAGAGATCTTTCTGCCTACAAAGACAAACAGAGACTTCCAATTACAGCCTGCCTAATAAACGCGCAAACACTGTTTAAAAGCATTTTAGTAAGCTCTAACATTGCACTTTCAAAGGAAAACAGATGTTCAAATCAATATGTTCCATAAAGAAAAGGCACTTCGGCACTTATCGCTACTGACTGTCCTTCATCCTTTAAGTCAGGCATTTTCATTGACTTCGTAGTCTCTTTGTTTCACATGCAATGGTGTAGAAACTACGCTTTTTTGTAAACACAAATGATTTCCTTTACCAAATCTCTTTCATTCCATAGTGGAGTCTAGCAGATGAAGAATTCGGAGCTCCAATTCATATTAAAGAAGCTGATATTTACATGGATCTTTTCCTGATAAATAGAACCCCTCTAATTCAAAATTCTTCCATTAGGTCATTCCATAGTGGAGTCTAGCAGATGAAGAATTCGGAGATCCAAATCATATTAAAGAAGCTGATAATTTACATGGCTCTTTTCATGATAAATAGAACCCCACTAATTCAAATTTCTTCCATTAGGAGCGGCTCTGGGAACAAATTGAGCTATTGGTCTATAAGAATAGGACTCAGTAGGAGGTGTAAGCATCATTCCCTACTAAAGGCGCCTTTCTAATTGGAGAAACCTGGCTTGTATTGGCTTAAAGTTGGTGTACAAATTATGTCTAGTCTCACATATGATGATAGATTGTGGGTCTTCTGCAGGTCCAGCATGGGAACGATGATCCTTATATACTTCACTCTCTCCATGGGCAGAATCAACGGAGATGACTTACACTCGCAGTAGTAACAGTAAAAAGTAGCAAGCAACATACATGATCAAAGTTCAAAGAAAGCAGAATATCATCGGCACTATTGCACACTCTGGCTTTGGTTTCGGCTTCGGTTGTCGAATTCACTACCGGAACGAGCAGTCTCTCTCACTTTCTTTAATTATGACAAGGATATAATGTAGAAATGGTGACAAAGAGGAGAGGAATATAACCCAAAACAAACCACGTGATGGCTTTCAGTATTGTGGACGGAGAAGCAGTTGGCCATGGGATTGCAATCCTTTTTATATGTACTGTATTTTGATATAGCCCCCCACCTCTTTTTTTTCCCTTTTTTGCCCTTATTGTGGAGAGAGGTGGAGTCTCTCTCTCTCTCTCATGGGAAGAAATCGATCCAGGGTAACGTCATATAAGCCGTAAATCTTGTTTAGCGTACCTAAATTGGAGGGCCCACAAAAAAGATATTTTCGTTTGAATGACTGTAAAATTCCGTATGCGGCCTATCCATGTCGTCCAAACAAGATGAACAGCTTAGATCTTTCAAAATAAGTCATTTTCATAAAGAAAAAAATAAAGTCCTTCACACTCCTTAATGCCGTGACTCTTACGAGGACTCAATAAAAGGGGATATGCGCTCAGCTTTTTCTAACGTTGTTGATAAAATGGTTATGGATTTGCATGGATAGGCATGGGACTTGTCTCGCCTAGTGATTCTTAGAACCGGTGGTTGACGCTGATGGATCTCAATTGCTTCGACCAAACTGTTTCTTTTACTTGCATAGTTCTCTTTTTAATGGGATAATGACACCAAAAATGTTGGTTCTAGAGAAATGCAACATTATCAGTTGGGTGAACACCATAGAATCAAAACGGCTTGGTATGCCTATTCAGTCCCAGAAATGCCTATGGAAATGATCTTTTCATATGGCCTCTTGATTCTTTTAAAAGGGACTGCAATCTTTTACAATAAAACTATTCAGAGGGTCCATATTCTTGGTCTAGCCTAGTCGTTGGAATCTCTTGGTGGGTTTAGCTAGGGAGGACGTAAGTTGGACGATTGACTTTATAGACAATGAAAGGACGATAGACATGGTCTAATTCCCTGAAAATTGGGTTTCCAGCTGTAAGATTATAAAATAAAATAAAATCAATGGCTTAATTTTTTTTTTCAAAAAACAAGGGGTGACTGATCAAGGGTTTAGGAGGAAGGTAACATTAGTAACTATGGGACAGGCTAGTGGTTGGCTGCTGGATCAATATCTCTGATCAGTCTAGACTCGACACGGCACAGAATGGGCTCCAAGAGTGGTTTTTCCGCAGGTCCTGATAGCCAAAGTCTCTTTTATTAGCAGTTCTTAGAAAGCCATCCATTCGGACCGATTGGGTAGCTAGCCTCACATGATAGGGTAATCTTTTGACGCACGGCCTACGAGGGGGATGGCTGCATTAGATCAAGTGCCTGTACATCGTCAAACAGTAATCCCCAACATTATCATGTGGCTGATCAACATAGAACGTGCTCTCCAATATAGACCTGGATCATGTGATTGGTTTAAACCTATGGTTCGAGGCAAGGTGTCCTTTCTCTCCATATCTCTTTGTTTTATGCACGAAGGCTTTATCTACTCCTTCATGAAGCTTTTGAAAGAAAAGTCTTTGCTCCTGCCATTATTTGCTAAAACGAGCCTTCTATTTCACATCTTATCTATGCACATGATGTTATTATTTTTCTAAAGCGAAATTTCAGTTTAGTACTGATTTGAGAAATATTCTAAATATATCTAGGCTACTTATTACTTCACATAAGTCTACTATGTTATTCTCTAATAATTGTTGATGTTCATCCTCATGTCATCAGGAATTCTCTAGAAGATTCTTAGGAGAATTGCTGATGTTCATTCTCATATAAGCAGGAATTCTCCAGAAGATTCCTATCAAGAAAAGAAGTCTCTTAGAATTAAACAATCCAAATTTGATTAGGAATTCTAAGAAGATAAGGCTTATCAAAATAGAGTTTGTATTCATGTTGAATACATCTAGCTCTCCTTTGATATCTATAAATAGGGTTCAAAGGCATAGGCTAAAAATGGCTTCGGTTGTAATATTCTCTCTATAGTGAAATGTTTCCTCTCTCCTCTCATGAATGTAGACCAGACTAGGCCAAACCACATATTTGTTTGTGTTTCTCTTTCTGTATGTGTGTTGTTTCACATTATTGCACACAACAATTGGTAGCAGACCTCAACATTTGGCATCAAAGCTGCGCATCTCAACAAGTGGTATTAGAGCTTGGTTTACACCAAGGATTGTCGGAACAGAGCCAGTGAATTCAGGAGTACAAGAGCAGACACGGGTCAGGTGCGGCCTAGAATCTAGTTCAGACCCAGGCCAAGTGCGGCCCAGGTCCCAGTTCAGACCCAGGCAGGTGCAACCCAGTTTTAGTTTAGGCCCATCCAGGCCAAGCCCAGGTTACGTTCAAACCCAGGAAGGCCCATCCAGATCCAAATTGAGCAAAAGCCCAAATCACAGGGGAACCCCTAGATCTGAGGGTCTAGATCATCCGACCATCGAACGACACAAATTGCTTGAAGAACGAACCTGAACATACAAATCGGAGATCGATCGTGCAACCCAGATCGAACCATCCAAATCGAATAAATTTTCGATAAGATTTCTCACCGAAAAAACACAAAAAGAGAGAGGGAGACAGGCTATGACAGCCGGTTCAGATGAAGAAGATTAGGGTTTCGACCGGCCGTGGAAAAACTGACAGAAACCCCATTAACAGATCTAAAATAAGGGAGAGGGGGTAGAGACTTATCTGCGAGCTCTGATCTTCTTGTCGAGCTCTGATCTCCCCATCCATTATGCTGCATAGTTGGAAAGGACCCCCATCAGACATCCACGCTGGAGATCATCACACCAGAGGTAGCAAGACGCTATCTCAACTAAGGGAGGCAACGCTACAAGTCGCCATCTTAACCTCAGGAAGCAGCAAATCGTCGCTACAGTACAAGAAAGGGAAAAAAGAAAAAAAAAAATTCAGGTTAGGATTTCTAAAGTTAACCTTTTATACTGTGTCTAAAATAATAGGGTCCTTAGTTGTTACTGTCACCCCCTATAGACAGTACCAAGTTTCTACAGTAAATATTGTAGCAACTTGTAAACAAAGACTAAGTTGACTCGTGAACAGTCAAACTTATGAACAGTATCCCCAGGTTGAACAGTACCTGGTGAACAGTACAAGCAAATAGTAACTCTCGAACCGTACCTATTCTTAAGATTTTTAACTGCTCTGGACTCATCCGTACACTCCATTCTTTCCAATTCTACGTAGAAAAGGTAAAAATAAAGTTTGAAATCATGGAGGAGACTAGTTCTGGAAATATCATGGCTGGAGCCATGATAAAATTAAATGCCACTAATTATACACTATGGAGACCTAGAATGGAAGATCTTTTATACTGCAAAGGTCTCCATGACCCTCTAGATGATTAGGGAAAAAGACCTGCAGAAGTTTTTGAAAAAGACTAGTTAAATATGAATAAGAAAACCATAGGTCAAATCAGACAGTGGATTGATCACAGTGTATTTCACCACGCTGCTCAAGAAAAAAATGACCATATTCTCTGAAAAAAGTTAGAGAATATGTATTAGGCTAAGACCGCTTGAAATAAGGCCTTACTGATAAAAAGGCTTGTGAACCTTAAACTAAAAAGCAGGATAACTATTGCTAAACATACCAGTGAATTTCAAAATCGGGTAAACTAGTTAGGATTAATGGCGTTACAATTAGGAGATGAATGGCAAGCCCTACAACTGCTAAGTTCACTACCTAAAAGATGGGAGACATTGATAATCTCACTCAACAACTCAGCACCAGAAGGAAAGTTAATCATAGCTATGGTCAAAGATGCGCTATTCAAAAAGGAGGCTAGAAGGAAAGAAGCTAGCACAGACCAGGCACATGCCCTAGTAACAGAAAATAAGAACTCTAAGAGAGACAAACATAGGGGGAGGAGCAAGAGCAGACCAAGAGGGAGATCGCAGTCATGCAACATATCAAAAAGTCAACCAGAGGACAGTTCATGTGTTCCAGGTCACATTAAGAAAGACTGTCGAAAGCTAGAGAGGGAGATGGGACATAACAAGCCAAAGGAGGACAATAGTGAAACACTAGTCACCATTGCTCAAGACATAGCAGTGCTTACCACAAAGGAGGAATCATGCCTGCATCTAATCAAGAGTGAAGCAGAATGGGTGATAGATACAACCACTTCCTATCACGTCACTCCACACAAGGACTTCTTCACCACCTATAAAGAAGGAGACTATGCCACTGTTAAGATGGGAAATAATAACTCCTCAAGAATAATTGAGATCGGTGATGTGAAGATAAAGACAAATATTGGCTGCACAATAATACTCAAGGAGCTATAATATATACAGGAACTCAGACTGAACCTGATCTCAGCCTCATCCCTTGACAAACAAGGCTACATCAACTACTTTGGTAATAGTACTTATAAACTGATGAAAGATGCTATGATCATAGCGAAAGGGCAAATATGCAACACTGTACAAGATCCACACAAGAACATCCAAAGACAGTCTTAACGCAGTAGAAGATGAAGGATCACCAAACCTTTTGTGATGACCCAAGTTTTTATAACACATTTTATAATACATTTTGTAAAGACAGGGCCCTTAGTAGTAAAAAAATTTCACAAAACAAAGCAGTGAAAATTCTTTTCTTCAAAATTTGTTTTGCAAAACTCAAGTCACCACTTCATTCATAACATAAGTAGAGTTTTGTACAAGATAAAATTCCATTGAAAGAATATATTTTTATTAAACTTCAGGATCCATCCAGTGGTTCACAGTACACAACCCATTGTATCCTTACAATACTTGTCCAAATACACAATTCAAATTACAAAGCTCTAAATACAATACAAGCTCTCAATACAATGTTTCAAGGGATATACCCTGATTACTTATTCTTCAATAGTTCTTCAAGTCTTGAGCTCCTAAGTCTCCTTCTCTGTATCTGAGATATTATAAACATTCAAACATTTACAATATCTCAGCAAGCTATGCTTGGTAGGGGATAAAAATGTAAGTTATTGACAGTATAATCTCAATATTCAACTATCCCATAATTCATTCTATCATAAACTCATTTATGGACCACTATCATTTATATGGACATCTCATTTCTTTGTCATTTGAGTTCATCTTTATACATACATATTGTATACAAACAAATCCATTAAAAGTGTGAAAATAGTCAATAATCATTTCCATACTAAGTTAATTAACTCCTTTTACTATAGGAGATTTGTATCTCAGCCAGTTACTATACTGGGATTTCCCTTCTTGGAAAAAATACTAGTAATATACAATTACCTGGCATTTCATCATGACATCCCTTAAGGCATTTCACTATGCCAATTTCATATGCATCATAATGCAAAATAATCAAGGACTACTATGCTTATAGTCTGATCCGTACAGCGCTATAATCCACTTATACCATTATCAGTGGAAATTACAATATCCATGTCCGTATGGGAGGACCATGGCTGTCACAGTGATGACCTTCCCATAATTACCCCACCCGACTTTCAGCCTTTCTTAGGCTTGGTATTCAATATCATCAAGTTTCAGAAAGCGAGTGGCCAAACCCTCGTAACTCTCCTAACATAGTATCCCCAGGCCTATACCTGTTTAAAACAAAACCACAAGCCTCCATGCTTATATGTAAAACAATATTTATACATATCAGACTATCTATTTGTTTATCTAAAGCTGGAATATTTTCTACTCCCCCATTCACTTAGGGTTGTTCTCAATTCTTGACTTAACCATTGTATACTTATTGTCCTCATCATTTGATTTGATCATATTTAATTTTGAGGTATTTATCATAATATATTGGTATTGTACATGTCAATACTTCAAAACATAAGATCATGTATTAAACATGTATCTTCATGTAAAGGCATTCTTAAAATCCACCTACCTCAATAAGGTATTCTTACTCCTTGAAATCTGTCATAGTCTTGATCAACATATATCTGTCAAATCATACATATAATATCATCTTTCTAGTCAAGGGCACATACTACATGGTCTTTTGATTATCCTTATGTAGGATTATCTAAATCTTTCTTTCTTGAATCACATATAACCAAGGGTTTAATATCTTCTATACAAGTACTATCTATATCATATACAAACAATCTAATCCATATTGGTATTTATTTTTTTTTATTTTTTTTTATCATTCAAAATCTCATCTTATTTGATCATCCTTATCTTACTTACTATTTTTATTAGGTTTAGATAATTTACTAACCTTTTATGCCCTTATTATTATTATTATTCAACCAATTAATGTTTTACTGGTTGAAGATAACTTATTTCAGCCTAAGTCTAGACTGCTCCTCTTATTTCTAATTGGCTAAGGCTTACTAGCTGAACGGGTGAACACAAAGTGGTTACTTCAATCCTCATGTAAGGAGGCGTTTAGACCTTACAAATGTCAACGAAAGGTAGGGGAAGAGTGAGGCTCTATTAGAAAATTCCCTTAACTACTATGTTCAACATTCACTAGAGTGACCTTAGCTCAACCTTTGATAAGGTTCCTATGAGCATGTTAACCCTAAGTACTCTTTCTAATTGATTTTAATTAAGTCCATAAATATTTAAAATGTCATTCATGGGGTTTATTATTCTCCTAGTTTAGGCTAAGGATTTGATAATCCTTATATTGTCCTATTAACTATAACCCTTACTAATTAAGTCCAAGTCAAATAATTCACTCTTATTTGTGTCATGAAACTTTACTTTCTCATTAGATTCTATTTTTGGTGTTTTATGCTCTTTATCTCATAACTACTTTAATAAGAAAATCTACTAATAAAAGTTAACCATAAATGAATTATAACTTTAAAGCATGAAACTACATAATTGAACAACCTAATGATAATGGTACAAGGTACTTAAGATTATACTGGCATGATTTTTAAATAATGTACTTTATCTAATAAACTCAAATTAAACTATTACGGACCTAAGATATCATCTCATACCATAGTCTAATCTAACATGAAATCCTAGCATAGTCCTAAGTTACAATTTATCATTCATGAATAATTTTATGGACATTTGAAATGAATTTATATTAAAATAATCTATCATGAATCTTAAATTCATGAAATAAATCAAATGAAATCAATGCATAACTCAAGCTAACCCATTTCTCATTATTAAAGCTTTTAATTATAATCCAACCATTAGATATTAGGTCTTTTCCTTTTAATCAAGGGTTTTAATTAATTTTAGGGCTTTTACTCCATTAAGGTCCAAGATCATATTCCTTTGCTTTTGGTCATATTCAATCCATGAATCCATGATTTCAATGGATTTCATTATAGTATCATTCATTCAATCCATCTCAAGGATCTGATCATTAACTATAGCCCTTACTAATTAAGTCCAAGTAAAATAATTCACTCTTATTTGTTTCATGAAACTCTACTTTCTCATTAGATTCTATTTTTGGTGTTTTATGCTCTTTATCTCATAACTACTTTAATAAGTAAATCTACTAATAAAAGTTAACCATAAATGAATTATAACTTTAAAGCATGAAACTACATAATTGAACAACCTAATGATAATGGTACAATATACTTAAGATTATACTGGCATGATTTTTAACTAATGTACTTTATATAATAAACTCAAATTAAACTATCATGGACCTAAGATATCATCTCATACTATAGTCTAATCTAACATGAAATCTTAGCATAGTCCTAAGTTACAATTTATCATTCATAAATAATTTTATGGACATTTAAAATGAATTTATATTAAAATAATCTATCATGAATCTTATATTCATGAAATGAATCAAATGAAATCAATGCATAACTCAAGCTAACCCATTTCTCATTATTAAAGCTTTTAGTTATAATCCAACTATTAGATCTTAGGTCTTTTCCTTTTAATCAAGGGTTTTAATTAATTTTAGGGCTTTTACTCCATTAAGGTCCAAGATCATATTCCTTTGCTTTTGGTCATATTCAATCCATGATTTCAATGGATTTCATTATAATACATTCATTCAATCCATCTCAAGGATTTGATAATACGTGATCTCATTGATCAAGTGGGTCCCTTTATATTTTAAAGGTTTTTCTACCATAAAGGGCAGATCCATCAATTTATCTTAGATATGTCCAAATAAATCATAGATATCATTGATTTCAACATTATATCATTAGTAAATTAGATCCCTAAGATCTGATCATCTCAGATCTTGAAGATCATAAAAATTAGAAGCTTAATTCTTAAATACAGAAAGTTTCATGAAGATTTTTTTAAATTTTATGATTTCAGAAGAAAATAAAAGTTAAACACTTTTCATAGCTTCTTTCCGATTTCAATTTAGAGTTTAGATGACTCCACAATTCAAATGTGAAGTTCACAATCGTTTTAACGATCTCGATTTGATCTAGCCATTAGAACAGGACAAAATAGGTGGAACCGCTGGAACCGATCATCCTACCCTATTTTACCAATGACCACCAGTGGAAATGGGATGGTAACCTGTAAATGATGAGAAGATCCAGATAGGACCATCAAATCACCATCTCCCTTTCCTCCATCAAATTGGGCCATCAAATCTCTATGAAATTGGTTGTTATTTCATACATAGGGGTGTTGGACCCTTCTAAATCTACTGGATGGCTTAGATTTTTCATCTGAGACGATACAGATATGGAGGGTTTTTCACTGGAACTTGATTTTCCTAAAAATTAACAAAAAATCAAATTTAGTAAAATTAAAAATATCAAACATGACATAAAATGAATATTGGATTATATCCATCTACCCAATTTACTTAGAAATGAAGAATTGATGCCAAAATAAATAAATCCTCGTCATATGTCATAACTCACCAAATAAATCTTGATTTGATTTTTTCCATTGGATCTTGAAATTACTTTAGGGGTTTTGTAGATCAGAACAATATGGATGGTGCAATTTGTGAAATTTTATCTAGAACGGAGTGGCTGATTGAATTTAGGGTTCTTGTACTATTCTAAAAAGAGGAGAGAGAAAAAGAGAGAGAAAAAGATAGAGATTGGGGAAAATGGGGGAGGTGTTTTGCTCTGATTTTTCAGTGGATATAGGGAATTTAGTGGTGAATTTTTAAAAAATTTGGTAGAATTTTTAGAGGTATTTATAGTCAGTTTTTGTAAATTTTTTATATTTCTTATTTTAATCTAAATTCCACTCAAAATATTAAAATGGGGAGTGGAAATTCCACTACCTCCACTAGAGGCTGAGCGTTGGTTGATGCTTGACTTGCATCATTGCTAATCTCAGCCCTTACCTAACTTTTGTTGGTCCCACTAAAGAGTGAAATGACTGTTTTGCCCTTTTATTTTTAAAAATGGAAAAAATAGGCATTATTTGTCCGAACTCAGAATTTAGTGTACTTAAAGTCATTTCGATTAGTTTTTTAGTACATTCTAAATATTCATGTTTTAATTCTTGGTTATGAGTAAAATTACCATTTTACCCTTTTGTTTAGAAAATTAGAAGTTTTTCATTTTAACTCGAAATTGAATGTACTTAATGTCATTTCGAATGATTTTCAGGTACATTCAAAATAGTCACATTTTAAATCATAGTTTAATATATTTAAAAAGAGAATTTCCAATGACCTAATATTCGAGCCTGAAATTTTTTAAAATTTAAACTTTATTAATTTTCCTCAATAATTTACAAAAATATGGGATTATTATAATCTTCCCCCCTTACAATAATTTTGTCCTTGAAATTTGCAATACTACAACCTAATGAAATAAACTAGAATGTATCTTCCTCGTTTCTACTTTTGTTTCCCATGCAACTTCCTCAACAGAGTGATGTTACCATAGGACTTTGACTAAAGAAATTGTTTTGGTCCTTAACTTCTATTCCTTATGGTCCAAGATCTGTATCGCTTTTTCTTCAAAGATTAGATCTGGCTTCAATTCCTCTAGTATTCTTTGAAGTATATGAGTATCATCTTGTAGGTACTTCCGTAACATTGATACATGAAATACATTGTGTACTTCAGAGAGTTGAGGTGGTAAGGCTAATCTGTAAGCCACTAGACCAATTCTTTCTAGTATTTCAAATGGACCAATGAACCTAGAACTAAGTTTACCTTTAGTTCCAAATCTCGTGACCCCTTTAACTGGTGATATTTTCAAAAATACATGCTCTCCCACATCAAATTCCATATTTCCATGTTTTTTGTCTACGTAACTCTTCTAACAGCTGTGTGCTATTAACAACCTCTTCTTTATCATTCTAACATTGTATGTACACTGTTCCACTAATTCTAACTTCATCAGTTTTCTTTCTCCAACTTCACTCCAACAAGTTGGTGATCGACATGGTCGTCCATACAATGCTTTAAACAGTGTCATACCAATATTTGCCTAAAAACTATTGTTATATACAAATTCTACTAATGAAAGATGTTCATCCCAATTCCCTTTCCAATCTAATGCACATTCCCTCAACATATCTTCTAAGGTCTAAATAGTCCTTTCTAATTGATCGTCTGTTTGGGGATGAAATGATGTGCTGAATCTAAGTGAGGTTCCCAATGCTTGTCATACGCTCTTCCAACATCTTGAAGTAAATCTCCCATCTCTATCAGAAATGATGGATAAAGTAATCCCATGAAGACTTACCACTTTTTATGTACAACTTAGCTAGACTATCAACTGACTGGTTTTGTCTAATTGGAAGGAAATGTGCTGACTTTGTTAATCTATCCACAATCACCCAAATCATATCATGACCTTCCCTTGTCTTCATAACCCTACCACAAAATCCATAGTGATATTATCTCATTTCCATTTTGGAAGTTCAAGTGTTTGTAACATTCCAATTGGTCTTTGCTGTTCAGCTTTTACTTGTTGACAATTTAGACACTTAGCCACAAATTCCCATATTTCTCTTTTCATACCATCCCACCAAAAATTTCTTTTCAAACCTTGATACATCTTTGTACCCCTAGGGTGTATAGAAAATTTGGACTAATGGGCTTCTTGTAATAGTTTTTTTTTCAAGTCTATGTTTGAAGGAACCACTAATCTTTTCTTAAAACGTATACCCCCATCTGTACCCTCACAAAACCTTGTCTCTGTACACAATCCCTGAATTACCGTATCCCCTTCTTAGGCCTTGAAGACTCTTTCTACAAAAGTTGATTTAATGGTGATGTTTGTAAGTACAACTCTTGTTTGTCTACTTAAGGCATCGGCGACTACGTTTGCTTTTCTAGGATGATAGTGGATGACAAAATCGTAGTCTTTGATGTATTCCATTCATCTCTTTTGTTTCATATTCAAATCAGCCTGAGTGAAGATGTATTTGATACTTTTATAATCTGTGAATGCGCTAAATTTTTCTCCATACAAATAATGTCTCCAAATTTTTAATTCAAAAACTACAACTGCTAATTCTAATTCATGTACTAGGTAATATATTTCATATTTCTTCAATTGTTTAGATGCATAAACAATGACCTTCCCATTTTGCATCAATACACTCCCTAACCCTTTGCCTGAAGCATCACAGTATATTTTGTATCCCCCACTTCCTGATGGCAGTGTCAAGACTAATGCTGTAGTTAACCTCTTTTTCAACTCTTGGAAACTATTCTCACTTTCATCTATCCAAGTGAACTGTACCCCTTTTCTAGTCAATGAAGTCAAAGGAAGGGCTATACAGGAAAATCCTTAAATAAATCTATGATAGTATCGTGCCAGTCCCAGAAAACTATGTATTTCTGTTACAGTCTTAGGTTTCTCCCAATTCATTATTGCTTCAACCTTAATGCGGTCCACTTCTACTCCATTCTTAGAAATTACATGACCCAAGAAATTAACCTTCTATAACCAGAATTCACACTTACCAAATTTACCTAACAGTTTATGTGTTTTGAGGGTATTTAGTACAATTAGTAAGTGTTCTTAATGTTTTTCCATACTAGTAGAGTAAATTAGTATATCATCAATAAAAATGATCATGAATTTGTCTAAGAATTCTTTGAAGGTTCTGTTCATTAGATCCATAAACACTACAGGTGCATTGGTTAGCCCAAACGACATGACTAGAAACTCGTAATGTCTGTACCGAGTTCTGAATGCTGACTTGAGTATATCTTCATCTTTAATACGCAATTGATGATATCCTAATCTAAGGTTGATTTTTGAAAAGACCTTAGCAGATTGGAGTTGATCAAAGAGATCATCAATGCAAGGATGTCATGGCATACAATTAGGCCGAAAATGTTTGGTACTTATACCTTTCAATACGAGAAGGTCTCTGCAAACAGCACACAACCTTGTAAAATAATGATAACATTATGAAACCCTGAAGGATTTCATTTTCCTATCTCATTGAGGGTTCCATAATGTTCCATAATATTTCAGGGTTCCTAATTAAGTATGCCATGACATCCATGCTTAGACGACATTTGAACTGAAATTATCTATACTAGGAAGCCCCGTCTGCCTCTCTAAATTTGGGCTGCTATGATAAATCAGAGCACACTGAAGTCCATCTCACTCACATTGGCATCGCCATGATTGATAATCCTAGCCACTCACTACATTTCGTACCGCTAAACCATAGATCTTCTCGTCACAAGCATACCTTATGAGTACTTCTTGACGGTCTATAAGATCAACACCCTCTGTTAAACATAAATGTCTCATGTAGGCCTCATAGTTACGCGACAGATGGATGAGAGTTTCTAGCATGGCCTATCCAAGGCTCCAATAAAATGAATGCCTGGATTACCAAAAATTAGTCCCTTTGATCTTTTAGCTGGGCATATCATACCCTCTGAATTTGCTCTTTATGGCACCATGTAATCTCTCAATAGAGCTAGAAAGATCAAACCCTTACAACATGGCCTTTCGTCCCAGTACAGAAGCCAAAATGTCACTTGAACATAAAGATAGGAAAAGAAGATCCGCAAAAACTAGTAGTAATATGTACAACCAAAACACAAATGACAGCAATTCCAAGCCAATGTGCTTCTCCATCCAAAAAGCTGAACCGCATCATGCGGCCAGTTTGGGTGATATTCCTTGCTCTCTGTCACCATATTCTAAACGTCTTCTTGTCTTCATTTAGGTAAAGGAGAAAAGGGGAAAAGGGAATTCTGGTTATTGCTTTCTTCTGCAGTGAGCTCGATGATCAAAACGAACGCGTGCTGGGTGGATGGATTTTGAGTGAAACACATTCTGCTCCGATTGAACTTTATCATGGATGTCGCTTGCTGCTTTTTACTTTTACTACTGCAAATGTGAGTCATCCCCATTGATATTGTCCATTGAAAGTGTGGAATATATAAAGAATCATTGCCCCCATGCTGAATAGGCCATATCACACCATCTATCATCACATATGTGCATATCTCAGATGAATTTTAAAATAGAATCTATGTCAGGCTTCCATCTATAAAAGGCTGCATTATTAGTTGCAAGGCAAATTACGCACCCCAATCTGTCCTTTCCTATAGACCTTTTTATCTTTTTTTTGGGTGCATGGTCCTACCCTATGGATAGACAAACAGCTCTTTTCGTGTTCCAGTAGGAGGACCAAGGCACCAAAGCAAGCGAACTCTGAAAATTAACCTCTTCCAAAAATGTAAGTGCTTTTGAACCTGGGAAATTAGGCTTCATGATGTAAGACCAGTTTGTTTATTATACAAGCCCAATTGCGCGGGTTATTCATTAGAACCTAGTACAGTCATTTAGGTTCAATTAAAACAGAAATTATGCGATAGCCTCTGAGGCCATATCAGACGATGATTCAACGGACTAGATGTACAAGTCCGCCCAAGATTTTGGGTGACCCGGCCATTCATCTTCTAGGTAATGGTATTCCACTAACAGACATGCTATCCGGACTGAATATTCCCGGCGCGGACTTTCCGATCCCTGTGGCTAGGCATGATTTGACCTAATTCATCTTTGTTCAGCCTTCCCTATTTAGGATAATTGTAAAACCTCATGCAGATTGGATGCTTCTAGTTAAAAATTCTAATTATCACATTTAAAATGCAAAAATAAAATAGCAAAAATCATAAATATATTTTGGTGCATGTCTAACCAAGCTAGTAAAGAACCAACAAAATGAATGGATCTGAACATCCATAAGTTGACTTTGGCTAGGTGGATATCCCAAAAGTCAGTCTCGATAGCATTTTTCTTCCACTAAAGCTGCTAAGGCTACATCCTACACAACACTTTGTTAGTTGATTTAGTCGGCATTGTTGAGCTAGTTTGTTTTATTATTTAGGTATTGTTAGTAACGGCTTCTTAGTTTCTAGCAATTACTAGCACTTGGGAAGTTATGCATATGGTAGTGGTTTGTTAGTTGTGGTTTACGGACTTAGGAAGTTATGCAAGTGGTAGTGGTTTGTTTAGTTGTGGTAGTAGGTTTAGTGAAGTTATGCATGTGGTAGTGGTTTGTTAGTTGTGGTAGTAGGTTTAGTAATGAATACCTACTCTTTTGCTTGTAAATGCCTATATAAAGGCTTATTATGGAATAAGAATATGTATGTACAACAGTTGCTTTCGGTCTTCTCATATTTTGCGCGCCATTCCTTTGCCCTTTTTTTTCCTTTATTTTGCAACACACTTTTCAAGCTTGAAGGTTACACATGCATTAAGGAAAGAAACCACGTTTCAAGTGAAAGCCATTTTAATCAAAACGCTTGAATGTATAAGTTATAAGCACCAAAGCCTTCTAATTGTAGTGGCACAAGAGTCTTTTACCTAAGTGACCAGGCTTCAAAGCTGTGCACGGTGTGTTTCTATCATTAATAAGAAAAAGAAAAAAGACTAATTTTCCATTTATCATAATAAATTGATTATGTACGTAAAATACTGAGCACTTGCCTTCATACTGATTTATGCACTAATAACGTTTCAAAGTCCGTGGGCATTGAGCCCTTTTGCATCCACAACAGCGGCCATTTCTTCAACAGCTTTTCCTGTTACTTGTGTGATCATGATCAATATTAATGCAAGTCTACATTAATTGTTCAAACCACTATTTCCTTTATTATGTCCAGTGGTTGGCAGATAATCAAAGGCAGCTCTGCTGTTGACGCATAGCTCCAAGAAGATCTGATGCAGTCGTGCTTTTCACAAATAGACTAACTGAATTGCGAACAAGACAGAGAAGATCTAGTCACGTAAGTTAAAACCCACTAATTCCATCAACAGCAAATTGATCAATAGAGGCAACAACCTACATCGTGCAATAGAATGCTATCGCATGGCGCAGCCAGATGACAAGTTTCCAATGTATTGCCCCACTTCTGCATTAATGGACCTACTTTAAGATGATCAGACCTGTTCGTCTATTGATCCTGGTTTGAAAATTATGCTTTTTATCGTTGATTGCAGACCGGTAGAAAAAGTTCATGTCGTCTGTCTCATTCGTCCGAAGTACATGACACTTTCTCCACTTCTGGACATCCAAAGACGGAAGAATGAGATCAATGGACCGGATGGTAGAAAAGTAGGTCCCTTCAATGCAAAAGTGGGCACCATATCTTTTCTGGCCACGCTGTCTCACCCTGTGACAGCATTTGCTCTCGTATTAGTCCAGGACTTCGATCTTTATTTTCATAGCCCATTCGCTAAACGCAGCACTTACATAAAGTCAGTTCCGTAAACCCAGCTAACAACAGGCCCAGAGGAATAGATGGGCTTCGCAAGGACTGAAATGGATTGGAAAGAAAGACCAAACATACAGAAGCTTCTGATAAAGGATGCAATTGGGCCCATGCAAAAAGAGTTCCCCAAGAGTACAGAAGTTACCAAAGTACCTAACCAGAATAAAATAAACTTGCAACCGACGCCAGAAGAGTTAAATGTACGTGTGATTAAGTATTTGTGCATGAACTGCATGTGCTGCAAAAACTCCGACGCGAGCCCAAAACTCTTCTCCATATGGCTCAACATGCAAACCCGGAAATGCTATAAATTCACCACCTCCACTCTCACGTAAACCCACCCAACCCTCCAACTTCTACCTTTCACCAACACGAGAAAAATGGCTCAACCAAACAAGTTAGCAGCCTATGCCACCCTCTTTCTAGTGTTTGTAACCATGGCAGAATCCTCCATCTACAGGACCACGATAACTGAAACCATCGAAAACGATGATGAAAACCAATATCAACGTTGCCGATGGGCTTTGGGAGGCCAGCAGTTGACCATGTGCCGAAGTTACTTGCAGCACGGCCGGCCAGAGCTGGTTATGGCTGGCGATATCAACCAAATGGTGCCACAAAGATGCTGTGAGCAACTTAGGGGGGTAAGCCCGGAGTGTAGATGTTAGGTGCTAAACCAAATGGTTAGGGAACAAATGCGAGGTTATGGAGAGCGAGAGGTGGCAGGGGCAATGGCGAGTAGGGCTGAAAGTTTTCCTGCTATGTGTGGTTTGAGTCCTCGACTTTGCACCATTAGAGGTGGGGCTTATTAGGGAGAGAAGGGGCTTAATAAAATGTGCAATCATGGTTGTGCGGCTAACAATAGATCGTTACCTTTCTAGTTAGGGATTATGGTGATGAGTACATCATCGTGTGTTTCAGGGTCTGTTGTCGCTGTGTGTTTCAGTATCTGCATTCCGGAGAGGTTGATTTTGGTAAAATAAAATGGGGAGATTGCACTTGTTACTCTCTCTCTCTCTCTCTCTCTCTCTCTCTCTCTCTCTCTCTCTCTCTCTCTCTCTCTCTCTCCCCTTCTCCCTAAATAAATTTTGTTAAATTCATAACTTTTGCTAGCGGGCTTGCCGTGATATTATCTTTATTTGCCCTGGTTCCATGCAAGACCCATAATAATCCCAATCCACTAACCAAGTAACATCTTAATGGGCTGTTTGACACAGGAACACAATAAACCATGGGTAGAGTTAGTCTGGATAGTGAATTTCCCCCTGCTTATTTGTACCCTTAAGTAGATAAAAGAATACAAACTTAGTTGATGGATTGTTATTTCCGTCTCAGACAACCGCTACAGGGTCTCAGGGACAGGATTACGAGAATTGAGTTATTAGTAGATGCTAAACTTAGTTTGCAACTTGCAAACTTAAAACATCAAAAATAAATAAATTTATTAGGGCTCCCTGGTATCAAAGCGATAAGATCACTCTACGCCGACAACTACTCACAGGGACAAAGTTATCCTCGATGCCAAACAGCAGCCCCCACTGCTCTTCACCGTTATGGTAGGTTTTTTTCTGAATCATGAGAATTCAGATAAACTTCTACACAAGCAGTCTAGGTGTAGTTGGTCATCATGCTAGTCTCACACACTAGAGGTCTCCCGTTCGTCGTCCTCTATCTTTCTCGATTGCCAAAAATCTTCATCTACCCGCTTCAATTGGGTGGGATTTCCCTTTTTTTTCTTTTTTTATACAAGCAAAGCTTACAAAGAAAAACACTCACACAATCTAAATAGCAGGCCAAAAGCCGCGACTCAGAGCTGCTGTCAAGTCTTTAGCGTACCCAAATGGCAAATATTACTTAAAAGAAAATTTTTAATGCAAATAATACTTGAAAATTTGACAAAATGTTTGCGAAATCAATGAAATTGAGAATTGAAATACCCATTTTTTTAATGATAAGAATTAAAGTTATCATTGTTGGAACTATCAGAAGTTTCGCGCAAATTTATCAGTAGTTCTCAAGTCCACCACAATATATTATTATTTTATTTTATTTTATTTATGAAGAGGCCCAGATGCCCACCTTTGAACAACCGGATTCGCTCATCTGATTGCTATAGCATTGGGAAATGCCATGAATAAAAAGAAAAATACAATGGCTCGATACGTCATAAATAAAAAATATCACAATGGCTGAGGAGCTTAACATCCTAAAAGCCTTTTGAGAGTGGAATTTAGACCCTTTTTTTATATAAAGCTTGGTATCCAGTCGTATGACCACACAGCTAAACTTAGCTATAAAAAGACCATGGTATGGCTGGTAGAACAAAGTCAATCTATTATCAATACATGGAATTGTCTATGAATAGACATTTCATTATAAATTATTAACAGCCTTAAAATAGGTGCAAAATAGCCTTTTCTAGTTGTCATTCTTCAATTTGGTAAACCACTTAAATCATACGAGCCCTATTATAACACTTTACATAAAAAATCTGAAATACATTGCCTCCTTATATCATAATATCATGACAAATTGACAAAAATGCACTTATAAATTTTTCTAATTTTTCAACCGTTTTGACAGCGATTGGCAACACTTATTGTGCCCGTTTACACCCGTAAGCGGGTATAATAAGTTGCAATTATTATACCACGCTTGGTAAAGTGGGTTTCTTAGAAAACGGTTCATTAGATAAGGGCTAGTGTACTCGCTTTTGGGCAATTAGGGAGAACTGAATATAGGATGCTTATAAGAAGTGATGCCCTCTTTTGCTTTTCTTATTTTTTCCTTATTTCATAGTAGAATAGGTTTAATATTTATGTGGGACCAATATGATTGTTTTTATAATGGAAGACTTGTAACCCATGAAGTTGGTTTAACCCTATTAACGACCAAAGAATAGCATTAGAAAGTGGGACCCACTATTTTTCACTTCCAGGTTTTTTATCTCCTCGTATATTTTTTCTAAAAATACTTTTATTGATGCATAGTAAATAACTTGCCACTTTTAGAATTTATCATTCGAAACTGGTATAAATAGTGTGAGGTGCACCCCTTTTGCATGGTGGATCAAACCTACTAATTTGATTTATGCATCTTTAGATATCATATGTACAAAACATCAAGGTATAAACAATGTTTCTCACCGTCTATGTGTGTGATCAAAAGTATATTTTTCAAGATTTCAAACTCACCCAATTCTCACTATTTTTAAAGCAATAGTCATCCAAATTCATAGAAATTAGATGGACATATCCAGTGAAATAAGGATAGGGCTATCATACAAATTGTTAATTCAATATATAAATACTTTTTAATATTTTTATTTATCAAGCAATAGAGAGAGACAAGTAAATAGGTTTCTATAATATACAAACAGATATAAGTTACTAAATGTCATTTGTTGTTTCAACATCAAATAAACAAATATTATAAACACCTTTACCAAACAATACTTTTATTTTTGAAAACCGATATCAACTAACAGCTTATAAAAATGAAGAGTTACCAATTGCTACATGACTTTTTTGCACCATTCAAACTGTTGATTGTTTAACCACAAGTGCACGGGCTATTGTAGTGTAGCTTATGCAAGTAAGGGTCGATCCCACGAAGACTTGATTTAAAATTATGGAGTTTTCAATAAAATTTAATTAATAAAAGAATAAAAACAAAGACTATACTAACCATAAAATAAAATCCAGATTTATTCAATTGTTGCAATTTACACAATTATTTATTCAAAAGAAAACAGAAAATGCAACTAAATCATCTGTCCTGGATTGCACTGTCCCTGGATAGTCAAAATGAGGATAAAACAGAACTGGGACATAGATGTAAATAGAATAGGAACCTAGATGGAATTAAATCGGGGACACAGATAGAATTCTTCTAGGGACACAGATGGAATTTCTGACAAAGGACAGAAGAGGAATTAAACTGGGGACAGAGTTGTAATTCCTTAGATCTGCCAGGGGCAAACCTATAAGTTTATGGGGTTCTGGTTTTTAACGAAAAACCAAGAAAAAAAATGATGGAGAAGAAAACCGTAGAGGGGGAAGAAGAGAGGAGAAAAGAGGAATGAAGGAGAAGAAGGGAGAGGAAAAAGGTGGGGAGAAAACCCGATCTAGGTTTTCTCTCCCGTGGCCGTCCGGTGAAGATGGTAAGGCGAGAGAGAATGAGAGATGAGGGAAAAGAGGAACCCGAAAGGAAGAAGAAGAAGCAGGTGCTGGCAATAATGGAAGAGGGGAGAACGGTGAAGGGGAAAGGCCGGAGTGGATGGAGGGAAATCGGGATCTGGGCAATGGATGAGAAACCAGTGCGGGAGATGAAGAGTAGACGAAAAAAAAGAAAAACCCACTTCGGGAGGAAAGCAAGAGAGAGAGAGAGAGAGAGAGAGAGAGAGAGAGAGAGAGAGAGAGAGAGAGAGAGAGAGAGAGAGAGAGAGAGAGAGAGAGAGAGAGAGAGAGAGAGAGAGAGAGAGAGAGAGAGAGAGAGAGAGAGAGAGAGAGAGAGAGAGAGGGATGAGAGAAGGGGAAGAGAGAATGATCCAGCCCAGCCACCCTAGAGGAGGGAAAAAAAAACGTCGTCCCTTGGGGAGAGGAGAACTCAAGTATAAGAAGAGAGAGAGAGAGAGAGAGAGAGAGAGAGAGAGAGAGAGAGAGAGAGAGAGAGAGAGTGTGTGTGTGTGTGTGTGTGTGTGTGTGTGTGTGGGGTCCACTAGAATTCTAGATTTGCTAGAACTCTACAAGTCTTCAACTTTGTCCTGGACTCTTCAAATTCTATATGATTTCCTTGAAACTTCATCATCTTCATCTAATATCCTTGATTCGATCTGGAGGGTCCACGTCTGAGTCAATTAATCTGCAATGCACAGGACCTAATTAGAATCATCTAAACCATTTATTATTCATCTAATTAGCTTTGATGATCATCTAACTGTTAATTTTGCAATTTAACAGTTAGATGGTCAATTAAAGCTAAAACAGAATATTTTATGTAAAATCTTGAAATTAATGGCCTAGATGCTCTAAGTGAACACTAAATTAGGGGTATTTTGACTAAAATTAAACACTTAACACAAACCTACCAAGTGCTTCCTACTAATTCTCTTTTGTCTCTTTAATACAGTTCAAGTATATGGAATTATTTTCCTATACTCATTCTATATTTTCTCCCTGGTTGATGATTGTAGAAACAATTCAAATAATATATATAGCTTCAACTACTCTCAATTAACGTAATTTAATGCATTGGATGGATGCTCAAGCAATGAGAAGGAAGAAAGCTTTTAGAGGCGAAAAGACATAGGAAGATACCATCTATGATCCATGGATCTTCGATCTAGAAACTATATCCAGGCTCTTTGGCTAGTTTGCACTCCAATTACAGTACCTATTAGCCAAATAGGAATCCTTCCAATACTATGGGCCATTTACCCTACTTCCCTCCACATTTAATCAAGTGGTCATGCTAGAGACATAAACAGTCATGGAACAATTCTAATTATTGATTCATAGGGTTGAATAAAAATTTAATTGCACAAGAATGCTTGCCAAAAATTTATGATCCTTTTTTCAAGGGACCATACCGTGGACCAATTGAAAAAGGCTCTTCAACTTCAATCATAATAATTTCATCACTTTGATAGAATGTTCCATAGGAACTGTTTGGATAAATAGGATTCATATAATCTTACTAAATTAAATGAAATTGTTTGATCTTAAGGAGATCTTCTATAATTTCGCATGTGAGCGCTTATATTTCTTGGTTTTGTCTATTCATTAATAACTTGATTATTTTTTAGATAATGGTAGATATAAAAAATGTTCGTACTACTTCCTTTTTATTTTAATCTCCCGAATCCAAAAAGGTTTGTGGTTTGCATCCCTCTCCTTACAATTAAGGTAATGACCAAAGATTTGATCTTTTCTAACTCTGTCTATAACTCACAAGAGTCTCAAGAAACAAAGAAAAGATGTGTGTGTGTGTGTGTGTGTGTGTGTGTGTGTGTGTGTGTGTGTGTGTGTGTGTGTGTGTGTGTGTGTGTGTGTGTGTGTGTGTGAATAAGATATCCAACAACAAGAAAAGGGAAAAGGATTGAATAGAGGAACTCCTGAGCATTTGGTGATCTTAGATGTGTCCATGTCAATGGAACAAGTGACACTAGAATCGATTTTCCTTGATATCTAACATAATCCATCAAAGGATCCTTGAACAACCATAGGGTCTTCTGAAAATCATTACAAAGTGTTACTATAAGATGTTCTTTTTTTTCATGTAAATGTATTTGCTCAAGAAAGGGTCCAAAAGATGTTGATCATAAATAAGAAGATTGTTTATGGAGAAAGACTAATATAGATTTGTATTCATATACATGAGAACTATACAGGAACAAGAATAACAATTTTATTTTCCAATGGATTTACATGTTTCATTAATGAAATTGTTTAATGTAGTGAGTAACAAGCTTTGGTTGTTCGTCATTCAAGAATTCTTGTTTAGGTAGTTCATATTATCCATACATAGTGCTTTGATCTAAGATTTTAGTTCTTCCATATTTCAGCAATAGCATATTGTTCCATAGAGTTAAGGTCCAAAGGAATAAACAAGTGTTTCTACAACTCTATCACCTAGCCAATTTTGTTCCACTCACTTCTTTTTTCTTGGCTGCATATCTTTTCAGCTAAGGAATGGGAAATCTTTCCATTCAAACCCACCATCCAAATTTTAGGATGATACTTTTTGATGCACAGCTCAAGGTGACTAAAATGAATGGCTTTATCAATGCAAACCCCACTAGCATATATAAAGAAGATGTTTTATTGTCCTACTTAATTAGATGCACGCTTAAAACATAGATATTGGCATTGCCTTTTTCATTCATGGTAATAGTGGTTTATAGATCTAAGACATGCATCATGTTTGGAATGGCTTCGGTGATCTAGAGAATGACTTTCATTCCCATGGTGTCTGTGATCTTTTGCTTGGTACGTGAATGACCAGCCTTTGTGTGCATTTGAAAACTGTTTTTTAGATTCCATTATAATTGCTTAAGACCATTATAGTGAAAACCACAAGTTTCTAATCTGAACATATTTGGCTACACCACGATTTATTTCTACTTTAGGGTGTCATTATCATTTTAAATTGAACTAACAAATATTGGATAGGAAGAAAAAGACATAGCTGATGTTTGTCATGAAAAGCGACTAGCTGGGAAGAGAGAAAATCCGATGACAGTGATCATTTTGTAGCCAAATTTCATCAGATCTCAAAAGAGGGTGAGATAGGAGAGATCGAGCAACATTAATGCATTTTTTAGCTGGATCTTGTCAGATCAGAGGTCAATGAGTGAGGAGGGAGAGATCTGACGACGGCGATGTGCTTTGTAGTTATATCTCACCACATTGAGAGAGAGAGAGAGAGAGAGAGAGAGAGAGAGAGAGAGAGAGAGAGAGAGAGAGAGAGAGAGAGAGAGAGAGAGAGAGAGAGAGAGAGAGAGAGAGAGAGAGAGAGAGAGAGACAACGGGAGAAAATCACCAAATTAATGGAGATTAGTAGGTTATCAAAAATGGGCAGAGAAGAGCACTGGATTACTATCGTACTAGTGTAAGAGAGATATAAGAGAAAGGTGCTTGGCAGCCCTTGTCTATCCCGGTCAACTCTCAGCATGCACAATAAAAAGAAATGTTGGTAATGGTTAGTTTTTTCTAGAGTTGATTTTTACCTCACATAACTTTTCTCAATTGCTATTTGACTTCAAAAAAACCTCGGTTTCTATCTATCCAAAGGGGTTCTTATTTATGTTTAAGGGAATAAAAATAAACTATATCCAAACATGGGTTTAAAATAAGGTTAAATTTGTTTGTGAACAAATTGATCAAGGTTTTAGAAGTATATTATGTATATTTGAATTATATTACCCTTCTCATAGGGCTTTCAATAACATGGGATAATGGTTAAGACAAGACCATCAAGTAGGGGTGGCAATTTGGGTTGGTGGGTCGTGTTTGCGGTGACACGAACACGACACGATTAGAGTTATGGGTCGACACGAACACGACACGATTAATAGTCATGTCAAAAACCTATGACTCATACATGACCTGGTTCTTAAAAAAATAACACGACACAACCTGTGTAACACGATTAATTGACTGAGTTGTGTTGGATACACGGCACGACATGAAATGACTCGATTTCCCTATTACAACTTAGTAAAAAAACTGCTCCCAAGTGAATGGAGTCAAACCAACCACAAAACATAGGACGGTTATTTTACAACCATCCTATAAAACACATAACATATAGGACGGTTATTTCACAACCGTCCTATATGTTATGGGTTTTATAGGACGGTTGTAAAATAACCGTCCTATATGTTATGTTTTATAGGACGGTTATATCATAACCGTCCTATATGTTATGGGTTTTATAGGACGGTTGTGAAATAACCGTCCTATATATCATGTTTTATAGGACGGTTGTGAAATAACCGTCCTATATGTTATGTTTTATAGGACGGTTGTGAAATAACCGTCTTATATGTCATGTTTTATAGGACGGTTATGAAATAACCGTCTTATATGTCATGTTTTATAGGACGGTTATGTCATAACCGTCCTATATGCTATGTTTTATAGGACGGTTAAGGACTAACCGTCTTATATGTCATGTTTTATAGGACGGTTATGTCATAACCGTCCTATATGCTATGTTTTATAGGACGGTTAAGGACTAACCGTCCTATTTTACACACATGGATATGGTTTATTAGTACTTTACCAATCTGTGAGTGTGACTGTGATGTGTCAGACTTCGGTGACTGGTCACTGTCTTAGGCAAACGGCCTAGCCTTGGCGCCGGCCTACCTGACAGGGACAGATAGTTTTCTTTCCTCCAATTCCAAACTAGCAAGTGGCAATTGGAGTTAATGAAACTTACACTTCAATCATTTGTCAAATATTTTGAGTCCTTGATGTTAGATCTGCGTGTGGGCCCCCCTTGTAGTGGCAGGAAAACAAAACGAAAGCTGAAAACATAAAGGTTTAACTAATTAATAATTATCTAGGTCTACTAAGTCAATCTAGTCTAAGGCAATTGTTTTGTCTTTTTATAAGTAAGCCCAATTCCCATATCTAATTATCCAATTAAATTTGAAGTCTTATGCTAAAGCTAAGCTGTTAAAGCGCCCTAGCCTAGCTGGTGGTTGTTTGCTATAAGCCTATAACTATAAGTTATAACCTAAGACTTAGCGAACGTACACACTATCTCTAATTTTCTTATCAAACATTTTAAGATTAGCTACACATTGTCAGTTACAAACTTACAAGTTACACTTAGTATAAAATTAGTTAACCAAGTTTTGTAACTTGTACAAGTACAAGTGAAGTGAGAGACTAACTAACTATCATATATTATATAAAATTATAAATACTAATGATTTTCTTATGTTAATTTCACATGTCATCACCAATTGATCTAATATATCTCTTTTTCATCAAATTCATGAATATCATGTATCTAACTTATATAATTCAATATTTGTTTCTCTTTTCTAACTCCTAATTGATGATAATAGATTAGGAAAAACTCATTCATCCATGATCCATCATTCATGCAGAGTAAAATTTAGTAACTCCCTTAGTAATATCATTCAACATGTATTTTCTCTCTCATGATTATTATTCATTTTACCATCAATGCCACTTCTTTTCAGTTTTCACTATAGAGTATAGACCACAATCCATAATTAATTTTAGTTTCACCAAAGTAATCATATCAATATCCTTCTAATTCTCTCTTGATAAGCTTTTGTGTTAATTCAATACATAACTCATATTCTCTGCTCTCATTCTCACCTCACATAATAAATTAATTACATAGCTAATAACTATTCCCTTCATATACTCATTATCCACCAATGAGATAATTATATAACTCTTTATATACTAATTCTCAAGGCAATTGTTTTGTCTTTTTGTATGTAAGTAAGTAAGCCCAAATCCAATTATCCAATTGAATTAGAAGTCTTAAGCTAAAGCCCACGCTTACTGGTCATTTGTTTGCTATAACTATAAGTTATAACCTAAGACTTAGCTACCGTACACACTGTCTCTAATTTTCTTATCAAACATTTTAAGATTAGCTACACATTATCAGTTACAAACTTACAAGTCACACTTAGTACAAAATTAGTTAACCAAGTGTTGTAACTTGTACAAGTACAAGTGAAGTGAGAGACTAATTAACTGTCAAATATTGTATAAAATTATAAATGCTAATGATTTTCTTATGTTAATTTCACATGTCATCACCAATTGATCTAATATATCTCTTTTTAATCAAATTCATGAATATCATGTATCCAACTCATATAAGTCAATATTTGTTTCTCATTTCTAACTCCCAATTGATGATAATATATTAGGAATAACTCATTCATCCATAATCCATTGATCCATCATTCATGTAGAGTAAAATTTAGTAACTACCTTAGTAATATCATTCAACATTTGTGTTAATTCAACACATAACTCCTATTCTCTGATCTCATTCTTACCTCACCTAATGAGTTAATTACATAACTAATAACTATTCCCTTCGGACCCTTCCTATACTCATTATCCACTAATGAGATAATTACATAACTCTTTCTATACTCATTCTCAACTCTCAAGCTACTAAGTTAATTACATAACTGTTTCTATTCTCATTCAATCATTCTTACCTAATGAGTTAATTACATGACTCTTTCTTTACTTATCCTCAACAACTTTTGAATTGAGTATGAGTTACTTACATAACTTTGTTTTTTTAAGCTGATCCTCAACTGAGATTAGATGAGTTAAATACATAACACTTACTTTACTCATCCTCAACCTCAACAACTATTGAATTGAGTATGACAGTATGAGTTACTAACATAACTTTGTTTTTAAGTTGATACTCAACTGAGATGAGTTAATTACATATATACTCTATCTTTTGAAGCTCATCCTTAAGGAAATTAAGATGAGTTAATTACATAACTCTTTCTTTACTCTATACTTAATAACTATTTTTATTTAAACACATCCTCAACTAAGATTAATTAAATACATAACTCTTATAGCTTATATGACGGTTATGCAACAACATGTTAACAACCATCCTATAACTTTCTAATAAATAAAATAACCATCCTATATAACTCATAGGATGGTTATAAAAAAATTGTCATATATTTCATTATATATATTATAGGACGGTTATTTAAAAAACGTTCTATACGGTTATTTAAAAATCGTCCTATATTGTTCTATATATCATTTTTCACCTTGATCAGCCCTAATTTCAAATTTTCAATCTTCCAGTGGTCTAAACTACTGAGAAAGTGAAAATGACCATTCCTCTTCGATGTTTCACAGATCTAAGCAAACTAAGGTATGTATTTATGAATTTTACAATCTGTATACAGTTCTATAAAAAACATAAAAGCCAGTACCCTTTTTTACAATTTTTTTGTTTTTTGTTAACTATTTTCCATAGATCTTGATGGGTTTTAGTCTTAGAAGGTGAAAACGACCATTCCTCTTCGATCTTTCACAGATTTAAGCAAAAAAAGGTATGTATTTACAAATTTTATAATCTGTATTTATTTTTTTCAATTTTTTTGTTTTTCGTTAACTATTTTTCATAGATCTTGATGGGTTTTAGTTCTATGTGTATGAGAAATATTCCATTTGAGTTTTATATTTCTTTGCTCTAGATTTGAGTTTGTTTTTAGGTTTTTTACTATTTTTTCGAAAAAATCAGTTACGAAAATTTAAAAAAAAAGTCATTTTTTTTTCATACTTCTTCATTGAAAAGTATTTCTATCCACATATAGAGCTTTCCCATGTTGTGTATTCATGTGTGATAATGTTTTCATCTCTTCTTTTTTTTTGTAATTTAGTTTTTTTTGTAATTTAAAAAAAAAAGTTACGAAAATTAGGAAAAATCTGTTATTTTTTATATTTATTAGTTAATACCTATTCTTATCCACATATATAGCTTACTCATGCTTGAATCTTCATGTATTAATGATTTTTAGCTAATTTTTAGCATTTAATCTAATTTTTAGTAATATAGGACGGTTCTTGAAGAACCGTCCTATATAACTAGCAATATAGAGTAATATAAGACGGTTCCTCAAGAACCGTCCTATATTTTCAACCATTTCATAGGTTAAAATCATGTCAAGGTGATGAGTAAATAGGTCGCGTGTCAAACAAGTCGACACAACGGGTCAAATTGATTGACTCGAACACGACACGATTTTTGGCGTGTCATTTTCGGGTGACCCGAAAATGACACGAACACGATAAGACTCGACCCAAACTCGCTAAATTCGTGTCGGGTTCGTGTCGTGTCATATTTTGCCGCCCCTACCATCAAGCGGCAGCTAAAAAGTACAAGTACGACATAAATCATCGGCACTGTTATGTTTTGCATTGCATCTTAGATAAGCAACACCTGAAGATCATTCTCTATTGGATCACGTATGTATATACGTGGCCTATCTTGCTGACATGTATACATATACTGTAAAGCAAAAATACCACATCATCTGCCAATCTATTACCCATACATCTACTATAAATTTGGGTTTTACAATCATTTTTTTAAAATGGATATAACGCGTTGAAACCGTTTAGATCTAGATCCGTAACGGATTTGATCTTCATATCCGTTGTGCCTGTGCTACTCTTCATAATAAGAGGCGTTATTTGGATCTACTTGTCCAACATGTAGAGCATCTGTTCCACTCATCTGATATATCACCACAACTTAACCCACTTGCCTTTGATGATAATTGATCCACGAAGCATCCATAAAGGTTATGACGAAAAATGTTTGAAGCATTGATCCTTAATTTGTTGGTTTCTTGTTGGATAACATTTTGCAGACGACTTGTGATGGACCACAATAATGTGGATACCTCTCTATGGCTTACAACTTGTCCTTAATCCAGATACGTTGGCTTTGGTAGATCCAGCAAGCTAAGACTCAAACTGGAAGCGAACGGGGTATTGTCAGCACAATCTAGGCCTCCGGTGTGCAAGTGGGGGGATAGAATTCAGATGGAAGCATCTATTAAGACGTGACCTTAAGTTTATAATCTATGAGGAACGCTGATCTAATCACATTATGGGTGTGCTCTAGCGGAGCTCAATCTTTAAATTATCCGACTCAGGTCTCATAGATAAAATAAGCTTGTGGGTTGAATGATTCTAACGTCTAAAAAGTATTTGAAAATGTTGTGCTTTGTAATGGACAATTTAGGAATGTTGATAAACAACACACATATTCTTAGAAGGTAGAATCCTCCAAATCGTATGCCTTTGACCTATAAGTAATATAAAGTTGGAGCAATAAGACAATCAAGTTAGATAATGCAAATGTGGGCTCTAACAATGTAATCACTAGACCATATCTCATAGTGTAGTTGGTTCAGCATTCCTTTGCAAAGAATGAGTGAGTACTGTATGCAGACGCAAGAAGGCTATGCCGCCATTGCACCTTATTGGGCCCCACTATTAGAAGATCAGACTAGTTCATTTGATTTCTCTAACTGTTGATCTATTATATAAGACACAACACCAAAATGGGATGATTTTAATCTCCACAAAATTTACTTTCAAGTTGTTCATTTCGGACAGAATTTTCCTTATGCTACATAAGCAACTTCCGTTGAACCTTACTTCTTTGCCACATTGGGTGTTTTAAAAAAGAATTATTACTTCCTTTTGTTCATACATTGAATAAGTGGGCTACCAAAGCATTCCTTCCCTGAAACACCCTCCCCCAACCCAAAGAAAAAGGAAAAAAAGTGGGCTACTAAAGACTTTAGTTATTTCATTAGATGAACGAGTGGTGTAAAAGAATTTGTTCTATCCAAAAATCTCTCTTAGAAATTATTGATTCTATACCCATTTACTCCTAATGCCTAAAATCTCTACTCGTGGCTTTCCCTCGTTAACAATAAGAATCCTATGTCTCTTCCATCTAAACCTCTTCAACTTCTACTTCTAGTAGAATCTCATTCAATACTCGTTTTTTCGTTTTTTTAGCCTTTTTGAAACCTACTTCTACTTACACGATATTTTCCCAACAACCTTTTCTTAGGTTTATGCGGGTATTTCAATTCTTTAATTACTTTTAGTTTTATTGCATGTCATTAGTTAAAGAATTGGCCCCTAAAGAATTAGCTTTATGCATTCTTTCTTTTTTAGCTACATGGCATTTCTATCCAAATTCTTTCAATTTTTTACTCTAATTGAATACTTTCTTCTATCAACAATCACTAAAATATAATGTTTGCTGTTTAACTTCTAATTCTAATTCTATATTCTCCTCATTTTATATCTTACATACTATTACTTGAATAAGTAAGCCCCTCAAGAGCCACTTTCTCTTTTTTTCTCTAACCATTTTTTGTTTTGTTGTCAACACCTCTCTCTCTCTCTCTCTCTCTCTCTCTCTCTCTCTCTCTCTCTCTCTCTCTCTCTCTCTCTCTCTCTCTCTCTCTCTCTCTCTCTCTCTCTCTCTCTCTCTCTTCCATACTATTTTTCAAAGAACGAAACCCCACTTAGAATTCTAAGTAGTTTGGATCCATGAACAGCACGAGATCGAATATACTAGTATTAATATACAAGTATATCAGAAATCTACTAGTTTTAAGGACTCCCTAAAATTAAACGCCTAAATCTTCAAACCATGGACTTTCCAAGCAATGCACCTGTATGAATTCCATCTTTCTTATCTCTTTCCTTAGCAATTCTAAATATGCTTATTGGCCGATATATATTGATTTATTTATTTATCACACAAACACGACATATCTCTCAACAACCAGACAATCCGTAACCGTCAATACAAAACTCCATATATATGCAGAACAAAGGCCACTACATGTAATACAAATGCTACAATCCATTCCCATGTACACCCTCAACGCATCCAAAACTCTCTCCACATGCCCGCGACTTGCAAACCCCAAAAACATTATAAATTCACCACTCCACCTCCCACAATAAACACATCCCATCCTCAAAATGGCACTAAACTGTTGTAATATTTTTTATTGATGAATATTCCTTCATCACACCAAGATCTCCCACGAAAATCATCAAGAATAAAAGACTAGATGCGGAAGCGTACCTAAATCCATGAGGTCAGATGTGACCTTGAGTCTTGCAGTTCTTGATCTTTCAAACTGATACGCATGACCTTCTTGGAGAATGGTATTCCCTCTTTTCTGATAATGGGATGTCAGAAAAGAATCATACATACAATTTGGGGACCATAACCATTTATAACTGTATCCCCTTATTTCTTATTTTAGCCCATCATAAAATAGAAATTAAAGATTATGTAACTACACACAATAAAATCATACCTTTTGAGATGATTATGGTCCATTTAACCTTAAACTTATTAGATCACTTTAATTTAGGCCAAACCTATATGATAGCATATAATATATAATTTATACACACACACAGGTCCAATATCTAACAATCTCCCACTTGGACTAATATATATATATATATATATATATTACTTTATAATTGTATATCACAATATAACCTTATGAGCTCAAAATTTTGCTATTGTAAAAACTATCTCCGAACAATCTCATCTAGTAATTATGATAATATAGGATCAAGGCAATCTTTGTTACATTTATCGTAACTAAATCCATCCATAGTCACGTATATTAACATAACCAAATGACATAGATTAAGTATGAATATGTAGCATGGAAATTACATGCATTGTGATCTAAACATGCATTGTGGTCCATCTTTATTCCTTATGAGATCATATCAAAATCAAATCAGAGTGAAAAATAGAACTGAATACTTTATTTCTGCAGAAAATATCCATAAGCACAAGATGTGTCTAAAATAGAAAAGAATATAAATACAAACTCTCACTAATCTAGTACATCATCAAATGATACAACACCCATATGAGCAGTATGCTTATGAAAAACCTTGGGTGGTAGCCCTTTCGTAAGCGGATCTGCAATCATAGAGTTTGTGAGCCGTCGAACTCGTAAGGGCATTTTGGTCTTTTGACAGAGACGTGTTACACAGGGGTCCAAATTGATAACGGCACCCCTGTCTTCCACACGTCTCTACCAGTCCGGCGAAATCGCCAGAGAGACGTAGAAAGAGACATGTGAGGAAGAGTTTCTCTTCCCCTAGGACTCTAAACCCTATATCTATTCTTCCTTAGGAGCCAAAATGCTCCTCCTTGAGCATTTCTCCAAGTTTTCACTCAGAACCCTAGCCCTGCAAAGCTTTGATTTTTTTGGCGAGTGGAATCCCGGCAACACTAGCAACCACGGCTAGGCGCAAGGTAAGCCTCAATACTTCGTTTTCCTGTATTTATTAAATAGAAAAATAATTAGGAAAACATTTAAAAATTAGAAGAAAAAAATCAGATTTTTTAGGAACTTTGTGCACGCTACTGTTGGTGCGTGATTTCATGGATCAAACCTCCCTCGTTTGGAAATCGCACCGTCCAACTAGTGCAGAAGAGACCCAAGAGCAAACCTTTTAAATCTGGGAGTGATCCAACGATGGATTTCTCCAGAAAATGCAAAAACCAGTACCTATGGATGATTTTAGGAACTTGGAAAAAATTGTTTAAAAACCATGGTTTTTGGAAAAATCAGTGCAAAAGGAGGACATAAATGGATTCTAGAGAGAATTTTGAAGAAAATGGCGCAAAAATCACCCAAAACGGAGCTCTGTAGCTCCGCCGGAGATGACCGAAATCCGGTCATCTTCTCCGGCGTCGTCAACGGCGTCGGTGCCCTGGAGCTAACGCCAAGACGCACAACAGGACGCTTAGGGGACGACGTCCAACGACGTCATCGTGTCCGCGGCGCCTCGCGTGTGCCGAAAGAGGCCGATAGGCGGTCGTGGTGGGGCCGGGACGCTGCGCGTCCTGACGACCGTGACGCACCGCCGCGTGCATCACGATGCTGAAGACACACGCCGCGCGTCCCATAAGGCGTCTTAGAGGTCGGGCATCTTCGTGACGCCGGTATAAGCCAGTGTAAACCTGCAGAAAAGGGAGCCGCCGGTATAAACCACCTTATGGTGGTCCGGTAGGCCCCATTTGAGGGTAGTTTTCACTAAAACTTGATTTCTGGAAGCTAGAGAGGTCCAAATCACGAACCGAAAGAGGCGTTGTGACCGTATTGACGACGCGGACCTAGTTTTAACTTAAAAACTTATAAATGACCACTTTTCTTTAGAAAAATATTTAAATAGTGATGTAATGTGTACAGGTGCACTTGAATATACCAGTTAAAGGGAGTTATTAGCAAGCTAGTGATCTCACATTGAGGTAGGTGACGACAACTAATGCTTTGCCATGATTTTTAAACCATGTTTAAACATAGCATCATGTGTGATTGAGTTTTAAATTGCAATTATTATTTACCGTGGATTTCATGCGACATTGAGTACAGGATGGTTATTTCAAATTGAAATCTTTTACTGAATAAACTTATTTCAAATGCTTTTACAAGCATGATGTTAATTAGTTATGCTTAATTAGAGACTTATTTCTTATTATATATATAGAAAATGCATGGATTTACATGGAAATGAGAATAGGTCCTTTTATAGGCTAACCCCAGGATGAGGGGCATGTCTTGGGGATTGCAAGCTATAAGTGCTCTTGAGTTTTAGCATATACATATGATTTTCATATTTTATATTTAATGTCGGGTGCTCTCGCCCGGTGGGCGTCATGCTAGAAGGGATAGGGCCGGCCACCCACCTTCCGAGATTATGATGTGATGATTTGTGATATGATAGACACCTGCCCATAGATGGAATTCGGTAGGGGTTTGGTAACATGGATAGTCCACACTACCGGTCTAAGCCTTTCCATGGAGACAGACGCTAAGTCTCCCGTTATGGTGTCAACGGAGAGCGGCGGTGGTTTATACCCATGGAGGGTTGCCACTGCGTCATGATGGCCCATATTCTTATTATGTGTGCATATATGATGAGCATGATTATGGATGTTATGCCTGGGTGTGACGACATTCAGAAGTTGACTATGAGTACTCCTAATCAGTGATATTAGTACGATGGTGGGACTCATTACCTTAGGGTGCCCTTATTCTTGTTGTTTGCTCCATTTTATTGATTCATGTCATGTTTTAACTCCGTGATTGCATGTTTTAGCATATGAAATAAATTGACATTTATTTGAACATGGCATTATGACATCACTATTTTTCATAAATGTTAGACTTTTCTTCAGAGCTGTTCATTATTTCTTTCATTTATTACATTAATTGTCTATGTACCTACATAAGCGATAGCTTGCTGAGGCATTGCTTTGTTTTGCAATGCCTTAGATCTCGAGCGCGACACCAAGAAAGGAAAAGCTGTTAATAAACCTTGAGAGCTGCTGAAGACTAGTTTTCACTATAGTTTTAGACAGTGATGTGAGTCATTAGAGAGGATTATCATTTGAATTTTATTATGGATTGCATACTTTTTATTTGGATGTGATTTAGATGTTTGGACATATGTTGGACATTTATATGGGATGTTGGGCCATATTATTATTGTGTTTTGGACATTTATTTGATTTAAAATAAAGGCGCCGATTTATTTGATGTTGATTTATACGCGGATTGTTTTATTTATGTTTAATTTATGTGTATACCATTTTGAGAAAGAAAAACTAACACCCGGAGTTTTTAAGATAGGTTTTAGTAAAATGTTAAATAAGCTTTTCTCATGGGATCCCAAATGCTCTTATTTAAAATGTCATTATTATAAAATAAAATAAAAATGTCTTAAAAATCCGGGGTGTTACACTTGACCACTTTGAACTCTTTCTTTAACAACTAGAAACTTGATGTCTATATGCTTTGACTTCGTAGAGCACTTGTTGTTGTTGGAATATAAAACTGCTGACTTATTGTGACAAAATAACTTAAGTGGCCTTTTAAATCCATCCACAATTTGCAGCCCTGTAACAAAATTCCTGCAACACCGTGAGTTTTTATAACATTTTTTTATAATAATAATAACAATCAAGATCCCAAAGTCAAAAGACTCTATTAATTATTTTATTATAACATTTACTGAAAAACCTCTGGGTGTTATCTCCTTTTTTCAAAACATCACTACCATGATTAAAAGGTAAATATAAGTACGCAAAAATAAATTTAAGACAATACCCATATCAAATCCAATGTCAAAATCATCGATGCCTTTATTTTGAAAACAATAAATATCCAAAAACATAATAATGTGGCCCAGGGTCTATCCATCATAATAATCCACCATACTTAAAAACAAGTCCATAATATATATAATGTCACAATCAAATTTATCTAAAGAAGGTATACAATCCATAAAATAAGTTCAACAGCAATTCATCTAACCACTCATGTCGAGCTATCTATCAGTCAAATCTAGTGGTCCCCACTGCTATCACTGTCCTTCCACGACCTTGCCCTTCCTGTTGTCATGCTTGGTATCTGAGGCATTGCAAAATAAAGAAATGCCTCATTAAGCTATTGCTTGTATAGGTACATAGACATTTAATGTGATAACAAGGAAAAATAAAATTGGATAACCATATGGATATAATGTGTAGATCAATTATCCATGAAAATAAAAATATCATAAGTAATGCCAATATAGCCTTGAAACATCATATGCCATAAAGCATGCATCTCATTGATATAAAATATTGTAATCTTGTAGATGTAAAACATGATATGATCCACTATCAATGAGCATACAATAACAAACAGGGCATCCCAAGATACGTGGGTCTCACGAGTGTCTCATACACTCGTATAACAGATCATGAGTACTCATATTGATCCTCTGAGTGTCGTTACACCTAGGCATATAATAATATCTTCATGCTCATCATGCAAGCATACAAAACAAGAGTATGGATCATCATGCCGCAGTGGTAACCCCTCAAGGATCTCAACCACAGCCGCTCTCCGTTAACACCATAATGGGAGACTTAACGTCTGTCCTTATGGAAAGGCCAAGACCGGTAGTGTAAACTATCTATGTTATCAAACCCCTACCGAAAGCCATTTATGGGTAGGTGTCTATCACATCACAATTTCTTAGGGTGGGTGGCCGGCCTTACTCCCTCCTAGCATGACATCCACCGAGTGAGAGCACCCATCATAAATCACGAAGCACAGAAATCGTGTATCTCAAAAACTTAGGAGCACTCGTGGCTCACAATCCCTAATGCACACTCCTCATCTCGAGGTTATCCTCTCAAAGGACTAACCACCAAGCCTCCACCGTCAATGTTATGAAAACCAATCAATCTCAGTGATGGAAGAAGGAAAGATAATTACTAATCATACATAAGATACGCGGTGTCAATCTCATAAAACAATCGATCATAAAAACCCATTCAATATACTATTAAAATCTAATATTAATCATAGCATAAAATGTTGAATCTCACAAAATCTCAGAATAAATAACGAATGACAATCAATCACAATCAGCTATGAATGCTATGATAATGCAAAGTTTTAAAAATCAAAACATCACATTAAATGTCGTCACATACCTCGATGAAAGAACAATCCAATCAAGCGTGTAATCCTCTCAACTCGCGCACTTTGATGCACTTATCAGTACCACAATACCATTTTTGCATCATTTATTGTCCCTCAATAAAATTCATCCTACATTTTTCTCTTAATTTGTACCCATTTACATATCAATTTATATAATGATCTCCCGGATTTAGATCTTGATCTTAATCAATAGTCTAGATCTTTTGATTCATCTTTATTTACATATTTATCTAGAGATTGACATATATCTCTATAATTACACATCGATCTGAGAGTCAGATCGCTCTCTGATCAGGCACTCCTAAGACACCTGATCAGATCAATGGTCAAGATCACTTCTTCTTGACAATTGTTAGAGATCCAATCTTCTAATCCCCTAGATCATCTCATATTTGACACATGCAATCCATTTCTAAGGCATGATTATTCATTGATCGGCTTGATCTAAGTTATTGAATAATATTTTATGTTTTGACCAATTTAAAAGTGATCAAATGTGAGTTTTCAAGTCATTTCTATATCTATGTCATCAAAACAATCACAACGGATGTTTTGATCATGATTTGGACCTCTGTAGCTCCCAAAATAAAGCTTTTAGTGAAAAGACTTTATAAATTAATAAATTAATTTATAGGGGTCAGGGCGGGTGTTTGCACTGATTTAGATATGTGGACGAGGTTTACACTAGCATACATCGGCATCCCCATAGCACACTGATGCTAGGACGCACGGCATGTCCCATGAGCACGTGTGTTGCGCATGCACAATTTGCCTCTATGCATTCTAGTGGGCATCTTGGGTACACCATCCATCAGGGACAATAAACCTGAGCCATCCACCTTCTTTTGGCTTGATCAAAACCTCAGATGCTCTGATTTTTTTATCTATTTTACCCATTCCTAGGGTTTTTGGGTCCAAAGATTACAGTGAATGGCTTATATCTACCATTTGAGGTGTCCTTAATGTGGGTCTAACCATGCTCTATGGTTTTGATTCCCTAGGCCATCAAACGGCCATTTAGTTTAGATATAGCCCAAATTTGTAAGGAAAAAGTTGAAAAACAAGGTAAATAACAAGTTAGAGTGTATAGCTTACCTGATTAGAGCTGGAGTGTGGAGATCAAGCCCTATGAAGCATGCAAACTTTGGTTCATTTTCGCTGAGTGCACAGGGAAAAATGAGGCTTCTTCTCTGGTTATTTAGCATGGGAATGGAAAGGGAAGCTTGTTTTTTTATAGGCTAAGATTTGATTTTCTCAAATGGAAGGTAGATCACCGCCTTCCTCCATTGGAGCTGCAATGGAAATGGAAAGGGGTGTCGTTATCAAAATGACCCCCTCTAATTTGCATCTCTAACTAATTACCAATTTACCCTTATAATTTAAAATGGTCATATTTCACTCATCCAAACTCTGTTTTTGACGTTCTTTATATCGTTCAATTTCTCTCGACGTGTACTTTCTAGTTTTAGTGGTTTCAAAACCAAATTCTATGTATAAATTTTTTAATTTAATTAATTTAGGGTTAAATTTTGAGAATATTACAATTCCGCAGCCATATTCCATGATTGGATGCTTCATAACATGCTATAAACTCAGCTGCCATAGTAGAAGAAGCAATCAGAGTCTATTTCTCCCTCTTTCAAGAAATTGCTCCTCCAACAAGTAGATAGATATAGCATGAAGTGGATCTACGACTGTCTTAGTCTCCAGCAAAGTCGGAATCCGAATACCCAATGATCTCTAACTTATTCAACCTCCTGTATGTGAGCATGTAATGTTTTGTTCTCTGAAGATACCGCGTGACCCATTTGGCTGCTTTTCAATGATCCATTTCCAAATTGCTCAAATATCTGCTTAACATCCCAACAATGTATGCAACATCCGGATGCGTACAAACTTGAGCATACATAAGACTCCCCATTGCTGAAGCATAGGGAATCTTTTGCATTTCCTTAGTTTCAAAATCATTCTTAGGTTATGGAGAGTGCCAAGCTAGTCAACTCTCCACTCAACAATCATTTCAAACTGAGCAAAAGGATGTGTCCCTCAATACTACAAGAAACAAACAGAATGACTATGATTCCTTACTCATTAGTAGTTGGGAGTTTGATGTATGAGATGGTGTATACAAGGCCGGATATTGCTCATGCAGTAGAAGTCGTGAGCAAATTTCTATCAAATCTAGAAAAAGATCATTAGGAAGCCATAAAGTTGATACTACCATACATGAAGGGAATATCTAAGTTGTGCTTGTGCTTCAGAAGTATAGATGCACTCCTGGAAGGATATAAAGATGCTAATATGGTTGGAGATCTTGATGGAAGAAAGTCAACATCATGGTTTCTTTTCTCTTTTATAGGGGGGCTGTATCTTGGCAGTCCAAGTTGCGAAAGTCCGTAGCTCTATTGACAATAGAAGCTGAATATATTGCCATAGTTGAAACAGGCAAGGAAATGTTTTGGATAAAGTGGTTTCTTCAAGAGCTCACTATCACACAAGAAGAATACAAGATACATTGTGACATTCATAGTGCTCTAGACTTGAGCAAGAACTCAATGTATCACGTGCACAAAGCACATTGACATATGATATCACTAGATACAAGAAGTGACAGAAGAACATATGCTAAAGCTGGAAAAGATTCACACTGATTAGAATCTTACAGACATGTTAACAAAGGTGATAACCTATGAGAAGCTACTTCTCTGTAAAAACACAGCAGGCATGAATTTAGATTAGTGGAGTGTGGCATGGGGGTGGAGGGGGAGAATTGATTATATCCATCCCCATATACACATAAATCCACTCAAAGATACCTGCCAAGAAAAGGAGTTCATTTGAAGTGAATAATCTAATAAACATCATCTGATTAGGAGTCCTATCAGATAAGGATGATAAGATAAGGGTTATCTGTCAAGGTTTATCAGATAGAATTTGTATTTACGTAGAATACATCTAGCCTTCCTCTAATCTCTATAAATAGGATCCAAAGACAGAGTTAAAAAGCATCAGTTGTACATGCTTCTTCAGTAGTGGGTGGATTGTTTCCCTCTCCTTCTCCCGTGAACGTAGGCCAGACTAGGCCAAATCATGTAAAACTAATGAGTTCATTGTGTTTGTGTTGTTTGATCCTAACTTTATTGCGCTTAGCACTCTAGTCTATCATTTTCGTAGAATCATCATGGCCATTCAATCCACAGGAACTTACAGAATGGGGACAAAAAAATCACTACATCATTACCTTGATTCAATTCAACTATAATCGTGCAATTTCAATGATGATTATTGATTCTGATCTTGCTCAAGATGTGTGGAACAATCATAGATCAACTTATTTTGCTGTAAGATATCAATTAAAAGTGGATGTTCATCATTTGCGACAACAACCTAGGCAATGCATTTCCAAATTTCATGCACAAATAGCTGTCACTGAACCATCACGAACTCATACTTATAGGGAATATAACAGCTTCACAAACAAAACCATATCTGCAAAGCTATCAATCAAATGCTTCAGGAACAAATGGGCGAATATGGAGGACAAGGGTTCAGCAAGAGATGATTAATGAGGCCCCAGCATTGCAGCACGAATATGGAGGACAAGGGTTCAGCGGGAGATGATTAATGAAGCCCCAGCATTGCAGCATCAGGGGAGGAGGTGGCTATTAGAGAAAGCCACGTAGCTATTAGGCTTCAGGGTTAGGGAGTGTAATAAAATGTGCACAAGCTATAAAGAGAGAATCATGGCCTTCCTAGGAATTATGATAATTCTCTCTCTCTCTCTCTCTCTCTCTCTCTCTCTCTCTCTCTCTCTCTCTCTCTCTCTCTCTCTCTCTCTCTCTCTCTCTCTCTCTCTCTCTACATATAAAAATTTCATCGATTGGGTAACTCCAGAGGCATTTTCATAACTTCAATTATAGTTTCGATCGAGAGAGATTAGTACACCACGATCATTCATCCAAACATCGGAACAACAAATAACACTGGTATTAACTTTATCTCAATAAATGATTAAAAGATATTGGAAACAAAATTCCTCAAAACAGCCCCTGACCCGTTTCCAATCCCCTTCTATACCAAAGATATGTTACCTCACCGGCTTCATTTTCACCAACAGCTAAAACTGAATATATCACTGATTTCCTCCTTCCCTCTTCCTTTGCTTGCTTCAGATAAGAAACCTTGGAAGCCCGATTTTGCAGCCCCTTGTTCTCACGTCCTCTTGGACCTGCTGCCGAAATTCTCTGAAGGTAAACCTTTTATACACAGAAGGCTCTGTATAACTCTCTATCACAGTGTCATGAGAAGGGCACATGAAATAAGCCGCCGAAAACCTTTCCACTTGAGTGTTTGTCATGACCCGATGCTGGACGCTCTTGTATGCCCTGTTGCTCCATGCCTGTATTCGTGACCATACACTAGCAAATGAGACCAAGCATGACAGTGGATCCATTTTTGTCTTAAACAGGCCACTATTTTTCCTCTCTCCTCTCTCTCTTTCTGAACGGTTGTAGTGGTTTGTATGGCCTAAAAAAATACTCGTTTGAATGCTTCCCCGGGAGTGTCAATAGGAGGCTGTTATATCAGCCTGCGTTTGTGTTCCCCCCATTCCTAGGGTAGATAAAAGCAGACGATGTCGCCTTTGAAAGAAAATGGTGCATGGTTTATCATGGTAGGTCCTGAAAAGTGGTGTCAAGAGAACACCATGTGAAATCATCGCACAAAATTTTATTTTTTTCTCATGGGAACCGACCATGATGGGCAACACAATCTCGTTGGTGTTTAAAAATAAGATTGAAGAGGCAATGATCAAGATTCAACAGGCAATGCCGATCATTGAAGCGATACAAATCATCTAGCTAGTATGATATTTGGGCCCTTCTTCTCATATCCATCTTAGGGGCCGTAGATGCAGTTGGTAACCATTCGCCTATACTAATGAGTTAGCTCCTATGTCTTGTATGATATTTGGCCTCCTCGTAAATTCACATCCATTGATAGAGGCCATGGATATCTGGGAACATGCACTAGGTGACTATATATGTTTATACAATTTGCCACGACAAGAAAGGTTAAAGAAACTGTAAACTTGTAACTTACCTCCAATAAGTCGCCGATATTGACTACTAGAGCTTCAGGAATTGGTTTAGCCATAATCCATCTTCCGTCTTTTAGCAGCTGCAATCCTCCAACCTGGTCTTGATACACTATAGTGAGGAAATCACTATCTGTGTGCGGCATCAAACCGAAAACCCCAGATGAAACTGGACATGGCGGATATCTATTCAGCCGAAGATAACATGTGCTAGATGAACAATTCTCCACAAAATAACTGGAATGATTTCCCAGATTCTCCTCTAATATTTGAGCTATTCTATGTGCCAAGTCCGATACAGCGGAGGCAAACTCCAAAATTGTTGATCTGAGGTACAAAAACAGATGTTATGATCTCATGCATACAGATATTATCTATACGGTTGGATGGTCTTAAAGCAGTTGAAGACAGAATTATATTTTGAAATTACGTGTACACATTCGACAGCGTGAAAGGCCAGGAAGCCTGAGGCCATGTTCTTTGGACTAGCAGACCAGGCTGCATAATAGTCCAAGTGTCCTGCTCATGTTACTGTCTTAGCATTGGCTTGTTTTCCAATTGGAGTATATGATAGGCGAAGGGACAATGGCAGTATCTAGAGTATCAGCTCTGGACCATGAACGCAATGGTCCAGGTTTCCGCCATTGGCTGAATCATGCAGAAAATTTGCCTGATTTCAGGGCCCCATCACCTGTCCTTTCCAGGTATTCGTTTCCTATAATTGTTGTTATAATCAGCGCAATCATTGATAAGGTCACTACCGAGAACTTTCTAGCTATAAGTGAAGTTGTCCATTGGACAAAACTTTGTGGTCCCATATAGAATGGAGGCCTTTTCTTGCACCTAAGGAAATGAGCAGGTTTTCACAAAAAAGTCCTAAATATTACCATAAATTTGCTTCTTCTTAATATTAAAAAGCGGAATCACAGGGTCGGAAATCTGTGAGTGAACCAAATCATATCATCTAATGGACAATCTCATGAATGAGAAAGTAAATAGTCTTTGATTTGATTTGATTAGCTTTAGGGAAGTTTTCTTTTCAGGAGAGGTCAATTCACTTTTGTATAGGCAAAATACTGTTAGGAATCCTCCATGGACAAGATTTTTGGGACATGGCCTCTCTAAGATGGGACGTTTGCATCTGCAGAAGACAGGCCACGCTTCTTTCTGCGCGTGTAAAACCCAAGGCACAAGTGGGACCTGTGACTGCTCTATAGAGAGTGATCCAACCCGCTTATCCAGCAGACAGCTGGTTCAAATCACTAAACTCTGGCCCGTATACGAAGTCACCAACAGAAAATTTGCAATATAACCTCCCGTTACTACTCTGGTGTACAAGCCATTGAAGAAAATCTGAAGAAGATAGGGGGTGCATGTACAAAACGAAAGGTAGTGCAATATCAGCTCCAATCTCTGGGATGTTCCCAGCAGTTGGAACTTATTTTACCATTACCCCATGCGCAGGTTGATCCACACATATATAGACTAACATGCATGCCCAGTACGTAGTGCCTACTAACCTGAGACTGTTGGATTCCACACCTTCCTCGCTTTCCATTGTCAAAGGAATATGAAATGCTTCTGACCATGAAAACTGCGAGGGCGAAGTTGCATTCGGCGAACCCCAACGATAACTATCCGGCGAGAAATTCGAAAGCCTCTCATTGGCCTTCTTCTCGAATGGCTCCTGAAACACCTTCACCTGCTCACCCCGAATTTTCGCTAACATCTCCTTCGAAATCCCATGATTCAGCACCTGAAAGAAACCCCAGGTCGAAGAAGCATCGGCAATCTCCTTCTTACATTTTTCTCTCTCTTCTTCATCGAGCAATAAACGGCCGAGATCGATCAGGGGCAGCTCGCATTCTTCCACTACGCCGACATTCTTCTCGCCCTCTTTCCTGAGTTCTTCTCGAGTAGTTTTGAGAAGATTCTCGTATGCTTCCTGAAATGGAGGATTGGAGACCATTTTGAGAGGAGGCTGCTGAAGACACCAGAGAAAACAAAGGAGAGAATGGTGTTGTAAATAAGGAGGGATGGGGACAAAGGGAAGGGGATAAGAAAGAGGAGGTTTTTTTGTAGTTGTCGTCGTAATGTATATGTTACCGCATATGCATTTCCGAATTGTGACTCGAGCAGTTTGGATAAGCACGTCATTTTGGCGGAGATTTTCTTTTCTTCCTTCCAGCCTTATGGCTTTGCTCTTTGCTTTTCGTGCCTGCATATATCAAATAAACAGCCGCCGTTAATTCAAAGATCTCTATTTCGTAATCTTCTGGCTTTTGTGGGGAGGACCGTTTTCTTTTTGGTAACTTGATAAGAAGACACCATGGTGTGGTTGTCGTCTGAGAAATGAAGACTTTTATACATGTGTGACAAGGTTAGACCGACGACGGAGGCAGACCTCTTGAAGCAGAAGCATACATGGCTCGACACAATTCTTGGTCTATTATCAAGGAGCGACGCTGTGGCTTTGTATTTAGAAAAATCGTAAGGAGAAGGCACAAGGAAGAAGTACACTTTCTGGGGCCTACACATGCCCATGTTGAAATGATGCACCGTATGCCGATGTTGAAATGATCCAATCTGTTAATTTGGCAGACAACGATAAGCTCATCCCACAGCATGAAGCAAACATGCTTCAGTGCTTGTTGGTGGAGCCCACCTTTGCCTGATCTGACTTGCTCATCTGATTTCTCCTGCTATGGATCTCTTGCAGATAAAAAAGCTTGTGAATTGGATGAATCTAGCACCATGAGAATTGTACTTAGTAACGGACATCTTAGAAACATCGAAGAAACAAAGGTCTGAATTCCATGGCTCTATGAGAGCCATTTCACTTGCTTTTTCGATCTACAAGACATTCATAGTTGAAGCAATCAGAAGAGCAAGTCTGATCGTGCAAAAGTGGGTTCTATTGAAAGTGGTACACTTGGACGCCACTAAATTTACCATTCCTCTTCGTTTTATCCCGCAATGTAAATCGGAAGTTCTAAAATAACCTGCGAGTGTCCTTAACAGGCACTCTGCCTCTCAGTGGATGATGTTGACCACTATTTTTCTATTCAAATACGGACGTGCGGATAGACTTGGATTAGGGGAAATCTGAACTAATGAACTATTAACATCATGTATGCAGTGAATAACTTTTTTCCAATATGACATGTCTAAGACATGGCCCATAGATGAAGTGTCTGAAATCATCATACACCTAGGACCCACAGGACATTTAGTATAAGGATCTACATCTTTTATGATGGGCAGATATGGAAGCCATAGGGATGAAGGTCTGGTCGAACGTTTTCTGGCATGAGTAGGCAAATCCCGTTGCATGTTTTTGTACGGGAGTTAACGTGGAGAAAACCCCATTTGCGAAACCATCCCTTGAAATGTTTGACTCCCAAAGAAACAAAACGTCCACACTTGTTGTTATTTGTAGCCAGAGAGATGCTTCAGCGACTTACCGTGAGGTTCCCTGCTTTTTTTTTTTGTAATGGACCCACCTCCATTGATCCGGCCGTCCATCTTATTTCTACGATTAGATATCTAGAAGGCTCAAAATGAGCAAAAAGATCAGTACTTTTGATCATTGCACATGGAAGGTTTGAAACATTCTAATTAACTCCACATTCAACCAACAAAAGCACATTTTTTAGGACCGTAGGCTCATCCAAAGGGATTGAATTTTGGCAAGATGAATGGTCTGGATCAACTAAAGACTGGGCCTAACATCTATATAAGAAATGCAAACAGGTTATGGCCCCGTCCCTTCTCATGCTGGTCATTAGATAGTCTCCCACGAACACCTAACCAGTAAGGGTCTTCAATAAAAGAGAGGGTAGCAGTTAATTACCGAAATATAGGAGCTAGAACATTTTCTCAGACAACTGAGAGGGTCAAGCCAGCGTGTGTAAAACGTGGCTGCATTGTCCATCACGTGATTATGTACCCTTGAAATAAAGTTCCCTCATGTACTTTTCAGGAGCGTGTGAGACTAGAACTCGACAGCAAGAAAAATTAAGAGATTTCCTACTTGAAAGGCAACATTGAGATGTCCGTTTTAGTACTAGCTGAGGATATTAATGGCAAATCAACTTTCTTTTTTACTTGGTAGAAACCATGGGATATCCACCATTTTTAAGTATCAACCAAACAGTTCCCACGTTAAGAATCACCTTCTACTGCATTATCTTTACTATAGTGTATCACTTTACCTTAAAAGAGAAAAACGTGTAGCTATGCTCCGGATGACAATATGCTTGCGAAGCTAGAATGAAACTAGATAAGCAAAAGTAAAGATTTAGCAAAGAGAAACTGATATTCATTGCACTTACCTGTGTTTGGCGCTGTTTTCTGTCCAGTAGTCCACTTTCTCCTTCAATGAACTCCCCGATCAACTCCCTGAGTTTTTTCTTCAACGAGAGAGTGATTAAGAAGCAAGGCTCCGGGGCTTCGGTTACTTCTCCGGAGCAGGCCCTGCAAACACCACAGTTGGCATACTATCTGAGTAAAGTGAGCCACGTTTCACTAGAATGTGACATGCAAAGTGAGTACTTGTTTATTTTATATGTTTCTGCGTGAAACAAGAGTGGGAGAAAGAGAAGGCCTCTGAAGACAAAGATGATAAAGAGATAAGCTTTGGATTAAGAGATAAGCTTGATTTGTGGGCGACATTCTTTTACTATATTATAATAAGGAAAACAACCGAAGCCGTCAATGTCATCAGTAGACTCGAAAAGAATGAAAGGGCGACCGTATCTTCTCATCCCCATGCAAAATCCACAACGGCATGTACTTATACATGTTACATGTCTGCTTCTCTTAATTATCATCATTAGATGCTAGAAAAGAAGATTATTCCAAATGAGGAAATATTGGAAGACAATCATACAATCCGAAAAGAACTTAGAATAGATAAAAATGGAAGGCCAACTACTCCAACAAATTTGGGCACATCATTTTGATGAGGAAAGTCGCATGAGAGAAGAAATGCATAGGTGTTTGAAAATGTAGAAACCAAGATGAATAAGACCAGAAACTTACTGGTGATAGTGGAGCAGAAGATAGCTGAGTGATAATTGAGGATTGGAGGGATATTTATAAGTCTGGGGATTAATGATTACTCGTTTATGGAAGGAAAACGATTGGGATTTCTCATAAGCGGATTGGAATTCTCTGGTCAAAATGAAGAACACGCGGCTTGCCAAAATATCAGAGAATGCAGCTCAGATTTTTGCGACAGTGGTGGTATGGTCAGCAGTAGATAGAGAGAGATGGGCAGACTAGAGTGAGAGACCTGGAAGAATGAGAACCATTTGAAGGCAAATATAAGAAGCCAAACTGATGGAACACGAGTACCGTCCCTCTCTTCCCCAACAAACCACACGACAGCTCCTACTCCTACTACTGCTTCGGACAGTACTTAGGTTCCCCTCTCTCCCTCTCTGGCGTCGGTGTGGGCGTTAGCACGTGCATATAGCATTGGACAGTGATCGCTGGAGGACCACTTACTGGAGTTATGCGACACGGTTGCACATTGCATATGCATGTCCCGCCCTTGGTCCGTGTCTATTAAGAGTCACATGGATGGACTGGTAGCAATAAGACTACCCAGTACATTATTTAATGGTAGCTCGAGCTCGCTTGCTCTACGTGTCCGGTATTCCTGGCCCTTGATCTGATGTTCCACCACAATGGAAGGCCCAAATTTCAGATTTTAAGTGGTTGGAAGTTGGGAGTCGGTTGGGACTTGAAACTATCCTTACACATTCCGCAGGTATCAGTAACAACACAAGAAGGTTCCACAGGTGTCAGTAACAACACAAGAAGGCCTATGCTGTCTGTGTAGGCTGTGATTATAGTAGGAAATATCAGAAGAGCCTATTTTAACATATGACATAAAAATGGTAGTTTGGTGTGCGAAGTTCTTGCATATAAATAGTTTCAAAAAAGAGTGGACCACAGGGGTCTATAGTATGCAGTTTTAATTTGTTTTTTTTCAAAAAATTATTTTTACATCTCAAACACATAACCCCAAAATTACACCATGACAACTCTACTACTACGCCAAGGCTCAAAGAAGCATATGACATACTGCTTCAAAAGCATTATAATGAGGCACGGCCAGTTCTACATAATAGATCCCATGCTCTGTTCATCTGGACTGTCTACGTGGTACCAGCCTCACTGAATCTCCAGTATAACGAAAATGCACCAGTCTGCAACAGTGGAACTATATAACGTCCAACTAAATACACATGTTTACGGTTGTTGAATACCGAATTATCGGAAACTAATTACGTGTAAGCAAGGGTCCACATTCAGCGGCCAAAACTCAGCAGCCTATGTACTTGGAGGTAGTACTATCGGATTGGGATTATACATATTGAAGCCACTGAATGTTCAATTGCCATATAGATGAAAGCTTCGGATCAATCGTCATGGGTCATTTTATTACGATTAGCTTGTGCTCTACTTAAGCGAGTGGAACAGTAACTGCCGACGGAGGTTAGCATAAACCTGTCACTAATAATATCCTGTCCCACAAATAGGATTGTTTGATTATGGAATTGGGTTATGGCCTTCGTGGCGGGTCCGGCCATGGATCGCCATCTAAACAAATGATATTTTGATTGGACAATAGGAACAGTCGCCCAACCCCCGATCAGTGGATGGCGACAATTTGCTTTAGCGTGATTTGTGTGATGGGGCCACCTCATCATATAAAAATTGACCATTCCGCTCAAGGTCAGGCAAAAGGCGGAATCTTGCTTAGTTTCAGCTGATAAGACTACATGAATTTAATTAGCCGAAGACTAAAAGCTCATAACCACAAGAGATTCTATCTACAGTAGAACCAATTGGGGATCCTCTGAAATAGGGTGGGCATCCCCTTTGAAGCATAATAAGATGCCGATTTCAAATAAGTATATTAGAAAACATTATTTGAAAAAGTATATTAGAAATCTACCCAGTAATTTATTAAAGTTATTTGTGGACCTCCAAAGAACGTAGTATAGTTTTCATTATGCTGTTAATAAATAGGGGAGTTATTTTTTGCACTGTTTGGATCACTACCCAATTAAACACAAATTTATTTAGCTTTATGCTTCTTTATTTAATTTTGTATGCATCTTTTTTTAGTTCTTTAGCTTTAATTAGGTTTCTTTAGCACCAAAAGGGATGAAAAGAACTAACTTGCATTGCAAAAAGTTCTCATATTATTTTTGTAAATCTCTTAAGAATCCAAAGTAAAAAAGAGTAGTTCACTGGAAATTAAATTGGCAGCCTAAGCATTTACCACATATACTTGAATGCAATTCATTTGTTTAATATGTGTTTAGGACAGAAATTACATGTATAAGAAATGTACCTGCAAAAGGTCTTCTAGCAAGTGATTGGTAGGAAAACATGGCATAACCATTGAGCCTTGACACTAGGTTGCAGCTTGGATGTCGTTTCCTCCAACATATTAGGGGATGTATTAGATTTAAGAGAGTGTGTGAGTTGTTTAGCCAGTACAGTTTATTGGCTAGTACATTGCTTGTACTAAAAAAAATGTACTCGCTGCTTGCAAAGCAAACAGGGTCCTTTGAAACGTACGTTTACAAACTCTTCCCACATTTCCAGTACTTTTCACAAATTTACATGCCAAATTATTCTCAGTAAGTACAATTAAACTACAATTCCAACAATGGAATGTCAGTTGAGAGCTTTAGCTCAAAATAACTCTTTTTCTGGATAAAGGTTATAATAAAACAAACTATTTTGCGAGGCCAGGAAATCTGTCCCACATACATGTCAAACCACAAAAGGAAGTTAAAATTTTGAGTTATCTTGGAACAACTCTGCTCAGATGGATTTAAGTGTTCATTCATATCAATGTAAACCATTTCCAGTCTCTAGTAAACCACTTTAATGATATATAGTATGGATAATAATATATATGTTTCTATACTTGACAGAGAAGAAATATATATTGAAGGGCATTTTAAAAATAGGTAGGAGAGTATTTTGGAAATAGGCAAAAGGACATTTTAGAAATGGGAAGAAGGGTATTCTGAGAATAGGTAGAAGGGTATTTGGACGTTGATCATGATTGATATGATCATTCATTGCTGCAACGTCTAGCTGGTATTCCTCACATCGGTGAATCCCCATAATGTTGAAGAATTTCAAAGCCCCTCAACCCCACCCCAAGTCTCTTCCTTCACTCATTTTGAAGTATAGAGGTTAAACACTCTTACGTTCCTGTGTTCGAGGCTGTTATTTAATATCGGGTCCTAGGGGCCTGAACACACAACATGTAAAGTCCCCCAGATCTCCCGATCCAATACCAGGGACCTATCGATGTTGACTGATTCACATAGCTAGTTTAAAGTCTTGGAGGTCTTAAAATCCGGTGTGACCCTTGAAGCAACCAAAGTATTAGGTTGTGAGTCCCAATCAAAAATAAAAAATGGCCGCTGCATGCTACCAGCACAGATTTGAAGGTACTCATCAGTTAGGATGCACTTTGTTCGGACTACATGGGCAATGTATCTGGCAAGACACTATCATATTCAAGATTATAGTGGTTCCATGCTTGACAACGTTTCCATCGTGTTCAAAAATTTTGGGGTGACTGCCCACAAAAATTTTGCCCTGATTTATTTTGGAAATTCTCAGCAGCCAAATATCGATAACCATCAAGATTGCATGCACATGTCCCATTACATCCCATCGTTTTCCCAAAAAATGATGAAACAAATCGAGATCGAAGTAAGATGATTGCATTGTCTCATCGCCAACTAGAAGATACTTCGTTACTTGTGTGATAACTTTGGAAATCGGGGAAGCAAACAATTCTTCAAATAGTAGGCAACGAGTAACTCATGGGGGAAACTCTTGATTTGACTTGAGAAAATGCCATATAATCTTCATCCTCAAATTGGGAATGGAGCAGGTTTGTCGGCTCTAGTAATGCCACATGGCAGATCCCTATGCATCCGCGAGGTCTGGTCGTGTCGATTAGCCAATGGCATCATACTATAAAGTGATCTAATTATTGGCTGCACGTGTTTCTTTTGGAGCCTTCAAAATATGTAACGCTAGATCCATGTGATCTTGTCTGGTGGGGTTAGCACATTCAGTACAGTATGTTTTTTGTTCTAGTCTGGAAACATCATATCTATGAACTTCATCATACAGGACTCCTTTGATCATGATTGAAATATCTACTGCCATTTATTTTCTTAGAGTATATCAAATGCCACCAACCAATTATTATTAGATAGTTAATATGGTCATCTATGATTTCTGATCGTTGGTATGTTTCAGAGTAAGCTAGTGGAAGCGGCCAGGATAGGAAGTTTAAGTGGACAACAAAACAAACTCATAATTGAGCAACAAGTAGCTACCGCATTTGTAAGGTTTGCTCTTCCCCAAATGCAAGGTTGCCACTTTGAGGCTGCTCATCCACAACTTTCAGAAAGAAAAGTTGATAATATAGGTCACTTTTGAGAAACAATTGTCTTTCATGAGATAATTTTCAGTTTTGGCTATACCAAGTAAATAAAATTTCAACTATTTTGTTTTGAGTGTTGAACCCACAAACCCATGAGCTCTCTTACCTGAATTACCACATGAGAGGCTCCTTCTTGGGCAGTTATATTAGAAGGTAATAACACGCTTGAATCATTTGTTTTTGCCTTTGCGCCAACTTTAAAGGAAAGCTACACTTTTTCAGGTTTACTTTCCCATCACTGTTAGGAAGTTGCCATAGAAATTCAGACACCAGTTTTTGCCCAGCGAAAGTCCTTACCAATCTTTTCCTTTCGAACGGTGGGATATAATTTTATCAATCTTTCCTAATCAAGAATCATGGTAAGTAGAAAGTAAAATTATTGACTAAGTGAAATTTACTCTCTGAAACCTAATATGCCAAAGAATCTATTATATACCAAAGCAATATAAAATTTCACCCAACACTATTATTTTTCCACTTAACACTTGCTATTTATCTTTATCCTTTATTTTTTTTTACTTTTTAAAGGTTGTTTCTCTCTTTTTTTTAATCTACTACAAATTCCTTAAAAAAAATTCTTCAAACCTTTTTTACTTATCTTCTTCTAACTTTTAATTGTCCTCATACTATAAGCTCCACTTTAATATCTAAAATCTAGAGAGAGAGAGAGATCTTTTTGTTGTTCACAATTGTGGTTGGTGATCCAAGAGATTCATATTCTAGGCCTCAATCTAGATAGGTGATATCCCAACTTCTCAACTAATATGATCTTAATCAACGGATTGGTTAATTAAATGGAGATGATTTTTATATGTTGATCAAATGGTACTTAGAAGATGACAATTATAGATCACCACCAATCCATTGCGCTACTTACAACTTGAAATGATAAGGCTTATATAATTAAAAAGAAAATGGAGGATTATTTCTATATTTCAATAGAAAAATGAGAAGGAAGCTTGAGAAGTTTGAAGTTATAGAATTGTAAAGCTTTATTAAGCCTAATGTTGTGATTTTTCAAGTTAAACTCGCAAGCGCATGAATCTATTATAGTAATTGCTATAGAGGTCAATCCCACGAGGAATTGAATGGATTTTGTGATATTAGTTGACCCGTACTTAAACTACTTAATCTAGCCAAAGAAGGTAGTTTTAACCTAAACTAAGAAATTAATTAACATAAAAACTAATAAATGCATAGAATTGGAAATTTTCTAAATTTAGAACTTTCTAATCCTTAATATGAAAACTTACTAAAACTACTCTTGATCAACTAATACCTAAACATGACCTAGTCTAAGAAATAAAAACAAGTAAACCTAATATGATGCATGAACTAAATATAAAAAGCATATCAAATCAAGTAATCTAAAATACATGAATTGAACATGGATTTGTATTTAAACTAGGAAGCAACCTAAGCTAACATGAAATGCATGAAACTAATCAACTAATGCATGAAGTTTTAAACTAAGAATGACATGGAATAAACAAAAGATCCAAGGGAGCAACCATCCAAAACCATGGGATTGTGCACATGGTTCATAGATTAGAAAATGACTTGTTTATTGAATTTTAAGACCTAACAACATGCACTCTAATTCGAGCATTAACTAAACAATCTAAAGATCTAATTGGGTTCTTAAGAAAGCATGTAAACAAGATGTATGTAGTGTTGAAAATTAAGTATGAACAGTCCATTGAAAAATTCCAGCACCTACTATCTTTGAACATTCAATCAACTAGACATGGAAAATATTGTAAATAACACCTTTTATGCAATAAAACATTCAAGCTCTAAAGTATTTAACTACTTGGAACAAGCAGAAATAATAATTCTCAAAGAATTTCATGGATTGAACGTCAAATTACATAATAATAAAAAATAAGAAATAAAAATAGATGCATAAGCATGTATATAATTTCTGGGATTTGCATGCTATTTCAAGGCATAAAACTTGATTCAACTCAAATCTAAAGCAGCTTCTAACAATATTAACTTAAGCTCAAGTGACATGCCAATGGAACCCAAAAGAAAATTAATAGAAGAGAGGTTAGAAGGATGGGGACTATTCTAAGAAAAAACAACATCAAACTAGTGCTACAATTAAGCAAAAAGAACATGAGAGATGAAGAGAACTAAAAATATTTAAGCTATTGCTTCTCTTGACTATCACTATTAGAGAAAAAGTAGCTTAGATCTTAAGAGAATAAAGAAAGAAAACAAGAGGAGTGAAAGCAAGATTTGAGGAAAATAAAGGCATAAAGATGTGGATGAAGGTACGCAAGGCACCAAAGAACGAGGAAGCAAGGCAATAATACAAAGTAACAAAGCAAGAAATTAAAGAAGGGATCTAACCTGACTTAGAAGACATCAAAGAGAGGAAACCACCCAAGAAAAAGAGGTGAAAGGCTGGAAAAAGAAGCAGCTACAAGGGAGAAAACGTTGAAAGTTTTTAGGAGGAAGGAGGGGGTGGAGATGCCTCCTTCAAAGGAGGGTGCGATCTCTCCCTCCCCAATAATCTTTTTTTAAACAAAACCCCTATCTTTTATGTGTTTTAGGCACTTACTAAATTAGTTAATAGGTAATCCTAAGGTGGAGAGGAAAGATAGGAAATTTAAGGGTCAAGATGAAGAAGAATCTAGGGTAATATGTGGTGTCTTAAAGAGAGAGCAAGGTGGGAGGAGCCACCTTTTTAGGAGGGGGTGTCTCCCCCTTGTAAAGTCATGGAATGGATATGGATTTAGAAAGAAAGGTAAGAAAGGATTGAAGAGAGGATTGAAGAGAGATGGAAAGAGATAGGAAAGAAAGGTGAGGTGGGTGGCTTGGTGGTTTCCTATTGAGGTGGGGATTGGTTGGATAGGCTAATTGGCACTCTAGGATTGGTGGGCTAGTTGTATTAGTAGTTTAAGAAGGTAGAGAGCTTTAAAAAGGTGGGGCTCTTTAAGAAAGTAAAATTCGTGGTTGCCTTGTGTGGTAAGTTTGAAAGTGAGAAAAAAGTGAAAATTAATATGGCCACTTAATATTAGTCCGCATACATGCTTTCGCATTGATTTTCACACAAATATCTTCTCATTATCCTCTTAAAAACATGATACATATTAACTTTATATTCTCATCCAATCATGACCTTCTATGTAGCTTGCCTTAAGTGGCTTGATGGCTTGTTTTAAGAGCTCATTTGTCTTGGCTTCATGACTGACTTTGGGGCTCTTTTGGCTTAGCTTGGTGGCTCAACCCCTTTTGCTTTGATGGCTTGCTAGGCACCTTAGCTCGTCAACTTCTTCATGGCTTGTATATGGCTAGGTGGTTTGAGTGAATCACATGCAAAGGTGATAGACTTTGCATGGCTTCTACATGAGTCCACTTTAGTCACCTTTAACTTCTCCAATTCCATCCTTTGCATTCCTTAATGTGATGTTGGGCTTTGATTTCATGTTAGATTGATGAATTTTAGGACTTGACTCGATCTTTTGATCTTGATATTCAATTTTCATCTCAATCAATCTTGACTATCGGATTATCATCTTGCTTCCTATAAAAGATGAAAATTTTTAATTAAATCCTAATATTATTCTCATAACTACCCTAGATTAGCCTATGAACCTACAAATTATCAAATATTTGGTCTACTAAGTCAGAAATGTATGTGTTATAATTTTTTGCCAAAATTTCTAATTTAATACTTTAAGTTATAACATATGGGCAATTCATTGGGTGATTTTTATACAAATTTGGACACTCATCACACCTTCAACCAGCATTTTACTAGTCCCATGCAAAAAATTATTTTACAGAATTGATACAAATTACCACTTCGTAGGTACTCATGTCTACATTTAATATATGCAACAAGCCCTTAAACTCCTAGGTTTCCCCTAGCTGATGAGTCAAGCCTCGTTAGGGTTGTTGTGAATATACCCAAAAAGTTTTTTTTATAGAAGTCCTTTTTTATCTGAGAAATTTTTTCTCTAACTTTAGCTTACTAATACAAATGAACAAAAAGGTACAAAAACCTACCTTTATGCTAAAGAAATCTCATTATTTAATTAAACTTTGGCATGTGAGTGTGTGCCATAGCTAATATATAGTTATAGTTTTCAAGTAAATATCACTTAAAGTATAGTTCAAATATATGCTTTGACTTCAATTCTCATAGGATATAATTGACACTTAGAAAGAAGTCACTCAGAAATGTTTAAATCTCTCATTAATATGTGAATAGAATGTTGTTCATCAAATCTAAAAATCTCACATATTCCATACAAAAGAACAATAACTTAGAAAGAATGAAAATAATGGTCTTATAAAAAGCTATCAATTACTAATAATGTTACACTCTAGCAAATTCCCTACATATTCATAACCATATCCATGTTATACTATTCCTAGGTTCAAGTTAGGACTTTTTTTAAGACGAAAAATAGGCTTAGATAAGGGTTATCAAGAATGAATATAAAGGTAAACAAAAGTTGTATTAAAAATATGTAAAAGTCTTCTATCATTGTATTCACAACTTTGTCATTTTTCTATACAAGAGTAAACATTCTTCTTTTTCATTAGCAATCTTTTTCTTTTCTTTTTCACTTAACTTTACAATTAGCATTTTTTTGAATTTTTTTCTCCTTTTTCACCTTTTAATATTCATCTCAAGAATTGTATTGTTCATACCTTTTCTAAGATATTCTTTAATCTTCTTTACATATTTTTAAAATAAATGGGTAATGGATATATTATAAGGACTTAATATAGGTAAATGTTATTTAGTTAGCAAAGAAAAGGCTGAATGGGCTAATTAGTGAAAAATAATATAGGAAAGGCTAAAGGCTCTAGGTTAAACAAGGATAGCTTTTATCATTTCCTAGGGTTCATATGATTTAAAATTGATCATAAACTCAGGAGATATATAATACAGTCTTTTGTGATTTCTCAATGGTTGACCAAGATAAAGAATAATGAGACCAAGTAAGAATTAGTGTCCATTGAAGAAAATTTTGAATTTATGTATAACCCCTAGAGTTGTATACACTAAATTTCTTTAGGATCTCTAAGTTATAGCCACTTATCAATTTAGACTATCTATATGCAACTGTGTGTACAGATGTGATATAAGACTTTGCTTTCATGGAATACTTTATAAAATGAGTAAAATAATGAATTAATCATATTCAATTCCATTAATAAGCTAAAGTTATCTAGATTATACTTTAGAAAATCCAATTCTCATCATAGTATAGGAAATGACCTAAAAAAAATTATTTTTTTCATTTTTTTTAAACCAAGGAAAGTACCTAAGAAAAACTAGAATCTGCTAGAATTCTATACCCCCAACCTGACAGAAACATTGTCCTCAATGTTTAAAAAAATAGGACCTAAAATGAATATGGGTGATGCAGAAAACAACAAAAATAAAAACTCTGGGTTGCCTCCTAGTGAGTGCTAAGTTTAATGTCGTAAGCTAGGCATATCCTAATATATCATAATATACACCCAATTGGTATTGAGTTCTCCTAATCCTAATAATGAAATGACAAGATTTCTCACACCACTTCAAAATCTCTCGGTAGTCTATATATTTCATCCACCCTAAAATTTTTGGTGAAGGTAACATTACAACACACTAGACTACCATGAATGTAAATTGAGTGGGACCACTTTGATGATCTTCTATCTTCAAAATTTCACAATAATCAATATGAGTCCTCCACCTTAAAAATTTGGGTGGTAGAATCTCTATAACAATTAGAACTACCATTAATTTGAATTCTGTTGGACCATATGGATGTGGATGGTCCTCCTTTTCCCTTATATTTTCCTGACATTGAGGAATAAGCTGACTCTGCCCTTCCTTAAAAGATTGTTCTTGTATTAATAGAGGAGGGTGCATGGTTTTGCTTACATCCTGATTATCTTCTAGTGTGTACCTTAGAGTTGGGTGATATATGGACAGTATATCAATGGACTCTTTCTTTTCCTGTTCTATTGACACATGCAATACTTCAAGTGGGCTTAATTTCATATCTAATGGTTGTTCAAAAAAAGTCTATAGGTCCCAATCAGGTACGTCTTCAACATTACATGGCTCAATTTGAATTTGAGGCTCTGTAAGGGGTGCTACTTTGTTTTTCCATTGAGGAGTGTTCATTAGTGGCACAATCTCCAACAATTCCTTTACCTCTTCAAAGGATGCTCCTTCATCAATTTCGTAAAAATAGACAGGACATGGATTGAGGGGTTTTGTGTTGGAGGTTTCTATGAATTCAGCATCTTCCTCAATGGATGTCTCTTCATTGGAATCACAACAATGACTAAGATCTGCCTCGAGTATATCTGTATTGGAGATTTCTGTGGATGGTAGGGGACTTTGCATTTCAAAATGATCACACGAATTTTCTATCCTATCATTACTAATAGATGGTTCATCCTTATTCTTATTTGGTTCAAATTCTTCAAATCTTTCCATAAATGTAGCATGTACTCGATCCATCACTTCACGAAGTTGTTTAGTCAATTCTGCAAATTCCCTAAGGGTCTCATAAAATGTGTCCTCCTCCTATGATGAAGGCGTCGACTCAAAAGGCACATACTGTTGTGTCATTGGAGTGCTGGGAAAGGATTGATCAAGTTGGAACCATAATTGTTTTCCCTATCCCTAATTTTCATGATAATCATAGTAAGGTTGATTAGGGTACGACCATGCTAGTTCTTCCTGAGATAGTTGATAATCCTAAGACCATGATTGTTCCTAATGTCTAGCCCAGCCATTATAATCTTGGTAATTTGTCTCGGGATAGTAATTATTGCTAGGTTTAGTGAATGCATGAGGTGCATCCATTGGCTCCTAATAATAATCATTGTATGCAGAGCCATATGACCAAGTAGAATTGGGATATTGTGGTTCAGGATAAGCATAGTAATTGTTGTACTAAGGTTCTAGATAAGCATAATAATTGTTATACTGAGGTTCTGAATATGACTCAGTTTCTTGCTTTGAGGCAAATAACCTATCCTTTGTACGAGTCATCCTTTATCTATCCCCTTCTTCATAAGCCATTGTAATCAATCTTTATATACAACAAAATGAATTGTATATAATAAATGAGTACTGTTCTCCCCCCCCCGCCTCTCTCTCTCTCTCTCTCTCTCTCTCTCTCTTTAAGAAGACTATCCTAAATGATGCAACCTAAATGCCTAGAATGATGCACAATCAAGGACATAATCAAGTAATCTCCTAAGGCTAACAAGCATAGATATTTTGATTTTCTTGATTTTCTGTGAGGATAATGCTTTTAATTAGCCTAATCTAACACTCATACTCTCTTTAGGAGTTGATTACTGCTTACCAGTTAGGTTTTAACCAAAGCGGTTAATACAACTCTTGTGTAAGGAGGTGTTTAGACCTCACAAACGTCAACAGGAGGGGGGGAAGAGTGAGGCTCTATTAGACAACCCCCAATAACTACAGTGATCAAAAGCCACTAGAGTGACAATAAATCGTGTCTTATTAAGAGGGTCCTATGAGCATGTGCTACCCTATATGTCTCTTCTAATTGATTTTAACTTAATGTAAATGGTGGGGTTGTGCGCTTGAGGTGATTATTCTATGTGGGCCAAGGAGTGGTGATGAAATCCACCCTTGATCTTGTGGGGTCGGGTGCCCTTACTAATTAATTTTCACACACTATGGCAATTTCTATCAACATATAATCCACTTTAAAGCGTTAGACGTGTCCTAAAATGTAATTGAAAGCAATAAACTAATGCAAAATCCTAAAATGCAACAAGTATAACAGATGCTTTCTATATGAGTTACACTAACAAACAATGCAAATTATTCAAAATGCAAACCCTAATCTAAAAAATAAATGAGTGAGAATATTTACAGTGGGGTTTCTGATGAAGATCAAGTGTGGGCCACCTTATCCCACACTTGCCCTGTATTATTACAACCCTTTAGAAATTAAAATTAAAAATATAAATTACAAAAGGGCTTCACTACAAGATTTACTCAAAAATTAAAAAAATCCTAATTTAGGAAAGCAAGAAAAATCTATCTAATTGATGATGCTCCACTTCGCAATTTCCTAAAAAAGAAAAATAATAGTTAGTACCAAATTCAGGAAATAAAGTGATTATGCACTAAAAAAAAATTAAATATGCACCTAAAAATTCCTAAAATGAAAAAAAAATGCAATTTCTAATTTTTATTTTTTTTTAGATTTTTTATTTTTAATTAAATTTTATAAAAACTCCATTGCAAGTCCCCGAAAACGGAGCAAAAAACTTGTTGATGTTTAACCACAAGTGCATGGGCTATTGTAGTATAGCTATGCAAATACAGGTCGATCCCATGGAGACTTGACTTAAAAAGTATGAATTTTCATAAAATTTAATTATCTAAAATGAAACAATAAATCACTCAAAGTTACTGGAATTATTAAAATGGTAATCAAATTTCAAATCAAATCAAATTCTCAAAATTACAAAATTTTTAGTTCCTAAATAAAACAAATCAAATCAAATAACAAGAAAAAACTACTTCCCTAGATCAATCTCTATATAAATCTTCAAGTCTGATCTTCTAAAAGTTGATCCTCCTTTACAATTTTCTTCAGCACATCCTTTATTGGAGATCCACCGGTCGAATTTGTCAGATTGGTCAAAATGATCAAGATCTGGGCTAAGTTGTAATTTTAAGATTTGGACAACTCAGATTAATTTATGGATCTCAAATTGAAGATCAGAATCGTCAATTATTTCTAGGGATGTCCTAACAATGAGTCTGTAAAATTAATTTAAAATCAGAAGAGAAAAGGATGGGAAATTGAAGATTTTGGTTTGATTAAGGCTAACCCGTTAATTGGGTTAGAGCTTAATTGATCTGTCTTGGATTAATCTATTCCTGGATAAGAATAATGTGGATAAAATAGAATTGGAATAAATCAGAACACAGGCGGAATTAAATTGTAATTAATTAGATCTTCTCAGGGTAGAATTGGAATTTTGCCTAATTTCTGGTTTTAAACGAAAACCATAGTAAAACCCATTGAGGAGAAAACCAGAGAAGGGGGAAGAAGGAAGAAGGAAGAAGAAGGAGGAGGAGGGAGGAAGGAGAAGAGAGGAGGAAAAAGGAAGGCATGGGAGTGGAAACCCAACTTGGGTTTCCTTCCTTAGGACGTTCGGTGACACAGAGAAGTCGAAGAAGGTCGGTTGTCGGCGTTTGAACCAGAACACGATGAAATGAGAGACGAGGAGGCCAAAGGAGGAGGAAATAAGGAAGAAGAGTAGAAAGGAGTGGGGTAAATAGGAGAAGGCGGAGAAAAACCCAATTCGGGCATTCTCCTCTTAATCTAACTGTGGTGAACAAATGAGAGAGAGAGAGAGAGAGAGAGAGAGAGAGAGAGAGAGAGAGAGAGAGAGAGAGGAGGGCACTGGTCTAATGCAGTGATACGGTCGCTGATGATCGTAGAAGGAGCAAACAGAGGAGAGTGCGATGGAAGGAAGGTGATGTGGGAGAGATAGAGCGGAGAGGGAGAAAGAGGAACAAAGACGTTGGGATGCTGGGCCTGTTGGTGTGTCACGCACCCATGGCCGGCCAATGGGGATAAGAGAGGGAGAGAGCTGGGGATGGGGAATAGTGAGAGAGGGACGTTGGGAGAGGGAGAATAGAGAAGAGAATGGAGAGAGATTGATGCGAGTAAGGGAGAAAATGAGAAATGAGAGGAGAGAGAGAGAGAGAAGGATGCATGCTAGTTGAACGTGGAGAAGAAGGAGATGGGCGTCAGATGTGCTGGGGAGAAGAGAGCTTGAGAGAAGAGGAGGCCAAGGAGAGAAGAATGAAGAGGAGAAGGGTCTAACTGTAGGAGAAAGAAGGTTGCAGGGTTGGTCGTGGAGGAGAGGAGTTAGTGTGTAGAGATAGGAAGTGGGAGAGAGAAGAAAGGGAGCAGGGAGAGAGACGTAAAAGAAAGAAGGCTGAGAGGGATAGATAGAAGAGAGAGATGGGAGAGAGAAGTGAGCCAGCCCAACCCAGTCCTACCGGGAGGTTGAAGAAGAGAGAGAGAGAGAGAGAGAGAGAGAGAGAGAGAGAGAGAGAGAGAGAGAGAGAGAGAGAGAGAGAGAGAGAGAGAGAGAGAATCGTGAGAAAGATGGAGATAGAAGAGAGATAAGAGAGAGATGTGTGAGATGAGAGAAAAAGGGTGACATGTGAGAGAGGGAAAAGAGGTAAGAGAGAGATGGAGAGAGAGGATGGAGGGAAAAAGAGGGGTGGGGTCTACCAATATTCCAGTCTTGCTATAACTCTAGAATCTTCAAATTTCTTCTGTCATATGAGTCTTTAAATTCTTCTCTTTTTAGGAAACTTTATCATCCTCATCTTGATTTGATCTAGATCATCAGGTTCATCGAAGCTGTGTTGATTGATCTGCAATGCACATGGCCCAATTAGCATCATCTAAACCATTCATTATTCTTCTAATTAGCTTTGATGATCATCTGACTGTTAATTTTGCAATGCAACAGTTGGATGGCCAATTAAAGCTAAAATTAAATATTTTATCTAAAATCTTAAAATTAATGGCCTAGATGCTCTAATTGAATACTAAATTAGGGGTATTTTGACCAATCCCCTATCTTTAGTATTTCATGATAGTTAATATAATTTCTCCACCTTAAAAATTTAGGCAGTGGTAACACAATGACAATGTGAACTACCATGAATTTAAAGTTTGTTAGACCATATGGAGATGAATGGTCTACTTCTTGACCAAATTGAGAAATAAGATTAGCCATTATATTCAAGTCATCTTTTTTCTCTATTTTGCTTACATTATCATGAAATAAGGGTATAAGTTGACTTTGTTCTTTTCCTAAAAGGTTGTTCTTGTACTATTGGAGGTATGAACATGATTTGACTTAAACCTTGGTTATCTTCTAACATGCACCTTGGCACAAGTAACGTTTCAAGCGGGCTTATATTACTTCTTATAATTATTTAAATAAGGTTTGTAGGTCTCAATCAAGTAAGTCTTCTACATTACAAGACTTAATTTGTTTTTCAGGCTCGTAAGGGTTTCTATTCTAGCTTGCCATTGAAAAGTATTTATTAAAGACATAGTATCCAACAACTCATTCACCTCCTCAATGGATGTGTCTTCATCAAATTTATTAAAATAAGTAGGATATGATTCTAAGAGATTTGGCTACGGCTTCATTCTCTTCATCATAATTGTAATAAGGAGTAAGATATTGCTTAAGTAGATATGAGTTAGAGGTTTCTATGAATGGTTGTGGACATTGTGGCTTAAAATAATCATAAGATATTTTCATCCGATCGTCAGTATCAATAGTCAAGGCTGGTGAAAAGCTCCAAAATTCAGTAGGAATTGATAATTCCCACCTTAAAATTCTTTTTAAGTGTTTTTTCACTATCCTCTCTAATTTGTTTCATTCTCAACCTAATTTATAACTATAGTAAGATTTTGATCCATTATTTCACTAAGTCATTGCATACTTTTTTTTATTTCGAATCTCTTCTAATGATTATTCTTCATGTTGTAGAGGCAACGACTCATAGGGTTAGTATTGCTATGGCATTGGGGTATTGAAAAGGGGCTGAGCAGGTAGAACCCATGATGGTTGTTTATGATATTCTTGGTAGTCATGGTAAGGTTGATCAGGTGGGACCATGATGGTTCTAGTATGGTTGATAATCTAAATATCATGGTTATTCATAATGCATAGCATCTCCATTATAGTTTTGATAGTTCGTCTCACGATAATAATTGCTAGGTTCAAGGAATTGACTAGGTGTATCCACTTGCTCTTTATAATATCCATTATATGTGGAGCTTGATGGCCATGAAGACAAGAAATATGGAGGTTCAAAATGGGTATAGTTATTATGGTATTAAGGCTATGGATCAACTTATCTAGAAGTTATCATCCTAAGCAATTTATTGTCCATACTATCTATCCTATCCATCAAAGTGTCTAATTTATCAAATCCATCATCTTCTTGATAGGCCTCTATTCTCAACTTTATATACAATGAAATAAATCATTATATACAACAATGAATGAATTTTTTATATGTAATATTATTGTTATTTTTTATAATAAAAATCCTAATTATATGTACAACCTAAATGCTACTCCTAAGTTAAATGATACACACCCAATCCTAACAGCTTGCTAACAAGCTAAATTGATGATTTTTATTATGTATAGGGTAGTAATTTTTAGAATTAAATCTAGATAGCTCCTCCTTTACTCCAAACTAGACTATTGCTTACCAGTTAGTTTCTACTATAAAGTAGTTAATACAATCCTCATGTTAGGAGGCGTTTAGATATCAACCAACATCAATGGAATGCATGAAAAAATTACTTGAATTTTTAGTCACCCATTATAACCATGACGTTCAGAAGCCACTAAAGTGACAATAGTTCCTACAAGCTAGAAAACCCTAAGTCTCTTTCTACTTTATTTTAAATTGCATTCAAAGGTTGTTATTACAAACATACAAAGATTAATTTTAATTACCTAGGTGGGTTAAGGATGTGGTGATGAAATCCAGTCTTTATCTTATGAGGCTTCCTGTGGGGTCCTTACTAATATTATGTTATATTCCACCATAAAACACTTAATATGAAATGTAAAGCACAAGCAAACTAGTGCAAACCTAGATGTTATTTAATAAAGGGTCAATAACCTTAACAAACATGACACTATAACCATGTAGCATATGCTTTGGTTATAATCGAGCTCAGGTTAACCTTTGTTAAATAGGTACTTACTAATGCACTAACCCTAAATAATATGCAACATATACCAATGCATGACCATAATCTATATGATTTATATTACCACCACAAATGCAATTTTATACTAAATTCATTTTATACTAGAAAATTTTAAAAAATTTGAGTGAAGATTGCTCATAGTGAGAGTTTTGATGATGATAAAGTGTGGACCACCGTACCCAGCACTTATCCTATATTATTACAATGCATTTAAAAATAAAATAAAATAAAAATTACAATGGGCCTCACTACGATTTCACTCAAATCTTACTATAAGAAAGCAAAAAAAGAAAAGAAAAGAAACCTAATATATGTTAATGAAGCCTTGGCCCACAGGATCGCCACTGCTCCTTTGTCTTCCCTCACACAAAAATTAAACAAATATGATTAATAAGGGAAAATGGAAAAAAAATGCAAAGAAAAAAAGAAAAAAAATCTTAAACTAATGCACCATAAACCTAGACTAAAGAAAAATAATATAAGTGAAATTCCACTATACAAACTGTTTTGATTCCCCAAAAACAAAGCCAAAAACTTATTGTGATTTTTAAGTTAAACTTGCTAGTGCATGAATCAGTTATAGTAATTCATGGACAGAAGTCGATCCCACGAGGAATTGAATGAATTTGTGATATTAGTGGGCCCTTACTAAACGATTTAATCTAGCCAAAGAAGGTAGTTTTAACATAAACTTAGAAATTAATTAACATGAAAACTAACACCTGCATAGAATTGGAGATTTTCTAAATATATAACTTTCTAATCCTAAACATGAAAACTTACTAAAATTACTTTAACATGCAAATTAACATGGACAATGATCAACTAATACATAAATATGACGTAATCTAAGAAACCAAAACAAATAGCCATAACATCATGCATGAACTAAACATAGAAAGTGTATGCAATCAAGTAACCTAAAATACATTAATTGAAAATGGATTTGCATCTAAACCAGGAAGCAACCTAAGCTAACACAGAATGCATAAAACTAATCAACTAATGCATGACAATTTAAACTAAGAATGACATGGAATAAACAAATGATCTAAGAGGGAAATTATCCAAAACCATGGGCATGAACCATGGGTTTGTGCATATGGTTCATGGATTAGAAAATGTCTTGTTTATTAAATTTTAAACCATAACAGCATGCACTCTAATTCAAGCATTAACTAAACAATCTAAAGATCTAATTGGTTCTTAAGAAGGCAAGTAAACAAGATGAAAAGCATTGTGAATAAGACTTTTTTATGCAATAAACATTCAAGCTCTAAAGTATTTAACTATTGGGAACAAGCAGCAATAAAAATTCTCAAAGAATTTCATTGATTGAATGTTACATAAAAAATAGAACTACATAAACATGCATATAATTTTTGAGATTTGCCTACTATTTCAAGGCATGAAACTTGATTCAACTTAAATCTAAAGCACCTTTTAACAATATTAACTTAATCTCATATAACATGCCAATGGAACCCAAAAGAAAAATTAAGAGAAGAGAGGCTAGAAGGATGGGGACTATTCTAAGGAAAAATAACATCAAACTAGTGCTACAACTAACAAAAAGAACATGAAAGATGAAGGAAACTTAAAAGATTTAAGCTACTGTTTCTCTTGGCTGTCACTACCAAAGAAAAACTAACTTAACTTAAGAGAATGAAGCAAAAAAACAAGAGGAATGAAGGCAAGATTCAAGGAAAACAAAGACATAAAGATATGGAAGAAGGTAAGGCAACAAAGAACAAGGAAGCAAGGCAATAACACAAAAAGTAACAAAGCAAGAAATTAAAGAAGGGATATGACCTAGACTTAGAAGGCATCAAAGAGAGGAAACCACCTAAGAAAAGACATGGAAGGCTAGAAAAAGAAGCAGCCACAAGGGAGAAAACGTTGAAAGATTTTAGGAGGAAGGAGGCGTGGAGACGCCTTCTTCAAAGGAGGGTGTGACCTCCCCCTCCCCAATAATCCTTTTTTCCATCAAAACCCCTGTCTTTTATGTGTTTTATGCACTTTCTAAATTAGCTAATAGGTAATCCTAAGGTGCAGAGGAAATATAGGAAATTTAAGGGTCAAGATGAAGAAGAATCTAGCGCAATATGTAGTGTTTTAAAGAGGGAACGAGGTGGGAGGCGCCACCTTTTTAGGAGGGGATGTCTCCACCTTGTAAAGGTGGATTTAGAAGGAAAAGGTAGGAAAGGAATTGATAGAGGATTGGAGATAGAGGGAAAGAGATAAGAAAGAAATGTGAGGTGGAAAGAGGTGGGTAGCTACGTGGTTTCTTAAGAAGGTTGAGATTGGTTTGATTGGTTAGGTGACACTATAGGATTAGTGGGTTGATTGTAGTGGTAGTTTAAGAAGGTGAGAGAGTTTTAGAAAGGTGAGAGTCTTGACAAAGTAAAGTTCGTGGTTACCTTGTGTCTTGTGTGGTGAGGTGGAAAGTGAGAAAAAAAGTAGAAAATAATATGGAAAAAGTGAAAATTAAGGTGGCCACTTCCTATTAGTTGACATACATGATTTCTCATTGATTTTCATTCAAATGTCTTCTCATTATTCTCTTAAAAACCTCATGATTATTTGTTTTAGATTCTCCTCCAATCATGATCTACCAAGTAGC